>JAQMRL010000006.1:62567750-63839000 GCA_035578175.1 Catonia carolina
TAATCGTGAGTGAATGACGCTAACTGAAAATCGAACTCTGCAAAGCTTAAAAACATGGAAGACCACTAATAATAGACGCTAAACTAAGCGTTGTAGAAAACAATGTTTGATATAAAAGTTGTAGGGTTTTTATAATATTCTAGAACTTTTATTATACACTTTTTCTCTAGAATACATAAGCCTATTAAAACAGAAATTTGAGAAAAAACATATTTTACCATGAGAGCCCTGGCCTCTCAATAATTTCAGCTGATATAGCGCTTTCCCTTTCTTATCTTCTTCTTGTCGTGCCTGTCCGGTTCGGATGTTGGCGATCATCATGGCTATTTTGACCTTATTTTATCGTAATCCGAAACTATTCCGTGGAGCTTTTATCGAACCAAGTCCTTAAATTGGCGAGCCAGGAAATTTTTCTTCTACCAGGATTCCTCTTTTCCTGTATCTTCTCCTGCAGGATGCACTGCAGTAGATCATATCTTTTTTGATTTTTCATAATATGATCGAAATACTGCAGTTAACGCCAGTAAACAATTTTGAACATTTCTTGACCCTTGTTAATTTTCAATAAAACTTCAACAATAGTGACTTCCTGCGTCCACAAAATTTTCAATATTCTCCTACACAACTACAGTTCAAAAGTCTCAAGCTGGCGTGCAGTCGCCCTGCTCAATGTCCAACTCTCAACACCATACAGAAAAACAGAGAACATATAGCATTTGAGAAGCAGTAATTTGGTGCCCAATGTTAGGTCATAGCTCCAAAACACTGAAACTATTTTATTAAAACCTCTCTGGCCTTTCTAGTACGACAGCGTATCTCCTGCGATTTGTCCCATGTCTCATTAACAATGGTCCTCAGGTACGAATACTGCAAAACAGTCTATTCTTTTCCCGTCTACGTACAAAGACATACCGTGCATGTCCTCCCTGCTGACGATCATACATTTACTCTTACTGGTGTTGATTTACAGCCCATAATGTTTGCTTAATTCCGTAAGTTTGTTCATCAACCTCTGATCCTTCTATGGCATCAGCAAACAGAATTCTATCATCTGCATATCTCAAACATCTCATCGGGTCTAACCAGCACATGTTAATCCACTTTCGTAAAGTAGGCCGAGCGCCCACACCTCCATGGAAACGAACAAACCATTGCTTTTATTTAGGAGGGGAATCCCAGTCAAACCCATTTCAATTGAGATCATACCTGTGACTGGAACCCTTACCGAGCAGGATTTTCCCAACCATATCCGTATGGGCTGCCCATAACAGACAGGTGGAGTGTTAAATTATGTACACTCAATCTGTTCGTTGCAGGGCTAAAATAAATAGTTCTGTTTCTTATCACATGGTCAGTCAATTAAATGACTAAATCATTTAAGAACAGAAGAGGTAGAGGTGTAAAAGATGCTAATCAGAGTTATCTTCTCTGAAAGTAATGAATTTTATTGTACAGCCAGACCCTGTGGTGAATGAAGTGAAGTTGTCATTTACAGAGTGGAAAATATCTGCTTTTCAGAGGGCCCGGCATGCTGATAAACGTACTTTTCCACTTAGTGAGGAAGGCAATTGTAAACCACCTCACTCCTCGTTTTACTTAGTAAAACCTCTAGAGGTTCAAACCAGCCTTTCGGCTGTTGACCTAAACAACAACATCCGTATGGGGTACTATAAGTTCTAAGTTATGGATACTTATGCCATATGGAATACTTTACTTTTAAGTTTTACTTTGTAAAACGGACGTCAAATAAGCTTGCTGGTGTAGCTGCGCAAACAGTTCGGATTCAGTCTGTAGATTTCGTGTCTTAGTACCGAACTGCCTAATAAATCACATGATCTGAACTATGTAAATTATCATCTATTTGCAACATTAAAAACATTCAGTTGTAAATATTGTATACAACAATTAACGCCTACCACATACAACACATTACAGACTAATGTTTTCAGGTCAGCTGATATACAACATTACGGGAGCGACGTGACTCTGATCACAGCTGGTATAGCACTGACCTCCACCACTCGCTAAGGCTACTGAGCTCACCATTACCAAAATAAATTTTCTGCGCACGTCAGAAAACCGGCAAGCTTATTTGGCGTCCGCTCTACGCTGTTTGATTCTTGAGATATTTTATCCACCACATACACACGCGCACGCGCGCGCGCACACACACCAATCGCTAAAAACATGTTTACGAGGTTTGGGGGGTATGGAGACATGCATTTCAAGTGAAAACTAGATTTCAAAAAATCAACATGTAAACAATACTTTCTTTCCCTATATACAAGGTGTGATTAAAAAAGAACGCGAAAAATTTTATTACGAACAAAGTAATAAGCTTACATTAAATTTGAAATAATCTCCTTCAAAGTAATCTCCTTTAAAGCATATCTGGTACGCTTCTTTTGGAAGAGCCTTTAGCTGCTCTGTGGAGGCCCTCTCAATGTCGGGAATGGTGTGAAATGTTTTCCTTTCAGCACAGTTTTTGTTTTTGGGAAGGGCCAGAAGTCACATAGTGCTAAATCTGGAGAGTAAGGTGGATGTGGACAGATATGATTCTTTTTTCAGCCGAAAACTATGGATCGAAAAGTGAGGTGTGGAAAGGGCGTTAAAAGTCGAGGAACGATGCTTTACGAGATCTTCAGTTCTTCAGTAAGCTCTTGAATAGTCAATTGGATGTTTGAACGAACAGTTTTTCCACTTTAAACGAATGTTTTCATCTGTTTTTGAGGTCGAAGGACATCCCGACCATTCCTCGTCTTCAATAGACTCATTTCTATCTACACTTGTTAACAGTCTTCCGAGTTATCATATTATCGTCATTCCCAAATTTTAATATTTCATGAGCTTCTATGGCATTTTTTTGGAACTTAAAACAAAATAAATGTTAACGCGATGTTCGAAATCCATGATGTATGACAGACACGGTAAACTTGACCTCTCTCTCCTCCGGCTCTGGAAGCTGAGTGACAAATCGCAACTTGTTCAAACTTGATTCTGATTATCTCAGTGAACCAGACTATTGAGTGTTTTACTTCCAATGGGCGTAATGTCTGCAGTTCATTTATAGTAAAATCATTCACCCTATTTTTTGATCAACAACTCATATTCATATAGGATAAGAGAAAGTAAAAAAAATACACTAATGCAATCACTGAACTGAATATTGTATTTTTCACTTTGATACAAACAAATTTAATAAAAAATGTTACTGTACATTATTAAATTATTCTTTAGTAAATACATTAAACGAATAAAGAACTGGATTGTACTTTCTCATGGAATTGTAAAAGTGGTAATCGATTTAGGATTTTTAGGTTGAATAAAAGCAAAGTGAATTGAACGTTGAACGTTGCAAAGGTCGAACATGTACTCTAGTATATATATTTATGTATCATTCAGAGGTCTGATATATATTGAATTGTTGTTCAACCATTCGTTGTTTAGAGTTCAATAAAATTTTCTATCCTATCGTACAGACCAAAACTAATTTTTCGTTGCATTCCACGAATAGCCGTTCCGGTCATTGCTTTACAAGTAGCTTCAACATTCAATTCTACCGACTGAACTTCAACTCTTTGCTATTTCTGTAAAATCACCGCTTCCTTTTGGTTCAACCGTTGTTATAATGTGTATAGATAATGCATTACTACGAATCTCTCAGTTATATTCCTCTGGAAAACTTTTTGTATTCAAGTCAAATCAATACATAAATATGCCAATAGATATCTCTTTTACGTATTCAAAATTAATTTAAATCTCTTCTACTGTTAATGAAATTCAATGCTGTATTGTAAAATACAAGATTATTTTATTATAAACTCTTTAACAATGTAGAAATTTATAATTTAAAATTTGTTTCATCGGGTTTACGGTAGAAATTTCAGACTTTATTAATGATTTATCTGCGCAAAATGTTTAGTAACTTTTCCAAATGATTGAACACGAATTAAAATTCTGTGAATAATTAGGCGGCATAGGAAATTCAACGTAATTTTTTTCTGTTTATTACTTAACTTTTTCTTGATAATGATGGTGAAGATCTGTAATTGTAAATGAGAAACTCTTCACTGACTGACTGATTGACTCACTCACACATTACTAATTATCATACTTGTACAATAACTAGAGATGAAATTTGGAGGGAATATCAGCTTTAGTAAATAAAACAAAGAGTGAGGTGGTTTACATTTGCCTTCCTCACTGAGTGGATAATTATGCATATCATTACGCCAGGCGTTCTGTAAAGCAACTTCTCTTCACTGTGCAAATGCCACCTTCACTTTATTCACCATAGGGTCTGGTAATATAAATTAAATTCATTACTTTCAGAAGAATTAACTCTGAGTAGTGTCTTTTATACCTCTTTCTCTATCTCTTCTATTCTTAAATGCTTTAGTCATATAATTGGCTGGTCATGTGGTAAGAAACAGAACTATTAGCCCTGGAACTAGCAGATCGAGAGAAAATAATTTAACACTCCACCTGTCTGTTATGGGGAACTGTTACGTATAGTAAATCTAGAAACGGCTACAAAAATGTAACCGGTAAGGAGTGTTCAACTTTACTCCCTTCCTAGTAATAACACCATTACGTTTTTCATGTTAGCACTAGCATAAGTTTTTTTTTTAATTTATGTAATACGTTTATTTGATTTATGATTATTTTCATTACCTTAAAATGATTTTTTCTTTAGTTTACTTTAAATCGTATCAATGTCTTGATTATTAGCGGTTACTTTTGGGTATGAAACTTTGGGTTTTGGCACTTCAAAATTTTTAGGCCCTAGCCGGGAATCAAACTCCGGACTTTCCGCTTGGTAGGTTAGCGCGCTCACCACTACGTCACTGATGCGGCCAATTTAATTTTAATTTTAATTGTTCTGCAAAATTTCTTTTGTTTTCATTATTAGCTAGCAGTTTAATAGAAAATAAATTTAAATTATTAGAGTATTTTTATCTAAATCTTTTGATTTTATACAATCTGTAGATAGCTACAGAAAAATAGTCACTTATTTCCAGTATTATTACCAGATTAAATGTTATTTCCAAATTCATATTTGTAGTAACGATTTTCTTGTAATCTACGGCTAAAAAACTACCCTACCACGTTTTTATACAACCTATGGCTCTTTTTTTTATAGTATAGGCTTTAATTACATAACCAATTTATTTAGGCATGTTCTTCTCAATATTATACTAAATTATCATCGTTAAAATTATTATTATTCCATCAATGAAAAGTTATTTTCAACATTATAAAGGCATTAAATATACCTTTGAAAAGAAAAAAAATTAAAAAAATTAATTATGAATCGATGAAGCCAATTAAGGCTTTCTTTTCACTTATCTTTTGTGCTATTTCAATTTTATACTTTCTTAAAAAGTTATTACCTTAGTTAACTTGAATAAAAAACAAGCAGACTATTAATGTTTGAAAACAGAAAAGAAATTGTTAAATATTATTTATAAATTGGGAGTTATTTTAGAAAAGTTACCCTAAGGTTTCATTTTTTATTTCTTTAAAAAAATTTTTCAAGAAATTATTTTAAAATTGAAATCGTTTTTATAATTTTTGAATAAGGTTCATCTAGTGCAATTTTGATTAAATAAAAGAAATCAATGGGACGGTAGACCACATGATTTTCATGAATATTTTTTAGCAGTTTTAGATTATACCTACTTAAAAAGTGTCTTATATAGATTCGTATTAGGTATATCTATGATAGAAGTGTGTGTATTTGATGTATAAATCGAACAATTACCTTGAAAACACGGTTTCAGAGTAACATGGAAGAATAAGTGGGAATGATATTGTAGAAATGATATGGTAGAAAGATAAACGAAGTAAGAATTGTCGATGGAAGTAGGTCTCTGATCTTGACAGGAGAAAATGGATGACACTTTAAATCAAAGGAAAAAACGAAGATGAAAAAGGGAAAAACATTTTCACTATTTTCACTTAATCGGTTCTGAAAACAAGTCACTTTAAAGTGGGTTTTCTTTCTTTTGTACATTCACATTTTATTGGTTTTCTTCAATGTTCCATTATTATTTTTATTATTTTTTTTTTATTTAATAGAAAACATATTAGAGAAAAGACCTTATTGTTTCATTTCTTTTGTGCAAGATAACACAAAATAAATTTTAATATCTTGTGTATTACTTAAAATTTACGTTTGTTAACCTTCCTTCTAATCTGACCTAATACATTTTTAGTTTATTTCATAAAAAACAATCTTCGTTAATTTTTTGAAAGAGAATATTTATTTATTAAAAAAATTGTCATTCCTTTTGTTGTTATTAGCTACTCCACTCTTTCATTATTTGTAAATTGTTGTTGTTGTGTTGTTCTTTCTAGAGGCTTTACCAAGTGAAACGAAGAGTGGTATGGTTTACCATGCCTTCCTCACTGAGTAAAAAATTATGCTTATCAGTATGCTAGGCCTTCTGAAAATCATCTACTTTCCACCCTGAAAATGAAACCTTCATTTCGTTCATCACAGGGTCTGGCTGTATAGTGAAATTCACTACCCTCAGAGGAGATAACTCTGACTTCCAAATCTTTATCGTGTTACACATAACTTCTTTTCATTTTTGCGTGCGTCTCAGTACCTCGTCATTAAAGATACGATCTATCCTGGAGACTCTCTCAGCAACCTTCTATACATCTCAAACTACATCTCAAACACATAACTATTCACTATTTTCACTATATTCACTATTTTCACTATTTGTATAACTACATCTCAAACACTTCAAGTCTTTTACTCACTAAATCATTAAACGTCCAAGACTCTACGACATAAAACCGGTAAAACTAGCATCGCAATATTTTTTGTATCGTAATAGTTGCAATTGGAGCAACAGAAGCAGTTTGTGGGCTTCAACAGGTGCCAGGAATTAACAAGTATAGTGAAGTATAGTATGACTTGAATGCTAGTGTGAGATGAAGTGAAAAACAGGAAAGCTTGTCCTATCTATGGACAAGCTTTCCTGTTCTCCACTTTGCCACACACTATCATTCAAGTCATCTCTCCCCTACACATTCCTTCCATTGTTGATTTTCTGTAATAATTTAAGGTATAATTCCATTATTATTTAATTTTTTGATCTGTTGTATTATGTATTTTTCTAGAAATTCAAAGAAAGGGTAGATAAAATCAGCTGGCTTTTTGGCTGAATGTCCAGTAGTAACCAGATTGTTAAGTGAGTCGGTATGTAAAAAGTCACTGTTTGAGTTATCGGGTAAGAACCGGTTGTGCACGGTACTGAAAAAATCTATTGCACGGCCAAATAATGCCCGCTATTGTATACCTGTGAATAAGGAATTAATTATCTATTTAATTGTAAAAGGTGATATTTTCTTCATAGTTTAAATAATAACTTTTTGAACATACTTTAATCAAATGATAATTCGTTTCACGAAAGAAAACATCTGTCTTTAAACAGCAATATCTTTTGAAAGGTTGTATGTAAAAGCAATTACGATACATCAAATTAAAGTTTATTTTATTGTTAGTTATAAAATATAAACTACATTTTCGGAAATGGTGTATTAAATATAACAAATTACGCATAAAATGTACCCTGTTTTTAACCACTTTTCCAGTACACCCAACTTCAAGGTACTGTTACATTGTTCATGCGCAATTTAAAACACATAAAGCTACAAAGTATTATAAAATAAAGACTTCTACGTGTAATGCATATTTTTGCTTTATTTTTGGACGACTAGAGTTATAAATGGCAGCCATTTTTTAAAGAAATGGTTATTTCGGCTGCTGGAAAAGTGGTTAAAACAGGGTACTTTTTATGCTTAATTTGTTATACGAGTATTTAATACATTTTTTTATTCCTAATATATGTACGTTGAAATCTGTTCAATTCAGAACAATAAGCAACCCCATGACCCAATGAGGTGAGGATGATGTGTATGACGTGTAAATGAGGTGTATTCTTGTACAGACCCAGGTCGACCATTCCTGAGAGAGTATGGTTAATTGAACCCCAGCCATCAAAGTACACTGGCAAACACAACATTAATTTCCAAAAATATTAAAGTATATTCTGTAACCGACAATAAAACAAGCTTGAATATGATGCATCGTAATTGTTTTTACATACAACGGTTCAAAAGATATTGCTCTTTAAAGACAGGTGTTTACCTTTGTGAACCGAGCTGTAGTCTAGTATTAAGTTAAGAAGTTCATTATAATTTTATTGTAGTAATAACAACAATAATTTTTTGTAATTAATTATTTTTTAATAAAATGTCTGATGTAAAAAGTTTCTCTTATTCATTAATAACTACATCACGAAGGAATACGGTGTTAGACTTTACAATATAATAATTTTAAATAAATAGGTTAGGATTTAAATAATAAATACTCAGGACTGTTAATTTTTAAATTTTTTATTGATTGGTAAATACATAAATAGTGTTTCTACTAAACTACTTTAAAACTTGTAATATATAACAATCCAGCATTTATAGAAATCTAATAAATTTTGGTATTTCTTACTCAAAGACTTATTTTCTTACTAACATTTTAATAAATTTAAAAACTTTTGGAGTATGATGTATGAGTGATCAGCCAAATGAATTTGGGAAAAATATCAAGAAAGATATTAACGTCGGAAGAAAAAGCAGAAAAATGTATCAAGTGGTAGAAATAAAATAAAAGCTGAACTTAAATTTTAAGAGTTGACACTGCAGTAACCGATAGGTTATAATGCTATTTGAATTTTTTTCTTCTTATCTTGCTCGCAGTCACTTATGTCTCTTTCTCCACATTCGTGAATGAATGTCTGCCCACGCACCGATCCATCTTCATCATTTCTTATCCACGGTCACCTCTCTCCAGTTCTTTCATCACTTTCAAAACTCACATCTGTTATTAAGTTCTTCATTCATCTTTTTCATGACCATTCTTTGTGTTTTGGTCCAGTGCTTTCATAATAAACTGTGTTTGAATTTCAATTCTTTCGGTTACTTCAAATGTTTTATTTTTAGTTGAGTAAATTTTAGTTTTAGTATTTTTAGTTTGATGATCGATTTACGTCAAGGGTTGTTGTTGAAATTACATTCGATTAAAATTTTTAAAAAAGTAATTAAAAATTATTTTTGATTATTAATGGGAATCGGTATAGTCTTAATCGGTATAGTCGAAAAGACATAAGTGACTGCGAGCAAGATGTGCTGACGAATCTAAATTTGATTTTCGGTTGATTACTGGAAAACTTACAAAATAATTCAAAATGAACCCCAAAAGAATGTTATTCTGATGATTCAACAAAGCATAAAAACAACTTTTTAGTTACCTGTCTAAAATTAGACATTATTAAACAATTTCACTCCTTAACTCTGTAAAGAAGAATTGGAATATGCAAGCGTTTATCGTTCTTAATTATGAAAATTCAAATCGAATTTCTCATCAAAAATCAGCTCTATTTAAAGTAAAATGTGAAGTAAATGACTAGAAAAGTGAAGCCATCATTAGAATGGTATGTGGCGTAAGAAAATAATATTAAGAAAAAAATAATCTTACATTCAATTATTAAAATTTCCTCCATTTTTTGCTAAGAGGTTTAGATTTTTCAACCAAGACTCAAAAGCAGAATTTTAAGTGTGGTAATGACTTTCTGGAGAGTAAGTTGACATGGAACTTCTATCTATCGAAAAAATTCAAGATAAACTTTTAAGGTACTCCAATATTATCGTTTGTAGGTTAATTATTATTAGGTCATTACAACAAGGTCAAGCGATACAAGTTATCACTAGGTACCTTGGGATATATCTTGACAAACAAATGCAGGAAAAAACACACGTACAGAACACAGAAAACAGCTGAACAAAATATTTAAACAATTGTAATAAAAACTTGGTGAAAGATCGACGCTTAATCTTAACAACAAACTTTAAATTTACAAATCAATTCTTAAACCAATTTGGATGTGCATGGAATCCAAATATGGAGCCCAGCAAGCCATTCCAACATTGAAATCCTGCTAAGGTTTTAATCGAAATTACTCAATACAATCACAGAACCACCTTGGCACATAACGAATCAGTATAATCTTAAACATCAGTAAAATTACGGAAAACATATTAACGCAGATTTATACATTTCTTCAGTTCAACAAGAAATCAATGGATACAGTACAAAATACCAAAGAAGATTCGAATCACTTCCCCATCTCAGACTCTCAGATAATTTAAACGACACTCGCCTGCTAAAACTAAGACAGCAAAAAAAGACATTACATAAATTATATACTCACAAAATTCCCCAATTTTGTAGTGAGTAAGGGGGATACTGTTCGATCTGATGTAAAACAAAGCTTCATATTATATTCATTATTCTGCTAAAGAATACATTTTATGTAGATTTTGCTGTGATAAAAAAATAAAAAATGTCGGACAGATTGGAAAATATGATTTTGTGTACTTATATTTACTTGACATATTTAATTTAGTTTATTAAGTACTGACCGGAGTTTGGAATCACTTTTTAAGGATACCCGGAACGAAAGAAATTGAAAATTTTCACATTTTCGGTTTATTACAAATTATTAAAAATTCAGAGTTTCCTGCATCTAACTATATTGGTATAATTTAATGGGGGTTTTGCAGTTTTTTTTTAAATTAAAAATAAATATGTTGAATCCTTACATTATTTTTTAAACGTTATCATTTGCACATCTCAATTTTTTTGAATGACAACAGATTAATAATTTTTATATTTGTGCGACATTTTTTTGTTTTAAAACTTTAAGTAAGCACCAGGCCACTTATGAATGTACTGTATTAACCTCTAAACTGTAAAAAAGTAACATATTGAATTATTTAACGTATAATGTTCTCGTTTAGTTTTTCTTCTTTTCCGTAAATAGCAATTTTTGACGCATAAGGATCATTTCCTCAGCCAATTGTGAATGGATTTTAATGTAATTTTTGCACAGCCTTTCATATTATAATATAATTTTACTGAGTTAATATTACAGTAAAAAAAGTCTGTTTAAATATTTATTTTCCACTTCAATAAGCAAAAAGTTATGATTTTCAAAAGTGGTAATTTCAAAAAAAATTCTTATCTTTCTAACAATATATCAAGATGCTCATAACTCAGTGAGTGTAGAAGAGCCAGTAAAATAACTACAAGAAAATTTGACAGGATAACTCTGATAGTTTTTGATAAAATGATTCTTACATTAACATTACGGAAATAAACATTTCGGGTCCCCTTAAAGGCATCCTGTATGTCCATTCAGCGTTATAATTCGAATTGTGTAGATTACATCAAATAAATTCTATAAAAAATATTTAGTAGACCTACTATTAAAACTAAATGAATAAATGTATAACCAATGAATGTACAGTATAACTTAGTAGTTATAGTTGCAATTTATGTAACTTTAGGTGCATATTTCTTTAATTAACACCGTTTGGGTAGAGGTAGTGCAAACCGCATTTTGAAACATACAACCCTAAAAAGGTTAGAGTTAAAAGCAAGAATATCTTTAGATAAGGGTTGAGTTAATGAATTGCAACGAAGATAAGCATAAGATGTACTACCTGGAACCAGTCGGAGTGCAATCTGGTATCAGTAATACGAGTAATACTAATGCTATTACCAGAAGGAAACTATACTGAATATCATACATACTGTTAACTATACTATATACAATATATATTAGCATGTAGAATTGTAGGAAGAGGTTCCCTAAGGAATTTAGGGATATTGAGAGGGAATGTTACATGCATAAAGTGAGAAACGGTTCCCCTTTATAATTGCATCTAAAGATGGTAATGGTATTAGGGAAATTCCCTAAGTCATAAAAATATTTATGGATATTTTATAATATAATAATAAAATTGATTTATTTTAACTAATAGCACGTCTAATGTTTTGTTTACTATAGAATGGTTTTGGCTTAACAAGTATTATTGATTTTTGTACCAATAAAAATTAGTATCAATAATACAGTCGGACCTCCATCAAAATTGTAGGTTCCTTATATAAAATAGATATACAGATACTTCGATAACAAAAAACGCTGTTTTTTCTCATTAAGACTGCTACTTATATTACGTGAGATTACTCAACTAATATTGGCTTAAAAAAAATTATGTATTTATTTTAGTTTCTTTATGTTACATCAATACTTTGGTCATTAGCGACTACACCGGGTTTTAGACCCACCGGGTTGGTCTAAAGGTAAAGTCGTTGCCAAAATCAGCTGTTTAACAGCTGATTTTCGGAGACGAAGGTTCCTGGTTCAAATCCTAGTAAAGGTAGTTACTTTTATACGGATTTGAATACTTGACAGTGGTTACCGGTGTACTTTGATGGTTGGGGTTTAATTAACCATACTCTCTCAGGAATGGTCGGCTTGGGTCTGTACAAGACTACACCTCATTTACACGTCATACACATCATTCTCATCTTATTGGATCATGGGGTTGCTTATTGTTCTAAATTGAACAGATTGCAACGTACACAAATTAGGAATAAAAATTAGCGACTACTGTGGGTTTCGGTACTGTAACAGTGGGATTTAACGTCTTAGAATTTCAAGAGTCTAGCCGGTAATCAACCAGGAATACAGTGATTAATACAGTGATTATTGGTGAGCGTGTTAGGCACTACGTCACGGAGGTGCCCAAGATGTATTTTATTATGTGTGTGGAAGAAATATATAGTTGGTTTGTTCATTAAACATTAGTAAAAAAGGTTTTAAATCAGCTGTTAATATAAAGTTATCTATATTTTTGTTCTTCTTTAAAAAATGTGAAGTTTAAAAAAGTTTCTACTTTAATATTGTGACGATTTCGAAAGGAGAGTGTGTTCGATAATTCTTGTAAAGACCGAGATTTAAAAGGTGTTAATATAATTAATAATAGTTTTATTATTTTTTTTAATTCCTAATGTGTGTACGTTGCAACCTGTTCAATTCAGAACAATAATCAACCCCATGACCCAATGAGATGAAGATGATATGTATGACGTGTGAATGAGGTGTAGTCTTGTACAGATTCAGGCCGACCTTTCCTGAGAGAGTATGGTTAATTGAACCCCAACCATCAAAGTACATCGGTAACCACTGTCTAGCATTCAAATCCGTATAAAAGTAATTAACTTTACGAGGATTTGACCCAGGAACCATCGTCTCCGAAAATCAGTTGTGTAACATATGATTTTGGCGACAACTTTATCTCTAGATCAACCCGGTGGGTCTAAATAATAATAGTTTGTAGTAAATTATCAATGAGGTTTCTAAGAAATAGAAATATAACGCACAAATAATTATGTATAGTATAGGTCAACCTATTGTTGTACGGTACCTAAAGGAGTCAGGTATCTATTGAGAAAATTGGCTCATTTTGTAACCATTCTATTGAATTATAATGAATTGTTTACGTTTGTAAAAACTTGTAATTGTTTTATTATATCAAAAATCACTGCCCTTCTCGTGACTTCCATAGCGTCATCTATATAAGAAGCACGCCGTTTTAAAGTGAGTTAGTCTTTCTGATCTGCCATCGACGAGTTTTGATCTTTCAGTGAGTAAGTGAGTTACACTGTGTACGAGTACGCCTGCGAAGAGATCCAGTGTATATTGTAGACACGTATAATCGTTGTTAACTTTGTAAGTAGGACTTTGTAAGTAGTTTAAGTAAGTGAAAAAATCCTGTAATTTCTTAAGTTTACTTATCAATCTATTGTAATTAGTTGGTTATTATTATAAGTAATTTACTTGTAGATTTAAGATACTTAAATTGTAATTGTAATTTTTAGTTTGTAATAAGAATTGTTTTTTAAGCAATATTGTTTTAAAGGGGAGATGGCATGATGGTTTTAACTCAAAACTTCGATTTTTGGTTTTTCATGTTTTTCAATAGTTTAGGCCTAGATCTACCAAAAAAAAACAATACATTACATCATAAAAAAAAATTATGAAAAAATTAAGGTTTTATCATTTTACACAGATAAATTATCATGTTCCCAAGAACAAATATTTTTTACAATTTTATACTGCTCGTTTTACTGCAAAGAGAATTTTAGTTTTTAAAATATCTCCATCACTGTTTTTTGTATTCTCAGCTGTTGGTTCAGCTTTCTAAACAATTGTTGATTGTTTCTCAGAAACCAATAAACCTACCAGGCTGAAATATTTACCAATTAATTATCTTGTATATCCACATATACCGACATTTTTATGACTTCCTCAGGTGCTCCAAAAATTAGTAATAGATACGCAAAAACGTAGAAAACAATTTGTAAAAATTTTATGTTATTCGTAATATTAAAAAAAACTGGTATGGTCTGAAGATTAAATTGAAAAAATGGCAGTAGCTCGAGGAGAAATCCGACACCTATGTTGTGTAAAATTTAATTTCACTATCTTTTACCAATTATGAAAAATGTACCTAAAAATAGCAAAGTTAACATTGGCGGGATACAAAATACAGTCTCCCCTTAATTATTTAATTTACCCTGATCCTGAAACGAACCTTAGACATAAGTTTCATAATATTATAGTGTCACGAGTCAGCAGATTTTTGGAAACGAAGGTTGCTGGTTCAAACCCTAGCAAATGTAGTTACTATTATACGGAATTATACTAGATAGTGATTTTTGGTGAAATGTGATGGTTTGGTTTAACCACACTCTCTCAGGAATGGTCGACCTAGATCTGTGCAAGACTACACCACTCATTTACACGCCATGGACATCACCCTTATCTCATTGGGTTATGGCTTTACGTATTGTTCTTAAACTGAACAAATTCGAACGTACACGTATTAGGGATTAAAATATATATATATATATATTTTAGATAATATTAAACCACCAGTAAACACACAAAATTAGCAAGAATGATCTTACCGTTAAGTTAATAAGGCCTTTTCAGATCCCTGGATCCATCATCAGTCAACTCACAAACACTATAAAATTCTTTCACTCTGTGAAAGAATTTTATCATTTCACTCTGTGAAAGAATTTTATCATTTCACTCTGTGAAAGAATTTTATAGTGTTTGTGAGTTGACTGATGATGGATCCAGGGATCTGAAAAGGCCTTATTAACTTAACGGTAAGATCATTCTTGCTAATTTTGTGTGTTTACTGGTGGTTTAATATTATCTAAAGTAAATTCAGCACACAGTACAACATGTTTAAAAAATTGATATATATATATATATATATATATATATATATATATAAAACTAACTAATGTACCCGTTCTTCGAACGGCTTTTCTTCGTGCCGTGGAAAGTCGTTTGGGGTACCAAGTTCGATCCCTGTCAGGTCTGATATTGTTTAACTATTATCATTATTTACCTTGTTTCAACGTCAACATTATTATTTATGAAAAAATAGTTGAACGTAAAATAAAATCGAGATCTTGGTGTTTTTAAATTAAAATATGTAGCGCTTTATTATTTTCATAATGAATGAAAGGTAAATCACAATGGGATCCCCACAATAGTAACCACTATTAAGATGACTGATTCATTTTTGACAATGTGATCGAGAAAAGGTGTATAGGGTACTGGTGGAACGGGTAGATAGGTAACTGACTGCTGGTTTTACCAGCGCTTAGGCATATGTTCATGTTCTGTTTATTTTGTATGTTAATATTCTTCTAAAAATATTAGTTTATTTTTTTAAATTGGTAATATCTCCCTTATTACGCATGAAAATGAAAAACTTTATATATCCTAACTTATTTGTCTTTAAACGATTCGTAATTTCGATTATATAACATTTTTTGATACACTGTCTATTAACCGAGATATTCGTAGTTTTTTGTTTACTCCACGCTCTGAATTCCCCCATCGCTTTGTAATATTAAAATATATTTATAGCCCATTTTCTTTTCGATTATGTCCAGAACCTAGATACCGAAATTCATTGAATTTTGATTCAGCGGTTCTTTCGTAATGCCGTAACATTAAAACAGACAAAAATTCAGCTGAACTTATTTTCGGTGTTTACGTGGTATATCTGGCGTAGAAACAAAATTTTGGGCATTTTGAAAAACTGTACAGACAAAATCACAATTTTATTTATATAGATAATCTCTTAATTTGGCTATAAAATTGAAAGTAAATTTTGAAATTTTATAAAGTCGAACAACTTTTGAGAACTAAAGCCAACACAATATAATTTTGTGAGTTTTTATTAAAATTTGTTCAGATATTTGAACGTGATTAAGTATATGAAATTATTACATATCTGTACTATAATGTAAATCACCCTTAACAAATTGTTAGATGTTGAAAACCGACGCTGTAAAATAAACATACATTAGACCTACTGTTCGTAATGTAATTTTTATTTCACACATTTCCTCCGAACTGTTGATCACGTACGTCCATATGGGCGTTTATATGTATTTTCACTACAATAATATTTGTATTATTATCTTTAATGTAATATTACGTGATAACACGTATAACCCACGTGAGTACGTGAGTGTTCTTTTTGTATATAAACGTGTTGTACGTGACACAGAGAATTCTGTCGACTCTTGTTTTTTTGTAAATGAAGATGAATAATGTTTTTCTACAATGTTTACTAACATTTTTATAAAAAAATTAATAATCTCATGTGAAATTATCACACGACTTTATCTTGTAAATAATGGCACATAATAATCTATGTTTAAACTTGAATAAACAATTTAAATTAACAAGATATCCTAATTTTTATCCTCAGTGAATAACATTAAATCAACCTCTAATCTACTTAAAAATACGTGAAATCACTAACATGTTGAATTAAGTTCTATAGAAGAAAATCTTGAAATAAAAAATTTAGATTTTTTAATTTTCAATAACTTTAGTTTTATATGTATTTTACTGTTCTTGAAATTCAAACAACTTACAGAAACTTGACTTACAGAATTGTGTTTGGTTGCTGTTTCGTATTACTATTTGAGTCCCCTGTTAGTAGTACAATTTTAAAAGTTATAAATAGGAAACCGCTTCGTTATCCGTCAGATCAACTTTTTGCGAAATTTCAAGTAATGAATATCAGGCAAATGTTTCTAAAAGAGATCTTGTGAAAGCTGCATAAGAAGAAATTGAACATCCAAAATATATTTCATAAGTACGACAAAAGAAACAACACTTACTAATTCCAGATAAAGCAAGAAAAGCGTCGTAAGAGACACTTTTCTCATTTAGGTCCCAAACTTTATGTGTAGGAAAGTAAAAAACGTGAATTTTAGCTTAACACAAACAAATTTCCAAATTATTTATATTTTTATGTAATAGCTGTCGTAGAAAAAATTTTTATTACTTAATAATGTAATTTATGGCCGCCTCCATAGTTAGCGTGCTAGCCTACCTCCCGGAGATTCCAAGATTGATTCCCGGCCAGGGTTTTGAAATTTTTACAAGTCAACATGTCAAAATCTACTGTACTCAGAATATGCCCCATTGTAATCGCTATTGACAAATTATTTGATGAGTTTTTTAATAAAAAAAATATTGTGATACTTATCTCTGAGGTCCGTTTCGGGATCTGGGTAAATTACATAATTTACACACTACAGTTTAAAATTACATGTGTTTATTACAACTAAAAATTACAATTAAATAAATGACTAAATTCTGCAATTTAATTACTTAATAAATAACGAAGTAATTAACCAATTAACAACTTACAAAAGTAATACAGAGTAAACAAACGTTAAACAATAGGGAGTAATTTACAGTAACACTGGCCTACTCCAATTGTAACCGTTAACCACTACGCAATGAACACTTGTCAAAGATAGATCAAGTATTCTCTCCAGGACCGAACTCGGGACTCCTATATACATGACGCTGTGGAAGTCACCAGAAGGATCTTCGATATAACAATAAAAGTACAATATCCTTCTGACGGCTTCTGAATAAATCTTAAACTGTAAACAAATTAGAGTTGAATAAAAGGTGTTACAAAAATGCCAATTACCTAAATAAGTCAAGAACCCACTCTCACAATAACCATACAACAATAGGCAAGCCTACCTGATTATACAAGACGCTTTATAATTATTTCTTTTAAACTCTTTTCACTACTTTTACTATTTTTATTACTCCTAATTTGTGTACGTTGCAATCTGTTCAATACAGAACAATAAGCAACCCCATGACCCAATGAGATGAGGATGATGAGTATGACGTGTAAATGAGATGTAGTCTTGTACAGACCCAGGCCGACCATTCCTGAGAGAGTATGGTTAATTGAACCCCAACCATCAAAGTACACCGGTAACCACTGTCTAGTATTCAAATCCGTATAAAAGTAACTACCTTTACTAGGATTTGAACCAGGAACCTTCGTCTCCGAAAATCAGCTGTTAAACAGATGATTTTAGTGACGACTTTACCTCTAGACCAACCTGGTGGGTTCTCTTACTATTTACGTTAAAATTGTTAAAATCTTGGAAATTCTGGAACACCCTTTCCTTATCGATATTGTCACAATATGTTATCTACAACTAGTAAATTTACGACTGTTTTTGTGATGGTAGGTGAAAATATGAAGTGAATGACTTAAGGGGGAACAGACTCAGTTGGAAGACTTCCACTTATAATTTTAATTTTTTTGCAAGATGTCTTTATTCCATCTTCTATGAAGCCTGCGTAAGGAATTACCAAATAAATTAAATGTATAGAATAAATACTATAATACATATAATAAACGTCTGGAAGATAAATTTTCAAATATATATGTTTTGAATAACATGTTAATTATTCAGAGACGTTTTAGAGTTAGTTAAATTTAACTAGAGTATATACTTAAGATATTAGATTTGACAGGTTACGGTTCACTTGACAATCAAATATTTGTTTTATCGTGGTGCGATGCAGTTGCAGATAAACTTCATACATGCAAGTAAAGATCTCTATAGGGAGTTTCACTGACAACATGATCTCAAATGCATCGTTTGATGTGTGTGTACAACCTTTAACTGTTGTTTTTACATACATGGAATATTTGTTTGAACTGATTTTAAGATATTGTGCATAATATGCACAATATCTTATATCTATGTTGTAGTAACAGGAATTTTTACAATCTCTTGCTATATATGAATTAAATAGGGAAAGAAAGTATTGTTTTCATGACAATTTTTCGAAATCAAGTTTTTACCGGATATACACGTTTGAAAGCCCCTGAACCCAAAAAAAAACAATGTGTTTAGCGATTGGTGTGTGGGTGTGAAAAAAAATATCTCAAGAACTGAATAACGTACGAATTTGAAACTTACTACTTTCACAGGAATGGTTGGCTTGAGTCTGTACAAGACTACTCTACATTTAAATCAGTCGTTTCAGAAAGCCTATAAGTCAAAATGTTTCTTCGCTTACTTTATTTCATTTTTCGATTAATTGTATGTAAAAATACATTCCATAGAAAAAACACATAAGTGTTAAAAGTGTTAGAAAAAAACACCTTCATGACTGTGAGTGGAGTCTGTATTTTGCTCTCAAGGTTATTATTTTTTAATTAGTATTTTATTATTTATACACTCACAGGCCAAAAAAAAGAACGGCCACCTATATTTTCTCAAATTATCCGTCGTATGTTTTGTCTAAATAAATCATATGATCAGCAGATTCTATAAGGTATCCAGATGGAGAGGAAACAATGTGGAAAAGGCAAGAAAAAAATTTTTCTCATTGCACCATTCCTCCATTTCTCATTGCACCATTTCTCATTGTCCACGAGTCAGTTTCCAAGGTGAGTCAGTAATGGTGTCGGGTAGCATTTCTTATGAAGCTCGCACAGAACTCGTTTTCATTGATACAGGTTCTTTGACTGCTGCAAAATACATGATGAGATCTTTATTCAGCACGTTGTACCTTATGCTCCACTTATTGGTGAATATTTTCTCTTGATGAATGGCAACGCCCATCCTCACGCTGCAATGATCGTTAATGAGTTCCTTGACAAGATTGGACTGAACAAAATGGTGTAGCCAGCTCGAAGTCCTGACATGAGCCCACAATTAAGCGTGTGTAAAACATATTAGAAAAGCGAGTTAGAAGTCTTCTATCTCCTTACAACAATTTGAATCGGCTCAGATATGCTTTATGTGAAAAGTGGGAGAATATTGACCAGGTGGACATTCAGAACCTGATTCGAGGGATGAACTGGCAAATGGAAGCCATCGTAAAATCACGAGGAGGAAATACCCGCTACTAGCAGCATGTGGATGGCTACAAAACAAGTGAAATTTTTGAAAGGACCAGTATTTTTAATATTTTTTTTCATAAAAAATTAGAACCGGTATGCTTAATTTGATCATTTTAAAGTTCAAAAATTTGTTAAGTTTTATTCATTTTAATGTAATCTTTTTTTTTTGTTGTTTAAGTTAGAGGTAAAAATATTGTTTATTTTTTAAAAGAATACAAATTTTGTTACTAATGAGCTAAGAGAATTTGTTAGTTTTTATCATTCTATAAGCTTGTGGTAAAAAGTGGTTATCATATCTTAAAACACAAAAATGAGAAAAAATAGGTGGCCCGTTTTTTTTTTTTTGCCTGCGAGTGTAGTTTACCACATTTATATAGTTTTAAGAATGTTCCGTTCAATTTTCCTTTGCAATAAAAGTTCATTTTATATGATGTAGCTATATTTAATTTTTGAAAAGTAACTTCATCAGGTTTTGCTTCTGGATCAGGATGATGAGATATCATTAGTGGCATTAGAAATGAAAGTTTTCGTTATAGACAGACAGTAGGGGGATTAATGTGCCTCTTGAGTATGTAAACAACTTCTTCGCCAAAATTATGTCACTATATTTATGACTCTCTAGTGAACGAGGTGCAACTTCAACTGCGATAGAAAATTCTTGTTCTTAATATGATTGGATCAATGCATAATACCACCTACCTGTAAGGAAGACTTCCATATTTAGTGTTATCAGTTTTCGCTAGTAGGATTGGAGTGGAAACTGATTTACATTATAAAAATATTGAAAACTGACACAAAACATATTCATTTGTGGGTTCGAATCCCACTCAGACACGGCATATTTTCAGACGTTACAAAAAATCATTTCATCCTCCACAGTTACACCCCAACGTCGTCGCTAATGACCGTTGAAGTTGATGGAGCGTTAAATAAATAAATAATAAAAAATACTACGATTATCTCGTTGTTTAAATTGCAATTACATTTTATTTCAGTATTGGTAATTTTAATTATTTATTCATTTACTAACTAATTTTTTTATTAAACTTTATTTTAAAACAAACATCAAAACAGCGCTGCGTCTTTTAAAGACAATACGGGAAAATTTATAGCTTCAAGTACCTTGAGGAGATATTATTTTTAAAGATCGTCACATTTACTATTTTTTTTATTCTCTACAAATAGAGTACGCGCCATGTCTGCGGAAATTCTTGGAGGAGCTGTGCTCTCGTGGTAATGAATTGTTTTCAACCTTAATACGCATTTTAGCGCAAAACTGTATTGTGATTAAAAATGTAGGAAATTTAAATATCTACGACTTTTATTTTAAGCTGTTTTTTCTACAACGCTTATTTTTTCTGTATTTTCCTCATCAAAATCGGTAAAAAAACGAATTATTAAGATTGCGGCCTTAGTATGCATTTTAGAGCAAAAGTTGCAAAAAATTCCAAAAAAGAAAAGAAGGTTGTAAGAAATTAGTTCAAACATTTTATCAACAGAGCTTGGTTTAATAATTAGTAGTTTTCGGTATTTTAAAAACTTGGAGAAGTTGATTTTTGCGTCATTCATTCATGATTAAAATTAGGTTTTAATCCCCGAAGCGTAGTGTCAGGGTGCTAGCCTACAACGTAGAAGTCCCAGATTCAATTCCTGCCTAGGGTCTGGAAATTTTCACTAGTCGAAACCACCCACTCTTCCAGTTCCACATCGTAGTCGCTAACAATCAAGCTCTTGATGCGACTATAAATAAATTAAGGAAAAAAATTAGGTTTTTTCATATTACGTACATTGTTTACTCATGATTAAACAAAAGTTATATTGTTCATTATTTTACATTGACACAATAAAAGTCGTATGAGTTTACACACCAGGTTATTCATATTACCTTGGTTAAATTTTCATTGAATCTATGTTTTCATTCTTTGTTTTACCCATATTCTTACAATGTATCATTATAATAAATATTTAGCATGCTATTATAAATATATTAACATAATGTTATAAATAATAATAAACATGTTTATGTAACATCGTAAGTTTCAATGTAATTGATTTTAAAGTAAAAAATATACAGAACAAAAAAATCAAACATAGATGTAAAAGATAACTTTATATAATAACAGAAAAAGCTCTATTACTATAAGTAAATTTATTATTAGTTTTTTCTGTTATGTAACTTTATTTTAAAAATTTAAAAAAAAAAATTAAAAAACTTTAGTTTTAAAAAATTAAATAAAACTATATATTGTAAAGCATTTACTTCTGACATGCAACTCTGACATGAGCAAGCACTTGTAAATAGTTGACTATCATTGCACTATTCTACGATGAAAATCGTTCAAAACAAATACGAATTTGTACTATATAGCTTCTAGTATTTGCATTCATTTTTGTTGTCCGTAAAAAGGGAATAGGATATAGCGAGAATAAAATGAAATAGTGTTGCAGTTTCTAAATGAAATGTGCATGCAAATTTAAAAAATAATGGTATACTTTTTGCATGCATTTCTTTTTTACTAGATAACAAACAAATTAAAACGTTGAAAAGTTCTTTGCTAAAAAAAGCACATTGAATAATTCAATTTTAGCTATGTAAATTGCAAAATTCATTTTATAAACCAATCAAATAATAATGTAAACCAAGCTTTATTATTTTTAACAACGTAAAAAATATTAACTTTCAAAATTTATATTAACTTAAAAAATTTACTATAAATTGTATTCACGCTACACTTGAGGTTACTGCTAGTGTCAGAGACGTTGCGTATATAAAGAAGGTTGATTAATCCAATTTATTTATTAACGAAAATCTAATAGCTAAGACACTAAAATGATTGTTCATCAAATAATAATGAACATTTCATATGCTCGTATAATCAAAAGGCGCTTGCCAGTGACTCAAATGTGGGGTAGCCATACACTATAAGACGATTAAAACATAAAGAAAATCAAATTGTTATAACAATTTCGACAATTAGAAAATTTATTTAATTCCAAATTATAACTAAACTATTCAAATTAAAAAATATGAATAACACTTTGGTCAATTTATATTTTGATGTAAATTTTGAAGATAAGGTAATCGAACCGATTACCTCATCCGATTGATTGATTCGGAGTGTCTCTCAAATTAAGAAAGCGATTTGAAAATTTTTAAAAGTATTTTTTTAGGACAGGACTTGAAATACGACCATTCAAATACGACCATTGGTCTAAAAGAGTAGCTTCGAAAAAACTCTGTAGCACGGCGTAATTTATTTCATTAAAGGAATTTCATTAAGAAATAAATACAACAAAATATAGGAAGAAAAAAAGTAACAGAAGGAGGTGGAGAATGAGGAGAAAAATAAGAAGAAGAAGATGATGATGATGAATGAGGAGAGAAGAGGAATAGAAGAAGAAGGAGACGAAGAAGAAGGCGATGAAAAAGAAGGAGAAGAGACTAAGAAGAAGGTGTAGAGAAAAAGAAGGAGATGAAGAAGAGGATGAAGGTGAAGATGAAAAAGAAGGAGAAGATATGTAGTACTTGTGTCTCAAGTTTGCCTTTGGTTTTAACGAGTGGTAAAGGGGAAAAAGCATTAGTGCTTATCCTTCCTTGACTGCTTAGTTATTAGTTTGTCAACAACACAACGTAAGCTATACCCATAAGATATGCAATATACTGCGGAACCTTTTGTAGGTTAACTGTACGAATATAACTGTTTGTTACCGTATACAGAAAAATGTCGGTTTCTCTAAAACGTGATCAAACTATTAACATTGCAGAACAAAATCTAATATGCAATGACATAAAATTTGGTGAAGTTGAAGCCAAACAAAAATACATTTCCGTGCCTCTTAACGAAAAGCTACGTGCGAGAGGCTAACTGCTATTACGTTTGTGTTTTCACAATTAAAAAGACAGTGAAGAACATAATTCTCCATCAACAGTTTTTTGACTCCTGGTAGAAATAGGAAACGGCCAGAATATAGGAGTTTCTCATTGGACGGCTTTGACAGACGTGTGGTTTTCAAAATTACGGAAGATTTTTATATCAATAAGAAAATGATGCCAACATGTGAAAAGGTATTACCAGTTTTAAAAGAAAGGCTAAATTTTAGTTGAAAACTTCGAACGTTAAGAAAACTTTTAAAGGATATGGTGTTTAAGTGGAAAAAATGTCAGTCACAACGAAGTAGTATATTAATTGAACACAACATGTGGGTTACAAACGGTGCTACTGCTTGGTAGAAAAATATAGTGTCTCATTGTTGAGGTTGGCAGCACTGAAAGATTATCTCTTCCCTTCCTTATAACCCATATACGTAAAATACACACTCGCTACTCAGTATCTATAGTTGTAGGAGGAGAAGAAGAAGTCGAAGGAGGATGAGGCGAATGAGGAGGAGGAGGAGAAGAATAAGAAGAAAACTTAGTAACCATGGTACTGTTAAGTACGGCTGATGAAAATTTTAAATAAAATGACAAAACCCGAAAATGTAGCTTTTTACTGCTGATATACTCTTGTTATTAATTATATTTTATTTCTCATCGATATTTATAACAACGAGCATTTAAATTTAAATGCAATACCGTGTTTAAAGTGTAACAGGTAGGCAAATGATTAGTTGTGGAAAATCGTTTATCATTTAATAACAACCCATGATGGAAAATAATAATATATTCAACAGACATGCATAAATACATTCCAAAAACAACATATATTATCAATTATGCATGAAATCGTGCGTGTTTTGTTAACGGTATTAATAATTATTTTCAAATCAGGATCGTTTATTCAATACCTAACAAAAACTAACGAGAACAATATACACAAATACAAACAATTGCAGTTTACTAGTAAATTCTCTCCAAGAGCGCAAATTGTTCTAACAATAGATTTATAATTGATTTCAACAAACATCATTCGTTTTAACATCTAACCGATTGTGTAGAAATTAATATTTCACTCAGTAATGAAAATATTATGCCCAAAACGGGCAGGTGGAATGTTATTTTAATTGCACTCTATCTCTTTAGTCCAGGGCTAAAAAAAATAGTTCTGTTTCTTATCACATAGTCAGCCACTTATATGACTGAAC
This sequence comes from Catonia carolina, assembly GCA_035578175.1. Lineage (NCBI taxonomy): Eukaryota > Metazoa > Arthropoda > Insecta > Hemiptera > Achilidae > Catonia > Catonia carolina. The sequence continues at coordinate 62,593,038 of JAQMRL010000006.1, forward strand.
TATTTAAGAACAGAAGAGGTAGAGGTGTAAAAGACACTAGTCAGAGTTATCTCCTCTGAGAGTAATGAATTTCACTATGCAGCTAGACCCTGTGGTGAATGAAGTGAAGGTGTCATTTGCAGGGTGGAAAGTGAGTGCTTTTCGGAGGGCCTGGCATGCTAATGAGCATACTCTTTCAACTCAGTGAGAAAGGCAATGGTAAACCACCTTACTCCTCGTTTTTACTTAGTAAAACCTCTAGAGGTTCAAACCAGCCTTTCGGCTGTTGACCTAAACAACGACAATGAAAATATATGAATAAATTATAAAAGTGTTATGCGTCGTGTTGTAACCGTTATTGTTACAATAAAAATCTATTTGGTATATATTAAGTAGGATAGATAATTTTTTCTACAGTGTACGTAATACAGTTTTTTCTTAAGGGGAGACTGTACTTTGTATCCCGCCAATGTTAAATTTGCTATTTTAGGTATACCTATTTTTCATAGGATTGAAAAGATAGGGAAATAAAACTTTACACACTACAGGTTTCGGGTTTCTTCTCGAGCTACTGACATTTTTTTGAATTGAATCTTTGTAACATATCATTTTTCTTTAAATTACGAATAACATAAAATTTTAAAAATTGTTTTCTACGTGTTTTGCTTACTACTAATTTTTGGACCACCTGAAGAAGTCATAAAAATGTCAGTATATGTGGCTATACAAGATAATTAAAGGGTAAAAATTTCAGCCTGGTAGGTTAATTGGTTTTTGAGAAAAATGTCCCTGAATGTTAAAAATCTAAATTTACTGGAAAAGGTTAGAAACAAGAAGGCACAAATTAAAAACAATATGTACACAAACAAGTAAATTTCCCAACAGTTGTTTAGAAAGCTGAACCAACTGCTGAGAAAATTAAAAACCGTGATGCAGATATTTTAAAAACTAAAATTCTCTTTGCACTAAAACGAGCAGTATAAAATTATGAAAAATATTCGTTCTTTCTTAACATGATAGTTTTTCTGTGTAAACCTGATAAAAACTTCATTTTTTGGTACAAATTGACATAATCAAATGTTTTTCTGGTCGATCTGGACCTAAACTATTGAAAAACATAAGAAACCAAAAATCGAAATTTTGAGTTAAAACCATCGGGCAATCTTCCCTTAAAAGGTCAATTTTAGGCCACAAGAGGTGAATTAGACGTTTTTAGAATCGCTCTTTGCAACCTACATTCTCAGCGTTCGTTCATTGTTGAGTTTTCTCCTTTCTTCTGTCCATCCGGTTTTGCTTTTCATTGAAGCTCTTAACGCCCGTAATTAATTGTCTAAATTCGGTTCGGTTAATTAAGATTTCTTGGTTCATTGCGGTTTTCTCAGTATCCTTCTGACATTTTTGAAGGAGAATACATTACTACAGTAACATAAGATAGGACTTCCCCAACGGTGTTTAAACATTCTAAAAAATCTTGCATTTCGTTTCATTATTGTATTTTTCAAAATACTTAATATTTACTTTCTTGTATATTATTTCTTTCTTATTATAGGAAATTGGGAAGATAATTTTAAAAACAAATTATAATTAAGAAGAAAATTTTTATTTATTACAGCCATAAGTAAAAACTGTATTCAGTTAATAAAATCTATTCAAAAAAAAGTATCTCTGTGTATTTTGAAAAGAAAATTAAATTGGAAAAGAATAACAGAATGAAAAATTATCATCCCGTAGCGCCAAAAAGAAAACCAGTATCGTTATAATCGTGGTAGTTTATTTTCATAGCTTAATTTTTCACCGAAAGAATATTCACCGCACCACTACGACGAAAATAATATTTTCTATTCAAGTTAAGTCATACCATCTGAACATCATCTATTGCTTATTTTTCATAAAAATTTATTATTTTTACATCCGCATGAAAAAACATTTTCTGCAAAATTAACTTTTATACATTGCCTCTAGTTGATAGCATGCGAAAACCAATTGGTGTGCTGTTTTTCTCTCTAACAGCCCTTTCATAAAACTGTGTATATAAACGTTATAAAAATGGGCCTATGGTTGTTTAATGGAATGTAATCATTATTATAAAACTCATACTAAATTAACTCCGCCCATTTCTATGGTTCAGACAATAAAAATATCATAATGAGATTGTATTTCTTTCTATTTCCCTATTGCTGGGTTTTTTTTTATCTTCGCTGTAGTTTCATTCTAATTGTATCATAATATTAATTCATTTATGATAAAAATACAATTATAATAATTACTATTTTATTTCATTAATAAATGTATAATTAATTAGTCAAAACGTTAAATTCAATTAAAATACACATCAATGTTCAATTAAGTAATTATTCTTACAATTTATTATCAGTGATAAATTATTAGTCTAATGACTATGTAATTTTTTTAATTATATCTGTAAAAAAAATCTCCAATTACTTCTGAATTATTTTATTTAAAAATATTACCTAGATTTTTTATGAAAGTATGCAGTATAGTTATTAGCCTATAGACCTATTAATTACTATCGGATCAGTACTCGCTTCGCTTCGTCAACTAAAAATGCTGTACCTGCAATAAAAGTGAAACTTTTTTTTTTAACTTTAATAACTTTATTTGCAACTATATACTACGATACAACGAGCAAATTAGATGACAGTAAACAAAGGATGATAAGGAAAAAAAATAAAAAAAAATAAATAAAAATAAATAAATGAAAAAGAACAGTGATACCCATTGGTATATGTTCTATGAAATAAAGTTCATGATACATGAATGATAAATAACAACATAAGAAAAAAAAAGAACAAAAAATAAAATAAATCACTTATAGAAGATCTCTGGCCCATTGACGTTTCAACCTGCGCTGCGGATTTCCTGGTAGTGATGCATCCGATAGTTTGGTGATTAATTCGTTGGGGTGATCATGCAATTTTCTGTGAAAAACACTGTAGCTGGACTTAACTACTTCACTTATGAACGGAATATTAAGGTCGTCATGTAGAATTTTGTTGTTGACATAAAAAGGTGCGCAGGTGATTAAACGTAGGCATTTTGACTGAAAGGCTTGTAATTTTTGTAGATTGCTCGGTTTAGCTGTGCCATAAATTTGTAGTCCATAGGTCCATATTGGTTTGAGATAAACTTTGTATAGTAATAGTTTAGATTTTAGAGTCAGTGAAGAGCGGCGTTCAAGAAGTCGAAATAGTTCTTTCAATTTGGAGTTCAAAGTCAGTCTTTTGGTTTTTATATGAGTCGCCCAGGTGAGTCTCTTGTCAAGGTGAAGTCCAAGGTATTTAACTTTTTGTCGTTGTGGTATCGGTTTATTGTCGAGGAATAGTCGAGGACATTCGCCTTTCCGGAGAGAAAAGGTGACATGCACTGATTTTGAAGCGTTGAATTGGATCCTCCAGATTTTTAACCAATAATTTAAAAAGTTAATGTGACTTTGTAAATTATTACTTGCTGCTTCTGGCTTTACATCAGAAGAAAGGATGACTGTATCTTCAGCATAAGTCGCTAAGGTGGTGTTAGCAGATGCAGGTAGATCTGATGTATAGATGCTGTAAAGCAGTGGCGACAAGATTGATCCTTGTGGAACACCAGCGACGACTTGTTTGTAGTCAGACAGAGCCGTGTTATGTTTTACTTGAAAAAATCTGTCCGTTAAAAAGGAGCTGATGATTAAGAAATAGGCATCTGGCAAGAATTTTCTTAATTTATATCGCAGACCTTGATGCCAAATTTTATCAAACGCTGCGCAAACATCAAAGAAGACGGCACTTACATATTTTTTTTGTTCAAAGCCAGAGGCAATTTGATCAACGATTCTGTGTAGTTGATGAATTGTGCTGTGCCGTCGACGGAACCCAAATTGATGATTAGGGATTATACCTTGGTCTTCTACAAATATAAGCAGTCTTGGGAGTAAAAGTTTTTCGAATAATTTTGAAACTGTTGAAAGTAAACTGATGGGCCTGAAGAAGAAGAAGATGGTTCGTGGATTGGTTTATTTTCTTTATGAAACATGATAACTTGTGAAAATTTCCACTGTATAGGAAAGTGGGTGGTCCGCAAAATAGCATTAAAAATTTGCGTAATTAGAGTTATTCCTGCTTGTGGCAGTTCACGTAGTACTTCAGCCGTTATCAAATCATATCCAGGAGAATTTTTTTAGTGGCAATTGAGTAATTGCAGTCTTTATTTCTTGGTCAGTAAAATTGAGTGGAGGTAGACACAACTGTAAAGGTGAAGATACTTTATCTTCTATTAATTTTGTAAAAGCTGGTAAAGTATCACCATGTGGTTGGAACGTCTTTTCCAAGTGTTCAGCAAATAGGATGGCTTTTTCACTGTCAGATTTTGCCCATGTGTTGTCCAGTTTCCGAAGAGGAGGGCAGTGAGGAGTATAGCGTAGGAGTTTACCGGTTTCTTTCCATAGACTTCCATCTTTCGTATTCAGGTTCCTAACACGATTTTCTAGATTTTCATTTTTCACTGTACGTATGATAGATTTCAAGGTATTCGTAAGTTGATTGAGTCGTGTTTTATCAGTAGGTAGTCTTGAGTTTTGCCATTGTCTTCTAGCTTGCCTCTTCTCAGCAATTAATTTTCGTATGTAATGTGGATAGCAATGTTTTCTCTCCACCGTATGTTGAAGGGGAGTCGAGGAGTTCCATGCTGCAACTTGTATCATCGTCGTTAAGTGCTCAACCGCAGATTCTACGTCAACTGAATTTTTTAACGGGAGATGTAAGTTGAGTGAAGGTTGAAGTGATTCTCGAAACATATCCTAGTTCATAACTCCAGCTGTTAAAGAAGGTTTAATGGGAATTTCCGTAAGTTGGTCAGAAAGAACAAGTAAAACCGGTGAGTGATCGGACGACAAATCATCTAAGGGCGAAATTGAAGAGTGGAGATGAGAAACGCCTTTTGAAATAAAGAAGTCGAGAAGGTCAGGTAATTTACTAGTTGCTGAAGGCCAGTATGTAGGTGTTCCAGTGGAATGAATATCAAGGTGGTTCTCTAGGATAGCCTTTAGTAGTGCTCGGCCTCGTGGATTGATAATCTTTGATCCCCACTGTACATGCTTTGAGTTGTAATCTCCACCAGACAAGAAACGTTGACCAAGGGAAGAGAAGAATTCAGTGAAGTTTTCATATTTCAAAGAGAATCGTGGAGGGCAATACACTGCCGCTAGGTTTATGTCAAAGTTTTTTAACTTTAAAGTGACAGCTACAGCCTGAAACGATTCCGTAGGATGTTGAAGAGGATATTCGTTGTGTTGAATAGAAGACCGAATTAAAACAGCAGCACCTCCATACCCTCTATCATCTGGTCTATCTGCCCTGTAAATTTTGTAACCTTTAATATAAAATTTAGATCTTGAAGTGAGATGCGTTTCCGAAACAAGCAATACGTCTATTCTATTGCTATGTAAAATGATTTCAAGCTCATTAAAATGATTTAATATGCCGTTAGCGTTCCGTAATAGGATAGCTAGAGAACCAGATGTATAATTATTTGCCATTTTGTTGTAGAAGGGCTTGAATTAGTTGTGACATCAATGTTATCATTGGAGTAAAAAGGGACTTCATTTCTGCAATAAAAGACGTAATTTGTTCGGAGACGTTAAGAGGGGGTGACGTAGAGTCGTCGGCCACTGCTCGACTGTACGAAACAGAAGGGCGTCGGTGTGGATTTAAGTTAGTGGTGGATATTTCTTCTGTTTTTGAAGGGGATGTCGAATCAATAGATGTATTGGTGTTGCAGAATTGTCGGCTGCTGTTCCGACTTGGTAGATGCGGGAAAGCTGTTATAGATGCAGTTGATGGAGGTTGAGGTGGACAAGAAATTTTTGATTTTGTTGCGAGAGCAGGGGAGCGTCGGTTTTGTAGATCTTTGTGAACGGTGCAACCGCGATAGTTCGCCGGATGTTTACCATTGCATAGAGCACATACGGCTTCAGTGGTTCTTGGTTTAGTGCATGTTTTAGAATCATGCTGGCCCGCACAGCGAACACATCTATGTGGTAAATTACAATATGATTTTGTATGCCCATATCTTTGGCAACGAGTGCATTGTATAATTTGTCTTTTGTGTCGAGGTTCTTCAACTTGTATTTTAGAATTAAGTAGGAATTTAAGGTCAAAGATAGAATTAGTTGTTGCATTTTGTTCCAAATCGATGAAATACAACGGTAATTTAATTTTTTCTTTGGAGACAATGTTAGTTACATTTCTAACTGGAAAACCTTTATTTTTCAGTTCAGCATATATTAGGTCTTCACCAACTGATGGGTGAAGTCCTCGAATAACGACCCGAAATGCTTTGTCATCAGCAAGCTGATAGGTGTAAAACTCAGCACCGTTGTCCCGTAGAGTTTTTACAATAGTACGGTATGCTAATGGTGTGGTCGGGTAAATTGTTAAGCCATTTATACTAGAGACACATTTAAAGGCATCAGGTCCAGTTACATTTTCAAGCATTTTATAAAAAGGTATAAATTTAACATCAGATTTTAGGTAGATAGGAGGTGGACGAGTTAGTTTCGCTTCATTTGAAGATGATTCGTTTGACGCTGATTCGCTATTTACAGACAATAGCACGTCGAACTTGTTAACGGAAGTATATGAAGCTGTTTCTTTTCGTGGGTCTCTAGGAGATCTTTTACTACTGGTCGATGTAGATTCTAAAGAACTTTAGTCATTTTGCCGTTTTCTGCTATTAATGACGTCTTTCCAGCCCGCATATAAATTAGCATAAGAATCGGACATGATTGCCTCATTAGAAGTAACTGATCTAATTGAGTCGTTCACTAACGAACCGGCAATCGCCATGTCAGACGGTTTGTTTACAATAACCTTAGATGTTGTCTAAGGTATTCAATGGAAATAATAAATTAAAAGGTATAAAAAATGTCTCACTTACTCGAAAAATCTAACAGTATGTCAGTTAAAAAAAATAAAGTTACCGCTTCCAAAACAAAAACAAATTCTTGTTGCCGTGAAACCCGCTGTTTACATCGGTGGTTACCACTTCATTGTTTTTAATTCATTCACTAGTCACTATTTTAATAAAAACCGTAAATAAATTAACTTATAGTCCCTTGCTTCGGCTTTACACTATAGACAAGTTAAATATTAATTACTTCAAATTAATTATCCATTTTTTAGTTTTTTTTATAGCAAATTCAAAAAAGGGATAACAACAGTCGCTCAGCTGCAAAAGTGAAACTAAATAAAGAAAGGACTTCTACCTCGGCTTCGATAGATATACACAAATGAAAAGCATTAAGCTTTTGCAGCCCACATTCTCAGCATTCACTGAGTATAGACTTTTTTCCATTCTTCTTTCCACCAGGTGTTCTCTTTTTGCTCTTCATGGAAGCCCATAAAGTCCGTAATTAGTTGTCTGGATTTTTATTGGTTCCATTCGGTTTTCTCGGTTTATCCCTTTATAGGGCGAATTAATTTTCATAAAAAATCTTGTAAACGATTGGTGGTTGAAAATAAGGACACGTAAGTTTTCGGGCTGTAAAAGAACAAATTTGAACGTTATACAACGAGGAATGACGGGGTATATTCGTATACGCTTAGAGTTTCATTTTATGCACATTTATCAAAATTAATGTTTTTGTGGCGGGTGCTACACTCTACTTGAAAAGTGTCCTTATATGTAGACACTATCCTTTTCGGTGATTGTAAATATTTTTTTTTTAAATTTCAGTATTTAACATTAGTATAACTTAATAAACTAAAGTCTATTTTATTTATTTTATTGTTATTGTTCGATTTATATGATATTAATGACACTAGCATTAGTGAATGAATTGTAATACACAAATCACTTTACTACTGTCAACTGCAGAGAAGCTTGGTGGCTAAATAAAAGGACACTCGTTTCCAACACAAAACATACTCAAAATTGTTTTTAGATGTATCAAAGTGCAAAATTAAGTAAAATAAATATAATAAAAGTTGAAAACAAAATTTACAAAAAAATTTGCCCATTCAGGTACTTTGTACGGTTGTCTGATATTACCACACTTACCTATTATTCCGGTTTACTCAATATCATTTTTGACTTCTTCGAACCATTTATCCAACACCTTAGGTCGATTGTTTGGCATCTTAAAAATGTTTTTCATGAACCGGTTGTCATTCCTTCTGTACTGGTGTTCGTAAAACTTTAGTCTTCGTTTTCTAATCGTTTCCATTAATCGTACATTTTCCTTGTCTATTCTTCTTGACCTCGTAACCTATATTGTTTGTCTACTATCTTCAGACCCTTTTTATTGCAAATCATCTTTTTCTCAAAATTCTTTGCTTCTCTTAGACCAGCCTTCTCGGTCATTCTACGGCACTCACTCGCGTACAGACACACAGGTTTTATCACAGTATTAAGATGTCTAATTTTGGCTTGTCTTGAGAGTGCTTTCGTCTTATACATGTGGTGAGTTCCTCAAAGTGAACCGGCCATCTTTCCTCCTCATATTTTGTTCTGTTGGTCTTTGGTTGTATTATCTTCCCGAGGTAATTGAAACGATCAACTTCCCCAATTTGTCCGTTTTGTCTCTTCAGGTGACGAGGGGCTGTTTTGAAGTTCGTTATGTATTAAGTTTCTCGAAGGAAATCTTTAATCCTGCTTTTTCTGCTTGTAAATTTCAACATAAATAACTTAATAATGAGAGAAGTGGACTTAAAAAAGTTAAAGAATTTAAAGGGTTTCAAGAGAGAAAAGACGGAAAATAATAAAAAGAAATAACCAGAATAAAGAAAAAAAATAATAAGACTTCGGAAAGACGAAAAATAGCCATAACAAAAAATAACATCACTGTGAAAAAGTAATTTAACGTAGTCCTTAGTAAGCCAAAACAAAATAAGTAGAAGAAAATGAAAGAGTTAATATTTGACAATATTTTTTTAAAAATACATTGATGAAAATCAATAACGTTAAAAGTTTACGCTGCTGTTTTATAACATTAAAAGGTTTCGATATGTAGCTATTTCAAATTCAATAACGGGAAAATGCATTACAAATTTAAATATTGGATTACAGATGATGTGTACATTTAAATATAAATGATAAGATACAATTATTATTCGATAGCAATACAAATTGGATGATGTAACAAATTAGTGATAAAAAATTGTAAACAATCAAAAAAGTAGTCAAAAAAATGAAATGGTCGGATGTATCCGCATCTAACGTTGAATATTAATGCCTATATACTGAGCACTTGCATGAATTTGCTCTTGATGTTAGTTTTTAAAAATTAAACTCAAATAAAGTTGAGTGCCAGTTTGGTCGAAAAGTGGAGGGGGTAACGGTTGGATGTTTAGGGGAAGCCTATATACACATGTTGTTATCTACCTAACCCAATGTATACGGAGGCTTTTGCTGGTTGAAAATGAATTTTGTATTCATACAACTTAACATTTAACGGTTTATTTATTTCTTTATGTCAACATACAATATAATCTAATTTTCAATTTATCTGTTAGAATAATAACGATCATCAGTAGATTTTAAAATTAATAAAAGATTAAGTACTTAATAATTTTCCTGTATTAATTTATTTTGTTGTCTAATTTCGCTTGGGGTAGTGTTCGTACATTAGTCATGGCGAACTGCGTCATTGATTGTGAATCAAGGGGAATCGGAAATGATTCGATGGATCTTCAATTATAACCGCTGCACTCTTTTTGCAGCGCTCCGTTTGTAATGTGCCATGGTTCCAAATAATTATTTGCCCTAAATTTAAGCTAGCCAAAAATGGAGTTAAATAAACTGAACAGAATTTTAAGGTTATGCTGAGAAAAACAAAATTTAATCATATAGAATTTAGACTAAGAAAAAAAGAGAGTTTACTTGGTAATACATTATATATATTTTTTAAATGATTTATGATTTTGAATCCTTTCTTTTTTTAAGTAATAATAATTTAACAATCTTAAAGTTTATTTATCGTTTATTTTAAAATTAAAAGGTTTTACTACAATGATTGTCCATGTTGTTCACTTTTGATCGTCGGTATTGTTGTCTGTTGGAGATTCTTAGTTCATGTAATCTTCTTGATGATCTGAGACCATCCTCAAATTAAAAATGGTTTCGTTGATTTATATTTCAACAACTCCATTAACCTTCGATGTTCCATTGTTCCTTCAATCGCGCATTTATATTTATTAATTATAATCTAATTGGTTAAAATTTAACCGCACTATTTTATTTAACCTTTTTAAACATGAAGCTGAATTCAAACACAGTTGATTTACACTATTTATTTAATTTAATTTTTATCATTTTGGATTTTCTGTTCATGTTTTAAAGATATATAAAATATTTAAATAGTCATTAAAAATATCTTCACAATATAAATATATATTTTTAACATAGACAAGGAAACAAGCTTAAAACATCATTATATCACACACATATCATTTAGGTTGGTACCATTACTTGCTATACCATTTTTTACTTCATGTGATTAGTGTTGGTACGCCTGTTCCTTCAATTAGAGAAATCCAGTATTCTAATTTGCTACACGTTTTTTTTTAATTTAATTTTTAAGGGTTGGTACCGGATTAATTTTTTCTCACTGTTTTGATTTTCAGTCCTCCTGTGTAACAGTGTCAACAAAACGAGACACATTGCGAAAGTTATTTTTTTCTCGTGTTGTTTAGATCAACAGCCGAAAGGATGGTTTGAATCTATAGAGGTTTACTAAGTAAAAACGAGAAGTGTGGTAGTTCACCATTGCCTTCCTCATTGAGTGGAAAGTATACTTATCACTTCATTCACCACATGGTCTGGCTGTATAGTGAAATTCATTACTCTCAGAGGACATAACTCGGAGTAGTGACTTTTACACCTTTACCTCTTCTGTTCATAAATAGTTCAGTCATATTGGCTGACTATTAACAGTAATTAACAGTAATTGGCTGACTATGTGATACGAAATAGAACTTTTTTGTAGCCCTGGAACCAGAAGATCGAGTGCAATTAATTTAACACTCCACCTGTCCGTTATGGGAAATTTTTTCTCGTATTAAGCTTAATATTAGAGCACGTGAGGTAACTTAAGACGTTTTTGGGAGCTCTTTTTGCTGCCCACATTCTCAGCATTCGCTCACTATAGGCGTTTCTCCTTTCTTCTATCCACCCGTTGTTCTTTATTTGCTCTTCATGGAATGCCTTCATTAGTTGTCTGAATTGAGTTTAAAAATTCATACAAGTGTATTTTTGTTTTATTTTGTTTTTACTTTTTGTTGTATTGGGTAATAAAACTTTGTAAATATTGTTTGTGTAATTTTGTATACTAGGTGTCCACAGAACTTGAACCATAGGAAAATATCATTGATTTGTATTAGTTTGTTTATGTTTTCTACTAATAAAGACTTGTTATAATCAGAAATCATTAGAAAATGCTTAGCCCTTTAAAAAATATGAATTTTGTTAAATTTTAAGCTATTTCAGCTCAAAATACATAAATTTATACATTTTAATAACAGTTTTCTATTTAGGTATTGTAAATTTTATGTGTTAGACTCAGGCCAACCATTCAAGAACACCGGTAATCACTGTCTAGTATTCAAATCCATATGAAAGTAAGTTCTACTTTTACTAGGATTTGAACCAGGAACCTTCGTCTCCAAAAATTATTTGTTAAACAGTTGATTCACTGAGACTATTTCATAATAGTCTAACCCGGTGGGTTAAGGTAAATCATTATCACCAAATTCCTTGCAAAATATAAAAAATTCATATCTATTTAATATAAAAAACTTAAATTTTTACAAATTGTGTACAAAGTAACTACATTTACACGGATTTAAACCACGGAACCTTCGTGGTTACAATACTGAAGTTCCAAGTTTTAACTTCGTACCCTATTCCATTCTTGAGATATTTTTCACACACACCCACACCTATCACTAAAACAGTTACTCGTACTTTTGGTTCAGCGAGCCTGAAAATTTGTATTACCGGTAAAAATTAGATTTCAAAAAGTTGACATGAAAACAATACTTTCCTTATCTATATTGCGCAAAAAAAGTAAAACGAAAAAGTTTTGAAATCAGATTAAAATTCAGTTAATGAGTTTGATTCATAACGCAAAACGCACATGAGTAAGTTATAAAGGAACTACTTTTTGAAAATATTTTTTGGATGAAATGGGTGTAAAAGATACTGAAATTAATTTTAAAATTTCTCCAGAATGTACTATTTTAATATTTTTTGTTTCACTCAGAGAGAATGAGGGAGGAGAGTATCACTAAGTTGTAAAACATGTTCACAAAAGATTTCATTGAAACGGTCATCTCAGAAAGTTCATAAGTCAAAAAACTAACTTTTGGAAAAATTAAAAAACTGGTAATTTACGACGTTTCAATAAAATACAATATTAAAAAATATAATTTGTTCTGAGGCCTGTCCCCTATAATTTAAAATGTATACTCTTGTCTTTTTAAAGATACTCCACTTATATTGAAAAGTTTGACTAAAGTTGTTTCTAAAATAAATTTGAGGAAAATGCTTACATTGAGTTCTGTAAAATACGTTGTTAGACTAGAAGAAAATTTATTGTACAATAATATTCATTCGTTTATTTATTTCACTAGTTTAGATTTATGACTTAAATATATTTATCTAATAATACAAATTGAAATTCTTAACTGAAAGAAAGAAAAATTTTGGTTTCCAGGACTATTCACGTTTTCCGTTGTTGTCACAAATAGTAGTATTTCTCTTAAAAATATTTTTGCATAGAAATTTTGAATAGTCTCCTCCACTAGGAAGTTGAGCTTAATAGCATAAATTTAAGCTTAAGCAGAGTAATTTTAATTTTGATCTTAAGTTGAGCTTCAAAACATAACCCACATTCATTTTTTAATTAGAAGAAAGCACTTAATATTTCTAATGATAAGCCTTTTCTTAGTGTTGTATTACTTAAGGAAACCAAAACTTTTGGGATTGTTTTAGGGACGCTAACTTTACGTTCAGTTAGTCCTAAAATAAATACTAAAGAAAAAAATGTAAAATTTTAACTTATTGTCTTTCTGAAATGACGGATTCATTTACAGTTGAGTGTGTTAAAGGTATAATATAATTTAAATCCCTCTAGCAAGATAACAGATATGTTGGTTTATCTAAAGCCAATAATCAATTTCAGGTCAAGTGGAGCTGTTTGCACATTCATCTTGCCCAATTAAGTAACCACGAAATTTATCTTAAGTGAATAAATAAACCAGAGGTCGGGTGTAAGTTATTTATCTAATAGTTCGTTAAACTGTACTTCATTAACTGCTTCAATGTATTACATACTCTTTAAAACAACACTATAACACTTGTAATTTACTTTTATAATTAGATTATGTTTTAACAAACTTTTATTTTACTTTTATATCGCTGATATTTCAATTTATAAATTATGCATCCCTACCTCATGACGAAACAAGAACCCAATAAATTTAGACACTGCAATTCAAAATTAACTGTTTAACGCATCCTTGTAAAATCCCCTATTGTTTTTTTTTAATAATAATAATTCTTTATTTCTATACATAATTTCATTTACAAATATTAGTATTAATAACAGTTTAGTTTATAATAATCTTAAAATATAATACAATAAAATTTTACAAAATAATAAAATATTATACAACACTTACCATATTTCTAAAAAATAAATATTATACCAATTTTTTAACTTCTCAATATTCAACAAAAGACTTACTTCATGTGATTTTGAATTAAAATTAAAATTAATTTCACCCAGATATATCTATTAAAATCAATTTTTATATTTTCATAAAAAACAAGTGTAGTTTTATGAATAATTTAATAAATTTATTTATTTATTTATTTACAATATATTTATTTAAATTTAAAATAACAAAATAACTTAATTTAAATTGAAATAATATTACTGTGACATCCTTTAGCCAGGTTTTTTTAATAAAAACAAAAAAAAATTGTACAATTTGAAATTTTTAAAATATTATTTTATAAAGTATCATGTAGGATCAGATGACTTTTACGTAGTGAGACATAACTGACGTAACTGATATGTTGAGACATAACTACTGGAATTAAAGATACAATTAATTTTTCAAAAAATTTCCTTGAAATTACTTTTAGTACTAATATTGGAAAAGAAGACTGTCTGAGATAATAGAACAACTGATTAATAGGGTAAATATCATAATATCTTACAAACATTCTTTCACATGTAAAAATGTTTGAATTAATAGCTGAAAGGATGTTAGGAAACAATTTTACTAACTTGACACAATAATAGCATTATAACACACACTATGTGAAAACATTAAAGTTTATAAAAATTTTAAATATTCAAAGTTAATTTTGAAATTTAACAAAATACGATTCATGTAGAACATTGTAAAATTCTAATATAATCGTTTAACTATATTGTATAAATAATTGTTTAAACTATTGGATATTATTTAATCTTTTTTTTTGTTAATATTGTTTTTGTTATGTAATGGGGACGCTAAAAACTAAAAATGATGATTCGATCGAAAGAAAACTAGTTGTACAATAAATTTATAAACTAATCAAATAGATTTGATGAACAAAGAAGTATTACATTGATCTACCCTTGAACATGGGAAACCATAGTTGGGTGGATTAATTTTCCCACCATGATTTAATGAAAATAGTTTTAGATTTTTTTAGTTATAATTAAGAAAATTCACATATTATATTGTAATGATATTTTTGTAAAGTAATGGGAAAATAAATAAATAAATTTACTTCAGTGCAAAACAAGTATAAATAATATATTTTGTTAAAATTATGGATTATAAAATTTATTTTCAATCAGCTACTTATTTACCTCCGGTTCGGATCTTGGTAATAAACTTAAAAAATATAAAAACCTTAATTTTGGACATCTCAGTAGCCAAATGGTGATGGATTCGATTTCCGGTTATTTAAAATCTACTACAAATTAAAACTTGTAATGTCCTTACTAAAATTAATAACCAAAGCGTTTTTTATGAGTCTTTATATAAACTAAAAAATAAATTTTCTCTTCTGGATCTTGACAATACTTCTTTACACTTACTGTTACATTACAATTAATTCATTTATTTAAACAATAGATAACTAATTTGCCAAACAAGAGATAAAATAAAATAATTTAGTATTTAGATAAACTTTAAAAACGGTTAGACACTAGGAGAATACAAATTAGTGAAAATAAATCAGGAGTTATAAAATATGTTATATTCGGTTTAAGAAATGGTGACTGTCCGGCAATAAAACTGTACAATAACATCATTCCACATTGTGGCACTCTCAGATATCCGGCTAACTATTAAAAACAGTGGGAACATTTCCTGATACATATGCAAAAAGAATTAATTTTAAAATCTCAACATCAATATTATAAAACAAGAAATTCATAATTTTCAATGTTAAATATTTTAGCACTTCATTTCTTATACAATATCACGTCAAAATCGATCACTGGACAGACTCATATTTATTTTTATTAACCATTTATCATCTGATGTACTAGTTTTGCATTAAAATAATTTATAATGTTTTTCTTATTTTTCAGGTAGGTTACGAGTTCTAATGTTTGAAAATCTTAGCTTGGCATTTTGAAATGTAAGTAAATTCTATAGTAGTTATTACATTAAAAATTAAAATTAAAAATACGCATACTTATGTTTTACTGTTATTAAAATTTAAACACAAATGTAAATTTTTGTAAGAGTTCGGGGTTTGGCTAATATGAAATGTATATATAAATATATAGTAAAAGAAGTGGGACTGATATTGAACCCTGAGGCACGCCGAATAGTATCAGAAAACATTGAGTAGAATGACCTTAATCTAACCCTTAGGGACCTATTGAGAAAAATGTAAAAATAAATGCCAGTTTCTTTAATATTTATGTAAGGATAAACTCCTTTAAAAGAATGAGTGACTTGTAGAAAAAAGTTTGTTCTGTAGTGGAATCTGTATAAAATTAGTGACAGTTGAGTTGTTTGGTTGAATGGTTAGTACAAAAACCTAGTGAATTAAATTCATGAATTTATTATTAGTCGACAAAAATAAACTAGATTAATAATTATACAAAAATAGTTAGTTTTTGTACGATAACAATTTAGCTATTCCCTACAGTAAGCTAAATCTTTCTCGTAGGTTAAAAGTAGCTATCTTATCTTTTTTTCTTAAAAATAATTTTATTATTATTAATTCTCTTTCAATCCCTAATATTTAACAAACACAAAAATATTTTTAACTTATTTCTTGCTGTTTTTTTATATTAACTGTAGTAAGGTCGAGTGCAAGTTTATATTAATAAACGTCATTATAATACGTCATTCATTCTACGGGTTGTGAACATAGTTTTAATTCTTAAAAAAAGCACATGTTATTAGAGTTATACTGTTTCTAGTCAGTTACGCCTAAAATATAACCTTAGTTAAAATATTACACTTAGTATTTTGCCTTTGTTTTACTTTATTTAAAGTCGTATTATCGTCTCGGTCATTAGCGTTTTACCTTGTGAAAATTTCCAGACCCTGGCCGGAAATCGAACTTGGTACTTCCGTGTGGTAGGCTGGCGCGCTACCACTACGCTACAATGGCGGCCAAAACATAGTTTCAATCCGTACAAAAAGCATGTGGCCGCCTCCATAGCGTGGTGGTCAGCGCATTGGCCTGCCACGGGTAGGTCCCGGGTTCGATTCCCGGCCAGTTTCTGGAAATTTTCACAAGGTAAAACGCTAATGACGGAAATTGAACGTGTCAATTCTCACACGTAATGTTACATAATTCACCGTAGTCGCTAATGACTAAGCAGTTGATGTGACTTATTTATTTTAATTAATTAATTAATTAATTAAAAAAACATGTTACATTACCACATGTTATATTAACATGTGTAATTATATTGTTTCTAGTCAGTTACGCCTAAAAATAATATCCTACCATACAATGTAACCTTCAATACTACCATCGATTCTATAATTATTTAATAATATACTGTAGAATAAAACTTTTCCTAACAGCACTTCCATTTTACGGTCCCTCTATTTAGCGGGCACTTTTACAATACCTATTCCACGAGATAGGGAATTTAAATAAACGTCTCCCAATTCTGGAAACGCTTTATTTCGGATAGTAGAACATAGATTTTTATCTACTCAGCCACAATGAATAAACTTAATACTGAAAAACCTAATAAAGTTTCTGAATAACCTAATACCAAACTGACTTATTAGGAGGTATTGCAACAAATTAAAGACGTAAAACATTTTGTCGTTTCGAAAGATGAAATAAAGATAAAGAAGGATACCTAATGGTGGAGGAATTGCTTATGCATTTAAAAAAACAAGCTTGCAATGCGAAAGCTAGATAAAACCAAATCTCAAGCTGCTTTAAACCACAATTTTCCAAAAGTTATTCATTCATCTTGTCAATAAAAAGAACATTCGTTTTCATTTAAAAAGTGATTTGTTTTTATTTATTTTCGGAAGATAAGTGTACTGTAGTGTTTATTTCACACAGTGTTCATCTATGGACTTTTCATAAATGTTTGGTAAATATATTCTACATTCACAGGTACGAATTAGTACATTATCGTGTGTACATAGTTGATTTGACAATTAATTTTTTTTTTTATTTTAATTTAATATCGCTGAACTCTCTTTACATTAGTTTTCATATGTTAAAAGATTAAAACGCGTAAATAATTAAGTTGTTACGTATGTATGTATGTATTGATACCTCTCTATAAAACAAACATCTCCACACAGCAGACATTTGGCTTGTTCCTTCTGATGTCTGCGATTCAGAGGTTTTACTGTATTATATTTAGGTATCACTGCAATGTAAGAAATAATGAACGATTTTACAAAAAAAAATCTAGCCTTTGGCCTAATTGAGTTGGCTAGTAAATGTTCAATAAAAACAAAATAATCTGGATATTATCTACCATAAGAATTTTACAATTTTTAATGAATTTTTGGTCATGAAGAAGAAAACGGCTTTCGTTATTAATAATCTTAACATTCGATGAATTTCTTTCATTACAGATTCTGTCTAATAAAAAACTTGAATTTTTAAATTAGTAAATTACTATCTTATACGCATTCATTACACACTTATTTAGATAACAAGATCCAAGCTGCAGAGATGAAACTTTTGCAGTGTGAGTTGGGATGCTTTAGAACGGACAGAATATGGAATGATAAAATAAGAGAAGTTCTGTCTCTTCCACCAGTACTGACAAGATCTTACAGAATTGAAGAAAGTAGTGCGGTCATTTGAAAATAGAATGCCATATGAAAGGATGCCAATAGAGGCTCAAAATTATAGACCAATTTGTATGAGAGATGTGGGAAGACCGAGGAGAAGATAGGTACCGGAACAGGTTTCTAGACTTTGAAGTGAAGAAGAAGAAGACTGTCGTATAATTTAATTTACTAAAAATTCAATTAAGTCAGAAAAATTAAAACGAAACTGAAAAACTTGTTTTGAAATAACTAATAATCTAAACTTGACAGTTTTAGGATTATGAATTTGTAAAGTAGTGTAAAATTAATGAATGAAATAAATAAATGAATGAATGAAACGAAAAGAAAAGATAAATTTTAATATTAACCAATAAATTGAAATTTTACATACAAAATTGAAATTGTAATTGTTTTATTACATTTATTGATGACACTCTTGTTACAATTCTAATTATGCTAATGAATTTACTGTGATAAATATATTGCAATTTGTTATTCTGAAAATCTTTAAGTTTGTTTAATGATATTTAATGAGCTCAGTTATTAATGAATAATTATAATTACAAATTTTTCTGGATTGCTTGCAGTCCTCTGGTTTCTTCTTGTCCATCCATCGATCGGGAATCAAGTGGGGCGTCGATTCATTGTTGCTCTTGGTTTTATAGTCTTTGACAAATTTATTTAAATTTTATCTGCATATTATAAAATAATCAAAATTGTTTCAGTTGGTTCCATAATTAAATTAAATCTTGTAATTTCTTTTAAATCTTTTCTAACTGGTTCAAATTTTTAATTTAAAATTATACTATCTTTTGTTTTCTTGTTTCAAATTTAGATATTTGGTTTCTGGATTATTATTTAAAATTCTATATTTTTTTCTTATAATTTATCTTGATATATTTAGTTTTTGATTCAGAATAATTTAAATTTTAATTAGAAATTGTTTATATTTGATTATTATTTAAAATTATTTCTTTTTTTTTAAATCCAACAATTAAATATTAACTACGATATTATGTAGAATAGACTGACTGCTATTCTACAAATTCGACATCTGCTATTACGAAAAAATTGAACTTATAAATGCATTTCCTTTTATGTATGTATTTAAAAATGAAATTGAAGTTACAATAAAGTAACTTGGTAAATATACTTGTAGTTGGGGTATATTAAAGAGAAATGTCGATGATATTTACAGAAGTTTCCACATAGATGTCGTTTCACAAGTAACCGTGATACAAACTTAACTACAAGGAATAAACAGAGGTTGCTTATCCAGTCCATGTTTACCAAACCATATAGAACTCAACATATATATACATCATATGAGTATATATACACAGACACATACACATGCGAAAACGTATCTTGCACACGTTATTGTCGGGTGATCTACTTTTCTGGGAGTATGAGTCGGTTTCCTAAAGAGACGAAGATGATTTCAGTTTAATACTAGTGTTCAAATTAGTTATATTACCACATTGAAGTTGATTACAAGTTTTACGTATCACTCACACATACACATACATAAATTCACCACTACATGCATAAAAACTTACATATATATATCGAATGATCAACTCTACGAGTATATCTCCTTCATTCAAAAGTGTTAGCATCATAGTTACTTGGAACCCTTTAGTGTAGTAAACTAAGCGAGTTAAAATCTATTATAAGTTTTGCGTAGTATCTGTTGAATTTTAGGGGTAAAGAGACGTGCTCTTTGGTTAAGCTTCCAAGTGCTTAACTGTTCCTCAGTGATTCAAAACTGCTTGGTCCCTTCTCCTACGCATCTAATATAAAGCAGTTACGACTATATTTAATATTAATGTCGCCCAACTACTATCGTTTCAATATCACACAAACCGCTGTTTTGAAACTAATATTTTAAAGAAATTATACTTACTATTGATCAAGTTGTTAAATTATACACAATTACAATTTTCCATAAATTTTTTAATTATTCTAAAACCTCGTAGACTTTTATTTAAAAATCTCATAATTTTATTACTCTCTTTTTCCTCTCTATGAAAAGGAAAATATTATTTTTATGTAAATTTTCCGAAATATTTTCAGGAAATATACAAAATTTTCAGTCTCCTTAAACCACAAAAATCATGTTTTTAGCGATTGGTATGTTGTAAAGAAATTCAATTAATGCGCCAATATAAATTGTTTGGGCCCCATGTTGGGCACCAAAATGTAAAGAAATGAAAAACGCAAAAATTTAAATGTAAAATAAATTGAATTAAATGAATACGAAAAGTTGAAAAAATTGAAAAATTAACAAAGAAAGTATTTGTATTACAAAATTATTAACCGTTTAATTTTATTTATTGATGACACTATGTTATAAAATTAAGTATTTTAATGAATTATTAATAAATATAATTATGTATTTCAATATCTATCTGAATATTAATATTTATACTAGCTATAAGCCAAACTAATTATTTTTTTATAGTTACTAGTTGAATTATCCTCGGAGTCTTGTTTTTGCTTTTTGTCCATCCATTATCAGGGAATCAAATGGAGCGTCGAGTCATTGCTACAATTGGTTGCCTCGTTTTTTGTTGATATAATTGGTTGTCTTAAATAAATTTTATTCAAATCATTTCTATTCTAAGAAAATCCTCTGTCGCGTTACGAGCGCTGCGCAGATTAAGCTAATTAATGGGATTGCCACATCACTACATATGAACCTGCAGGATAGTTCCTTCGAAATACCGCTCTAACCTCTTCTGCCTCCTGAGCCGTTAGAAAAGTCTTCTATATCCACCTTTGGAGCCGTTTTTCATCTTCACAGGTTCTTGTACAACCTAAATATTTTATTTCCTTAGCATTCACCAACAGAGTTGATGAGTGTCCCCATCTCCAGGGGTGGCATCCGATAGCAGACACAGCAATACCCACGGGCCGATACCTAAGGATACCTAGGATACATAAGCAGGCAATAGACTTTAAGCTGAAGGGCAGGAAAGAACGAGAATGCCTGAGAAAGAGATGTGTAGATTTGAGAGGTTCGGAACAGGCAGAGATGCCTAATAATTGAAAGGCAGAAGAAGAAGATTATTTAATTCATCTGATCCCAAAACAGACCTAAGAGATAAGCGTCACAATATATTAATATTTTAGTTTAGCTTTTATTTATCAGGAACTGTACTTTGTTGACAACTAACCAATTTGATCGCTGCTTTTTGCTGTAATTTTTTTTGCCATGGATTAGACATGAGTTTGAACAGGGACCCCCAGTAGAGTTTGTTCATGGATGGCTGTCAGCTGGTCACCATACAAAGTCGCTTGCCCAACCGGTGTTACTTAACAAATAATAGCGACTTTCTACCAGCTGACTGACTGGGCTGGCCCGAACGCCTTTATTAATATTTGAAATTCAAACTTACGAGATATAACAAACATATTTACATTGTTAGTTTTGTTCTATAACTTGCATTAAACTTATAGTTGAAGAACTTCATAAGCAACTGTATTTTATACTTTATGTTATAATATATTATTACTTGTTCAATTTATTGTACAAAATTTTAAAAACGGACATAGTAATCGTAACTTTTTATAAAAACTAGGTTAATAAGTTTTAAGTCAAAGCAATATTTTACACGCTTAATTAAAACAGTGTTCCAGTATTCCGGTCTAGTAGTTATTTTATGATAATTAATGGTTTGCTACATATGGTTATGTATTATGGTGCATAAAACCATATAGTTACCCTACCAAACCAAAAATAATAACGATGTACGTACAGTAACAATTGTTTCAACTGAATATCCCTTTATCGTATACAGTTTGTTAAATGTGTAATTAAAAATGACACAGTTTTATTTTTAATCGTTAAATTTACATATTTAATACAATATTTAAGTTGTATAATGCTAAAAATAAATTAAAAAATTTATCATTAAAATTTAAATGCATTTTATATTTAGCTGTCAGCTAAAATTTTGTACAAACCCGTAAAGTTTTTATTATCTGCTGTTCATATTTTATAGACGCACAATTTTTTTATTCTTGCAGTCTCATTCAAAATAAAAACATTATGCTTCAAATGGATTCTTAGATATAAATTTAAGCGTTTGATAGTGTTTAGCTTGAAGGTGTTGTATTCAAAAATTTTTATCATCATTTTAAATTTGTTATTAAAACTTCTTTTCCCAGTCAAGCTATCTTTTCATCTGAATCATCTCATATCATTACCTACATTCAAGCCAAAGCTTTTGTAGGTATTACCACTTGATTAAAACCAAAAAAAAATATTACTGCTAAAACCCTCGAGTACGTCAAAAATGAAACGTCCCACATTTACCTAAAAATGTCCTTAAAATTTAAAAAAATCTTGAAAACAAATTCGGACTTGACACGGAACCTTAGTTCACGAAACCTAATTCAAAACCCGCAAAGGAACCTTTCTAGACATTAAAGTAGAGATATTGTGAAAGTTACATAAATTAATACGTATCCTATGGAAGTTTTATTGTTAATATTGTTCTTTTTAAAGTGATTTTTCATGGTTGTTTAATGGTTTTTATTGTAACATAGTACAGTGGTGTTTTAGAAAAGGCTAAGGGAAAAAATTATTCATTGTAAGAAATTGTGTATTCTGTAAAGTGTTGTTTATTGAACAAGGGTAATGGAATGCGATGAATATAATGTTTGGAATAGGAATTCTCGGAAATAAAAACTACTAGAAATATCGTTTGATTTTATTTTGATTTTTTCTAAATGTGTCCAAGTGAAACGGAGAAAGTGAAAAGGGTCTTGATTTACACTATTAGACCGCAGATATAAAAACCGATCGTTACGGGACCAGTTTTGAATAAATATGTTAATAGTGCGTATGCGTACGAGTGGTAGCAAATGGTTGAGGACAAAAAATGTTTTTTATTGTTAAGAAACAGGATCATATCTATAGTCTGTTTTAAGTTTAAGTGTTTCATTTAATTGACGTCATGTAATTGTAAGTTGTTATAATTTAGTAAATAATTGTAATTTTTAATTATGTCAATAAATAAATGTTATAAGTTTGATTATTTATTTATTATACCTAGATTCCGAATGAATCTAGGCTTAGGTTTTACTTTACAAGATTTTCTGGATGTGAATTTACATTGTAAATATACGAATGCAAGTGAAAAAAGACAGCTTTAGACATTTTGAACAGAGTAATTTAACACTATAAAAATATTACCCGAAATTTTTATTCAATCATAATTCTTTACAAAATAATATTATTTAATAATAAAAGTTATTTCTATAACGATTAAACGTCTACAGATTTAACAAAGTACATAAATTATTAACAAATTCCCCGTCCAAAACCCACCACAAAAATAATTTCATTAAAAATATTACAAAACCAAAAGTTATCTAAAGTCAGAAATCTTAATTGAAATTAACATTTTCGAATTGTAAAACAAGCAAGTTGAATTACCACTTGCGGTGTGAAGCAAGCTCACTTATTTGCATACTATTCAAAGCAAGACAAAAGTAGGCCGAGAATTTACACAAAAAGTGTATGAATAAATTTATTTTAAGAAATTATTAATATTAATGTATTCTTTCAAAAGTAGACCGTATCTTGTATGAGTTTAATGTCATATTTTATTATTTTAGCAGTACTTAAGGTAGTTAAATTATTTTGTTGTTTGTTACATCACATAAAGACTATAGGAATCTTGAATTATCTTTTGAACGTTTTTAATTTTGTGGTATCGAATAATATTTTCACCTTTAATATTTTAGAAGCTGGTTTATAAGATTCTAGTTTTTATGGGGAACAAAACCAATGTTTAGTTATTTTTTTCATAATTTAAATATGTGTTGCTTCTGGAATCTTTCTTAAATTTACTTAAATTAAATTAAGTTAAATTTACTTAAAGAAAAAATTTACCATTAAATTTACTTAAAGAAAACACCCTGAAATTTTTCTTCAATGCTGCTCGAGTGTCTGTTCCCTTATTAGTGCAGGTTTATATTTTAGTTTTTATTTAAAAAAATTGTTATTTAAATAACCAATCTATTTGACTACTGCTTCCTAGAAGTGTAACAACCTTCAGGAACACGGACACAATTGTGAGTGGGCTACTTTCTCCGGCGTTTCTTCATCCTAATCTCTAATCAAACCAATTCTATAGATACTGAAGTCACGAGATTGCCTTTTGCGTATTGATGGCCTGCGAGGTACGGAAGTAAAAATTTGACAGTGCTGCCAACGTCGACACTGAAACACTACCGCGCAGTTCTACAACATACATTTTGTAAGCTGTAGTTTATTCCGACAAAATGTTTTCTTCATAAACCTTACCTGTAAGGAATAAATGTGACCTGTAATATTGCCTATAGCTTAATTACATGACTAGAAATGTTTGATTTACTAAAATTACCAGCTACCTTATTCCATTGGAAAAAAAATTTCTACGAACGAATCGCCTTCTTTACTATCGCTGTCACCGGCGTCTTCACTATCAGTCTCACTTGTATCTACCAAACAGTTCCTTTTTTTACCAGGTGTCAACAAAACTGTTGAAGAATAGCTTATTCACGTCTTTAATTTCCTTCTTTATTTATCGAATCGTGGAAAGAGAAAGATCACAGTAGTTACCCACCGCTCATGGCTTTTGTTAAGAGGCAGGGAAAGGCATTTTTGTTTTGTTTAGCTTCAACTTCACAGCATTTCATTACATTACATATTAGATTTCGTTCAGCAATGTGAATAGTCTGCCCATGTTTTCGAGAAATTAACATTTATGTTTACGGTAACAAACAGGTTATATTCGTACAGTTAACCTACAAAAGGTTCCGCGATATACTGTATGCTCTGGGTATAGTATAAGTTGTGTTTGTTGTACTGAAATTAAAGCAGTCGCACATGCGCACTGATGCTTTTCCCTCTTTTTCCCTAGTTGCAAACAAGGGCAAACTCGTGACTCAAGTAACTATACCAGTCATCTTCCCTTAAGTCTTTAAGCCTCATTACCTGACATACCAACCTTGGTCTCCCTATTTTAAGTCTTTTAACCTCCATCTACATCTGTATCACCTGAGGCTATCTACATCTTCAGACATACCCTTATGTTTTCATCTGCCCTGCAACTAGAATAGCCTTGCAAAAATCTGGGGCTCTCAGGAAGTAGCAGCCACTTTTTTGGGGGTGAAGTAGTATAAAAACTAGATAGCTAGTTGGTAATTTTTGGGAGGCACTGGTATCGAATACCATAAAAGCCAGGGAAGGTTTATGTTTCTGGTCATCCGTCAAGAAATAGGAAAGGTAGGGGACTATATTATTTGGCGTCTTAAGCTGGACCAATAATAATTCGACCACGGTGCAGCAACTCTGACATTAGAGGGCCTACACCTTTAGGCTAGAGGTTGAATCGATAGCTATAGTTATGCTTTATATTGAGTAAAAATAACAAATAAATACATGAACAAAGAACAGACTGTCCAATAGTCTGGCTTTTTTTTAAATTAAATATGTATTTTTAGATACACTAACACTTCCTCCTTTCTAGGTAGCAATGCTATCTCATAAAAATAAACTTAAAACAATTTTATACAACACTTTCACACTATAACTTTTCCTAGAATATCACGAACTACTACTATTATTAATGTCACATAAAAAATGATATAGTATCAATATGGGGTATGTTGTTTAGGTCATCAGCTGAAAAGCTGGTTTGAACCTGTACTGGGTTTCACTAAGTAAAACGAGGCATGAGGTGGTTTACCAATGCCTTCCTTACTGAGTGGAAAAGTCCGCTTATCAGCATTCCGGGCCCTCTGAAAAGCACATATTTATTTTCTATTCTGCAAAACACACCATCTTTTCATTCACCACAGGGTCTGGCTGTATAATGAAATTCATTACTTTCAGAGGAGATAACTTGATTAGTGTCTTTTACCTCTCTACCTCTTCTGTTCTTAAATGATTCAGTCATTTAACTGGCTGACCAAGGAAGAGAACTATTTATGTTAGCCCTGCAACAAACAGATTGAGAGTAAATAATTTGACACTCCACCTGTCTGTTAAGGTGTATGTGAAACATGAAATATTTATCAAAATTTTCAAAATGTTAAAATAATCTTACCTGTTTGGAGGTAATTAAACATTATTTGTGTTCAATCAATTTCTTGTTATTAACTAGATGAAATTATCTTGTTTCGGTTGAAATTAAATATGTATTTTAATTAATTAATTAATTAATTGAGTGATTGTACTGCTTTGTTATTTCATATCATTAGAGTACATAAAACATTAGAGCACATTATTGTTTAGTGTTATTTCGCATTACTAGATACATACTATTCTGGAACAACAGATTTGACTTAATGAAATGTGGCCATTAGATTGATTGAAAATGTTTGAAATAGTGAATGGCATCACAGAGTAAATCTAATTCATTTGATTTTCGATTGTAATATGCATTATTCAAATATTATAAGTTATATTATTATTATTGATATAGTGGTCAATATAATACCAGTCTGGATAAACTTTTGGTTTACTTCTCATCTTTCGACGAGAAAATCATTTATAGACTACCAAACTTTTTCAGTTATCGTTAATGTCAATTTTGTAATTATAAGATATTTTAAAATTATTTTACAATAAGATGCTCGTACAATAAGATATTTTAAATCTAAAACATGTTTGTATAGAAACTAATACTTCCAGATAGCTTGTACCTAGTGCACCACCATTAACTTCGTCAAGTGGGCAAACACTAAAATTTGAACTAAAAAAAAATTAATAAAAATTGTTGGGCGCCAGCTCTGTCAACAGAGCATAAGAAATAAATAAAAACGATTATATCTCCTTAATTTTTCTTTTATCCGAGGCGGTGAGAAAAACTCATGTTCACTCCTTTACTATGGGGGAAGTAGTGTTGGACTCAATTGAGGCGTCCTCGTTCAGTCCCAAGGAGGCCGCAACCGCCTTACCAACCAAAATCCTGCCGCCTGGTCACTTGATCCAACATGAGCAAACATGTCCAACTCCCTCTGAACTGTTTATACAATACTACAAGGGAAATGTCGGGTTAAAAAAAATTTACATACTGTCAGCGGGGCGTGGAAGGAAACCGTAGCCTAATACCCTTTTTGCTGTCACTGACCAACACTTACTCTCTCACTTTCATTCATCTCTTTCATCACCAGCTCAGTAAATTAGTGTGCCTACCTTACCTACCGAGATCAGGACAGGATTGATTCACTGTGGGAGAGTGCGATCCCGCTGATCTCCATATGTCTCCTCCCTCTGCAGTCTCCCAACAACCCTCTCCGCAAACTGAGCAACCAACTTCCAGCTCTCCTCATCCTGCACCATCGCTGTCCCTACTTTCTCTGAGATCCACTGTGCAACGCTTATCTTCTCAGATGTCTCCATTCTGTCGAGGCCAAAATAAAGGCATCTTTCAAAAATATGCGAAATTGACTATCCTCTTCACTATCGCCTTACACAGTAAATACTTAATGAATGATAAACTTAACTAAATCACCTAACTACTAACAAAATTATCCTTAAATTACCCTAACCTATTTTAAAGTATAGCCAACCTTTTTCCCGTGACGTTAATATAAAAACAAAAAATTAAAAACCCTTACGAATGAGTTACCTCGAATTAAATGTCTCCCCTTTCTTCTTCTTCTCTTCGTTCTCCTGGTCAACCTCGGTCTCCTACACTCCTAGTTCTCCTAGTAATTTCTTTAAATTCTACTCCTTGTTAACAAACCGATTCACTTTTAAGTCCCAAGGGAACTGATTGTGAATTTCCTGGGTTCGAACGAGGAAACCTCTGGTTGACAAGCCTCCCTCTCCCACCAACCGCTCAATTAACCTGGAGAGCCAACGGGAAGGAGAACTACCCCAATGATTGGCTGAAAGTTGGTAGGTGGAAGAAAGGCCCAAAAACACAGAGGGAGAAACACACCCGCCTAATGAATATAATGTGGTTGACAGTTGGCTATATTTAAAACTTATTGTCTAACTACTATTCTAATGTAATTAATCTAACATAGAGGATTTTTCCTAACATGATTTATTTGGTTTCTACCTAAATAATGGAAGTTATAGTAATTGGAAATTACCATAACTTACATTGTTTGCACAATATTGTACTTTTACAATGGTACACTAGTAATAAAACCTTTTCTAGTGGAGCGTTAATTTATAGTAAAGCAAGGTATACGAAGTCAATAAAGAACCACAGGAAATTGGTTACCTGTGTACTTTGATAATAGAGGTTTAATTAACCATACTCTCTCAGGAATGGTCGGCCTAGATCTGTACAAGACTACACCTCATTTATATATCTTATTCATCATCCTCATCTCATTGTGTCATGGGGTTGCTTATTGTTCTTAAATTGAGCAGGTGGCAACGTACACTTATTAGGAATCACAAAAGGTCTATACTAAACCCAGATGCCGAACGAACCTGAGCTTAAGTATTACAAATTTATTACATAAAAATTATGATACCTTCTAATATTCATATTTAAAAATACAGTGTTTACATTTTATTTATTATCTGTAAAACATAATAAATTTTCTTAAATTCAATGGCTGGACTTTGGTGTAGCGGTCACCGCAACTGACTTCTACACCAGCGTCTCGAATTCGATTCTCAGTCAGCTCTATTATGTTATTTTTTATTCCGTCTCCTTAGTCATCTGCATTAACAGCAATCTGCAAAGCACTTGGAAACCAAAAATTTTAAAAATTTACAATTCAATAACTCGGTTATAAATTATTATTTCATATCAACAAAAAATATGTAATAATTTCAATTTATTAATAATTAAAAAATTCATTATACAGTGTTGAGAATATTTCATATCCGTTATAATATTTAAAACAAAAATTCATGTAACTGTTTTTTTGTTATATATATAAATTATTCAAAATATTTCTGTACTAATATTTATTATTTTCAATATTAAACGGACAAGCAAATAAGGTTTTAAATATACTGAAGTTAGGAAATTAATATTAAAAATGTATTAACTTTTGTTGTTTTACATGTTTTCGTATTCAAAATAAATCCAACAAATATTTTCGGTAAATATAATTAACAAATATTTAATAACCTGTAACGAAATTCAATACATTTTGTACCCATTAAAAAATATGCATACGAGCTTCAGCTATACGGATAAAACATATTGATTTTATTTGATATTTTTTTCAAATGACCATAACGGGCAGGTGGAGTGTTAAAATAATTGCACTCGATTTGTTGGTTCCAGGGCTACAAAAAATAGTTCTGTTTCTTATCATATTGTCAGCCAATCATATGACTGAACTATTTAAGAACACAAGAGGTAGAGAGGTAGAGGTGATAAAGGTAAAGACACTAGTCAGAGTTATCTTCTCGAAAGTAATGAATTTCATTATACAGCCAGACCCTGTGGTGCATGAAGTGAAGGTGTCAATTACAGGGTGGAAAGTGAGTGCTTTTCGGAGGGCCTGGTATGCTTATAAGCATACTCTTTTAACTCAGTGAGGAAGGCAATAGTAAACCACCTCACTCCTCATTTTTACTTAGTAAAACCTCTAGAGGTTCAAACTAGCTTTTTGGCTGTTGACCTAAACAACAACATTCTTTTTAAAATAGCTTTTTTAAAAATAATTTTTTTAGAATTTTAACAAAAAATCTCGTACATATAAAAAAAGTCTGGTGTAAAACACTCACATAACTTTTTCTTGGCAATGTAAATAATAAAATGTATTTCTCTGTTTAACCGTGAGTAAAATAAAACAATAATTTAATTTTAATTATGGGTGAACGACGCAAAATGAAAATCAATAATTGACGCTAAACAAAGCTATGTAGAAAAAATTCTTGAAATAAAAGTTGAAAGTTTGAATTTTTTTTATAACTTCAATTGTATACAGTTTTTTTGTAAAATGTATACTAAGGCCACAGTTTTAAAAAATATATTTTTATACCTACAGTATAGCGATGAGCAAAATACAAAAAAATCATTAATATTGACGGTAAACTAAGCGTTGTAGAAAACAATATTTTAATTAAATATTTTTAGCACACTTGTCGCTTACCCTATTGTGTTTAGCAAAAACAAAAATGTAGAAATAAGACGATTTTTAAAAAATTGTAGGAGCAATTTTTAAGAAAAATTCCAAAACGTGAAAAATTCACGAATACAGTACTATTTCCAGTTTATCGATTTTGATGAAAATTTTTATGTTGAGTCCCCTAGTAGTACCTAACTTAAGTTCCAAGTTTCTTTAACTTAGTAGGATATTCCGTTCTTCAAATATTTTGTTCACACGCTCAGACCAATCGATGAAAAAAGTGTTTTGGGTTCACGCAGCCTGAAAACGTGTATTTCCGGTGAAAACTCGATTAAAAACATCAACATGAAAACAATACTTTCCTTCCCTATATATTCATACAAGGCAAGAGAAAGTAAAAAGAACTCGTTTTATTTAATTATGAAAAGAGGGTTTATATTTGCTTTTCATTGTGCACATAATGTTCAAAAGTTATTTTAAATTTTCAAGTTGTTTTTAATAAAAAAGTGTGTATTTAAATGAAACTTTAAATTGCTTCGTATCTCCCCTGTTAAAGTTAAAAATAAGGTAGCTTACGTCGAATTCACTTATTTTGCTATCCTTTTTTAAATGTAAGATCGATCGTAAATTTCTCTGTATTAAAAATATATTTTCATAAAAGTTATTTTGCTTATATCATAAAATTAACTTATTACATAAAAGTGAAAATCTCACGTATAAACTACTACCTACAGTTGACCGATTTTGATAAAAACCTTCTTTTCGGGTACCCCAGAGGTAGGGTAGACAGGGGCATGTTTACACGTTTTTTGATTTTTCTAATTTTTTGTATTGCAGTTATTACATGCTTTTCATACCTCTGAAAAGCACAAATTTTCCACTCTGCACATGACACCTTCACTTCATTCACCACAGGGTCTAGCTGTATAATGAAATTCATTACTTTCAGAGAAGATAACTCTGATTAGTGTCTTTTACAACTCTGCCTCTTCTGTTCTTAAATGATTCAGTCATTTAATTGGCTGACCATGTGATAAGAAACAGAACTATTTATTTTAGCCCTGAAACTAACAGATTGAGTGCAAATAATTTGACATTTTAGATTCTCTTAGGAGTATCGAACAGGATGAACCGATACTTCGAGAGATCATTAACGTCAATCACAAAATAACTAACAACGACAAAATAATAGTTCTTCTGTGGATTCCCACCTAGGTATCAAAGGGAACGAGACAGCCGATCGAGCAGCCAAACGCGCCACTACATGCTCCAATAGGATAAACAAGTCTTCCCATCGAGATCTGCAGAAAATGTTCAGACACAAATTTGAAATAATTTGGAACGAGTGGTGGAAGACTTTAAGGACTAACCTACACACAGTACGGACTGACATTCGAGGCTTACAACCAGACATTTTTAAAAACAGACTTGACCAAGTGACTCTTACACGACTACGAATTGGTCACACTAAAGTGACACACAGTCACCTCATGACGAAACAAGACTCTGTTTACTGCAGACACTGCAACACGAAACTAACTGTCAAACATATTCTTGTGGAATGTCCTACTACGGAGACAATTTCACTTACCGGGCAATTACAAAGACTGCGTTAATCACACACAGTACACAAAGACACTGGACTTTATACAATTTTTAAATATTCAAAGACAATTTTAATGCAAATAAAAGTGCAATTCATACAAAATAATTTATAATTTAAAAGTGTAAGTTTCAATTGTAAAAGTGTAAATTTTATTTAACTCAAAAACATCGTTGTAAACCTAAAGTGTTATAATCTTATGTCATGTAATTAGTGTTTTTTATGTAATGGGGTCGCTAAAAATTTAGAATGTTGATGCGACCATAATAAACCAATTGTAAAAAGAATTTGACATTTCACCTGTCTATTATGGGCAGTAGTAACGTGTATTGTCGGTGAAAACTCAATTTCGAAAAATGGACATGAAAACGATATAGGCTATACTTTCCCTATTTATATTCACATAGGGCAAGAGAAACTAAAAATACAACTGGACTGAGAGTATGCGTGAAAATAACACCCTTTTAGATGTAACTTATGTACTGGATAATTAACGAAAAACACAGCAAGATCCAAAATTAATACTGATTTGATTTTTAAATGAAGAAAGCTATTTAATCTGCCTGAAAAATAATTCGATGGATATAACTTCCAACAAAATTTTTAAAGAGATTATAAAATGCTAATTTTTATTTCATTTTTAATTCATACACGTTTTAGTATTAATCAAAACCTAAATACAGACAATTATAAATAAATAAATTAAAAAGTAATTTGAAATCCGTGAAATACTAATTGCTGATTCCCCAAATGAAAAATTAAATCTCGTATACAATGCACAGTATTGTAATAGTATTGGTTTGTTTGAATCGTGGATAGGTGTATAGAATTTGTGAGCCGCAAATGACCAGAGTAGAGAAAAGATTTCCCAACGGATCAACTTCGGTGAAAAAAAAACGATGAAACAAAAAAAATACAAAAAACTGCTGATTATTCAATGTATTCTCGATCGAAACGGTTTTTTATTTTTCGTTTTACTTATGAAATTAGAAAATCTATATAAATGTTTTGCAACTATACGTAACGGGTAGTGGAATTCCCAAATGTTATATTTACATTTAGAAAATATATATTATTAAGGTTTCTTTAATTCATTTAAGGTTTTTTTATTTTTATTTTTTTGAACAATCAACAAATTAGTTTTACGATTGCTAAAATCAATATATCGTTCCATGAAACTGTATTTCATATCCATTGTGGCAATGTGTAAGGTAAAATCCCGAGAAAAATTATCTCTATTTTTGTAAGATAAAGGTTATCAAACATTTTGTTAGCGTCTCTTCTTCTATTTTAAGGTTCAGGCATTTTTACCTGTTCCAGCATCCATCTTTTCTTCAGCCTGTCAATATTTCTGTTTCCATTAAGGTTTTTATCATCTTGCTAAATCAGGTAAACGGCTTTTTGGCATTTTATTTAAAACGTCGACCCACTAGGCAACAGTGTTTAATTTTTTTTTTAATAAATAATTACTAAACACAATCAGTAAGAAGCTACTATGAGTGAATGATACAATACAAAATAACATGAAGGAGAGGGCTTCCATTAAAGCCCTTCCATAAAAATGTAACAAAACATATATTTGATGCAATTTACTTTTTTTATTCTAAATTGTCGTTAAAAGTCATCTGTATTAATAAAATATTCAGTTGTTAGTTTTTATGTTAATTATTTTAAATTGTTCATTTTTCTTTTTTTTCGTTTTTATAATCTGTCACGGAGATCCAAGACATGATGCCGTTTGAAACGTCTGAGGGTTCGACTAGTAAATAGTTCGATCTAGTAAATTTAAATAATTTATAAGCCCTAACAATTTAACGTGATATTTTTCGCTCAGCCTTCTTATTTCTTCTAAAAAAATTAATGTTTAAGTACTCATGCACTTCAGTGTCTCTTGCATACCAAAGAGCATTTACCAAAATTGTTAATATTTTATTCTGAAACCTTTCATTAATATTTATATTGCTGTTACTGTTTTGTTAGTAGTCCCCCATAGTTGAAGGCCGTACTTCCAGACAGGGCTGAGGATAGCTTTGTACACAACTATTTTGTTTTCCAATGAAAGAGATGACTCTCTGCCTAGTAACTAATAACTATTATTAAGTTTTACGTCGAATTTCTTGCGTTTCATCGTAATGTGTTTCTTCAATGTTAATCTTTTGTCTAGGTATAAACCTAAATATTTTACATTACTTTCTTGAGACAATATTTTATCCAATCGAACTGGTGAACAAATTTTCTGGTTTTGCTGAATATCTCATGACTAGACTTTGTTGTATTCACCTTTATCCGCCACTTCTGAAGCCACAACAAAATATCGTTTAATTGGTTTTGCAGTTTCTTCGAAGCTGTATGTAGGTCTTCACAACAAGCCAGAATAGCTGTATCATCCGCAAAAGTAGCTGTAATACATCGTCGGATTCGGATATATCTGCAGTAAACAAAAAATACAGTACTGGGCACAGTCTAATATTAATTTTTGTTAAGTAAAAAAATTCCCAATTCTTGCCTTACATTTTTATTTTTGATCTAGTCTTGTAAAATGCTTGACAGACCTTAAATTTTCATTTCCGCAGTTTGGATGTTTCTTTCCTCCCTTCTCCACATTGACCATGCTCCACTGCTACACGTCAAAACTGGAACTGCCATCGTCTTATAAAACTACAACCTTGTTTCAATTGTGTTTTTTGCCTCAGTATCCTGAGTATCGCCCCAGATATCTGATTAAATTAAGAAAGCTTATTTTGCAGGTGATAGTCATCTTCATATAAGACATCAGTTCCGAACTATTTAAAGTGAAAGAGTGTTGTAAGAGCAAAAAAATAAATAAATAAAGTTAGGAGTGTCCACCATCAAATTTTTCAAATTTACCAAAGATTATAATCCAGAAACTGGTAAAAAATCCTCTGGGACAAAAACAACATACTAGCTAAGACAGAAAAGCACAGCTTCTAATAATACTAAAATGAGATTTAAAAGATCCTAGAATAGGGGATCTTGCAGGATCTTATAAAAAACACCGACGAGGGTTTGGAACTGGGTGATTTTTCAATCAAGACAAAAACAAGACTTTAAACACCTGCATCATAAACACTACTGGTTTTATGGATACACAGTAATTGTTACTAAATAAATACAGTAATACAAAAAACAGGCCCTCTTTTATCTGAAACCCTACAAAATTTATTTTCATTACTGTAATCTTTCGATAAAATATCTGCTGATGGATTGCAATGGTTTACAGACTCTGAGATCTAAACTGAAAATAATTTCTAATGATATGCACTAGAGCCTAAATAAACCAACTATAGTGTCTGAAGAATTTGTTTTCTTTTTTTTAGCTTTATTTGTTATCGGGAACTGTACGTAATTGAGAACTACCCAATTTGATCCCTGCTTTTCGCTGCATTTTTGAAGTGGATTAGGCATGAGTTTGAACAGTAACCCTAGTAGAGTTTGTTCATGAATTATTGCTGTCAGCTGGTCACCATACAAAGTCGCTTGCCCAACCGGTGTTACTAAACAAATAGTAGCGATTTTCTACCAGCTGACTGACTGGGCTAGCCCGGAAGCCTTTTATTTTAAAAAAAAAATAAATGTCTAACAAAATAATAACCAAAGTATATTTTTTGTTTGTTTTAATGTTGTTGAATTTCGTAAAATTATAAACTTCACTGTGTTTGTGAACTTCAAAAATTGTGTTTTTTTCTGTCTAATATATTATATATTTTTTACACATTATTTAACGTCACATCAAAAACCCAGTTTTTAGCGACTTCTAGAAGGTTATTTTACTACTGGTTATCAACAATTGACAGAAACTTAAAAATTAACAATGTGACTAAAATTAATAGCATATTTTTCTATAAATTATATATCTACAATTTTTGTGAAAATTGTTATATAGTTCTATTTTGATGCGGCTTTAAAACAATCATTTTTTTAATCCCTAATGTGTGTCTATTGCAATGCGTTTATTTTAAAACAATAAGTAACACCATGACTCAATAAGATGAGGATGATATATGAGGTGTAGTCCTGTACAGACCCAGGTCAACCATTTCTGAGAGAGTATGGTTAATTGAACCTTAACCATAGTAGTACACTACTCTCTAGTCTTGGAATACGTATAAAAGTCACTCATTTACCATCTTTTATAATATTTATCTTTTTTCGAATAGCCGATTTCAGAGGGCACTCTTAATCAAATTTCTAGCCCATGCCTCTTTCATCTTTCTCAAATGGAAGCTACTCTTTGTCTTCTTGAATCCACTTTCTCCCTCTTCCGCAAGTGAGTTTTTTCCTTTTCTGAAACTCCAAATTCTGTATTATTATTTTAAATGTTGCACTATCTTTCATGGTTTCTGAGTCTGTAACGTTGTTTACAAGGTCTTTGTCTATTTATTTAAACCATGTTTTTTGTTCTTGTGATTGTTAAACAGTTTGAAAATTTACTTGTTAGTCTGGTGTTTTTCATTCTGTAGCCTATATATGTGTCCGTTAAGGGAGACTGTACTTTGTATCCCGCCAATGTTAAATTTGCTAGTTTTAGGTACATTTTTCGTATGATTGATAAAAGATAGAGAAATTAAGCTTTACACACCATAGGTGTCGGGTTTCTTCTTGAGCTACTGACATTTTTTCAATTAAATCTTTGAACCGTACCATTTTTTTAAAAATTACAAATTGCATTAAACTTTTACAAATTGTTTTCTACTTTTTACGTATTACTAATTTTTTAAGCACCTCAGGAAAACATAAAAATGTCGGTATAATATGTGGATATACAAGATAATTAACTGGTAACAATTTCAGCCTGGTAGGTTTATTGGTTTCTGAGAAAAATTTACCTTGTGTTAAAAATTTTAATTTACGGGAAAACGCAAGTAACAACAAGAAGGCACAAATCAAAAACAAAATGTACACGAACAAGTAAATTTCCCATCAACAGTTGTTTAGAAAGCTGAACCAACAGCTGAGAATACAAAAACAGTGATGCAGATATTTTAAAAACTAAAATTCGCTTTGCAATAGAACCACCAGTATAAAATTGTGAAAAATATTCGTTCTCGGTAACATGATAATTTTTCTGTGTAAACTTGACAAAAACCTAATTTTTTCACAAAAAAATTATTTTTTTGACGTAATTTAATGTTTTTTTTCTGGTAGATCTAGGCCTAATCTATAGAAAAACAAAAAACCAAAAAATCGAAATTTTGAGTAAAAACCATCGTGCCATCTCCCCTTAAACTGGAATCTTCTCTTCCAAATTATATCTGTTATTTTTCTTATTTTAGAATAAAGCTCTTAGTTTTTACTCTGATTCTGTGTTGGTTTTGGGACCCAATATCTTCCACTTTTTTTCATTTTTTTCCACCTTTATCTTTTTATTTTTATTATCTTTACCTTTAACTTTTATTCGAACCATGGTATTTTTGTCTCCGAAAATTCAGCTTTTAAACAGCTGATTCGGTAATGACTTTACTATTAGATCAACCCGGTGTTTCAAAACAATAAATAAAAGCCAAAAAATACACTTTTTAAATAAATCTTCCTAGTACAAACCATTGGAAGAGATAAAAGGATTTTAGATAAGAACTTCTACAAATACAGAGGTACTATTGGGTACCTATTCCATTATTTTAATGTGAACATGTACTAGTATTTTATAGAAGATAGAGAACAATACAAAATAGTCTATCGGGAGAATAAATTGAACGTAGATGGCGATATTTTCTGATTAACTTAGTTATTTATAGATTTTATCGTTGAAATAGCGTTACTGTACTACTGCAAGTATTACAGTTAAATTATTAAACAACAAATCAATTTTGTGGATGACTTGATTGTCTATAAATTGTGAATTTTAGCATTATTACTGTGCTTGTTCTGTGGCAACTCTATTATGATTATCTATCTTTCAACCACAAATATGCGACGCGGTTGTTCATAAATTCACAAATGATAAATTTCGGCACAATGAATGAATTTTACTCGTGTAGGCTAAAATATACAATCATTACTGTACTCTTTGTAAACACGGTCGTTTTATTGATTTATAGATTATTTTTTTATAACTGTATTTTTTAAGGATATCATTGAACTATATATTTTATATATTTTTGTAACTCCTAAGCATAGGTTCAATGAGGATCTGGGTGTAATACAAAATAAACAAACTTCCTTGACTTATCAGAATTATTATTCATTCAAAAAATTATAAATTTTTGTATGGTGACCAGCTGGCAGCCATCCATGAACAAATTCTACTGGGGGTCCCTGTTCAAACTCATGCCTAATCCACTTCTAAAAATACGGCAAAAAGAAGCGATTAAATAAATGGGTAGTTGTCAATAGTGCACAGTTCCCGATAACAAATAAAAGCTAAGAAAACAAATTGTTGTGTTTTAAGTTAAAGGCTTGTAATTCAGAACTATTCGTTAAATTTTTATGTTTAAGGGGGTAGTCATTTCAAGAAAATGATTTTTTGTTAAATTTCGATTGTTTTTTGCATTTATTTGAAGTTTAAAATATTTTGAATCACAACTTTTGTTTACTTTGTTTGTACGTTGACAAAAAATTATAAAAACATCTGTTTAAAATAAATCTCACTAGCAAAGCGAGTGAAATTATTCCTTCAACGTTAAGTTTTCCGGAAATGTGGTTTTAGCATGATTGTACATTCTTGGGAACTAAATAATTTGGTTTGTATTGGAGATACTTGGATGATGTTTTTTTAAAATTTTAATAATTGCTTGCTCTATTATCTGTGGAATGTTTATTACAAAAAGCTTAATAGGGATTTAATTAAAAAATAATTTGTGAATACATAAAATAAATGATTTTAAAAATATGGTTTTTCTTCAATAAATTTCTAGTAAGAAAAAATACATACAAGCGCATACAGCTGATAATAGACAGCAATTGTCTGTATTTTGTAGCTAAAGAATTATGTTGATATCTTTCTTGGTTCCTGAGATATTTGATTCCCTGTAAAAGCCCGCTTTTCCAACCTCACCCTTATGTTGGGGGGTGTAATTAATTTTTTGGCTTGGTTATAATGGTAGATCATTCTTAGTAAATTACTCTTTTATTTAAAATAAATTATAAACAAAAGTTTTGTTTTTCATTTTCTGGGTTGACTAAAATTAAATTAAATTTTATTTACTAAAGGTTCTCCAAGTATTTCTAACGATTCCGCCTACATTTTCCCCAAGCATAGTTTGTATCAGAACATATATCTTAATGTTTTCCCATGAGCTATCGATTGGCTTAAATATACGAGTATACTTTACAAAAGTTTAACATATATTTTTCTTTACATTACGCATGAATGGATATGTAGGCCTAAAAAACACATACTAGATCTTTCTCAAAGATAAAGAAAAAGAAATATAAAAGAAACGTATGTTTCTATTCTTTATAGTGTTATTATATTTTGGTAAAAATAACACGGGTATCAATATCTAAAATATAAAGGCTACATTCATTGAAAATGTCTACAGTAAGATCATTAATCTTATACCTTATTCAAATTGAAAATATCTATCAGGAATAGAAGAAAGACTGCATAAAAGACGGTTTGACAGAGAGGTAGTAATATTAGAAAAAAATAGGAACGATTATTTATTCATGAAAATTGCGCTGAAGTACACACACACAAACATATATATATAAACACCACAGTAAAAGTAATACAGCAAGATGATGAACAAGAAGAAAAATAACTTTAAGTCAAAATATATAGATATAGTAGCTATTTTATATTATTATTATATAATGCTGAATGATGAATGTTTAGCTTATATAATCTAACATGTGTTTGGATGTTTTCCAAATGGAACGTTCTGCAAACGTATATACGTATAAATCAAAATCTTTTCCTCCGTCTTTGTACATGTGGTTATACTCATTTTCTTGCTATGTATCTGAATAAGTTTTACTACAAAAGATACAATTCAGGTTCATCATTTGTCAACAATTCCACGAGTCAAAATATATTTTTCATGTAGCTGTTTAAATTTTGTGTGCATTTACTTTTTAATGACCTCGTCATCATAAATATATGTTCTGATTCTAATTTTTATTCTTTTCTTCTTCTCCTTTTTCTTTTTCTTCTCTTTACTCTCCTTCCTCTTCCTTTTGTTCTTCTTCTTTTTCGTCTTCGTCTTCTTCTTCTTCTTCTTCTTTTTATTCTTGTTTTCATTTCCCTTCACCTTCTCGTTCTCCTTTTTTATATTTTCCTACTTCTCCTTCCCCTCCTCCACCTCCTCCTTTTCACCTTTTTTTCTTCTCTTCATCCTTTT
Source organism: Catonia carolina (assembly GCA_035578175.1). Taxonomy (NCBI): domain Eukaryota; kingdom Metazoa; phylum Arthropoda; class Insecta; order Hemiptera; family Achilidae; genus Catonia; species Catonia carolina. The sequence continues at coordinate 62,633,258 of JAQMRL010000006.1, forward strand.
TTTCCTTGTTCTCTTTTTTATTTTTCTATGGCTCAGCTAAACCCTCAATTTTGGCTAAATTACAAGGTTTCCAAACCTTCTGAGGACAGTTCCAAAACTCTAATGGTTACAAAACTTTTGAGAACAGTTGTTAACGCTTCCTTTTATACTCATATTTCCAATCATACACTATTAGCAGATTTTAACATTCTTACATACTAAAAGAAACAATTCACCAGACATACCAATGATTTTAATCAAAATTAGAAAGCAATAGTAACCGATTGATCCGCGTTCCGAACTATCCACATTTATCAGGTAACCCCAATCTTTGACAGCCCAGTAGGTGGAGCAGAAGTTTGGGATAAATTTTACAAGTCATCTGATATTTTTTCTACTTAACGTAATAAAATATTAAACTAATTTTTTAATCCCCAATGTTTGTACGTTTCAATCAGAACAATAAACAACCCTGGGTTCAAATCCCACTCAGGCACGGCATATTTTCATACGTTACAAAAAAAAAATTACATCCTCCATTGCATAAAGTTCCACCCCAACGTCGTCGCTAATGACCGCTGCAGTTGATGCGACGTTAAATAAATAAAAAAAATAAAAAAATAAAAAAAATAAAAATAAACAACCCCTTGACCCAATAAGATGAGGATAAATGTAAACATGTAGTAACATGTGAGTCATTAATTTTGTTAAGTAATTAATTGTAGTGATGTGCTTAGTAATTCATTATTTCGTTAATAAACAGTTGTTATAAGTCAAAAAGAAATTTTTTTATTATTTATTATAACGAGATCCCAAAAGAATTTGCATTAAATGTTGAAATATTATTTTATTGAAACGCTAGATTTTATAATTGACGTAAAATTGTTCAAGGAACGAGATATTTCATCATAGAAAACAAAGTAGCTCACCTGTCCAACCTCTTAACTCGGCCACAATTGATGTTTAAATGTCAACATCCACAAAAATTACTTTAAAGCCAAAACTTTATTTAACTTACCCGACGTAATGACATCAAATTAAAATAAATAAACATTCTTTTAACAAGTGATTTTAAAAAAGTGTCTTTTATAAACAGATTTTAAGAAATGAGAAACTCTTTTTATTTGGCACACAATTTGCTTGATTTAACATCATTTTAATTTCCTAATAGCCTTTCAGATAGCTAGCTCTTTATTCATTTCATTGTGTTTCAATTCATACTTTCATTGTAAATAGCAATTTGCAGAAAAACATTCTATACGTTCTTTCATTAAATAGTCTTTCTAAATTTCCAGGAAATAATTTTCCTGAACTTCTTTGATTAGAAAATTTCTGGAATAAGCTTTAATATAGGTAATGCGTCATATACTGAACATTAAAATTTCTAATTAAACCTTATTTAGTAAAAAAAAAATCTTTCAAATTCTGGAAATATTATAATAGCACGCATAAATATGTCAGGTAACTTCAGGCTGAAATATTAGATCTTTACCAAAATTTTCATGTACACCTTTTAGCTAAAAAGCCTGATATTAAACTCAATTCTGGGAGTAAATAAAACCCGCAAGTAAAATATTTTTTGTATAAAGAAAGTTATGAATTCATCGAATCAAATAAATTCAAAGAAATGTTGATGCAATTTTAAACCTAAATCGAACAAATATTTTTCAAAAAATGAACAAAGAAAAGTGTTGGGAAATAATTTTTTCCAAATATCCTCTAACTTGGTTCTTGTAAAGATGTTTTTTTTAATAAATTTTGTTAAAAAACTTAACTAACTATTTTGGATTACGTTCAGACAGACGCCTAAATTGGAGAACACAATTTAGCAGAAACGAAAACCGATAGACTTAAAATTAAAGCAATTCATTTGACTGTTCGGACTGACATTAAAATTATAGTTTCGAAACAATTTTTTAATTTACAAAACCTTTTGAAACCAGTCTGGACCTACGGTATTCAATTGTGAATTGTGGGGTGCCTCCAGTAAGTCTTATTTTTCTTCACATCATGGATTAGGCAGCTCAACCGGTTCCGGAAACCATCTCTTTTTCGGGCGTCTAACACTCCTCTTACCGGTGAAGTACTCGTAACCTAACCGGGGCAAGCGGCCTTCCCTCGTACATTCCTAATGGCTGCACCAGTATCTCTTATTATTTTCATTCTAATATCTAGACAAGTAATGTTCTTCTTATCAAGTATTCCGTATTCCTTAGCCTATCCTCCCAGGTCCAGCTCTTCATTTCTCTCAGAAACCTTTTTCTGGCTCCTACAACTTATATCGTTACTACTTTGAAAGTGCTCACATTCACTTCCATAAAATAGCACAGGTATCACCACCGTTTTATACAACTTTAAACGTGTGTCTTTACTAGTCTTGTGCTTCAGCGTTTTTGCATCGTCCCGTAAATATTTTTAAACTTAATTAGTTTATTCGTCTTGTCGGTTTTTTTGCGAAAAAGTCATATCCCAGCTGTTTTATATTGGGTACCTGCTCCAAAATGTTCCCATTAATTTATATTTTTGATCTCACCGGAAATTTTCCTAGAAACGCCATTACTTTAGTGTTTTGAGAAGATATTGTCAATTTGTAATCTCCGAAAATGTTGTTTAGGGTAAGCATCACCCCTCGTTGTGTACTTTCCACAGATTCTTCAATCATAGCAATGTCATCGACGTATGCTATAATGTTAAGTACAACATCATGAGTCAGCCGCAATCCAGATTTAAAAAATTTCCACCACCTGTGAATGGCATAATCTAAATAAATGTTAAAAACTGTGGGGGAGATACAACAACCCTGTTTCTCAGCTTTGTTGGTTCTGACTTCGTTTTCAATCTGTCCATCTGTACGAGCAATTATTATCGTCTCCTCATACAAGTTCTTAATATAATTGCTTGCATTAAATGGAAGGGGAATCCCTTTATATGTAATATTCTCTGTATTTTTCTTATCTAGGTTACCAAAAGCTTTCTCAAAATCAAAATCCAGTAAGTCAACTATTTTTATTTATTCAACCTTTTTACTCAAAGAAACTCTGACCTGTAACAGCTGTACCCTGGTGCATGACAAATAATGTCATTCACAAATACCACTATATCTCAACAGTAACAAAGAAAATATAAATTTTATATTCCAAGCCAAGGTTCGTAGTGAAGAAGATAAAATTAAACTTTACTTGATGCAATTTAATTTATAATTGATTCAATAGTAAAGGTTATTAGAATAAACTTATATAAACATCATTAAAATTAAAAGATTAAAATTTTTATAAATTTTTATTTTAATATTAAGATATTTTTCTTTTAATAGTTGCATTACAAACAAGCAGAATTGCATCTCTTTAAGAAACTTTAAATTTCTTTTTAACTTTTAAAAACCATTAAAACTTATTGCAGGGTGAAGCCCTGAGGTAACTTTAAGTAACTTGTTTCAATCCAATTGGATATCATAAAACTACTGTAATTACACCCTTAGGTAATTAAATGATAATAATAGTAATAATACTATCGATAAGTAATTGTGTAAAACTTAAAAAGAAATTGAATGGCTTGCATTCCACAACAAGATGCTGTCCAATACATTGTGCAATACACAATAAGATCTGAGAGTGTAGGTGAAAAAAGGAAAACGAAAAGTTGCTTGAAGCAGAAAAATTTGTAGTCAATGTGAATGGGAAAATAGTTTGTTCTTTTCGTTTTCCTTTACCCCTTTTATCATCTTATTTCTAGATTTTTTCTTCTTCAATTCCTTTTTGTGATTCTTTTCACAAAACAAGCTGTTGAGTGTATTATATATATAATACACACACTAGGTTCCTTGTGAAAAGGAGATAGATGATTTCCCTGGTGTTTCCACATTTCTCCGACCCACCACCATTCTCCATTCCACTTGAACGTAAACGTAACATCATGCCACTCAAACATACTGACTGAATGTATACCCAAAGTGTAGACTCTATCGGATTCAAATCCACATTCACACCACATTCGGTATCCACATTTACATTCTACCCCGGTAACATTTACCTTAACCTGTTTTACCCCTTTACAAGAAATAACAGTTTCAAAATCCTTTGAGAATCATTCACTTAAAAGGTGAACGTATTGGTGCAATTGATATTTTTATTAATAAAAATATTTCTATCGTTATGACGTGCTGTATTGATATCGGCAAATTTAATTATGCGCACTCAAACAAATTTTAATCTTTTCACTTTTCCTTATTTTGTTCAACACTATACAGTACAATTTTTTCTTTATTTATTTAACGTCGCATCAACTACAGTGGTCAACGTTTAAAGTTGTAGCAACGATATACAGCACAATATTATTTATTTATTTACTTGAGAACTCACCGGGTTGGTCTAGAGGTAAATCATCGCCCCGAGTCAGCTGTTTAACAGCTGATTTTTGAAGACGAACGTTCCTGATATAAATCCTAGTAGGCCTCCGGGCCAGCCCAGTCAGTCAGCTAGTGGAAAGTCACTATTATTTGTTAAGTAACACCGGTTGGGCAAGCGACTGTGTATGGTGACCAGCTGACAGCCATTCATGAACAAACTCTACTGGGGGTCCCTGTTCAAACTCATGCCTAATCCACTTCAAAAATATAGCGAAAAGCAGCGTTCAAATTGGATAGTTGTCAGCAGTGTACAGTTCCCGATAACAAATAAAAGCTAATAAAAAAAATCCTAGTAGCCTTAAGGTACAGATTTGAATACTAGACATTACTATAGTCCGATTCACGAAAGAAACACCAGTCTTTAAACAGCAATATATTTTGAACCGTTGTATGTAAAAACAATTACGATACATCAAATTTTTTTTTTTTTTAACTTTAATAACTTTATTTGCAACTATATACTACGATACAACGAGCAAATTAGATGACAGTAAACAAAGGATGACAAGGAAAAAAAAAATAAATAAATAAAAATAAATAAATGAAAAAGAACAGTGATATCCATTGGTATATGTTCTATGAAATAAAGTTCATGATACATGAATGATAAATAACAACATAAGAAAAAAAAGAAGAAAGAAAAATAAAATAAATCACTTTATAGAAGATCTCTGGCCCATTGACGTTTCAACCTGCGCTGCGGATTTCCTGGTAGTGATGCATCCGATAGTTTGGTGATTAATTCGTTGGGGTGATCATGCAATTTTCTGTGAAAAACACTGTAGCTGGACTTAACTACTTCACTTATGAACGGAATATTAAGGTCGTCATGTAGAATTTTGTTGTTGACATAAAAAGGTGCGCAGGTGATTAAACGTAGGCATTTTGACTGAAAGGCTTGTAATTTTTGTAGATTGCTCGGTTTAGCTGTGCCATAAATTTGTAGTCCATAGGTCCATATTGGTTTGAGATAAACTTTGTATAGTAATAGTTTAAATATACATAAACATGTTTTGAAATCAATAGTGTATTAAATATAATTAATTACGCGTAAAATGTACCCTGTTTGTAACCATTTTTCCATTATACCCAACTTCAAGGTACTTTTACTTTGTTCATGCGTACCTTAAAATGTATAGGGCTACAAAGTATGATATGTTAATGTAATCCTGTAACCAACAATAAAACAAGCTTTAATTTGATGTATCGTAATTGTTTTTGCATACAACAGTTCAAGAGATATTGCTATTTAAAAACAGTTGTTTTCTTTCCTGAATCGGACTGTAATGTAATGTGATGGTTATAGTTCAATTAACCGTACTCTCTTATGAATGGTCGTCCTGAGTCTGTACAAGACTACACCTCATTTACACATCATATATTTATCATCCTCATGTCATTGGGTTATGTGGTTGCTTATCGTGTTTAAACTGAACAGATTGAACGTGAACACATTAGTGATTAAAAAGAAATTCTTATGAGTCGGTTTTCGTTTTCAGGGAGTTTCCGTTTAAAACGTCTGTAAGATTGATGCATGTTGTCAATAACGTGTGGTATGTGTAAGCCATGTTATATTTCGTTAGTTACGTACTTTCCGTTTAAAACGTCTGTAAGATTGATGCATGTTGTCAATAACGTGTGGTATATGTAAGTCATGTTATATTTCGTTAGTTACGTACTGGTGAGGGGAGGGGTCTGCATTCTGGAAATTAACTTATAGTAATCCGTATATTGTAATTATGGCAACAAGTAGAAAAGACTTGCAAATGATGCTGGAGCGACTCAATACGTATAGTGAGGAAAGCGTCCTTACAATAAAATCAAAAAGACCAAATTCATGGTGGTTCGTAAATGACCAAAATGTAGGCCTACACAAAGGCAATTTGCTGCTCAACAATACGGTAATTAAGAGAGTTATCAAGTATTAGTATTAAGGTAATAATCACACAGCCGAAATAAACAGAAGGATAAAGATGGCTCGTTCTGCATTTGTTAAAATTAAAAACCTTTTAATAGATAAATCCTTGAGCCTTGACCTGAGATTGAGGATGGTTCGATGTCACATCTTCTCAAGAGTGTTATATGGCTTGGAAGCTTGGGCGTTAAAAGAACGAATATCAGGAGAACCGATGCGTTTGAGCTTTGGTTGTACAGGCGTATGCTAAAAATACTCCGGACAGATAAAGAACCCAACGAGACAGTCTTCCAGAGAATGGAAACATAAAAGTAGCTTGTTTACACCATCAAAAAAAGGAAAATGGAATATCTGGGTCATATTATGGACCAAGATGTGGAATGCTTTGCTTGATAATACAAGGCAAGATTCAGGGCAGAGAGATGTGGGAAGAAGAAAAATTTCTTGATTGAAAAATCTTCGCAACTGATTTCGTTGTACCGCAGCGGAGCTGTTCAGAGCTACGGTATTCAAAGTTCAAATAGCCATCATGATTGCCAACCTCCAGTCGGAGAGGGCATGTTAAGAAGAAAAATCCGTGTGCACTTGGATTGGAAGTGTTGTAATTTCATTATTATTGAGAACTTAGAGGAGCCATACCTGACACCCATAAGTTCAAATGAGTCGGAGTAGAGATGATTCGTAGAAAAACAGTTTTTAGTGAAGAGGAAGTTTTGACTACCTGGAGAGTAGTGTGAATAGTTGTATTCGTTTTCCTTCGAGTAACTTTCTCTTCAAGTCAGTGTGACCGTACCAAGTTAGTCTTTTGTCGAAATGCAAACCCAAATTGGAGGTATTTAAATGTGCCCGTATTTTCTCATTCGTAATGTGATTATGAAACTAACCCCTAAACTCTTCTCTACTTCTACTGCTTACGAATTAGGCGCTACCCCTGTTCCAGCCTCAACGTTTTGAAGTTGCACCTCAAGCTACAACTGAACTATTTTGAAGAACCGCATTTTCGCTACCTGGATCTGACGTTCATCTTGACTTCCTGGAGAGTAATGTGAATAGTTGTTTTTCTTTTCCTTCGAGTAACTTTCTCTTCAAGTCAATGTGACTTTACCAAGTTAGTCTTCTGTCAATATGCAAACCCAAATAGTCAACATTATCATTCTGTGCTAGGGGTGATCCGTTCAAGAATAGTGATGGACTTGTATTTTTACGTATTGTGAAAACGAAAGTTGTCTTTGTTGGGTTTGCTTTGATTCTCCAGTCTGAAAAACCACTGTTGAAGAAATTTGATTTTGTAAGTTGTATCGTATAAACTTTCATGTGAGCGGAGTATGACGTTATCTTCAGCAAAATAAGTCAGTTTGAGATTTAAAATTTAATCCTTTGTAACTGCCCCCATATTTATAATTTTTCTCTTTTATAAATTTTATAATTTTAAAATTTAAAAAAATTATATCCTACAAATAAAAATTCCGTGGGTTGACTTTCATCCTACGCATTATATCCTAAATGCTCATGAGAAAAAATGTTTTTACTGAAACAAATAATGTTTACTAATTAACTCATTCGCTTTGGATTTAAAGATACCTAAAATATCATTTATGTCCTTGCAAAGAATACATGGAGTTGTAGAAATTATTATTTTTTTACTAAAGAATCCAGTTTAGTTTTCAATAATTAAAAACTAAAGTATCATATTATTATTATTATTATTATTATGATGTTGCAGACAGTTTTCTTTATTGTTATAATTACTTAAATAAGTAATTAAAAAATATCTTCAAACATGTTTTTAAATATTCTTTTTTTATATTTTTTTTTCGAAGCGAAGTATGTTTTAACAATAAAGTAGTAATCCTGTTTTGTAGGATGGAATTAAAACCATTAGTGGGTGGGAAGGAGTTGTTAAGCCAATTAAAAATAGAAAATTTCTTTCATATGTAGCGATTAAAGGTTTTCCTAACATCGTTTAATTCTCTGAAATAGGATTTTTGTAATTATTGTGAAGGATTTAACAGTGTTTAATCTTAAACTGTCAAATTGTTTAAAAAGTTATTATTAATTCTTTTCAGTAATTTGTAACGTTTTGTTTTAATCTCCAATGTTTATACGATACAATCAATTCAATTTAAGAATAATAAGCAATCACCCCATGATTAAATGTTGATTAGGATGATTATGTATGATGCTTAATAAAGGTGTAGTCTTGTACAGAGTCAGGTCGACCATTCCTAAAAGCGTATGGTTAATTGAACCTCAACCATCAACCTACACTGGTTACGAGTACCTACAATTCAAATCCGTATAAAAGTAAGTATCTTTATTAGGATTTGAACCAGGAACCTTCGTCTTCGAAAATTAGCCTTTAAAGATCTGACTCACGGCGACGACTTTATCATTAGACAAATTCGGTAGGTTTTGTAAACTTTAGAGTTAACTTTCTGAGATATTTTAACTTTCCAGTTTTGGTAATTAAAAATATCTAAACTTTAGAGTTTTAATTATTAGAAAGTGGAAATTCGTGAATATAGTGCCTACTCATGTTCTCTCGTTGCGGGAAAACTATAACGAAAACCTATAAATATTTTTCTTCTTCTTTTTCTTATTCAGCCTTTCAAGGATTAGGCATCTCTGCCTGTTTCGAACCTCTCAAATCCGCCCATTTCTTTCTCAGGCATCCTCGTTCTTTCCGGTTTATAGCCTAGTATTCCCTTAGATATCCTATCCTCCAAAATTTTTCTTACATGCTCCAACCACTGCATTCTGTTCTGAGAGACCCTGTCGTTTATAGAGAAGATGTTGAGTTTTTGCCTTATTTCGGTATTCCTGTAACGATCTTCTCTACTACACTCATACGTATATCAAAGAAATTTCATTCCATATGCTTGCAATTTACTCTCCTTTCGCTTTGATAGCACCCAAGTTTCGCTGCTATAGAGTAGAGTCACTTTTGTATTGCTTTATAAAATCTCAACCTCGTGTTTTGCACGAAAAATAGGAGGTTTAAATCTTATTAGTTGTAATAAAATACATACACAAAAATTCCAGAATATGAAATATTATAAAATTTTTTTTTGTCGTAGTCAGATGGTTTAGATTCCAGATTGTTTATAACAACTGTTTAATGTCAGATGTTTTATAATGGTTCTAGTCAAAAATTATCAGAAAATAATTTTTGGTACACAAGCAACCTGGTACACAAGCAACGAATTCACTTAACTATACAACGCTTTGCTGAAATCACTGTAAATATAGAGTAACCAGATATTTGGTTCTGCTACTCAAACTAATTTAGTAAAGATCTAGGTGTCCCAATCTAGATACTTAAGGTTCGCCGCAGGAGCAACTTAGTAGCTGAGAAACTATAACCTTTATTCGGTCTTTCGTACTTCCTAGATAAACGAGTTGCCTCACAGGTTTACAAAATATTCATTGTCAAATTACAATATCTTTCAAACGATCTCGCTTGGCATATTACACTGTCAGAGCAATAGTGTATTAACTCAAAATATTTTTATTTCTTTTATTTCCTAAATTACAAAAATTAGTTAGTAGCAAAATTTCTTAATAATGTATTAGTATACATAAAAATATTACTATATTGAACGGCTTTTGCAAACACCTGATATTTTTACTTTTAGAAACATCTTTGTTTTTCGCAAAACTTAATTTTTTAGTTAATACAGCAGGCCCTACTGTACTGGCAGTGCGATGTGGCCTTTAACAATTTCAAAATATTAGGCATCTTTGTCGATTTTCATGTAGGGATCTTCTTCAATAACATTGATTTGTCAATCCATCATTATCATCAGCAACACCTGTTCTTAATGTCTTCATCGTTGATGCTGCCTTTGTCATTTCATCAACATTATCTCTCTTTATTATAATATGATTACGTCACCATGTCGGATACACTGCTGGGTGTCACCTCTTATTCCAATCCTTACAAAAACTTTCATCAATGTACAGTCCATTCGAAATGGCATGATAGTAATACTTAAATGGAATAAAGAATAGAGAATTTTTTTATAATGTGCTCATGCGTCTCTGCTACCACTTAAGATTTTTCTTTGTGTTAACTCTCCCTGATAGTGAATGAAAGCGTTTTAAAAGATTAATAAATAATGGAAAAGGAAAAACAATCATTTTTCAATAACACAAAAAAATGGAAATCAAATTTATTAATTAATTTTTATTTTATTATATTATTATTATTATTATTATAATAAATTAATAATTAAATATTAATGAATTAATTAATAACATCTTGTTTATTGAATGCAAGGGCTACTGAACGCAACAATAACAAACACCAGTAAAGTAATAAATTCCATATGATACGCAAAATTGCAAAACAATGATTTATGTTATATTTTGTAAAAATAATTAAAAGGGAAATTTTACTTTCGAAAAGGGATTTTTATTTTGAAAAGTTACCACCATTAAAAGACTTACTATCATACTATTTCAAATAGACTGTAGTGGTTGTACTCTTGTGTATAGTTCTAGATAAAAATTAAACACAAATAAAACAAAATAATTTATTTACTTGTTTGTTCAAATATTTGTTACCCAAATAAATTTTCAGAAAAATAATAAATATTTATGAATGTATTTTATAAATTACTACCCATAACAGACAGTTGGAGTGTCAAATTGTTTAGTTTCAATCTGTTCGTTGCAGGGCTAAAATAAAATTTATTTTACTATTAAATTAACTACTATTATTAACTACTTTTACTACTACTAGTACTACTACTACTACTACTTTTACTATTAAATTAACTACTATTAACTATTTAATAGTTCTGTTTCTTATCACATGATCAGCCAATTAAATGACTGAATCATTTAAGAACAGAAATAGTAGAGGTGTAAAAGATGCTAATTAAAGTTATCTCCTCTGGGAGTAATGAATTTCATTATACAGCCAGACCCTGTAGTGAATGAAATGAAGATGTCATTTTTAGAGTAGAAAATATGTGCTTTTCAGAGAACCTGGCATGCTGATTAGCGTACCTTTCCACTCAGTGAGGAAGGCAATTGTAAACCACCTCACTCCTCGTTTTACTTAGTAAAACCTCCAAAGGTTCAAACCAGTATTTCGGCTGATGACCTAATTATTATAAATTATAGTAAACAAAGATAAAATTAAGTGTTTTAATTTAAAGACTAAAGACGTATAATTATGATCTAGTTAGATTGTGTAATGAAACTACTATTACAGAGTTGAATTACAGTTCCACTATTCACGTAGTACAAGTTATTCACACCAAAATGTCCTTTTCATTCTAAACTACTAAACTACATTTCTGTCTCTTTGTGCTCTCTACCCTCTTAATCCATTATACTGATATGGTTCATTAGAACTGTGTTGTGTAACAGAGATGGCAAACGTTAAGAGAACGATCAGAGATGGGTATCTGATGAAGAAACTAACATAATATGCTCTGTTTTGAAAATATACTGAAATAAAACTACTAAAATATTTATGAACTTCTCTAAAATATACAAACTAAATAAATCACTGTTTGAGAAATCACATACGTCCATCTTTATGAAAATAATGAGTTAGTGTTAAAAATCGAATATATCATTGTATATATATATTATTTTTAGAGAAAATTACAAGTCCAGCTACTATATTAGTAAAATTAACAACCTACAGAAAATTTTTATTTTGGTTTGAGAAACAACATAAATATTTTTATGGGCATCAGCAGAAAACAGATGATAAGCCCGAAGAAACGTGATATTAATATTTTTTCTCAAAATTAAAATTCAATAAAAAATTTAACTAATTTTTTAGTAACAAAATATAATTTAAAACAAATATTATGAAATTAATATTATAATATAAATAGATTGGATTATAATATGCAAAACGAATTGCATTAGGTTATTATTATTTCCTCAATATGATTTTAAGAAAAACCACCATGCTGGAAAATTCCCTTACCTAATATCCATTTAAAATAAGATAAAATTTAATACACATGAATACATTACTTTTAAAGAAGTACTTCCGATTCATGTCAAATAATTTTCAGCAATAATTATCAATAAACTTAGAAACATGGTTTTTGTATTTCCTGAAAAATCACTTGCGTTGGATTCGTGTTTCTCGAACAAGCGAATCAATAGGGGATAACTAATACAATATTTTATTGAATTTCAATTTAATGTTTTATTATAACATTTTTCTATTTGACTTTCTTGTCTCTGTGTATAAAAATATTAAGGTGGAAATCTACTTTCAAAAACTTTATTTTGTATTACAAATTAGTAAAAAATGTTCTTGTACCTGAAATTCATCTATTATTTCTATTAAAATAATAAATAAAAAACATTTTAGGCCACCTCCGTAGCGTAGTGTTTTAGCGTAGCGTTTTACTAAAAAATATATATAAGCCCAGGGTCTGGAAATTACACACGTCAAAACCCACAGTTCTTGATTCATTACCTACCGTAGTCACTAAACAAGCAGTTGATACGACTTTAAATTTAAAAAAAATTAAAAGTAAAAAAAATATTTCAAAATTGTACCTTCATCCCCCTAAAACCATAGTAGGGTTTGTAAAGTACTTGGGCATATATTGGCCAACTTTAATGAAATTGGTGTAATCAAATTGAAAAATTTGGAGCCACCAGGTTGGTCTACAGGCAAAAACGTTGCCGTGAACCAGCTATTTAACAACTGATTTTCGGAGCCAAAGGTTCCTCGTTCAAATCGTAGTAAAAATAGGTACTTTTACACGGATTTCAATCTAGACAGTGGTTACCGTTGTACTTTGATAGTTGGGATTCAATTAACCATACTCTCTCAGGAACAGTCAGCCTAGATCTGCACAAGACTACACCTCATTTACACGTCATAATCCTCATCTCATTCGGTCATGGGGTTGCTTAACGAATTGAACAGGTTGCAACGTACCCATATTAAAACTTTTTTTAAAAATTAAAAGAAAAGTCCCATGGCGGAAAAATAAAAAAAAGGTTTGCCTATGCGCAAAAATGTTAAAATAAATAAGCTGTTCTGTGGCTTTTAACTTGGAAGATTTTTTACTACACCGTAAGTAGAGTCAAATATGTACAGTCAAGAAGCCTAAGGGGAGCAGACTGATTTTAATAAAAAATATTGATTTTTCAATTTTACAATATATTGACAGATCGTTTTTCCCTATTTAAATTGATATATAACACGACATTCGTTGCTTTTTCTGTTGAGAAAAATTATGTTTTTACGTTAATGGGGTACGTAGTGTTTATTTCGATATTTTCTCACGTTTTTCATTCTTGTAAATTGAGATAAATATAATTAAGTTATTGCTCTAAAATTACGAAGATCGCGTTCACTAAAAACAATAATTTCTAGAACGCATAGGAATCAGCTGTAAAGCAAGATAAATATTGGTGTTCTTTTGTTTGGAAGTTAATTCCAATTGGCAATAGGTGTTTCTGTTACGGTATTATGCTTATACTACTCGCATTTTCCGCATATTGTATTTTTTGACTATAGGTTTACTTATTTCAGGAACCATCCCACCTAGGAGTGTGAAATTTTGCACACTACATTTTAGTACTAAGGTGTGAATTTACTCCAGAGGTATTTCAAAAATTTTGGAGTTTTTATTTTTTGGGTGTCTTTTTCATAAAAAAAAATGTGGGCTACATTTGGACATTTTTTGAGAATAAAAATCATTTTTAGATTGGATAAAGATAAATGAAAAAGCTCTCGTAGAAATTTGTAAAAAGGTACTGTAGATAGGTGTACCAAAGCTCAGCTTTGTAGCTTTAACGGTTTCTACAAAAAATCTACCGAAGTTAGTATTGCAGGTATATGTATAATGAAAATGGTCTGCTCCCCTTAATATTTTTGAATACTACCAAAAAACTTGATGATTTCATATCAAAAACATAAGCTTGTACTTATCCTATCAATCATGAAATAATGTGTGAGCTCGCTAATCGCTGATATCGCTAAGTCACATCCTCAGTCACTGACAAATCTTCAAAATTATGATTTCTGAAAAATGGTGACACTATATTTCAATTCTTGAATGAGATATAGACTAGTTTAATATTTTTAATTGAATTCACCATGATATTTTTTTAGAGGCTCCATGATATTTTTTATTTTTTTCATTTGTTTATTCATGTAAAATTAATGTTACTAACAAGACTGATTTCGCCTTCTGTAAGTAGCTTCCACACATTGCGGGAAAGTTTTTAAAAATAATATTATATTTTGAAGGTGGACTCTCTCCTTAACACGCGGATGTGTTCTCCGCTTTATTGCAAAATCTATTTCTATGATTGAGCTAAAACTTTAAACAATGGTTTTCTCATTAATGCTCCCCTGTAGTTTTGGAATTTACTATTATGTCACTATATTAAGTGTATTCCACTTTGATCCAAAATTTAACACAAACTATTTCATTAAAGCTACTCAAAGGTTTTAATTAACGTAAAAGCGAAATACATCGTTTAATTAAAAACTAGTTTTTTTAAACACGCTGTAATATTAAGTATAATGTAGCTATATATAATATAAAATATTTAAAAATTAACAATTTTGCAAATGAAAATAACTTTACAGATTTTAAACGTCCACGATCTCATTTCAAGACACAGAATTTATTACTACATTATTAATCAAAACAATACATTTTTTGAACAAAACTTTACCTATTCAGTGAAAAAATATATGAGAGTAATTTACCATAAGTTTGAAAAAATTGTGGTAATCTGTATTACTGTAACATAACCGAAAAAATATTTGAATAATGAAGCATTTTATAGTACTTAAGATCTCTTTTGCAAATAGTTTTGCATAGTTCTTTCTGCATAGTTTTGATAAATAAATAAATGAATTTTGTATTATTAAGTATGATAATATTAGATGACACACTTATTGAAGTACATCCATCTTCTGTATGTTTTCCATTTAGTCCCAGACCATTTAATAGCGAGTTTCACTTAAGTGCCAAACTCTTTTTTGCTATAATAACATCATGCATCTACATTCATTTCTACAACTAAAACCCGTCCACCCTATACGGTTGAAACTTTGCACTATTTTTAAATATGTATAAGGAATCCAACCTTTTTTTTAAATTAACTTTTGCAATCAGTTTTTTTAAAAATAAACTATAAACAAATCTTTTGAATTTACAAATCACAAGTTGAGGCCTCATTACCCTGAGTACCTCTGATTATATCAATTACTCACGTGTTAAAAGAGAAATTACTATGTACAAAAATATTTACATTTTAGAATATGGAATACTTTTAACTATAATTTTAGTTCATTTAAACTCTTTCAGACAAGTCCAAAACATAGTAACGTTTCAGGCGCCTAACTTCTTCTGCATTGTTTAGAAGATTTATGGCTAATTCATTTTCGTGACTTTCAAACCTTGCCTGATATTTTCTATTAAAACGCCTGACTTTGTCCAATACATCAGGAAGGTTGCAATAATGTTGTATTTCTGCATTCCTTGCAAATCATGGCACCCTTGTTTTAGCCCAAAGAACCTTATTTTGGAATCTTTGAATTACCTCTATGCTTCTGCTGGTAGTTCCCCAACGTTAAACGCCATACAACCAAACTGGTTTAAGTAACATTCTATGAAGCAGCAAAATTATTCTCAAGAAAGAGTGAAGAGTCCCCGCCAATCAGCCAGTACATCCTTTTGTATTTTAAATTTAATTCATTCCTCTTCATTCTCACATGGGTTTTCCAAGTTAACCGCCTGTCAAGATGCATACCCAGGTACTTCACAACTTCACTTTCTGGTAAATCAACACCTCCAAGTTTTACTGGTGGACAAGTATTTCTCCACGTTGTAAATGTAACATGCCGAGATTTTGCAGTATTGATCTTCACTCTCCATTTTTGAAGCCATGGTTGAATTTGATCTAACATAATTTAATTTAATTTAATCCAACATAAAGCGTCAAATTTTCAAAAAAAAACTTTTTTGTGAAATTTTTAATTTGAAAAATAATATTTTTCACTTTCACTCAACTTATGTAACAAAATTATTAGCTGTATGTCTTAGCCTGTGTTTGTTTTCCATGAAAATTTTTAACAAAATTATATCAAATTTGACCTAAATTTGTTATTTATGAATAACTAATAAAAAACAGAAAATTTATATGACGATTGGAAAACATAATTTTTTACAAATTGTTTATATAACGATCCATTATGAATGTAATAAATGGAATAAATGCAACGAAATTACACGTGGAAGCAGTACCAAGTAGATTATAACATGGCTACCACGAGGTATGGGAACTAACAACTGCCTATTTAATTAGCTGTATCTTCATTGTTGCTTAAACAAAGAGAATAAAATTTTATACATAAATATAGAAAAAAAGGTAGTAGGTTTTAATAGTGTAACAAATAACAACCCAATCTGTACAAAAAATTTTGAATTACAAACATTGAACTTTGTGGGCCGATTCGATTGACCCGTGGCACTAAAAGAGTTAATAAGCATATCAAAGAAAAACTGGACAAAATGTACATAAATGAAAAAATATATCACTTTTAGTGAAAGATATTGAAGAAGCAAGTTATAACAACGAAGATTGTTTAGTATTCATTACAATTCAAATTTCCCGCGTTGTCCGCAATGGATTAGTATTAAACTCATTTCTTTTCCCTACATCGTGCTTGGCTTCGTTTTTTCTCTCTTCCAAAAATTAAATTTATTCAAACATATTTTTCATTCACATAACGAAGAAATCGTCGGTTTCACCATTTGTGTGTTCATATTTTACTAGAAATCAGTAGTATTTCAATTTACATTTATTTTATCTTTTAACATATTCATTTTTTTGTTGTTTTGTTTTATTTTGAAACATTCAATCTGTTGTCCCATATCTATGGAAAACATATTGAAATGTTAATCAATTTATATGTGTCAATTTCAAATTCAATAAATTATTTACTCGAATAATTTAACAAAACATTCGAAAAATAGTGCCGCAATTATCAACTAAATCGGTACAACAATTATTGATTTAATATCCTCACACAAGTTCCTGGTTCCTGACCAGGTTACCCACACAAAGGAACGAAATTAAAGTTATAACTAAACTGTAAGTAAATTATTATTCAAATCGAAGTAGTTTTTTTTGTATCGTTTATGATTTTATTTTCTACAATTTGTTTAATTTCTTTAATAATTGCATGCTTAAAAACATGCGATTTCAAACACAGACAAATAATCTCGTAGGACTTTGAAGAGGGTTCTAAACGAAAGGAAAAGCCAAGGAACAAATATATTTTGATTTTAAAGCAGCTTACACAGTTTAAACAGTGAAGAGAAAAGTACAAAAAGGAAAGGAAGAACAAGGCTATAGTTTTGTGATCAATTACACATAATAAGTAGCATTTCAAGGAAAATCTGTTTTTCAAGTTGCAGCTTTACGATGAATTTTCAGATGAAATATGTATAAATTAGAGGGAATCTAAACCCTATATTTCTTCTCTTCAACACAGTTAAGAAGATGCTTAGTTTAGCTGAAATTCACAATTTTCAAGTGAAATATCGCTATAAAAAGTATTCTTTCATTTCCCGTGTCACAAATTTTCAGAAAATTTTATATTTATTTTAAAAATTGTGACTAAATAATTTAAATATAAGTTTGTTATTTAGGTTTGAATATTGACTGACTTGACAGATTTCGGATAGATTTACTGACGAGGAAAAAGTAGCCTGCTACTAAGAAGACGAAAACGACTTTATACTTTAATATTAATATTAGTAGGCTTAGTAGTTTTTGATATTCTTGAAACAACCGTAGAAATTTTTTTTTTTATTGTAAGTAACTTTACATTGTTTAAAGTGGAGTGTATTGAAGTATCCAGGATAATAAATGCAGTATAAAATGTTTGAACAGGAGTCTCAGAAATCGAAACTAGTAAAAACGTTTCATATTATATTAGTAAACACCATTTTAACAACGTTTGTATAACTTCCGGAAACTGTCGGAAAACTCTTGTTTTGGAATCTTTGCAGAGAATTGCTGTTACACATTCTTGAACTTCCTTGACGTCCATAAACCGTGATCCCTTCAAGATTTCCGTAAGATTAAGGAACAGATAAAAAATTCAGCAGGAGTACGATCTGGAGAGTAGGTGATTGCCGATCTTTTGCAGGTAACACTCGCACGCGTTCAATATTTTCAGGTTTGTAGATGGCCGGCTCAAAGGCGGTCTGCCCTCTCTCTACCAATTGAAACGAATGCAGCAATACGATAGAAGGAGCTTCGCGCAATCCTAGTCAGAGGACAGGTTCAGACTTGTCCATTCATACATACGCATGCGAGTGACATTGTTTTGAGGGTTAAATACCGATTTTTTTATAGACCATTCGCTGAATATTTTAGACACAACTCATAGTATTAAAACAATAAAACCATCAAAACTAGCCTCTGTAGAGAAAAATGTTAAAAATAAAAGTTTTAGATCTTTTAACTTTCTATAAATTTAATTTTATACACTTTTGTCGTAAAGTGCATACTAAGGCCGAAATCTGAAAAAAATCGATTTTTCACACGTTTTCGTGAGAAAAAAACAGAAATTTGCTAATTACCGCTAAACTAAGCGTTATACAAAAAAAATGTTTGAAATAAAAGTTGTAGGTTTGTCAATTCTCTACAACTTTTATTATATACATTTTTGTGCTAAAATTTATATTAAAGCCGTAATCTTAAAAAAAAACAATTTTTTTACGTGAAAACAGCCTCACCGAGAATTTCAGCAAACATGACGCCTACTTTATCTTGTAGAGCATAAGAAAATGAGTAAACCAGGCGATTTTTAAAAAAATCGTAGGACCAGTTTTTGAGAAAATTGCAAAAAAGTAAAAAATTACACGAATAAACTACTACTTCCGGTTGACCGATTTTGATGAAAAAGTTCGTGTCGGGTCCGGTAGTGGTATGTAACTTAAGTTTCAAGTTTCAAGTTCGTACGATGTTCCGTTCTTGAGATATTTTGTGTACACACACACTCACACACACACACACACACACACACACACACACACACACACGCACACAGACACACACACAGACCAATCGCTAAAAACATGTTTTTTGGGTTCAGGGGATCTGAAAACGTATAGATCCGGTGAAAACTCGATTCGAAAAATCGACATGAAAACAATACTTTCCTTCCTAATTATATTCATATAGGCAAGAGAAAGTAAAAATCGTAGAAGGTCAAGAAATTAGTTAGTTCTGTTTACGATTCTTTCATTTCTTTCTTCATCAGCCTGTAATAATCGAATATTGAACAACTGGCCTCCCTTTTGTTTACCTCCACAATTCCCTATTCTACAACTTTGGTGCCCAGTAAATTCCTGCACCGGTTTCAAGTTATCTCTCCACTGTTCTTGTCGATATACTTTTACCTCTCCTTCTCTGCCACTTCTTAATCTCCTTGATAAATCAATCATGAATCTACCTCATTTTTTGCCTCCAGTTCATCGCCGCTTTAGTGATGCCACGTGCTGTTTCACATATAATATTTAAGCTATAATTTACCATACCATTTCCTAATTCAACCCATAAAAATACTTTTTTTTAATTTTTATTCTCTTCGTATTGGTCTCCCCGATGATTATAAAAATTAATGCTCATGTAAATATACTTTAAACATAAGTTTATTTATATTTTTATTTACCAAATTTATGTCTAACGAATATTACCGAAAAATAAAATTTTTGTATATTTTATAGCTAATACCATTAAAAATTATGATCTCGTTTTTTCAGTAAGCTATTACATTACATTTAATATTCATAGCGTGTAAATTAATAAATAAAAAATATTGCATTTTGTCTCGTCCTTAACTCCTTACGTCAAAGACTTTGTACCAACTTTTTAAGGAATTTTTAAAACTTATAAAACTTTTTCTGTTTAAAATAGAAGTTAGTTTCTATGAACTTTTACTTACAGAGACCTTAACATTGATATAATTCAAGAAACCATAACGAAACTTTTAAACTCGTAAGCACTCCTAGTTAAAAAGCCACAAGGTTAGTTTAATTAATAAACGTTCCTTACTACCTTACTTTAAAACCCAAGTAGATAACTAAAGAAATGTTGGAACAGAATCTTTAAAGACCTGAGGTGGTTTTTATAGGATTATTTCCTTTCTTTTCATAATATCGTATGTGATTTCACTTACAGAGGCTTAATATTATACCTATAAATAATAGTATATGTTTGTTCGTTTAATTAATACTATCATTTCATAAATACAGGGTGATCGTAAAGTCGTGAAACCCAAAATGATAAAAGTCTTAGAAAGCTGTAATGTATTTTTTATTTTTCTTTCAAAGTTTACGATACAAGTTATAATTACAACTTACTTACTTACTTACAAGTTCACAACAAGTGCTGGAAATGTCCACCGTGGTTTGCAATGCATGCATCAACGCGTTTTTTTACATTGCACGCAACCTTTTTGAGTGTAGCAGTAGCAATATTTGATATACCGTCTTCAATGTTTCTTCTAAGTTCATCTACTGTATACGGGTTGTTTTTGTACACATTATCTTTCAAATAGCTCCATAAATAAAAATCAGGAGTAGTCAGATCTGGTGACCGAGGAGGCCACAAACCACGGGAAATTATTCGGTCATCAAAGAAATCGTGGAGAAATTGGATATTACTGTTTGCCGTATGTGAAGTTGCTAACAATTTTTTGACAATGTAATGGCTGTTCAAGGAATTCATGTGGATTCTCTGCAGACCATACTCTACAATTTTGACTATTAACATATCCACTTAGATGAAACCAAGCTTCATCGCTGAAAAAAACTTTGTCCAGAACAGATACTCGTATGTCATTTCGAATGAAATTTTTAAACCAATGACAATACCTCAATCGCTTCTCCTTATCTGGCTCTTCGAGCTGCTGAGTTACGTTAATCCGGTACGGATGTAATTTTAATAACTTAGTGTCTTTATGAACACTTCCATAAGACAGTCCAGTCTGAGTAGAAAGTTTTCGAAGAGACTTTTTTGGAGAACGAATAAACGTTTCACTTATCGTCTGCAGACTTTCGTCAGATAAAACACTTGGTCGGCCGGTACGATTACGGTCATTCACGCTACCTGTATCCCGAAAACGATGAAGCAAGCGAAATATGGCCGATTTGTTTGGCACTTTAGCATCTGGAAAGGCATTGGAGAAATGTTCTTAACACTTCGCGTAGGATTTCGATTGACAGTAACTCAAAACGATAGAGACGCGTTGTTCTTGCGTAAAAGACATTGCGACTCGAACTGAACAAACCAACTAGTTTCTGGCTAACTGTCGCCCGGTGGCATGATCTAGCAGTGTTGCCACATACTGTACTACTAAACGAAAATTCCCATATTCTAATTATACTTTACAAATTTACCTTCAATTCCTACACGGCTTCAAACATTGGGTTGCACGACTTTACGATCACCCGGTATTTGTGAGCAGTGCAGCCTGATAACTGACCAGTGAAATACGGATTTAATGTTTTAAAGTTTTCAATAACATAACTGGAATCAAACTTTGGGTATTTAGAGTAATATCAAGATAATAAATTTTTTTGAGTCTTTGATTTTCAATATTGTCGAGAAGATATATAGCCAAATGATTAGAATGAATGACTAACTTGTTTAAATACTTTTTACTCCGATTGCTAATTTCTTATCTCACCGTTGGTATGCCCAGGTCACGGTGGAGTACTTCATTAGGCACATACCAAGGTGGACAGCATATTAGTCGAAGAAACTTCGATTGAAATCTCTGTAATATTTCTACATTAGCCGTACTTGCTGTGCCCCAGAGCTCAATTCCATAACTCCAAACTAGTTTTATCATCACCTTGTACAATGTAACTTTATTTTCCAAGACAACTGTGACCGCCTCCCAACAAGCCAATACAGTTGTCGTAATTTAACTCCAAGTAGTTAATCCATTTATGTTTTCTGCACGTCAATCGCCTATCTAGATAGTTGTCTAAGTATCTCATGTCATCTGAAAGTGGAATTACGTTGTTGCAAAATGCTACTAGTGACTTGTTTTTTGTTTAATCGTAAAGGTTTTATAAGTAACGTTTTATTCGTTGGTTTTATAATTAATTTTTGCAGTTACTCTTGTGAAGTAATTTAATTGTTATTTTCGTTAGTGATAAGGTTCATAATTTATTAATTTTGTAATAAATAGTTGTTATAAGTTTAAAAGAATTTTGTTCATAAATTATTTCAACCAGACGCCGAAAAAACCTTCAATAAGTGTAACAGATTCATTAAGTGATACCTAGAAAAATTAAACTTTTTGAATTTGGTCCACTTTTATTTCTACGGAGTAGAAAAAAAAAACTATTTTAGAAATACATTTTGTTTTTGTATCTTTTTATAGTCCTAGTTAAGTCTGAAAATCGATCCGTGTGTTGTTAAAGTAATTCGAAAGTTTGGAATGAAAGTGTTGGTAAAAACAATAAACAAATTTATTTTAAGCACACATTCACGCGCAAAGCGCGGGTGCAATCACTTCAAAATCATAATAAAAAAATTCCACTAATATGAAAATATAATATTCTTTACTTGTAATTGAAATATAACATTGAAATAGGTAATTTTATACAGATTTAAAACGAGAATACATATTATGTAAATTTTTAAAGAGGCCATTTTGCAATGCAAAGCTTATAATATTTCTTTCAGTGTTTTAAATTTCTAAAGGAACTAAAAGATTTAAGATGATCAATGAAACCTTATAGAATTTAAAGTGAATATGCAAAGGTAAAAGATTTTTTTAAAGGAAGTACGATAAAAAATAATAAGCCTCAAGTGGAAAGAGTTTGATAGAGTTCCCCCCCCCCCACCTATCTTTACCTACCTTAAAATAGATCGAAAGAAGAAACATTTCTGCAGGGAATACACGAGTGAAAGACAGTGTGGTTTATACAGAAGCTGCGTTTGATAATGAAATTAAGGGATTTTTTTATATATTTTTTTCAAGCGTGAGAATGAAATCCCTCCGGTGGTAGTATTTAAAATAGAATTGAGGGATTTTTTTTGTGAAAAAAGAACAAATCCCTACCATTTATTTAATGAATATTGTATTATAATATTATTGTTTGTCTTTTAACAGCATCAATTGTGATAATTTTAATCTTTTTAAATATTATATTGTTTTAAAATAATAAATAGCTAGCATTTAATCTTAAAAACATAAATTAAATTGATCTTAGTTTAATATTTTAAAACGGTTTGAAGGTTAAAGTTTATTAATTTCTTTCGCCCCTTTATTGTTTTTAAAACAAGATTAAAATACAGTAAAACCTCGCTATTTCGGACTTTACTAATTTGGAACTTCTATAATTCGGACTGGCAAAAAAAATTCATTTTTAATGGTGACGAGTTTAATGGTAACAATACACTCAAAAAAAATTTCAAACTTTTTCAAATGAAATTACGTACTGTGTTTTTCTTTAGGCTACTTCTTAAAACAGAACTGTGTTTACTATTTTAAGAATGCTTCACAAATTAGGTGTTGTTGTTTAGGTCATCAGCCAAAAAGCTGGTTTGAACCTGTAGAGGTTTTACTAAGTAAAACGAGGAGTGAGGTGGTTTACCATTGCCTTCCTCACTGAGTGGAAAAGTATGCTTATCAGCATGCCGGGCCCTCTGAAAAGCACATATCTTCCACTCTGCAAATAACACCTTCACTTCATTCACCACAGGGTCTGGCTGTATAATGAAATTCATTACTTTCAGAGGAAATAACTCTGATTAGTGTCTTTTACACCTCTACCTCTTCTGTTCTTAAATGATTCAGTCATTTAATTGGCTGACCATATGACAAGAAACAGAACTATTTATTTTAGCCCTGCAACTAACAGATTGAGTGTAAAAAAATTGACACTCCACCTGTCTGTTATGGGCAGCACAAATTAGGTATCGTAATTAATATATACGTATGTAAACACAGCGCTGTTTTAGTTTTTTTAAGCGTACATAATAATTATGTAATTTGTATATGTAATTAGTGTGTAGTACACATTTTGTAGTCAATTGTTATTAAAATTAAACATACAGTAATTGAATTTTTTCATTTTTATACGTCTGAGTTATTACTGAATTCACAGACTTAAATTATTACAGACACTTAGCTTTGAAATTTATCTAAATTAAATACACGATTACATTGATTTTAGACATGTTCCATAATTCGGAATTTTCGCTAATTCGCACCGACCGTGGTCCGCATTAGGTCGAATTAGCCAAGTTTTACTGTACTTACATATAAATATCAAACATTCACTCAAAAAATAACCTACCGTAAAATTATTTAAATTACACTATGTTTTATTGTTCATAACAAGCAGGTGGATTGTTCAATTATTTTCACTTGATCTGCTAGTTTCAAGGTTACAAAAACATATTTCTGTTTCTTCTCTTTTCAATTTTTCCTGCAGCGCCAGCCTCAATATTTGTCGTATTTTTCTCCCTTTTCATTTTTTATCTCGTATAGAACTAATTTTAGACCAAAACATGAGGTTACTTTAGACGTTTCTGGAAGCTTTTTTGCAGCCCACATTCTCAGCATTCGTTTACTGTAGGTTTTACTCCTTTATTCTGTCCACCCAGTATTCTGTTTTTGCTTATCATGGAAGCCCTTAAAATCCGTAATTAGTTCCCTAGATTTTGTTTGATTCATTAAATTTTCTCAGTTTATTCCAGTTTTTCTCAATATCCTCTCTGATTTTTTAAACTATTTATCAACACCTTAGTTATATTATTCAGTGTCTTAAAATTTTGCATACTCAATTAGGTTAGATCATTATATAAATTTTTTTTTGTCTTGAATTTTTATTACGGTACTGTACATTGAGCTGCACAATTTCCGTAAATGATATTTAAATGGTGGTGGGGAGTTTCGCATTAAGGAGAAGAGGTACCCAGTGGCACATTCTCCATTTGTAACTATGGGTATTATCCGTTATTTAGACCAAGAGGTCTCTACTCCATTTTCGCCTTAGACGTCGCACAGGTGGAAAGTTCCTTGTAGCTAGATCACGGACTAGTTGGTTTGGATGGACATCTAGTCGTTCGTGAAATTTACTATACAAGGACGCGGTTAGCTCCTTTGCTGTCGGAATTTTGAAATCGTCGTGGAGGGTTTTATTGCTTACATAAAAAGGAGCGCCAGAAGCAAGTCTTAAGAATTTTGATTGAAAGGCCTGGATCGACTTTAAATTACTCTCTGCCGCTACTCCAAATAGCTGGACACCATAAGTTCAGATTGGTCTCAAAAGGGTTATGTATAATAAAATTTTGGAGCGGAGGTTCAATTTCGATCGAGGGTTAATTAAACAGTAGAGTAGCTTCTGGCGGCGGTTAAGTTCTAAACGTTTAGTACGCAGATGATGCTTCCAAGTTAGTCGTCTGTCAAGCCACAAACCAAGATACCGCACCACTCTGGCTTGGGGGATATGAACGTTATTCAGCATCACAGGTGGACAAGTTTGACGTCGTAAGGTAAACGTCACCTGTGTTGACTTAACTGGGTTCACCTTAATACGCCAACGGGTAAGCCAGTCCTGTATTAATAAAAGATGTCGCTGTACTAACCTGGAAGCCTCATCCGCGCCCTTTTCCCGTACAAGAATTGCTGTGTCGTCAGCATACGTCGCGGTTACCGATGTGTCCAAAATAGGCATATCCGATGCAAATACGCTATATAGAAATGGGGATAGTATTGCCCCTTGGGGTACTCCGGCGTTAATTTTGTGCAGCTCAGAGTAAGCAGTACCGTGCTGGACTTCAAAGAATCTATGCTCTAAAAAAGATTTTACAACCAAATAGTATGAATCACTTAAAACACGTTTCAATTTAAATAGTAGTCCATCATGCCATACTTTGTCGAACGCGGAGCTGATATCCAAGAAAATGCCAGTGACATACTCTTTCCTTTCTAGACCCTCCGAAATGAAGTCCACAACTCGGTGCAGTTGTTGTGTCGTCGAATGTAGCGGCCGAAATCCAAATTGATGAGGTGGAATAATGTTGGCGTCTTCACATTGTATCTGCAAGCGTGGTAGTAAGAGACGTTCGAATAATTTTCCTGTCGTCGGAAGGAGACTGATAGGACGGTAGGATGAAGGCAGGTAATACGGCTTTCCGGGCTTCAAGAAAAGCTTAACTACGGCAAATTTACATTGTCCAGGAACATACGCCACACGAAGGACTGCATTGAATAGTAGTAGTAAAAAGCGTAAGCCGTTTCTCGGTAGGTGTTGCAGTATCTCAGATGTAATGAGATCAAATCCCGGCGATTTTCTCTTTGGCAGCCGTTTATGTAAATTTAAATTAGAAAAATTTAATAAAAATTATTGTACATATTTATACTCGTATCTTTTAAATTTCATTCACAAATACATTTATACATTAAAATTTTAATTTGTTTCCAATTATTATAATGTATTTAAATATTAACGATTACTTTATAATTATTAGATCGCTTTCAGGATATCCTATCTTTTAATATGATCTTTTAGGAGTTATTTTACATGAATGTGTATTAATACATATGTTTTATCACGCGCCTTTAGAAACATGGTTGTAACACACGCCATTTAAACACTTTTCAGGTGTCTACAATTCATGATAAACAATTCCCTTATCAATAATACATTCTAAAATTTAATTATAATAGATAATTTAATCAGATAATGAAATATTTTTACAATTTATATAATTAATTTTAGAATTACTTATCTTTGAGAATTTACATAATTAAATCTACATCAAAGAGTCATGTTAAATCTTCTAATTTGTAATAGATCTGCTTAAAAAAAAGTTAAAAAAAATTTAAATTAAAAAAAAGCTTAAAAATTACAAGCACATTCTATAATATGATATAAGCGGCTATTCTACAGCACTCGGTTATTTACAGTCATCCAAAACGCCGTTATTTCTTATTGAATCTTAATCTCTAAGATCCCTTTTCTCCATACACTTTATAACGTCATGTTTTCATGCTAAACCCATAGCCAAATCCTCTCTACCAAGATCTTCCCCTTTATTCTTCGTACATGATTAAATGAGTCTTCTTCGTTTTTATTCATTGGTAGGAATCCGTGTGTCCATAACAGGCAGGTGGAGTGTTAAATCATGCACTCGATCTGCTAATTCCAGGTCTACAAAACATAGTACTGCTTCTTATCACATGGTCAGCCAATTATATGACTGAAACATTTAACAACAGAAGAGATTAAAGTGTAAAAGACACTAATCAGAGTTCTCCTCTGAGAGTAAGGAACTTCATTAGATAGCCAGACCCTGTGTTGAATAAAGTTAAAGTGTCTTTTGCAGAGTGGAAAGAAAACAATTTTTAGAGGGCTGGCATGCTGATAAGCATACTTTTCCACTCAGTGAGGAAGGCATGGTAAACCACCTCACTCCTCGTTTTATTTAGTAAAGCCTCTAGTGATTCAAATCAACCAATCGACTGATAACGTAAACAACAAAAGAAGAATATTAAAAATTTTATATAAGTTGTACAATGAAAGAATCTGAAACGTCTTTTAAAATACAAGTATAAAGTGCACACGGATATCTAAGAACGATTTAGTTTCTGAAAGCGACATTATGTTACATTACATTACATTTTGTCATTACCTCTTTCAGCAGAGTGGCTTCATATATAACCCCATCAACTCTTTTAGAAACCAATAAATCAATTTTTACAATAGTCTTTTCATAAGTTGTTCATAAAAAGAAATTTTACAAAGAAATACTTTAGTTACTTTTTGGTTTGAAAATTTCTACTTAGACTTTTTATGGGAAAAATTCAGTTAAAATTGTTATTTTTAACAACTAAGTTTATTTGCTACCGGTTTACATGAACCATAAGAAAATGTGATAATTCAATAAACAAGATCGAACAAGTCCAATAAAACATCGTTAATGATGATGTCTCAATCCTCTTACAAAACGATAACTATTTAAAATAAATATACAGTGTGATAAAATGTTTTAACGGGGTGCCTCCGTATGGTAGTGTTAGAGCGCTAGTCTAAAAGTGAAAGTCCTGGGTGCGATTACCGGCTAGAATCTGAAGATTTTTACAAATTAAACGCCACTATTTCACTTATTTTTATGAAGTGTTGATAGATAATAAATTTTCATATTTTTGTTTCGAAAAGTTTTAAAATTGTATGCAATAATATTGATTAAAAATAATTATACTTCAATTATGTTTCCTTTTTAAATTAAATAGACACATCCGATCTTTTTTTACGCTGATTTAACTAAAATTTTAGTAAACAAAACTATAAAAATCACAGAGACTAAGAAGCTGGAATGTTTTCAGATAGTTTCATTAATTTTATTTTGTAGTTTTTCGGAAATTTGGGCTTTTCCAGCAAAAACGAATTATTTTCTGAGAAACTAGTCAACCAAACTCATAAAAATATTTATTGATATTTTATCTGATTATGATACACATTTCATACAAGTGTTTCTTTTAAAATTTAATAAATTTTATGTAATTTCCAAATGTTAAAAATTAGACCAGAAATTGTTTTTTAAATTTACTAAAAGCAAAAAACCGCAATGTTAAACTGTTTATACAGAACTATGTAATAGATATTTCATAATTATTAAGTTAGTTTTAAGATAATAAGCTGAGAAAATGGTTTTTATTTATAAGTGTTGAGTAAATGTACAACTACAGACTCCCCCTTAAAACGAGGGTATCACCGCCAATGCATTTGCAATTTTCTTTACATTCCAAAAAAAACAGGCAGCACCACCTACGTGTGTGGTATAGTGTTTTGCTTTGTTTATTGCTTTTTACGTTTATTATGTACATTTAGGAAATTTCATAAAATTAAATATATTCATTACCTATTTTTGGGAAAATTTATCTAACCAAAGAATCCCCGCCTATTTGTGTAACTGCGTGGTAAAAAACAAAAACCAGCAACCTCAAAACAATCTTTTATACAAATGTTTTTATTAATTAACTAAAATTTGCTGTGTAAATTGCAAAAGAAATCTTAAATTAAAAATATATATGCACTTATATTGTAAAATAAATAAAAGCAAAAAAAAACTCAAATAATGATAGAAATAAATGATTTCTGTTTGTTTCGGGAGGGGGGGTAATAGCGTTACAATTTTTACACGTGTAATGGAGTGTTAATATACATGAAATTACAATTCAATTCACGCAACTAATGTGTAAAACCAAGTTACCGCAACCCCTAATATAAACGTGAACAGGTGAAATTGATGTACCACAATATTGCTTGTAACTTTGCAAATATATGGGCTATTTTCATGCTATTTATATCACATATGCCAAAAGATCTACTTTATTTGTTCCGTAGTACTTTCTTGTTTAAAGTATTTTTCTAAAATGATTTATTGACATTTATTAAAATCCAAAACTTTGTGTGGTCTACATAATTATTTATTTTGTTGATTATTCCAGGTTCTTTTAGAATCTGCCTATTTATAAACAATAAAACTATCTTTTAAATTTGTAACAAATATTTATTTACATATTAATTAATTACTCACATAATTATTACAGACACCTATAAAAAAGAAATTACAATAATCTAACCTACCTAAATTTATGATAGACTATATTAAAAAGTATTAAACGTTAAACAGAACAAAAATGAACTATAAAAGAATATGGTCATTTACAATCAAATAGTTAACTACTTTTTTCTTACAAACCAAAACATGGATATTGTACGAAGTTTAAACGTAAAACTTAAGTTAGATTTTTATAGGGGACACGACACGAACAATTTTCGTGCAATTTCACTTTTTTACAAGTTTTACAAAAATGACTCCTACCATGTTTTTAATTGGCTTATTTGCATTGCTTTATGTTCTACATAATACGATAAATGCCAACTTTAATAAAAAATTTAGGAGGCCTGTGTTCTCGAAGTAAAAAATATTTTCTTAAAGGTCGTGTGCCTTAATAATATCCATTTAGGGTAAAGTTACAAAAAATTAAAAAATTTACAAAGTTTATTTCTAAAATGTTTCTTACAACGTTTAGTTAATCAATGAATTTCTATATATTTCTCATTAAAATAGGTAAAACCGGAAGTTTCAAAAATTCTGGTCTAGGTGTGTATTTTATGACAAAAGTGTAGAGTTATAGAAAATTAAAAAATCTGTATCCTTTAACTAAAGTACGTTTTTTCTACAAGGCAGATTTTCTTTATCGTCAATTAGTGATTTTACGTATTGTTCTACAGAGATTGAGTTTCATTTAGTGTCATTCACTCATGAATAAAATTAGATACTATGTTTTACATTTAATATTGCAAAAAGTACTTCAAGATTGTATAACCAAAGTTGGCCTCAACCCACCGGTTCGCTGAGTATATACAAAAACCAAATTTTGGTTATTTGTGAGGCTTGGCATTTTTAGGGTTTCCTATCTTTACACCTTCAAAACGTTTTTTGGCAAATTTTCAATAGCAAAACGTTACAGGTTCTTAAAGTATCACTGTATTTTTTTTAAATTTTAGTCGGGGTTTAATGGGGGTTGCTGCCCCTATCCAAATTTCGGCTTTTAGGGCTTGCCGTTTTCATGTTTTTCTTTCTTTACACCTTCATAACGGTTTGTTTGGTAAATTTTTATTGACAATACGTTACATATAATTACCATAGAGTCAAGGAGAATTTATTAAATTTTAAATCGGGGTCCTATGAGGATTGCTACCCATACAAAAATTTTTAAATTTCGAAATACAAAAATATTTTAATGGAATGTTATTTAGCGAAAAAATTATATAAAATGGTAACTTGAGAATTTTCAGGTCGCATGAGAAAACGAAAAAAACTCAATGTATCATACATTCAAACCTCAATATTCAAAGTTAAAATATTGAAACTTCAAAATTAAACCTAAAACTTCAAAACCTTCAAATTTCAAATTTTGAAACTTCAAACTTCATCTTTAAACTTTCATTATCTTCAAATTTCAAAATATTGTGATCCACCCAACCCCTTTGGCGGCCAAACTTCACCTTGTGGCAAAATGCGCCTTGTGCCATGGAAATGCGTAAGCTGCGAGCGCGCAGCTCACGCATTTCCATGGTTCTGATTCACTTATGAATTCTGATCCACCTACCACTCTGAGGCCGAGACACTTAAGCGAGAGAGTAAGCTAGAGATTTATTTTCATTAAGCGTCATTCACTCATTATTAAAATTAGATTACTATGTTTTACATTTAACATTGCTTTTAACAATATTAAACATGTTTAACTTATATTGTTCATTATTGACATTGGTAAGAGAAAGTCATATGATTATTTCAGGCCAGATTTGTTAATGGAATAGGACCGTTAAAACTTAAAATTCTGGTGTGATTTTGATGAATTTAATATTGTAAAAAAGGTTTCATAAATATTCATTCTTAATATTGATTTTTCACAAAATTAACACACAATTTAACATGAAATTAGTTTTGTCACTTTTTAAACAGCCAATAATGAGTAGTCTATAAGTTATAAATTGTATATGAATGATGATAATATGCAATCTGTCTGAATGATGGTATTGTTATCTCATTAATAAATTTAAATATAGGAATATATACGGTATAAACAAATACTGTTAATTAAGATTAACGAGTATTCTAGCAGAAGTATATAGAACATAGTGCCGACAATGCTATTATATGCACAACGGTGATATGTCGTTTTGTTTCTATCTATTTTGTGAAGATTATTAATTTCAATTAGGAATAAAGCAGCTGTCAGGTACTATCATATCATGAACGGTTACAATGCTCTTTGCAGAACAGTATTTATGTAGTATTACTATCAAGTCTTAATATAGGACGTGCTAGTATGCAACTGCAGCTAAACTACCGTAGTTGGTTTAAACAAAAAAAATCTGGTGTGAAACACACACACAACTTTCTCTTGCCAATGCATGTAGCTAACAATCTATATAAATAAAATTGTGATTTTGTCTGTACAATTGTTTAAAATGTCCCAAATTTTGTTTGTACGCCAGATGTACCACGTAAACACCGAAAATAAGTTCAGCTGAATTTTTGTCTGTTTGTATGTTACGGCATCTCGCACGAACTGCTGAACCAAATTTAATGAATTTCGGTATTTAGGTTCTGGACATTATCGAAATGAAAATAGGCTATATTGTTTTAATATCACAAAGGGATGGAGGAGTGCAGAGGGAGGGGTAAACAAAAAACTGCGAATATCTCCGTTAAAAGTCAATCTATCAAAAAATGTTTCATAATCGAAATTACGAAACGTTTAAAAACAAATAAGTTTGATTATGAAACGTTTTTCATTTTTATGCATAATAACGGAGATATTGCCAATTTTATAAAAGTAAACATAGCAATATTTTAGAAAACAAAACTAACAGAACAATAGACATAGGTCTACGCGCCTCTGGTTATTTATTCCGAAGCTCTGTACCCTACCCCTTCCACCACTACCAAACTTACACGACACACCCTTCCTCGGTCACATTGTCAAAAACGAAAGACAGTCACCAAAGTAGTTAACCATCGTGGAGTGTTCCGATTGTGATTTATCTTTCATTTCAATTTTTATTGCTCAATAGCGAATAATTAAATTATCTATAGTTACATTACACTCAGATTTGTCTGAGTTACACTTCAAAACATCAATTTATATTGCTCTATAAATAAATAGTAAATTTATTTATTTATGTAAAGTAATTAACTACGCTTCTGAAAATAATAAAGCGCTGCGTATCTTGATTTAAAAATCCTCGCTTTTCTTTTACGTCCAACTATTTTGTTTTGTCATTAATAATAATGCTGACGTTGAAAGGGGGTACGAATAGAAAGATAAAACAATGAATGATTAAAGAATATCAGACCTGACAGGGATCGAACTCGGTACACCAACAGACTGTACACAGCATCAAGAAAACCGTTTGAAGAACGGGCGTTTTAGTTAGTATAATCTAACATTAGTAATAAAACATTAGAAATAAACAAAAAACTAACCTCAAAAAACATAACCTAATTTTAATCATGAGTGAAAAATGAAAATCAACCTGTTAGTCTAAAACATACGGAAAATCACTCTTTCACGCTAACCTAGGCTCTGTAAAGAAACATTCTCTAAATAAAAGTTGTAGATCTTACAATTTCCTATAAATTTGATTATATACCTTTTGTCGTAAAATGGGCTAAGACTGAAATCTTCAAAAACTTATTTTTTCTTTACACGTTATCGTGAGAAAAAAACAGAAAATTGCTAATTACCGCTGAACATAAAAAACAGAAAATGTATACAAAAATAAAATAAAATGAAATAAAATAAAATAAAATGTATACATAAATAACAAAAAATTTTTGAAATAACAGTTGTAGGATTTTAAATTTTCTACAACTTTTATTGTATACAGACTGACTAGAATTACATCTAAGTGTTTTTAAACTTGCGGTATGATAGTTTTCTAAACAAACGAAATCTTTCTAACAAATTGCCACTGTTCTCTAACATCCTAGAAGTAACTAAAATAGAAACAAACATTTCTACTATTTTCGATTCGTTCTAACCCCTATTCAAAATATCTCATTCACTGCAGTTCCTTATCCTTGTTCAACACAATCCCGTTCATACAATATACGATTGTTACAAGAAAGTACCTATACTCTAACGAACTGATGACTGCACATGAGATCTAGCCAATATCAGCAAGGTCGAACGTGAGGTTTCTCCTTCGCTTAGTCACACTCTGTTCCACTGAACTCCCGCTGAATTTTTGTTAGACTGTCATCCACAGCGGGACCACAACGTGCAACGCAGCATACGATTAACAAAAGTCAATTAGCTCTGTGCTGTGATTTAGGTCACTATGCTCCACTTTCATGTGCAGTCTCTAGTTCGTTAAGGTATAACGAGCCGTTTATAAAATACTGTTACAATATAAAAATACTAGGTTAATAAAGGGTTCATGGAAGTGAAAACATGTAAAACATAACGTACTATAAAAAGAACATAAAATTAACTTTCATAAACATATCGATAGCAAGAACATGTAATATTATCATTTTAATGTAAATAGTTGGTATGTAAATTGAAAAAATCTAAAAAAATATAAATAGTGTACGTTTCTAATGAAACGTTATGATTTTATTGTTTTATTTTGAAACATTAAATTTAAACACATAGAAATATACATGGGACAAATACATATGCATGAGCCTGTATACACAAAAATAATAAATACAAAATATATATACAATAAATAAATAAAATGTAGTACAGAATGAAACTGTGTTGTTTTCCGAACAGAATTTATAATGAAAACTGAATTTATATTGGAATTTGTACTGAATGATTTGTAAAATAAAAGTCTGTGAATCTGAAATAAGTTAACAAAATTATGATCGATGAATTTCAGGTTATATTATATATTTGAAATTGTATAAATAAATAATGCTTGTTACTTGTACTTCATCACTAAGTTTTCCGCTGTGATTGCTTCTGGATTGAACTATGCACATCGCAGGTAGTAATATTATAAATTGTATCTTATGAGTCAATCACTTTCAATAAATATGATTTTACTTGTCCTAGCCTTAAGTTTATATGAGGGGGTACCCAAAAGAAACCGGAATTATTTTTAAAACTATTTCTTTTTAATTTTTTTTACAAAAGAACCTTATCCCCTTCAAAATACTCTCCATTACAACTAATACATTTGTCCCACCGGTGCTTCCACTGTTCAAAACATTTTTTGTACTCCTCTTCAGTGATGGCTGCCAGCTCATCCGTCGTTTTTTTTCTTGACATCATCAACGTTGTTAAATCGGAGACCTTTCATGCCCCTTTTCATGCGTGGGAACAAGAAAAAATCACACAGAGCCAGATCGGGTGAGTACGGTGCGTGTGGTAGCAAAACCATGCCGTTTTTCGCCAAAAACTGGGTAACCGAGATTGCCGTGTGTGCAGGCGCGTTGTCGTGGTGGAAAAACCAGTCCCCTGTCTGCCACAAATTAGGTCTTTTACGACGAATGCTGTTTCGTAGTCTTCTTAACACTTCAAGATAAAAAGCTTGATTTACCGTCTGGCCTGGTGGAACGAACTCTGAATGGACAATTCCCCTCACATCAAAAAAACAAATCAGCATTGTTTTGATGTTCGATCTGACTTGAAGACTTTTTTTTGGTCGGGGTGATAATGAAGTCTTCCATTGACTGGATTGTTGTTTGGTTTCTGGGTCGTACCCATAGCACCAAGACTCGTCACCCGTAATGATCTTTGACATGAAATCTGGATCAGTTTCAAGCTGTTGTTTCAAATCACTACACGTTTCAATTCGACGTTCCTTTTGAGTGTCTGTCAGAACCCGAGGCACAAACTTGGCAGCGACTCTTTTCATTGTCAAGTCTTCTGTTAAAATGCGTTGGACTGAGCTCCAAGATAACCCACTAACCTGTGATATTTGGTCAATGGTCTGTCGTCGGTCTGTTCGTACAATTTCTTTCACTTTCACAACATTTTCGTCTGTTCGGGAAGTCGACGGTCGTCCAGAACGAGGTTTGTTCTCAATCGACATGTCGCCATTTTTAAAGCGCAAAAACCACTCGTACACTTGGGTTTTTCCAATAGCGTCGTCTTTGTAAGCTGTGTTCAACATTACAACTGTTTCCGCGGCGTTTTTACCGAGCAAGAAGCAAAATTTCACAGCCGCACGTTGTTCATTAAAACTTGCCATCATGAAAAACGACACGAGCACAAAACAGCACTAGCGAGAACAATCACTGCACGAGAACAGAACAAGCTAGATCAACGAACAAAATGGCATTGAACTGGCAATGAGTAGCGCTACAAGCAGCCTAGTGGCGGGAATTTGTACTGCACAAGCTCCGCCCACAGCAGAGCTATTCCGGATACTTTTGGGTACCCTCTCGTACACTGAGAGCCTAATGTGAGGGCGTCTAAAAAGTAAACACCGTTTTGAGGGGAGATTATACGCCCTATCTTTACTATGGTAAATTCCAATACTGATGACCCGTTTCCTCAAAAATTATATACTGAAATCTATAGGTACTAGATACAGCTCTGAAATCTATTCAGCCTCTATTGTTTATTATTATTGGTTTACTGTTCCACTTTTAGTACAATAGAATGTTTACAAAAATTTTTAAATTTTTTATTATGTTTATTGAAAGAAGACGTTTGAAGCGCTTTTGGCCAAGAGATCTTCTTGGCCAACTGTAGGACTGTGGTGATGACTGCACGCTCCTTCAAGTAAATCAAGTTTTGGAACATTAGTTTCACATTTAGAAATTGTTATATTAATTTAATAACAGATGCTAAATTTCAATTAAAAGTGTCAAAAATTGTTTATTGAACTCCAACCTACAAAGTACACCGGTAACCACTGTCTAGCATTCAAACCGTATAAAGTAACTACCTTTACTAGGATTTGAACCAGGAACCTTCGTCTCCAAAAATCAGCTGTTAAACAGCTGATTTTGGCGACGAGTTTTTACCTCTAGACCAAGCCGGTGGGTTATAATAAAATTTAGCTTTTATTTGTTATCGGGAAATGTACTTTGTTGACAACTACCCAATTTGATCGCTGTTTTTTGCTGTATTTTTTTTTGACGTGGTTTAGATATATGAGTTTGAACAGGGACCCCCAGTAGAGTTTGTTCATGGATGGCTGTCAACTGGTCACCATACCAAGTCGCTTGCCCAACTGGTGTTACTTAACAAATAATAGCGACTTTCTACCAGTTAACTGACTGGGCTGGCTCGAAGGCCAATAATAAAATTAAATCATAAATCATTGTTTATTCAATACACTTAACAAATGTAACCATTTTCGTATGTAGCAATGTATTCTAAGTTCAACGTGCTGCTACAATTTATGATGAAAATTCGATTTCAAAAAATCGACATGAAAGCATTACTTACCTTCCCTATATATTCATGTAGGGTAAGAGAAAAGAGCTAAAAATATTATAAATATTTTTAAAGGTAAAAATATTATATATAATTTAAAATCTTACTCCCTTTCGGGTATTCTACAGAGAGTATTTTACATGAAACGTTTCTGGTACTAGGTGTACTATAAAGAAAAACAACCAAGTAAGGTTCGCATTGTGATGAACATGTTACATAAAAATGAATCATAGTTCCCAGAAGAATTATGACATGAACAACCATCTTGCTTTGTGTCTCAGTTCACAGCTCGCACCTTTTTATATAATTTATAAACATATTACCTCCACTATTACTATATATATTTATAGTGTCGACAAGATGTAGTACTGTTTCATTTTTCATGGAAAATTTCTAGTTTTATTTTTATTATTTTTCTTAAAACTAAAAGAGAAACTACATTGTTTATATTTGTTTTAAAGACAATCTCATATAAGTTTTCTAAATCCCAGAGCACTTTAAGGTATATTAAAATAACTTTCTACTTACGTAACATAATAACTTGTTTAATTTATTACAAATTTTTATGCTTAATTCATTGAAATATTCGAAGAAATTAATTTACATTTTTCTGTATAAATTAAGTTCATTCATTGACTCAAATAACATTTAATTTACTCATCAGGATAACATGGGGTAGACATTTTTAATTTGGTTAGTAGTTTGTGTTGTAGATACTTTCTAAGAAATTATATCAGCGTTGTCCCGCTGAGCTACTTTAGAATATTTTATAATTTATGTTATTTGTTTAAAATCAATATTTGTCACTGGTCCCTGTTAAAGATACTATTTTCTTTTTACATTTTAAATTTTTACTTTCATTAGCCCTAAATGAATAACGGATGTCCCACGGAATTTGAACCATAGGGAAATAGCGTTGATTGTTAATATTTTTGTCCCACGAATTAATAAAGACTTGTTATAGTCAGGAATCATTAGAAAATGTTTAGACCTTTTAAAAAATATAAATTCTGATACATTTTTAAGCTGTATTTTAGCTTAAATACAAAAAAAACTGTAACCGTTTCCCATTTAAGTATAGTAAATTTTATCAAATTTTCGCATTGTTATATTTGGAGTATTGGTAACGTTCTGGTCCGGAGATGTAAAACGAAGGTGGGTCGAATCCATCAGCGGTATGAACATTTTTTTGTTCAAAAAATATTATAAATATTTAAAAAAATTAATTATTTATTTAATTTTTCATTTTTTAAATTTGTTTTATCATCTAAAATTATTGTAACAATCAGCTGTCTGAAAATTAAATGTTACTGAAGGAAATATTTAGTTATTTAAAATAATACTGAATTTGCTTTCAAAAAAAATTAATTAATTTTAGGCTTACATGATAAAACAAATTGTCAAAATTAAAAAATAAATAAATAATTTATTTTGTATAATATTTCCAATATTTTTTGAACAATAAAAAATTCTTACCGCTGATGGATTCGACCCACCTTTCATGAAATCTCCGGACCTGAACGTTACCATTACTCCCATCATAACAATACCAAAGAGGAGAAAATTTACAATACTTAAATGGAAAACGGTTACAAGTCTTCATTTTATTCGTGGGAAGAAAATATAACCAAACTAATGAAAATTAATGCTATTTCCCTGTGGTTTAAATTCGGTGGGACACCCGGTATATGAAAGGAAAGTATTGTTTTCACGTCAATTTATCAAAATCGAGTTTTCACTGAAAATACACGTTTTGAGGTCCCCTATGAAAAAGCATATTTCACCTATTGATGTCTGTATGTCTAATTTTTTATCTGTTACAAACACTGTCCCCAAATAAAGGAATTCGTTATATTTTTTCTGATTTATTTAAAGTTGCTTTAACAGCTCGGTCATTAGCGACTATGGTCTATGTAACGGCGGGTTTTAACTTATGAAAATTTCCCGACCGTGGCCGGGAATCGAACCCGGGAACCCTGGAACCCTAGCGCGCTACCACTACGCTACGGAGGCGGCCGTCGTTAACTTTATTCAGAACCTGCCTTCCCTCCTTACCTCGCTCTGCACCAACACATTACTTGTTTCTATACTTATATATTTCTATTTAGTATGCAATCCATACTTAAAATGAAAGTTTTTTCGTACAGGGCCAATTTTGGACCTGTGAGGTGCCTTGAGGCGTTTCTAGAAGCTATTTTTGCGGACCACATTTTCAGCATTCGCTAACTGTTTCTTTAGTTGCTTTTCTCTTTTCTTTTTTGCACCTGGTGTTTTGTGTTTGCTCTTAATGCAAGCCCTTAAAGTTCGTAATAGTTGTTTGAATTTATTTGATTCATTAAGTTTTCTCAGGTAATTGCGGTTTTTCCAATAACTTTTCTGAATTATTTAAACATTTTTTTTTCATACCATAGATCTATTGTTTAATGTCTTACAATTTTTTTAGTCAACTGATTGTCATCCATTCTATAGGCCTACAGGTGTCCATAAATTTTTATTCTTCTTTTTTAATCGTTTCCATTAATTGTTAATTTTCCTTGTATAGTTCTTCGGGACTTCGTAACCTATATTTTAATTTTATTATCTTCGGACCCATTATCTTGGGGAGGATCTTCCTCTCAAATTTTTCTACTTCTCTTAGACCAGCCTTTCCGGTCATTCAAAGGCACTCGCTCGCGTACGGTTACACAGATTTTATCACAGAATCATAGTGTCTAATCGTAGCTTGTCTTGAGAATTCTTTTTTTGTATACAAGTGGGGAGTTCATCGAAGTGCGCCGACCATCTCCTTTTTCCTTTTCGTTGGTCTTCAGTTGTCTTGTCTCCCCGCGATATTTTGAACCTATCAACTTGCCTAATTTTTTTCTTATTGTGTTTCTAGGTGACGCGGGGTTGTTTTGATTTTCGTTATGTATTAATTTTTCTCGAAGGATTCCTGTAGTCCTGCTTTTACGGCTTGTTAAAAGAAAGTTAAATAAAAAATAAAGTAAAAAAGTATATAAAATTAAATAAAGATAAAAAGTATATAATACAACAATAAGAGAGTGGAAGCATATTAATTTTCCATTTAGAATAATAAAATTTCTCTTTAGAGAATAATATTTATACAACAATAGCCTAAAAGCCTTATCTGGATTGTCCATTATTACATCTTTTTAACTTTTATTTTTCCTACGTTCAAAGAAAAATAAAAACTGAATATGACTTGACCGTATATCAGTTAAACCCTAAAGCGTCACCATGATTATAAACCCTTTCATAACGTAATGAAATAAATATTTCAAAAACAAAAACAGACTTTTCCAATTTATGAAAGGAAAATTAAACACATGCATATTTACAAATTTTAATTCTTCATCTGTTATTTTTGTTAATTTAAACTGACTTTTTTATTTTTATATTTTTTATTCATATTTATTTAAGACTAACATTTGAAAGATTTTTTGAATGTGCTAACGCAAAAGAATAAACATGATGACGTGTTTTTCTAAACATTCAGTAAAGCCAATATTCTTTTGAAAACATTAAAATATGATAACTTCTGCTCCAACGCTTACTCCTAACTGCTGGGGCAGTTTTATCGTATCAACATTTAATTAAAAACAAATATTTATGGTTTGAATGAAATGAAAAAGAAAAACATCCGTATGAATTAAATTTTTATCGGGTTGATTGGGCTGGCAAAATATAATCTGTTTACTTTTTTAATGCTGTTTTATGTTACATGTTATTTCTGTTGTGAATTCAAATCCACCGTCAATTCATTACTGAAAGTAATTTTTTTAATAAAACAATCTGTCATTTTTTTATTGGAGTACGAATCTTGTTTATGAACACCGTAAAGTTGTTTTGTTAGAAAGATAGTTATGACCTTCGACGGAGAGGGCGTGCGCGGGGGACATTATTGTTCACCGGCTGCAGTCAAACAAGTAGTTATCAATAAATCTCTTGTTTACTGTGACACACTCCCTGACATGTAACTTATTAATTCGTGATTTGAACTAGGTTCTTATAAATAATAAGTCTGTGTTTGAATTCAGTTAAATAAGCATACAAATCATATTACACTTCCTTCATTTGCAACTTTTAAAATAGAAAATATAATGTCATCGTGTAATTAAGGTTTCTCAAGAATTTGAAAAGATGAATGGCAGGCTAAGTGTAGCAAAGTAAAGAGTTGAAAGTGAGTACTTGCAGAAAAATTTGTAGTGGACGATATCACTTAGATCGTTTTGAAGTAAATATTAAAGAAAGTTGTAGTGCTGAATTTAGCGAAGACAGTGAAAATGATAAATTTTATGACTCTGTTGATGCCTATGCCCCTTTATCTACTTAATTTATTAACTTTTAAAAAAAAACTTTAAAATTTTTTTTTTGAACTTTTAAAAATTACAAATGAAGATAGTGTAATAATATGATATGGGTAATAATAAATGTAGGTGTATTGTATGTAATACTGTATTATCAAATATGGAAAGAAAGTACAGTAACACTCTCTTAGTCACCCAGTAGTTTCAGGGCGTGCGCGCACAGCCATAGCTACCGTTTCGCCAAACGTACTTTTTTGTGATTAAGTAATTTTTTTGAAAAATAATATATATATTCTAGACATTTTTTTGTGGAGTTTCTTTAGATTTCTTCGTTTCTTCTGTTGCCTATCACCCACTATGTGCTGTCTTCCTAGTCATCCTTCCTGAGATTCTTTGC
Organism: Catonia carolina; assembly: GCA_035578175.1. Taxonomy (NCBI): domain Eukaryota; kingdom Metazoa; phylum Arthropoda; class Insecta; order Hemiptera; family Achilidae; genus Catonia; species Catonia carolina. The sequence goes on from JAQMRL010000006.1 coordinate 62,675,246, forward strand.
TGCCACCGCGTCTTGCATGTCCTGTATTCAAATTCTCTTAGGGCAACCTCTTCTCTTTTTATTTTTTGGACAGAAAAGGAACGCTTGTCAAAACATTTACCTATTGTTCTTCTTTGGACATGCCAATCCCAGAGGCAAATAGATTATGGTTTGGAAGGCAAGTATTTTGATTTCCAAAAGCTGAATCTATAGATTTTTCCGTGGGAAGGGGTGCCAGAGGAATCGAACCACGTACCGGTGACATATTAGTCTGGTATAAAATTTGAATTTTTGTTCGGACGGCTGAAGCTACCAAGCCTCCCTTCTCGGCTACGTGCGTGCAATACCATACTGGTTCTCTGATTTCTATTGAGTCTAAAATTACTACAGGTAACTTAAGATTCGGTCAGTTGCATGTAACAGTACTTAAATTTTACAGTACTGAATTTATACACATATTTCCTTAAAAAATCAACATTAGAATAGATTTATAATAATCTACATTGTACGAGGTGGAAAATATTGACTTACCCAACTTGGCTAATAATGTTCTAGGATATGTGTTCTCTTATTTTATATAGTAATATAGTATGATTCAGATTTCAATACAACTGTTGTCAATAATTTATAACTTTAAAACTATAAAATTATTAAAAATAAAAAATATGAAATAAACTACAATCTATAAGTATAAAAATCAAAATTAACTAAACAATATTATTTATAAAAAATGAAACAAAATAAATAAGAGAGCCAATACTTTTTTTACAAATATAATTACCATGTTTTCTCTTTCTATTTTTAATCCATTTCTGGGCACGAATTTTGGGTTCCATATTGTAGCTGTTTTGTAAAGGAAGAAAATATTACATTTTGAGTGCCAAATAGTTGTGGTGACATTTGTAGAGCCTTTTTGTCAACTGAGGACATTTTAATTGTCTATTTTAAGTGTTATAGTGATGGGTTTTGCTCTGTACGTATATTATTATAGAAAAAAACTCCTAATATATTTATTTTTCACATGCTCCACCATGGAGACTCTAGCTTAAATACAGAAATATACAAATTTATAACCGTTTTCTATTTCAGTACTGCAAATTTCATCAAGATGTCCATTGTATGTTTGGAGTAATGGTGACGTTCTGGTGTGAAATTTTAAAGACAGTTGGGTCGAATCCACGAGCGGTTATAATAATAATAATATAATATCATAATATTATATTATATCATGTATTATTGTAATAATATAATATCATTATATTATTACATAATTATATTATATACTATCATATTAAAATATTATATTCATCATGGTCATATTTTATATTCTTCATATTCATTATATTATTCATATTATTATTATATTATTCATATTCATATGTTATAATCATTAGTACATTCATTATTATATTGTAGGTTATGAATATAAGGTTATAATTTTGTAGGTTATAAGCATCATTATTGTATATATTATAAGCTAATTAAATTACGATTGTATTGTTATGTATGTTTTAAGAGAGCAGTATTGGGTCTTACCTGTTGCTCTCACATGTAAAACTTTATTAAATAAATAAATAAATAAATAAAATAATTAATTTAAATATTTGTTTTTTTTTTTGGAAGCAAATTCAGAATTAATTTAAATACCTAATATATTTCCTTCAACAACATTTCGTTTTCATGGACAGCTGATTGTTGCGGCCGGCCCGTTGGCGTATTGGTTAGCGCAACTGGCTTCTACGCCGGAGTTCCGGGTACGATTCCCGGTCAAACCTGGCATTTTTTCATCACTCATTTTCTTAGATCATCATTCTCCATTGTCTGCATTAGCAGAAATTGCAAAACAGTCAGATGTAAAACTAAAAAAAAGCTGATTGTTGCAATAATTTTAGATGATAAAACAAATTTGTCATAATTAAAAAAATAACAAATAATTATAATACTTTCAATATTTTTTACCCATAAAATTTTTATACCGCAGATGGATTCGACCCGCCTGTCTTTCATATCTATACCAGAACGTTACAATTACTCCAAACATACAATGTGACAAGATGATAAAATTTACAGCACTTAAATAGAAAACGGTTGCAAATTCATTTATTTTTGTATTTAAGCTAAAATACAGCTTAAAATGTATCAAAATTGACATTATTCAAAAGATCTAAACATTGTCTAATGATTCCCAATAAAACAAGTCTTCATTTATTCGTGGGACGAAAATATTAACAAACTAATTAAAATCAATGCTATTTCCCTATGGTTCAAATTCCGTGGGACACCTGGTATGTATTTTTTTACTTCTTATTACTAATGTATGTACGTTGTAATTTGTTACATTCAGAACAATAAGCAACCCCATGACCTGATGAGATGAGAATGATAATATGTATGACGAGTAAATGAGGTGTAGTCTTTTACAGAACTAGGCCGACCATTCCTGTCTAGTATTCAAAATCGTATAAAAATAACTACTTTAACTATGATTTAAACAAGGAACCTTCGTCTCTGAAAATTCACAGTTAAACCGCTGACTGGCAGCGACGACTTTACCTCTAAACAAACCCGATGAGTCAATTTGCCAATTTAAGAAACTTTAATTTTCTATTTGTAGGTAGTGTTTTCATGATGGCTTTTGCTTTGTATGTATAGTATATTTTTCAATTTATTTATTTCTCACGTCCTCCATCCTGAACACCCTGCACGATCTTTCTAACCAGAAATTATATAAAGCCTTACACACCAAAATAACCATTAAAATCATTTGCAACTCTCACTTTTTATCAGTTGCAATTAGGATACACAACTAAATTGATAAATTAGAATTTATAGCAGTATTAATATGCAATAAAGAAGTAAAATAATATTATAATGGTAATATAATTGTCGATTACTACTTGACACACATCAATATTATTACGTACTATACACTGTTACCGTAAATGTGGCAACGTTGGTTGTTACGTGCAAGCTAGCATTCATATGATTTTAATAATAGTATTCTCGTACTTTTGATGTAAACAACCTTCTCATATTATGAAACTTTTTAACGTTAGTTACCCAATGTATATAAAAGATAAATGTATTAGATAAAATATAATGTATTAACTAATTATCACTAATGGAATTTTATATAAGAAACGTTGTAAAGAAAAGTTATTTACAACCATCATGATATATACAATATTACGATATGGAATCATTACAGATAATTTACAAGATTATACCTGGAAAACTAAAGATTAATTCAAGGTAAGTAATATCACACGAAACATGAAATGAATTTATTCAGTGATGTAATTAAATAAATAGAAATGTATACAACTACAATATAATGGATGTACATAATTAATTAATTATATTAATTAATTCTAATATAATTAACTAATTACCATATGTACCTTCCTCATAATCATATCCCATAAAATATGGTCCTATTGTAAACACAAATATTTAGGGCTTAATTGATCTATGTATATATTTACTTGCTAATATTTATTCACATCACTGAATAGTGTCATTTATTTACATTGCAAATAACCATAATTAAATTTATTAAATAGTTGTATTAATAAATGTATGTATTCATTTATTTATCTCCAACCAAGCTTAGGGTATACATTATTTTTTTTATTTTATTCTGATTATTGTTACAAATTTATTTATTGTTAATTATTTTATAAATACATAATACCATGCAATGTTCCGTGAAGTTAAATTATTATTAATATTATGTTAAATGGAAAATTCAGTTTATAAGATATCAAGTTTCTTCAGATTAATGAGGTTTGCTAATTTCAGATTTATGGTGTTTAATTTTTTTTTATAATTTATTTTGTGTTGGTTTTAAATATCTTGGATTTGTTTTTTTTTTAATTAATTTATTTAACGTCGCATTAACTACAACGGTCATTAGCGACGACGTTGAGGTGTAACTATTGTACAATGGATGATGAAATGAATTTTTGTAACGTATGAAAATATGCCGTGCCTGAGTGGGATTCGAACCCAGGACCGCAGAGGCGAGCACGTTACCAACTGCGCCAATGCGGCCGGCTTTGGATATTTGACACCGGTTACGAAGTGATTGAAAGTTTTATCATTGTTATATATTTGTTAATGTGCTGATGAATCATTGTGTCTAAAATATTATTCATTTTCATGTTATAGTGATACAATCAGTTCGATTGTAAATAGATTTTAAGTTAACATAAAAATTATACTCATATTATTTTAAAAGCTTATTATTTGCAAAAAACCGCAAAATAATACACCTTATCGACGATGGAGACCATAAAAATAAAAAAGGCAAAGTTAAAGCACATGGAATTGACGCAGTAAATCTTCAAATACCAAGTTACAAGAAATAGACTTAATTATTTATTTATTGTGACATTCACAAATAACAATGATTGATAGCAAATCAGCAAAATTAGAGCTTGATAAAAGAAAACTCTGGTGAAAAAGCTTACCTGACTTTCTCTTGACAATGCAAATAATGAACAATATAACCTAACATTAGTAACAAAAAATTAGAAATACGCAAACAAATTAACCTCAAAAAACATAACCTAATTTTAATTTTGAGTTAATGATGCAAAGTATAAACCAACCTCAGTTTGGCTTTATAATACGAAAAATCACTTTTTCACTCTGAATTATGCACTGTAGAGAAAAATGCTTGAAGTAAAAGTTGTAGATCTTTTAATTTCCTATAAATTTGATTATATAGGTAATTATAGGTAATAATTGTATAAGTGATTATATAGTATACTTTTATTGTAAAATGCATCCTAAGGCCGAACTCTTAAAAAATTCATTTTTTTTAAAGATTTTCACTAACCAAAAACAGGAAATCACTAATTACCGCTAAACTAAGCTTTATACAAACAAAAGTTCAGAATAATAGTTGTAGATTTTTAAACTGTCTACAACTTTTATTATATACACTTTTGCACTAAACTGCATATTAAGGCCGCAATATTTAAAAGCCCGTTTTTTTAACATATAGTAAATGAGGTGATTAAAAAAAATCGTAGGAGCCGTTTTTGAGAAAATCGCAAAAAATTGAAAAATGACACGAATAAACTAGTACTTTCGGTTGACAGATTTGATGAAAATGTTTGTGTCAGGTTCTCTTAGGGTACCTAACTTAAGTTTCAAGTTTTAACTGCTTACGATGTTCCGTTCTTGAGATATTTTGTTCACTCACTCAGACCAATCACTAAAAACATGTTTCTTGTTGGGTTTAGGGGTTTCTGAAAACGTGTATACCTGGTGAAAACTCGATTTTGAAAAATCGACATATTTTTATTCCTATATATTCATAAATAGGAAAGAGAAAGTATAAAGGCAATTTAAAGCACATGGAATCGGTGCATTCAATCTTCATAAACCAAGTTACAAGAAATAGAGTTAAATATTATTATTTCTTGTATTAATCATAAATAACAATGTTAATAATAACAATGATTGATGGCAAATCTGAAAAATTATAACTTGATGAAAAATAAACTGTCCACAATCAGTCTACTGGTAGCAAAGGCCAAAGTGTACAAACAATTCTCATCCATTTAAACAAATAAATAATTTCAAAGGTAAAATTTTGTTTAAAATAAAATTATTTAATTTTCCTTATTTTTATAATACTATGTAATTACGTCCTTTATTTCTGTAATTTTACAACGTTACTAGTAGGTACCTACAGAAAGTGGTTGGGTGTTCTTGTGTATACGTTTATTCCAGAAGAGAAACGAAATAAGTAATTATGAACTATTACGGACAGAATATTCCAGTTTCTGGCCCTGCAATTATACGAATAACAGAAATCATATTATCTCCTAGCGACCACCCTAGACGGTACACTAAACACAAGTAACTATCATTGTTTGTGTGAAACGAAATTGTATTTGTGTTAGTGTTTTACATAATGGTGATGCACGGAGTACGAAGGGAAGAGACTTGGGGTATGAGAAATTAATAGAAGTTAGAGGAACAGCTTGAAGCATTTATAATAGGAAATGTAAATTTCAGTATGTAGGCCGACAGTTGTAGAAATTCCACTGTTACTGACATAATCCAACATGCCTTACCATCTGTCATTTTATCTTTTGAGAAAGTACGTCAATTTAGAGATTCGGCGACAACGGGAATGAGATCGTGTATAAAAATTAACTTTTTTATTCGGTTTCTCTTATTTAGAAATTGTTTTTAAATTTTAGAAAATTTAAATTAGTTTTTTAACTTTTTTTTCTTTAAATATACATCAGAATATGTACTGTTGATACAGTTATTTAAATTACTATTTATACTTAGGCACAATTGTTAATTGTAATTTTATATTAGCTTTCATTACACAAAATAAAGTAATTTTAACAGTTAATGGAAGGAAGTATCAGTTACACTTCATATACTAACATAATATGAGTTAAAATACAGTATTTATAATAATATTGTTCAACAAAAAAGTAATCAGTGAAGTTTCTCAGAGTATCAAAATACATTGATTTTTATCTTTGGATTTTTATATTTTTTTTCAGGGGACTGTACTTTATTGACAACCGTAGTCACTTGAGTCACGAGTTTGCCCTTGTTTGAAACAAGGGTTAATGGGGAAAAAGCATCAGTGCGCATGCGCGACTGCTTTAACTTCAGTACAACAAAAATAACAACTTATACTATACCCAGAGCATATACAATATATTACGGAACCTTTTATAGGTTAACTGTACGAATATAAGTGTTTGTTACTATAAACAGAAATGTCGGTTTCTCGAAAACGTGGTTGAACACTATTCACAGTGCTGAACGACAAATATGCAATATAATAAAATTTTGTGAAGTTGAAGCTAAACAAAAATGCCTACCCGTGCCTGTTAACAAAAGCCGTGAGCGAGCGGCTAACTACTGTGATGTTCCTCTTTCCGCAATTTGAAAAATAAAGAAGGAAATTAAGGACGTGAAGAAGCTATTATTTAACAGTTTTGTTGACACCTGGTAAAAAAAACGGTTAGGTACATACTAGAGAAACTGATTATGAAAACGCCAGTGAAACCAATAGTAAAGAAAGCGATTCATTCGTAATTACAGTAAATCAAACATATCTAGTCAAGTAATTAAGCTATAGGCAAAATATTACATTTATTTCTTATATAAGGGTTATAAAGAAAACATTTTCTTGGAATAAATTACAGCTTACAAAATGTATGTAGAAACTGCATGGCAGTAAAAAATGTGCGAGTAGTGTCTCACTGTTGAAGTTGGCAGCACTGCAAATATAGGGTGATTCAAAAAGAGCGCCGGTTTTGATATATCAAATTAAGAGATTTATTTTATTGAAAAACTGAAAATAAATACATCAACAAGTTCATCTTTCCTTCCGATTTTATGTATGAAAAATGATGTCATGCATGTGTCCTCCTCTACTGCGCTGGCACGCATCAGCTCTGTCCATGAAATTGGATATTACTGCACGACAAGTTTCGACTTCCATTTGCCCGATAACCCGTCGAATTTCCTCCTTCAAGTCATTGATGTTTCGGGGTTTATTGGCATACACCAATGACTTCAGATGACCCCAAAGAGGAAAGTCACAAGGCGTCAAGTCACACGACCTTGGTAGCCATTGGTGGTCGGAATTACGAGAATGATGCGATCCTGGAACCGTTCACGGAGCAACAACATTGTTTCTCGTGCAGCGTGACAGGTGGCACCATCCTGCTGAAACCACAACTCGTCAATGTCCATTCCATCTAAATGACGCCACAAAAACTCCCTAATCATCATACGGTATCGGACTCCATTTACTGTCACGGCTTGTCCTTCTTGATTTTCAAAAAAGTAAGGGCCGATGACACCGCCCGACCAAAAGCCGCACTAAACTGTCACTCGCTGTGCATACATTTCCCTTTCATTAACCACGCGAGGGTTTTCTAAACCCCACATACGGCAGTTCTGTTTATTAACAAAACCGTTTAAGTGGAAGTGCGCCTCATCACTGAAAATGATTTTGTTTGCCTAGGTGTCATCATCCTGCCGTTTTCTCAATACCCAGTCAACAAACTGTCGTCTCTTCTGGTGGTCTGCCACTTTCAAATGTTGCGTCAACTGAATTTTATACGGGTGATATTGGAGATCGTACCGAAGAATTCTCCGTACAGAAGAACATCTTAAACCCAATTGTTGAGAACGGCGACGTATTGATTTTGCTAGGCTAACAGCCACACTGTCACGAACCAACGCAACGTTCTGCTCAGTTTGGCCACAACGACGACGTCCAGAACTTTTCAGGTCGACTGTTGAACCCGTCTCAAAAAACTTTTTCATGAGCCTGCGAACTGTTGATTCATTCGGTGCTTCATTACGTCCTAGAGTACCCTGAAGTCGCCTGACAGTAGCCGCATAACTCTCTCCACTCTGGTAAAATGTTTTGACGATTAACACTCGTTGCGCAATAGTAAACTTCTCCATGGTTAGACACAGACTGCGAGAGTAGTACACTGCGAACAAGAGAAACTACAACTGAATCGTCAATCGGAATGTTCTCCAAAATAGAAATGAGGTCAACCGATAAACAAAAATTTACCAGCCGTTTAAAAACCGGCGCTCTTTTTGAATCACCCTATATTTCATTTCCATTCCTCACAGCCTAAGGCAATCTCATGACTTCAGTATCTATAACTAATTTAATCGCTGCTTTCGCTATATTTTTTGGCATGATTCGGTATGTTTTTGAACAGGGACCCCAGTGAAGTTTGTTCAGGAATGGCTGTCAGCTGGTCACCATGTAAAGTCGTTTGCCCAACCAGTGTTGCTTAACAAAATTAATAGTGACTTTCTACCAGCTGACTGACTGGGCTAGCCCGAAGGTCGATTTTTATACTATCAAATATTTAATAAAATAGTGTAACACCAAAGCTTAGGTTTGTTCAGGATATGGGTATAATAAATAATAAACGTATTTTTTAAAATTTAAAAACAACTAATTATTGACCATAACAGGCAGGCCGAATGTTTAATTGCAATTGATCTGTTAGTTCGAGGGCTACAAAAAATAATCCTGTCCAAAACCACTTGTTACCACCCATACGAACAATATGAACGTACTTTGAAACCAATCTCGTTACGACACTATTTCGAACGGCCCGACAACACTTTTCATTTACTATTCAATTATTATTAACTGACTACAAAGGTGTTAACTCTTTTTAAATTTACAGTATGATAGTTTCCTAAACAAACAATATCTTTCTAAAGTAAAATCGCCGCTATTCTCGAACTTCGTAGAAGGAATTATAATAAAAGTTCTCACTATTTTCGATTTTTTAGAATCCCAATTCAAAATATCTCATTCATCGTAGTTCATTGTCTTTGTTAAACACACTCCACCACATACAATACACAATTTTTACCATAAACAATCCATTCCATGAATTGTTTTACAATCGTCAATATGACGATTGTAGGTTAAGAAATGCCCATAAAAGATAGGTGGAGTGTTAAATTATTTGCATTCAATCTGTTAATTCCAGGACTAAAAAAAATATTTTTCTCCCTTATCACATGGTCAGCCAATTATATGATTAAACTATTTAAGAACAGAAGAGTAAGAAGTGTAAAATACTTAATGCTTTTCACGGTTGATGAGCTCTCCTGTTCCACGCGTTTAGACCAATCAGAACGTTTGCCAGCGTTGTCAGATTGTACGAATGTATCAGCTTGACAAACATTACACGCTCATGCGTTTAAGAGTCACACTAGTTCACTCATGTCTTGCATCTCGTACTGAACGCACTGATAACACTGCGCGTTTTCATGCAATACTTCATAATGTAATCAGCTGATTGTATGTTCATAGGTTTTGTTGTTATTGAAAAACAAAAAAAAATGGCTGATGACATTTATATAACAGATCTACGAGAGCAAGTGTTGGCAACGTTTTTGGCAAGTCATTAGCTAGCTATGAAGTGGGTAGGGGGCATTGCGTACGTTCAGAGCTCATCAGCCCTGAAAAATTGCATAGTCAGAGTTATCTCCTATGAGAATAATAAATTTCATTATGTAGCCAGACCCTCTGGTGAATGGAATGAAAACGTCATTTGCAAGTTAGAAAGTATATTTTTTCAGAGGACCTGGTATGCTGATAAGTATACTTTCTCTTTAGTGAGGAAGGCAATAGTAAACCACCTCACCCCTAGTTTTAGCCTTTCGGCTGATGACCTATGAGCAACTACAACAACTGTTGGTACATTTAAACTGTTAGTAATAATTAGTAACTGCAACGAAAATGAACAGATTGTATTGTATCTTTAATATTTGCAACTCCAATTTCATTAAAACCCCTTCATGGCTAGCAATAGCCTATACACGCGAGTAGTGCAGGCAAAATGCTACTATAAAATTGAAAAATAAAGGATACATATATTAACAGCCCTGTCTAACATGTTTATAATAACATTTTTCTTTACATTTAAATATCAATGTAATACGTAAATATTTATTGAACAAAAACACAATAGGTTTTGCAGTTTATTGTATTCTATTCCGTTTGGTTATAGTGCTGTAACGGGTGTTTCAAAAAGAACGTACCGTATCATTAAAAAGATAGAAGTAACAAAGAGGTAAATTTCATATCTCTTTAATTGGAAATATTGTGTTCAAGGTTAACTGCTTACAACAATTGCAATGTTCTTGTACACCAGTGGTATTCCAGAATCCATTCGCCTCTATTGTCAACAACGTAATTTTCCAAAGACGAACGTGTATCTATTCTTACTACAGCAGACTTTTTCTTGTAGCGGTATTTAAAAAAGTCGTTTTTTGAAACAATCCTCATAGATTTTTTTTAAATTTATTTATTTAACGTCGCATCGACTACAACGGTCATTAGCGACGACGTTGGGGTGTAACTATTGTACAATAGAAGATGAAATGATTTTTTATAACGTATGAAAATATCCCGTCCCTGAGTGGGATTCGAACCCAGGATCGCATGATCAGAGGCGAGCACGTTACCAACTGCGCCAATGCGGCCAGCCGTCATAAACTTGATGAATTGAAGGCTAACATTGTACGCGAGGTCTGTTACATTAATAAGTAAACATTACGGAAAACTACAAATGTTATGAAACGTGTATAAACCTCGAGTAACAGGAAATCAATTTCAATATCTATTATAGGCATGAATCGGAAATTTCATTATAACTTGAACATTGTTGCATAAAATTACAATAATAATTCTAAATTTAACATTTACTTCCTCTTGCTCTACATGAAATAATTTGTTGTTGTTTAGATCAACAGCCAAAAGGCAGGTTTGAACTTCTAGAGGTTTTACTAAATAAAAACGAGGAGTGAGGTGGTTTTTAAAAGTATCCTTATAAGCATGCCAGGCCCTCCGAAAAGCACCCATTTTCTACCCTGTAAATGACACCTTCACTTCCTTCAGCACAGGGTTTGGCTGTATAATGAAATTCATTACTCTCAGAGGAGATAACTCTAACTAGTGTCTTTTACATCTCTACCTCTTCTGTTCTTAAATAATTCAGTCATATAATTGGCTGACTATGTGATAAGAAACAGAACTATTTTATTTAGCCCTGGAACCAACAGATCGAGTGTAAGCAATTTAACACTCCACCTGCCCGTTATGGGCACATTAAATAATTATAGGGAAGGAAAAGAACGATTGTTTTAAGTCAATATTTCAAAATAGAGTTGTCACCGGAGGTACACGCTTTCAGGCACCCTGAACCAAAAAACGAAATGTTTTTAGCTATTGGTCTGCCTGTGTCTTTGAACAATATAGCTCAAGAACGGAATATCGTACAAAGTTGAAACTAAAAACTTGAGTTAGGTACCACTAGGGCATCGGACACAATCAGTTCCATTAAAATCGGTCGACCGGAAGTAGTAGTTTATACGTGCGATCACATTTTTTCGATTTTCTTAAAAACAGCTCCTGCAATTTTTTTTTAAATATACCTCATTTACTACATTTTCTATTCTCTACAAGATACTGGTAAAGTAAGCGCCATGTCTGTTTAAAATTCTTTGGGCGACCTTATCTGCAGCGAGCAAAATTGTATATAAATAAAGTTTTAAAATATTAAAAAACAATTTTTTTTAATTGCAGCTTTAATATGCATTTTACAGCAACAATTTAAATAATTGACGTTATAAAACATTAAAAAACATCAAATTTTATATCAAGGGTTTTTGTACAACTCTTAAAAATGCGTCAATAAGTCATTTTCTGTATTTTCCTCAATAAAATCAGTAAAAAATGTTGTTTTTAAAAATTGGTGCTTTAGTATGTAGTATTTATTTAACGATAAAATTGTATATAACTAAAGTTATAAAAAAGTAAAAACCTGCAACATTTTTATAATAAGCATTTTTCTACGGACTTAGTTTAGCGTCAATTAGTGATTTTCCATATTTTAAAAAGTTTATATTCATTTTGTATTGTTTATTCTTGATTAAATATAAGTTATATTATTCATTATTTATTTACATTTGGACGAGAAAGTCGGGTGAGTTTTTCCACACCTATTTTTTGTATATAAATTTTTTTATATAAATTGAAAAGGTTCCTCCCGGATACGTATTATCACGTACTGAAAAGCTTCCTAGAAGATCGTTTCTTTGTAGTGAGGCAAGGATCATCAGTTTCTGACTACCAAAATATAGGTGCAGGAGTTCCACAAGGTTCTATACTCTCACCACTACTGTATACAATTTACACTGCGGACTTACCATCTGATCCAAGAATAACGGTAGCAACATACGCTGACGATACTGCTATCTTGACTTCATCCCACGATTTAACGCAGGCCAGTACCAACTTACAACACTTTCTCAACACAATTGAAATTTGGCTGAAAAAGTGGAGATTAAAAATAAACACTAATAAGTCAGTACATATAAGTTTCTCATTATGTAAAGGAGAAAGTCCTACGGTATTCCTCAACAACGAACCCATTCCACAAAAGAACACAGTAAAATACCTAGGCATCACGATGGACAGACGACTAACCTGGCAAACACACATCCACAATACACGACTGGCTTTGGATAAAAGAGTAAAACAATTATACCGCCTCATAGGACGCCATTCCCGATTACCGTTACGTTCAAAATTACTCATTTATAAATCATTCATTCGGCCAATTTGGACTTATGGAATTGAAATCTACGGAACAGCAAAGCCAAGTAATATCAGAAAACTACAGGCATTTCAATCAAAATTATTACGACTCATCACCAATGCTCCATTCTACATTAACAACAGCATACTACATGACGACCTCAAAATAACACACATAAAAGATATGGCATACAACTGCTACAGAAGATTCTTCGGAAAACTTCAAAACCATCAAAATCCATACATCAAAAACTTATCATCTCGTACTCTTCCTGGAAATCCTCGCCGACGACTTCGCCGTTCATGGAATAGAGACCTGCTCTTATAAGACAATGACTCGTGGCACATACAAAGATTAGCCACTGGGTCTAATCTTTGTTATTGTAAATTTTCCTATGTTAAAACCAGCTCATTTGCTTATTGTAAAATTTTACAGTTGCAAATAAATAATTAAAGAGAAAAAAAAAAAAAAAAATTTTTTGTACTTTTTGTTATCTAAAAAGGCGTTGAGTTCTTTTTGAACCACCCGTTACATCAGCGTTCATTAGTATTACAAAATGTAACAGAATATGAGAAAGTAATTATAGCGAGAAATAATATAGTTGAGGGAATGAAGTAGAAAATAAATAAAATCATGCAAATTATATTCATTCTATTTCATTTAATTTTATTCGAATACAAGATGAGTGTATTGTAAAATTGTAATAGTATATAGGTCTACAGCAGTGAGTTTATAGGGGAACAGTGAGATACGTGAAAGGGTTTTGAGTGGTTCACCACAGGAATGACGATTTAAGGGTTGAATATCATTTTAAATAGAAAACGGGTACTGTTGTAAAATATTCTGTTACAATTTTACAATTAATTACCCTGTACAAACTTAACAAAATTAATATAATTCTACAGTAGCACACGCACACTGCATGCGTTTAATTGAATCATCGGGGGGGGGGGGGGGGGGGGTTCGAATAAATTATTAAATTAACAGAAAATGTTATTTAATTGGTGTCTTAAATTACAACAATTTCTCAAATGACGTGAACTGATTTTAATAAATCAACAATCCTACCGTCAAATTTTTCATAAGAATCTTAAAGTTTAAAAAAATAATGTAATTCATGTAGCTTTATCTGGTTAATAAAACAAGTAACATCTAAGAAAACTAGTTAATATTCTGATATTTTTATAAAATATTTAATTATTGTTCATTGGAGAACCAAGTACACACTAGAGGATCAAAGAACGGCATAAAGATGAACTGCCTTGCTTTTGAAGATGACCTAAAAATCGTTTCTAGGAACTCGAAAACAGCAATAGAACAAATCAACGTGTTAAAAGAACAAGCAGAAAATGCAGGACTACAGGTTTTCTTCGAGAAAACTAAATTCAAAATGAACATCAAAACAACTTTGCGTCACCTGAAGATACATTACAGAAAATGTGGGAAAGTTGATAGCTTCAATACCTCGGAGAGATAAGAGAACCAAAGACCAGCAAAAAGAAAGTGAACAAAAACAGAAGAGGAAAAATGGCTGGTGCACTTTGAGGACATCGGCACTTTTATGAGGAGAGCTAGGATAAGCCAAGAGTATGCATTTTATCACTGTGATAAAACCTGTGTGTCTGTACGTGAGTGAGACCCTTCGAATGACCAGGAAGGCTGGTCTAGAGAAGCAGAGAAATTTTAGAAAAATATTCTCCTCAAAAAAATGGGTACAAAGATAAACGGACAATATAGGTTACGAGGTCAAGAAGAACTGTACAAGGAAAATGAACGATTTGTGGAAACTATTAGAAAAAGATGACTAAAATTCTATGGACACCCATGTATAATGGATGACAACCGGTTGACGAAATAAATTTTTAAGACAGTAAACAACAGACTTTAGGTGTCGGATAAAGGTATAAAGAAGTCAGAAAAGATTTTGGGGAAAACAGAATAAGCCGAATACACTTAATGAATCGAAACAAATTCAGACAACTAATTACGGACTTAATAGCCAAAAACAGAACAACCATGAAGAGAAAAAACAGAAAACGGGTGAACAGAAGCAAAAAGGAAAGCCTACAGTGAGCAAATGCTGAGAATATGAGCTACAAAAAGAGCTTCCAGAAACATCTAGTCATCTCACGTGGTCTAAAATTGGCTTTAACGAGGGAAAAAACGTAAGTATAAAATGCTTCGTTAGTGAACTACGGATGGCGAAAGAGTAATTCAGTTATCACGGTGAAATAAGGTCAAGTGAAAATTTTAAGGTTTTAATTAAAAAGCTACTTGAGGGTATCATATAGCTTTAACCTGAAAATTTTAATGAATCAGGTTCCAGAACTGAAATTTGTACCAAAATTGATATTAATTTTGTTTGAAATTCATTACATTCTAATTTATTTTGTTCCAGAGTATACTTGGATTTATTAAAAAGAATTTAAAAGGAATCGACCAATTCAATACAGTTCACTGCAATACAGGTAATTGACATTTAACATTTTATAAGTATTTTGATTAACAATTGAAATTAAATTATTCCGATGTGATTAATTAACTTAAACATGTAGCAATGTGTCGCATATTAGGTTCATTTTACAAAAATTTAAGCGTTCTTTGATAAAGTTTTCATTCATAGCCAATATTCTAAATAATAATTTGTATTCATAATTATTATAATTTCTTCAAGCGTTTTTATCGGGATCTTTTACACAAGTCAAGTTTTTTAGAGCATTCTAAAATAACATGATATAGACAGTAATCTTTATTTATTTAAAGCTCTGGGGATACAAAGTATTGGCCTGAAATATTTTGTAAAAACATTTTTGAAGTTTTCATTATGTATTCATAATTCATAGTAAAACCCAGGGTGATTAGAAGAGTATATTTTACCATGGTAAAACTTATCATGTGTAGTTTAACGGATCCGTAAATGTGGAAACAATATTTCTAGATCGGTTTCAGAATGTAATAATCTTCTTCTTCTTCTTCTTCTTCTTCCTTCAAGGTTTAGGCAGTCGCCTGTTCCGAACTCACAAACTTGAAACTCACAGCTCACATCCATGCCTTGCGAGGTCGTCCCACATCTCTCCGTCCAACCGGTGCATAACGGTGTACTTGGAGAGATATTCTGTTATTCCGCATTCTGTCCAGGTGTTCCCTCCATCGCCCGCGATACCCCTCAATCTTCTCATTCAGGCAGTAGACTTGGAGCTCCTTTCTTATATCGGCATTCCGCACTTTATCCAACTGTGCGCATCCCTTAACTCGTCGCAGGAATCTCATCTCCGCTGCTTGGATCCTTTGAACATTTCTCTTCGTGGGCACCCACGATTCATTCCCATACATTATTATGGGAGTTGCTATTACCTTGTAAAACTTCATAATTGTGTCAGGTCTGGCCCTGTTATGCAATGTTCTATTGATTGTGCCACAAATCCTTTGGAACTTACTGATCTTCTGCTCGATATCTAAATCCAAGTCTACTCCTACGTCACGTGACGTAGGAGAATGTAATAATAGAGAAGAATAAGAAGAATGTATGTTAATACACTGAATAAGCTTTTTTGTGGTTCTATTATCATACTGGATCGCATTAGTCAGTTTTGGGTTGTCTTTACTTTCTTCTGGGTTTTCTTCAATATCTGTTTCCAGTATTTTTTCATTCTTTCAGATCATTTCTGTCTTTTCTCATCTGAATAAATCCTTTTCTAAAATTTTCTTGTTTTAATATGTAGTTGTTTGTTTTTGTCGCTGATTATTTGCTTGTATTATGGGAATCGTTATTTTAGGTCGTTTACTGTCAGTTCGAGTTTTGTTAAATTTTTTTTATTTCTTTTATCCACTGGATGTTTAATTTTTGGAGTTTTACAGGTTTTTCACTATTCTCCTTCCTATTCTGTTTCTGGTGTTCTCAGTATATATCCAAAGAAAGGGATCCTCTTTTTACTTATCCCTGTGATGAGTTCTATTTCCTTGTAGATCTGTTTGTTCGTAAGCAGTCTTTGTTGCTCATCAACTATGTTCTTTTATTGGTACAAGTTCTTAAGATTCTTTTCCTATTTTCTGATGTCTTCAGCTTTTCCTCTTCCACTGAGGTTAAAGCTAGTTTCGCTACAGTGTAGTGTTTGAGATCTAAGTGTAGTTTTGTAATCTTTTGACTTGGAGTAAATAGAAAGGTATTTCTTATTATACGTATTTTTTGTAATTTAGTATCTTAGAGAGTTTCGTTATTCTATCGTTCCACGCCTCTATTTTATTTGAGCTACAGCTTATGTTTTCGCCGAGGTATTTAAAAATGTCTACTATGTCAATAAAGTTATCAGTATTTTATTTATGCATAGTGGTTCTATGAACATAAATTTTGTATTAGAGCATGAAATTTTTATTCCAAATTTTCCCTCAATATTTTCTAAAGAAGTTATTTGCTGTCTGGCCTCTTTAAGATAAGCATATTATCTAATATAAAAATATAATTATAGTTGAGTTTTCTTTGAACAAGTAGGCTACCATTATTCTGTAAAAATATCTAGGTTACGAATTATAAAGAATTATTACAATCAGAATGAATGAATATTAATTTCCAGTTTCAATAATTAAAAAATATTTCAAATTCTAATTTCAGTGAGACTAATAAATGATGAAAATAAATTCATCATGAAACAAAAATAGTCTTTGATCAATTCTTTATAATGTAATCAAAATGACACAAAAGAGACAAAAGAAAGTGATGATTATGTTCTAAAAAAAGACTTGCATAAAAAATGAGTGAATAGAAGCAAAAGATAAGTTGGTTTGTTTTAAAAAAGGTGATTTCAAATGAGGGTCGGTTGTAAATTGTGACAGGGGCTGTAACAAAGGAAGGTAAGGATAGAAGGATGAGTAAAGTGGAAGTAATAATAAAAAAGGTTGATGAATATAGTAGGTAAGTAAAAGAATGAATAAAAAAGTATAAGGTGAAATAAGGTCTAGAAAAGAATAGAATAGGTAACGTTTAGAATTTTAGATAAATGGGAAGACAGTTCATTATTATTTTACATGTTAATATGTTAACCACTATACTTCTTTCTACCTTCTTTCGTTTCGGTTGTCTTTTTTCCATTTCACTATTCATTCATTTGTCGTTTACATCTTTATAGCGTTCCTTACTTTTATTGTACATTTATTTAAATGAACCGTAAATAGCAATTTGCTCCACCAATTGAATCAACAAAAAACCGCGTTATACAATTTGCAGGTTCTAATTTTATAAAGGTAGTTTTTAAGTTATAAAAGAAAAACTACTTATTTTTAGTTGTCAATTTTTCGTAAATTTACCAAAATTTCTTTAAATTTCTTGTAAATTTTTAATGATAATTTTTTTTTTGATTTTGATGTTGACAACATAGACATTTTTAACTATTTTTTATTTTGTGTAAATGGGGTGAATAATTTTGATAGGAACAAACTGCTGATGCTCCATTCATTTGAATCAATTCGTTCAAAAGCCTAATTCTTGGAGATATTCATTGAAAAGTTTAAGAAAGTTTTGACATCTCAATCGGCTTCAAGAGCCAGAAGAGTGAGGTCGTCTTTAGTATGTCTGTCGCGTATCATGGATTTCAAATAACGCAGTAACATTAAATTTTGTTTTAAGTTGCAAAAAGTGCATACACATATTTTTCTCGTATAGAGCCGATTTATGATCACGTGAGGTGACTTTAGATGTTTCTGGGAGCTCTTTTTTAACTCAAATTCTCAGTATTCGTTAGCTATAGGCTTTCTTCTTTCTTCTGTCCACCCAACGTTTTGTTCTTGCTCTTCATATAAGCCCTTAAGTCCATAAAATTAGTTCTCTGAATTAGATTCGATTCATTAAGTTTTCTCTGTTTATTCTGGTTTCCGCAATATTTTTTCTAACTTCTTTTAACCCTTTTAGTACCAACGTCCGGAAAACAGGATGTTGATATCTTTCACGTATTGATAACATCCTGTTTACCGGACACCCGTAAGTTATACATAAAGTGCCAACGTTCGGATAAAAGAACATTTTCTAAAAAAACATGTAAATGGAATAATGTATTTTAAAACTGCCTTCGTAGCATAGTGACTATCGCGCTAGCCTACAAAGCGAAAGGTCCCGGGTTCGATTCCCGGTTGTGGTCTGGATATTTCAACACTTTAAAACCACCGTTAAGGTACCAAAACCCACAGTAGTTGCTAATGGCTAACCTGTCGATGTGACTTTAAATACACTAAAAATAAAATTTTGAATATTTTTAGTGTTAGAACGATTTATTTTTTTATAAAAACAATAAAAATTAATTTTTAACAGGACATTTTATTTTTCTGTAAAGTTGAAATTTTAGTCGGCAATGGCAGGCTTTTAATCTATGTTTCTAATAGTTTCTATTAATCGTTAATTTTCCTTGTACAGTTCTTCTCGACCGTCTACTATCTCCAAACCCATTATATTGCAGACGATCTTTCTTTCAAATTTTTCTGCTTCTCTTAGACCAGCCTTCTAGGTCATACTAAGGAACTTACTCACGTACAGACACACAGGTTTTATCACAGTATTATAATGCCTAATCTTGAGTTGTCTAGAAAATGCTTTCTTCTTATACATGTGGTGAGTACCTCAAAGTGCACCGGCCTTTCCTTGTCATTTCACTGGTCGTTGTTTGTATTATCTATCTCCCCAAGGTACTTGAAACTATTAACTTTTCCAATTGTTCGGTATTATATCTTCAGATAACGTGAGGTTTTTATACCTATATTATAAATATAAGAAGAAAAAATTCACTTTAAATGCACTGTATTATCTGATTTTGTGGCTTACACCCATTTTTCCTGGAATCTAAAATTTATTATAACCTTAATATTACCTTATATTATAAATCTATTATAACCTTAATATACCTTAGTTATTAATATTATTTTTTTAAAAAATAAGTTTTTATATATCTTCAAAATATCGGTATTGGAAGTTAACAGAACGTTAATATTTTGTAAATGATAATTATAGTAATGGTTAATTTGGTGATAAATCAACGTTTAGCGTACTGTAAACATCAAACATAAATTTTAAGATCCAGTGGAAATAGTCACACTCAGTGAAGTTTTTTTATATTGTCTATTCTGTTGAAAATAATGTATTCAACCAGAGAGATGTTGATGGGTTTTTTGTGTAATAAAACAAAGAGACAATCCCTGAATCTCTCTATGGTGACTATATTTTGTCGTAGACTACTGTTGGTGATTCTTTTTTCGCTTTAGTACATAGTTGGAATTGTGGAAGTATAGAGAATGAGAGACGAAAGAAGAGAGATATTGCCAAAACTTATTCTTTACTGTTTGTTATTCATATATATCTTTCTGAAGATATACGATGCGCGCCTCATTCATCTACCTAACATTCCATTCTCCAGCAGTACTTTCAACTCTTCTTTGCTATCTTCTTTCTTTTTTATGTACGCTTTCTCATCTTTATTTTTTCGTTCTCTCTTTATTTTAGAACTTCCGTTTAAGAATGTATTTTATTTTTTCTTTATTTTTATTCTGTATTTTACAAAACTATAACCATTATAAATGCGATTCTATATTCCCCTGTACAGTTCTAACCTAACCACATGGTTAAATATCAAAAATTTATTTCTAAGTTTCAGTATTTTTTATAAATCCATAATTTAAGCACAGTGTTTCATTTAAACACTTGTCGTGTTATTACCACTATACATTATGCAACATGAAAAAATGGTTTTAATATAAAAGGCTATTATTTTAAAAATATAATGTATTTTTATTTCCTCTCGCCGTATATGAATATATTGGGAAGTAAAGTACTGTTTTCATGTCGCGTTTTTACCGGAAATACATGTTTCAGGCTCCTTAAAACCAGAAAACATGTTTAACGATTAGTCTTTGTGGCTAGCGAAATCTTTTTCTAACCGTAACACATTGACGAAGCATTAAGACACGTATCCTTTATATAAACTTTTTATTATTTTTTTATGGAGATTCATCTTCCGAAATATTTCCGGTTCCTCGTGAATCATCTGTAGGTCTCTAGTTACAATATTTATTTCTGCGTATTTCCTTTCGAATACTTTAAACAATTGATCCAAAAATATTTTAAATAGCATTGGTTACGTAAAGCAGCCATGAAATAGACAATTATTTTGCAGTAGTTATCATTTTTCCAGTAGTTACATATTTTTCATCTTATTGTTCGGAATGAAATCTTGGACTTTAACGGAAATAATAACGAAGAGACTGAAACGTTCGAGTTATGAACTTACAGGAGAATTCTTTTAGTATCCTGGATGAATAGAGTATCAAACATTAGTGTTCTTCAAAAATTTAGTACTGTAAAGGAAATAATGTGCTCAAAAAAGAGAAGAAAATTAGAATGTATGGAACACATCATTAGAAATTACAATAAGTACAAGTAGTTAAAATGCATTTTGCAAGTAAAGTACATGGTAAAAGAGGCGTTGAAAGACGATAAATATCCTGGTTACAAGAACTTGAGGAGCTGGTTCGCAACTTCTACTACACGACTCTTTAAAGCAGTAGCGAATTGAATTTTATTATCATTCTCAAAATGGTTTTCAACATTCGATAGCGGATTGATACCAAAAGAAGAAGAAGAAAAACATATTTCCAGGTATTCCAGTTTCTTTCCATAACGAAGTAGATTTTCATAACTTCTTTTGGGGACTGAATCACATGCTCTTTGTAGGAACATAGAATTTGTTTTTTAATCGTATGCATTATTGGGTGACTACTTCTAAAATAAAAAACCTATTAATTTAATTATTCTCAGAATATTTTCTATTGTTATTTCTAATCTAAAGTATCACATATCCAGGAATAAGTATTGCACGTACTTCCGATGGAGGATGTATTACATGGAATTAAAAATTGTATATGTGAAAAAACACCCAAATAAAAATTTATGTTCTTAAAAAAGTAATCATAATTTATTACTTTATAACACTCGGAAAAGAGAAATAAATAAATTTAATTATGGAAAAAAAGATTGCACATTTATATGGCAATGTTATTTATATGTTTATTTCACAATTTTACATTACTCTGTAAAAACCATTGACTATGTTCATTTGGTTTATTCACGGTGTGGTACGATGGAAAACAAAACTTTTTTTATTTTTTAATACGGAGGCAGGAAGAGAATGAGGGATTGGTTAAAGAGAAATAGGGAAAAAGGGTTCATTGATTGATTACATTTTTTATTGTTAAAGTAAACCCGGATTTTCCTAAATTGGTTCGACTCACACCAGTGATTCTATTCCTACATGAACTTTTTTATATAAAATAAAACACTTTTAATTAGGATATAATATTTATTTTGGTTTAAAAAATCTATATTGTCAGTTTATACTTTGTCAAATGTATCAATTCCTGCATATATTACCGTTTAATTAATAAAAACTTAATTAAGTTACTTGATAAATTAGATTTTGATTAAAGGGTAAATTTCGTAAACTAATAGAATTTTTTTTAATTTACTCCAAATAAAATTTTGATCTTGAAGGACCATTAATTGTAAATCGAATGTAATTATAAAAAGAACATCCGTTCAATGACGCTCTCATGACAAAATCTCCAAAACCGCAAGGTCAAGAAGTTTAAAATTTGTAGCCCATTTAGGTTGATTTATGGTTATAAATTTATTTATTTTATTTATTTCCTTGGAGGAGGATTACGCTAATTACAAAAAAATACATAGCACAAAATAAACTACAATAAAACAATAATAGCACTGATAAAAAAACAGTTAATACCAATACTACATCACTTATTACATAATCAAAATAAGGTATTACATAATAATAATAATAATAATAGAAAATGACCTAAATAACATTAAAAAACACGTTAGTATAAATCTTAAAATAAAAATAATAAAAAACCAGATAGAATACATAAAAATTAAAACATATGATAACAAAACTAAAATGTTAACAAATGATAAAACAAACATCAGCAAAGTTATAAAATAGCATTAATAAAATAGCCTATGGCACAAAAACCTCTACCAATTTACTTACATTATTAAAGAGAAAAAAAATGAAAACAAAATTTAGCCTTAACTAACTCCCTCAAATTTAACTATTTCTTTATCCACAAATGCAACACGGAATATATAATGCTAGCGCAATATCATTTACAATATCTTAAATATAATAAAATGCTTCTTAGTGTCCTTATGTAAATGTCTCTTCTATTTTCCTGTTAACCTTCTCAGTGGAACGTGAATAGGTGTAGTTTATGCATTTTATTAGAAAACGATAAAAAATGTTTTGACAACTAAATTAACAGTTTTATTTATATTTGGTTAACTACCTGGACGTCAAATAATTAAAACGTTAAGTCCTACTACAGTAGGGTTAAAACCATATCCTAATAGTCAAGGTATCCGAAACATACGTATAATATTTCAATTAATACTATATAATTTTTTAGAAACATGATGACATTTTGAGGTAGTGATCTCCAAAGTAACAAAATAACATCTGGTAACTAAAAGTAAAATAACGGATGTTCTGTTTCACCGGATTGTACCTGTTTACGTCGTTCGTGAAGATAAAAACAAAGTCATAAAACGTTGGATTTCCCGAAAGAATCTCCTTTTATTTTCCCGGGGGGAAAGGGAAACCTAGTGAGTTTCTTAGACCAGCCAAAATTTTGATTCTTAGAATTAACGATAAAAATCCAATGGTTTCATTTTTTAAATAGCTGAATATTATTTATATTAATCAAAATATCTGTTACACGAAATATAGCCTACTTATGATTAATTATATTTCCATACCTTTAAAATATAATTAGGTAATTGCATTACTGTTTAATGTAATATTTGGAAGAAAGAATTCTAGGTTAAAAGTATATAAACAAAATATATTTTTATGTTAATGCCCGTCAATCATTTGGATACAATTGAGAGGCAGTTGGTTATAATTTTGGATTATTTCTTTGTGGTTGTTGTTTAGGTCATCAGCCAAAAGGCTGGTTTGAACCTGCAGAGGTTTACTAAGTAAAACGAGGAGTGAGGTGGTTTACCATTGCCTTCCTCAGTGAATGGAAAAATATGCTTATCAGCATGCCGGGCCCTCTGAAAAGCACATATTTTCTACTCTGCAAATGACACTTTCACTTCATTCACCACAGGGTCTGGCTGTATAATGAAATCCATTACTTTCAGAGGAGATAACTCTGATTAGTGTCTTTTACACCTCTACCTCTTCTGTTCTTAAATGATTCAGTCATTTAATTGGCTGACCATGTGATAAGAAACAGAACTATTTATTTTAGCCCTGCAACGAACAGATTGAGTGTAAATAATTTGACACTCCACCTGTCTATTATGGGCAGATTATTTCTTTATAAGAACAAAAATACTTTTTAGTACTATTAAATGTTTCTATAAATGTATGATTGTTTCCTGAGTTATGTAACGAACTTTTCACATCCAAAATCGACAAAACGTTTAATATAATATTACACCGACCTCTGTCCACCCAGAATGTAGGCGAGCAGTGCTGTGAACTTCTGCAAATAAAAGTTTCCTGGAACATTAAATATTTTGACATAACTTTGATTATTGACAGTGTTATAATAATTAAGACAAATTTTAGTCGAAATCGTTAATGATTTTATTTGTAAATGTGTGGATATATCCACTAAATGACCATTACCATTCAAAATCTTATTCAGATATATCCGCAAAACGATCTGTGGGAAAAATTGTTGAGTGGATATGTCCGTCAAAAGTCTGCGAAGGGTTAATTTGATTTCAAAAGTTTTTGGATTAGTGATGGCACAAGTAATTTTTAAATGACTCAACTTTTTTGGCTCATTCACGTGAGTGGTTTACTATTTAATCAAGATAAATTCTATCTAAAAAAATAAATCATATCTAGTTTTCACAGAATATATGAAGCATTTTGTGTAGTTAATTTAGTTTCCAAATCACTGAAATAATGAGTGTTCATGGTCAAATGTGTACATCTTTATGTATAACGAATGTTATTAATTAATAGGAAAAGTGGGAATTCTTATTCAAAAACAAACATAACGTTAACTTTAGTACAGAAGTGGATGTATTTATTCATAATAATAGTCTAGGGCATGTAGAAATATTGAAGTTTCAAGGAATATCACTAGATTTGTTCTGGGATTTCCATACTATTCAAGTTTGTAGGAAAATATCATCTGGGGTATTTGCATTAAAACAAATTGCTAGATTAAAATCATAAAAAATTACTAATGGCAGCTTATCATGGTCTAATTCTGTCTCATATCCATTATAGTATTTTAGTATGGGATAATATTAAAAGGGGTTTTAAAATTGAAAGAAAGTGATTAGGTGTGTGGTGAAAGCTAACCACCACACCACATTCAGGTCACTACTTAAGGACCTTAAATTTTTTACAGTTCCCACACGCTACATTTTTGAGATGATAATGTATGTTAGGCAAAATAAATTTATGAAAAATTATTAATTTTAAGAAAATTTCAATACCCACTATCATAACACTAGAAACAGAAATGATTATTATGTGGCTAACCACACTACAATACTGTTTGAACAAAAACCTACTTATCCGGGAAAAAATACGTTAATAAATTACACAAATTTTTAAAATTTTGTGATAATTTGCATTCCTTTAAAGAGTCTGAAAAGTTACTTAATAGGTGAATTTTTATTGCGTACAAGAACTTCTTTCTAAATACAAGTAACAGTAGAACAATGTGTAATTTTAATATATTAAAATGTATATTTAGATGTTATAACTTCTTACCATGTCCTGTACTCCCCCGGGAGTCTCCTGGACGCAAAACATATATATTTCTCAGTTTACACTTTTTTTCACATTTAGCTGTTTTCCAAAGTTGGGCAAAACTACTATTTGCAAAGATGTGTCATTAGAGACCCTTTCATCTAGTTTAAATTGATTTACCCAAAGGCTGTTTGTTAAAACTACCTCTGCCTAGTTTATATTAGTTCTGTCGGTTTTCATAACTGAACAGTAACGTAACTGAACTTAAATATAATTGTAGCTACTAATGTACTAGACATTCAAGTCAGTACGCTGGTGGAGCTAGTCTGGTTTAGGAAAAACATTCTTGTGTTACTAATACAATTTGGTATGAGTAAACAATACAATACTGACAAAACATATCGAGTGTGAAACACTCACACGATTTTCTATTGCCAATGTAAATAATTAATTATATAACTGCGTTTAATCATGAGTATACAATAAAATGTAACACATAACTAAATTTTTATCATGAGCGAATGACGCAAAATTGAAATTAACCTCTGTTCAAATAAGTTGCATTACATAAATTTCATTTCATTTGTAACCTATGTGCCGCGCAAAGCCACTTCAGTGGCTATTGAAATAGGTAGTGCAGTATGCAATAAAACTTCTTGCAGTGAGGTCATTATTATATTTATTTTGTAGAGAATTCTTTAACGCAATTAAAAGAGTTTACAGAAATAGAATATGTTGAAAGGGAAATATTTTATTATTGTTTTACAGTGAAGGGTAGGCTAAAGTGTTGAAAAAATTTTATGTAAACAGATTTCGCAAGCAGGCTGTCTATAAGTCAACATGCAAACACGTTTCTTAAATTGTGTGAAAGCTGTGCTATTTTTATATAGAAATTTGCTTTTGTTACAAACGGTCGGATCTAATGTACTTTGTAGCAAAAGGGGTAGGGAAAGACCCACGACAAAGTACTTCCTGCAATGTTTTCAAACAAGTCACCCTCATGTCATTCTCTTGCAACCTAATTGTGAAATATACGTACGTATAGATAAAATTATGCTTAACAAATGGTTTTTCACAACTAAAATCTAACTATATGATAGTGTGTGTGACGTCATGGGAAAGAAATATAATACGGCCGCTATGTATTGGAAGTGGAATAGTGCGGAACAGCCGGAGCCTTATGGGGTAATATTGACGCACCGGGTAGGTCTACTGGTAAAGTCGTAGCCACGAGTCAGCTGTTAAACAGGCAGATTCTTCGGCTGTCAGATGATTTTTGGAGAGAAAGGTTCCTCCTGGTTTAAATCCTAGTAAAGGTAGTTACTTTTTATACAGATTTGAATACTAGGCAGTGGTTACCGGTGTACTGTGATGGTTGAGGTTCAATTAATCATTCTTTCAAGGAATAGTCAGCTTGAAACTGTACAAGATTTTACCTCATCTATACGTCATACACATCATACTCATCTCATTGGGTCATGGGGTTGTTTATTGTTCTAAATTCAACAGATTGCACACATCTCTAATGTACACACATTAGGGATAAAATATTTGTAACGTCACAAATGCAAGGGCTCTCCGGGTTCATTACTACTAGATAAATATACTATTCTGCCCATAACAGACAGGTGGAGTGTCTAATTATTTACATTCAATCTGTTAGTTGCAGGACTAAAATAAATAGTTCTGTTTCTTATCATATGGTCAGCCAATTAAATGACTGAATCATTTAAGAACAGAAGAGGCAGAGGTGTAAAATACACTAATCAGAGTCATCTCCTCTGAAAGTAATGAGTTTCATTACACAGCCAGACCCTGTGGTGAATGAAGTGAAGATGTCATTTGCAGAGTGGACAATATGTGCTTTTCAGAGGACCCGGCATGCTGATAAGCATACTTTACCACTCAGTGAAGAAGGTAATGGTAAACTAACTCACTCCTCGTTTTACTTAGTAAAACCTCTACAGGTTCAAATCAGTCTTTTGGCTGATGACCTAAAAAAAATACACTATAGTCGAAACCATTAAAATAGAGAATTTTGTTTCAGAGATAAAAATAAAGCTACAATTAAGCAACGTACTATTAAAATACAAATAAACTACAGATTTTAAGTACAGTATTTACATATAGAATTAAATCCTAATTATTTAAAATTAAATCCAAGAATAATGATTTGCATAAATAGTAAGTATTAACGACAAATTAATTAGTCACCCAATTAATTAATGGGGTTGAACTTTATGTAAAACAATTTTATAGTAAGAGTGAAAGAGAGCGTATGTATGAAAAGAGAAAGATAGAATGATTACACGTTCGTGTAAGGTGAAACGGTTAGTTCACTATGAATGTTAGGCGCAGGTAAAGCAATGCATTACAAAATGAACAAATAGATTATGTATTAGATTAAATATCACCATTAGCTGTATTGTTATTGTTGTTTTGCATTAGAAAATACAAAACGCAATACATTAATTACATAATGTTATTACCCATTTTACATGTACAGGTAGGAGGTTATGAATCATACAGATATTTTCTACGTATAACATATTTGATTATCAACCGATATTTAAGAGTTTCATCCTACTGTAATTGTATAGGCTCACTGTGAAATTGATCTGTTACCTGTCAATGTCAATTGTGTTATGTATGTCAAATATTCATTATAATAGTTTGTATCATATTAAATTAAATTAATTTAATATGAAATATTACTATCCACTGTTTAAGGTTTAATTATGAATAGGCCTATTATTGATTTTTTGTAATTTTATTTCTTGTGTAGAATAATTTTAGACCACGTGAAGTTACTTAAGGGGAGATGGCACTATGGTTTTAACTCAAAATTCCGATTTTTGAATTTTTATGTTTTTCAATAGTTTAGAACTAGATCTACCAAAAAAACATTAAATTACGTAAATAAAATAAAAATTCTTTTAGGAAAAAATTAAGTTTTTATCAAGTTTACTCAGAAAAATTATCATGTTACCACGAACCAATATTTTTCACAATTTTATACTGCTCGTTTTAGTGCAAAGAGAAATTTAGTTTTTAAAAAATCTGCATCACTGTTGTTTCTATTCTCAGCTGTTGGTTCAGCTTTCTAAACAAATGTTGATGTTCATTTTGTTTTTGGTTTGTGCCTTCTTGTTTCTTGCGTTTTCCCGTAAATTTAGATTTTTAACACTAGGTATATTTTTCTCAAAAACCAATACACCTACCAGGCTGAAATTGTTACCAGTTAACTATCTTGTAAAATGCACACATACCGACATTTTTATGACTTTATCAGGTGCTCCAAAAATTAGTAATACGCAAAAACCGTAGCAAACAATTCGTAAAAATTTTATGTTAGTTATAATTTTTAAAAAAATGGTATGGTCCAAAGATTACATTGAAAAAATGTCAGTAGCTCGAGAAGAAACCCGACACCTATGGTGTGTAAAGTTTAATTTCCCTATTTTTTACCAATCCTATGAAAAATGTACCTAAAAAAAGTAAATTTAACATTGGCGGGATACAAAGTACAGTCTCCCCTTAAGACGTTTTTATAAGCTAATTACCCATAAAAAAATTTTTTAGCCCACATTCTTAACATTCGTTCACCGTAAACATTTCCCTTTTTTCTTTCCACCTGGTGTTCTGTTTTTGCTCTTCATTGAAGTCCGTAATTGGTTGTCTGAATTTGGTTTAATCATTAAGTTTGTAGACTACTCAATATATCTCCTTTAATTTATTTCTTATTGTATTTAAATAAATAACAGTATTCTTTAACATACAATATTCAAATTACTTTCACATTTATTTTCTTATGCTTTTGATAAATTTAAATATAACATATATTCTTTATTTGTTCTTTAATAGCTTTCAAGAACCAATATGGGACCTCCTCCTTCTTCCAACGTCCAGGTCCCACTAAAATATTGTTTTACAAAAAACATTAACCTACTAGCTCCTAGCAACCTATCTTTGTTTATTACTTCTTTTTTAAATTAAAATAATTTTTATCCTTTTCACCAGCTGGGTCTATTTACATTTATTTAACTAAAAAATAAACAAAGCCAGCTGTCAATGATTTTGAATTGTCACAAGTTTTCTTGGTTTATTCGGGGTTTCTCTGTATCCTCTCTGTTTTCTTTAAACCATATATTTGATACTATAAATCTATTGTTTAGTGTTTAAAAAATTTGTTTTGTCAACTGGTTGTCATCCATTCTATACAGGTGTCCGTAAAATTTAAGTTATATTTTTCTTATCTTTTCCGTTAATCGTTAATTTTCCTTGTACACTTCTTTTTGACCTCGTGACCTATAGTGTCTGTCTACTATATTCGTATTATCTAGCACAGGATCTTTTTCTCAAATTTCTCTGTTTCTCTTAGACCAGCCTTCCCAGTAATCCTAAAGCACTCACTCGAGTACTGATACGCAGGTTTTATCACAATATTATAATGTTTTTTATAATGTATTATAATATTGGCTTGTCTTGATTGTGATTTCTTCATGTACAAGTGGTGAGTTCCTCGAAGTACACCAGCCATCTTTCCTCGTCTATTGTTGTTCGCTTCCTTTTCGCTGGTCTCCGATTGTATTATCTTCCCAAAGTACTTTACTTTTAACTTTATTTCACTTGTGGCTTTACTTTATTTTGAATAAAGTCACAGGAACACAATTGTAAGTTCGCCTTACATCTTACTTTTGCCTGGAAATCCTGCAGGACGCCTAACACAAGCTAGAGTAGAGAACTGCTAATTTAATTAAATAAATTTTATTTGCAATTCAAAAGATTTTTAATAACAATTCTTGGGGAGCCCCCAATGAGGGCGCTACCCTTCTCATGTCTATTATGTAATTTTTAACACTATCATCATCGGTATCAAAATAAAAAAAATCATTTTAAAATAAACATAAAAACAATATAAAAAACTCATCGCATTTATTAGTTGTATAATGTTTGCAGTCGTAAAAAAAAGGATTAGAGAGAGTGGGAAAGAGAGATGAGAAAAATGTTATTTAGAAAAGTATTCTTTAACGCTACAAATTGCCTTAGCGATCAAACAATTTTTCGGGATTTTTTGAAATGAATGCATATATATTTTATTAGAACAACTTTTTAAAATTGTGGTTATATATTGATGTATTTTCACTCTCCATAAGTAGTTTTTTATTAAAATATTTTTCTTGTTGCTTACAATAACTAAATATCTCCAAATAACATCAATAATTATGTGAAGTTGTTTGCGACCACTTAATAGCTGAGAAACAAGTCAAGCTGTTGCTTACAAGAACTCAGTAATTATGAATTACGTCAAAATTTGGTCCAAATCATTCTCACAAGAAATCAATGGCTGAGGAAGTCGCAATTCGCCTAAAACTTGTACATAATATATATATATAAATAAAATCATTTAAACTGGTAGACTTTTTTTATAATATTTAAATTTTGTAATTTTTTATTATTTTATTATTCGCATAACTTGGTTACTGTGAGATTTAGTTGTAATAATTTCTAAACCTTAACAGAGAATCAAACCTGGCACCAAATTGAACTCAAGAGTCGTGTACCCAACAATCTTCTGTAATATTGTTACTCACGTGGGATTTAAGTGAAGTTGAACCCAATCGTTATTGCTCGTCAGCACGTGGGCTTTTATAATAAATTAATACCCGTAGTTGTATATATTTTTCTTAATCTTGTATTAACTAAGCTCTTTCTTCACTCATACTTCCATTGTATCCGTATTAAGCT
Organism: Catonia carolina; assembly: GCA_035578175.1. Classification (NCBI taxonomy): domain Eukaryota; kingdom Metazoa; phylum Arthropoda; class Insecta; order Hemiptera; family Achilidae; genus Catonia; species Catonia carolina. Next base: position 62,706,894 of record JAQMRL010000006.1, read on the forward strand.
ACCAGATGGCGCTGAACAGTTAGTTATTTTCAGAGAAACTTTAGCCGTGGTTAACGTTAAGTAAGTAGTGGTTGAAAGAAGTAACTGGAGGCTTTTCTGTCAATCAAAAATTCCTTCAAAATATTTCCCCTTCAGTACCATAAAGTTTACCGGAAAACACAACCAGTAACCTTATCAGTTTTTTTTTATTTAATAAAGGTAGAAAAGTTTTAAATAAACTTCCACTCTTCCTAAAAAAATGATAGAATAATTTTTAGTCCCATCCTTTTTTCTGTACGCGCTGTTTTTGATATGTTTTGATAGTATCCCCTCCCCCCAAAATGTCCATCTTTGTGAATGACACACCCTACAGATTAATGGAGTCGTTTTCAGTAAATTGAATTTAAAAAAACCATCAGGTACATCTTTTATTATTGTATCGAAATAAATATGATAATATAGCTTATACGAATTGGTTTAGGAGTTATCATTTATATAGAACGGTTAATATTACTATTATTCCTGATTTGGAAAAACCATTAGGCTATAAAATGATTGTTATAACACCGTCATATCATTGTAAACTTCAAGGTTGATAAATTTAGCCGCAGATTGCATTTTACACGTTTATCGTGTGTGCCTTATATAAGTGTATTTATGTGTGTATAACCAGCGGAGGGGAACAATTCAGATACGGCCAGTGGAAGGTGGGGATGTGTGTTAAATACCAGAAAGTGTCAATAGACTTGTCTCTTGTTATAATACTTAAACACATAAGCCAAGGTTCGTTGGGGATCTAATTATAATAAAAATGAATAGATTTCCTTAACTTGAAACAATTATACTTATTGATAGGATTTACAATTACAATTAATAATAAGCTTAAACTACTATCAAATTACACTTCATTGGAATTAATTGCAAAACTAAACCTTCAACTAAACGTAATTTTCTGTAAGATACTGTCACTTAACAATCGAAACAATAGTTATCTTTTCACAATTACTTGCTACCAACCATGCGCACTCGCATTTAGTACCGAATCGGTACCGTAACGACACTATTTTTAAACGGAACAACCCTATACCCCAACGAACTAAAGACTGCAGATGAGATCTAGCTAATAACAGCCAAGGGCTGGTGTGAGGTTTCCCCTTCTCTAAGTCACACGCTGTTCCACTGAACTCCAGCTGACTTTTTGTTAGGCTGTCATGCACAGCGGGACCTCAACGTGAAAATGCAGGATACGATTAACGAAAGTCAATTGCCTCTGTCCTGTGATCTAGATCACTATGCTCCGCCTTCATCTGCAATCAGCAGTCATGCAGTCATGCAAGCAGCAATTATGCAGTTCGTTAAGCTATAATTCCATTCACAGTTCAAATACAAACTAATTCACTACAAAGGCTAAATGTTTCAATACGAATATGGTTTAAAAATTTCTCAAACAATTGAGATCTTTCTAATACTTATTACTCTTTACCAGAACACGATAAAAGAAATCAAAATAAAAACAAATGATTTACTAGTTTATATTTCCAAGAATTTCTATTATAAACATTTCATTCACCACAGTCCGTTATTCTTTTTAAATACACTCCGCCTCATACAATACACAGTTGCTTAAAATAAACAATTATTCCTATAAATATTTTTTCTGGAATATCACTGTTATAATGTTACGATCTGCCCATAACAGACAGGTGAAGTGTCAAATTATTTACAGTCGATCTGTTCATTGCAGGGCTAAAATAAATAGTTCTGTTTCTTATCACATGGTCAGCCAATTAAATGACTGAATCATTTAAGAACATAAGAGGTACAGGTGTAAAAGACACTAATCAGAGTTATCTCCTCTGAAAGTAATGGATTTCATTATACAGCCAGACCCTGTGGTGAATGAAGTGAAGGTGTCATTTGCAGAGTGGAAAATAGGTGCTTTTCAGAGGGCTCGGCATGCTGATAAGCGTACTTTTCCACTCAGTGAGGAAGGCAATTGTAAACCACCTCACTCCTCGTTTTACTTAGTAAAACCTCTAGAGGTTCAAACCAGCCTTTTGGCTGATGACCTAAACAACAACAATGTTACGATACGATACTGATATATTAGATTCTGTTTTGATTTTTAATTCAGTATTTATGGTTTACTTAGTTTATTTTTATAAACTATCTGAATTTATGACATATGCACTTTATTTGGTGTATTGAATTTCGTTTTATCTTCCTTATAATTATCAACAGTCTGTTTTACTAACTAAACTGAGTTCTTTAGATCATTTATACACGAATATTAGTATCCGAAGCTTCCTATTTAATTCTTGAAGCTTTATAAAATTTTAATTTTTAGCTTTACTATTTTTTATTATTTTTTATGATAACTATTCAGACATTATACAATTTAGTAAATTCAGTATAATACAATAATTATATAGTTAATACATTAATAATTGAGGAGTGAATGTAGTAAAGGGTGTACATGCCAAAAACATTTTTTTTCAGTATTAAGAAAATACTAAATAAATTCCTAAATAACCAATAGAAAATTTTCAAAAAATATGATGGTATTTTAGTCTGTATTTAAAACATTATTCTATAAAATTACTTATTGCAATGTACTTACATGATATACTTTCTCAGAAAATATCGTATGTGTTATACATGTAGTACGCAGGAAAGGGTGCAAGTGCCAGTATACTTCCTTCAACATTTATTATCATGAACGAACACAGTAGGAAAATGATAACAACCATTTCAGTTTGTAAAAGTGTATTAAATTAATGAAAGAAATCATACTTAAATATTTTACTACAAAACCTACTTTCAAAGCGTCTTCTTGGGGTCATTACATGCATACGATTTAATAAATATGTCCCCCTTTCTTCATCACTTAGTTTAGAAAAGTCAGTAAAAATAGAATCAACATTTACTTGAAACAGTTCTGGGCATTGATGTTTACATTTACCCGTACACTTACTTTCACTTAGATTCGGAATGAGAATATCTTCATTTAGTACAGTTTTGTCATATGGTTTGTGCCTTGGGCGTGGTATTGTACATTTACGAGCAGCTTTAATAACACCTACTTGATCCATCTTGCAACAAATGTACACTGATAGTGCAGAAAACAACTGTAGTATTAATATTACAAAAGAAAACAAGTAGAAACAAATAGGCTAAAAACATAAACGAAAGATATAAGCAAACGAACTATTAGTAGCAATGGGAACTACAGTGGCTGCCGTTTGGCGCTTGGCACGTACAGCCTTCTCCATGATTGAACAGCTGGCACTTACATCTAACGCTATCTATGAAAAGCTTTTTAACCTACTTATAAACAGAAATGGCACTTCCAACCTTTACTACATTGTGCCCGACGGCACAAACAACCGTTTCCACGAAAAAAACAAATTTTCGTTGTTGTGGCACTTACACCCATTTCCACATACACTCTTCAATTATAGTTTAACATAATAGCAATATTTAATACGTGCAAAACAATTCATATACAATTAGTAATGGCAAAGAAATAAGTAAAATAATTACGTTTTATTCCTGTGTAAGTAGGTCTTCCTAATGTGGCAACGTAGGAAGACGAGGGACAAAATGGAACTGTCAGTAATGCTATAGATTATGGAGCTCATAATGATGTAACACACACTATAGCTACTTTAAAGAAGAGTTTTCACCTCTGGCTTTCGGTTTACGATGTACTGCAATTAACTACACTTTCTTAAATTAATTTTGGTGTGTACAAGATTGAAAGAATTGTTCATAAACTATAAATGATTGATGAGAAATACGTTTCTTTGATAAATTTAAATCCTTTTTAATTCGTAGATAACAAAGATACCCATTTATTTTCGTATATTTCCTTCAATTTATTTTAATTAAATGTTGTACATTAGAGAATGTGAAAAAGTTTATAAAGGTTGTTGACACAAGTACTAAAAATAAATTAAAAAATAAAACTGTACAAGTTTATCCTTTCATTCATTTTAAAACTTTCAATTACACTTAATAAGTTACTTAATTACAAAACTATGTTGAAACCTGTTAAATGTTAACTAATCAAGTTCGAGAATTGAAAGTGCTTCAAATAAACAACAGATTTACTTATTGAATGTAAGGGAAACATTAGGTAAATATCTGATGGTTATTTCATTTTACAAAAAAAATCTGGTGTGAAACATTCCTACGTCAAACAATACTTTTTATTGTAAATAAGTAAACATAAAACCTATGTTTAATTTAATAGTGAACAATGTAAAATAAAAAATATAACCTAATATTAATCATGAGTGAATTACGCAAAATATAATTAAACCTCTGAGTTAAAAATACCGGAAATCATTAATTGAAGCTAAACTTGGCACTGTAAAGAAAACGTTTGAATTAAAAGTTTTAGGTATTTTATAATTATCTATAACTTCAATGAAGTCTGTATATACTTTAGTCCTAAAACGCACACTATAATTTACGCTAAACTAAGCGTTGCAGAAACAAATATTTGATATAACAATTTTGTAGGTTACCAAAAGTTCTACAACTTTAATTCTTAATTTTTTGCCCTAGAATGCATAGTAAGACCACAATATTAAAAAATAAAACATTTTTTTTACCACGAAACCGAAGGCTCTTCAAGAATTTCAACAAAAATACCGCTACCCTATCTTGTAGAACATAAGAAATGTAGTAAACGCGGCAAACTTTAAAAAATCGTAGAAGCCGTTTTTAAGAACATCGCAAAAAGTTTAAAATTCCTATAAATAAAATACTACTTCCAGTTGACCGATTTTGATGAAAACGTTTATGTCGGGTTCCGCAGTGGTATGTAACTTACGTTTCAATTTTCAATTTCGTACGATATTTCGTTCTGAGATCATTTTTCACACACAGACACACACACACACACACACACACACACACAACAACATGTTGTTTTGTGTTTTGGGACCTGAAAATAATGTATATCCGACGAAAACAATGATAACAATATTTTACTTCCTTATATGTATATTCGTATAGGGCAAGAGAGAGTAAAAAATATTTATGTACAATCTATTCTTGTTATTCTAATTCTCATGCAGAAAATTTTAACAATTTTCAGAACACCGGTTAAGAAAATACTATCTTTGATTTGGAATAAAGTACGTACCCACAGTAATATGCAAATTAAGAACAAATACCAACTAAATGTAGATATTATATATACTATATAATAAAAAAAATAAATTCACAAAGATTTAAAATAAACAAATTAATAGAGTATATTTACTCGGGATGTTAGTACTTCAGATATCAGGGAAAGAGAAAATATACTTGATACATGAGAACAGAAAGGTTAAGTTGTGTGAACACAGAAGTATGGTAATGCAAACGTAGATGATGTTGGTTTAAAGGTATGGTATTCACAGGTTGATTCAAAATTTATGCCAACAAATTTTTACTTTCTTTTGCCTTATATGAATAAATAGGGTAGGAAAGTAAGCCTAATTTTTTTATGTCGATTATTCGAAATCGAGTTTTCAATGGATGTACACCAGACCTCCTGAACCCGAAATAAATATTTTAACGATTAGTCTGTGTGGGAAAAAATATTTCAAAAACGGAATTTTGAACAATAAGTTAAACTTTTAAACATAAGTTAGGTACCATAAACGAAAAAGTTATTAACTTACATAAAATATTATTGAAAGTATTAAGAAACAAGTTCAAAAAAATCTGATGTGAAACACTCACAAAACTTTCTCTTACTCATGTAAATAATGAAAAATATAATTTAATTTTAATTATGAATGAATGACGCAAAATTAAAATCCGTAAAGCTTACATCCGTTAAGTTACATCTGTAAAGCTGGATCTGACACGAACATTTTCATCAACATCAGTCAACCGGAAGTAGTAGTAAAATTTTTCACTTATTGCGACTTTCTCAGAAAGGGCTTGTATGATTTTTTTTTTAAATCTGTTCATTTATTGCTTTTTTATGTTCTACAAGATGAAATAAGCGCCATGTCTGCTGAAATTCTTGGATAGGCTGTGCTCTCATAGAAAAATTGTTTTTTTTTAATTATAGCCTTAATATGCATTGTAGGGCAAAAGTGTATTTAATTAAAGTCGTAGAACATTTAAAACCCTATAATGTTTATAGAAAATTAAGAAACCTACAACTTTTTTTTAAGCACTTTTCTCTACAGGAACTAGTTTAGAGGCAATTACAGATTTACCATATTTATAAGCTTTACGGATGTTGATTTTCATTTTGCGTCATTCATTCATGATTAAAATTTCATTATATTTTTTATTATCTACATGGGTAAGAGAAAGTTTTGTGAGTGTTTCACATCAGATTTTTTTGAACTTGTTTCTTAAAACTTTCAATAATATTTTATGTAAATTAATAACTTTTTAGTTTATGGTCATTTAAGACCGCGTAACTTTAGACGTTTCTGGAAGCTCCTTCCACAGTCTACACTCTCAGTATTCTATTAATGTTAGATTTCCTCGTTTCATTTAGCCATCCGGTGTACCCTCTACTATATTTTTGTTCTCTGTGGAATTCCTTGACGTAAATAATCTCGAATCTGAACTTGATTTGGCCCAAAAGTTAATGTGTGTTGTGTCATCACTCAAAAAAAATGTACGACCCCATTTTCTTTTCCAAACAAACTGGATTACTTTTTTTGGAAATGTTAACACAATGGCATCTTCCACAAGTAGTACAAGATAGCCCGATTTTATTCTGCAATTGGAGGGTACACTGCTCATTACTTTTTGGATGTTAGGGCTGAACTACAACATTTTCTGGTAATATTATCCAAAAACAGATTATTCACTTAAAACAGATTATCCATTGAAAACAGATTTTTTACTTAAAACAGATTATCAAATAAACAGATTATTCACTAACACAGATTTACCCAAGAAACAGATTATTCCCTTAAAACAGATTATTCAAAAACATACGGTTTCGTCTTGCTGGTCCCCATAATGGCTTATGTATGGCTGGCTTATTCAATGTTCATTGTATATTTCATTTATTTCCAACATTTATTATTTATTTACTTACAATTATATAGGGTATATTCCATAATATTTTGTTTCACTTTACAAGTCCATCCTCTACATAATATTACATACACTTTAAAAAAGCTTATACTGTTCTTAATTGAATACACTTTATCAAAATCTTGTCAGACTTTAAAAAAATTGAAAACTTATATTGAATCCATTTAACCACACAGACACACTTTTGTGTCTCTCGCATATTTTATCTATCTCGTAATCAGCTGAGTAAAATACTTATGAAAATAAACATTTTTTTCTTATACTTTATTATTTATATTATAAAAAGTTAGATATTTAATTTTTATAATATATAATTATTATTTAAGACATTTTTAATACGCTACATTATGCTCTCTTGAATGGCCTTTTCAACCCCTTTTCCGTTCTCAACCCTTTTGATTTTTTTTCTTTTGAGGATTTGTCAAGAATACAGTATACATACCTATTTTGTCAGAAGGCATACCTGAACCCCAGCAACTATTGAATCGATCATCCAAAACACTCTTGTAAAAAAGTCTGGCAATAGCCTGATTACATATGTAATTTGTGCCGTGACACAAGGAATGCCCACACTGAACACTTGTAATAAGTATTGGAGTAACTAAGTATTGGAGATAATACTTTTTCAGTTTTTTCTTTCATTGTAACCACAGTTATTCTTTGTATGAAAAATAAATTCAGAATTATGTACATTGAAAGTCGTAAACATCATTTAGGCTAACTGTGTACATAATATACACAAAATAACATGATAGAACTTTCGAAACCAGAGTTTTTGAATGGATAATTAATGTAGAAACATTAATAGCAAAATAAACGTTTTGAGTCACTTTTTATATATATAAAAATAGTTTATTAGTTTATTTGTTTTTTATTTTTTAGATTTATTATATATTTAGTTTATAGTTTTTAAATAATTGTAAATTTTTGTTTCCATGTTTTTAAAGCCTTATATACATTTAATTAATTATTCTAATTATTAAATTCTTAGATGGCTTTTGTTAGAAATGTATAAATTTTTAAATTGTCATGGTGTTAAGCCAAATCTATTTTTAGATCTCAGTGGTATAGTCTACTAAATAAAAGAAGAGAACACCTAGCCTAGGACATGGCTTTTAGTAATAGTTGGGTAGTCAATTTCCTCCAACTCGTACATTGTGAATTGTAAATTCATTATAATTTTAGGAAAGATGGTATGGGTTACTATTGTAAAAAATATGGAAATAAAGTTTATTATTTTTTTTATTATTAATATTGTTATTATTTATTATTATTATTATTATTATTATTATTATTATTATTATTATTACAGACAGTTAGTGTCTGGCGCTCGAAGCGGCCGGACGTGTTTTCGTGCGCTCTGACTAGCAGTCTATAGTAGGTAGTGCGCGTTGAATTACGTATTGTGTTGTGAGTAATAACTTTATTGTATAGTGATTTTTGTTGAATTTGATGTATTTATTCTGTTAAAATGAGTAACTGTAATCTTTGTGAAGAAATAATTGTCGAGGAGGAAATAAAATGTAATGGCTGTAAATGTAATTACCATTACAACTGCTCAATTTCTGAAACCACGTATCGTGCTAAATCCAGAGAGGCTAAATTATCATGGCGGTGTCAAGGGTGTCGAGACAAGAAAAAAACAGCGGCTTTAAAAAAAACATCAAGATCTGCATCGGGAACTTCTACACCGGTTGAAGTTGAAGAACTGGAGAAAGAGCTGACTGAAGTTGAAGATGAAATTGCACCTTCGGTTAAAGTTCTGCTCGTCAACATGTTAAGATCCATTCAACATATGTCGGATAAATTCGATGAGATGTCTAAAAGGTTTGAAGAAAATGTTAATGAAAGTAAGGTACTAAGAGAAGAAATTTTAAATCTTAGGGAAATTGTCGAGAAGAAAGATGAACAAATTGAAAAATTGACTGTTAAAATATACAAGCTTGAACAATATAAACGACGAAAGTATCTTGAAATTCATGGTTTGGCTGATGATCCACAGACTGATGTAAAAAAACAAATTGAAGAGGTTGCTGTAAAAATTGGAGCTACTGGTGTTGAAATTAAAGAAGTACATCGCATTCGTTTGAAGAAATCTGTTATGTTACTGGTCAAGTGCAAGGAGGAAACTCAACGTAATGAATTCATTAAGAAGGGTAAAATGTGGTGGAATTCATTGTCAGCTGAAGCAATGAAAACTAGTAATCGCATGTATTTTAATGAATCATTAATTCCTGAATACCGGAACTTGCTGCGTGAGGCTCGAATTAAGGGACGTCTGGCAAATTTTAAATACATTTGGGTTAAAAATGGAAGAATTCTTCTACGCAAAAGTGAAAACGATAACGTTCATAATATCGCCTGTGAAAAAGATCTGTGTAAATTGATTTAAAGTGAAGTGTTCCATACGTGCTGTGTGTTTTTATTTGTATAATTCGTGAGCCTTTTTTATGTTTATTATTTTTATTTTTATATTTATTATATGCAATTTTTGTCTTTCCTTTTTTTTCTGGAAAGATATATCTATGTAATGGTTCCGTTTTCTTTTTATGGATTGGCTTAATTTTGATCTAAATAATACCTATATTCAATTTAAAGAATGTGAGAATATAAATGAGTGGAATTTGGCTGTCAGGAGAGAAAATAGTGAGTATACATGGTTGAAAGTATTTCATTTAAATATTAGATCTATTAGAAAATATTGGGACGAGTTATTAATCGTATTGAAATACAGTGATTTTGACTTAATCTGCTTATCGGAGGTTAATATTAAAGAACACGATGTAAATTTGTACAAGTTAGAAGGTTATAATACAGTAAATTGCCTGAGAGAAAAAAAAAATGGTGGAGGGTTAATAATTTTTTACCGTGAAAAGTTTTTATTTAAAAAAATTAATAATAAATTTAATTCTTTTGAATGTTTGTCTGGATGTATTGTTTGTAAAAGCGACAACTTTATATTTAATTTGGTTTTAGTTTATCGACCACCTAATTTAAATCGTAGAAATTTTATTCAGGACATTAATTTACTACTGGATAACTTATCGGACTCTCAGCTTATTTTGGTTGGAGATATGAATATTGATTTACTGGAAAAATCTAACCCTGATGTAATGGATTATGAAGTTACACTTTCCAGTTATGGACTAATTAATGTGATAGAGACAGCAACTAGAGAGGAAGTAAAAGAAGGTGAATTAAAATCTTCTTTAATTGATCACATATTTGTTAGATCAAAAAGTAATCAAATTATTTCTTCAGTTGTTCACCATAAATTTGCAGATCATTATCCTATTGTTGTTTCTATTAGCAGAACAAGACCAACTGTTAGTCCATCTAGTATCCGAATTACTGATAATTATGTTGAAAAAATTAGCAATAAGAAAGTGGATTTTCTCATTAAAAATTTTGATTGGAACTCTTGCGTTGACGACAACGCTGATACATTTATGAATAATGTTGTTAGTACATTCAACTCGATCTATAATTCAAGTAGTATAATTGTGAATAAAGAAAATAATAATTTAGTTCCTAGGGAAAGATGTAAAGCATGGATGACGAATGAATTGTATATAAAAATTAAGGAAAAGGATCGTTTGTTTAGAAAGTGGAAATCTAATCCAAATAATATAAATTATAGACTAAATTATATTAGCTGTAGAAACAAAATTACTAATGAAATTAAAAAAGTTAAGAATCAATATTTTAGAAATAAGTTTGAACTAAATAAATTTAATACAAAGAAATTATGGGTTGAAGTAAATACAGTATTGAATAGGAAAACTGACAAAAATACTGATAAGAAAATTATTAGTTCATTTGGTAACAATTATGCAGACATTGTACATGAATTTTCGTATAATTTTGTTAAGCAAATAGATGACCTGGTCAATGATAATAAATGTTTGAATGGAGAAGGATCTTTTGCTGCGGATTGCATTACACAAGTTAACTTTTATCTACCTTTTACAAAAGCAAACACAATTGATAAAATAATAAGACAGGATATTTCTATCAATAAATCACCAGGTATAGATAAAGTAAGAGCTATTGATATAATAAATAATAAAAATATTTTTAGCCATTTATTATCAACGTTGATAAATAACTGTATACGAAATGGATATTTTCCTAATATTCTAAAGGTTTCTATTATTCGGCCGTTATATAAAAAAGGAGACTCTAGTAATGTTTCCAATTACCGGCCTATATCTATATTGTCAGTAATAGAAAAGATTTTTGAGAAATATATTGTATTACACCTAAATAAATATATAAAAGAAAATAATATTATAAATGATAATCAATATGGGTTTCAGAAAGGTAAAGGCACTGAGAATCTTCTGGTTGAAATTAATGACTATATTAATAATAATTTAGATAAGGGTAAATTTGTTATTGCCATATTTATTGACTATTCTCGTGCTTTTGATACTGTTAATGTAAATATTCTACTTACACGATTGCAAGAAATAGGTGTAGGTGATAGGTTTTTAAGATTGTTTAAAAATTATTTAATTGATAGGACATTCAACGTTAAGATAGCAGAAACTTTTAGTGATATTAGTTTTCTAAAATATGGCGTACCTCAAGGAAGTTGTTTAGGGCCGATTTTGTTTATAATTTATGTCAACAAGTTATTCAATATGGTTAAACTATGTAAATTTTTCATGTACGCTGATGATGCTGTTCTTTTGTACTCTCATCGAGATATAAATACTTGTATTGCAACGATGCAGGGGGAATTTGATAGAATTGTAAAGTGGTCATACAGTAATAATTTATTGCTTAATAGTGAAAAAACGAAATCTATGTGTTTTAGGTCACCTTTTGTAAAAATAGACATTAGATTGCGACAATTTGAGTTGCATAGTTCCAAGTGCTTTAATATTAAATCAAATTGTGATAACTGCTCTAAATTGTTATATGTAAATGACTTTAAGTACTTAGGGGTATACTTCGATGTTCATTTAAAGTTTCATATTCATACTGCTTTCTTAGTTGATAAGATGAAAAAGTTAGTTGGTTGTTTTTATTACTTAAGACCTTTAATTGATGAAAAAATTTTTAAGATTGTATACAAATCCTTGGTCGAGTCTATTTTACGCTATGGAGTTCAAATATGGGGTGGTACGAGTATGGTTCATATAAATAGATTAAAATCTATGCAATTAAGGATTTTAAAATTGGGATTAGGTACTAGACATGTAAATGATAATGAATTGTTTGAGATATTTGATACACTACCACCAGATAAATTTTATAAATTCTTAAATATTTGTAAATACTATAATAATGATAATTACAAGCAAAAAGTAGAGATTCCATACTCTGTTAGACGGCAACTTTATATTATACCTAGATTTTTTAATAATTATGGTGAAAGATCGTTAAAATGTATTATTCCATTATTGTTAAATAGTGTGCCTGAAAGTATCAGTTTGTCAACAGATACGCAAAAATTTAAAAGAAAAATTAAATTGTGGTTACAAAATATGTGAATTTATTAAATTGGTTTTTATTAGATGTTTTTGTGCTATATTTTGTTTCATCTGTTCTTCACAAAGGCTGCTTGTGCGCCTATGCTTTTTTACATTGTTAACAAGTTATTAGTATTAAAGTGAAAATTATTTTAAAGTATATTAAACATTCATAATAGTTGCAAATATGTATATTTTTTTTTTTGTTATATTTGTATTGTATATAATTTTAACTGTATTTTATTGTATCATGGGCACCTGATGTTAAGTTCCTTGAACTTATCAGGACCCAAAACTACTAATTTTCAATAAAGTTATTCTATTCTATTCTATTCTATTATTATTATTATTATTATTATTATTATTATTATTATTATTATTATTATTATTATTATTATTATTATTATTATTATTATTATTATTATTATTATCATTATTATTATTATTAACATGACTTACATCAGCTTACACCTTCAAATCTTTTGTGCTTAAATAGTTCAGTCATATAGTTGACTAATAATATCGAACAAAACAAGACTAATTTACAAATTAAAGTGCAATATATCTTGGCGGATATGTCATAATTTTTTAAACACCCAGTATTTTATACATCTATAACACCCTTACCTAACCTACCCCTTTATTTATGTTAAGTTCATTCACAGTGAATCATTTGAATTCACTTAAATTCACCGGCAAAGAACATTAAATATTTCAAAGCTAATTAAAATTATAGCTTAAGTAAATAAATGTTAACATAAATGTCTGTCATTAGTAAACGTATTTAAAAGTTCCATTTAATTTCAATTAGGTAAAGCTATTAACTTAGTATATTTATTTTATAAAATATAGAATAAACTGTAATGTAAATATTTATGTTTAAATACAAGTTTATTATAACATGTGCATTAGTTTGTTCTGTATATTCATTTTTATAATGAACTGCACTTTGAAGTTTTAACTATAAGTAAATTTATTATTATATTCCGTTGAAAAATTGTTACAAGAAGTAATTAAGATATAAAAAGGAATAATGTTTCAATATTATAAAACTGGAAGAAAAATTAAATATTGAATTTTCACCATTTAATAACAAATTAATATCCCCTCTCTTTTTATGTGTAATTATTTAAGGTCGTATCAAAAGTAAACTGCCTATTACAAACAGGTGGAGTGTCAAATATTTTACACTCAATCTGTTCGTTGCAGGGCTAAAATAATTAGTTCTGTTTCTTATCACATGGTCAGTCAATTGAATAACTGAATCATTTAAGAACAGAAGAGGTAGAGGTGTAAGTGACACTAATTAGAGTTATCTTCTCTGAAAGTACTGAATTTCATTATACAGCCAGACCCTGTGGTGAATGAAGTGAAGGTGTCATTTGCAGAGTGGAAAATATGAGCTTTTCAGAGGGCCCGGCATGCTGATAAGCGTACTTTTCCATTCAGTGAGGAAGGCAATGGTAAACCACCTCATTCCTCGTGTTTTTTAGTAAAACCTCTATAGGTTCAAACCAGCCTTTCGGCTGATGACCTAAACAAACATAACAACAACAAAAATAAAGTCATCAGCGACGACAGTTATACAACAATTACAGTATTTGTTATTAAAATGTGTTGTGTAAGTCTTTGTTGTTATGTACACTCTTGATTTCCTATAGCATGAGTTTCGTATTTTGTGTAATTTTAGAGTAAGCGCACAGTAAACGCTGGTCGCTGGTCGCAGGTACTAGTTCACGGTGGTGAACGCTCATAGTGGGTGCATGTAACTACGCGCTTAACCTTCATTCAGTTGTCGGTATTCAACTTGAGTTCTAGTAGCACCAGTCTTGATGAATTATTCCGAATGGAAAACGCTTATACAAAATTATCTTTTAAAGACGATACCGTTAGTGACATTAATAAGAACAGAAAATTGTTCGGCATATTCATCTTTTTCCTCAATTAAAAAGAGATAGAGACAGGTTTTTCAAAATGTATGAGAATGACTCTGAAAACGTTCAATTTTATATTGTCTAAAAACGAACTCGTTTTCAAAAACAATGGTGTAACTTGCACAAGCAACCAATATTATCGGAAGAAAGACTTGTGATATACTTGTTGTTGTTGTTTAGGTCATCAGCCAAAAGGCTGGTTTGAACCTCTAGAGGTTTTACTAAGTAAAACGAGGAGTGAGGTGGTTTACCATTGTCTTCCTCACTGAGTGGAAAAGTACGCTTATCAGCATGCCGGGCCCTCTGAAAAGCACATATTTTCCACTCTGCAAATGACACCTTCACTTCATTCACCACAGGGTCTGGCTGTATAATGGAATTCATTACTTTCAGAGGAGATAACTCTGATTAGTGTCTTTTACACCTCTACCTCTTCTGTTCTTAAATGATTCAGTCATTTAATTGGCTGACCATGTGACAAGAAACAGAACTATTTATTTTAGCCCTGCAACTAGCAGATTGAGTGTAAATAATTTGGCACTCCACCTGCCTGTTATGGGCAAGTGATATACTTGTGACTTTGAAATACGTATTTTGAACATTTTGACTACCGATATTCAATATTATAAAGAATTGTTTGGACAGTAATAGTCTTTTAAGTTATTTTTCTAAACCTATTTTATTACAATTAATTAACAAGTTGTTATTATTTATGAATACGTATTATACGACAAGTACACTTAGCAACCTGCTAGCAAGCAGCAGGCAGGTTTGTACAAAACAAACCAGTGAGCTAATATGCGCAGATGACCAGCGCGCAGCTTTCTCCACCAGCGTTTACTGAGGCGTCCGATTAAAATATAATGGGCTTTTCCTACTAGCAGGCTCCTGCTTGTAAGCGACTAGCGACCAGCGACCGGTGACAAGCGTTCACTGTGCGCTTACCCTTATACCGTAAACCGACCGGTTTATGTTTATTGAAGTTTGTTTTTTTTGTTAATTTCTAATGTTAGATTATATTGTTAATTATTTGCATTGGAAAAAGAAAGTTGTGTGAGTGTTTCACACCAGATTTTTTGAATCGGTTATATAGTTTCTGAGATTAACTCGTACAAACAAACAAATAAGCAAACATGACTTCTTTATGAGATTAGATGTCAAAATCCTTCCAGCGCAATTAAGAAGTAAAAACAAACTATAGTATGCACTTCTTAGAATTTTTTATAAATTTTTCAGTACGTTTTATTATACGATTATGTTACTTTAATGTGTTTTTGAAATGTTTATTTTGTATCCATTTTATATCCAATATCATTTTTTGTAGAGGTTAACCGACACTTTACCTATAAGTTGTGGGTTAAAGTATATTCAGTTTTATACAGGAAGGAAATAGCCCTTCCTATCGGACGCCGCCGGTTATGTATTAACCACCTCCTGACCTATAACAGTATGGTTTTCAATAATAGGGTGCATGACGAAGAAGAAGGAAAGCTATGGTGGTGGTATGGATAAAGCTACGATGATGATCATGAAGGTTGTGGCGTGCTTAGCGTCTTTCACTTTACTCTACAACATAACCTAACTTATTTCCAACAACCGACCCTTTCTCCTTTTTCCTAGCCTACTTACTCTACCCTACTTCATCTCTTCCACCATTGTACGTCTTCAGTCTTGTCTGTTAGCTAGCGCGACCAGTGTAAACTCGATTTCATGCTAGATAAAGCACTTTGCATTTTCTCTTATTTTCTTTTTCTTTAAGAAAATCCTTCTTCTTCGTTCTTTCTTTATCTTCTCATCTCACTTTTAACACATTCTTTCTTCTTCTTCTACTGACAACTCCTACAGATTTATTACAATATCTGATAATACCCAACTGTATTGTAAACAAATACTGAAAAGATACACTGCTCAAATAACTATCCAAATGCATTATTTTGTTGTTTTTTGTATTTGTCTAGATGTAAACCTAAAATGTTTTCACTCGGTTTTTTAGAATGATTTATTAACTGTTAAAAACCATTCAGATGAAATTATCATGACTTTAGTAGGTTACAATTTATTTTCTTTATTTTCATCTCGTGTATTTTAGAAAGTCTATTGTTTACACCCATTCAGTTATCAAACTTAAACTTCATATAAAAGAAAATTTTTATAGAATTTCTTACAACTTTTACAAGATTAATAGATATTTACAGGGGAAAATACAAATGAATCCATTTTAAATCAATTTAAAATACGACTCACAGATTCGCACAAAAAAGAAATTGAATTCTCACAGATTTTATTTTTTAGATTTATACTACAGTACTACTTTGTAAAGCTGTTGAACATTGTGTCAAAATTTAGATGTCAAAGTTAAATGTTAAAAACATTAGATACTAAATATGTAATTATATTTGGGAATGAATAATTTAGTGGAATTTTGGCCTGATTGGCTTCTTCATTGCTATTATATTCTTAGAATGAAACAATTGCCCACAACGGGCAGGTGAAGTGTTAAATTAATTGCACTCGAACTGTTAGTTCCATAGCTGCAAAAAAATAGTTCTGTTTCTTATTACATAGTCAGCCAATTATATAACTGAACTCTTTAAGAAAAAAAGAGGTAGAGGTGTAAAAGACACTAGTCAGAGTTATCTTCTCTGAGAGTAATGAATTTCACTATAAAGCCAGACTCTGTGGTGAATGAAGTGAAGGTGTTATTTTCAGGGTGGAAATTAGGTGCTTTTCGGAGGCCCCTGGCATTCTGATTAGCATACTCTTTAAACTCAGTGCGGAATAGTAAACCACCTCACTCCTCGTTTTTACTTAGTAAATCCTCTACAGGTTCAACCTTTCGGCTGTTACCTAAACAACAAGAATGAAACAATAGGTGACTGAACTATTAAAAAAGAGAAGAGGTAGATATGTAAAAGACTGCAGTCAAAGTTGTCTCCCCTGAGAGTAATTATTCCATCATTATCAGCCTGTCCGTGAATTAAATTCCTGTAAACGAATGAAAACTGAATGAAATGAATGAATGGCTCGTAGGCCTAGTGAATAAAGTGAAGATATTATTTGCAGGGTGGAAAGCAGATGCTTTTCAGAGGGCCTGGCATGCTGATAAGCATACTTTTCACTCAATAAGGAAAACAATTGTAAACCACCTCATCGTTTTACTTAGTCATCTAATGGTTCAATCACCTTTCGCCTGATGACCTAAACAACATAATTAAAAATTATCTAAATACTCAACAGACGTAGAGAATGTATAAAAATGACAGTTTAGATTTCAATATGATGTGACTGAATTACGAGTAATTGTATATTTTACAAATGTTTAATTAATATTGAAACATGGTAGACTAAGGAAACTTCATTGTAACTTCAATAATATTTTCTAGGAAGATAGTTTTCAATAAACAATTTATATATATACATATATATATATATATATATATATATATATATATATATATATATATATTTACGGCAAGATAAACAAGTACATGTTAAATTGAAATTTTTTTTTATTGTACTAAAAATTAAAACAACTGAGTTTAGTTAACTAATTTTTGTACGGAGCTATTTTATTTCTGTTATTTCTGGGAATTCAAGAGAATAGCGTTGTGACTAACAACAATTGTGCCTTAATTAATGAATGTTGTCATGTTCAATAGTAACAACGTTATAGAACAATATTTTACAACGCATATAAAATTAGCTTTAAAGGAAACTCAGTTTTGTACTGTTCTGCAAATAATTAATTTGTCATATATGCAGACAACTGATTGATATTTTCAATGTGTTTTATTTCATATTGATAGGTATATTTAAAACTAACAAATGCTTATTAATTTTAAGGTGGAGTAGATTCTCATTTATGCGTAAATTACTTCTTTGCTGGCTGTAAAAAGAATCATTTGTTTACTGTTCTGGGATTTTTTTATGGATTATCTTTGTTTTAAACATTAATGTTAAGGTGGACTTCCGTGCATCGCGACAGCAGCAGGTGACAGAGACAGACGACAGAGTAATGTGGTTCTCATACACCGCGACACACTGGTTCAGTGGTTTTGGGAAGAATTCATTCCGTAGACCGCGACAGGCGACACAAAGTATCTTTTGTCGCGCACTGTGTCGCTCTAAACAAGAGACACTATCGGTTTCGAACCAATAGTGTTGCAGAGTTTAGTTCGCAGTTTATTAAAGAAATATATAAAAAAACACAGTGCAATATTTACATTGTCTTTTAATTTTATTATTTATTTATTTAACATTGCATCAACTGCAATGGTCATAAGCGACGACGTTGAGGTGTAACTGAGAGAGGATGAAATGATTTTTTTATCTTGTAACGTATGAAAATATGCCGTGACTGGGTGGGATTTGAACCCACGACCGCATGATAGGAGACGACCACGTTACCAACTACGCCAATGCGGTCGGTGTCTTTTAATTTTGTTTATGATTATATTGTTATACTGGAACCTTTCACTATAGACGATGACAAGACATTAACCTCATCACTCAAAATCCTCCAATTTTTGAGATACAGTAATTCTTTTGTATGATTTAGATTTTAATTCATTACTGATTAAAAATATAATAAATTAAACTGCGTTTTATTTAAGCGACAATAACTCCTAAATGTTTCTTCATCACCAACTAAGTGATTCTTTATCAACACATTGTAGTCACCTTTATTAAATCTTGCTTTAAAAATGATACGAGTATTTTAAGGGAAAAAATCTGTCAAAATACGCTTTAAAATTGCATTTTCTTAATAGATTTATAAAATTATTTATTTCATAATTTATTAAAAACCTAAAAGGATTCGATGAATCAAACATTTGGTTTAGGGGCGTGTTGGCAGGCCATGAAACAAGATGGCCTCCCGGCACTTGCCTGGGAAATTAGAGGAAAGGCACCAAAACCGACATACTATTTTGTGTTTGGTTGTATTTCAAGAAGTGAATGGCACAAATTACATTTTGAATACATTAGTGTGTGCAGAATTTCAATTATAATTGTTATCCAAGGTCAAATACAACGTAACAAAATTACATTTTTCAGGACACAAATTTTTTTAACAATAAACCCAACTGGTGCATACAAAAAATGGGTTCCTAAACCGACATACAACATACAACATTATAAAAATATAGAAGAAAACCCAGTTATTGTATATTTAATATTTTATTGGACATTTTTATTACATAAATGATTATTGTTGTGATGAAAACGATATTTTAGATCATAATTACAAATGATAATATATTTTTTTACATTAAATTAATCTATTTACAAAAGTCACAAATATAAATTTCCTTTTCGTCGCCTGCACACAAATTGTGAGCCCACTCATTATACATGACACATTTAATCCAGAGTTCCCCACTCTGATCATCGGAAAAGCGTCTTTGACAGAATATACATGCATCTGCACCATCAGGGATAGTGGGTTTACAAATTTTTTCTGATGAACTATCTTCCCCACTAAGGTTGTCAGTGTACGGCTCTTTAAAAACATTTTCGTTTGTCTTTCAATTAGCACTTTTACCACTTCCAAATCCAATGTTCTTTTACGCGAAGTAGGATTTTCTCTTTTTTCAGTAGCGCCACAAGCTTCTTGGGGTGCTTTTTCAACTTTATTTTTATTTTTAGCATGATGTCTTTTCTCCATCAAAACATTTTTATACGGCGACGACGTTATAACTATAGCCTCAACTGCTTTGCGGCCTCTATTTGAACTTTTCTTTTTAGATATTGGAATGGGAAATATCTGGTAAGGACTAATATCATAAGATATGGAAAATCTTGTTTCAAATGGGGATATTTCATTTGGGTTTAGGGTACCATAAAAATAACGGTATGTCGGTTTATGCATCCCGAAACGCATGTATATCGGTTTAGGAACACAACAATACATTTACTTAACCTTAAATTTTACAAAAACTGAAGTAATGAGTGCCGTATTAAATATGTAGTTAGAATCCGAATTTAATGTAGAATAAAACTGTGTATTTATAAATATATTACTCATCTTCCAATAATCACGAAAAAATGTTCTTTTCAAAGTATAAACAATTCTGAGAAGTCGCAAAAACAATAATCACTCACAACAACCACAACACATTGTGAAATATGGCCGATGATGCTTGCAAGGCATCATGGGATTGCTACAAATGTATTTCACTAATAACCGCTAGATGAAAGGACTAATTCCTCAAAATAACCAAGTGTGTCGGTTTAGGGAACCTATGTCAGTTTTGGAGCACTTCCTAAGTTGCAACTTATTTCTTCAGTCTTTAAAAATGGTAAAATGTGTCTTTTAATACGCGTTTTTATTATAGAAAACTTATCATGTTACCACGAACGAATATTTTTCATAATTTTATACTGCTCGTTTTAGTGCAAAGGGAATTTCAGATTTTAAATAAATCTGTATCACTGGTTTTAACCTTCTCAGCTGTTGGTTCAGCTTTCTAACCAACTGTTGATGGGAAATTTATTTGTTTGTGTACAGTTTATTTTTCATATGTGCCACCTTGCTTTTCGTCTTTTCCCGTAAATTTAGATTTTAACTTTTAGGTACATTTTCTCAGAAACCATTAAACCTTCCAGGGTGAAATGTTTACCAGTTAATTATCTTGTATACGAGTATCTACATACACCGATATTTTTATGACTTTCTTAGTTGCTCCAAAGATTAGTAATACGCAAAAAACGTAGAAAAATGTGTAAAAATAATATTTACCTATTCGTTACTTTTTTTAAATGTTATGATACAAAAGATTAAATTGCAAAAAGTCAGTAGCTAGAAAAAACCCGACAACTATAACTGTGTAAAGCTTATTTTTTAATCTGTTACCAACCCTGTGAAAAATGTACCTAAAAAGAACAAATTTAACATTGGGGGATACAAAGGACGGTATCCCCTTATAGGTTTTGACCTTTTTAATTCTTCCATTTTCGGTTTCTATGTATTTTTTGGTTTCAGTTATATCATTTTTTTATACCTTCCGTCTTTTCAAACGAGATTTGTAGTTCTGTTTTTCCTGCTATATCTGAGCATTTCTAATTGATTGAAGAAGTTTAATAATATATATATTTTTAATTTTTAGGTTAGCCATACGTAAATTTTCCTACGAGATATCTATGATTTTTTTTAAATTAAAAATATTTTCCAATAACGTTGAGATAAATTATAATGACAGAAATTATGAATCCCTATGATCTGAAAGCAATATGTTATACGAAAAATTACCACCCTTGAAAACTGTTCCATGTACTATATAAATCACATAAAAACAATCGTTTCGGTTTCCATATAGAGGTTTTTCTCTGCATCTTTTATCCGTACACGTCTGTTGAAAAACTTACCGTTGACGTAAAATCAATAATACATTTCCTGCGAAACGTTTTCAATTTCAGATACGATACACGTGTAATTTTTAATTAAATAACAGCATTTACTGAAAATTACTTTATTAATAAACGAAAAATATTATTTATCAATTTCATTCTGTATCACAGATAATTTTTAATTACAAAAATGGTTTTATTTTGTTATTTTTCTTTCGTATACTACAAATACAGCCTATTTAGAAATTTAATACGTATTATAAAAAATAATTTTTGATGCTCAATTTCATCCACAATTTTTATGTAAAAACTTATTAAATCTTACTAATTGTTGATTGTTTGTGGTTTTGATCCAAATAATATTTTTTAGAATATAATATTAAACAAAAATTATTCAAAATAATTTTTAAAAAATCCGTTTATGTTGTCAGGTTAATATTGTAACACCTAAGCCTAGATTAATTTGGTATCTGGGTTTAATATATAATAAACAAACTTAGGGTAATTACAGTTATTTATTGATAAAATTAACAATTACAATATTAATGATTAATGTAGCTTACTAACAAACAATACTGCATAAATGAATGTAAAAAAGTTTTATTCGTTTTTCTAAAAAATCTCTCAGAAAATTACTTCACGGCTGTCATTTCACTATTTACACCTTTCAGGGTTACTAAAAATTTACATTTGCATGCTAACCGTATTGTTGTCGAATATGAACTCCAAGAAGTAGATTAAGGGAATCTTTTATTGCATTGTCATTGTTTTCGTTCATTTGCCGATGAAAACAGTACTTAGGTGTTGGGTCGTGTTTATTTTATTTATAAGGTGTGGTTTCACTTGGATAACTATGTTAGTAGTCAAAATTGTAGAATTTTGACCAGTAAAATTCCTTACGTGTTTCACGAACGACCATTACAAGCATGAAAAATTGTTTGTTGTGTGATCTTTTCGGTGTTGAGTAATAGGATTTTTATTTTTTGAAAAATCTGTGGGTAGGGTGGTGTGTAGGTAATGTAACTGTGAAATGTTGAGTGCATTGTTTTGTTCAAATCTGTACATTTGCATTTGATGGGTTACTGTTGACAGGCGCTCAAAATGACATAGGAAGCACAAACTGACAATAGACAAAGTTATAATACGACTAACCAGGAACTATGTAGTTTCCAACCGTCACACGTAAAACATATCCAAGCAATACAAAATAAAATGCTCCGATCGATGTTCTGTGTGTGGCTATCGACACACCTCATACGTTTCAAACAAAAGTTCAAATTAACTTTCAAATACCACAGTCAAATAACAAAATAAAACTACAGCGGAAAATGCTATTCAGAAGAAAGCGCTATCGATACAATCTTACTGGAAGGCATTCGAATTTACCACTGAAACATACTTATCTATAAATACTTGACAAGACTTATTTAAAAATATGAGATGTGATTGTAAATAACGAGACTGACGTTGTAAAACATTTTATTTTTATTTTATACATAATCACTTATTGTCACCTTCAATATACACTCCTTCTCTATCCCTACAACGCTTTATGCAAATTTTCCATTGTTGTAAACAGTTCTGGAAGTCATCTTCTGTCAGCTCCTTCAGGATACGTGCCTCTTTCTCTTTTACAGCTTCCACAGAGTCAAGTCTTGTCCTTTTTAATGCAGATTTCACCTTAGGGAACAGGTAGAAGTCACATGGTGCAAGATCTGGTATATAAGGTGGATGTTCTCACACTGAGATGCTGGATGCTAGGAACCTCTTGACAGATAACGCGGAAAGAGCTGGCGCATTGTCTTGGTGGAGAACCCATGATTTGTCCTTCCACATTTCGATGCGTTTTTTCCTTACTCTTTGACGTAGTTTAGAAAGTACCTCAAGGTAGTAATATTGAATAATTGTTTGACCTTCAGGAACCCAGTGAAGGTACACAATCCCATGGATATAAAAAAACAATCATCATTGCTTTAAATTTTGACTTGCTCATTCGAGCTTTCTTGGCTCTTGGTGAAGTTCGGCTCTGCCAGTGCATGGATCGGCGCTTCGTTTCCGGATCATAAGTAAAAAACCACGTTTCATCACTGTTATTATCGTTTCCAAAAAATTTGGGTCATTTTCAATCGCGTACAAAGTGCCAGTACAAACATTTTTTCGAGCTTTATTTCAAACATTTTTGAGCAGCACGTGTCCTGAAGGAGCTGACAGAAGATGACTTCCAGCACTGTTTCCAACAATGGAAAATTCGCATGGAGCATTGTATGGATAGAGAAGGAGTGTATATTGAAGGCGACAATAGGCGATTATGTATAAAATAAAAATAAAATGTTTTACAACGTCAGTCTCGTTATTTAATAGCCACACCTCGTACATTATATGAAATATAAATAAGATGCTATAATTGACACAAATGTATATTTTAAACAAAAGATTTTACGTTTAGTCACATGTTAACCACACGTTTCACAAAAGAGATGCTGGAATAAAGATCCCATTTATAAATAACAACGGTTTGCTGCTGGGTGATTTTCTATTAAGAGTCAAACAAGACTTTTAACATCTACAAAATAAAAAATACTTCTAAATTTATTAAATTACTGCCGAAATTGGTTCTAGGGCCTACATAAAGAATTTTGTTTTTTTAAATACGTCACTTGGATTAAATTTATTCATTGTCTTGTACAAAGAAATTTGCACTGTAAATTAATGTTTATAAAAATAATAATTATAATAATGTAATATTTGTTTTTCTTTTTTGAGTTCAGCCTTAAATGGAATCTCATTTGCATTTATGTTTTGAATAAACTCATTTTTTTACTTGAAATATCATCTTGTCTAAATATTTCGTTGTAGAATTTGCTTGAAAGAAATATTAATATTAATTAGAAATATTAATTTGAGCTTATTATCATATTAACATAATGGATACGATGATTAAAGTTTTTATGTTTTTTATCCTCTTGAGAGGCGAATATTTGATATGTGATTGTATTTACTTAAGTTACTTTTTTGCATTTTTGTTAAAATTTGTCTTGTACCTGCAAAATCTACAACAGCTTTGTTTGTGGATTTTCAGGGGTGCGAATTTGGTTACAGTTTTTGAACCATAATTTAAATATCTATAAATCTTAAATACCTAAAAATGTATTTGGAAGGCAGAAGCAGAAGCTTCATGAACACAGAAATAATAAATACATAAATTCATATACCGGAGGTTCAGCTAAGTTGCTTAAATTTACTAAATTAAATATATCCACATTGGTTTTCTTATATTATAATATATTCTGTAACTTTGTACTTTGTGTGTTACTTTATATGCTCAGCAAAAGTGTTTTTTTATTATACCTACTTACCAGCTGATATAAAATAAATATGTACCAAATATTAACTTTCAAACTTCATAAGGTGTTCACCATTTAATATTATATTAACTTTTTTGTTTTTTTTTAACCTGTTCCTTGCATTTTATTTTTATTTGTTTTTTTTTTATTTATATTTTGTTACAATCTAATATTATTTAATTATCTTAATAAATTATTGTAGAGCCAAAAATAAGATGATTGTTGTTTTTATTGTCCTCCCTAAACAGCCAAGCGAATTGAGGTAACGACAATTCTTTTCTTTCGTCACGTGTGCCTCGTGTATAGGGTATATCTACTAAGAGCACGTGAATTATATTACAACTGTGACAAAATCTAATAAAGTGAAAGTGTGTTCGAGAATTCTCTTGCAGGACTGAGATTTTAAATGTGTTAGTGTACGTAATAATATTTGATAAATCGGGTTATTTACAAGAATTGTTTAGAAATATTGCGTACAAATGATTATTTATAGTACATGGCTATTATTTACATAATTAACTCTTTTTTATGGCGTTATAATGAGTCAGCTTAAGTAACTGTTCTTCAAAATGTTTTCTTGATGCTTTGGACGGTCTCTTGGTGTAACAGTCTCGATCCCCGTCAAGTCTGATATTCTTTAATCATTCATTGTTATCTCACTCCTTTCAACGTCAATATATTATTATTAATATTATTAATGAAAGAAAAACAGTTGGACGTAAAATGAAAGCAAGATCTTTGTGTTTTTAGGTATACGCAGCGCTTTATTATTTTCAAAAGTGTAGTTAATTTTATTTTCCAAAATTAATGATTATATTAGGTAATGAATGTGAATTAGCATTTATTGAGATATATTATATCTCAATACATTGTGACACTTATCTCTAAGGTCTTATTCGGGATCTGAGTAAAATAAAATAATTTACGCACATAAGTTGAAATTTGCAGTATTTATTACAACTAAAAAATTACAATTAATAAAGTGTCTAAAATCTACATTATTATTAATTATTTTATGCTTATAATAAATAACAAACTAATTATAATTAACTAAAAACAATTAATAAACTTAACCAATTTATTAAAGACCACTTACAAAAGATACAGAAATAACGCTAAAATATAAACAGTAATTAACATAACGGTGACCTTCTCTAATGCACTGTTATGCACTACGCAATTCGCTCACTGAATCACAGACAAATCGAAACTAAACTGCCCGTAATCAAACCGGCTGCTTACACAGGTGGGCTTCGGATTTTCGATGTAATAATTAAAATAAAAACCTTCTGATGGCTTCTGCGTAAATCTTAACAAACTGTAAACAAATTAGGATTGAATAAAAGGTTTTACAATCTATCAATCAGTCAAGGAAAATTATCTAAATAGGTACCCGGCTCTTTCAAAATAACCGTTGAACAATAGGCAGGACTACCTGTACTACCTACATAACGATTTATAACTATTTCTTGGAAACCCTATTTATTACTCTAAGTATTTACGTTAACAGTTTTAAATGTATGGTTCTCCTCAAAAATTCTCGAACACGCATTCCCTTTAGATAATACCACAGTATTCATATTCACTCAATGACTTGTTGATTCGCTAACCGTAGCTCATGTTCATCAACGGACCCGGCCTCGCGGAATTGTGAGTCTCTCTCCCTGTCTGTCTCCAGGCAACTGGAACGGGTTTTTATAAAGATTTTTATTAATAATTATTTTTGTTTGTAATTGCTCTCCTTCGTAATAATTTTTTTCTTTAAATTTTTATAATAATATTTGTATTACTCAAAACATCTACAACAAGAAATGTCTGTCAACCAAAACTAAACTAAGACACTACCAAATAGTGGTTCTCCCAGGAATCCACTATTCCAGAAAAACGTTATTCGGGCCATATTGCTCAAGAGACACCGATCGAATTGAGAAAATAGAAATAAAAATACTTAGAAAGGGCACATGGTGGAATGACAGTGGTGGTTAATCCCAAACAAAGAAATCTACAAACTAATCCCCCCACTAACAAATAACTTTAGAAAGAAAAAAATATCATTCCTAGTGCACATACTCAGAGTCAAAAAGTCCAGACTTGTGAACTAGCTGCTCAACCATTTTTGGAATAAGGTGTCGAGACCTAGGTGGCTGAAGGAGGTACAGCGGGATGTGGAGGAACTTGAAATCACTAATCAAGACCTGCTAACAAAATCAGCTAAGTACAACCAACTAGTCAAGGCTGATATGGTAACATTCGAAACAAAAACAGGAAAAGTGTACAACAGGTGATTACCGACGAAGACCGGAAACAGATATCGGAACGTTTTAAGAAAATTTGGGCCAAACGAAAGGAAGCCACGCTTAGGAGAGCGCGCTTTTCAAAGAAACCCAACACTGGAACAGACCTAAACTTGAATTAAAGTGATCCTATGAGGTCTTAAAAGTAAAAAATATATATATTTGTATACTTTCAATTTGTTTAAAACGTTTGTGAATACATTGTAAATTGTTTAGTAAAAATGGCAAATGCTTAAGACATGGCTTTGTTAATGCAAATGTTAAATAAAATTAAGGCAAGTAATGAAAAATTTAGTAATAAAACACAAGAAATGGGGAAACTAATAACCAAAAATACATGCAATTAATGACAAAATTCAGGTAGGCAATAAAACAATATATGATAAAATAGAGGCAAGCAATGATGAGATAAAATCAGGGTTAAAAATTGAGATAGTAAAAATTAGGGGTATTGTAGATAATTTAAATTTTGTAGGATAGATTCGGTAGAAGTCAACTTAAGAAATGTTGTAGTGTTTGTAGAATTTAAATTAAAGGAATGTTTTAGATTTATTAGAATCTCGAATAAAAGCAAATAATCAATTAGTAGACTCTAGGTTAGAATAAATCGATAACGCTGTAGATGTTAGAACATTATTAAAACAATGACATCCAGGGAAAATCGGGATCTGTAATTCACACCGGCAGTTTATCTCCGGGCACATACAATTTTTTTTGACAATAACAAAGGTATTAATGTATGCTGTTGCTTAGAAACAGTTGATGGTGGGGTCGCTCAATTTGTTGTTATAATTTATTCATAATTTATTTGGCAGTATGGAAGACAAGACAAAATTTTATATAAGAATTTTATTTTTGTTGTAATTGGAGTTGAGGTGTTATTGTGGTGGCAGCCATTGAGGCATGTCCCCACCCCAGTGCCAGCGGAGGAGGAAGAAAATAGTAAGAATGATGAGGATTATCATCCTCCGAAGAGAGATCAAAGTCGACCAAGGTTACCAGACGTTTAAAGTGAGTAAACACACATTAATTTCTAAATCACTATATTGCCCTATATCAACAAGCTAACGGCAGGATTCGCTCTCCAGCCCTTTGTATGTTGATGTAGGATAAGATAGTGAAATAGAAATTAATGTGTGTTTATTCACTTTAAGCAAATATACTGTCTAACCTTTTATGTAGAGCAAAACAATTTTAGTAAATGAGGTGATTTTTTAAAAAAATCGTAGAAGCCGTTTTTGAAAAAATCACAAAAATGTTCGTTTTACTATAATGAATAAAATTAATGTAAAAAATATCGTGTGAAACACTCACGCAACTTTCTCTTGCCAGAGCAAATATTGAACAATATAACCTAACATTAGTAATAAAACATTAGAAATAAACAAAAAATAAACTCAATAAACATAGCCTAATTTTAATCATGATTGAAAGACACAACATGAAAATCAACCTCAGTTTGGCTTTAAAATACGGAAAATCACTCTTTCACGCTAAACTAGGCTCTGTAGAGAAGAATGCTCTAAACAAAAGCTGTAGATCTTTTTTTAATTTCCTATAAATACGATTATATACACTTTTGTCGTAAAATGTATATTAAGGCTGAAATATTAAAAAACTCGATTTTTACACGATTTCGTGAGAAAAAAACAAAACATCGGGCTAATTACCGACAAACTAAGCGTTATACAAAAAAATGTTTGAAATAAAAGTTGTGGGATTTTAAATTTTCTACATTTTTTTGTTACATAAATTTTTACCCTTAAATTCATATATTAGTCACAATCTTAAAAAACCAATTTTTTTACGAAAAAACAGCCTCACCAAGAATTTCAGCAGACATGGCACCTACTCTAACTTGTAGAGCATAAAAATTTAGTAAATGAGGTGATTTTTAAAAAAATCGTAAGAGCCATTTTTGAGAAAATCGCAAAATAGTGAAAAACGACATGAATAAACTAATACTTTCGGTTGACCGATTTTGATGAAAATGTTTGTGTCGGGTCCTCTAGTAGTATCTAACTTAAGTTTCAAGTTCGTACGATGTTCTATTTTTGAGATATTCTGTTCACACACACACAGACCAATCGCTAAAAAAATGTTTTTTTTTTTTGGATTCAGGAGGTGAGAAAACGTACAGATCCAGTGAAAACTCAATTTCAAAAAATCGACATGAAAACAATACTTTCTTCCTAAATATTTTTATAGGCAAGAGAAAGTAAAAATAAACTACTGATAGGTATTTTCAAGGTTTAATTTTTTTCTCAAATAGATCGGTAGATCTGTATTCCATTTTATTTGTAGGTAGCGGCTTGTTAAATTTTGTGTTTAAATGTTCTGTATTAAATAATTGATGTGGTCTATCAAATTTTCAGTATTTAAGTTTAGTAGCTTCTGTCACAGTAGGAACTCTGTTAATAACAGAAACTAAATACAACTGATTAATCACAACACAATAAATAAACTGGAATTTTATGATTATTTGAAACAAATTAAACCTTCGCGGACTATTGATGGAAATATCCGCCAAAATAATTTTCCAAATTGCTTTGCAAATATATGCACATGCAGTTTTGAATGGTTATGGTTTTATAGTAGATCCACACATTTGTAAGTTAAAGCAAAAAAGATTTTCACTAAAATTTGTCTAAACAGTCATCGAAATTATACAAAAATATCTAAATATTCCAGGAAATTTGCAGCTGCGGAAACTGGGTCGATAGAACTGCCCCACAGTGTTTCCTGGCTGTCATGAAGTCGGTGTTCCATATTAGTCGTACATCCTCTGTTGTTAATACTTACGTTCGTCAAATTGAAAATATTTTTTTAAAACATCTGTGACTTGTATATTTGTTTCCTCTTTTTATTCTACGAACTCAATGTATTTTTTTCAGTTCTGCTTATGGAGATATCCGTGTAATGTCACTCAGGACTAAGACGGATTTATCTCCATCCTTTATTATGAAGAAATATGAAATTAAAAATATATTATGAACTTTTCATGGATTCTGAGTCATTGAAAACAGTTTTTTATTCAATAAAACACATATCCTCGATCGGGACCAACGAAACGTGGCGAAACCTTGCTTGTGAGTTTGGTAGCCCTGAAAAGGGCCGTTTAATTTAATGACGGTTGGCGGTCCTGAGAAGGACAAATTGATTTTTATGATGACCCTGAAAAGGGCCGTTATTGGTGGTTGGAAGCGGCGAGCCTGCGTGTTGAAAGCGGAGCCCAAAGAGTGACGGCTCGGCTACCGGTTTTAGGCCTAGCCTTCCCTCTGAGGGAGTTGGGTCCCCACTCCAGCGTTCTGGGACCGTCTGCAGGTCCTGATATTAGTAAGGCAGTCGGCGAAAATTCCCCTTGTCTAGGCGTCTGCATACGGTCGCCGGAAGTTCAGCAGGAAAAGCAGGAGGCATAAACGGGGCCCTTTTGGCTCCCGGGTAGGTGAAGGCTTACTAGTGCGGGAATGTGCGTCCGCGACCGGTACCGTCAACCAAGAATGGCTACGTTCGGGCTCGGCTGACCAATCCAGGCTTGTCAAGTTTTACACCCTGGAACCGTTGATGCTCCTCTGGAATCCTCTCCTTCCGTTGTTGTTGTTGGGCGCCGTGTGTGTGGTGTTGCCGACTGGCATGTAGCCATTGGTAGCATGGCTTGGTTCAGAAACCTCTCGACGATCAGGACCCCACCTTGGGTGCAACTTGTCGTCGTCCCCGGTTGGGGACACACATTTTTCTAAAAAAAAATCTTTTTATCCCGACTCATAATAATTAAATTCGTCTGAGACATGAAACCAATTATTCCGTTCACAAAGTGTCAGCGAAGAATATACTATAATTCTCTGAAACTTTTAGGTTTAGTTAGGTATTGAATTCTAATTTACTCTCTGGGTATTATATACATGTGTTACTTAAATGTAGTAAGTTATACATTCTATATTGTAATTTCAGAAAGACATACGAATATGATGTTCAATAATTAGTACAAATTATTGGTATATTACATGTATTAATTATCAACAACAGCAATTACAAGTTACAACGATGATGAAACTGCAATATTGTACTATTTTCCAGCACGATTGAATTAAAGTTACTATTGCACTAATGCTCTAAAATCCTTACCGATTATTAGTAATCGCTTTTATCATAACGATTCTTAATAATAACGAGCACATCAGAAACTTATAACAAAAGTTGCAACCAATTGTTCGTTGACGCTGAGAAAAGAAAGATTCAAAAGTAATAATCTTTATCAAGGAATAGTTTTTTATTACTTTATTTTTAAAAGTAAAAGAATAAAACCGATGAAACAAAACTGATTCATTATTACGCTCATTATTAAACTAGATATTGTATTTATTTATTTATTTTTAATACTTAAGTATATATAGGGTGATTTAAAATTCAACTAGAATTTCTTGTGGGTTGATCGTATAGCTTAAATTAAGAAAACACATTGATAATAATAAAACAATAAAAGCAACTTACAAAAAGCGATTTTAATGTTGGGAATGTTTAATGTTCCTGGTTCAAATCCTAGTAAAGGTAGTTACTTTTATACGGATTTGAATACTAGACAGTGGTTACCGGTGTACTTTGATGGTTGGGTTTCAATTAACCATACTCTCTCAATAATGGTCGGCCTGAGTCTGTACAAGACTACACCTCATTTACACGTCATACATAAATCATCCTCATCTCATTGGGTCATGGGGTTGCTTATTGTTCTAAATTGAACAGATTGCAACGTACACACATTAGGAATTAAAAGAAAAAATGTTGGGAAAAATTACAAAGAATATTATGAACATTTAAATTAGAAAAAGAAAACAATGGGGGGTTTTTATTCGAGGCAGCGAGAAAAACTCATGTTCACGCCACTTTCTCACGATGAAGGAAGTAGTGTTTGACTCAATTGAGGCGTTCTCATCCAGCCCCAAGGAGGCCGTAACCGCCTACCAACCAAAAACCCGCTGCCTGGCTACTTAATCTCACATCAGCAAACAACTCTCCACCTCGGAACTGTTTATATAATACTACAAGGGAAATATCACGAAAAAAAATTTACATACTGTTAGCGGGTCGTGGAAGGGAACCGTAGCCTAATTCCCCTCTCGCTGTTACTGACCAACACTCACTCTCTCACTTTCATTCATCTCTTTCATCAACAGCTCAGGAAATTAGTGTCAGCCTACCTTACCTTCTGAGATGAGACAGGATTGATTTACTATGGGAGCGAACGATCCTGCTGATTTCCAGATATCTCCTCCTCCGCAGTATCTTTGTTTATTTGTCTTTAAACAATGGGGTTTAAAGGGAAATACAAGATAAGATCAAGAATAGAACTGAAAGGAAACATAATTGAACAATTGAAACACTTCAAATACCTAGGAAATGATGTTTCATATGATTTGGTTAGAGATGTGTTAGACAAATTGGTAATATTTCAAGATATATATGTAGATCTAGACATCGAAATTCAAATATCCGGTGTGAAAAACTTACACGACTTTCTTTTGCCAATGTAAATGATGACGTATATTAGCTATTTTTAATCATAAGTAAATAACGTAAAATGAAAAACTTAACCCAATTTTAATCATGAGTGAATTATGCAAAATGAAAATCAATCTGTTCGATTTAAAATAAGGAAAACCACTAATTGACACTAAACTAAGCTCCATCGAAAAAATTCTTAAGGTACAAGTTGTAGTGGTTTTTAGTTTCTATAAATTTTTGATTATATATGTAATATTAAAAAATCAATTTTTTTTAAACAATTTTGATGAGCAGAATACAGAAAATCATTAATCGGCTAAAAGTTCTACAAAAAAACAATAGAAATATAAGTTGTAGGATTTTTTAATTTCATACAATTTTAATTATGTACATATTTACCGTAAAATGGATATTAAAGCAACAGTCTTAAAAAACAATTTTTTACCACGGAGCCAACCTCCACAAGATTTTCAGTAGACATGTCACCACTTATCCATCTTGTAGAGAATTAAAAATGTAGTAAATGAGATGACTTTTTTTTTAAATCTTAAAATTCATTTTTGAGAAAATAGAAACAAGTCAATAATTGCATGAGTAAACCACTGCTTCCGGTTGACCCACTTTGATGAAAATGTTCTTTTCAGGTCCCTTTTTAGTATACTACCTACTTTAAGTTCTAAGTTTCAACTTAGTACTTCGGAATATAAAGCTCTAAAACCAATTTTATTCAGTTTTTCAGGTTAAAAATCTATAGATTTCACTAAGTTTTACCTCAAGTTGTTTTTTACTTTATGAATGCTATTTAAAACTGTGCGTACATACAACTAGTAAATTTTTGGATTTCTTTTGCGATAGTGGGTGAAAATTTGACGTGAATGATTTAAGGGAGAATAATCCCCTTTTAATTAAAGTCATAACAATTTCAGTATAACTTCATTTCAGGGGGTTAACTAAATTCAACGTGAAATATTTTGCCCACCTTAACTCGATAATGAAGGGCTTGCGGACCTGTGTTTATAAATAGGCATATTTTCTCATTTATAGATATTCAATCCAAGATATTTCTGTTAAATTTTGAATCACCCAGTAAAAACATCTTGTATTTTGTGTTAAAAAGTTTCTTGATTAGTATAAGAAATTTGCAAAGAAATATCTTTTCTTTAGTTTAGTTTTCATGGTTTTATTTTTACAATATTCATTATATTTTATCTTATGATCTAATTCTTTATTACAAACAGGGATATTTTTAATAAGTCTGATCATTATGTTTTATTTTATTATAATCAAGATATATTCCTTTGTTCAATTAAGTTATTCCAAAGGAAAATTACTAATTTATATACATGACTTAGATTATCGCAAATATTGATTTTCCGTCATATTGAACTATTATCTCCTCATGTTTTTACAAATACTAGATATATTTTACTCATATTTCTGACGTCTTTGAATGAATAAATTTTTAAACTGCAAGTACAATTAAATACGTTTTCATTCAAATTGATTTATATTTACAAAACTTCTAAATTTATGTATTTAACACTATAAAATTTTGTTAACAAAATGTGGGGTAAATATTAACAAATTGTAAATTACCGCTCGATTAAGCGTTCGAAAAATGATATATGAGAATTTATTAATTTGTGTTTTCCATTAATAAAATCTCTTTATTTTGAGAAAATGTTATTCCTTAAAATTTTGTAACAGAGTAAAGTGTATTAATTTATTTATTTTTAGCATGGGAAAACCTTATTATTCTGGGGGTCTTGAAAAGTACCGTTTAAGCGGTGGTCATCTACGCGGTAAGAGTCAGTCGGTATGTGGTTACGGTCGTCGTGACGGTCTCGTCGAGGAGGTGGGCAACACTTCACCTCGTCGTCCAGTGGAGACGACATCCTCTTCCCTCGCAGTAGTGATTCAATAGCTGCTTCGTCGAGATCCGATTGGCGCAACGCCTGTTTAAGGGCCACAATGGAAATCGCTCGTAGCAGCGGGTGATGACGGTCCCGGTGAAGAGTTGGAGGGAAAACATCATCTTCTCTCTTGCGGGATCGTCGTCTCTTGCAGGGTCTTTGCAGGAGTCCGGTAGCCCTGTGCCGATGGTTGTAGTCTGCTCAGAACTGTAAAGTGGAATGGCAATTAAAAAACTGAAACTGGTAGAAGAGGTAAATTGACAATGTAGTGGGAGTTACCACTCAATCGTTCGGAGAAAAATGAAAGATCTGGGGCCTCTTCTTAAGAGTATTACGGAAAGGGTAATTGATGAAAAATATTTTAGTTTCAGAATCGTGGGCTGTAGGACCATAATGATAATCAATATTTTAGAAGTATTTACTAGGTTTTTAGCAATATAAATATTACCAGAAACGAAGCTGGGCGGGCAGGACTAACGTTAACATTTTAGTTAACTGGCCTAGAATAGTCGCGGGTTAAAGATAGTCGTTGAGCGGTATCCATTCGCGCGGATTGGCCGCATCGTAGATCTTCCTGATGAGCTCGATGTCAGATCTCTTGCCAGCGTCGTGTAGCTTCCTTGACGTGTTGTGAAATTAGTATTCTACGGAAGGGAAAAGAAGGTGTTCATGCACTATGGAGTTGGGGATTAGGAAGTGAAAGTTAGCGATGAGGCGGAGGATGCGGTTTTGTAAAGATTTGAATTTGTTGCGGTGACTTTTGGCAAGCAGAGGTCACCAGAGTGGCGACTCGCATAGCAGGAAGGAGGGGTTGATGGCCGAGTAGATGAGGAGTTTAAGGGTGTTACTGAGGGCTCTGAGCCGAAGGATAGGTGTTAATTGATAAAGGAGGATCCTGCCCTTACGGAGTTTGTTCTTTGCGTGTTCGGCGAAATTCAACCTCTTGTCCAGCGTAACTCCCAGATATCTCACACTGGTTTCCCGGCGATGAAGTTCAATGCAGGGCTCTTATATAGTAACCAGAGGGTTGACTACGGGCACTCTCCATTGCCGGTAATGGTCTGTCGGCATGTAGGAATCATAGCCTTTCTCTCCGTCGGTATGTTAAAATCTTTGTCGGCGACAATGCAGTAGATAATAAAACAAAAAGACGGTGACAATTTGTAAATTTATTTTCTTTCTTATTATATTTTTTGCGGATTGCCACAAAGGCCACGCACGGATATTTACTTCATTATAGTCAAGGTATTGTTTTCCATTCTTCCTAGTTCATCGTTTGCTTGTAGTTGTTTACTTGCCGACATTTATTTGAAACTTCCCAGTTGCTTCGATTAGGTGTTTTTTTCAATCGTGCCATACATTCATCAATAACATTTATTTCCACATCGTTACTAGATTGGAACAGATTGCAGATTTGCTAATATCAATAAGTAAAATAAAATTGAAGATGCATTAGCTGATTGGTCATCAAGGATGACCAGTTTGTTGTATTTTAACCTGTTAAAATTTTTCAAAACCTACCCGAGATCAAACTCGGACACTTCAGCTGTGAATTTGAATAAGTAACCATTCTAAACCACTGTGTTGTATAGTCAGGCGGATAGAAATAGTTATTATTTCCAGTCAATAAAGTAAAACTCTTTGATTATTTAAATTTAATTACTAAATGAAACCGCAGAACTAATTTGATGATTTCACCATAAAACATTACCAAGTAATAAAAATAATAAATGAGTTGGAAAGTTAAATGACGCAACAATCTTAATTATTCGAAGCGGTTGTTTTATTGTGAATTAAATCAAGTTGCGGAAAAGGGAGTAGAAATGTTTCTCGTCTTGATGAGAAGGGTTAGTCTCACCCTCCAGAAAAGAGAAATGCGTGGTAGTGATGGCGATGTTAAGATTTTATCGCAACTTGTTAGTTCGGTAGAAGCCTAAAGAACCGTATTGTAACAGTGCAGCGTTTACCGTTAACTCATTCTTTAGTTTGGAGGCCGTTGTTCTAGCAAGGGGTAGTTACGCTTGCCCTTCTTTACAGACCGTTATTTTATTTTGGCTTGTGTTAGTCCGAGGATAAGTTTAACGTAACGCTCGGTGCTTTGGTCTAGTGGCGCTCGTTGTTGCTACTACCATACACATCTATCTATCCACACCACTACTCTGTAACTATGTTAGGTTAGTCTTCAAAATATTTAGGAGGATCGTTGCCAGTTTTACTAGACCTTCTTAAATGTCAGCCCTTTAGAAGGGCAAACAATTTGTTTACATAATTTAAAAACTCAACAAAACGCTGATCTTTATTTTAAAACAGTCTAAACTTTTTCATAAACGTATTTACCCAACTACAATCAGAAATTATTTTTATTCTACATTTTTGCTGCCCAGAACAGACAGGTGGAGTGTCAAATTTTTTACACTGAATCTGTTCGTTGCAGGGCTAAAATAAATAGTTCTGTTTCTTAACACATGGTCAGCCAATTAAATGACTAAATCATTTAAGAACAGAAGAGGTAGAGGTGTAAAAGACACTAATCAGAGTTATCTCCTCTGGAAGTAATGAATTTCATTATACAGCCAGACCCTGTGGTGAATGATGTGAAGGTGTCATTTGCAGAGTGGAAAATATGTACTTTTCAGAGGGCCCGGCATGCTGATAAGCGTACTTTTCCACTCGGTGAGGAAGGCAATGGTAAACCACCTCACTCCTCGTTTTACTTACTAAAACCTCTACAGGTTCAAACCAGCCTTTCGGCTGATGACCTAAACAACAACATTCTATATTTAAATTTTTTTATTTTACTTATAATTTTTTTATAGCCTCCACATCACCCCTTATATATTTCTAGCCATATATATAGCCTTATATAATATGTAATAGCCATTTCTAGCCTCCGACAAGCAATAAAATACAAACTGGGAAGCGGGACGGACTTACTTAGTGGAAGAAAGGCAGCAGAACAGATTGATCCTTTATTTCCTGCGTACCTATCGTGAACTAAGGGGAGTTTAGACATACAAAAGAATAAACATTTAAATTAACTAAAGTTAAGTATCATAGCACTTAATTCTCTCGGTGACGTTAAAAATTGCAACAAAAACCAATAAAAAATATCTACACTACAGATAACAAAATACAATAGTAATTAAAATAGATTACAGAAAACGTCTAAAGTTAGAAACGTTAAAACGTCTAAAGAATATTCTAATGTAGAGACAAATATAAGGAAAAGACGCCTTAAATTCTATGGCCATACAATGAGGCTTCCCGATCACAGACTAACGAAAAAAATAGTAAAATACGTAGCATCCCTCGTTGATGGAGGTGAATGGATCCGAAATGTTAAAAAAGACTTGGAGATGGCTAAGATTGTGAAAGAAGACTTGGACACAAGAAACAATTTTAGGAGGAAGGTTGAGAAATGGGAAGTTAAACCAGAGACAAAAGCTCCGAGAACTGGAGTAAAATGGAGTGAAGAAAGAAAGGCTAAATTCTCGCAGTGAATGAAAAACTGGTGGGCAAATAAAAAGAACAACAAGAAACCCCAAAACTGAATCATCTTTACTTAGCGTCTTCCACTTTGGGAGTTTTACGACTAATAATAATAATAATAATAATAACGACCCAAAACGAGGATGAGTACAGAAAATCTTCTATCATCGGAATTCCGATGTAACTTTGTAACACTGCCTGGCTATTTGATTCACCCGACAGCTTGTCACACGGGCTATCCCTCGCTGACCGGAATTTAACAGTTTAAGTTGTAATAGATTAAAAAACACTTAATAATTGTTAATAAAAATACGTGAGACTATTGGCTTAAAGGAGCGTAAGCCGAATTTAAAAATATCAACGTCATTATTTTGAAAAATATATTCAATCCCTCAATACATATATGTGTCTATCTATGTGTACGTATTTGTGTGTAATCCGTAACGTTAATGATGATGATATAAATAATCATTAATGATAATAATTATTATGAAAAATGTAAAAAAGAAAAATAATATTTGTTTCGTATAAAGAAAATAGAAAATATATAGTCTACCATATTGAAAAAATGTATTTACGAGTACATACACAACATTGAATTTTATCATTCACACATCTAATTCGAATGTTTAACTTAACATTTAGATAAAAATTTAAATTAAAACATGTAAATATACTTGATATTTTGATAAAAAAATAATAAAATTTAATATAGAAATATGAAAATTATGATTGATTATGACAAGCAAGTTACACACCCTAAATGTTCAAATCACCTTTTTCTGTATTAAATTTTTTATTTTATTATTTTTTTAATAAAATGTTATCATAATGTTATGTTGATAATTATTGAAAAGGGTTTCGTGTGTATGTTTTGTATACGTGTGTTATGAGGGTGAGTTTGAATATTGAAGGTGGATAATAACACGCAATTGACTTTACATTATTTAAAAATACAGTGTGTAGAAAAAGAAAAGTTAATACTTTCTTATTAAGTTGGTAGTTAAGTCAAAAATTTAAAATTTGACTTTTTTTATCCAAATAGTTAATTTATTTTTATACTTATGTGCACATCATAAATTATTTTTATTACCTTTTAAAAAAGCTACCGCAACGCTTACACTGTGCGTCTAAAAAATTGGAATTGGCGTGCCACAAAAATTTATATTTTGTAAAATAGATGATCTACGTATTAACATGTTTTTACTAACAAATCGACCGAAAAAAGTTATTCCATAATTAATTTTAAGTAACTTTCTAAACGAATTTATTAACAATTTTTGAAAAACTTGAAATAAACTGTGGTGTTTTGATCTTGAATTAATTCGTTCACACAGACACACACACACACACACACACCAATAGCTAAAAATATGTTTTTCTTTGTTCATGAAGTCTGTAAACGTGTAGGCTTAGGTTATATACAGTGAATATTCGATTTCAAAAATCAATATAAAAACAATACTTTCCTTCCCTATATACTCATGTAGGGCAAGAGAAAAAAAAACGTAGTAAGAAAATTTGAAAGTAAACACAGAAACTGTCCCTGGTACCGTAGATTATTTATATACTACACTCTTTTCTTATCAAAGTTTTCAACTTCAGCTATTTTTTCGTCTTTGCCTCAAATCTGGATGTGCAACCGCTTCTATACCAGGCTTCCCGATTTCGATTACTGAACATATCTGACATTTTTACATCAATAATTTTTATTTATCACCAATTACTAAACATGTTTGCATTAGCATAGATGTGCATAAAAGTCTGTCACAAAAACAGGTAACAGTTAATTTGTAAAATATTCTCTGGCCGCCCCCATGGCCCAGTAGTAGACTGCTTTACAGCGCAGAATAAAGCAATACGAAAGGACCGGATTTAATTCTCAGCTTGAATAAAACATTTATTACAATTTAAAAGCGCCGATTTCGTACGTAACACATAATAGTCGTTTACAATCAAAAGAGTGAAGAGGCTTTAAATAGCCTGAACTAAAATAAGGTTAGAGCAACAGTTCCCACATAAGGGGGCGCCCCTTAAAGGAGGTGTGAAGACACGTCAAGGGAGGCACGGGACCTCGAAATTGCTTTGCAGTCCAAAACGGATCCTTTTATTGATAATGTTGACTCCCTGTCAAGAAAAGAAACTTTACAAATGATTCTGCTGCCAATTACGATTTTGATAAAATTAAAAAATCATAATTTTGGGTTAAGTATTACCAATTGGTCTAAAGTATATAACAGGAAACGCAGCAATTGTATTTACCTTTTTCTAGCATCTATCTGTGCGAAAAAGCGTTCTTAGTACTTGCTAGAATAAAACCTAAGTATCGGTGCAAAGTTGATGTTACTAATGATTTACGTTGTGCACTTTCTAGTATCAAACATCTTGTAAAAATTGCAAGGTTATTAATTTCACTGATTTATTTTGTCTTTTGTTAAAATTAAATTACAACTTGTAATGCTACAAAAACAATAAAAAAAATGTATGGTTATTTAATGTATTTTTTTTTCTTCATTGCCTAATAAAATTGCGTAAGGAGGCGTGGGAAGTTTTTTTCTTGACAAGAGGGGGCGTGATAAAGGAAAGTTTGGGAATCACTGGATTAGAGTCATGCATACGAAAACTATTATAGTACGTTTAACTCACCGGGTTATTCTAGTGGTAAAGTCATCGCCGTGAGTCAGCTTCAACAGCCGTTCTTTTGGAGACTAAGGTTCCGTGTTTCAAATCCTAGTAAATGTAGTTACTTTTGTACAGATTTTAATACTATAAAATGGTTAGCGCTGTACTTTGATGGTTAAGGTGTAATAAACCATACTCTTCCAAAAATGGTGGGCCTGAGTCTCTCTACAAGACTACACCTCATTCACACGTCATACATATTATCATCCTCATCTCATTGCGTCGTGGGATTGCTTATCGTTATAAAAATTTAACAGATTACAACGTACACACAGTGTGGATAAAAAAAAGAAAACAATCAAATTATACTGAAAAAATATTCAAATTTAGTTGTAGGTTAATACTTATAGCCAATATTCTGATTCCAAAAATTCAAAATTTAAGAAAATACTGCATTACAATTAACAAAATATGTTTAAAACCCACTTTTAATATTCCTAGCATTTCAATATTTTCTAAGATATTCTTTACTTCTTCTTCTTCTATTCTCCTCCTCCTCATCCTCCTCCTCCTCCTTTTCTCCTCCATCTCCTCCTCCTTTTCTCCTCCTTTTCTCCTCCTCCTCCTCCTTCTCTTTCGCCTCCTCCTCCTCCTTCTCTTTCGCCTCCTCCTTCTCCTCTTCCTTTTCCTCCTCCTTCTCCTCCTCCTTCTCACCCTCCTTCTCACCCTCCTTCTCACCCTCCTTCTCACCCTCCTTCTCCTCCGCCTCCTTCTTCTCTCCTACTCTTCCTTCTTCTCCTCCTCCTCCTCCTTCTCTTCCTTTTCCTCCTCCTTCTTTTCTTCTTCTTCTTCTACTTTTTCTTCTTTTTCTTCTTCTGCGTCTCCTCCATTCTTCTGCATTCTCTAAGTACTTTAACCGTTTTTCCCGGATTTTCCTATTAATTTTTCCTGTGTAATCAATTAATAGTAGGCCATATCATTCTCTTTGCATAAAATGACCGAGCTAATTAAGTTTTCTTGTTTTTAAAA
The DNA here is from genome assembly GCA_035578175.1 of Catonia carolina. NCBI lineage: Eukaryota > Metazoa > Arthropoda > Insecta > Hemiptera > Achilidae > Catonia > Catonia carolina. Next base: position 62,748,895 of record JAQMRL010000006.1, read on the forward strand.
TCTTCATAAGTTCTCTCATTTTACTAATTAAACGCAGAATTCTTCATTTATTTTCTCCATTGTTCATACTACTTTCAACATATTATAGGCTAGTACACACAAAGTTTATTTCTTTACACCCTATGGAATAATAACACCATGCGATTAGTTTTACATGCATTATAATGTGTATTTTAACACGACATGCATTTGTTGACTTCATTATAATTATTATTATTATTATTATTACAATTATAATTATTGATACAACAATAATATATTATTAAAGTTGAGTAAAATAAGCTGTTACTTGTTTTTGACATGGTATTTCATATAACTAACGTGTATAATAGCATGCAAAATATAATGTCATATTATATACAAATATGCAGCACATTATATTCTGTTTGATAGACAAGACCATTTATATGTAGATTGGAATTTTATTTCTTAACACGTTTCTTGCATAAAATTTGTTTGAAAAAAGTAATCACCGATTCCTTTTCTCGATAATATTATACAACTATTATAGAAACGTTAAATTTTATTTTAAATTTTTTAACATTTATAAATGTTAAAATATTTTCTTTATAAAAAGGAAAAATGAATATTAAGTTCAGGTTTAATTATACCTATTTTCTTTTATCTTAAATATAATATGTCGTTATTTTTTCACCCGACTTCAAACGAAAGGAAATTTCTTTAATTCGTGGCGCTTGTATTGTTTTTTACATATGCATATAGCCTAATAGGGAAGAAAAATATTGTTTTCATGTTGATTTTTTGAAATAGTTTTCACCGGCAATACAGGTTTTCAGGTGCCCTGAACTCAAAAAAAACCATATTTCTAGCGATTGGTCTGCGCGTGCGCGCGCGTGTGTGTGTTTGTGTGTGTGGGTGTACCTGTGTTTGAACAAAATATTTAAAGAACAGAATATCGTACAAAGTTGAAACTTGGAAACTAAACTGAAAAATCCCTTTCATGCGACGACATTGGTGGAATTTTTTTATAAAGAAAAGGAGTCGGCCCGAAAAGTCACAATGCGTGCTCAATTGTAGTAGTTAGTCACTCACTCATGGCTTTTTTTAAGAGGCAGGGAAAGGCATTTTTGTTTAGCTTCAACTTTACAGCATTATTACGTTGCATATTATATTTCGTTCAGCACTGTGAATAGTCTGCCCACGTTTACGAGAAACTAACATTTCCGTTTATGGTAAAAACCAGTTATATTCGTACAGTTACCCTATATTCGATGTACTGTATATATGCTCTGGTATAGTATAAGTTGTTTTGTTTGTTGTACTGAAATTGAAGCAGTCGCACATGTGCACTGATACTTCTCCCCCTTTACCCCTCGATGCAAACAAAGCCAAACTCGTGAATCAAGTTACTTTAAATTGAGGAAAGGTCTGGGGTCTTTCCTTTAGAACAACCATTATTTGATTTTAGTTTTTTATTTTCCCATTACTTTACAAAAAGGATGACTCGGCAAATTAATTTTCTTATTTTTATAACTTTGAAATCTAAAACTATTTATATTTACTCGTGGTGGGAAGATTAATCTACCCAACTATGGTTACCCATGGTCAAGGGTAGATCAATTTACTGATTGTTTTTTATTTCTACTTTCGCAACTACTTAATCTATTATTAGGGTGTTATTAATTACAAACTAGATGTTAGTTACGTAAATACTAATTAATCTATTAAGACTTTTATTAAAGTAGTTTGTTATATTATTATATAAGTTATACATAAAGAAGAACACACAATAAAATACGCGTATGAACTTTGCAAAACAAAGAATGTATTTACAAATAAAGAAAATTAGTTATCGAACCGGTAGACGAGCTCAAAATTACGAGGTGTGGCTATTAAATAACGAGACTGACGTTGTAAAATATTTTATTTTTTTTAATACATAATCACTTATTTTCACCTTCAATATACACTCCTTCTCTATCCCTACAACGATCCATGCGAATTTTCCATTGTTGGAGACAGTGCTGGAAGTCATCTTCTGTTAGCTCCTTCAGGACACGTATCGTTTTCTCTTTTACAGCTTCCACAGACTCAAATCTTGCCTCTTTTAATGTAGATTTCACGTTAGGGAACAGGTAGAAGTCACTTGGTGCAAGATTTGGTGAATAAGGTGGATGTTCTATCACTGAGATGCTGTACTTGGCTAGGAACCTCTTGACAGAAAACGCACAATGAGCTGGCGCATTGTCTTGGTGGATAACCCATGATTTGTCCTTCCACATTTCGGGGCGTTTTTTCCTTACTCTTTGACGTAGTTTAGAAAGTACCACAAGGTAGTAATACTGATTAATTGTTTGACCTTCAGTAACCAAGTGAAGGTACACAATCCCATGTATATAAAAAAACAATCATCATTGCTTAAAATTTTGAATTGCTCATTCTAGCTTTTTTGTCTCTCGGTGATGTTCGGCTCTTCCAGTGCATGGATTGGCCCTTCGTTTTCAGATCATAAGTAAGAAACCACGTTTCATCACTTTTATTATCGTTTCCAAAAATTTGGGTCATTTTCAATCGTGTACAAAGTGTCAGTACAAACATTTTTGCGAGCTTCATTTCAAACATATTTGAGCAGCACGTGTCCTGAAGGAGCTGACAGAAGATGACTTCTAGCAGCACTGTTTCCAAATAATGGGAAATTTGCATGGAGCGTTGTAGGGATAGGGAAGGAGTGTATATTGAAGGTGACAATAAGTGATTATGTATAAAATTAAAATTAAATATTTTACAACGTCAGTCTCGTTATTTAATAGCCACACCTCGTTATTGATTTCTGGTGTAACCATTGTTTCTACAGCTACTCTCCATACTTCCAATAGTCACATGGTAATTGGTTTAATTTATACTTAATGAAGCCCGTTATATTTTTAAGTTGTAAGGAAAGCAGATTTATCAGCTTGATTGTAGCAGAATGTTTTAGGTATGAAGTTTTTGAGGCCGTATGTAAAAGTAAGAACTCCTTGTTCCTTATGTTATACAGAATGTATCTTCCTTTATGTTAAAATATCAACCAGCGGACTGGAAAAATTATGAAATAAAAATAGTAATATTAAAGACAAAATATAACAGACGTAATACGAATCCCAATAAATCAATGTATAGAGAAGACAAAACATATATAACATAGAAAAAGACAACTTAAAGCAAAGGTATTAACTTAAAACTTCTTCAGACTTTTATAATGTTAATGTAAGCATTAATACTTTTACATTTACAAAAAAAAGTAAGCAACAGTGTAAAACAATGTCAAAATGTTTGTTTAATGGAAAAACTTTCCTCTTAGTGATTTTCGTCAGCGTTAACATAGATAGACGTGTTGTTGGTTATAAAACAAAGAGTTATAATATAAAATAAGATAAATAATAAACGAAGAGAGAAAGAGATAGGATAATAATGTAAAGAAAATATAGGAGAGAGAAAGAAAATGATGAACTCTAAGAACACAACATTCAGCCTACTCTGTATGAATAAGCATTACTTTTACAACACAACCTTAAAAAGAGAAGTACACGCAAACCATTTATCGCACGCACAGTTTTAATTAGTTCACTTCTCGCTGAACTAACTGAACTAAACAGAACGAATCATTTCTGATTCGTAATTCACATTTATCAACAATAATTAACATAACAAAAACAACAACAATACGGAATGTAAAACAAACATAAAATGGTAAAACACTCCAATGATAATTGCGTTATTTCATTCGGTTATTAGTTCTACTAGACTTACGTTTTAAATAGATTAACAGCAAAACAAGTAACAAAAGGAATTAAGATAAAAGTTCTGCGTTATCAAAATTATCACTAAACATGGTTTGGACTTGTAAGTTTATTTGTTAGTACATTTTCGCCCTTTTTGGTGAATAGGGTCTAGTGAAAAGATCGGTTAAGCTGCACTAAATAAAATTAATGGAAGAAATATATTAATTTTTTATCACTAATGTGTGTACGTTGCAATGTGTTCAATTCAGAACAATAAGCAACCCTATGACCCAATGAGATAAGGATGATATGTAAATGACGTATAATCTTGTACAGATCCTGACCGACCATTCTTGGGAGGGTAGACCTAAGGTTTGTTGAATCTCAACCATCAAAGTACAGCGGCAACCATTGTCAAACCCGTATAAAAGTAACTTTACTAAAATACCCTTACTAGGATTTGAACCAGGAACCTTCATCTCCAAAAATCAGCTGTTAAACAGCTAACTTGCGGCAACCACTTTACCTTTAAACCAACCCAGTGGGTCGGAAAATATCATTTTTTTCCGTTTGAATCACAACACTGGAACAGGCCTAAACTTGAACTAAAGTGATCCTATGAGGTCTCAAAAGTAAAAAAAGGTGACGAATTATAAAATTTTGAAGATAAATTATTGTTTTACAGAACTAAATTTCAACAACTAACACTAAAATTTCTAGTTACGTTCAAACGCTTGTATAACAAAAAACATGTAATTTCTTGTTGAGAGGATAATTGTTAACGTGAACGTGGTACTGCTGTAAGAACGATCAGGTTATCAGAAGACTGGCAGAGCAAAAACAGATGCTTACACCAACCTTATGAAGCAAAATATTGAAATAATCCATTACTAGTAACAGGAATAACACATGGTAGTACCTTTAGGAAACAGACCCTAATAATATTTTAGGTTTACGACTTAACAATTACCATAATTTCTGGAATAGTACGTCTATTTTAAAGGAAAAACGTGGTAAAATATTCTTACGCCACATTCTCTAACCCTTACAGAAATGATTTCCAATTTATTTACTTTTTTTTTGTTCTATATGTAAGTAAAAAACCATATCCTTTAAAACACCTTTGTTCTTATTCCATTAAAATGTTTACCTTCTTTCAATTAAAATTACAATCTAAGACAGGTATATTCAACTATCATAACAATTAAACAAAAATGGTTTAGTGTTCTACAGATCAACTAAAAGAAATTCCAGATAAAACGCATTCAGATATTCCAGAACCAAACTTTAATAGTCATTAGAAGCTGCTCAACAACCGTTTGTAACAAAACTTCACACAGTGACATTAACATTGAAACGTTACACGGAAGGAGTTTCTTCCTCTTTTCTTCCTCCTCCAACTCGTCCTTTTTCTTTAATTCTTCTTCTCTGGCTGGATCGTTAGTATAGTGGTCAGAAGTATTTGTTTCTATGCCAAAGCTCCCGGGTTCAATCCCAGATCAGGTCTGGCATTTTTTCTTCGCTCATTTTTATCTTTCACGCTTCGCAGTATGCATTAGGTTTAATATGCACAATAATCGGACGTTTGTAATTTAGTTGATTAGCCGAAAGACTGGTTTGAACCTTTAGAGGCTTTACTAAGTAAAACGAGGAGTGAGGTGGTTTACCATCCCTTCCTCACTGACTAGAAAGTATGCTTATCTGAAAATCATCTACTTTACACCCGGCAAATGATACCTTCACTTCATTCATTTCAGGCTCTGGCTGTATAGCCTATTGATATCATGACTCTCAGAGGAGATAACTCTGACTAGTGTCTTTTACCTCTGTACCTCTTCTGTTTTAAAGGCTGTCATCATATAATGACCAAGTGATAAGAAACAGAACAATTTTTTGTAGCCCTGGAACTAGCAGATCGAGTGCAAATAATTTAACACTCCACCTGTCTGTTACGAGCGAGTTGACATTCGGACTTGAACAAAAAAATATTTTCTTCTTCTCCTCATTCTCCTCCTTGTTTTTCCTCACTTTCTTCTACGCACTTATTTTCTTTTTCGTTCTCACTTTGTCCTACTCCTCGTCATCTCTTTCTTCTTTTTTTATTTGCTCTTCTTCACCCTCTCAGCACCCGTTCTCATCCAAATGGTTACTAACTGTTCATATACTGTTTGAAGATTCCTTCGCGACTAATTGTTCACTCGTTCTTTCAGAAAATTTTCTGTTTGATACGCTCTCCTAGAAAATCGCTCAGGAATATACCTTCACAACTGGGATTTCACTATCAATTGCTTTCATTATGGCTACTAAAAAATTATACATGCATGATTACTTAGTTTTACTTGGATAGCTATACTAACAGCCAAAACTAACGAATATGGACACTGAAAATCCTCATGTGTTTTACGAACACGACTATTTAACGCACGTAAAATTGGTGTTTGGTGCGCGATCTCTCGGTGACGTGTAAGGCTTTTTTTGTCAAAAATGTGGATTTGTTGTTATTAATGACTTAATCCATTAATTTTTCCGTAACAGGCAGGTGGAGTGTTAAATTGATTGCATTTGATCTGCGGGTTCAAGGGCTACAAAAAATAAAATAAAAAAATTAAATAAAAATATCAATAAATAAATAAACAATAATAAAAATTGCATGACTGAAGCGTTTAAGAACAGAAGAGGTAAAAGATACTATAGTATGTAAATGATTTATAAAGTTTGTGTTTGGAACTACATAATGTCACCAAGTAAAAAACATAAACATTTTAGGTACGGCTCGTTTTAAAGCATGGTTTCTTTGTTATTTAATTCGTATTCTAAGTTTACTAGATAACAGTTAAACTCCCAGAGGTTTAAAACGTTATCACGTCTTGGATCTCCGTGACCTATTAATACAAGGAAACAAAAACGAAAAAAAGGAAAATTTAACAAACTAAAATAATTAAACAAAAAAAAAATAACATAAATAACGAACAAGTAAATATTTTATTAATACAAATGACTTTTAACAACAATTTAGAATAAAAAAAGGTAAATCGCATAAAATATATTTCTAGTTGCTTTTTTATGGAAGAGCTTTAATGGAAGCCCTCTTCTTCATGATACTTTTTATTTTTTCATTCACTTACAGTAGCTTCTTACAATTGTTTGTAATAATGATTCAATAAAAAATGTTATTCTTATAAATTACGAAACACAAAAGTGTATTAGGCAATTTTCTAGCGATGGAAACAAAATATATACCCCGTTTTTAGAGGATTTTTTACTTAGGCCATGTTTTAGAACATGTAGCAAGATCAATTTTAAGAGGAAAAAAATGACATTTTAGAGGAATGTTCCTGCATGTCTTCTAATTATTGTCAGTTTAAATTCAGTCTTTTAGTACAAACAATTAAGAAATTACAGCATTCTTTTAAATGTTATTTTCTGTTCCGATGGACTGAAAAGATGGCTAATAAATGGTAAGTAGATATTTTGTTTCCAAATCGTTAGAAAATGCCTAATACACTCCCGAGTTTCGTAATTTACCCCACTATAATCACAAAAACTAAGCTTTAAAACAAGCTATATCTGAAATTTTTCTGTTTCGTATTCGTTGAGATACGCGGTTCCTAACACAGGCTTCTGAACACAGGTTGATGACCTAAACAACACATTTTTTTACAAATCGGTGGAATTGTGCTTAATTACACTGTAAGGTTTACACGAACGAGAATGTTGGTTCCAGCGCAATTAATTTAATATTGTTGCACTACATTCATGTGATCAAAAAACGAGTTGCGTCCTTTTTAAACACTCTTTATTTATAGTCAAAACTCTATTTTTGGAATACGGAAACGATTGATCTTAATATAGAGTATACATTTTCATATAGAGGTTAGAAGAAAATACTCGTAATATCTCAAGAATGTTGAATGTTTCGGTGACGGAAAGAAATATTTTACGTAGGCCTATTACATTTTTGAATAAAAGAAAAAGATTTCCTTTTTATTTTATTTTTAAAACGACAAAAAATGTATGAAATTTGAATTTTTCATTTGAAATTTAAAAATAAAGTAATATTAAATTCCAAAATATATATTTAATAAATTGTTTCGAATTAAGTTATAAAGTAAAAATTTTATACAACTTTCTGTTTTGTTTTCCACCAATGAATGAATATTCATTTCGTTAAAACAAAGCAAAAGTACGGCGAGGAATTTCATTATGAATTATTTCAATTCCAATTTTAATGTAGGCCTAGATGCAAATACATTAATATAAACTCTCAAAAAGAAAATTAAAAATTTTATAAATTATTTTCAAAAGTTAAATCGTAAGTTTTTTCTTCAAATACTTATTCATCTGTATAGAATCAAAAGCTTTATTTATTAACTAAAACAAAAAAAAATTATAAACTTTTAAAGAGCGTTAGACAGTAGACGTTTTAGTTGTTTTACAGGTTGTCACAAAAATCAGTTTTCTTTTTTAACAAATATTATGTAGTATTCCATATTTTTTAAAAATAAATAAATATTCAACTTGTACCTAGAACACATTTTAATATTCTGTTCATTTATTAATTGATAGTTTTATAATTATTGCTTCATATAATAAATTGCAGCAAAATTATCATGTAATCAGCTATTAATATTTTCATAATTTATTTTTACTAACTACAAACTTCTGTTATCATCAGTAGTAATCAATATTATGTACATTGCATAAATACGAGGTGTGATAAAAAAATACGGAGAATGATTTTACTGGGAATGAACTTCAGACTACGTCTACTTGAAGTAAAAAGTTCAATAGCCTGGTTCTTTGAGACAATCAGTATCAAATTTGAAAAAGTAGTAACTTGTCATTCGACTTCCAGAGCCGGAGGAGTGAGATCATGTTTACTGTGTCTGTCATGCATTATGGATTTCGAACATCGCGTTAACATTAATTTCATTTTACGTTGCAAAAACGTGTCATAGAAGCTCATGAGATGTTAAAATTAGTGTATGGCGATAATATGATAACTCTGAAGACAGTTAACACGTGGTATAAGCGATTTAAAAGCAGAAATGATTCCTTCTATTGAAGACGAGGAATGGTCGGGATGGCCTTCGACCTCAAAATCAGACGAAAACATGCAAAAAGTGGTAAAACTGGTTCGTTCAAACATCCGATTGACTATTCAAGAGCTGACTGAGGAACTCAACATCTCGTACGAGTCCGAACAAAGCATTTTAATCGATTATTTGCAAATGAGACGAGCGAGTGCGAAATTCGTTCCCCGACTTTTGACGCCCTTGCCATACCTCACTTTTTGATCCAACTTTTCGGCTAAAGAAGATTCCCGCCTGTTCACATCCGCCTTACTCTCCAGATTTAGCACCATGCGACTTCTGGCCCTTCCAAAAAATAGAAACTGCGTTGAACAGAAACATTTTGACACCACTCTCGATATTTAAAGGGAGTTGACAGAGCACCTAAAGGCCCTACAGAAAGAACCGTACCAGAAATTCTTCCAATCATGAAATTGACATTCAGATAAGTGCATTGCTAGCCAAGGAGAGTACTTTGAAGAAAATTAATTCAAATTTGATGTAAGCTTGTTACTGTGTTCGTAATAAAATTATTCACCGTAATTTTTGACCACACCTCGTATATTTTTCAGTTTATAATTTTTCATTTGCCTATAACTGCCAGGTGGAGTGTTAAATTATTTTCACTCAATCTCTTATGTTAGTTCCAGAGCTACAAAAAGTAGTTTTGTTTATTATCACATAGTCATTCAATTATATGACTAAAACATTTACGAACAAAACAGGTAGAACTGTACAAGACACTAATCAGAGTTACCTTCACTGAAATTAATGAATTTCATTTTACAGCTAGACCCTGTGGTGAATGAAGTAAAAGTGTCATTTGCAGGGTGGAAAGTAGATCCTTTTTAGAGGGTCTGGCATGCTGATAAGCATACTTTTCCACTAATTGAGTAAGACAATGGTAAACCACCTCACTCCTAGTTTTACTTAGTAAAACCTCAAGAGCTTCGAACCAGCCTTTCGACTGATGACCTGAACAACAATAACAACAAATTTAAATAGGTACTTTATAAGTTGGTGCAAAATACCTTTCTTTCGTCCCGGTTCAAGCACCAGTAAAATTTTATAACAGTGCTCTTTGTATAAGAAGGACATTAACTTTAAATAAACCTAATATTTCAAAAAAAATCAAACCATACACTCCTTTACATAAACTTTATTATTGAGTACAAATTTTTTTTGTCTATAACTTTTATTACGGTACTTCACATTAAGCTGCACAACTTCCGTATTTGATATTTAAATGGCGGTGGAGAATTTCACTTTAAGGAGAAGAGGTACCCAATGATACATTCTCTGTTCAAAACTTTGGGTATTGTCCGTTGATCAAACCAAGAGGTCTCTACTCCATTTTTGCTTTAAACGATGCACAGTTGGGAAGGTGCTTGTAGCTAGATCACGGGCTAGTTGATTTGGATGGTCATCCTAGTACAAAATTAAATAATTTTTTTAATAAATACCATTTAGCTATTCTTTTTAACGTAAATTACAATATATTTATTTCTTAAGCTTTTTGAATTTTTTTACTCTAGACATATGGCAATGATGATCCTATAGACTACATTTATTAATTTTTTTAATTATTTATTTTATTTAGTAAAAAATAGCTACATTAAAATTACAATTCATGACTATACTAAGCTATGTACAATATTTTAAACTAAATATACTTATACGCAAAAACTCTTCTTCACAAAGAGTTTTGTCCGCGCATAGGACAAAAACATTAATTCACTTAAATACTTATAACTACTATAAAATTACTAAGTTAAATTACTACTGGTAGCTATATTATATAACGATATTATAATTTTTATTTTATAACTATAACTACTTTATAATAATATATTTTAACTAACACAACTTAAATATTTTAACTTTATACGAAATTAATTCAATAAATGAGCATAAAGAGACAGTTAAACTGTCGCAAAGAGAAAATTAAAAACTAATAAAACAGTTATTTTAAGACCTGGAAAAGTTTCTCAAGTTCTTGCTCACAGATCGATATTATATGATATTTTAGTTTATGTTTTAATAGATGTGGTGACATAATACTGTGTATATGGGGTGTACATATTACATATTACATGGGGTACATATTACCATTCTTCACAAATTATAGATATTATTTTATTTTATTTGTTATTTAGGTCATTAGCCAAAAGGTTGGTTTGAACCTCTAGAGGTTTTACTAAGTAAAACGAGGATTGAGTTGGTTTACCATTGTCTTACTCACTTAGTGGAAAAGTATACTTATCAGCATGCCTCTGAAAAGCACATATTTTCCACTCTGCAAATGACACCTTCACTTCATTCACCCAGAGTCTGGCTGTATAATGAAATTCGTTACTCTCAGAGAAGATAACTCTGATTAATGTCTTTTACACCTCTACCTCTTCTGTTCTTAAATAATTTAGTCATTTGATTTGCTGAGCATGTGATAAGAAACAGAACTATTTATTTTATCTCTGCAACGAACACATCATTTAATTTATAAAACATTATAGGATAAATTCACCGTTTAAATGCGTTTTATCTTTTTTTCGACACCAGTCACTGTGGGACCACAATTTTTTATCGTGGTCCTAAAGTTTCACCATTTTTGTCTTTATATACCCCCTCGTTCCTCATGCGCCTCTTCTCGCCTTTCCTGGGTCCATTTGGAATTTCTGACTATATATTCTGTTAATTTAAAATCAATAAACTTTTTCAAGCCATTGAAATAAAATTGATTGAAATTTTTGTTTTATAAAAACAATAAATATAAACCATAGCTCATCTATTTTTGCCTACACTTTAAAAAAAAAGTATTATGGTATGACCGAATGAAATGAATAAACCTCCATAAAATTTTAAACAGATTGGAATCCATATCATAGGTATAGTAAATTACAAAAAATATTTTCTAATTCTTCTTTTACTTTTCTAGTGTTATTTCTTTAATTAAAAATTTATTAATGAAGATACAAAACTTTTTAATCGCTTCCTTAAAAGCACACTTCTTTCCAACAAATTATTTTTGCGACCACTTTAAAGAAAACTTTATTTAGATCAGTCGAAAAAACTTACTTTTAAACTTTTATTCTTCTCTTTCTTTTTCTACCGATTTACCTTCTTTGTCTTTGTTTTAAAGCTACTAAATTACCAGCGTTTAAATTTATTTTAATTTAGAAATTTTTAATTAAAATTCATAAATTATTATTTTGTAATTAATATATTATAATTACATTAGTTTCTACACAATATTTGACATAGAAACGGTAATTCATAACAGGACACATTTCATTCGCGTCGTTGTTCTTCATTAAACTTTGTCAGACAGATACTCCCATTCTTATTCTTCTTCTTCGTCTTCTTCTCTTCTTTCTTCTTCATCATCATCATCGTTTTATTCTTCTTCTTCAGTGTAAAGATACGAGTTTGTCCACCTAAATGTAATACTATACACACGCGTCAACAGGTAAATTGATTTTGACGGTTTTAATTGACTCGCGTGGCCTAATTTTTGTGACTATTTTTTGAGCTGTTTGTTTATATGACTGTTTTCAACATATATTAAATAGTAAGTACTATTCTAACGTCCTACAATAGATAGTGAGGCCTGAGAAAAGACGAAAACGTAAGGATGCTTTCCCAAATGGAAAAGCTAAGGAAACAACTAAGCCGTTAAAAAGTGATACACGAATCTTTTTCATCGCACAGGACTTCGAAAAGTCTCCTTCTTTCTTCTCCAAAAGTTCTTCATCCTCCACAACTGTCCTCTCTCTCCTTTCAACAGGCCACTTTCCCCTGTTGAAATTCCTCTCTTCATCCACAAGAACCTTCAGTCCAAAAATGTTGTTTCTGTACTCTTCTCGATCTAGGTAGTCTTTTTCTATAATGTTGAAATTCTTGAGTCCTCCCTTTATCTGTTTAACATTTTATATTAGCCACCATGACCCTTGTAGTTCCCAGAGTTTATGAAAATTATTTTGCTTAATTTTGATTGATTCATTCGGGTCATAACTCCAAAGAAATTCAATTGTCGTTTTCTTAATGTTACTTCCATTGTATGTTTTTTCATTTGATCTCAGTCTGTAACCCTCATGTGTTCTTTTCGGACCATAAATCCTTTTTAAAATTCTTTTCTCTATCTTGAGAAAATTTTCATTTTAGTTATACTCGTAGTTTCCAAGCCGTACAAGATGAATGTTTTTACCGCAGTATTATAATCCTTTATCTTTACATTAACTGAAAGGTCCTTTTTATTGTAAATATTCCTTGTGCAGAAGTTCAGTTGTTCCAATTTTCGGTTTTTGGTCTCAATCGCAAATTTCTTTTTATTTGTTATAAATTAAATTATTAAAAACGATCAGCAATGGTCAAAGAATGTGTAATAACACTAACCAATTGAGAAGTGGGGTTACCTTAGCGTCAGCTAATCACAATACTAAAACGTACACAATTATAATATTGTGACACTTATCATTAAGGTCCGTTTCGAGATTTAGGTAATTAAATAACTAATACACTAAAGTTTACAAATTACAAATATTTATTACAACTAAAAGATTTACAAAATAAATAATAAACTAATTATAATGGAGTAATACAATAAATAACTTGAATAATTTACTTAGTACTACTTACAAATAATTATACCAAAGCACATACACAAAAACTGCTCGGATACGTAACCTGTTTTACGCACAGTTAGCCACTCAATTAACACTCGTCAAAGATCAAACGGATACTAACTCACTGACCGCCTCGGGGGTCTCTTTATATAGTGGATCATAAAGATAATTCTAGCAAAACCGAGAAATTTGATACAAATAGCAAAGTACAAAAAACCCTTTTTACTGGAAAAGTCTTAACTATTGTAAACAAGTAAATAGATCTATTTTAAATAGAATAAAAAGTGTTACAGGTAATCAACCGACCCTTCCATAAAATTGTACAACAAAGACCCTACCTTATCATACACAATAGCGCGGTCCTTTTTAAATAACCTTTAATAACACTAGCCCTATTGTTACTTTTTCACTCTATTATTTACTCTTTAACATTTTATGAATTAAATACTAGAAATTTCTTGAACCATATCCGTCTTCGATATTGTCACAATATTAATTTTATTAGAGAAGTAAACAATCTGTCATGACAATTGCACAGAAACCTTTTCAATTGTAAGTTACTTAATTCTAATTGTCAATTGGTAAGTGTTCTTTTTCATTCTTTGGCCATTTTTTGTGGTTTTTTAATAATTTTATTTATAATAAAATAAACTCCCCCTACCAGGCAGGTGGAGTATTGAATTATTTTTCCTCGACTTGCTAGTTCCAGGGAAATAAAAAGTAGTTCTGTATATTCTCACATGGACATGCAATTTTATGACTGAAATATTTAAGAACAGAAGAGGTAGAAGTTTAAACGGTACTAATCAGAGTTATCTCTTCTGAGATTAATGAATTTCATTATACAGCTAGACCCTGTGGTGAATGGAGCGAAAGTATCATTTGCAGGGTAGAAAATAGATGCTTTTTAAAGGGCTGGGTTAGCTGATAAGCATACTTGTGAGGACGGCAAACGTAAATTACGTTAATAAAGCCTCTAGATGTTCAGACCATGCTTTTTGCTGATGACTTTAACAACAATAAAACGAATGATTCAAACAGCCGTATTTAAAGATTTTTACAATCTGGCAATCATGAGCACCCGGAACTTTGAGGCAATTTGTCTAAATATTGCTGGAGATTTTGTTGAGAAGCAGTGTAAGTTAACAACAATTGTAATTAAGTAAATCGTTTTCCTCTATATCGATAATTTGTCCCATTAATTATTTAACATCCCAATTGTAGTGTGAAATAGTTTAATTAAAAATACATAACAAAGAAAATTAGGTTCGATTTTAATAACAGTTCTGTTATAAAGTATATTGATAATATAATATTAAAAACAGTACATTGTAATCAATTTATAATAGCAACGTACTATAAATAGCCGATGTCCTTTACATTCTAACAAACAAGCAAAATTGCAAACCATTAAGAATTCCATTATACAAGTTAGGTCAGAACAAGTAGGCTATACTGTAGCTACTAACTTAAAAGACTATCATTTTAACCCGTAAGGTTTACAGTAACTTTATTATTATTACTTAGTGAACTTACACCGGCATTGTCACATAAAGTGGACACTCTATTTAATTATTACTATTACTATTAATATACAATTTTATCTAGTTCTGTAACGTCAAAAGTCATGA
This sequence comes from Catonia carolina, assembly GCA_035578175.1. Lineage (NCBI taxonomy): Eukaryota > Metazoa > Arthropoda > Insecta > Hemiptera > Achilidae > Catonia > Catonia carolina. The sequence continues at coordinate 62,763,942 of JAQMRL010000006.1, forward strand.
AACTTTATCGAACAAATTACCTGATTACTATTTATAGCTTAATCATATTGTCATGAGTAAAGTTTTTAAATTAAAAAATAAATAATCAATTAATGTCTACCTATTTTTTTATCATTTTAAGCAAACCTGTAACCGGAAGTTTAAAATTTATTTTAATTATTTATTTCGCTTATTACGCCTCCAAAAAAGCAAAGCTCGTGCTTGGAGGAGGATCTCTACACCAAAACAACAAAAACCACAGTTATAATTACAATAAAATAATAATAGCACTGCTTAAAAAATTAACACTAATACATCACTTGTTACATTAAAAATGTCACAAAAAATTAAATGATCAAATAATTATAAAAAACAATTTAGTAAAAAAATAACATTAGACAGAAATACAAGTAATTAATTAATTAAGTGTCACCGGATGGCGACATTAAGTGGCGAGTTAAAGCCTTTAATTTTTGGTAGCCCTGAAAAGGGCCGTTTAAGCGGTGGTCGTCTTGTTGGGAAGCGTCGGTCGTAGTTCTTGTGGCGGTCGAGGAGCTGGGTGACATGGTGTCGTCGTCCAGCGGAGACATCTTCTTCTTCCCTCGCAGTAGTGTGTCGATGGCTGCTTCTTCGGGTCCGGTGGGCGTAAGGCTTGGTCAGGGGACCGCTGTGGGCATCGCTCGCGTCAGTCGGCGATGACGGTCCGGTCGACGGCTTACGGTGACGGGTCAGCGAGCGGAAGCATCATCTTCTCTCTTGCGGGGTCGTCGGTTAGTCTTCGCTGGAGTCCTGTAGCCGTGTGCCATGGTGGACGTCTTGCCTTCTATCTGGATCAGAATTGAATCTCCCTGTTGAGTGTAGCCCTCTTTATTTAGTCGCCGAGAGCGCTGTGGTAAAGAGTGGCTACTGGCTTGGCCTTGATGACAAAGGCCTCTGTCGGTGCGGAGCCTAAAGGTTTGTCGGTACGCCGCCAAAGGGCCTACCGCGCCGACAAGAGCCAGGAGAATTATTGAAGGCTGGCAACACAGTAAATGATTAATTAGAAGGGGTGGCGGTGACATAAGTAATTAAATTATTTTCTAAAGTGATGTCTTGTAGTTAAAATTTAACTGAATAGACAGAATCGTTTAGTAAGTAAAATAAATCATTAAATAAATTTAGAAACTATAAAATTAACGTAATTTTGTAAATTACTTTACACTTTATAGCTATATAACAATTTCGGTTAATAGTTAGTAGCTATGTAATTTATATAACATACGTAGTTACCTTATAAAGAGAATGCGGACCACTAAAATATAGTTAGTTAAACTATAATATGTATATAAGATAGTTAAACTACGAGTTGGTAACAAGTTCCTGAATTGTAACTTCAAGGGATTTCGTAAATAGCTTCTTGTGGGAATCAACGCGAGACGGAAAACTCTTGCCGCTTGTTTCAGCTTGTAACTTTCAATCTGTGTAGCGAGAGACAGAGAGATTGGTATAGTGAGAGGGAAAGTATGTTGTGGGAGAGGGAGATAATATTGAGTACAGAGGAGAGAAAATTAAAGAAGGGGAGAGTGTTAGTTACTCAGGGAGTAAACAAGGACTTAGATTATGTGAATTTAATGACTTGAGGGCAGATTACTTTCCTATAAGTCTCTCATTTCATAATTATTGGAGGAAGTAAAACATTACTAACTTGTAGTTTTCCCAAAGTAAATTTAAACCCGTCTTAATAAATGCTACGTCATACCTAACTCACTTTAACAGAATATAAATTTATATCCACCAAAACAAGTGATAATGAAATCTGAATTAATATGAAGCACCCGCGTTGAAAAAAAACAACTGCAACTCAACAACAGACTAAAATAAATCTACCACAGTAAATAATATAAATCTAGTCTGCAACGATCACACGACTTTACCCTACCAATGTAAAATAATAAAAAACATGATCGTATTGTAATCATGAGTGGATGACGCTGAATGATCATTAACCTCTGCTGGACTTGCACCTACTACCTTCAACTATACCGATGGAAAAATACTTTAATATGAGTTAAAAAAGAAAAACAAAATTGGGCGCCAGCTCTATCAGTAGAGTGTGAGAAAAATAAATAAATAAAACAATGTTTCTTTGCATTCAACTATTGCATTTACATTAACTACTAACAACCTTATCCTTAAATTACTCTAAACTATTTTAAACATAGCCAACCTTTTTCCTGCCGTGACTTTAGCACAAAAACCAAACTTAACAAACCTTTAATAAATACGAAATTAATTTACCTCAATTAAATATTTTTCCTCTTTCTTCTTCTTTTCCTCGTTCTCCTAGTCACTTCTTCAAATACATAAATAAATAAATAAATGGTCCTTCTTAACCAGCTGTACCAAACTTAAGTCCCAAGGGAACTGATTTCCGTCTCCTATATCCGAAACCAGGAAAACTCTGGTCAACAAGCCTCCATCTCTTACCAACCCCTTTCAACCAACCTGGAGGGCCAAAAGGAAGGAGAACCATCCCAATGATTGGCTGTAAGTTAACAGGTGAAAGAAAGGCCCAAAACACGGAGGTGGAAGTACAACCGTCTAAAGAATACTACCCTGTATCAGATGATTGACAGTTGGCTATATTTACAACTTATTGTCTATCTACTATTCTTATGTAACTGATTCTAACAATTAAGTTTTTCCGTACAGTATTTAATGGGTTTTTACCCTAGTATACCTTGAACAATTCGAATTGGCATAAACGGCTTAAGTGTATATCTACTCCACTCTTCGCCCCTCGCCATGCAACGACGGTACAGTCACAAAAATATTTAATTGCTACGTTAATGTGCGACTAACGCATTGTCATTACGCTTTGTTTTTACTTTTGTTATTAATAATTTGTCAGACATAATAATGTGACTAATTTGTTTTCATAATAGATTTTCTGTTCATTATTTATATTCAGACCAATTTGTTTAGTTAGTTGCGTGCGTCTGTAGAGTATAGTTTAGTGAGTTTTTGCAGTTTAGTTCTTGTAATTTATAATTTAATTTTTTACTAGGACAAATTAAATATTTTAAAATGAAATAATTATTTGTATGTTTGTAAATTGAAATAAGGTTGTGGGCATTTGTATACATTAAAATTTGTAGACCTTGTTGAAAAATAGATTATGGATATACTTAAAGCGGAACTGTGTGTACTCGTAGAGCAATAGTTGTGCCAGTTCGAGTTGTCCACAGTATAACGGAAGTTACTGTAATTAGTAATTACCATAACTTCCATTGTTTGAACAAGTTGTATTTTTACAATCGTAGAGACAAGGATTCTGATGAGCGAAATATGGAAAATCACTTACGATGCTAATCTAAGCTCTGTAGAAAAAAACCAATGCAAATAGTCCGGTTTTCTTAATTTGCAAAATGGTTTTGTTTTATTTTTCTATAACTTTGATTATATACGTAAAATAAAATGTGCCTTCTATACTATGACCGCAATCTTTAAGAAAACCCGTTTTTACAGATTTCAGTTAATAAAATACCTGAATGAAACATCACTGATTGATGCGGAACTAAACTCTAGAAAATATGCTTAAAATAACAGCTGCAACTTGTTTTAATTTTCTATATTTCTAATTTTATGCGCATTTTCCTTAAAATGCATATTAAGGTCTTGATCTTTTTGCTGGCTTTATTAAGATTTTTTATTTACAACTGTACAATTTTTTAAAGCGTAACTAGTAAATGAAATGGTAAATGTTGAGGAATTGCGTGAATGTGAATCGATCCAGTGACCGAATTTGGCATAAAATTATACAAGGAATATGGTGCCATGATGATAATAGACTGATAATAATGATTCATAAACTATGATGATGGATTAATTTTTTATGAAATGATTTTAAGAAGGCATGACAAGTTAAATTGAAATGTGTTTTATGGTTGTCGGAGAAGATCCCTATTCCACCTTCGTTTCAGTCGTCTTTTAATAGGGAGATCATTAGCTGAAAGAGATTAGACTTTTGGATTTATGTGGTCAAATTGGCTTTGTGTGTAATGAGTCAGCCGCAATCTTAAAAAACAATTTTTACCACTAAAAGACTGCCCCTACACGATATCATTAACTCAATGAATTTATATAATAAATTTCACTAACCTTCTTTTTAAACTTAGAGTTTTATACAACTGACTGAAGATGTATAATCTTCTATAGATTTTAAATAAATAAAAATATTTTTGGTTTCAATTATGTTATTTACTCTGATGATGGTGGATCCACCGAAACACGTGTAAATAAAGATAAAAGTTGACGCAGTTTAAAAAGAAGGTTAGTGAAATTCATTATATAAAATAGAATTAATTTCAAACTGCAGGATGCATTATAAAGATTTATTTTTAATATCATTAACCAAACTGTTTACTTTATAATGGTAAGCACAAAAAATGTAGTGAACGAGGCAGTTTTAAACAAAATCGTATGAGCCGCTTTCAGAAAATTATAAAAATTTTACGAGTGAAAGATATTACGAATAAACTACTTATTCCGGTTGACCAATTTTGATAAAAATGTTTGTGTCAAGTTCTTATGTAATGTTTGGACTTAAATTCCAAGTTTCAAATTCATACGATTTTTCGTTTGTTGAGATACTTCGTTTACACACATATCGGTAAAATATTTTTTCTGGGTTCAGGGGACCTGAAAACTTCCATTTCCGGTGATAACTCTTACTTCGAAAAATTTTCATGAAAACGATAATTTCTTTTAAATATAGAAATGGCATGAGAAGTTAAAAATATGTTTTTTTATAATTATTTTATTTCTTCTGTTTGCAGGTATGTACCAAGTCGATGTTGTGATTGTTTTGAGTAATTTTTATTGGAACCGTTGAAGAATCGTATTGTTTGAATTGCTTGCTGAGCTTCATAATTTGGATTCATACATTCAAAGTGGTTTGAAAATTGTTTTATATAATAGTAATTTGTTAATAGAATTATATAATTACATTTGTAATAACATAACTAGTATTCACTGGAAATACACATTTTCAGACTACCATAAAAAAACCTTAACTCATAAACATGTTTCAGCAGTTGGTCTGTTTGTGAACAAAATATCTCAACACCAGATTTTTGTACAAAATTGAAACTTAAGTTTAAGGTATACCTAACACTACAGGACTTGACACGAGCTTTTTATCAAGATCGGTCAAGTGAAAGTAGCAGTTTATCCCTGCAATTTTTCACTTATTTAGATTTGCTCAAAAACGGCTCCTGCGATTTTTTTAAATCACCTCATTAATTACTTTGTGTTTCTACAAGATAGGGTAAGTGCGATTGCAACTTTCAATTCAAACATTTTTTCGCACAACGCTTAACTTTTTATAGGTCTTTGGTAAGTATACTTACCACTGGAAATAAGGCCGATTTTATTTAGAGTAAGCTATGCAGTTAAACTTTATTGGAATTTTATGGTTTTATAGATGTTTTCTGGAAAGTAGGCTTTCCAGAATTTTAAATTGGCGCGCAGCGACCATTTGCTTCGTAAGTTGCACGAATGTGGTAAGGATCCATACTAGCGTACGCTACCGTGTTGTTTTCGTGTTACTTTTGCACAGTGCTTAGAAAATTCTGGTTTTTCTAACCCGATTTTTTCGGTAAAGTAAGCATTCATGCTAATAAAAATTTAAGATAAGGATATTCTACTAATTTTCTGGTGATATAGTTCTACAAGTTGTTTTAATAAGCATTCTTACCACTAAAACTTTTGTGATTTCCATTTCAATAAACGTTCCTTGGTAAGAAAACTTACCAGGGCTAAACATCAACAAAAAATAAATATCTTACTGTTCTGGCACTAGAAATACATTACTCAAGTCCCTACAAAGTCAAATTTTACATTTAACATATACATTTTTCCTCGTAGTACTGCCCTAAAAAGGGTTAATTTTAAGTCAATTACTTATGTTCAGTATTTTTCTCATCAAATACGGTAAAATAATTGGAATTTTTAAGACTGCGGCTTAATATGCACTTTATAACTAAAAAGTATGAGTAAAGGTTAAAGAAAATTAAATATAACCTACAACTTTTATTTGGAGCATTTTCTTCTACTGAGACTAGTTTAGCTTCAATTAGTGATTTTTGGTATTTTTAAGTTCTACAGAGGTTGATTTTCAGTTTTGTTAAAGTTGCATCAACATCTTGGTCATTAGCGACTACAGTGGGTTATAGAACGTTGGGTTGTGACTTGCTATAATTTCCAACCCTAGCCGGGAATCAAACCCGGGTCCTCTTCGTGGTAGGCCAGCGTGATTCCACTACGCTACGGAGACGGCCTGATTTCCATTTTGTGTCATTCACTCATGATTAAAATTAAGTTTTGTTTTTCATATTACATTTTTTACTAATTTAAACATAAGTTATATGTTTTACTATTTAACATGGCAAAATAAAGTCGTGTGAGTGTTTCACATCAGATTATTCTTAAAACATAAATTATTATTAAATATTATTATTAATTAAAAGAAATTAAGGTAGAATCTTTAGCACAGTATTTGATTTATAAAGAGTCGAGACCATTAATTTATCAGTGTGTGAACACCAATCGATAAAATTGTAATCGAATATAAATTATTTATCCAATATATTATTTTCAAAAACGTAATACTAGATTATAAAAAGAGAAACATTAAAAATATCTGTAAACAACGTTTATAACATGCTTTTCAAAGCAACGATTAACACGGTAAAAAAACTGTTAAGAAAGATGTTACAAATTAAATTTAAACATTAGGCCTACATCCATTTTGAATATTAAAAAGAGATAAAAAATTTATTCATTTTTTTATTTTTTCGTGTTATTATTTATATATTTATTTGCGACATTTCATTTTAAATTGTACGGTACAGAAATCCCTTTTGAAAAGTACCACTCCTTTTTAACTGCCACGACTGGGCTACATCACAGATGACCTCCCTTTGAAGTACTCCTCAGCATCAGTCAGCAGCTTTAATAAAGATATGAACAAAAAGGCTTTCTTTTTTATCATTATCAAGATGTAAAAAAGAAAAAAATTCAAAGCGCAAATTTCAAAAAAATTAATTTTAAATAATAATAAGATAGCTCAGCCATTTTAATATTACATAAAAAATTATAAGTAAATTTAATAAAAGTTCAGCCCTAAATAAAAATGTATTAATATAATAAATCGGCTAAAGATGCAAAATAAATTTTATTACTGCATAAAATTTTTATATCTAAAGCTTTATTTTATTGAATTGCCAAATATTTAAGCTCAAATTTAAGCCGTGTAATCCATTTAGACGATAGAAAAATACTACCGTTCCCGGACAAACTTTGATACGGTTAGGATGAACTAATTCATTGCATGGTTAAAACCATTTTTAAAATTATTTAGAATATTTCAAATGACTGCTTTTTTCTATAGACAAACAAAATTTTAATTAATTTTAGGAAATATGTAATATAATTACATATTAATAGGCAGTTCGGTACTAAGACACGAAATCTACCGACTTAATCCGAACTGTTCGTGCAGTTACACCGGCAAGCTTATTTGACGTCTACTCTAGTATCTTTTTACTTTAAATATTTTTCTAAAAGAATTTATCAACAATTGTCTGAAAACCCAAATAATTTCTGGTCCACATTGTCTGTATATGCCCATAACAGGCAGGTAGAATGTTACACACCTCTACAGATTCAACCCAGCCTTTCGGCTGATGCCCTAAACAACGACAAGAGAAGGAACACCTAATTCTCGCCGTGTTCTCCTTTTCAAACCGATCTAGTCTTCTATGTAATTAACACTCCTCAAAAAGCTTATCTCTGTTAACTGGATATATTTCACACACCCCCTATTCAAAGTGTGGTAATAATTTTATTAAGGGTTATGACATACATTATTCAAATATTAGGTTATGTAACAATCGAGTATTTCAGATTTTATATTTTCAATTTTGAACAAATATTTTTGTATGAATTATTGCGAAAATAAATTCAACAAGCTACATTATGCGTAAAATAACCTATTCTAAACAAATCCTTGGCACCTAACTAAACAAAAATATTTTTACAAAGTATGCAAATCTCCTTCTTATAACCTGAATAGAAATTGAAAATATCTAGCAAAATTCAATGAATGTATTATGTAAACGTACATAATCCAAAAATCCTACAAGTCTATCATTCCAAACAAACCGCCGTCATATTTATTTAAATGAATGATTTTATGTTTCTTAAAAATAATCATAAATTACAAAATAACACGTTCCAAAAAATGATAATAATAATAAAAATAAAAAGGTAAAAAATCACTTGGTGAGGCTTCACAGTTACGTGATCATAAAATATATAAAAAAATTCGCCCTGAAAGTTTTAGATAAAATTTATTACTGTGTTCGAAGTGTATGTTGCCAATAATTCTCCCAAATTCTACTCACTCTATAATTCTCTTTCATTCCCTCTTACACATGATGGTCCAAAAATAAATTGACAATACATAAACCTACTATATGTTTTTTAAAGTTTTTGATGTAATTTTTTAAATCTATTTTTAGCAACAATGAATTCATTTTGTGACGTTTGATAATTCAGTGTTTAAACTAAGCAAATCATAAAAAATATAAAGGACTTGAAAAAGTTCCAGAATGTTGGAAACATGCTCAAACTCACATAATACACGAGAAAAATGATCCAGCAGACCTTAATGATGAAAAACCCTGGAGAATAACTTGCAGCAGGACACTTTAAGAAATAAAAAAGAGCAGTAAATAGGAAATTACTTAGTGATGAAGAATATCATCCCAAAAGATATACAACTAAAATATCTGTTGTGAAACACTCACACGACTTTCTCTTGACTATGTAAATAATGACCCATATAATTTATGTTTCATCGTGAGTCAAAAATGTAAAATGAAAACGACAATCTAATTTTAATAAGACTGAAAATCTTAAAAATCGGAAAATCGCAATTGTCGCTAAACTAGGCTCCGTAGAAAAAATACTCGAAATGAAAGTTGCAGATTATTTTAATTTCCTATAACTTTTATTATATGCACTTTTGTTGTGAAATCCATACTATTGCACTAATAAATTACTATTTCCGGTAAGCCGAATTTGATGAAACGGTTCGTGTTGAATTCTCTTGTGATACCTGACTTTAGTTCAAAGTTTGAACTTCGTATCTATTCCGTTCTTGAGATATTTTGTTCACACACACATACACGTAACCAATAGCTAAAAACATATTTTTTGGGTTCAGGTGGCCTAAAAATGTGTTTCAGTGAAAACTCGGTTTCAAAAAAACCTAATAAAAACATTTTTGTTTCTATACGAAAGTAAAAATCACAATGGTTCACCACCAGAAAAACAAGCGGTTGTGTTTGCTTCCAGCGAGGATAGCAGCGACAAAGACAGTTTGTATTTAAAATGACTCACAGAATGATCAACATTAAAAGACGGAAAAGAATGGATAGTGTGCTCAATGTAAATGATGAGCCCACGTTGGTAATCACAAAATATTTTGTACGTCTTAATTGTGCATCAGTAATAAACAACGACGACAATTTTGTAAATTACTTTCTAATATAATTTAATTACTTCATTTTGTTGTTTAGGTCAACATCCAAAAGGATAGTTTGAACCTCTAGAGGTTTTACTAAGTAAAAACGAGAAGTGAGGTGGTTTACAATTGCCTTCCTCACTGAGTTGAAAGAGTAGGCTTATCAGCATGCCAACCTTTTTAAAAAGGATCTACTTTCCACCTTGCAAATGACACCTTCACTTAATTCACCACAACGCCTGGCTATATAATGAAATTCATTACTCTCAAAGGAGATAACTCCGAGTAGTGTCATTTACACCTCTCCCTCTTCTGTTCTTAAGTGCTTCAGTTGATTGGCTAACCATGTGATAAGAAACAAAACTAGGTATTTTTGTAGCCCTGGAACTAGCAGATCGAGTGCAAATAATTTAACACTCCACCTGCCTGTTAGGGGCATAATTAATTCCTATAAAGAGATAATTAATTCACTCATAATTAAATATTAGATTATGTTTTCAATTTTAAATTGTTTACTCATGATTTAACATAGGTTTTATACAGTATTTATATTGGCAAGAGAATGTAGTATGAGTTTTTCACACTAGATTTTTAAATTTAGTGTCAAATAACTTTTGCAGCACCCAATACTTTACTCGTTCACTTTCCTACTAACACAATTCCACTCTCTTTTTCTTTCACTTACCAACACCAACCAATATTCCCCCTTTACAGAAATATAAAAAGCCCCCACTATCGAAATCTTTTCATGCAGAAAGATGACCGAACAGAGATTTGTGGTTTCTGTGATTCATAAACTGTTACATTTAACTTTATCAATTTAGTTGATTACTAGTAATTACTATAATAAAATTCAGTAATTTGTTTTTACAAATTCTAAAATTTTATTAAATTTTAAAATTTCGAGTATTTATTTCGTCAGCACTCCCCAACAGAGTTTGAGTGTCCCCATCGGCAGGGGCGGCCCCCGATAGCAGACCCAGTAACATTCAATGAAACTACAATATAAATTAATTAGCTCCCATGAACTCGGTCATTTGGCTAGTAAAAATTCACTTTCAGAACTTATTCAATTCCAATGATTAACCGGTTACTTGGTAAATTAACAAACTACCATCTTTGAAGAGCCACCATTAGATGTTTTCAATATTAAACTCAATACAAGAAAATACTAAATATAGTGAACGAATTCGTTGTTGTCAATGATTTACAGTTCCGGAAAGCTGAATTAAAACAAAAATTAAATAAAACGATAATATAGCGAAGTTAAAGGAAATACATCATAAACTAGCAACTGAGTTACTGCTTATTGCATCAAGTAAACTGTTGTAACGCTTTTCTGGTTTTAAATTTTAAGACTTACATTTAAGAATGTAAATGTCGAATTTCGGAATTGCAACTTATGGGAAGGTAACCATGTACATAAACTTATGGGAAGGTAACCATGGGAAGGTAACAATCAATATAAATTATTTTAGGGTAGTTAGCCAGCCTGTTAGTGAGGTAGTCACAGCAACTGACTTCTAAGTCAAAGGATTCCAAGCCAAGGGATTGTTTGATCTCTTGATTATAAATTACTTTAAACTCACCAATATTATAAATACTTAGTTTTAAATTATATCAAGATGTAAACTGTAAAATAATGTTGATACTTTGGATTTGATAATTTCTTTTTCGACGTGACCTTTCACCCACATTAGATCCGTTTTGGTAGGTCACTAAAAAGGGATGGTCTGGTAGCAGTTTGGATTTCACTGCTGCATTTATTCCTATAATCTTGAAAAATATTTGGTTATAAAAGAGTCTCTTAATACTTGTTTTACTGTTGATATAGTCCAAGTAAACTTAACAATTTCATCTTTCCAAAATAGGTGCCAAGTATTACTACGTCTGGTGCGATGGTACTGCCCATTTTGTTGACACGTGTATCGGTGGGCGTTACTACAAGATGGCCTCTCGGTCGCTTGCCAAGATCGGACAACTGACTTCTCCCAGTATTTAAATTATGATTTATGTAAAAGTGACAGAACGGTACGTTTTATTTTTAGATTGTTGAAAAGAACAATAAAATCTTCTCTAATGCTTCGACGTGACCTATCACCCGCAGTAGATCCGTTTTGGTAGGTCACGAAATAAAGATGGTCTGGTAGTAATTTGTTTTTTCACTGCTGCATTTGTTTATTTAATCTTGAAAAATATTTGGTTATAAAAAATCCCTTAATACCTGTGTTACTGATATAGTCCAAGTAAACTTAACAATTTCATCTGTTCAAAAAAAGGTGGCATGTAATAATATGCCTATTGCGATGGTACCGCCCATTTTGTTTACTCGCGTATCGGTGGGTCTTTACTACAAGATGGCCGCTCGGTCGCCTACTGAGATCGTACAACTGATTTTTTCCATTTTTTTAATTATGATTTATGTAAAAGTGACAGAACGGTACGTTTTAACTTTAGATTGTTGAAAAGAACAATAAAATCTTCTGTTACAATACTTCGACGTGACCCGCAGTAGATCCGTTTTGGTAGGTCACGAAATAAAGATGGTCTGTTAGTAGTTTGTTTTTTACTGCTGCATTTGTTTATTTAATCTCGAAAAATATTTGGTTATACAAAAGTATCTTATTACCTGTGTTACTGTTGATATTGCAAGTAAATTTAACAATTTCATCTTTCCAAAATAAGTGGCAGGTAATAATATGTCTGATTACATGGTACCGCCCGTTTTGGTTACTCGCGTATCAGTGGGTCGATACTCAAGATCGCCCCTCAGTCGCTTGCCGAGATCGGACAACTGTCTTTTTCCAGTATTTAAATTATGATTTATATAAAAGTGACAGAACAGTACGTTTTGACATTAGATTGTTGAAGAGAATAATAAAATCTTCTGTTCATTGCTTCGACGTGACTTATCACCCGCAGTAGATCAGTTTCGGTAGGTTACGAAATAGAGATCGTCTGGTGGTAGTTTGGCTTTTCACTCCTGCATTCGTTCATTTAACCTCGAAAAATATTTGGTGATACAAAAAGTTTCTTAATACCTATGTGAATATAGTCCAAGTAACCTTTACAATTTCATCTTTCCAAAATATAGGTGGCAAGTAAAACTATGTCATACAATAAACCACCGTAGTCGCTGGTAACCTACCACTTGATGCCAGTTTATATAAATAAACTAAAAAATCCTTTTTTCGGTGACGTGAAAAGAAGTTGAACAATATAAAGTTATTAGTGATTTTTATCACTAAGAACTTTAATTGCTTACGATTGTAACCTTTCTATTATATTGACAAACATATTATTATTTATTAACAACAAAAATTTGATGTAAATTCATGATGTACAATTTAAATTAATCACTGTTATGATATAATCTGCAATTGCTATGAGTGAAAACTCGTAAATTAAACGTATACATGTGGAATTTTATGACAAATCAACCAATAAAACTGGAAACGTAAATTTCCTGCCAATTGTAATTTCAATTTGTTCGTATCTCTCAGCATAACGAACTGCATAAAATTTTATTGCCTGTAAATTAAATTATTAATATTATCAATGTTAGAATGCTTTCAATAACTGTTTAAAATTTTGATATTTTGTTTTTAGTACGCATTCATGGATAAATTAAGCAAATTTTCATTTTGATTGCTTTCAACGAATAATATCTGTAAATATTTTACAATTTATTGAGTAAATTGTATTACATTTATGATCTGTGTTTAAATTTCCTTTAAAGTTAATGTGTATTTATTTATATATCGGTTGATAAAAATGTAAATAAATTACTGAACCAAATTCTGTTGATCAGTAGTGATCTAAACATTGTTAAATTTATTGGGTAGCAATAAAAATAATATTGTTGTTTTTTAATCTCTAAAGTATGTTCTTTGTAATCTGATTAATTTAAGAACAATACTCAACCCTATGACCCAATGGAATGAGGATGATGTATATTATGTGTAAATGAGGTGTAACCTTGCACAGACCCAGGCCAACCAAGAGTAAGAGTGTATGGTTAATTAAACCCCAAACATCAAAGTACACCTGTAACCATAGTCTAGTTTTCAAATTCACATAAGTAACTACCTTTACTAGGATTTGAAGCAGAAACCTTAATCTTCGAAAATCAGCCGTTAAATAGCCGATTCGTGGCGACAACTTTACCGCCAAACTGACCCGTTGGGTTAACCTCTTGATGGGCATTGACACATTATATGTGGTCATTAACACCTCAGCTTGATTATCTTTCAACAACTTTGACGCCCAATTGCCACAAATGTTGTCAGAAACCTTTGTTGGTTGCACTGCTCTCTTGTTGAATTATCAGCTCTTATTCAAATGTACTGCCCACAACAGGCGGTGGAGTGTTAAATTATTTGCATTCGATCTCTAGTTCCAGGGCTACAAAAATTAGTTCTGTTCTTATCGCATGGTCAGCCAATTATATGACTGAAGAATGTAAGAACAGAAGAAGCAGAGGTGTAGAAGACACTAGCCAACGTTATCTTCTTTAAGACTAACGAATTTCATTTTAAAGCTAGACCCTGTGGTGAATGAAGTGAAGGTGTCATTTGTAGAGTGGAAAATATGTGCTTTTCAGAGGGCCTAGCATACTGATAAGCATAATTTTCAACTCAATGAGAAAGACATGGTAAACCACATCACTCCTCGTTTTACTTAATAAAACCTCTACATGTTCAAACCAGCCTTTCGGTTGATGACCAAAACAACAACATTCATATGTAATTGCCTGTTTTTCAGTGAGGTTATGGTTAATTCTCAAAGTTAACTTGTTCCACAAGAAGTTAAAAATGATTAGTGTGATTGTTAAAGGTTCTTTCAAAGTTGCATCAACTCTTTGATCATTAGTAAACTACTGTAGCTTATGAAAGAGTAACAGTATATATCTCGTTCAAAAATCTTAGAATCTTGTTAGGAATCAAACATCGGACTTCGCCTTCACATTATTATTAATCCACGGTGGCACCAATACAACAAAATTTTATTTATTTTCTATTTCACCTATACCAACAGCTTTATCTGTGAGTTATTAGTACCTCTATTTTGATAAGTGTTTACTTGAAACTCTCATGTTTCAGTTGAAAGTCACACGTCGGAAAATAGTAGTAGGCTACTGCTGTACAGTTTGGTGTCTAGGCGTTTGCTGCTTCCAAATAGGCAAAAAATAATGATATTCAAGTTTCTTATTTTTGTAATTACAACAGTAAAATGAAAAAATGCACGAATAAGCTACTACTTCTGGTTGACCGATTACGAAGAAAATGTTTGTGTCGAATTTTGTGGTGGTACCTAACTTACGTTCCAAGTTTCAAGTTCGTACAATATTCTATTTTTGAGATACGTTGTTCACACACACACATAGATCAATCGCTAAAACATGTTTTTAGAGTTCAAGGGCCTGAAAACATGTACATTCGACTTGATTTTGAAAAATCATCATAAAAACAATACATGCTTTCTCTATATATTCATTCAGGGCGAGAGAAAGTAAAAACTAACCAAATATTTAACTCATAAATCCTCTAAAAAGAAAAATGTATATAAATATGCTACCAGAATTAATTCAACTATTTAGGAGATTATAAGTAAGGTAGGAGATAGAAAATTACTAGCAAAATTGATACATTTGTATCTGAATCAGAAATACATAGAAATAACGATATAGGATTAAAAAGATATTAAATAATCAAATTAGGAAGGGGATGGGAATGGATAAAAACTCTTGATTGATCTGATGGAATTTTACAGTGACGGTAGTATTAATATGGGTTGAATTATCAGTTATATTAAATATATAATAAAAAAATATCTTTGTTCATTAAGTTGGCTAACATGGCGCATAAAATTACCCGTACAGTATTATAGCAGTACAAGTTAATAACCTTGTTCTACCTTTTGTTATATTAATTGTTTCGTTTCGATGATATCCAATATTATCACGAGTCGATAATGAAATAATGTCAATACGATAATTTATGTTCGTATACCTGGTTATAATCCTAATAGAAAATTTATTCGTTTTGGACAATTCAAAATCCAGAATTTGTTAAACATGCTATTAATAGTATACGTAATAACCAATTCATTAATTTCAGATTTGTGTATCTTTGATTTTAATACTCAATAGAATCTCTCTAATCCGATACAAATGGGATTTGCTCTTATCGGATTACAGAAATTTATTGTATTACTGGATGTTCAAAAAATTATAACTTGAAAGGTAAGTCACACAAAATTTTTCCCTTATCTCTAGAAAGTACAACATTTGCTTCATTCTACGACCGAATCTGATTTTGTATACATAACCTTTGTTTTTTTTCTTACTGCGTATTTTAAAGTATTCATCTTCTTTGAATAATAATTAATATGAAAAATAAGTGAAAATCTAAAGGAATCAAATGAAAAAAGATATAATTTCCCAAAAAAAAGCTGGAGTTCCACAGGAAATATTACTCTCTCCTATTCTGTACAGCATCTTCACAAGGGATATGCCTATCTTTCACCAGACAGGGTCTATTACCAATGAGAACGATTAGGTAATTTTTTTCCAATAATAAGTCAAGATGCGTCACGTTACTTGCATTACCACTTAACAAATTCTCTAAATGGCCACAGAAATGGAAAATCAAGGTTAATCCTACAAAATCTATTCACGTTACCTTCACCCTGGGCCCAAAATATGTTTCTCCGTTTTTTATAAACAACCAATACAAGCCCATTCCAAAGATTGATAAGGTTAGGTAATCAGGAAACACTTTTTACAAAATATTTACATGAAAACCTCACATAGAACTAAAACGACAAACATGCACACACAAAAACATATTTACAGTATAAATGGCGTATATTTTTCTCCCTTATCAAAGGGTTCAAAGGTATATCGCAATTGTCCAAGATTGATCTGCACATATGGTTCCCACATTTTATGATCCGTGAAACTGACTAGTATAACTCAATTACAATCCTGCAAAAGTCCAGGGCATTTCAAATTACAATGAACTCTCCTAAGTACGAACGAAACGAGACTATTTACAGTGATCTACTACTTTCTTACTATTTGTTGTTTAGGTCATCAGCCCAAAGGCTGGTTCAAACCTCTAGCTACAGACTTTACTAAGTAAAACGAGGAGTCAGTCGGTTTACAATTGCCTTCCTCACTGAGTAGAAAGTATACTTATCAGCATGCCAGGCCCTCTGAAGAGCATCTACATTCTACCCTGCAAATTACACGTTCACTTCACTCACCACAAGATCTGGTTGTATCATGATGAAATTCATTACTCTTAGAGGAGATAACTCTGACTAGTGTCCTTTTACACCTCTACCTTTTCTGCTCCTAATGAATTCAGTCATAGAATTGGCTGACCATTTGATAAAAAACAGAACTATTTTGTAGCCCTGAAACTAACGTATCGAGAGCAAAAATGTAACAATCTACCCGTCTGTTATGGGTCTTTCCTTACTTATTTGACAAAATGAAACAACACTATAAAAATGTTTCCACAGAAAATTAGTAAGATATAAAATAAAGTAATCAGGACCACGACGATTAGATCAGTAAATTTCCCGAAAATTCTTACACAAAGGGTAAATAGAAATCGAAATATAAATTTGTTGAACACTTTTTCAAAAAATTGAAATATAAATATTTTTAATGAAAAATTAAATAGGGAAAACATAGTAGCTCCACCGATGGGTGTTCTGTTTCACATGTCGTTCATGTTATTATTATAAATAACTTTTTTATTTAGGCCTAAATAACTTTTTTTTTAGTTTGTTGCATCAATAGCAAGATCATTAGCTATTACATTGAGTTAAGGAACCAGGAGTTTGAACATGTAATAATTTTCTAGATCATAGATGGAAATCGAACCTGGGATAAAAAGTTTTGTTTTATCAATGTCGATTATAAAATTGAAAATAATATTTTTGTATTTTTTGTTATTAATAAATATTTAATTTATCACATTGAATAGTAAAACAAAATTAGATAATTAATAAGACATTATGAGGAAAGAAGAAGAATAGATAACAAATATGGACAATTTGGAGTTCGTGTAATAAATTCACTGCGAGAGAGGATTGCTTGGACAGTTTTAGGACAGGTGAAAATGTTTTATTTTCATTTTTGAGCAGGAAAACACCGTGTGCACAGCTGTGTGGTTTGAATGCGGTTTTCGTTGAGAAGGGGGCTCATAGAATCGTGGTTTTCAATGTGCTTTTGGTTATTGACAGAACGGGTAAAGAATGGAGAGAGTACGACCTCAAAATCGACAAAACCTCTAAATGGCTACCACACTACACTGCCTCACTTCCCGCCAAATATTTAAAAGGGAGAGAATTTTCTGTACATTCTATTCTACTGGATAAAAGCCACTTTCTTAAACCAAACCTTCATACTAAAAACTCATCCTCTTCGATAAAACTAATATAAATCCACAATGTTAAAAAACCGTATTCAATATTTTCAACCGTAATGAACAGATTTATTTTTCCTTTTAAGACAGCTTATAACTTTTGTAAAACGTTCTAAATTCAACCATTCATCTCGAGTAATTAAGCTAATTGAATTCAAAACAAAGTCCATCCATATGAATCGACAACTTCTTTAACTTTTAAGAACTGTAAAATTTTGTTTTATAAATTAAACCTATCACTTTTGTTGTTTATATAACTTTTATTTCAACCAAATAACGAAAGAGTAAACTTGTTAATAAATTTGCTAAATTTACATCATTTTATAGCCTCAAAGCAAAATATACAAAAGTTTAAATACAAATAGAAATTTGTATAATGAAAGAGAAATTGTTAAATCCAGTTACTGTTAATAAATTTTCTGTTAATTAATTAATGATGGAGTACTTATGACAAGTAAAAGTGAATTCTAAATAAATTTATGAACAAACGGTTTTTGTCACCTAATTTAAATGTTGCATGTAGGAGATTCAATTAGTAACTTATCACTTCGGTGATTTATAGGTTACAGTATTTTCATCTGAAATAGTATCATAAAAAATGAATTGTTATTTAATTAATGAAAGATGATACTTATCTGTATTATAAATGTATTGATATCCATATATATAAATATAGTACAAGCTCGCTAATCCGAACTAATAAAAATCGCGATTATGCGGATTATTGAATTTTTATCTAAAACGCAATTTTCACGTTTAAAATGAGTAAAATGCTATTTTTTATGTTGGAATAAACTAACTGAATAATAATATACGACCAAGAAACTGACTTTTGTTTTATTCCACAAAAACGTCACATTGAACGAAATAAATAAAAATCAAAAATATCAAAAATATTATGTACCTACAGTTGTTTATGTTGCAATAACACAATTCAAATTATACTATACGTACTTTTCACTAAGGATAATTATTTCACAAAAAAATTCAGTTATTTTCTTTCTGTTTCTTGGAAACTAAACTTTGTTCGAATGTATCGTCTCGAAGCTCAATAAACAATAATATTTTATGAAACGGCTTATCGGGTTCCTTAGTCCACTTTAAACACTTATTAAAACTTCAACTGCCACTTCATGGTTGATTTTATTTTCCGATAGCATTTGGTCATCGACATCATCATCACCATCATTCTGCAGTCATGTTTACGATTTCGGCTTCTGATTACTGTACCAATACATTCAAAAAATAATCGTACCATGGAAAATCATAGTTGCTACATATAAAATAACTTCTTTTTTTATAGTTCAAATAACTGGAGGGTTTGGATTAGCGAGCTTGTACTTTAGTTATTAATTGTAGGCTTATTATTCAATAAGAAAATTAATGTTTACGGCCTTTGGCCTAGAAAGTCAACTGCTCTTCACGCTTACACGACATATAGTGACAACTCTTTTCTTACTCTATAAATCACATTTTTATTAACGATGATAACGTTCAGTAAACTAATATTTTTAAACTGTTTAACAAAAAGTCCTTTATGTATTATTATACATTCATAATTATTTTTTCAAAATATCTTTACTAAAATAACTTATTTCAATTAGAATGTCAAAATAAAATAAAATAATAGCATATCGATTTATAAATCGTTCCAGCTGTTTTGTTACAAAGTTAGAAATTAAGAAAAGGCGTGGAGGTTACTCCAAGTCAAACAAATAAAAAAACAATTTTGAAGGCAAATTGTTAGGGATTATTACTTGAAAGTCTATTTAAAAAAATGATATGCATTATGAATGGTTTTTTCTTGTTTTTCCGAGTTTCTTATAGCTCTGGCCGTAACTCGTATCCCATATCATATATCTCTATCTAACTAGCCTTCCTCTTTCAAATTCCTGGGAGATATGTCACACCACACTTTCTTACACCATGATTCTGAAAACCTAACTCGTCTTGTACGCCCCGGTTGGTTCCAATTTATTATTTTCTTTGTACATTACCATTTCAAATGTTTCCTATTTTTGACCATTTTTTTATATTTTTGTGTGCACTTTTTGACACAGACCCTTATCACTTTGGAAATAAGTTGCACAATCTAAAATTTAGCCAATTTTATGTTAAAAATTTTGGGTGTTTAATCATCTTTAAAAATGAAGTACCTACATGATTTTCCGTAAAATAACTTTTCCCCAAAAACAACAACAAATTTAATTTATATACGCGTGATTTAAAATGGATTGACCCATTATGTAACTTTTTAACCATAAAGATTCTAACCGAGACATCTCGTTTGATTATTGGTTAGGTCTGAAATGTTTTCATCTTTCACCATTCACCATTTGCATTTCCATTATTGTGCAAAACAGTTGGGAGTAAAACTAAAAATAAATAAAATAAAACCTATGATAACTAAGTAAGAAATTCTAAATTTGTATTCATCCGTCCGAAACGTTGGGGACAATTGATAGAAAAGTAATATTTTTCATAAGAAAACAATAAGCAATCAAACAAGGCAACCCAATAATTTTACAGTTGAAAACACTAATAGGATTAACATGATTGTATTGCATCATTTTGACGGAGGAGATTCGGTTGAAGATTTGCTAAGTATCCAAATATACTACAACTGTGAGAGTTTCTTGATTAGTTTGAAAATTGAAAATTTGACTTCTTATCAACAATAGAACAAAACTTCTAATATGAAAATCAAGCACTATTATCTAACTTTCCGATCATCTAGAAGAACTGAAATTGAGTGCGTTTGTTATTTTAGATTTAAGTATAAAAACTATAATATTGGAACAACTACACCTATGTTCTTTTGAGATAAGGGTGTAATAACTAATAAACAATTTTCCATTAAAATTATAACAATTATTTATTTAAAATTTCCATTAATTACAATCAATTAATTAAGCTTATTTTACTAACAAAATTTTACCATTAGTTGACTTCAATCAAATTAATTACAAAAATTGAAGGTTAAAGTTGGGGTAATATCATCTATAAATAAGATACTGTAACTTAACAAACAAAATGATTTACTTGTCCACAACCACTTGCTATCACTCATACGCACACGTACCTACTATTACGTTATTGTATATCGAATCAGTCCATTGTTAAAATCCATTTATTATATTTAATTTTTAAAAACTAGGGTTTATAAATTATCGGTGGATAAGTGGAAAAACTGTATAGCTCACGTGTAAAAGGAGGAGAAATTCATGTGGGTTTTAGATTCTTTGAGCGAAGTTCAAGTAGAAAAACTTTTTGTAATTATGGAACATGATTCAAGTGGTGACAACGGGAACAACGTGTCGTCTGATGAAGTTTTTTCGGGTGTAGAAAAATTACAGTAAGGGAATCTATTACAGTACAGTACTTTATATACAATTAACAACCTTGCCTAGTTTCAAAGAAATGTTTTTTTTGTTTTGCTTTTACGGTCTCATTGGGCCACTTGAATCAATTTTAGAAATCCTTCTTAATTTAGTTTTAGGATTCTTACGCTTTTCCTAATAATTCTTCATATTTCTGGTCTGTCTGATTTTATCTGTACAAATCATTGACGACGGAGCTCGAGATTTTCCGACGAATCTTGTGTCTTTATCTTTAAGCATCTTAAACTGATCAGATTTTTCTAAAAGATCTTGTTTTGCAATGTTAAGTTCTTGCATATCTTGCTTTACTTCGGCCAACCACCTTTGAGGATTTTTCCACGAGTTAATTATAGAAATGAGTTGTTGTAGTTACTTGATTGTCCGGTATTCTAAGTAAATGCCCGACGAAATAAATTCGTTTCTTCCGCATGATGTCAGTAATTGGCTCAACTTCATGGTAGAGTTCTGAATCACATAAATTTTTACAATAATAAGATTATAATTTATAATATGATGTATAATAAGAATGTAAATTAATTATTACAAAATTAACAATAGTAAATTTTCTGTATAATAAACGTAAACATTTTTGGATGGATTGTGCTACGTAATATTTTTCTATAAAAACGGTTTTGACTAGGTTACAACTTAGCTGACACTAGGTATACTCTGGTGTTATTTCGAATGTTTAATAACTGGTAAATGTCACTAACTCTATATTCCATGATTGTTTTAATTATGCAGTAAATTTATGATATATTTCCCTTTAAAAACTCTTTCTTTCATTACCAAGTAGGTGTAGTAATATTTTTTATTAGTTAATTTGATTATATTTTAATATACATAATATGTTAATACACAAAATTATACGTATAATCAAGTTGGGGAAGAAAATGTGTTGAATTTTCCCGATAGCAATTATTTCGGTAAAGTTATTTCTAGCAGTAACAAAACAATATTACAATCACAAAATGTGAGAATTATTAAAATAATATCATCATCAGCTCCATTAAAAGCTACTCGAAGTAAGGAATCAGCCCGTTTTATTAAACACTTCGTATAAATATTTTGAAAACAGAAAATCACGTAGCATTTTTGTTATGTTAGTTTTGTGTTTTGAAAACAATAATAACAAAAGACAGAGAATAAGGGTAACTGTAACAGTTTCCCACTTTCCCGCTTTTGTTTTCATACGTTATTTTCTCATTTCTGTCTCCGCTTACCTAGATTCAAAACCCTTTCCCTTCAAATTTCTCTTATGTATTTTTCCCCTATCAAAAATACAGAATAACAAAATTTTTTTTTATTTAACAATATTTCTCTCGTATGATCGAAAATCGAATGGAAATGTAATGTTTTATTTATTAAGCGTTAAAAAAACAAATAAAGCTAACTTTTTAAAACTGCTTATTTTTGATTATTTAAAAAATAAAGTTTGACGTTCCGTTTGTTTTGTATAATGTTATTTTCATAATACCAATCCTGTAGATATTTTCGTATCGTGTTCCATTTAAATAAACTCTTTTCTAATTGTTTTGTGGCTGGTTTTTATTTTTTCATTTTATTCTAAAAATTTTACATGAAGTGGTAATTTTATTGGAGGGTATAATGTTTTAAAAAATTATTAAAAATTAGGTTTTCCCTAGCGAGCTTAATATTATACACAGCAGTATTCTAAATTTAATGTTTAAACTTCTATCTCCCAGCTCATTTTTAAAATATTTACGTTGCTTTCTCTCATTTTGGACTTAACGTGAATACAAAAAAACAACAAAAATTTCATGTGTGATTTAATGGAATCTTTGGTACAATACGTCGGAATTTAAAAAGAAAGGTCCATAATGATGCATTGATGAAATTCTATAAGGCTGTCCCAACAATGACACATGAAAATGAGATCAGGTGTGGGAGTAATGTGAGAATTCCATTTAGTATGCAGAAATGGGTTTTATTGTGAACTTTAAGATTTGTAGTAGGTTCAAATCGGTTCAAAATGAGGATATATGACGAGGATCTGATGTCATTTCTCTTAAAGAGACAGTTATGAAGTAGCGCTGGAAATGGACATCGGATTCTTAGATTGGTTAAAAGTAAAAAACGTGATATAGAGTGATCTAGATGCCGGAACAGGTCAGGAACCTAATCCTTGACTGGTAGGAAAAACCCAGAAGTCTTAACGTTTCCTGAAAGCTCTTTTTGCATTCTATTTCATCCCATTCTCTTAGCATTACAGTATTCAGATGAACTAAAGTCCCCTAGCCGTGGAAGTGAGAGAATGCATAACGCTCTCACTCGCACAAGCCATACGCGCCATTCCAATAATATTACTCATTGTTGTGAGCAAGCGTTTATGCACGCAGTAAACTAACAAACAAGATAACGACTGTAGTATGTTTTCAGATTTGGATTAAACGGTAAAGACCATTGAGCGCATGTGTAGTTATGCCACATATCTCCCTCTCACTCGCTCGGCTATGGAACATTAGTTCGTCTGATACCTATACCTCCCATCCTTGTACAGCTTTTGCATTTTGCTAAAAACTGTGAAACAGACGTTGCAGTCACAACGCTACATGCAGTACAGTGGCTCGTGCTAAACTAAGGGGTTTTGTAAATGCTGATGTGCACGATTCAGCACAGTGTTGTTGCCTACGTGACTGTACGTAATTGGACAGATGAGGAACTGAACGTTCGGCTGCTAGTCCGAATGTCTATTCCGCGGTTCTCAGCAAATTGCACGAGTTCTCCATGGTTTTATCCATAGTTGGATAGGATAATTTCCACCACCACTAGTGTAATAGTATTGTAGAACAGTGTAAGCAATTTTGTATTATATTAATTTTTGTTTTATGTAATGCAATATAATGGAAATAAATGATTAGTATTCGTTCAATGTTGGGTTTCCCCCTTGTTTTTATCAATCCTAAGTTCTGCTTTTAATCTTCGTGGAAACCCTTGAAGTCCATAATTAACAGTCTGAACTTGGTTTGGTTCATTATGTTTTCTCGAATTTTTTTCAATTTTCTCAATACTATTTTCTAATTTCTTTAAAAAATTAGTTCCAAAAATTTTAGTATCTAAAAAGTTGGTTTTCTTATCTATTCTACACGTGTATCCATAGAATGTAAGCCTTCTTTTCTTAGTTTCCATTAATCCTTTGTTTTTCTCGTACAGTTTAGAGACGATGTCTCCATATTTAAGTTACCTTACTTTCAATGTATAGTAATACCCCGTTTAGCGCTTAAGATGCGTTCCGCAGCCATCGAGCGCTGCGGAATACCCCGGGCGCTAAACGAAACAGAACTGTATGGGGTCGAGCGATTACTTAATCGCATCGGGTTCCGTACAACGCTCGTACTACACAGTACATAGTACTACTACAATACATATGTTTAATGATTTTTTTTGTTGTTTTACTTTTGGTATTTTTTTTGTTTTTCTGTTTATATACTTTTTTATTTATGGGGTTAAAATATTTATTTATAAGTACAGTATAATATAAACAAACAAATTAAATACAGCATGTCAAATTATAAATTTAAAATACAAAACACAGTACGTTACACATGAAAGAATGTGCCGGCTACTAAAACGCATCTCTGTACAAACTTCTGATGACCTTAAAGGCTTCATAAAAGCGTTATAATGAATCATCGCTAAACGGGGAAGCGTTATGTGAGGTACTACTGTACTATCTTCGAACCCACTTACCACGGACAGGATCTTTCTTTAGAATTTTTAATGCAAATATTTTACACAAAATTGCAAACTAATACTAAACAAACATTTACACTAAAAATATTACCTCTTTGCAAAAGTTGTAGTATTTAATTTTTTGTGATTTTTCTGAACAAAGTTAAGCTTGTTGTTTTATAACAACCAATTTTGATACAGTTTTTACAAAATATTACAGATACCGGCTAAATTAAGCGTTAAATAAAACTTTCTTATGAATTTGTTTTGTCCGTTATTTATCTTATGAATTTTTACCCAATAAAGCACCGTAAAATTAACATTTTGGAATCTCGGTTTTTTTTAATATCAAAGGAAAACCTCCAAAAAGATTTTATTGTGGATAAATACCTTTAAAATTCTCCGATTAATAATCGGGTATGGTAATTATACTTCGTTGCTTGTAGCATAATTAAATATTATACGGCATGGTCCGCATAATATTTAATTATGGTACAAGCAACGAAGTGGAGGATGAAAAATTTTTTATATAAATATTTCTATTTTAAGAACTGAGCGTTGTAATTCAAAGCATAAAATTATTATAACTATAAAATTATTTAGTGTGGTACATAGTAATACCAGTGCACTTACGTTGACAAAGACTTATTTTAAATTTTACTTAGAATTTAAAAATTTTAAATACAAAGTAAATAGTTAAGCAATTTAAAATGAAATAAGTAAATATTTTATTTTTAGTTTCGTATTTCCTTTGTAAATAAAAATACAGGAATTTCAGCGACATTTCATAAATAACAAACATAGTTTGTAATAAAATTCAAAGAAAATATTTATATCAATGGAATAGAAGTCACAAAGTTTTCTCACAGGGGTTGACAAAAGAAAGTCGGTCGAAGTGGAGAAATGAAGGGGTGAGGAGGTGTTTGTTCTTTTCTTTTGTATGCATTAGATCTTCTACCCATTTCGTCTTTCGTTCCACCCCTCTCCGAACTTCCCCTAAATCTGCCAACATCTCTTGTAGATTCCTCCTATTACTAGTAAAATATATATACAACATACCCTTTCAGGTCACCCAACATAGACGTACTCCCAGAAGATTTAAAATCAAACTTGAATATTTGAATATAAATTGCATTGGAATAGTAGGAATATGTTTCAGCGAAATTTCCTCTTGTAAACAATACAAATTTATAATATTATCTTTAAAAGCCGAGGAAAGTAATACAAAGGAAAACGGTTTGATTAATTTTTTTTAACGTATATTTTTATTTTTCCCTGTTTCGTAAAACAACTACAAATGTTTTGGTTAATTTAACAAAATCTGGCATGAATGACATGAAGAGCTGATCACCTTCATCATATTTTGTACGTTTATTTTTAAAAAATGTGACAATTTTGTAATTTTCCCATGACAAGCAGGTGGCAAGTTAAATTATTTCCACTCGATCTGCTAGTTCCAAAAATTAGGACTACAAAAAATAGTTCAGTTTCTTATCACGTAGTCATTTAATTATACGACTGAAGCATTTAAGAACAGAACAGGTAGAAGTGTACAAGACACTAGTCAGAGTTATTTCCTCTGAGAGTAATGAATTTCATTAAACAGCTGACCCTATGGTGAACGATTTTGCATGGTGGAAAGTAAATGCTTTAGATGGCCTGGTATGCCAATAAACATACTTTTCCAATCAGTGAGGAAGGCCATTTTTTGTAACCATCTCACTCTCGTTCTACTTAGTAAAGCTTCTAGAGCAGTGATTCTCAACCTTTTTTGCTCCGCGACCCCCAAATATTAAAACTAAATAAAATTAATATTTCGCAACCCCCTATTATTATTATTATTATTTATATTCAACAGAGTTTGGGTTGCATGACGGTTCATTTACGTGAGCTAAAAACTCAGTTGACAGAGTATTTCCTGGAAGATAAAAATGATTTCTCAAAGAGATGGGTACTGAATCCGGTTAGTGAAAACGTCGTTACCGTAGCTAAGTTATCAGTTGAGATTCACGACCGGCTCATCAAAACGTCTCCAGACAAAACGCTACAACTGTAATTTACATCTGAGGATTTAAATACGTTTTGACTTGCTCGACGACATGAATATGGAAATTTAGTCACAGAAGCATTGAAAATATTAATACCTTTTTCCACGTCTTATCTCTATAAAAGGGGTTTTCCTCTATGATTGCTCTAAAAACTAAATATAGGAATCTTATATTATCACTCGAGAACAATGTAATTTTATATGTTTCTAACAAAGATCCACGTATGAAGAAAATTGTAAATGAAAAATACAACCATCACATTAATAATTAATTAATGATTAATTTCTTTTCTTTACAAGTAAGTGACTTATTGCATGTAAAATTTTTATAAGTTTATATAATAAATGATCTTTCTTCTTCTTTGGCCTCGCCTCTTCCCGTTACGCGGGGTCGGCTTTCCCAATCAGAGAGCTCCATTTGTTACGCTCCTGTGCGTCTTCCTCGGATAAGCCCAATATTTTCATGTCTCTTTGGACATTCGTCATCCACGTGGTAAGGGGTCTACCCCTTCCTCTCTTCCCTGTAGCCATGGAAAGGCACCTCTTTACGACATGATCATCCGTTCTCCTGAGCACATGACCATACCATCTCATCCTATCATCATATATAATAAATGATATTTTCTCATAAAATGATTAAATGATTTCATTATTGTTTCGCGACCCTCCTACAATATCACCACGACCCCCAGGTTGAGAATCACTGCTCTAGAGGTTCAAACCAGCCTTTCGGTTGATAACCCAAACAACAACACGCAATTTCATAAGGTTTTAAACAGTTTCATAAATTTCTGCTCCGTTGCCTTTTAACCTCCTCTGGGAAACATCTGGTAGGTGTGGTGTATACATTCTCTTAAATAAGTCCTTTTTATATTTGTCAGTTTTTTGTGGTACTTTTCGATGATACTAATAATGATAGAAATTAATGAGTAGTGTTTTAAGATTTTGTTACGCACTTACCAAGGTAAATCCTTAACGTTTTGATTGAGCTGCCTGTATATACAAGATAATTTTATGCTGTACAAGACAAATTACGTGTGAGGTTATTAATTAATGACAAATATTCCTTTTACATTATGATAAGTATTTATTAAATTAGTAAATTAAAATTAATTAGTACGGTTATAACTACCAGTAAATTACAACAAAATATGTCTCACTTAATTAATGATATATTTTAATAAAAAAAATTAAAAATAATATATCTGTACAAGTCGGTTTTTATATTTCACATTTACAAAAACATAATATCATTAAAAACAAAAAAATCATCCATCATAGTTTATAAATCATTATCATTGAAAAATATTGGTACCACATTCCTTGCAAAATTTCACGCTGAAATCAGCGTGTTCCAAACACTAGCATTGTTCGGAAAGTTATATGCTGTACTACATCAAATAACAGAATTTTATAAACGAGAATATGGCATTTATTTACTATCAAATATTTAATTAACATACAATCCAAACAATTATATACTAACTTCCCAATACGGAGAACCTGTTTTCAATAATTACGTGTTATGATTCACTTAATTCTTCTTGAAAGCTCTCCGGTATTCTAGAAACGATGACCATTACCGGGACTTAGGAGTGGATTCCATAAACGAGGTAATTCCGTAATTTGTTAGGAGTAATAAAGGCGGACTTCTTCATGTCAATGTCAAGCTATAACGTACAGTTACTCGATAACGCAGATCTGAATAGAAGACTTTCTCGTGTGAACCCATTTGAACTGCTGTAAGAAACAATACAAAGTTATTAAGTCGTTAGTTAATAGTCAATTGCATATATTTTGAAGTGTTGTATCAATGGTTATTAAATATTATAAACAGCGTATTAAAATAATATCAAACATATACTTAGATCTACTAGTTGGTAAATTTTTAGATTCTTCAAACTAAGTTAGATCAATGAGGTTAGAACAAAAATTTTTGTTAAGTCTTATTAGACTAGTCACAATAAAAAAAATTTAATTCTTCTGATGCAAGACCGTTGTAGAATGGCGAGCCTATTTTATTAGTTTATCAAGAACTAAAAAGTAATAACTAAAGTTCAAGGTTATAATTCATGGGAGAAAGGAACCGTGTAAGTTATCATCTCTTTCTTTGTATATTTATCCTACATAAAACCTTGACAAGGGTAGAGTTCTGGGTACGGTTAGGCGTAATAAGAATGTAAGGAAATATTTTTTACTGGCGCAAGAGGAATGGGCAGGCTATTTTGAAACGCATGGCTGAATTGCCGAGTGGCCTTTCCAATCCCAGTATATATTCCAATCCATATCCTTAGGTAATTTTAGAAACCGAAATAAAATTTTGTACATAATAGGATTTAAAGGTTGACCTGGATGACCCTTTTAATCACAACAAAGCATATGCCAATATTTATTTCAATATTTTTTAAATTTTATTTTTAAGGTCGCATCAACAATAAAGTCATTAGCGACCACAATTACATAACAATCTTAAATTAACAAAATTTACATGACAAAATTTGAATTAAAATATGTTGAGTGAACAAAATTTGGATTAAAATATATTATTGTGTAACTGAAGTCTGTAAGGCACAAAATCACGTTATTTATACTCTTGATGTCATTCAGCATGATTTTCGTATTTTGTGTTAAGATATACTTTTCTCGTAGATTAAGTAATCCTGGACATTTTATGAGTAAGTGTATTATCGTCAATGTAGTATCGTTGCAAAAATAACTGTTCGGTGCATCAATCTTTTGAAGAAGGTATTTGTGTGTGAGACTAGAATCCCCAATTCGTAGGCGTGTTATAAGTACTTGATTTTGTCTGCTACTTTGTGATATTAATACGTCACGTGTGTTTTCCCTGAAGTCGTGTAGTTTACTGTGATGTCCTTTCCATTCATCGTTCCGCACTCCTTGTGTCATCTTGAGAACAAATTTTGACAAATCAACATGTGATTTAAATTTAAGATTATTTAAATCTTAATTTCGTTAAATATTTACAAGGATTTATTCACGTCACGAAGAAACAATTTATTAATACATTTCCAGAATTAAAATAAGATCCATTTAACAATGTTCATTAACTTTTTTTACTCCAAATTTACAACAAAATATATTTTTTTCAATTTAACTCCTTTGATAATCGTTATAAAACAATGCGAATTCGACTGTTGTAGCATCTAACTTAGTTATCTGCTATTTCTTACAAAACGTGTGTTGTTAATTTCTTTCGAGATCGTTCAAAACAGCGTTGTTCTGTTGAGATTGAACGTATAAACGTCTGTTTTTGCGTTCGATCATTCAGTAACGCCAACGATACAACTATTGACTTCAAGTATAAGTTGGTATGTCATTGGTGCTTACATGATTGGTGTAATTTCTAACTTAGGTCAATTTTTTGAAAATGAAAATTTCGAATATTGTTTGGTTTTCCCTCTCATTTTTTATGTGATGAAGTCGTAACAGTCATTTGAAAGTTCTAAATTTTGAATTAAGTTAATCGTTTTAATTTATTGTCGATTATGGCGAAGTTTCTCCCTCTTCATTTCTTTTGTAGGAATCGAGAAGAGAGGGATGTTTACTTTTACTTTACCTCTGCATGTTTCGTCGATGAGATCTTTAAAAATGTCGTCGCCATTTTTGTATACATGACAATCAGTCATATGTTTTTCCTCATTTTTAAAAACTATTTGTTTGAATTTTGTCTTATGTAATGATTTTTATTTTAACAAGTAAGGTTGTGTAAGAAGTAAACTGCTTTAAATTTACTTTACCGTAAAGTATAGCGAGGGGAGTTTGATACGAGATTTTAAATCTACCCACACAAATTGCCTAAAAAAGATGAACGATCAAATTGTAAATTTTATTTAAATTTGAAACCATTCTGCAGTATCCAAATTATATAATTTATATTATTCCGTCTGTATATAAAAGCTAGGGAATGAAAATGACATATTGTCAAAGATTTCCAGGAAGTAAAAGGTAGAATACTAAACAATTGAATACACGAGTGACATGGTTCAAATCAAATCTTCAGATGTAGTTTTACGTACATAAACTTGTGTATACTCACACAAATAAGGCATTGTTTATTTACTGAGAACACTCTCCTTTTCTCTTCAAATAGAGAACAAATACGACAAACGTTTACTACTGCTTTCCCAATCTGCATTAGGTTACAAAGATATCTCTCCGTTTGTTTTGTACATTCGACTTCGTACCTTCACTTGGTATATGACATCCACTTTCCCTTTATACACATGGTTTCGGTTTGATTTTGTCTAATAAACTATACTAAACTAAAACGTTGACAACTGTAATTTACTTGTTTTACATCCTCATACAGTCAAAATACAAATTCAGGAGTTTGTCAACCTTATTCATGTTTGAGCTAAAACAATCCTTTGATTAAATTCTAAATTAAATTGTAGACTTACGGTGTTTGGGTAAACCTTAGAAGATTTCCTTTAGGTTTACCCTATTCAAGTAATAAATTTATCAAAATATTGCAAATTTTTGACTGTTTTTGAAAATTTAATGAGGTTTTGTTTTAGTCTTAAAATACTTCTGTTTTTTTTTAAATTTATTTATAAAACTCGCCGCTTTTCCTTTTCAGTCAACTAAGTACAATGATAATAATCAAGTAGCTATTTTACTGGAAGCATTTTACTCTTTTAATATTCTTCCTTAAGTTCTTATTTTGGAGCTTCAGTTTTCTTTCTCCCATTTTTTACTTTCTCATTCCTTACATGAATATATAGAGACGGAAAGTATTGTTTCATGTCGATTTTTCAATATCGAGATATTACCAAAATACACATTTTCAGGCTCGCTGACCCCATACCCATGTTTTTACTTGTGATTTGTGTATGAAAAAAAGTCTCAAAAACGAAACAGTGTATGAGGTTAAAACTTATATTTTAAGTTAGGTAAAAGAGAACTAAACGCAAACATTTTTATTAAATCAAACAACCGGACGTAAAGGCCGAGCCAATTGCTGCGAGCGCTGGACTACGCATGCGCATACGTGACTTGGACCCTGGATACCTCCGACCTACAGATAGATGTACAGTCAGAGTGCTGTTGAAAATTGACAACACCCATTATAATTTTTAGGCATGCTGTTCCATTGTTGATTAAATACGCTGCACTATTGCAGTACGTACAAGACTATACTAATGCAGACGCACATTTTGCCCCGTGCTCTCCTTACGAAAATCAGGTTATAGTAGTTTATTCGTACGATTTTTCATTTTTTGGGATTTTCTCAAAAACTGTTCCCACGTTTTTCTTTTTAAATCGCCTTATTTATTAAATATATTGTGTACAAAATAGAATAAACGCTGTGTCTGCTGAATTTCTTTGGGGGCTGCGCTTTCGTGTGTAAAAACAAAGTTGTGGGAAATTTAAAAATCTAAAACTTTCATTTCAAGTATTGTTTTCTACATATCTTAGTTAGTATGAGATAGTGATTTTCCGTATTTTATCATTGAAATTGGTAAGAAATGTTTTTTTATGATTACAGCCTTAGGCACTGTACGACAAACTCAGTTGATATAATAAACTATTTAAAAACCTACAACGTTTATTTCAAGCATTTTTCTGTGTAGAAGCTAGTTAATCATCATTTGTTTTATAATTCTGCAACATTACAATCAGCTCACTTGAAATAGAACAATCAGTAATTTTGGTAAATGTTAATTAACATGATTACGATTTCATTATAATGCTAATGAAATTGAAAATAGTAATAAATTAATATTTTTGATAAATACAATGATGACTTTGAAGTAGGTAAAACAGTTAAAAAAAGAAAGATAATAAGTGTAACAATGTTCTTTAAAACTAATAACCTAAATCAAAAGCACTATCTCTTTTCGGTCTTGAAAACCCGGTATCAATGTTATTTAGTAGATTCAGAGCCAGGAAGTTTGGAAGATAATTGAGTTTTCGTCATATTTACGGCTGAATTTTGATATAGTTTGTTTCACTGAGTTAATATTAAGATCGGAATTGATATAGGATTTTTGATGTGCCACGGAATTTGCAGGGCTCGCCGCAAGAATTTTTACTGGAAACGTTCGAATATGTTTATGTTTGAAGTGCAGAATGTACCCACAATTGAAGCCCATATGTCCACATGTGTTTTAAAACGGATTAATATAAAATAATTTTTGATTCGTTTGACAAAGGTGAGTATGTACCAATTTTAACCAGTATAGTTTACGTACTGTCAGTTCAAGTTGTTTCTTTTTAATCGTCAATTAGTCGTATTAATGTTTCACACTAGATTTTTTTTATTCATTTTAAAAATACTCTCTTTCCCCCTTCCTTTCTTTGATAGCTCCACCTAGGTATACGATTTTTGTAAATTTTTCCTCTGAAAAACTCTCATGATCTTCAATCGTTTTTCTTAATTTATTTGAATCTCTATTACGTCTTTATAATGTTCAGAGCCCATTAAGTAACTGCATATTTCTTTGGAACCATCTTTTTCTTGTTTTTGTATTCTTTGTTTTAGTTTTGTATTTTAATACCTCAAATTGAGCTATCACCGAATAGGTCTCTTGCTAGGTACAGCAGTGATTATTCTACGAGTACAATTTGGTGTTGTATTCTCATTTACTACAAATAATTTACTAACATTCCGATAATACGTGCTTTAATATCAAATTTGGTTATTGTTGGCTTTTCTTATGTTATTATGCAAAAATTTTTGGATAATCCAAACATGCTTCCGGACTACGTTAGAGACAGGTCTCTTGATAAGAATTTCAAACTTTTTATCAAAAGATTTCTGATTCAGCTGGGGCAGAACTCTCACTTGGAGTCTTTGATTTCTCTTCGCCACTAGGGTTAGGCGGGTGTTATTAGTCGTCTTTGTCTCACTAACATGTTAGTCATAAACTATTAGTAGTTACAGTTATATAGGTATATTTATAATATTTTTTTGTTTCTGATATTGCGTTAGTATTATGTATTACGTATTCTGTGTTACATTTGTGTATGAAGAAATAGTTAATTTAAGGGAGGTAGTTAAGGCTAAGTTTTGTTTTCATTTTTTTCTGTATAATAATGCAAGTAAATTGGTAGAGGTTTTTTTGTCATAGGCTATTTTATTAATGCTATTCATAACTTTGCTGATGTTTGTATTATCATTTATTAGCATTTTAGTTTTTTTATCATAAGTTTTAATTTTTATTTACATTTGATTCCTTTTTTTTTATTTTTATTTTTTTATTGTTAATACTAACGTGTTTTTAATGCTATTTTGATTATTTTCTCTTTTGTGTAACTTATTTGTTTTATGTAATAAGTGATGTAGTATTGGTATTAACTGTTTTTTCTTTTTCTTTTTGTTTATCAGTGTTATTATTGTCTTATTGTAGTTTTATTTTGTGCAATGTATTTTTTGTATTTAGAGAAATCCTCCTCCAAGCACGGGCTTTGCTCTTTTGGAGGAGTAATAAAGTAAATAAATAAATAAATGTCTCGGTCCCAAATACATTGGATTAACGGGGTTGTTTTGTAGTTTGGTGAACGAAATGAAGGGTATCGTAATAATTTTATTTTCCTCTGTACGAAGATAGTTGTGCTTCTGCTGTTTTATTCTTGAACTAACCATAAATGGTAGAATTATTTATACAAGAATTAACTTTCGTAATATGTTTATATTCATTCAAAGTAGAAATCGCTTACAAGAATATTGTAATTAAAAATTAAGAATTAATATAAAGTTGTAGTAATTTTTTATGTGAATCCTTTGTTGAAAATACTATTCTGAGAAAAGTGTTTTAATAATCCAAGTTGAATAGAAATAAAGATGAAAGAGTGTACTATATTGTATGTGAATAATAGTAGACTGTACTGTGATTTAGATGACAGTGGTGAAGTAGGTAGTAGAGAAACTCTTAGTAGTGAGTATCCTTTATTCTAGAAGGCTTCCTTTTATTTTGAGTAGGTATTACAGTACCATGACATACGTACGACAAGGGATTAAACTTGTGGGATGTTATACCGCAGAAATTAAGGAGAGGTAAAAATAAATGCCAGCTTATGAAAAAAAACGTACTAGAGTTGCTAGTTTGCTGTTTACTTGCAACTTTATCTTAACTATTTCTTAACCTTTACATCCCTTTTATTCTGCATTGTACTACATTGGTATCTTAACTACAAAACTGCTCTTATGTTCATATAAGTTTTTTATTCATAACCTGTTTATTATTTACTAAGAGTTGTCTCGTTTGTTGTGTTATACATCATATCTTTGTCATTTTCATCTTAGTTTTAGTTATTATTTTTCTTGGAAGTCTTACTTAATTTTCCTCAAAAGTTAAATATCTTGTTTCTAAGTTAAGTATTATATCTTATTCCAGCTCTCTTCAAGATTAGTGAATTACGTTTCTGACTTAACTATTTTTTATATACTAGTACTAAATGATAACATTTAAAAATATTCTTTTATAATTTTTTATGAAAATATGTAATTACTTATTCATGTTTTTGTAATATTTTTATTATAGTAACATGATGCAATTTGTGAGAAAGTTCAACTTCTATATTTATTATTAAACCCGATCTGTAAATAACGATAGCGTTTTATTTCATCTTTTAAACCGATATATATGAATTATTCGTTTCAAAAAAATTAACATGAAATAACTGGAATAATTTTTTTCATTCTTTTTTCTTAGTGTATTTTTAAATTAGACAAAACTTATTTTAAAGCCGCTTTGCTACAGTGCCTAAGGTGCCGAATAGGCGATTTAAAAAAAGCCAAAAAGATATTGAGAAAAGTAAGTTAAACTGAGCAAATAATGAACCCAATCAAATTCAGACAAGTGTTTAACTTCGCTGATAAAAATCTGTAGGAGCCTCCCGCTTTAAAGTAAAGTAAGTAGGTTAACTTCAAGGGTTTTTACGATCACCTTTTCCCACAGTAAATCAATCCTGTCCCGATCTCAGAAGGTAGCCATACTAATTTCCTGAGCTGGTGATGAAAGAGATGAATGAAAGTGAGAGAGTGAGTGTTGGTCAGTGACAGCGACAGGGGAATTAGGCTACGGTTACCTTTACGCCCCGCTGACAATATGCCTACATTTTTTAACCCGAAATTTTCTTTTGTAGTATTATATAAACAGTTCCGATGGAGGTGGAGGGTTCTTTGCTGATGTTGGATCAAGTGGCCAGGCGGCAGATTTTTGGTTAGTAGGCGGTTGCGGCCTCCTTGAAGCTGGACGAGAACGCCTCAATTGAGTCCAACACTATTTTCCTCACCGTGAGGGAGTAAACATGAGTTTTTCTTGCCGCCTTAGATAAATAAAAAGAAAAGAAGGGTTTTCACGAAAAAAAGAAATTAAATTTTATCTTTTAAATGTACTATTTCTTTAAAAAGAACATCTCCACAGCTTATATTCTATTTAAATCAGTACTTCCCAAAACTCAAGATTCAGGTTGCCTCAAATGGCTTTGAATTATTGTCCGGTAATGAGGAGGAAAAGAGCGAAGCCTCAAAAAATGTGGTAGGATTGTGTGATGCGGGCAATGGAGGCAAGAAATTTTTAAAGGATGAATGGCGAGTCAGGCGGTTTAAGATGCGGGATGCGGAGTAACTCTGTAAGATCCTTGCTTTAAAATAAAGTAAGAGGTTAACTTCAAGGCTTCCCACGAAAAACAAATGCAGATTACTAAATGGATGGGAAGGAGAAAAGCTTACATTAAAGGAATGCTGAGAGTGTCAACTGCAAAAAAGAGATTTTATAAATGTCTAAGGTTACTTCACCTGGTATAAAAAGGGCCCTTTACAAAAAATAAATAAATAAATAAATTTAGGAAAAATATGAAAGCAAAGCCACACTGATGAATCTTATCTACAAAAAAAATTAAATTTGATCTTTAAAATGTACTATTTAAAAAAAACATATCCACAGCCTAAATTCTATTTAAATCAGTACTTTTCAAAACTGAAGATTAAGGTACATACAGTATTCCAAGCTCAATCATAGTTTCATAGTTTTCTTTGACACCCAATAAGGAACTTATTTTTAGACTTCTCCTTATTGTTCCACATACAACCTTACTGACTTACAAATTAGGAAAAAATTCTTAAAACACTATGTTTGGAGTGTAGCATTATACGGGAGTCAAATTGAGGGTGTTAAGGGCTGTACAAAGGAAGATAGAAGCTTTTAAAATGTGGTGTTATAGGAAAATGTCAAATATTAGGTGGGTGGACAAAATAAGTAATTAGGCGAGGGAATGAAAAAAGAAGTATATGGAAGAATCTTACCAGCAGATGGGACAGACTAGTGTGGCATATCTTAAGACATCCAGGTATTGGGCTATCAATAATAGAGAGTAATATTAAGGGAGTGAATTGTAAGAGGAGGCAAAGGTTAGAATATATAAAAAAATTACGAAAGATGTAGGGTG
This sequence comes from Catonia carolina, assembly GCA_035578175.1. Classification (NCBI taxonomy): domain Eukaryota; kingdom Metazoa; phylum Arthropoda; class Insecta; order Hemiptera; family Achilidae; genus Catonia; species Catonia carolina. Next base: position 62,801,469 of record JAQMRL010000006.1, read on the forward strand.
TTATAGATATACAGATATAAAAAGACTTGCGCAAGATAGAACAGCTTGGAGAAATGCATCAAACCAGTCAAGAGACTGATGGCAAAAAGAAATATAACCTTAAAGTTATTTAATGTAATTTTAAGATCCATATCATTATTAAATTGTAATTTTCGACACAACAGATAAAGTATTCTTTTTATAGCGTTATAAAAGATAACATTGCCTATACAATATTAAAACATAACAAACACTCAAACTGTGTAATGAATCGTTCAAATTACCAAACTTTGTAATTTCAAAGTCCACTACATTCTTGGATAAAGTTCAACATTAAAATATTTAGATTAAATTGGAAAATTCAATAGCTTGTAACAGATAACTCTTGAAATCACTTTATTAGTAAATTATTAAGTAAGGGATTATACCAAACATTCTGATATAGCAATTCCAAATTAATAACACGTATAATTTAATTAGAATGTACAAGGGAGCTAATGAAGTGAATTAATAAATACATTTACATCATGAAATTGAAACGATTTATAAATTGGCGTTTGATGGAATGATAGTATTAATTTATATACTACTTTGTATAATTGAAATAAATAGAAATCAAACATGTATAAGTTCATTAGTGAATTAATATCTCTATTATATGTTATCCATATTGAATATAAATCTAAAACGCATATTACTGCTATATTTGAATACAGTGTATGAATGCAAAAGTCCTTACTTACTTGGAGATTCATGATAATCCCCATCACTATTTTCTCCTGCTCTTCAAGAGCTTGAGATATGAAATTTGATAAAATTAATTACTGTACGAGGTTTAGGTACACGAGGTGTGGCTATTAAATAACGAAACTGACATTTTAAAAAAATTTGTTTTTATTTTATACATAACACTTATTATCACCTTCAATGTACACTCCTTCTTTTTCCTTACAACGCTCCATGCAAATTTTCCATTGTTTAAAACAATGCTGGAAGTCATCTTCTATCAGCTCCTTCAGGACACGTGCCGCTTTCTCTTTTACAGCTTCCACAGACTCAAATCTTGTCTCTTTTAATGCAGATTTCACCTTAGGGAACAAGTAGAAGATAATAACATGTGATGAAACAAGGTTTGTTACTTATGATCCGGAAACGAAGTGCTAATCCATGCACTGGAAGAGCCGAATTTCACCGAGAGCCAAAAAAGTTCGAATGAGCAAGTCAAAATTTAAAGCAATCATGATTGTTTTTTTTTATATCCATGGGATTGTGTACCTTCACTGGGTTCCTGAAGGTCAAGCAATATTAATCAATATTACTACTTTGAGGTAATTTCCAAACTACGTCAAAGAGTAAGGAAAAAACGCCCCGAAATGTGGAAGGACAAATAAATCATGGGTTCAATGACATTCTAAGACAATGCGCCATCTCATTCCGCGTTATCTGTTGAGAGGTTCCTAGCCAAGTACAGCATCTCAGTGTTAGAACAACCACCTTATTCACTAGATGTTGTACCATGTGACTTCTACCTGTACACTAATGTGAAATCTGCATTAAAAGAGAAAGATTTGAGTCTGCGGAAGCTGTGAAAGAGAAAGCGGCACGTGTTCTGAAGGAGCTGACAGAAGATGACTTCCAGCACTGTTTCCAACTATGGAAAATTTGCATGAAGCGTTGTAAGGATAGAGAAGGAGTGTATATTGAAGGTGACAATAAGTGATTATGTATAAAATAAAAATATATCTTTTAAAACGTCAGTCTCGTTATTTAATAGCCACACCTCGTATCATAATGAGTCTGATTCTGTGAATCTTTCATTTTAAATTTATAAGTATTTAATTATTATCCTTTCAAAATACACCCTACTCTACTCCCTTCACCACTCCTTGCAAATTTTCAATTGTTCAGTACAGTGCTGGAATTTTTTTGCAGTGAGCTCATTTTTACAGCACACCCATTGAGAACTGCTGCTCTAGAGGTTAAGACCAGTTTTTCGGATGATGACCTAAACAACAACAATGTTACATTATGTAGCAATCGAGGAATTTGATTTGAACTTTTTAGATTCCTGTTCCATATAAAAACATGATTCATTTTATTGTCAACTTTGCTATATCATTCTTAATTTTGGATACAAATGTAGAATTTCTTTAAAAAATTTAATCCACTAACTATATTATTAACTTCATACAACTTTCTAAGAAGAACAGAAGAGGTAGATGTATAAAAAACTAGTCACAGTTATCTCCTCTAAGAGTAATCAATTTCTTTATTATGGGCCAGTTGTAGTTTTTATTACAGTATGGGATTATTGGATAAGGAGATGCTTTTAATAACAGCAATCTGTCGTTAAGTTTTATACAAAAAAAATGAAAACAATAATGAAGAAGAACTCCTGGGATGCGTCTCAGCCTCGTTTTGAACAGCTTTCTGTCTTGAACATTGGAAAGTTGCACATTAAGTCTGTAATTCTTCATCTAATTAGGACTAACGATTTCACTCTCTTATCGGGGCAGAACGCAACCAGAAGAGCAGCCGCTGGCCTTTTACAAGAAGTTAAGAAAAATACAACTGCAGGACAGAGACATTTCGACTTCCTGGCACCTAAGTTTTACAACTTGCTTCCGGAGTACGTTAGAGACAGATCTCGTAATAAGAATTTCAAACTCTTGATCAAAAGCTTTCTAATTCAGCTGGGGCAGAACTCTCACTTGGAGTCTATGATTTCTCTTCGCCACTAGGGTTAGGCAGGTATTATTGGCTCACTAAAATATTAGTCATATACTAGTAGTAGTTATATTTAGGTATATATGAATATTTATAATAGAGTTTTTGTTTCTGATATTGCACTAATATTATGTATTATGGTGTTGTATTTGTGTATGAAGAAATAGTTAAATTTAAGGAAGGTAGTTAAGGTTAAATTTTGTTTTCATTTTTTTTCTCTAAAATAATGTAAAGTAAATTGGTAGAGGTTTTTTTATCATATTTTATTAATGCTATTTCATAACTTTGCTGATGTTTATATCATCATTTATTAAAATTTTAGTTTTGTTATAAGTTTTAAATTTTATTTATATTTGTATTCTGTCTTTTTTTATACTAACGTGTTTTTTAATGTTATTTGATCATTTTCTCTTTTGTGTGACTTATTTTTTTATGTAATAAGTGATGTATTAGTATTAAATATTTTTTTCTTTTTATTTTTTTATTAGTGCTATTATTGTTGTATTGTAGTTTTATCATTTTGCTACGTATTTTTTGTAATTAGAGTAATCCTCCTCCAAGCACAGGCTTTGCTCTTTTGGAGGAGTAATAAAGGAAATAAATAAATAAATATAGCCATTATTGTACAAGGTTGAAAGTAGATACTTTTCGGAGGGCTCGGCACGCTGACAAGCATACTTTTTCACTCAGTGAAGAAGGCAATGTTAAACCACCTCACTCCTTGTTTTACTTAGTAAAGCCTCTAGAGGTTTAAATCACCCTTTTGGCTGATGATATAAACAACATACTGCTTTAATAAATGTATCTCCTTTTGTACAAATAATCAGTGGTAAAACGTAGCACTTAAAACTATCTTAATTATTAATATGATTAGTTATTATAAAATGTGTTAAATTAAATCAAACAATTTGGGGTTACCTGGCAGATTGAGGAATTATTAAGATAGGTTTGGTTAGGTAATGTTTAACAAGAATTTAAATATCTATATCCGACTGAAATTAATGAATAAAGTTTTAGTAATGGTCGTGGTTAATGGTTACAGTTAGTAAGTTAGGTAATGGGGGAAGAGAAAGATGAAGCGGGAATGGGTTATTCGAATGTCATATGACATTTCATCAAACGGAATTTAGTAGTTATGAAATGAAACAGTCGGAGGAGAGTAATGCTCACTAAATCTAAAGGATTTCATATTATATCACGGTGATATGATGTTGAGTAATATACGCTATGCATATGTGTTTAACGCTCAAATATTGCGCATTATACGCACATTATTGCGTTCTATATATCCTAATACGTTTCTATACGTAATTAACTCCGTAGTGCTCACTAGGTATTTTCCAAATAAAAGATCAACTCTGTTCTGTTACCTCATCCGTCAAACCTTTTGTTTAATTTGAATAATTAAATTTCATCAATCGTTCATAAAATTCATTTTTTCAATTTTTACTTTCTCCTGCCCTCTGTGAAATAAAGGTAAAGTAATGTTTAATACAGATTGTTCAAAAACACGTTTTAGGTCTCCTCAACCCGAATCATATTTATTACCAATTGGTCTGTCTGTCAACGTACAGTATATGTGACAAAATAACTCAAGAAACCAATATTGTACGTAGTTAAAACTTACAACTTAGGTTATGCAGGTTACTAGTATTAGAAGGTATTAGAAAACTCTACACAAACATTTTCAATAAAATTTGTCAACTGGAATTAACATTTTTTTCGTACAATTTTTCACTTATTTGTAATTTTCTCAAATACGGTTCCTACGATTTTGTTTAAAACTGCCTCATTTACTATATTTTATGACCCAACAGGTTGGTCTAGATGTAAAGTCGTCGTGAGTCAGGTGTTTATCAACTGATTTTTGAAACGTAGGTTCCTGGTTCAAATCCTAGTAAAGGTAGTTACTTTTATATGGATTTTTTGTCTTTAATTTTTATTACGATACTGTACATTAAGCTGCACAACTTCCGTTTATGATAATTAAATGGTGGCGGGGAATTTCACTTTAAGGAGAAGAGGTACCCAGTGGTACATTCTCCGTTTACAATTCGGGTATTGTCCGTTATTCAGGCCAAGAGGTCTCTAACCCATTTTTGCTTTAAAATTTGCATAGTTCGGAAGTTCCTTGTACCTAGATTACGGGCTAGTTGGTTTGGACGGTCATCTAGTCTTTCGTGAAAAGTACTATACAAGGACGCGGTTAGCTTCTTTACTATCGGAATTTTAAAATCGTCGTGGAGGGTTTTATTGCTTGCATAAAAAGGAGCGCCATAATCAAGTTTTAAGAATTTTGATTGAAACGCCTGTATCGACTTTAAGTTACTCTGTGCCACTCCAAAAAGTACACCAAAAGTCCTGATTGCTCTTAAAAGGAATTTGTATATTAAAATCTTGGAGCTGAGGTTCAATTTCGATCGAGGATTAATTAAGCAGAAGAGTAGCTTCTGTTGGCGGTTAAGTTCTAAAAATTTCGTACGCAGATGATGCTTCCAAGTTAGTCGCCTGTCAAGCCGTAAGCCAAGATACCGCACCACCCTGGCCTGTGGGATATGAATGTTATTCAACATCAAAAGTGGACAAGTTTGACGTATATGGATTTGAATTCTAGGTAGTGGTTACTTGTGTACTTTGATGATTGGGGTTCAAAGACATATACTCTCTCAGAAATGATCGGCCTGAGCCTGTACAAGACTACACTTCATTTACACGTATCATCCTCATCTCGTTGGGTCATGGGGTAACATATTGTTCTGCATTAAACAGATTGCAACGTACACACAACTGTGATATTTTTTTTTAATTACTTTATTTCTCATGCTCTACAATATAATGTGTAAGCAACATAAAATTCGTGGGAGGTCTGTGCTCTCGAGGTAATTTTTTTTAAGTTTGCGACCTTAATAAATATTATATTAAGGGAAAACTACCGTAATATATACTTTACCCTATTAAAATAATGTCTGATACTGAATATTTTATTCATACACGACCGCCCTCTACAAACACCACTTTGAATTTTATCAACATTTTGTTAGCTCTTCTAGCTTGCTGACTGATATTCGTTCACATAACCTTCCAATCGAAGGCAACACAATAATGCCCCTGTAATTTCAACCATCACTTTTTTTTTACTTTTTGTGTATTGCGCAAACATAATTGTTATCTTTTCATTCTGGTGGAACTTTCTTTCCATGAAGACACTCCTGAAAGATGTCTGCCATAAATTTCTATTAACACAATAGGAGCATTTTTTATTAGGTATATTGGAATACTTCCAGGAATTTTTTAAACATTTGTAACTAATTTCCGTAGCTGGTGATGAAAGGTATGAATGAAAGTTTTCCCGTGCACAGGCTCGTCCTATGCGGGAATTAGTAAATATGTTAATGTAACTGTATTTTGTATTTAATAAGTGAGAGAGTGAGTGTTGTTGGTCGGTGACAGCAAGAGGGTAATTAGGCTACGGTTCCCTTCCACGCCCCGCTCTTCTTCTTCATGTAGCATCTCCATTACGAAGGTGTGCTAGCATCATGGCAATCCTGACCTTGGAAACTGTAGCTCTAAATAGGTCGATGGATGACAAATTAAACCACTCTCGCAGGTTCCGTAGCCAGGAGGTTCTTCTTCTTCCAACCGATCGTTTGCCCATAATCTTTCCCTGGATGACAAGATGAAGGATTTCATATTTTGGACCTCTCAAGACATGGCCGAGGTACACCAGCTTTCTCTTCTTGATTTCGATCATCACTTCCATTCCCTTCTGCATCCTCCTTAGGACTTCCATGTTTGTGACTCTCTCTGTCCAAGATATTTTGTGCATCCTTCTGTAAACCCACATCTCAAAGGCCTCAAGTCTTCGTTCACATTGCCTATTGGTAGTCCAGGCCTCTGCACCATAGTACAGCACCGGAAAGATGTAACACCTCAGCACACGAATTCTCAAGTCCAGACTCAGATTGTGGTTGCACAGCATCCTCTTCATTTTCACAAATGCGGCCCGGGCTCTCTCTATGCGGATTTTGATCTCAGTAGAGTAATCAAGGTTACTGTTCACCGTCATACCAAGATAGCTGTACTTCATAACTCTTTCCAACTGCTCTCCCTCCACATACAGGTGTTCGTCATGTGGGACCACATTCTTGGTGATGACCATGCACTTTGTCTTCCTTGTGTTGAGGGTGAGACCAAAATGTTGGCTGGCTTCAACAACCTTATTCAGGAGTTCCTGGAGATCCTGCATTGTTTCAGCCAGCAAGACTGTATCATCTGCATAATGTAAGTTGTTGAGACGTATGCCATTCACCCGAACTCCTCCAACCTCCAACCTCGCTAACAGTATGTAATTTTTTTTAACCCGACATTTTCCTTGTAGTAGCCTATTACATAAACATTTCCGAGGGTGTTTGTCGTATCAAGTGGCAAGGTGGCGGGTTTTTGGTTGGTAAGGCGGTTGCGGCCTCCTTGGGGCTGGACGAGGACGCCTCAATTGAGTCCAACACTACTTCCCCCATCGTGAGGAAGTGAACATGAGTTTTTCTCGCCGCCTCGGATAAAAAAAATCCTAAAATGCACTAAAGAAAAAATGTAAGATTTTGACTTATGGGCTTTCATAACTGATTCATATGTAAAATGTGAGCTTTTTATTTTATTTGTCTTAACCAGTCATTTTTTCTTTCTTTTTCGAATTGAATAAGGGTTAAGTATAAGAGTTAGTAAGGTGAAGTCTTGCAATTGTGCAGAGCTGCTCAGTTGTAAATTTAAATACATAAAGTGAACACAATTGTTGTTTTTATTTTTTAACGTCCGACTGTTCTGCAATTACTGCTAATGGAGACGGTGAAGGATAAAATGATTTTTTATAACGTATAAAAATATGCCGTCCCTGAATGGGATTCGAACCCAAGACTGCTGTTGATGAGAGTAAGTGAACTCAATTAATTGTATTTACCGTAACCTTTCATTCAGTAGTTTTGCAATCAGTTTAATTCCAAATTTAGTAAGGGGACAAACAAAATTACTTCATAAAATTAATAAAAGATATAATAACTCGTACATTAAATGATAACAATAAAACCTTTTAATGTTATGACCTACTTACGCAAGTTTATTGAAAAAGAAGTGAACAAATTAACAAAAAAACTCTACAACAAATTAAATTTTTAATTGGAAAAGAATTTTCCAAAGACTTCTAAAACGAATTATTCGTGAAAAAAGAGTTAATATCAATCAGATCATTTGAAGACAACCATACATAAGTTAATGAAATATTTTATAAATCCACTCATTCGAAATTTATTAATAAATGTTCTTTTAATCTTAACAAGGAATGAATTTTAGTATCTCAATGGAATGAATCATTAATAAAATGATAGGTATTTCTCGTTTTAAATTATTATTGTTATTATAAATTCCTTGTTTATTATTAGATAGCGTATAATATGTACGACATAGGGATGTAAACTCATTCCACTTTCCTTTTGTATGTAATATTGAATTAGCATATGTATTAGTAAAATATATAGCTGTAATATTAATTTATTTAAATAAAATATTGCTTTAACAAAATTATAATTTATTTCGGAATTTTATAAATTATGATGATCGAAGAACTGAATCAGCATTTCAGAAAACCCGTAAGTCAAAAATTTACAAGGTTTTCTTTAGTGCCCTTTAGGACTAACTGAATGTATATCCCTAAAAAATCACAAAAATATGGCTTTCCAAAATATAACGCTAAATAAAGGTTTGTCTTTAAGGATATAAAGTGCTTCCTTCTAATTATAAGTATTGAAAAAGGATGATCTTTTGAAGCTTAAGTTCTACTTTCTAGTGGAAGAGGCCATACAAAGATTCTATGCAAAAATATTTTTATGGGAGATATACTGTTTGTGATGACGATGATGAACGTGAATAACCCTGAAAACCAACATTTTTCTTTATTAATACAGTATTACGAATTTTAATTATTATGACTGATAAAAGCTAGTTTGTTAAGTCACTAATATAAACTAGTGAAATAAATAAACACTATTGTATTACACAAATTTTCTTCTTCTCCAATTTATTTCAGAAATACCTTAAATCAAAATTTTAAGGTTTTTTTTTAAAAGTAGCTTATCTTTAAAAAGACAAAAGTATCCATTTTATATGAAAGGAGACAGGCCTCTGAACAAATTATATTTTTATATTGTTTTTTTTTATTGAAACGTAGTGAAAAACCAGTTTTTTTTAATTTTTCCAAAAGTTAGTTTTATTTTTACTTATGGGCTTTCTGAAATGGCCGATTCACTATGAAAGCATGAATTATGACAGTACAAGAATTAAACGTGAAAACCATTGAGGACCGAATTTTTTTTGTCATCATTCTCTCGACTGGTTTGATGCAGTTTTCCAAGCTATTCTATCTTGCGTAAGTCGTTTCATATCTGCAAACTTGTAACACCCGACATCTTTTGTAATTTGCTTTATATATTCTAACCTTTGCTTTCCCCTACAATTCACTTCCTCAATATTACCCTCTATTATTGATAGAAGGGACCGAATATGGAAATATAAATAGAACTGAAAACAACATGTGGAGAAGAAGCAAGATTAGTTTGTAAATTAGGCTAAACAATGACTTTTACCTCAATGCTTTACTGTTTGCTGATAATTTGTAGATTATGCAAGCGAGTAAGGATGGTCTTTAGAGATCGATGTGTGTTTTGAATAAATTATGCAAGATATATGGTTTCAAAGTTTCTGTTGAAAAGGCAAAAATAATTACGTTCACTGGTAAATATCTCACCAGGTCTAAAATTGTGGTAGATGATGTGGTGCTGGAACAAGTATCACAATCCAATTATTTAGGTTGTGACATACGATTTGATCAAGATTTTGATATAAAGAAGAAAATTTGAGAATTCCAAGCTGTGTGGAAGTATTAGTAGAACCTTAGGCAGAAAAACAAGGAAAAATACCAAAATAAAATTTCACAAGGTAATGGGTGACCCAGGCCTATTCTATGGAAGTGAGTCGTAGGTTAGTATAAAATCACAAGAGAGTAGAACACAGTCGGCAGAGATGCGATTCCTGCTGAGAAAAAGGATTGCAATCGTAAGGACTAACTGAAAAATTAGGATATAAGAACTGAACTGGATGTTTAAAACTTGAATAGGAAAGTTGTAGAATATCGAAATCGTTAGAAGGAGCACGTAGAGAAAATCCCTGAGGAAAGGATCCCCCCTCAACGTTTTTAAATACAAGCCGGAGGAGAAGAAGAGATGTTGAAAGACCACGCAAGAGATGGCAATAATTCATTAAAGTTTTATCACTGTTGTGAATCGGAACAGGCGGGAGCCCTATCCTTGACTGTGGGAAGAAAAACTACATGTCGGAAGAATGGATCATGAATTTTCTTAGTTGGTATTTCATTATTGGTACTAAGTACTACTAAAAATATCAGAACTATTCATAACTTTTACCAAGTTGTACTTCTTCAGGTGTTTATCCATTCCGAATATTAACGACCATCATAACAATTCTGTCTTGGTTCGTTGCACTGCGAAATATATTTTCTGAGCTTTTTCCAAATTCTCAGATTTCGAAATCACAACACCCATCTTCTGCCAGGCCCACGCTTTACATATATTTTTTCCTAAAAAATGGATTTTAGTAAGGAATATCGTGAATCATTCCGCATGAAATGACCAAAATATTGTATAATTATACAATATTATAATACATTTTCCAAGTTGTTCTAGGAACAAATAAATTCGGTTCCAGTCCAAGACTAATTTTTCCCTTTTATATTTATGTTTTAATTAATACAATTAATAGTGAGATCACGTATTAGTCATTTTGGTTTCTCGTGTTGAATTTGTGAACGTATCATTCTTTAATGGAAAATCCACTGTAATAAAATATACAGATTAAATATTTTTTGATAACAAAAAGGGAATATTAACCAGTAACGTAACAACCTTATTTTACTGTCATGCTATTCGAATACTGTTGTAAATCTTTCCTTAGACTTACTGAGTGAGTCGATATTTCTTACACTTAGTAAAGCGCCTACTAAAAACACATACAAGTGGCAATGAATTTCATATAATGTACTCGTTTTATAAATAGGTAACAACACTTAATACAGTACTAAATTAAAATTTCAAACTAAATTAACCAGTAAATTAAACCGCTTAAATTACGGTATACGTTATCTTTGCAGTTACTCTCTTATGTACGAAATAAATTATTGCTAAATTATGTTTAATTTTAAACATTTATTATAATTTAATTAATATTTGGCTGCCTTAAAAGTTTCAGACAATAACATTTTACACTATTGTCCACTGTAAAATTCCAGTTTCTGAACTGAAAATCGTTACAAAATACAATATTTAGAAGCGTCTACAATAACCAACGATTCCAATAAACGAATTCCTTATTAACAAACTCGTTGGCACTGTAAATAATTTACTGGACTAGAAGTAATACAGGATTGTAAAACCTCGGTTTGATTCTTTTAGAGCGAAAATTTTCAAAAAATCCAAAAAAATTTGAGAAAAATTCTCAAAATCGCATTCATGTTGGGCGAGGCGTAGGAAACTACTGCTTTGTACTTAATACAAACGGCCTAGTAGGACACGTTTTTTCGACTATATGAGTGTGCGTATGTGTGTGTGTGTGTGTGAGAGAGAGAGAGAGAGAGACAGAATATCAAAATGAAAATCAACCTCTGTAAATACGGAAAACCACTAATTGACACTAAACTAGGCTCTGTAGAAAAACTTCTTGAGATATAAGTTTTTGGTTTTTTAATTTTCTGTAACTACAACGACATACACTTTGCCCGAAAACACATGTTGTTTAGGTCAACAGCAGAAAGGCTGGTTTAAACCTCTAGAGGTTTTACTAAGTAAAATGAGAAGTTAGGTGGTTTACATTTGCCTTCCCCACTGAGTACAAAACTAGCCTATGCTTATCAGCATACCATGCCCTCCTAAAAGCATCTACTCTGCACCCTGCAAATGACACCTTCACTTCATTCGTCACAGGGTCTGGCTGTATAATGAAATTCATTACTTTCAGAGGAGATAATTCTGACTAGTGTCTTTTGCACCTCTACCTCTTGTTCTTAAATAGTTCAGTCGTATAATTGCCTGAGCCATGGCGTTCTCTAATTACTAGAGAACTAGTAACTAGAGAACGCCATGGCTGAGCAAGTGATAAGAAACAGAGTAATTTTTGTAGCCATGAAACTAGCAGATAGAGTGCAAATAATTTAACACTCCACCTGCCTGTTATGGGCATCCAAAAACGTATATTGAGGCCGAAATCTGAAAAATACATATTTTCCAACGAGGGTGCAACCGCCAAAATTCTTGTAGAGCAAGAAAAATTTAAAGTAAATGTGGCGATTTTTGAAAATATTTTTGGAGCCATTTTTTGAAAAAATTGCAAAAATGTGAAAAATCACACGAATAAACTAAAATATTAATTTCTAGTCGACCGATTTTGATAAAAATGTTCGTGTCAGTTCCCCTAATGGCACCTAACTTAAATTTCCAAGTTTCAATTTCGTACAATATTCCGTTCTTGACGCATATTGTTCATACCCACACAAACCAGTCACTTAAAAATGTTTTTGGGATTCAGAAAGCCTGAAAAAATGTAGTTCCGGTGAAAAATAAATTTTGAAAAATCGACATGGAAATAATAATATTTTATTTCCTGTATATCTATACATATGCCCATAACAGACAGGTGGAGTGTCAAATTATTTACACTCAATCTGTTAGTTGCAGGGCTAAAATAAATAGTTATGTTTCTTATCACATGGTCAGCCAATTAAATGACTGAACCATTTAAGAACAGAAGAGGTAGAGGTGTAAAAGACACTAATCAGAGTTATCTCATCTGAAAGTAATGGATTTCATTATACAGCCAGACCCTGTGGTGAATGAAGTGAAAGTGTCATTTGCAGAGTGGAAAATATATGCTTTTCAGAGGGCCTGGCATGCTGATAAGTGTTTTCTGTTTTACTTAGTAAAACCTCTACAGGTTCAAACCAGCCTTTTGGCTGATGACCTAAACAACAACATATCCATACAGAGCGAGAGGAAGTAAGAACACGATTTAATGGAAAAAACGGAAAATATTGTTAAAAATATAACAGTAATATCTAAATTGATGACGTGAACATATTGTAAAGTAAATCACCAGATCACAGCGGTAACATTTATAATCTTTCCCATGTTTCCTTGGTGATAAAACTATGACAATTTTCTGGGTTAAGTGGTTATTTCTGTTGAATCCCTCGTTAATCGAAAACTGTGTTGATTTTATTTTTATGATTTTCTTATAATATTTTATTGAAAAATCGTAAAGCAATATGATTGAATCACATCCTATTAAATTCATATTGTCATTATTTTTATAATCACGTATTATTTATAGTTAAAAACAAGAAATTTATTATCAGAATAAATGTGTTTAAGAATCTCTATATTATTATACGATAAATTGTTAATAAGTATTTAATATGAAGTGTGAAGACATATCCTTTGAATTGTAACATATAAGCCTAAGTTCGTTCGGTATTTAGGTATAATAAATAATTAATAAACTTTCTCTCAATTTATAACAGTTATCTGTTTATAAAATTATAAATTACAATAATTATTAGGTATTCTTAGACTACTAACAAGTTACAAAAAAATTAGTTAAATTAAACTTAACCCACCGGATTGGTCTAGAGGAAAAGTCGTCGCCGAAATCAGCTGTTTAACAGCTGATTTTCAGAGACGAAGGTTCCTGGTTCAAATCCTAGTAAAGGTAGTTACTTTTATACGGATTTGAATGCTAGGCAGTGGCTACCGGTGTACTTTGATGGTTGGGGTTCAATTAACCATACTATCTCAGGAATGGCCGACCTGAGTCTGTACAAGTCTGTACTGCACCTGACTGACTGAGTCTGTACTACACCTCATTTACACGTCATACATATCATCCTCATCTCATTGGGTCATGGGGTTGCTTATTGTTCTGAATTGAACAGATTGCAACGTACACACATTAGGGATTACAAAAAAAATTAAACTTACAAAACTTAAAGCTTCAAATATTTTATCTAATGATAAAGATTATTTCATACTTAACAATCTGTTCTTACTTAAATCAATGTATAAAAACACTTACTAATAGCACTCAACTCATTTATAACCGAGTGGTAACTTGAACTGGCTGAAAAAAGGGCTACCGCCATTTAAATCTCTGTAGTTGTGTTTCTAGATGAAAAAGATATTCTACAAAATAAAAGCACGTAGTCCTTTCTACGATTTATTAAAAAAATTTAAAACATAGTATAAATAATCAATAACAGGCATAACAAGTCACTTCGTCACTTCGTTTTTGAGAATTCCCATTTAAAACATTTGTTTTTTTTGCAACTTATTATTCTTCTTCAATATACTCCACTTACAATACACAATTTCTTACAATAAACAAATTATTCCTTTAACTATTACTAGAATATTACTATTATTAAATTTCAGTATGTTTATAAAGTTTATAAAATCTAACGTCTGTATGGTTTTTTATGAACTTACAATTGTACACACGAGGTGTGGCTATTAAAAAACGAGACTGACGTTGTAAAAACTTTTATTTTAATTTTATACATAATCACTTATTGTCACCTTCAATATACACTCGTTCTATATCCCTACAATGCACCATGCAAATTTTCCATTGTTGGGAACAGTGCTGGAATTCATCTTTTGTCAGCTCCTTCAGGACACGTACCGCTTTCTCTTTTACAGCTTTAACAGACTCAAATCTCGTCTCTTTTAATGCAGATTTCACCTTAGGGAACAGTTACATGGGGCAAGATCTGGTGAATAAGGTGGATGTTCTAACACTGAGATGCTGTACTTGGCTAGGAACCTCTTTACTGATAACATGGAATGAGCTGGCGAATTTTCTTGGTGGAGAACCCATGATTTGTCCTTCCACATTTCGGGGCGTTTTTCCACACTCTTTGAAGTAGTTTAGAAAGTACCTCAAGGTAGTAATATTGATTAATCTTTTGACCTTCAGGAACCCAGTGAAGGTACACAATCCCATGGATATAAAAATAAACAATCATCATTGCTTTAAATTTTGACTTGCTCATTCGAGCTTGTTTGGTTCTCGGTGAAGTTTAGCTCTTCCAGTGCATGGATTGGCGCTTCGTTTCCGGATCATAAGTAAAAAACCACGTTTCATCACATTTTATTATAATCTACCGTTTCCCTAAGGTGAAATCCGCAATAACAGGCACAAGATTAGAGTCTGTGGAAGCTATAAAAGAGAAAGTGCCACGTGTCCTGAAGGAGCTGACAGAAGATGACTTCCAGCGCTGTTTCCAACAATGGAAAATTCGCATGGAGCGTTGTAGGGATAGAGAAGGAGTGTATATTGAAGATGACAATAAGTGATTATGAATAAAATTAAAATAAATTTTTTACAACGTCAGTCTCGTTATTTAATAGCCACACCTTGTAAATCAATAAGTAAATGAACTATGAAAAATAAATATCTTGATACAAGATTACCCAATGGTACAACGTTTTTACAAAATAAGAAAAAAAATTAAAATAATAAAAATTTGGAAAGCTTATATTCTGTATTATCAAATTATTTCAGTCAATATGTAATGGATTCCGGGAATATTTTCATAGGGATGATGGGGATCAACAAAAGTAATCGGATTGTAGTTTCGCAAAGATATGATTGGATCATCCGTTATAGACTTTTACATTTTAGAGATAATTTTAAATAAATCAGATATAAGAAAGAAATACGGAAATCTTACAGAGAATGTGGTCGATGTAATAAAATTCTGACATGGTTTTTGAGACGATATTTTTTAGAAAAAGTATATTTTTTAAGTTAGAAAATTCAATAATCTAGTTAACAAACGAATTTATATTGTATTGACACCTAAGCTACTGTCGACTTCTTTATTATAGATAGGCTACCCGAGTTTTGAGCTTTATTTTTTCAAAACCGCTTGTTTAATTTTAACATACCATACACCAAAATTTAGCTGACTTCAATCTCCGTTGTTACATAATAGTTTCATAATTTTAGCGTTCATTAATATTCCAATATCAGAATTTGAATAAAAACTGAGCCTGTTTTTTTGTTGTTGCAACACATTGGATGCATTTAGAGGCTTATAACTCAAACACCGCTCAACCAATTAATTTTAGATTTTGCCGGAATATAAACTTGTATGTTGTTATTGTAACTACGAAATGTCAGGTTTGTAGCTTACTTAAATTTTGAGTTATTAGTAAAATTCTGAACCCCTGGTAAATCTGCAACCGCTCAATAATTTGGCAATTGCAAAAAATAATTGTATTCAATATAAAGAAAATTAATACAAATTCATAAATAATATGGAATAGCGATTGACCAGTTATTCCGTATAATTTTTTAATATTTAAATAATGGTTGATGCTGCGGGGGGTGGAAGAAGCTTAACTATTTACACCAGATTTTTGTATTTAGTTGGCGTACCCGAAATGTGGTGTGCAGAAATAAGAAATGATGTAGCCTCTTACCTCTTTCTGCCACGTGAATACTCGGGATTAAAAGGACAAAGACAGAAATATAGGAAAAGGAATACTCATTGCACTGCTGTCTTCTTCCAAGCGATGTCTTCACTTCAGGATCCACGGTTGTATGCCGTTTCCTGGATGCGCGTAATGTCAAATAATAAACAATGCGATTATAACTATAGGCGGACGTACCAACTGCATCCAGCACTTACTGGCTAGAGAGTGCCGTCAACGGGTACAAAACAAAGCGACAACCCTTTAACTATAAATTCAAATATTGGCGTTACCAACGGCACTATTTTGAACGGCCCGGCAATACTTTCCGTTCACAGTTCATGTAGCAACTGACCCACTACAAAGGCGCTAACTGATTTTATACCATCGGTCAAATAGTTTCTCCAAACAATCGATATTATTTACCCGTTGTTGTTTAGGTCATGAGCCGAAAGGCTGGTTTGAACCTCTTTTGTTACTTAGCTCAAGTTACTTGGCTACTTACCTCAAGTGTTACTTAGTAAAAAACTAAGTAATATACGAGAAGTGAGGTAGTTTACTACGCCTTCCTCACTTAGTTGAAATAGTATGCTTATCAGCATGCCAGCCCTCCAAAAAGCACCTACTTTCCACCTGTAAATAACACCTTTACTTCATATACCACAAAGTCTGGCTGTACAGTGAAATTTATTATTCTCAGAGGAGATAACTCTAACTAGTGTATTTTACACTTCTACCTCTTCTCTTCTTAAATAGTTCAGTCATAAATTAGATGACTATATGATAGGAAACAGAACTAGTTTTTGGATCTCTAAAACCAGCAGATCAAGGGAGTGCAATTAATTTAACACTCCACCTGCCCGCTATGGGCATATCATTACCCATAATAATATAAAATATTGTAACATTGTACTGTGATATTCTAGAAATAAATAAGAGAAAAAATTATATGAAGTGGTATGTATTTAACAAGAATTTTTGATTGCGAAGAATGGAATGTTTTGTATAGAGTTCTTCGAAATCGAAAGTAGAAGAAACTTTTTTTATTTTAATTCCTTCTACCGTGTTCCAGTAAAACTAAGAAAGTGTTATAAGTATCTCGATTATTTAGAGAAACCATCAAAACCGCAGGTATAATAACAGTTAGCGCCTTTGTAGTGAGTTAGTCAATACTTGAATTGTGAATGGAAAGTGTTGTTGGGCCGTTTTGAAATAGTGTCGTTCCGGGACCGGTTCTGAAGATTAAAAGATTAGATTCTAAAGATTAGATTAAAAGTGTGTGTGCGTACGGGTATTTGTAAATGGTCGTGGACAGATGCCCATAACAAACTGGTGGCGTGTTACATTACTTGCACTCAATCTGTTAGTTTCAGGGCTACACAAAATAGTTTAGTTTCTTATCATTATGGTCCGAAAATTAAATGACTGAATCATTTAAAAACAGAAGAGGTAGAAGTATAAAGGATACTAATCAGAGTTATCTCCTCTAAAAGTAATGAATTTCATTATACAGTCCTGTGCTGAATGAAGTGAAGGTGTCATTTGCAGGGTAGAAAATGTGTGCTTTGCGGAGGGCCTGGTATTCTGACAATCATATTTTTCAACTCAGTGAGGAAGGCAATTGTAAACCATCTCACTTCTCATTTTACTTAGTTAAACCTCTAGAAGTTCAAATTAGACTTTTGGCTGATGACCTTAACAATGTAGACAGATAAATCAATGTTTTGTTTGTTAAGTGGCTATCTTAAAATTATAGTCAAGTTTAGTTTCAGCTTAAGTTTTCCAATTAATTTACAATTAAAGTGATCTAATTGTTTTTGTTACTAGTCTAAGTTTAATAATTAATTATTAATTATGGTAGTAAATAATTGTTATAAATGTTAAGGAAGTCTGTTTATTATTTGTTACTATTTGTACCCAGATCCCAAACGGTTACAATATTTTTAATTTTTTAAGTATTTCAGCGTAATCGTCAAAAATTCTTAAAATTTATTTCAATATTTCATTGAAAATGGATATTGCTATAACATGTTTCGTATCGCTATTTAATTTTCACTATGTAAACTAACAGACTTTTTTTGTTTTGTGTGTTTCAGTTGGTGTATAAATGAAAATATGCCGAAATTAAAGTTGGAAGGAAATATTTGGAATCAAACGATAGTTCTATTTTTATCATTATTATTAGTAGCATCCGCAGCAAGAAATCGTTCAAAAGGAGATAAAAGAAAATCACAATTATCAAATCAATTAGAACCAGAAAAGGAAATAAATATATGCGATTTACAAGCGCATCGACATTTGAATATATATTGCATATGTGACGATAACCAAAATGCATCGACAGCCACGTGCTGGATATTCCAACACGGTGAAAAAATTGATTCACCAATATGGGAAAAATTTGCATCGCAACCTAAAATAACGAAATTAGATTTCCATTATAGAGCAGTTACGTCACAGCATTTTGTTCCTACAAAAGCACTGACTCATTTAAAACAATTAAAAACATTGGAAATTGTTTATAGTAATATTGAAAGAATTGAAAAGTTTGCATTTGCTAATTTAACATTATTACAAGATTTAGCATTAACAAGAAATCAGATTGTTGTACTTGAACCGTATGCGTTCTCATATTTACCGGAATTAAAAGTTATAACTTTGGGTGAAAATCATATCGTAGAATTACGTCGGGATGTATTTTTTGAACTACGTAACCTAAGGAAACTTTATATCGACCGAAATAATTTGACAACTATTCAGGAACGTGCTTTTTCCCAGTTGAAAGAATTAGAGGAACTGGAATTACATGGAAATCAAATAGCTGTTATTACACCACAAACATTTTATGGTCTATCTAGATTAAAACGATTAGATTTACATCAAAATCGGCTGTCAGTTATTGGGGAAAGAACGTTTTCAGAAATGCCAAGGTTAGAGGAATTAATATTAGAGAGTAACCGTCTGCAGTACTTGAACGAAAGAGCTTTTACTGGACTTAACAATCTATATCGATTAGTTCTCAGTGAAAATCGTTTACAAAGTTTACAAACTGGATTACTTCAACCGCTTCATGCTATCAGATTTTTGGATTTAAGGGATAATTCCTTGGAAACATTATCATACGAGACGATACAACCTATTGTGCCAACTTTGAAGAATACAACTTCGTACTTCTATCTTGAAGGTAAGTTTACCTTTTATTTTATCAAATTAAAAATTAGTAAGCTTGTTAACTTTAAATATATTTTTAGATGTTCCTTTAATTATTTACTAACAACTGTATCCTTGAGCGCTTCTACGCCTACAAAAACCGAATTTAAAGAGAACTCATTATAACAATTCTGTGCTCACTTTTTTATTGAAGTGCTCTTGGATATACAATATGTTTTTGTTTTACCGTCCGGTGCATACACGATTAAATCGGAAGGTTTTCCGACACGTGAGGTGGCCATATACAACTGTCCATGTGAATAACATAAATTTTCCAATTTTTTAAAAATTTTTTATATGCATACGTTGTAATCTATTCAATTTATGAATAATAAGCAACCCCATTACCCAATGAGATGAGGATGACGTGTAAATGTAGTGTGGTCTTGTACAGACCCAGGCCGATCATTCCTGAGAGAGTATGGTTAATTGAATCACAACCATCAGAGTACACCCACAGTTACTATACTAGACGTTAGCGGTCACGCGCAGCAGCTGTGAGATTTAATATGAGTGATGACGTAGTCTGGTCCCCAACAACTCGGCTGGTGCGTAGTGACGGTAGGATTTTTGCATTGTTTTTATAATCATAGCTGTTCAGGTATGTTTACACGGGAAATCGATTTTAATTTCAATAATTCTTCGTTTGCGGCATGGAATTTTTCTCTAAGTAAATTGTTTTCTTCTTTCAATTCGGTTTTTTCACGTTTTAAGAACGCTGTTTCCTAATTCTAATTTTGTGGTTGTTCAGTAAACTGATGCTGACCTTCCTACGGCTATCCCTTCATTTTGTTAACTGCCTGTGTTGTAATTGGATGATGAGTTTAAAATATTGTAACAAGATCGAGAAAAGACGGGATCGCTCACGAATCTTCCAAAATTCCATTCATAAACATAGTTAAGAAATAATAAAATAACAATAACTTACACAATAAGATCAGTTTTGTAAATGACAGTTGTAACCATAAAAGTGTCTATTCATTCATAAGGGTTGAAATAACTATCATAAAGTTCAGGTATACTATTGTGTACAGCTATTATTATGAAGTTGTTTATGAGGTTGTTTACGTTTCTATTTACAATAGTTGACTTGTTAACAAAGGGATTTTTCTAGCATTCATTAATAAAGAGTTATTTTTGTACTTGAGTAGATTTCTCTACTTTGTTCTGTTTCTCTACTTGATCTTTGTGAATGATAATAAAAGGAGGCCCCGGGCGGCGGTCCAGTCAGTATTCGTGTGATCTTTGCCGTTTGATTGTCGAGGTGCGTAAACAGATTACGTATCCGAGTAAGATTGTTATACCGTCTCTTTGTTGTGTGTGTATTGTAAAGTTAATGTGTAGTTTTGTGAATTCAGTTTGTGTTGTATGTTAGTGTAATCTATAAAAGTGATTGTAAGTAGGCTAAGTAAGTTATTAAGTTATTTATTGTTTGTTATTTCTTCTTCTTCTTCAAGTGCCGTCTCCGCGTCGGAGGTTGGCGATCATCATTGCTATTCTAACTTTCGAAACAGCTGCTCGGAACAGTGACGTGGAGTTGAGACCAAACCAATCTCTCAAATTCTTCAGCCAGGACGCTTTCCTTCTACCCGGCCGGCGCTTTCCTGCTATCTTTCCTTCCATTATCAGCTGAAGAAGTCTGTATTTCCCGTTTCGAAGAACATGGCCGAAGTACTGCAGTTTTCGTCGCTTGATGTCGTATAGCAGTTCCATCTCCTTGCCCATCCGAGTCAGTACGTCCGTGTTTCGTACTCTGTCGGTCCACGATATACGGAGCATGCGGCGGTATAGCCACATCTCAAACGCCTCCAGCCTCCTTTCTAGAAGTTTCGTTAGTGTCCATCCTTCCTGCCCGTAAAGAAGTACAGGAAGTACGTAGCACCTCAGAATTCGGAGCCTCGTGTTGAGACTAAGATCACGCTGGCACAATAGATGTTTTAGTTTCGTGAACACCGCTCTGGCTTGCTCAATACGCACTTTAACTTCCTGACCGTAGTCCCATTTGTCATTTAGGCAGCACCCCAGGTATTTGTACGTGTGCACCTGTTCAATGGCGGAGCCAGCGAGTGTGATTCCTGCGTTGACCTCCTCTTCACCGATCACCATGAACTTGGTTTTACGTATATTCATCCGTAGTCCGTATGCATTGCTAATTGTGTTGACGCGTTCCAGCAACACTTGGAGATCTTCCTCGCTATCTGCAATCAGCGCTGTATCGTCGGCATATCTCAGGTTGTTGATGCCCTCTCCATTCACTATAATGCCTTCTCTGCATCCATCCAAAGCTTCCGACAAAATGGCCTCCGAATATAAGTTGAAGAGCATCGGTGAGAGCACGCATCCCTGTCTAACCCCACGGCAGATTTGCACTTCCTCCGACAGCTCCTCCCCCACTCGCACCTTGGCACATTGGTTCCAATACAGGTTGGCGATAATTCTTATGTCGCGATCGTCGAGGCCCACTCGTTGCAAAATTTCTAGCATCCTGTCGTGTAGTACTTTGTCGAATGCCTTCTCGTAGTCAATGAAGCACAGGAATACGTTCTTGTTCATATCTCGGCATCTCTGAACGAGGACATTCATGGCAAACAAGGCGTCTCTCGTGCCGAAGCCTCCTCGGAATCCAAACTGTGTGTCCGTCATTTGTTCTTCGCACTTTTGGTAGACCCGTTCATGTATTATTTTCAGGAAAATCTTCAGAACGTGGCTCATTAAACTAATCGTCCGGTGTTCTTCGCAGCGTCTTGCATTGAGCTTCTTCGGTATAGGAATGAACGTCGACTTAAGCCATTCGACTGGAATCACGCCAGTCTGATATACTTTATTGCACAAAGACGTCAGGGAATCCAGGTCTTCCTCATTCAATGTTTTGAGTAGTTCTGCGTGCACCTCGTCTGGTCCTGGTGCTTTTCCCGACCTCACCTTACTGATGGCTCGTTTTACTTCCTTTTTGAGAATATCCGGTCCGGTTACCGTGGTGGTCACGGCTGGGTGTGCTGCCCGGTCATCTTCAAATAGTTGGCTAACATAACGCTCCCACACCTTTAATTGTTCGGAAGTGGTGGCCACTATGTTGTCATCCCCATCCACGAGCACTCCAACGTTTTGTCTGAGCCGTTTGCCTGTCATCTCTTTGATTTTCTTGTGGAGATGAAAAGAGTCATGCTTGTTCTGTAACTCTTCTATCTCAGCACATTGTTGGCTCATCCATTGGTCTTTCGCTGTTCGGATCTTGTTGCGAATCATTTTGTGAACTGTTTTATATTGGGAGCGGTTTTGCGTCTTGCAACCACGCCGTTGCTCCATAAGATCAAGAATCTCCTCCGTCATCCAGGGTCTGTGTTGTTGCTGCTTGTTGGCCTTCAAGTGTTTCTTTCCCGTTGCAATTAATAGATTCTTTACATCCGTCCATTGGGTGTTGACATCAACGTTGGTGTTCATGTTTTCTAAACCCCTTTTCAGGTCTTCCCGGATGTTCTCGCAAAGATCGGCGTTCTGCAATTTGCGGACGTCAATCCTGGCTTTCATGGTGCGTTTCCTGGTCGACTTAAGTCTAATTTGGAGCTTTCCTGATAACGGATTGTGGTCCGACGCGATGTCTGCTCCCGGATACGTACTAACTGCGGTCATGCAGTTCCGGAAGCGGTTGTTAACTAAAATGTAATCGATCTGGTTTCTGACAATATTGTTTATATTGTCCTGTGGTGATCTCCAGGTGTATAACCTACGCGGTGGTAATTGAAAGAAGGTGTTCATGACGCTGAGATCTTCCTCCTGACAAAATTGAACCAATCTGTCACCTCTGTCATTGCGTACGCCCAAACCAAATGCCCCGGCCACTCCGTCGACCTTTCCTTTGCCCACTTTTGCGTTAAAGTCTCCCATAATGATGTTAACTTTGTTATTTAGTTTAGATGAATTATTAAATCATTTATTGTGTTATTTAATTATAATTAGTTTAATCATTTATTTTGTAATCTTTTAGTCTAATAAATATTTGTAATTTGTAAACTTTAGCGTATTAATTATTTAATAACCTAGATCCCGAAACGGACCTTAGCAATAAGTGTCACAATATCATAAACTTTCTTTACGAGCGTATCGTTCCTCTGCTCGATTTTTACGTTCACTACAATTCGGGTTTACCCGACTTCGAACATTACTACAAAATAGCCAAATTTAAATGGGGAGTTGAATTCGTCTTCAGGACTCGTTTTAATGAAAGATGTAGCAACTTGGTTTTTAAATTGTGTACGTAATCTTATTCATCGAAATATACTCAACACACGCGACCACTACCAGCAGAAAATGAATCGGCCCGCTGGTAATAATTTATCCACTTCAATCTAGTTTCACTGCCCTTTGGAAAACGGTAAAATATAATGCCCAATTCCATTTGGTATTTATTGTGATCAGAACACCCGGAAATCACACAACACATCATTATTAGAGTCTAGTAAAGTATTACAGACCGTAGTAGAAGTAGTAAACATCACAGACCGACACAGTACGCATCGTGCGTCGGCTGTCGCTGGTGACCAGTGACGTCAGGTGGTGGGGCCTGTCACTGTGCATATAGTTGATGATCCCTATCGTCTAGTAAAGTAACCGTGAGTACACCGGAAACCACTGTCTTTACCCCAACGAACTAAATACTGCAGATGAGATCTAGCCAATAACAGCCAAGATCAGGTTTGAGGTTGCCCCTGTGACTAGAGTGAAGTCACACTCTATTCCACCGAACTCCAGCTGACTTTTTGTTTGGCTGTCATCTATAGCTGATAGTGACAATGCAGGATACGATGAACGAAAGTCAGTTGGCTCTGTACTGTTGTGATCTAGGTCACTATACTCCACCTTCATCTGCAGTCTCTAGCTACAGTATTCAAATCTGTCTAAAAGCAAGAGTCGTTGAATAAGAGATCGCTTATTTAAAGGCCCTGATAAGAGCAACCTTTACTAGGATTTGAACCACGGCACCTTCGTCACCGTATATCAGCTGTTAAACAGCTGACTCGCGGCAATAACTTTAACACTAGATCAACCTGGTGGGTTAATATTTACCTTTTATGACAAAAATATTAATCTGTTAGATAAAATCTATACGAGCGACCGATTGTGTAATTTTAACAAAAGCGACCGCTTCCGGGTTCAACATATCTCTCATAATTTTCTGATCATTCAGTTACAAAACAAATTCGTTTAAACCAAAAATATAATATCCGCAGGTAAAGAAACACACAAAAAAATCAGAAGCGATCGTTCTTTAAAAGCTAAAGTTAGTGATTTAAAAAACAATCACTCTACAAATGAAATTAATTCTGTATGTAATTTTTAATAATTACTCCTTTACCATTTTTAACTAATTATTTCTTTCAAAGTCACACAATCTATTAACTATGTATAAAACTGTTTTTAATTGAACTACTTCTAATTAATATTACATAAAATAATTAAAATGAACTCAGATATCCTAACAACTAAGGTGGATAAACATTTTAAATTAAATTCTGGTGTTAATATGTTAACATGTTTACAGGGAACAAAAATTCAATTAATAGACAAATTTAAAGTTATTAAACTGTAAAATTGTTAAATCTGTTATAAAGTAAATTGTTTACTTGTTATTCTATGACACCTACATGCAATTCTATTAAAATATTTAATACGTGTGCAATGTTGTACTTTAAACGTTTGACTAAATATATAATTGAAACAAATTAACTTATAAATGAAACAATCAGAAGAGCAAAGTGAGTTAATGAAAATTTTAATTGTATTACATTATATGAACACCAAAGTGATAATAGAAAACTATTTAATTTATTGCCTCACCGATTTCATTTCATAAAAGTGAAAATAAAGCGTTTTGTAAATTTCATTTGAATATTTTGTTCCTTAAATAAAAACACAGTGTGTTTAATTGTTTTCAAACAAATACATAATTGCAATTTGAATTTACGTCAACAAATAATTTATAAATTAAGTATTTGTAACAACCGCTTTATTTGCTAGAAACACAACAGTAAAACTGTTTTTGAAATAAATTAATTTGAATTTCATAATATAACATGTATCTAGCCGCAATTGTGGTACAGCAGTTACCGCGATAACTTTAAAGTAGAAGATCCTCGTTTCTATTTCTGCCCTGGTCAAAAAATTTTAATACGTTAAATTTCACCAATTTGGACTTATTGGATCCAATTGTGGGAAACGATAAGCTTCTGCAACATAAAAATCTTGCTAAGATTTTAGTCTAAATTACTCAGAATAATCACAGCATCACTTTGGTGCATAACAAACAACATACTACACAGAGATTCAAACATTCTTACAATTAAACAAGAAATACACACATTCAGTACTAAATTCCAAAGAGGACCTGAATTACACATGAATCATCTCGCAACGTATGCGCAGATAACAATTTCACAATATCTCTTTAATAGACTAAAATAATGAAGTTTCTACAAACATTCTCCGTATGGTCAAAAATATAAATTAATGGTAACATTTTGGAGCGGGTATCCAATTTTAAATATTTGGGATATGACGAGTCCTTTGCAAACAAGCAAGACGTGACGAATAAACTAAATAAATTTAAGAATATTTTCAAGACGATACATAAATAATATTGAATTACAAGACGAGGAAAGACATATGAGGTGTGGCTATAATATAATGAGACTGACGTTGTAAAATATTTTATTTTTATTTTATACATAATCACTTATTGTCACCTTCAATATACACTCTTTCTCTATCCCTACAACGCTCCATGCGAATTTTCCAATTGTTGGAAACAGTGCTGGAAGTTATTTTCTGTCAGCTCCTTCAGGACACGTGCCGCTTTCTACAGGCTCCACAGAATCAAATCTTGTCCCTTTAAATGCAGATTTCACCTTAGGGAACAGGTAGAAGTCACATGGTGCAAGATCTGGTGAATCAGGTGGATGTTCTTACACTGAGATGCTGTACTTGGCTAGGAACCTCTTGACAGATAACGCGGAATGAGCTGGCGTATTGTCTTGGTGGAGAACCCATGATTTGTCCTTCCACATTTCGGGGCGTTTTTTTCTTACTATTTGACGTAGTTTAGAAAGTACCTCAAGGTAGTAATATTCTTTAATTGTTTGACCTTCATGAACCCAGTAAAGGTACACAATCCTATGGATATAAAAAAACAATCATCATTGCTTTAAATTTTTACTTGCTCATTCGAGCTTTTTGGCTCTCGGTGAAGTCGGCTCTTCCAGTGCATGGATTGGCGCTTCGTTTCCAGATTATAATTAAAAAACCACGTTTCATCATATGTTATTATTTTCTACCTGTTTCATAAGGTAAAATCTGCATTAAAGGGGACAAGATTTGAGTTTGTTGAAGCTGTAAAAGAGAAAGCGGCACGTGTCCTGAAGGAGCTGACAGAAGATGACTTCCAGCACTGTTTCCAACAATGGAAAATTCGCATGGAGAGTTGTAGGGATAGAGAAGGAGTGTATATTGAAGGTGACAATAAGTGATTATGTATAAAATTAAAATAAAAAATTTTATAACGTCAGTCTCGTTATTTAATAGCCTACCTCGTACGTTTAAAGTTGTAAAAAATTATGGTGATACCTGGGTTATTTTATAGAAATGAGGTGTAAGCACTTTTGAACCGGGAACAAAATAGGTAGCAGAAGGCGGAATCGAAGTTTTTGAAAGCGATGAAGAGCTGTACCTGGAGGGTAGGTTAAGGAATGCTGATATACTAGATGAGATGGTATTATTATCCTAGATGAGAGAATGAAAATTCATAACAAGTACTGCTGCAGTCATTTGGAATGGATGAGGAAAGACCGCTTACCTCGGTTAGGTTACAAGTACAATTCACCGGTAAGAAGAATGTTGAACGCCCAAGAAGGAGATGGTTTCCGGAAATGACCGAGCTGCCTAACCCATGAAGTGAAAAAAACCATAATTCTTTTGCCGTACGCACTGCCGGAGCGGAACTGTATTAACTCAAAAATCAAATTTTGAAAAAAAACAAAGAAGAAGTTTCTAAGAGTAAAAATATCAGGGGCTTGCAAAAGCCGTTCAATATAGTAACATGTTTATCTCTACTAATACTAAGAATTTTTACTACAAACTCGTGGCTGTAATTTAGGAAATGAAAAACAAAAATATTTTGAGGTAATACACTACTGCTCTGATAGTGCGGTATGTCAAATTATCATGTATAATAAATAAATTTTATTTGTACATACGTAATCTTCTCAAGAATCATATCGTCTTTACCAATAGATATAAAATAAATTTGGAATGAACAATTAATTAAATATAATAATATTAAATGTATTAAATTTTATTTTATATATAAAATTATTTTGATATTAGTGATATTTCAATTTATATCTATCTTCAAGTTTATCGACTTTCCCTGTCGTGGTTTGTTTTTAGTTTATTTAGTTTTAGAATGTAGATTGATTTCTGTCATGCAGTATTCTATTCTACTACACAACAGCACAGTAAGGTATTTAATATATAATACGTCTACTTCTATATTACTATACAACGAAAGATAGAAGGCAAAGTTAGTCTTCAGTCAAAGGACGACTTATCACTCAAAGACATGCAAATCTTTTAGCTCTGAATGATCGTGCGATGATGACTTCAAATAGAAAGAGATACTGCTTGCAATACTCTTTTCAAATAGGTATATAGACTAGGTCTAAGTAAATGTAACAACACACACACAAACTTATAAAATATTGTAGAATATACATTAAATATTTCTATACCAGATTTATAAATAAATCATAACCTAGTTTAATTTAAATAATGTACAGTATTGAATGTAACTGTCACGGAATACACTAGATAACGTCGACCTTTAACAAAAATGTTGAATGTTACAAAAAGTAGACCTTTCCTAATAATTTCAGTGACATACTCGTTTTTTAGATATTATCTAAATTTAGGTCATTCGATGACTATTTTTGAGTATGATAAGATAAATCATTTTCCGAAATCGGTTTTTAATTGTTTTTTAATCATCAGTCTCTCCATTGGTTTGATGCAGTGTATTGAACATAAAATTAAACATTAATTATGATACTTATAAATTAATGTATATTTAAAAGAAGCGAAGAAAATAGTTTATTTAAACATTTGTTAAAAGTAATAATTTTAAAAATGACATAAAACAATCAATTAAATGTAACCGTTAGCTCATAAATATATATTAATGGTACCAACATAACAGTAATACATTTTTGTGTATGTTTGTGGAGGAAAAATTTAGTAAATGTTTGTATGGGGGAAAAGTTCGTTAGTTGTCTCAATAGCCCATTAAATGTAAAATTAATGTGTCGGCGTTTAAGTAAGCAATCACTACACCGTATATTAGCTTGTATTGTGTGTAGTAATTGCTTGTACGTGTCTTTTGGAAATTTTAACGGAAAATGAGACCTTCAAAAGTTAAAAGAAGGGTTCTAATTCGTCCAACGTCATACGTAGGGTGGGGAGGGGGGGGGTTATACCAAGTTTTTATATAGAGGGCAATTTTAATTTTTAAATAGAGTTTGGCGTAATTTCAATAGAGTATGGCGTGATTAATAGAGTATGACAGTATTTTCCATTATTATTTCAGTTATATTTAATTAAAAATTAAAGGCGCGACCATTTTTATATTTTATATTTTGAGCTGCGGAGAACTTCAGTGTTGTTAATCAGGTTTTTATAAAAGAAATAATATAAAATTTAAATTGTTAGTATTTTGTATCTTGTATTCATCAATTGTTTAAGTATAATTAAATTATTTAAATGTTATGATAAAATTATTATTAATTATTTTTATTTTGTTCTGCATTGCATGAATGTTTCCATTCCTCTTAATTATTTCTTGAATACCACATCTTTGGAATAATACTTAATTTTAACTTTTGTTTTTAATTGTATGCTACCATACATATTTTTAATGGTACAGCAGTTCTCCAATCTGTTACATCTTGCGGAAGTCGTTATCTGTCCCGTCAGCCTATCTTTTGCAATTTAGTATTGCTTCAATTCTTTTGCTTGTGTGTGATGGCTTTTCAGACTCTCAAAGTTGAACCCCATCGGTCCAGATCGGGCGTATGAACATTCTATTTGGTAGAATCGAGATTTAAGTTTTTGATGTGTTTTTGGTACATGCGTTCGCCAAATAAGTCATTTACAAAACGGTACGTTTAAGTACTGTATACCAAGTTATTAGTCGACGGAAGGTCATTTAGAAAAACGATAGGGCAATCTAGTGTTATAATTGCATTCTGTTTAATAACTAACTTACATACATTTATAACAATTGTGTTAGTACATTAAAACTTAAATTGTATTATTCTGTGAGGAGTTCCATCACTAGGTGGCCTTCTCTCCTTTCATGTTAAATTCAAATAATTTAATTATATTTACTTGTAACTGTGAATAAATTAATGAATAACAAAAAAGATATTTCGTTCGCAGTACAAAATTCAGAGGGAAGGTTAAGTTGAGTTTGTAACTTGCAACTGGGAATATTTTGTCCAACGACGCACTCAAAAATAGGGAATAAAGAAGGGCGAAGAAAATGGTGATGCGCATGTGTTTGCGTATTAAAGTGTATTATACGTAAATATATTAGATGAGAAAGGGTATTGCAGCAGATACTCCTGGGTAATGCATAATTAACGCAGTTTTAATGCATCCGAGACGGTTGTGTTGTCTTTGAGAAACTTGTATACATATCCACTCCACACAGTCTATTGGTAGGGAGATAGATAACGTTTCAGTACCTTCCACGGATACAAAGACAGCCAACCTTAACGTACCTCGGTTGTAAACAGCACCTGCATTAACACGTTACAAGTATAGCATCTAGACAACGTCTTATTAGATATATCTTAGTAGTTAAGTCACCTGTCGCAACATGTTAATATATTATGTTGCTAGTTAGATTTTCTATTGGCGTGGCATTGTTACTGTTCTTTGCCTTTAGGATAATGTAAAAACCCGTTATTTTTTATAATAAATTCACTCTTCCCTTTAAGTTTTACAGAGGACCAACTAACTTATGCTACCGTTTTCATTTTTAAGTTGATTTAGAATTTTATATGATGATGTTACTTCTATCCATCACTCAAGAAAGTAAGAATAATAAAAAAACCCAGGTGTTCTTCGTTGGTCATTAGCGAATATTGCGGGTTAGCTAACTGTAGTTTTTATACCCTAGCCAGTAATCAAACCCGTTTCTATTCTTTTTGTATTCCTGGACACTGAACCAGTGACAGACATAAAAAGTAATCTTAGGACACAAAGTCTTCATAACATACGAGGTGTTGCTATTAAATAACGAGACTGACGTAATTTTTTTTTAAATTTTATACATAATCACTTATTGTCACCTTCAATATACACTCCTTCTCTATCCCTACAACGCTCCATGCAAATTTTCCATTGATGGAAACAGTGCTGGAAGTCATCCTCTGTCAGCTCCTTCAGAACAGGTGCCGCTTTCTCTTTTACAGCTTCCACAGACTCAAATCTTGTCTCTTTTAATCTTCAGGAACCCAGTGAAGGTACACAATCCCATGGATATAAAAAAAAACAATCATCATTGCTTTAAATTTTGACTTGCTCATTCGAGCTTTTTTGCCTCTCGTTGAAGTTCCGCTCTTCCAGTGCATGGATTGGCGCTTCGTTTCCGGATCTTAAGTAAAAACAAAGGTTTCATCACATGTTATCTTCTACCTGTTCCTTCAGGTGAAATCTGCATTAAAACGGACAAGATTTGAGACTGTGGAAGCTGTAAAAGAGAAAGCGGCACGTGTCCTGTAGGAGCTGACAGAAGATGACTTCCGGCACTGTTTCCAACAATGGAAAATTCGCATGGAGCGTTCTAGGGATAGAGAAGGAGTGTAAGTTATATTGAAGGTGACAATCAGTGATTATGTATAAAATTAAAATTAATTTTTTTACAACGTCAGTCTCGTTAATTATTAGCCATACCTCGTATGTGAATTAATTAAATTAAACTTTGCAATTTTACTTTACTATAACGAGTTGTAACAATATTATTGAAAATCAAAAATTCATTATGACATATTTTTACAGAAGAATAAATAAATTAAGCCTAAATATCAATTTGATAAATCAATTTAGATGTTGTACCTACAATTAATTAATAATCCAAGTATTAAATATTTCCATACGTAAGAAGATGAATGTGTTAGTATCTTAAAATTCTCATTTGTTTTAATGGGTTTATGTTGTAACAAACCTTGTAGTGTACCGTACGTTTTAAACCCAATGGGTAGGAGGGTAAGTTATAAGGTAAATAAGGAGGAGGTTGGGGGAAGTAGAGGTGGTGGAGAACGAGGAAGAGAAATATGTACCGACAGAACAGAAAATGAGGATGCTGTGGGTACCATGAATTAATTAAAATGGTTAATTTTACAATGTCGTAAGGAATACACTATCTACGTAGGTACTGAACACAATACGCTGTATGGTATCCTATACAAACGAACTCGGTTTTCTTCCTATATTGTTATAACAACCTATATATATATACATGTATCGATTCATTTAATAGAGATTTAGTTTAAACCTATATTAACAAGAATTTATTAAAGATAGGTTTTGTTTATTGTTTATTATCAATAAAGTTGAAACATATTGTTAATGTAGACGAGCAAATTAGACAATATTATCATTATTTCATTCTGTAATCTATAAATTTATAGGATATATTTTTTTTAAATACAATAAGATACAATAAGGATCGACATGATTCAATGAGATGAGGATGATACGACGTGTATATGAGGTGTAGTCTTGTACAGACTCAGGCCGATTATTCCTGAGAGAGTATGGTTAGTTATATCCCAATGAAAGTACAACAGTAACCACTGTCTAGAATTCAAATATGTATAAAAGTAACGACTTTTATAGTTACGACCACCACTGGGGGGTCTGGGGGGCCTTTTACTAGGATTTGAACCAAGAATCTGTTTCAAAAATCAGTTGTTAAGAAGCTGATTCGCGGCTACAACTTTACCGTTAGACCAACCCGGTTGGTTTTCTGTAATGAATGAGTGAAAATTTCTACTATTTTACTTTTTTCTCTAATTGTTCTTTGAACCCTTTATAGGTCTTTGGTACATATACTTACCACTAGCAATAATCGATTTTTTTTTAAAGAATGAGCTATGCAGTTGAACCCTATTGGCATTTTATGGTTTTGTAGATGTTTTCTGGAATGCAGGCTATCCACATTTTGAAATTAGTGCGCAGAGACTATTTGCTTCATGAGTTACACGAATGTGGTAAGAATTCATACCAGCGTACGCAATCGTGTTGCTTTGTTGTTACTTTTGTACAGTGCTAAGAAAATTCGAGTTTTTTACGGGAAAGCAAACATTCATGCTAATATAACGCCCCCTATTATGTAACCAATAAAACGCTACAATCAGACCTAAACCTACTCTACATAAATGACGTTTTGTTAAAACTCTATACAAAATTTAGGAATAAACTCGTGAACCACCATAACCCATTAATCCAAATCTGGCTACGCAGACTCTCCCAAACAATTCAATAAGACGTCTAAAACGTCGATGGAGCCGAGTCCTCATCAATTAACTTAGTATTGTAATTGCTATCCGTTATAATTGTTCTAGAAGTGTTCTATAAGTTGCACATAGTGCTACACTTATCTATTCACGTCGGAGTTCTGTCACTGGACTGTATCTCCACTCACGTTTATTTACCATGTTAATTTTTTCCAAATTTTGTGTTATCACATTCACTGATTGTTTCCAACAGATTGTGAATTTCCTAAATAGAGAAAAAAAGGTTATGAGTCCAATGGTTTTTTTTACTACAATTCTAAAATTTAATTATTTTAATTCGTCTCAAAAAAAGTTTTTTAAGTTATTTGAGACGAGTGTTTTGTTGAAAAACATGAATTATTGAGCGATTGTATGAATAGAATACAGAGAATATTAATTACAAATATTATGTATATATGCGAATAAATTTAAATTATTCAAAATATAGATTTAAATTCTGAATTTAAATTGCCAATTACTAAAATAACAATACCGAAAATGGAATACCTCGCGTAAAAATTCCATTTAAAATATGAAGATGTGAATATTTCAGAATGCAAGTCTCACAGCAGAGTAATGCGCTGATCATAAAGGTTAGAAGTTATTTGTACATCTGAGCAAAAGGAGGAACGTAGTTTGTTATTCTCTTGCTAAGGTTGATAGTAAGAGAATGTACTGCACACAATATTTTTTCTTTGTGTTGTTTTTTTTCAAGTTTTTTTACCTAATTTTCAAATTTTATTTCAAAATCATAAAAGAAAAACCAATAAGGGTTGGAAATACAGATACATTATCGATTTATCTATATTACCACAGATCTTTAAATATTTTTAAATTAAGGGAGGAGTCTACTCAAAAAAATTGTTTTTATTCTCTTTAGATAAGTAATCTGTTAGTTTTGCAAGTTAATAAACATTAAATTTTTAATTTTTTTTTATATAAAAAAAATGTTAATTTTATTCACTACAACCCAAAATATAAGGGGTGGAAGGGGGAAAATCATATCTTCGTTATTTGCTTATAACGTAGTTAATTTTAGAGGTACAGACCTGGTTTCTATGTCAAAATAATTAGAAAATTATACTCTTTTTTTAAGGTTCCATTTATACATTTAACTATACAATGGAGAGAAAATAATTTTTTTAAATATTTTCCCCCAAAAATACAGATAAGGTCATTATTTTTTTTATTTTTTAAAAACTCCTATAATAAGTTTCAACATGGCCAACCTACAAATAAAAGAGCAATAAATTCTGAATACAGTGGGGAAAAAATCATCAAGATAGTATTTATATAAAGAAAGTTATAAGGATTTTATCATGAAGAAAACCTTAAACACTAAATTCCGAGAAAATTGAATGTAAAGTTTCACTTACAATTACACTTACACTTACACCGATTATGTAAAATAATGTTTTACAAATTTCTAGTTATTGTTCATAAAACAAAATATACAGCTGGATTAAGAAAATTCTGAAGTTTTATAATTAACAAAAAATATTTTTTTGATTATTTTTTAATTTTTAGTGATAAAACTGGGTAGACTCCCCCCTTAAATAAATGTTATATTATATTTCATCATTAAAATTGTCCACACATATTACATTTCAACAACACACAAATTCCACACACAGACACTGATAAATATTTTCGTATTACATCTCTAAAACATTATAGGAATAGGAGAATGGCTGAATTGGAAAGTACACATTGTTGTTTGAGGAGATTGATTCTGAAAAGATTTTGATGCTTTTCTAACTTTTTTTAAATGCTTCTCGCGACGTTGTATAATTTTTACTTTCTCTTGCCTATATGAATATGTAGGAAGGAAAGTATTGTTTTCATGTCGATTTATCAAAATTGAGTTTTCACCGGATCTACACGTTTTCAGACCCCCTGAACCCAAAAAACATGTTTTTAGCAATTGGTCTGTGTGTGTGTCTATGTGTGTGTGAACAGATATCTCAAGAACGGAACATAGTACGAACTTGAAACTTTAAAATTAAGTTACATACCACTACCGGACCTGCCACGAACATTTTCATCAAAATCGGTCAACCAGAAGTAGTAGTTTATTCGTGTACTTTTTCACTTTTTTGCGATTTTCTCAAAAACTGGTCCTACAAATTTTTTTAAAAACCGCCTAATTTACTAATTTTTTTATGCTCTACAAGATAGGGTTGGCGCCATGTTTGCTGAAATTCTCGGTGAGGCTGTTTTCACGTAAAGAAATTATTTTTTTAAGATTACGGCTTTAATATGCACTTAGGGCAAAAATTTACATAATAAAAGTTGTAGAGAATTTAAAGTCCTACAAATTTTATTTCAAACATTTTTTGTATAACGCTTAGTTTAGCGGTAATTAGCGATTTTATGTTTTTTTCTCACGAAAACGTGTGTAAAATCGATTTCTTTAAGATTTCGGGCTTAGTATGCATTTAACGACAGTCAAATTTATAGAAAATTGAAAGATCTACAACTTTTATTTTAAACATTTTTCTCTACAGAGCCTAATTTTGCGTGAAAGAGTGATTTTCCGTATTTTTAAGCCAAACTGAGGTTGATTTTCATTTTGCGTCTTTCACTCATGATTAAAATTAGGTTATGTTTATTGAGGTTGGATTTTTGTTTATTTGTAATGTTTTATTACTATAATGTTAGGTTTATTGTTAGTTATTTGTATTGGCAAGAGAAAGTTATCTGAGTGTTTCACACCAAATATTTTCTTTTATAAAAAGCAGGTTTAGATCGTTGTGCAATACTTCATTGGTTACATCATGGAGTATGTAACCAAAAACTATATGTATTGTGATACAGCTCTAAGGCCCGTTTCGGGATCTTTGTAAAATTAATAATTAACACACTATTTTACAAGTAAATTATTACTTAAATAGTAACAAACTAATTTTATAATTAACTAATACAATATGACTTAAACAATTTACTAATTACTACGTTTAAAAAAACGATACAGAAGAAATAAAAGTTAAGCAATAGACAGTTATTCGCTGTAACGTTGACCTTTTCTAACGTACTGGTATGCACAATGGAGTACACACACTCAATCACAGACAAAACATGAATTAAAAACTGATCGTAAACAAACCGGCGCTTATATAGGTGGGATAATGGAGTGTTCGAGAAAAGACAGAGATTTTCGGTATAATAAAAAAATATAAAATCCTTCTGACGGATTCTAGATAAATCTTAACCACTGAACATATTAGGATTGAAAAGAAAGTGTTATAAAAAGGCCAATTATCTAAATAGGTACACGGTTCTCACAATACTTGTACAACAGTAGCTACCTTTATTATAAAAACCGTTTATTATTACACACAATATTTCTAACTATTTATCGGAAAACCCTATTTATTATTTTAACTGTTTACGTTAACACATTTAATCTCTCGGTCTTTCTCGAAAATTCTCGAACCCACATTTACTTTAGATATTGTCACAGTATGTATGTATAATAATAAAATATGACGAAAATATATTTTACACAGAAGTTTAGCGATCACAGAAAACTTATATATTTTTAATACTCCCGGTAATAAACATTTTCTCTAAAATGATCAATTCTTGCGGGTATTTTAAACTTGATAATAGAGAGCGCTTACTATGTTATCTGAATTTAAGTATGAGTATATTAATATAATTTTGTAGGACTACGTATTATACGTAAATACTCGTATTATACAGTCGTTAATATGAATTATTGAAATAGTAACAATAAAAAATATACCTAAATATTGATAAAGATTATTAAATAACCATTATTTCAGTATAAATAGGATACCATTTACAAAAATATAAAAATTAGGAAATTACAGTACTTGTGAAACGTAGGGACAGGATTTACATAATCATCTTAAGACAGTAAAGCGCCTTATCTCCTTCTAATCTTTCTTATACGTACGTCACAAGATTTCTAATTTACATAATCATATATTAAAACAATATGTTGATTTTCGTATAACTTAACATCAGATTTGTGTAATAATTCTTCTTGATAACTATTTAAGACAATATTATAATAAACTAATATTTTTATAATACAGCAAAATGCTGCGATATACACAATTGAATAAACAAAAACTAAATTTATACATTTTGTATATAATTTTGTTATATATCATGTCGCCGAGCGGGGCCGACAACACGTGGCAAAACCTTGCTTGAAAAATTGGTGGCCCTTTTTGGCCCTGAAAAGGGCCGTTTAATTGTGTTGATGGCCCTGAAAAGGGCCGTTGTTGGAGGTCGGAAGCGGCGTGGTAGAAGCGAAGCCCGAAGTGTGACGGCTCGGCTACCGGGTTCAGACCTAGCCTTACCTCAGAGGCAAATGGGTCCCCACTGCAGCGTGACAATGGTGACGCCCAGAACCCCGCAGTATCGGACCGGCGTAGGCCATCTGCTGATAGCGCAGCCGAGGCGGTCTCCCCAGGTCGGCGAAAGCTGACCGGTGCGGGAATGTGCGTCCGCCACTGACAGCGTAGACCAGGGATGGTGCGTCCGGTCTCGGCTGGGCTCTTCTTCTTCTGTCTAAAGCTCTTTTTTCTTGGTCTTTCCCGGTTGAGTGTTGATTGAAGAATCACTCTCGCGGGCCAGGATTGTCGCTTAAATCCCCCTCCGGCGAGTCCACTTCATAGTTGAGGGGAGGCGCTTTAGGCTTTGCGCGTCAGTAGCGCTCCACGCGGCAGGCCGTGGAACCATCTGCCGGCGCTAATGTTGGTAGAGGAGTCGGCGACAATATACTATACTTTTTACATATAAATAATCAGCCAAAAGACTGGTTTGAACCTCTAGCGGTTTTACTAAGTAAAAGGATGAGTAATGGTAGTTTACCTTGGCTTCCTCATTGAAATGAAAAAGCATTCTTATCCGCATGCCTAGCCCTGCAAATTTCCACCCTGTAAATTAAACGTTCACATCATTCACCACAGGGTCTGGCTCTATAATGAAATTCATTACTTTCAGAGGAGATAACTCTGATTAATGTCTTTTACACCTCAATCTCTTCTGTTTTCAAATGAGTCAGTCATTTGATTGGATTTCCATGTGATAAGAAACCAAACTATTTTTGTAGCCCTCGAACTAACAGATTGAGTGCAAATAATTTAACACTCCAACTGTCTGTTATGCTGATTATATCTCTGTTGGCTGATTATATTTTTTTTTTTTTTTTTTTTTTTTTTTTTTTTTTAACAGTAAGAATTATTTACAAACAGTTTAACAAAAACTTTCAGTAAATGTGTTGATGATGAATAAAACTTGAAGAAGACAGCACTCAGCAGCGTTGCTTCCATGTCATCGTTTGGTTATAGTTGATGAAGGGTTTCTTCTTGGTCTTGGTGACGTACAATTTTTTTTTTCTTTTTATACGGATGAAGTGAATGAAGGTGTGAAAAGGAGCGAATGAAAACGTGATACTGATGATCTGTGTAACTGATGATAGAAAATTTATTAGATGATTAATTTTAGATTAATGAGAGTTAGCAACTAAAATTGTAATTTGTGTTGTATTAAGAACTTTGACATTTTTCATTTCAGAAAAGTATAATTAAAATTGTTTAAATATAAATTATTTATTTATTTAAAAATTTATAATAAATATAACGTGTATCGGTGATAAATCTGACCTTGTCTTGAAATTGTGGTATTTGATTTCTGAAGATATTTCAATATTCAATCTTATAATCCTTAAAATTTCTTGTATTTTGTATTTTTTATCTTTTTTTGTAATTCTTTCTTCTTAAATGATTTTTTAGCCTTTTCTAATATTCTTCAAGATACTTAAAATATATTAAGTATTTCAATTATATTCAACTATCTTCAATATCGATTTCATATATTTTAAAAAAGACTAAATTTTTTCTCATACAGTCAAACTTCTCTTAACGACCACCCCTATTCAGCGACCACCTCTCTCTCCGACCAAATATTTGTGGAACCGATTTTATTACTCATATGACCAATGTATTCTATACCCCTATTAAATGACCAGCCCTCACTCCGACCAACGACCGCCGGGTAACAAGATATATCCTTTTTTGGGTGACCATAAATTTGACAGCCACCAGGTTTAGGGAATTTTCAAGTAAATTGTCAAATTTTTAAATTGTTCAAGTGAATTGTCAAGGAAATTTTATTGTAAATGGACACCAATTGCACATGTAAGTTGTTTGCCTGCTGCTACTCATTGTAAGTTTATCTATGGAACAGTGAGGCTCCTACAATTCTAACAATTTTGTTGAAATGATATTTTTGCATTTTTATTACTGTATTGTGCGCACCCAATTAATCATCTGCAATTCCAAATAAAGAAAAATCCCAAAAAAAAGTTCCTTTCATCC
The DNA here is from genome assembly GCA_035578175.1 of Catonia carolina. Taxonomy (NCBI): domain Eukaryota; kingdom Metazoa; phylum Arthropoda; class Insecta; order Hemiptera; family Achilidae; genus Catonia; species Catonia carolina. Next base: position 62,840,934 of record JAQMRL010000006.1, read on the forward strand.
AATTCTCCGGACGACAAGGTAGCCTAGCTACGACGTCGTGTTTATCCCAAGCGCATAAATGGAATCTAAAGAAGCTCACTTCTTTCAGGACTCGAATTCGGATGTATTGGGCATCCATCCATACCTGGGCTGAAAGGGTCGAACGCCCGCCGCTGTGTAAGATGACTTCTATACCTATCCTATCGAATGTATTGTTGGTACATACAATTAATTTAGTTTCAATTCCGTAATCGCAAAATTCGCGCCCTTTTATCGCATTATGCATAACGTAGGCTTACAATACTTAATAAATAAAACCGCCAACATATTTATTAACCCCTATTAAGCGACCAGCCCTGAAAAAAACCAATTTACTCTTAAAATCGTGGTGGTCGCTTTAGAGAGGTTTACCTGTACCACTAAGCACGTGGGTCTGATTCGTCTGTCCTTTACCGAAAAACCTACATTTTACTGTTATGGTGTCGTGATATATTTTTAAATACATATTTATGTGTCTTCACATTTTGAATAATAAAAGATTAAAAGATTTGATTCATAAATTTTATTAAAAATTCTTCGAAACACACTAGTTAATAAAATATTATTTAATTTATTGGTTTCAAGAATAAAATGTTTAAAATAGCAAAGCCTTATGTATTCATTTTATCTTAGACTTAATATATTTATGTAAAATTAATTTTTTTAATTTTCTGTAGTATTGCATTGTATGTTATTCGCTTGGAGTGATCAAGAAATAACTGAACACAGTAAAACCCAACAGTAAAAACTAAACTTTTGAAGTGATTTGCAAGGTAATGCAGTAAATGTTCATAGAAAACAATTCGGCTCCACCTGTGGCACAGTGTTGTTTGGTGTGCTAGAACTGAAAAACCTCATAACTGGATTGCTCTGATTTTCAAATTGGAAATCCTAGGTTTGATACAGCAGCCCAATAATGATTTAAAAATTATATCAAACTTAAACTCAATGATTCTATTCCGTAAAACATTGTAGTCGCTAATGGTAAAGAAGATAAAAAAAATTGTCGAAATTATTAATAATTTTTTGAAATTTAAGTTAGTTCTAATAAAAGCTCCGATGGAATGGAAATGAAATGCTCGCAAATGGATCCTATTAAATGTAAAATTGTGGGTAATAAAACACCATTTTGCCATTACTGAAAATGTATTTTGCAAATAGAATCTATCATCACATATACGATTTTGTGCTTCTAGCAATAATTTTTTAATAAACTTAAAATTGTCAAAATTGACAGTACATTTATTTAGCAAATTAGTTGTAACTTTCTACTGCAGGTTTCGTATGTTTTTTTTTAGTTATACATTATGGAATATGTCGGGTATGAGGTAATGGAAAAAATTTTGACATTTTCATATCAAATTCTGAGGTTTATTAATGTTTCAATAACTGAAACGACATTCTAATGTATTTTGTGTACATTTTTCACATGTTATTCAAAATGTATGCATAACTTTTGCATGCACTGACTTTAACTATAACTTATTTATTTCATCAAAATAAGTTAATCCTTAAAGTAGATAATAAATTATTTTCAAAGCAAGAGGAAATATCACATGATTTTTTTAAATAAATCTTTTGCATTAATTTTGAAAACATTAATTTCGTTTTCTTATTAGTCATCCCATGAATGTTTCCAATTAATCTATCTTGAAGCACAGGTTCAATTATTCAGTTTTTGATAAAGTAATTGACCTATAAATCAAACTTTAATATTTACTTTGTTTATCAATGCAAACAGTTACATGGTGTGTATTTAAGAAAGGATAAAACCATATTCACTTGTGGGTGAAGTAAGTTTATCATATATATTATTATTGTTTTCTCAGAGGAAATTAATTATTTGCACGTACTATATAAGGTTTAAGTCTCTCTAACTTGATAGATTCAAGATGCGCTTGCGGTTTTGTTAATTACAACGATATTGCATCATATGGTGTAATGTCTGCTTTCCTAAATTTCGTTGAATACAACATAGGTTACATATTTGTTCTATAATCATGCAAGTGTAAACCTAATTGTTGTTGCAATGTAATTTTCTGGTAAAGGTTTCTTTGATAAATATCTGGAAGTGAAATATTAGCTTATTTATTATTTAATGCATACTAAAGTTTACGCATCATGTAGTCCTTTCACTGATATAACAAAATACGTTATTATTAATAAAAACTTTTATAAAAGTTTAACTCTTCGGCCGTTGCAAAACAGTAAGCAGGTTGGAGCAGGCTAGCATTACAGACAGTTTCAAGCAGGTTTAAGCGGTAGAGAAGCATTGAGCTGAGCTGGTACCATGGTCATACAGAAAACAGTCAGCTGCTAACACATTTTTCATCTGCGTGTCACTTGGTTCAGTCATGCCTCCTGTTTTGTCTCGGTTTGTAAAGTTATTACTTTTAAGTGAAAGTTCCCCTATGTCAGTGGAAATTGGCTGTCAACGAATGTAGAAGCATCCAATAAATCTACGACGTCATGAACTAACTTAATTCCATCATCTGTATGACGAATTAAGTAATGAAGGAATAAAGTTCTTGAATATCTCTGCATGCCTATTGGAACTTTTGATATACTTTTGGCAAAATTGCAACAAAAATTTAAAAAATGGATGTAAATTATAGAGAAAGCATTCAACCAGTGGAAAGACTTGTAGTTACTATAAGGTTAGAGCGCAATCATTTCTGTTTTTTAGGTTTGATTAATAATAAATTATTATGGGTCTAATTCCTTATAGTACTTCCCATGTTATTTTAGTATTTACTACTACTGTATTGTGTACGTATTATTAGTTTTTATTCACAAAATGATTGTAGAATTGCATCCTGTAGCCTTGTAATAATTTAAAATTTTATTTGCTCACCTTATTTTTTATGTCTTTTACTTAATTAAACCTTAAGTGTTAAGGTGATTTTAAATTAATAAAGGTGATAGCAGCTTATATAAAAAATACGTTAAGCAAATAAAATTTTATTTTTGAATTTTTTTTTTGTACACTTTCAATTGAAATTAAGTATCTGTTATTATATTAATACTACAATTTCTAAATGATTCTTGATTTACTTGAAGGAGCGTGCAGTCATCACCACAGTCGGCCAAGAAGATCTCTTGGCCAGATACGCTTCAAACACCTGCGGTGAGCACTTGGTACCGCCATAGTGTACATGTTTTGTATGAGAGGGTTTCATGTAATTCAAATTTGTCATGCATCGTCTTGTATAGTTGTTTCGCGACATCAATTAAGTATGGGATTTTTAAGCCTTTGTGCAACATTGAGTTGGTGATATAAAAGGGGCATTACGTTATCGATCATAGAATCTTGTTCTGAATCACTTGTATACGTTTCGTGTGTAAAGGTTTAGCAGATTCCCAAAGTTGAACTCCATATGTCCTGATTGGTCTTAAGACTGTCTTCTAGATTGTTAATTTGTGTGACATGTTTAATTTAGAACGTCTTTTGAGTAAGCGTTTCAGTTGAAGAAACGTGTTTTGAGTTTGTGGCGTGTGTGTTTGAAATTTTAAATTATTAATTTGAAATTTTTATGTGAGATATCCCACAAAATGGCACGTTTATATCCAGCCGATATTAGTGATTGTGTGTCGAAATCCATGATTGAAAAATTATTGTACGCAATAACAGAACGGAAACTGAATTGAAATGTGAGCTTGTAAGCTGGTAAAATCAAAATTAGTTTGTTTTTGAGCAGGTTAGAGCAGTAGAGCAGGTACTGCTAATGGTGTGGCCACGCGTATTACTTAACATTAGTTTGTTCCAATCTGCTTACACTCTAAATGCTGCTACAACCTGCTTTCTGCTATAACCTGCTTTTACCTGCTTGCCGTCTGGCCGCGGTCTTACAGCTAGAGAGAAGCTTTAAAGCTTCTGAATTAAGTATTAGTATTGACAATATAGAAATAATTTAAAAGTTTCTCGTTCAAAAATTTGTTGAGCAATTACGAAATCTCTATGGTATATTTCTAATGACCGGCCCGGAAGTGTAATGGTCAACGCAACCGGTTTTTGCACCAGGAGTCCCGGAATCGATCCCCGGCCATCTCTGATTTTTTTTCATCCCTACATTACCTTTCATAATTACCTATGAACAAACCAAACCTGAAGTTTCCATCATCTTTCAATAAAATATAACAATTCCATGAACACGAGTTAAATGTAATGTTTAATATCCAGGGTTTTTTTTAAATCTGGTTTATTTTTTGTCTTTAATTTTTGTGCACAATTTCTGTGTACAATATATTTTAATTTAATGGAAGATGGGGAATTTTACTTTCAGGTGAAGAGGTACCGAGTGGTACAATCTCCGTTTAGAATTATTGAAGTTGTCTGTTACCTATTGAAATAAAGAGTTATCTGCATCTTCTTCCCTTTAGACGTCGTACAGTTGGGAAGTTTCTTGTAGCTAAGTTACGGGCTAGGTAGTTGAAATGGTTGAGTTGGTTGAGATGGTTAATCGTTAGCGAAATTAACTGAAGAAGGACGAATTTATTTTTTTTTTTTTTTTATCGGAAAATAATAAAAATAAAAATAAAGCTAATTTAGTGGATGACAACTGCACCTTCTTTTTGGTCTTCTCATTTGAAGTACGCTTCTTCTGCTTCTTCTTTTGTAGCTTTTGTAGTACTAAATTAGGATTAAGTTCAGTCGGCTATGAAAAGTTTCATATGTGGATGGAACAACTTTATTAACAAAGGGAAAGTTTAGATCGTTGCGATGAGTCAAATTTGAAAAGAAGTTAAGAACTTGTAATTATTCTGTCTTGATTGAAAGCCTGAATTTTTAAAATTTACTTTTTACAGTTACTTCAAAGAGTTAGATTCCGTTTAGGCATATAGGGTTAAATAGATTATTACAAATTTTTATAGAATTTCACCATAATACAACATAACATTTTAGACGATTATTCAGTTCAAGACTTTTAAGAAATTTATGTGATTGCTTCACGTAAGTCGATTATCTCGTCATAGTAACTTTGATATAATTTTCAATATACTTAAGTTCGTAACGTAGGTACTTAACGGAAAAATAAACTCAAAGAAATTCATAGTATAAAAATTAATTCTACCCTTTAACACGAGGCGTAAAGTACGGTATATATAACTTAAGCGGAGCACCTTGTTTTAAATGAACTTAACACCTTCATAATTAAATAGGTTACGGTAATTATTAATTAATTGATTAATTAATAATGCATGACGTAATCTCTCTCCATACTATGCATGTAATAAAGCAACAATTATACACAGATGGTCAGGTAATTGTTCGTTGAACATTGTACAACTCATTTCCGACCGTTACAATATGACATGCAGTGCACAAATACGGTAGAGGAATAGGGTTATGTTCTACATAGTTTAATATTGCTACTATCTGTTCTACAACCAATATAATTTGTTACATAAATTCAAACCATCTCACAAAGAAAAATATTAAATTTTATCCATATTGCTTATGTTTACTAACTGTAAGATATTTGTAATAAAAATATAAAATAACATAACTGTGAGAAAATAAACTTTTTATTTTCTTCCAAAAAGTTTTTACAATAAAGGTAGACTACATGAATAATATGGCGAAAATAATAAGCGATGCTCTCAAACCTTATTAAATTAGTAATACTTTGGACAATTCGAATTGGCACAAGTAGCTCGGTGTTTATCTACTCCACTCTTCACCCCTCGCCATGCAACGACGGTAGTCACAAAAGTATACAATCGCTACTGTAATGTGCACTCACACACGTTCACTACGCTTTGTTTTCTTTGTTGTTATTATTATTCTGTCAGACATAATGTTGTGACTAATTGGTTTTCAGTTGTATATGATTTTCTGTTCATTATAATATATACTATATTCAGACCAATTTGTTTAGTTAGTTACGTGCATCTGTAGAGTATAGTTAAGTAAGTTTTTGCAGTTTACTTTTCCTGTAATTTATAATTTAATTTTTTACTAGGACAAATTAAATACATATTTTAAAATGAAATAATTATTTGTATTATTGTACATTGAAATAAGGTTGTAGGCATTTGCGTACATTAAAATTTGTAGACCTTGTTTTTTGTTTTTTTTTTGCATCCAGGAGACTCCAAAGGGAGTATAGGACATGTCAAGATAAAACTGATAAACTGAAAGTTTATCACCAATGATAAATTCATCACTTACCATCAAAAAATCGTTTTTGCTACTGCTTACTTCAGTAGGCTTATCATGAACCCCATTGAATCAAATATCACACAAAATAAAAAATAAAAAAAGTCAAACACAATTATAAATTCATCACTTGCCAATAATTTGTTCCTGCTACTGCTTAACTCAGTAGGCTTGTCATGAACCCCTTTGTATCGAATAGTACACAATATTTGTTTAATTATACTTTTAGTAATAATTTTGTTAAATACTTTTCAACCAAAACTATTTAGAAAGGAATTCGTGCACACTGTAAAATGTTTCATCAATCAAATATTGTTTTAGCTTTTTTTTAAAATGACTTAAATTGTCACAACTTTTTAATCTTTGTGACAATTAATTGATGTATTTTCTACCTGCATAAGTTGGTTTTCGTTCAAACAATTTAGTGTTGTGATTAGCAACATAATAATCGATTCTGTTTCTTGTGTAGTGGTTGTGAACATCTAAATTCTGTAAAACGTTATTTTTCTTTACGTACATTATCACTTCAAAAATGTACAAAGAAGGAACTGTGAGCAATTGCAGCTCTTTAAATAGTGATCTGCATTAGGTAAGGTGGTTGACTCCCTTCATACACCTAACAGCTTTTTTCTGTATTTTAAAAACTCTTTCCATGTTACCCTGTGTGTTGAAGGAATAGGTTATGGATATACTTTATGCGGAACTGTGTGTACACGAAGAGCAAGAGTTTTGCCAGTTCGAATTGTCCACAGTATACCCACAAAAAGAGCCAATTATATTTTGTTCTGCCAGACTAACATGAGAGCAGCACGTGTCTGTAGCGACCGTGACTAAGATGACTCGTCCAGCAAGAACATCGTCTTCCCTTGTAAAGCCATTGATGAATCTTCGTGAAGTATGATGGTAGTACTTACGTAACTCGTCTGCAATCCCCTTTATAATTTAGCTAGTCTGTCTAGTAAGGGAAAGTCCGTTACGTCTATTGGTTGGATCGAGTTGAAAGTCACCCCCTGATACAATGAAGCCTTCTGTGATAGGTCAATGTTGGCTGAATGTAATATCTGAAGTGGGTGCTACCAAGAATGAATCCGTAGTTGCTTTGCTTCTCTTGGAACTGCTTCAGTGTTGGAGTAAAACGGAAGATTTAATAGTGTTATTATAACCATAAATCAATTTAATAAGGTGTCATTTTTAATTTAAATTTTCATTTTTATTCTATTGTTTTAAGTTTATTGAACAAATAAAGAAACAATAACAATAAGGCGAATAATACTCCTAGGTTTGTTCGGGATTTGGGTATGATAAAGAATAAACAGAATTACTCAAAATTTATAACAACTATTTATTGACACAATTATTAATTAATTATTAAGCCTAAACTACTAACAAATCCAGTTTAAATTACTTCAATTATCTTAATTACAAAACTTAAGCTTAAACTATACTTCACTACAATAAAGACACTGTCTCTTAAAAATGAAAATAATTAAATTACCTGTCCACAATCACTTTTTACTATCCGTACACAAACGCACTACTTTGTAAAAACATTCTGTATTTACAAAAATTCAAACATGTTCTTAAAATAAGAAAAATAAAATGTATGTGTGTGTGTGTGTGTGTGTGTGTTTCATTTATGAAATAAGTAAGTTTGAGAGGGTAGTTTACCTTCAACAATCGTTTTGAAAAACAAAAATTTGTTTTTCTAACAATAGCAAAACTTTTGCTTAATTTTACCATTGCTCAAAACCTTTTGCATACAAGAGCTACTAAAAGACAAAGTTTTGAGTATATTTTTTAAATCTTGAAAATAAGTTCAGTAGGCACGTCAAAAGTCAAGATTTCTGAAAAATGGTCCTAATATATCTCAATTTTTGAACAAGTTGGTATTAAAATTTTCAAAGCTGACATTTTCACAAAAGAAATTGTTGGTTTTCCTCTGAAATTGCTTTCATTTTTGTTTATTTATTAATGTAAAATAAATTTCAATAAAAAATATATACCACCATTTTGTCCAGAACAATTCGCTCTGCAATTTAGCAAAAGGTTAAATCATGTTTGAATGTAGATTTCCCCTTAAATTTTTTACCTCAATAGATTTTAATTTGATTTCACCTTTGAAAAATAGGCGATTCAAATAATATATTTTTCTTAAATACAAAATTCAATTCGAGTTCTGGTTAGAACCGCACATTGTTCTACAGAATCAGTGAGCTAACAACTTAACTAATGGATGATAAGAGATACATTGCGGGTTAACGAAACTGAGGTGGATCTGAGATACCCATTAGTAAATTCTCTAGAGATGATCTAAAATTAATTAAACGCACGAATTAATTGAACAGGTCCCTGCTCCATTTACTTTGGAGTCATCTTACATGAAGGTGATAAACGTTCGCTAAATTGGGAGCTAATTGATTCTGATGGTAATTTAGTTCATCGTACTACTGTATTAAATGATTCAATCACAATAATGGGATCAGGCTCATATCTGACAAAAAGCATTAACTAAAATTATTTTAAATCATTATATATTTATTAGAAATACTGAATTATAAATTCTATCTTCATTTGTACGAAATACACTTTTCCTAGTCATCGTGTTGTATTTACCATTTTGTTGAATCTTCCATTGATTTTACGATTGTAATGTATTAGCAGATTACATGGATATTTATTTGTTTTTTTTCTGGGTTGAACGTATCTAGCGGGAGCCAAATTATAACAATGAAAGGATTACTACATGGCTTAAAGAACATTTCATTCGTTCTCTGACATTTTAACGGCTCTGTGGCGAAATAAAATTTTTAAAGAGCCTATCAAAGTGTAAACAGTATTTAAATGAGTACGGTTTAATAAGATTTTTACTTACACAAACGATAAAAATGAACAACTTTTGTTCTGTGGTGGAAACTAACAGTCAATTCAGTCGAAAGGTAAGGTAAATATTAATTTTATGCATTTCATTTTTATAAAAATTAATTGTAGATTTGAAAATTTCTAACATTTTACCATTTTTATAAAAAAAAATTGTACATTTCAATTCAAACATTTTAAACATTTTTCCATTTTTATAAAAAATTGTAGATTTCGATTTGAAAATTTCAAACATTTTCCATTTTTATAAAAAATTGTAGTACATTTTAATTTCAAAATTTATAACATTACCATTTTTTTTAAAAAATGTATACTTCAACTGAAAAATTTCAAACATTTTTCCGTTTTTATAAAAATTTGTAAAATTCGATTTGAAAAAATACTCCTTGAGCCACAGATGTAGGGATTTGGTGCACGGCTTTATAATTTGTGTATCATCTTTATACTTTTAGTAGACCAGAGAAAGTAACTACAGATAGCATGTAAATGTTCTTTAAACCATGTAGCGGGATCAATTAAGCCGTATACAAATGTGACGAAATTGGCAATCCCAAGTGTCGATCACTAGTAATCCTTTCATTGTTACAATTTTGCCCCCGCCAAATGCGTCCAACCTTTTTTCCTTTTAATTTATTCTTCAGACGTTACATCAACTTACCACTTACTCTATCAACTAAACAGTTTTTTGAAGTCATTACATTAATGTAACATATATATTTTTAATGACTAAAACTTACGATACTTCAGTTTCTCAATTCGTAAAGTTCTAAAATTTGTGCTATGGTAAAGATCCTGAATTCGATTCTTGACTTAAATTTATCTGTCAACTTAACATATAAACAGGGTTTTTAAATTTTTGTTTCATTCATAAAAGAAATCGATTCATTCATTTTCATAAAATAATAATAACTTTTTACTGTTTTCCTTTTCATACTTTTGTATATTTCACGTTCATTGTTATTCCAAATTTAACATTGCTGAATGTTGAATTTTATAACATGCCTGTTCTTGTTATTTGTAATTTAATATCAATGTTTTCTCGTCTTTTAGTTGTTCTATATAGTACAGTTAAAGATTCACAATAAAGGATAAAAAAAAACTTTTACAACACCAAAAAATAAAAACAATTTATGAAGCTTCGAAATATGTGAATTTGTATTTTTTAAAATAAAATACAAAATGAATATTGAGGAATATTTAGTAATAAAATATGAATTTGGATTATGATTCCTAAATAATTTATTAGGACCTTTGAGAAAAAAGCATGTATATTACAAATTCAACTTATCTAAATAGATTGGTTGGTACGCCGGGAATGTGTCAATCTGATTTAGAATTGATGAAAATTACAGATTTATCTGGCACAAATCTAAGCGCACGTGTAATCTGTGCATAGAGTTAGTGTAATTACAATTGAATTGAATAGACAATGTAATTGCTCTTACACTATGGTTAACAACAATTATCATTAACTGTAATTAACCGTACTTGCTGATTTTGCAGTTTCGAAAACCAAGTTATTGTATTTTAAATTTATCAAAGCTGTTCTGTGCTTATGTAATTTATAGTCGGTTACTTAATGAAGTTAAAATTTTATACATTTTTACATTCTCTTGCCCTATACGAATTTTATATAGAGAAAAGAAAAGTATTGTTTTCGTGTGGATTTTTTGAAATAAAGTTTTCACCGTGAATACACGTTCCCAGGACCCCTGAACCTAAAAAAATATGTTTTTAGCGTATGGTCTAGATGTCTGCGTGTTTATGAACAAAATATCTCACGAATTGAATATTATACAAAACTAAAACTTGGAACTAAAATTAGGTAGATAGCCAATAGGGAACACTTGAACAATTTTATTAAAATTGAACAACTGGAAGTAAAAGTTTATACGTGGAATTTTTCAACTTGTCACAATTATTTCAAAAACAGCTCTTTTTTAATATTTTTAATTCACAATTTATTATCTGTTAAAGTAATACAAGAATTTCTAATGTAAAGCTAAGGTTCCAGTACTTGATTTACTTGCCGGAGCTTGCAGTCATCACCACAGTCCTACAATTGGCCAAGAAGATCCCTTGGTCAGAGGCGTTTTAAACTTCTTTACTGAGTACCTGGTATCGCCCTTGTGTACATGTTTTGTATGAGAGGGTTGTCATGTAATTCAAATTTGTCATGCATCGTCTTGTATAGTTATTTCGTGACATCAACTACGTATAAGATTTGTAAGTCTTTATACAACATTGAGTTTGTGACTTAAAGCGGGCATTGCGTTATTGCTCGTAGAATCTTATTTTGAATTGCTTGTATATGTTTCGTGTGTGAAGGCTTAGCAGATCCCCAAAGTTGAACTCCATTATTTCCAGAATGGTCTTAAGATTGTCTTGTACTCGTAGATTGTTAATTTATGTGACTTAAAAAAACAGCTCTTACGGTTTTTTTTATCTCACCTAATTCACTACATTTTTTTATTCTGCACATGTTTACTCTGCTGTTTGATTCTAGGGTGTACCTGTGCTGTACATCTCTATGTTTATGACCAGCTCTAGAAATAATTTAACAAGAGTGGAAAAATTATTTTACCAAAAAATAGATATATTTCAACTGGAAAACTTTTCGGTAGAAACTATGTGTGTTATTTGGTATTCAGATTTCAAATATCTCTGTTCCAATCCGCTTCGGTGCGAATGGTAACATAATTTCTAATAGATCTCTAAAAAGCCGCATCATACGTCCAGATTGATTCCAAAAGTTATTTGTAAATTAAAATTTTGAATCTTCAAAATTCATCACATAATGAAGATCGTACGAATAACTGAACATGAAAATGTTAGGTTAGAAACGAAAAGCATCCATCAGAGAAGTATACTTTATCGATTGTTGGTGCGTAGTCATTAATATCGAAACCGAACAGGAAATGATTGTTAAATCATTATTGAACGAACAAAATTATACACTGTTTGTTTCCACATTGACAAATACAAAACTGATTTATTCCAAATGTTGAACTGTGGAAAAAATACAAGTTATAATTCTTTTAATCATAATCATCTCATAAAAACTACTTCATTTTCTGATTAGAAATTGTATTTTGAGAATATGGCCGTGATCAAAGGTAATTACATAAACTAATATTTTAAGTTGGAAACATTTAAACTTTGTATGAACTCTAGGTTTTTTCTTGATTCAAACTGGAAATAATACTCGGAACGTTGAAGGTTTTGTTCTAGATCTCTACCGCTACATTGAATGGGGTGGTATTTTAATAATATATTTTTACATTTATTTCTCTTCCCCTGTACAAAAAAATTAGAGAAGAAAAATATTGTTTTCATTTCAGTTTTTCGAAATCGAGTTTTTACCGGAAATATAAGTTTTTAGACCCCTGCACCCAAAAAAAATAAAGTTTTAGCGATTGGTCTTTGTGTACGTGTTTGTGTGTGTGTGTGTGTGTGTGTGTGTGTGTGTGTGTGTGTGTGTGTGCGTGCATGTGTGAAGAAAATATTTCAAGAACAACATATCGTTCGAAGTTGAAAATTGAAAGTTAAGTTAAGTACCGTTAGGGGCTTTCTAACAACTTTCTTTCAGATTGTATTCATTAATTATTAATATTTGAAATAAAATATATATTTATATATAATATGAGTGAGATTTAGTTATAGACACTACTCATAATAAAACAGCTATTTAGTTTATTTCAAAGTTGCATTAACAGCTTGGTTATTAGCAACTGCTGTAGGATCTTATCTGTTGGACGCCCCACATTTTTTTAGTACGCCTACAAAAATTGTAAATGCAATATGCAACACAACACACTACTGCGGGTTGCAGATTGTAAAGGGGGTATTTGTATCCTACACGTATATTGGTGATACTCGATAAATGAACCCGACTCGAACATTTTTACCAAAATCAGTAAACCGGAAGTAGTTTTATTCGAGCAATTTCACACAGTTTTTAGATTTTCTGAGAAACTACTCCAGCTATTTTCTTTAAAATCGCCTCATTTACTACATTTTTGTTCTCAACAAGATTAGGTAAGTGACATGTTTGCTGAAATTCGTGGAGGCTGTGCTATGGTAGTAGAAAGTTGTTTTTTCAAGTTTGCGGCCTTAATATGGATTTTAAGGCATAAGTGTACTTAATCAAAGTTAAGGAAATCAAAATCCCTGCAACTTTTATTATAGCGTTTTTATAAAGTTTATTAGTTTCGCGTCAATTATTGATTATTTTCTATTTTTCTCATAAAATCGGTTAACAATGGGATTTTTAAAGATTGCGGCTCTAGTATGCAGTCTATGACAAAAGTGTGCAACTTTTATTTATACCTACAACTTTTATTTGAAACATTATTTTCAACAGAGCCTAGTTTAGCGTCAATTAGTGACTTTCGGTATTTTAAGTTCTACAGAAGTTGATTTTCATTTATGTCATTCACTCATAATTAAAATTACGTTATGTTTTTAATTTTACGTTGTTTACTCATGATTTAAACATAAATTATATTTGTATTATATATATATTGCCAAGAGAAATTCGTGTGGGTGTTTCACACGAGATTCTTCTTGGGATTAAAATATCTAAAAAGTAAAATATTTTTTAGTAGGGCCTACTAAAATTTTATCTCTGACTTTTCATGAAAAAGTCTATTATTTTAGATCTTATAATTTTTATTGAGAACTGTTCAAATACACTATATATTGATAAATATTCAATTTGATGACTTCTTTTGCTTGATTTTTGACGCGAAGTAGACATAAATATGTGAACTAAAAACTTTAATGAATTTGTAATTACTTAACAAAGTTGTTTTCCAAGTGTTACAACTTGTCAGCGAATACAGTGAATAAAGAATAATATCAGTAGGTTTTTACATGTTAAAAATTTTCAAATATTTTTCAGGACTCTAAATGGGAACTTTCAGCTTTACAGTGCAGTCCGCGCTGGCGCAATAACCATAACCTTCAAAGATGGGATGACTTTTAATTACAATTTAAAACGAAACCGTTTCTAAAAATTATTTAATTAAAATTTATTGATATATTTATTTATCACTTTGTACAAAATTAATTCATTTTATAAAAATTCATGCACTGCATTTGATTGTTTTGTAGGGCTAACATACTCTTTAAAATATAGAAAAGTGTTCAATTAAATTAAATTTAAACGATAAATATTTAATTTGAACTTGTACTAAAGTATAATACTCGTACAACGTATCTCATTTATTAATAAAGATTTACACAAAAGGATGTAACAAATTCAAATAGCAACATCGGTAAACTACCAGATACAGGTTGTTACCAACCAATGAAATCTGTTAATAATTTTCAAAAGTTATCCACCTTTTAAATACCTTAGTTTTGTCGCTCGTATAAGACCAATTTTAGAACAAGTAAGGTGACTTTAGAAGTTCCTAGAAGCTCTTTTTGCAGCTCGCATCTCTGCATTCATTCGCTGTAGGTTTTCTCCTTTCTTCTGTCCACCCAGTGTTCTGTACTTTCTCTTCATGGAAGCCTTTAAAAGTTTCTTGAAGCTCTATTAGCAGCCCACATCTACAGAGCCTAGTTTTGCGTGAAATAGTGATTTTCCGTATTTTTAAGTCAAACTGAGGTTGATTTTCATTTTGCGTCTTTCACTTGTAGTTAAAATAAGGTTATGTTGGGTAAGGTTAGTTTTTTGTTTATTTCTGATGTTTTATTAGGCCTTCTAATGTTAGGTTACATTGTTCATTATTTACATTGGCAAGAGAAAGTCGTGTGAGTGTTTCACACCAGATTTTTTTTTTTTTTTGTAAAGTTCTTCTCGACCTTGTAACCTATAAATTATCCGTCTACTGTCTTTAGACCCATTATCTGGCGGAGGATCTTTCTCTCAAATTATAAATACTTAGTAAGTGCACTTAGAGGAGAAAGGTTTTCGCTTGAAAGTAGTAATTATGGTTAGAAGGAAATTCATCTTACAGAGTTGAAACATCCACCATTAATACGAATTTATTCTCATAGAACCAATCAAAATAATAGATATTGTAAACTTTTAGAACACCGTGTGTAGTAATACACTATATCGGATATTGTAAAGTAAATACAAGGTGTGGCTATTAAATAACGAGACTGGCCTTGTAAAAAAAGTTAATTTTAATTTTATACATAATCACTTCTTGTAACCTTCAATATGCACTCCTTCTCTATCCCTACAACGCTCCATGCGAATTTTCCATTGTTGGAAACAGCGCTGAAAGTCATCTTATGTCAGCTCCTTCAGGACACGTGCCGCTTTCTCTTTTACAGCTTCCACAGACTCAAATCTTATCCCTTTTAAAGCAGATTTCACCTCAGGGAACAGGTAGAAGTCACATTGTGCAAGATCTGGTGAATAAGGTGGATGTTCTAATACTGAGATGCTGTACTTGGCTAGGAACCTCTTGACAGATAACGCGGAATGAGCTGGCGCATTGTCTTGGTGGAGAACCCATGATTTGTCCTTCCACATTTCGATGCGTTTTTTCCTTACTCTTTGACGTAGTTTATAAAGTACCTCAAGGTAGTAATATTGATTAATTGTTTGACCTTCAGGAACCCAGTGAAGGTAAACAATCCCATTGATACAAAAAAAAACAATCATCACTGCTTTAAATTTTGACTTGCTCATTCGAGCCTTTTTGGCTCTCGGTGAAGTTCTGCTCCTCCAGTGCATAAATTGGGGCTTCGTTTCCGAGTCATAAGTAAAAAACCACGTTTCATCACATGTTATTATCTTCTACGTGTTCCCTAAAGTGAATTCTGCAATAAAAGTGACAAGATTTGAGTCTGTGGAAGCTGCAAAAGAGAAAGCGGCACGTGTCCTGAAGGAGCTGACAGAAGATGACTTCCAGCACTGTTTCCAACAATTGAAAATTCGCGTGTAGCGTTGTAGGATAGAGAAGGAGGGTATATTGAAGGTGACAATAAGTGATTATGTATAAAACAAAAAATAATTTTTACAACGTCAGTCTCGTTATTTAATAGCCACACCTCGTATAATACAGAACGTATATTTAAAAAAACCTACATAAAATAAATACCTGTTTCCTTAGTTTTAATATAACTGACTAGTCATGATTAAATAAATTTTAATGTTTTAGGAATGTGTTTCGTAGTTACGTTAACTCTAAGCGTATTAAGTATGATGATGTACGTGGAAATATTTAATATGTAAAATATTACAGAATTTAACCTATAAAACCGTAGGAAACTGTATCATCAAATTATTATGAAATGTAATAGAATGTATTATTTCAATATGCTATTAAAATATAAATATATTATTTTATACATTATGTATTTCTTTGTAGTTGTTTTGTCAGATCCACATTGTTTACATGAAATAATATTTTAAAGTTTTATTTTTTTTATTCCATCTCGTACTACATTAATAAATAATGTAATAAATTGTAATAATCGTAGTTGCTTCATACTAAAGAATATCAACAAGGAACTACATAAACAAAACCACATCTTAGGAACTATACATTTCAAAATAGAATATGTTTTTAACTTTTACATCTTTTAATATGGATACCTTCCAGCACAACAAAGACTTAGTTTCCACATTATTTAATTCTATAACTTTCAGTGTACATAACCTATTAACATAATTTGTCTTGTTAACCATTATTTTTCTCATTGAGAATGAAGTTATTGTACCGTAGGGTTCATTCCAAGCCCTTTCAGTTCTTTATAAATAATCAAACGTCTTTTTAAATTTACAAAACATTTGTTAAAAATTTAATTACTTACATTAACTGTTCTTTAGGTCATCAGCCTAAAGGCTGATTTGAACCTCTAGAAGCTTTACTAAGTAAAACGAGAATTGAGGTGGTTTACCATTATCTTTTTCACTGAACGGAAAAGTGTGCTTATCAGCATGCCAGGCCTTCTGAAAAGCATCTACTTTCCCCTCTGAAAATGACACCTTTACTTCATTCACCACAAGGTTTTGCTGTATAATGAAATTCACTACTCTCAGAGGAGATAACTCTGACTAGTGTCTTTTACATCTCTACTTCTGTTTTTAAATATTTCAGTCATATAGTTGGCTGACTAAGTGATAAGAAACAGAACTATTCTTTTACCCCTGGAACTAGCAGATTGAATGCAAATAATTTAACCTTCCACCTACTTGTTTTAAGCATGTTACATTAACTACGACAGCTATAAAATTACAATTACTTAACTTAATACAAGACTCAATTTATGATAAAAATAGCTTGTGTGAAAAACTTAAGTACTTTCTCTTTCCAATATAAATAATGGAAAATATAACCTATGTTTAATCATTAGTAAAGAATGTAAAATTAAAAACGTAACCTAATTTTAATCATAAGTGAATGACGTAGAATGAAAATCAATCAACTTGAAAACACAGAAAATCACAAATGACGCTGAACTAAACTGAAAAGAAAACAATTTTTTACATAAAAGTAATTTTCCTGTAATTTTTATTATACTAGTCACTTTTACCCTTAAATGCATAAATTAAGGTCGTGACCTTCAACAAATGATTTTTTACCACTGGAGCACATCCCCGACGATTTTTAAAAGAAAATTAGAAGCCGATTTTGAACAAAATCGTAAAAAATTGAAAAATTACATGAATAAACCATGTTCCGGTTGACCGATTTTAATTAATTTCTTATTTATTTCGCCAGAATTTTTAAAAAATAGTGTTTCAAACGGATATTTTTATACAACTTAGATCTAAAAATTATGTGTAGCTATAACAACTGAAATACTACTGTATAATTTCTTGATTACGAGGACTTTGAAACTAATAATTTAAATTTCTGCTGCAAGAGTTTCCTACTTTACAGTCTTCACGGATTCGATAACAAAATTTCTGAACAGGATACTTTTAATTAACAAGCCGAGTCGTCTGTTCCGACTTTCTTTATAATAAGATTGGATGATGAAATTTTCTTCAAAGAAACCTGTCATCAAACGTAATTTGTAATTTGTACTAGGATGCAATCCTCTGATATTTATTTCAAAGCATTTCCTTTTCTATTTTGCTTCTGTATTTCAAAATATTTACTTAAAAGCTTCTGGTTTTTTATTAAAAAAAAAACTTAATCATTAATTAGAATTTCGAAACGTTAACAATCTTATCACAGATGTATAATTTTAATGGGATTTTTTTATATTTTACAAAACATTGTTGCAAATCCACTGTATAAAGAATCTTTCATTTTTATTTTATTTGTTAAAATATCTATGCCGTTCTTAATATTGACTCAGTGAAACAAACTATATCAAAATTCAGCCGTAAATATGAAGAAAGACTCAACAATCATCCAAACTTCCTGGCTCTGAATCTACTGATAACTTCCTGGCTCTAACACTGTTACCGGGTTTTCAAGACTGAAAAGACATACGTAGTGTTTTTGATTTAGGTTATAGGTTTTAAAGAACATTGTTACACTTATTATATTTTTTTTATTTTCACTGATTTACTTCAAAGTCATCATTGTATTTTTTTTAATATTAATTTATTACTATTTTCAATTTCATTAACATTATAATGTAATCGTCATCATGTTAATTAACATTTATCAAAATTACTGATTGTTCTATTTCAAGTGAATAGTAATGTTGTAGAATTGTAAAAAAAAATAGTTAGAAAATAAGATATTAAAAAACCAAACCACCAGAGCAGTAAAAGAGTAAGTAAAAACACTTACTGTACTGACTAAAAAGTAGGTTTCGTGGTGTTACCACATTGTCAGCTTCTTATAATATATTTAAAATTACACATTAAGACGTTTGTTTTTCAGAGATATTAACTTCCTCTGTATGTCATGAAATTTCAGGAATAAATTTATCTATCAATTTCATAATTTAAATTTACTACGCCAGTTTTACCGACCTAATTCGGTCACTTTTTTCGCATTCTGTGTGTATATTTTAACAATTTAAACTTCTTTATAAATTTTTAAAAGTAAAACTTTTCCAATAGTACATAAACTTTTCTGTTATTTATTATTCGTTGCCCGTAACAGACAGGTGGACTGTTGAATTATTTGCACTTGATCTGCTAGTTCCAGAGCTAAAAACACTTTCTGTTTCATATCACTTGGTCAGCCAATTATATGACTGAAGTATTTAATAACAAAAGAAGTAGAGGTGTAAAAGCACTAGTCAAAGTTATCTCCTCTGAAAGTAATTGATTTCATTACACACCCAGACCCTGTGTTGAATTAAATGAAGGCGTCATTTTCAGGGTGGAAAGTGGTTACTTTTCGGAGAGTCTAGCATGCTGATAAGCATATACTTTCAACTTAGTGAAGAAGGCAATTGTAAACCACCTCACTCATCGTTTTACTTAGTAAAGCTTATAGAGATTCAAACCAGCCTTTCGGCTGATGACTTAAACAACATTTTTTGTTCATTTCTATTATTTTCAAATTATTTTCTATATTGCTTATTGTAATTTTTGAATTAATTAGGTGTTCGGTAACACTCTTCAAAAAATGGTAAATTAAGTTATTAGACTATTATAATATAATGTATTTATTTTACAATAAATAAAATTAAACATATCTTTATTTTACTATTAATGTTTTCATTACCAATCAGTTCATGAGTCTTACCCTACCTTGTGGAGCACGGAAAATTTAATAAAGAAAGGTATTTAAAACAAAATCGTTTGAACCGTTTTTGACAAACTTTCAAATTAGAAAACATTTCACGAATAAACTACTACTTCAAATTTAATAAACTACTCAAATGAAAAATGTTTGTATCGGAACCACTTATGATACCAAACTTAAATTCCAAATTTAAAATTCTTACGATTTTCAGTTCTTGAGATGATTCATTTCCACACAAATTGTGTAAAAAATATCTAAATTGTTTTTAGCTACACACTTTTTACCTACACAGGGGCCTTGAAAACGTGTATTTCCGGTAAAATCTTGATATCAGAAAATCGACAAAGAAACAGTAGCTACTTTCCTTCTCTATATTTCATTAGAGGATAAGAGAAAGTAAAAATTGCATAAATGAGTTTAAACTATTCTTTGGATAAAATATAGGGATCAGAATTTTTGTAAATATTATAAAATAACGTGTAATATTTTTTTGAATAAAAAGATTAAGGCTTAACGATGATTATTTTTGGTTCCGATTTGTATTTCTTTATTAAGAAAGTTTCATCTTTTAAGTAAACTGATAAAAAAACTTATTTTTTACTAAACTTTTTAACTTCCTTGGCTATAATATTGAGTGAAACATTTTTATAAAACCTCAAATAAGAATTTGCCATAATTATTTTATTATGTAGATTATTATGTAGATTATTTTATTATGAAAATTAAACTAGATTATTAATTCGGTCGTTAAGGGAGTAATAGATGAGTTCAATAATGTGTGTAATATTTAATTAAAAAACCGACCCCTAAAAGAATATGTTTGCGTGTACTGAATTTTTATGAAGGGTAAAAATTAATTTTTGGAAGAAGTAAGAGGGTATATCCAATGTCCCTTCATTCTAATATTGTTTTCGGCTGATAAGGGAGGGGTTGATAGGTACTTCAAAGTTTATATTTATGCTTTACTTTGTTAATATAAAATAAGAGAGGGGGTTGAACTTTTTTTGAAGTTTTGGCATTAAAAGAAGGGGAAGTACGTGAATGTTGAAGAAAGGTAAAGAAGTATTTTCTAAGGTAATTTTGTATAACCAGAACTTCTGGTACTGTCCAAATACTTAAAAAAGTAATAAAAACTTAGTTTTTATTTGTTTCGTTTGTTAGTAAAGGATAACACCGTAATTTATATTCAAAAATTTGTTTAGAATGTCATAAAAAATCATTTTTCTTTAAGGTTATACTGTAGGAGAAAATCTTGATTTTTTTTTGTATGGTATTTACTAATCTATTGAAAAGAAAAATAAATATTTTACCACAATAAGCTGTTTTAATAACAGATGATGGACTTCAAACAAACCCACATCTAAAACGCGCTGTACCGAACTGTGTGTCGTTGATTAAAACAACTTTGTAATATGTTAACATCAACGCTCTTAATATCCGTTCCAACAGAAACTCAATTTGTTATGTATATATTAGTAACCAGTCACAGATTCTGGAAAGAAGCTATATTTATTAAAGATAAATTACTATACTTTTGTAATATTGTCACTAACGACCAAGTTGTTCACTCGATCTAAAAAAAGAATTAAAAATCTGGTGTGAAACACTCACACAACTTTCTCTTGCCAATGCAAATAATTCACAATAAACCTAAAATTAGTAATAAAACATTACAAATAAACAAAAAACTAACCTCAATAAACATAACCTAATTTTAATCATGAGTGAAAGACGCAAAATTAAAATCAACCTCAGTTTGGCTTAAAAATACAGAAAATCACTCTTTCACACTAAACTAGGCTCTGTAAAGAAAAATGCTTTAAATAAAAGTTGTAGATGTTTTTATTTCCAATAAAATTAATTATATACACTTTTGCCGTAAGATGCATACTAAAGCCGAAATCTTAAAAAAATAGATTTTTCACACGTTTTTGTGAGAAAAAAACAGAAAATCGCTAATTACTGCTAAACTAAGCGTTATACAAAAAAATGTTTCAAATTAAAGTTGTAGGTTTTTAAAATCTCTACAACTTTTATTATACAGGCTAAGTTTTTGCGCTAAAATTTATAATGAAGCCGTAATCTTAAAAAAACTATTTCTTTACGTAAAAACAGCCTCACCGAGAATTTCAGTAAACATGGCGCCTACCCTATCTTGTAGAGCATAAAAAAATGAGTAAACCAGGCAATTTAAAAAAAAATCGTAGGATCAGTTTTTGAGAAAATCGCAAAAAAGTGAAAAATTATACGAATAAACTACCACTTCCGGTTGACCGATTTTGATGAAAATGTTCTTGTTGGGTCCGGTAGTAATATGTAACTTAAGTTTTAAGTTTGAAGTTCGTACGATGTTCCGTTCTTGAGATATTTACTGTTCACACACACACACACACACACACACACAGAGAGAGAGAGAGAGAGAGAGACACACACAGACACACACACAGACCAATCGCTAAAAACATGTTTTTTGGATTCAGGGGGTCTGAAAACGTATAGCTCCGGTGAAAACTCGATTTCGAAAAGTCATGAAAACAATACTTTCCTTCCTATATATTCATATAGGCAAGAGAAAGTAAAAATTAGTAATCACACATTGTGTAGGTTCCACTGCATTAAAGTATACGAGTACACGGAAATGAGCAGCTTTCAAAGTTGCAAAACATTCGTTAAAAATTCCATCTTACAAAGTCATCAATTATCACCTAAAAATATCGCGAGACACGTACATCACCAAAGCAAACAACACTGGAATCATACATGGTCTCGATATCCTTGATTCGTTGCCACGAATCAGCTGTTTAAAGTTGATTTTTGGAGACAAAGATTCCTAGTTCAAATGGTTCTGTGGAAATTCCATGTTTTAAATCTCAATAAATACTTACATCTTCTTTTACTAGGTTTCATCATTAACAGCATATTTTTCCCAGATCTTTGTTAAAACAAATTTATTTTGCACTTTTACACTTTCGGTTGTCATATGGAATTGTATCTTGGGGTAGTACACATAGCCTATATTTAAAAATAAAAAGCCTTTTATTAAAAATTTTAAAGTTAATAACCTATATTTAACTAAATTTGTTTTAACTACACATAACTAAATTGTTGGTTATATCAGTTTGTCACTTGACAACTCAAAATTAACTTGAACTTACTTAATATATAAATTATTCGAGTAATTAATTAAATAGTTAAAAATAGAAAAAGTACGATTAATTAACTTTCAGGATTTTATATTTCTGGTTATAAATTCCTTAATGAGACGAATGCTGTATCCCGGTTTTTTGTATTTGATTATTTTTATATATTCAAGCGGTTATTAGCAAATTTTCTCTTATTTTATATTATTTATTATAGATTCAAATGCACTTTGCTGTAACTCCGATTAGGAAGTAATACACTAACTTGGTTTCATGAATATTTTATAATCTGAATGTAAACTTCTTAATTTATTTAATACTCTGGAGGTTATATGTAGCTAAAACTTTGATATCTAAACCAGTTATATTTAATCAGAACTGCATTTAATTAAAATTTATTATCCATTTCAAATCAGATGAGTTAATTTGACTTGATAAAATAAATGTTGTTGGTTTTTTGCATACTGATAAGAACGTGTTTTAAGATTTTTTTTCTCTAAAATGCACTGTTAGGTATTCACCTTTTCAAATTCTTCAAAATTCAAATTTCCCGCGTTGTTCGCAATCCATTAGTTATAAATTCATTTCTTCTTCCTAGCGACGTGCTAGGCTACTTTTCTGTTCTATTCGAACCGTTCAATTTTTTTTAACTTTACTGATTTTGAGTCTTTAACATTGTTCTATAGAGAACAACTAAAAGATGAGAGAGCATCGATATTACATTACAATTAACAAGAACAAACACGAATATAAAATACTACAACTCAACAATGTTAAATTTGGAATCACAATGAACGAAAAACCAACTAAAATTTGAAAAAATAATTTAAGCGACTTTATTATTCACTTTTTTTTCTTTATTCAAGAAATTCACAATCTGTTAGATATAATCAGTGAATGTGATAACACAAAATATAAAAAATTAACATGATAAAAAAACGTGAGTGGAGACACAGTCCAGTCACAGACCTCCGACGTGCAGCATTTATAAGTGCAGCATTTAGATCACTGAAATGGTTAATCAATTACAGTACTACGTTAATTGATGAGATCCCGGCTCCATCGGCGGTTTAGTCGCCTTATTGGAATGTTTGGGAGAGTCTGCGTAGCCAGATTTGAGATCAATGGGTTATGGTGGTTCGCGAGTTTCTTCCTAAATTTTGTATACTTATTTTTTCAATGTAAAGTTTGCTTCGACATTTTCTTTTCGTAATATATTGATTCGTTGTTTAAAATCGTACTCACGACCTTTTTTCATTATGTTCAATATTACTGTTTGAATAATATATAGTAATTTACAAAAGAATTTAAATCGTGTAACTCATAATTCAACGGATTAATTTGTTTATCATTCTTGCGTGGAACCATAATTACCTAGCCAGGTAATAGGGACAAATTTGAAATTTTATATGCTTACAAACACATAATATAAAAACCATTTATGCTTTTCGTATGCGTTTTACAAATGTTTATCGATAACCACCACGTTAAATTTTTCTAAAAAAATCTTTGGGAAGCTATTCCGAATAACTGTTTTTCGTTATCTGTAAGCCCAAAAAAGTCGTATATTTGGCTAATTTCCCCCGACTAATTAGTATCTTGTAATGACAATCGAAGTTTCCCATTATTCATATGTTTTAATTATGTGTAATGTACTGGCGTATGTAGTACACAGTATAAAACGTGTTTAATAAAACTCATGTTGTCACATATACCGAATGACTTTTATTATTCGCCTACAGCTAAAATTAAATCAGTTATTATTCCTTATAATAAAACTAGTTCAGTTACTCACCCACAATTTTAAGACCTCACACATTGATGAAATTCTTAAAATTACTCTTCTACAATAATTGATGTTTCCTTGTCACGTACTCGCCTCTTAAAGCGCTTACATTAAACGAAGTTATTACAAAAAGAAAAAAATGTGAACGGTCAACCAGAAAACTACTAAGACGTGATTACTTTCATGGTTCATTTAACATGAATTCTAACATATTTTTAAAAAATCTGGTGTGAAACACTCACACAACTTTCTCTTGCTAATGTAAGTTATGACACCGATGTTTAATCATGAGTAAACAATTGAAAATTTAAAACAAATAATTTTTTATGAGTACATGTTGCTAATAGAAAATCAACCCCCTTTAAATTTATAACTAATATATATTTATAAATGAATTATTACAGTTATAATAACTAGATATTGGCCGCCTCCGTAGCGTAGTGGTAGCACGCTAGCCTACAACGCGGAGGTCCCAGGTTCGTTTCCCAGCTAGGGTATGGAATTTTTTCAAGTTATAACCCACGTAGTCGTAAAAAACCGACCTGTTGATGTGATTTTAAATAAAACAAAAAAAAGTTTAAAAAACTAAAATTTACGCCTAAATTAATTAATCAATCAGAAGAAATGCAATTTCTTCTAATTACCGTAATTAAATTTCTTAAGTAAAGAAATTAGATTTCTTTACTTAAAAAATTTAATTAATTACTAAAACTAATATCCTAAATGTAATAGCAATAAAATGTTCTAAAAGTTAACACGACTTATACAAAACTTACCTAAAATGAAATGTGGAAATTTACATTCAAGTTGTTAACTAACTCTTATTTACATTTACAACCCGATAACAACTATTGTACATTTACTTCCCGTCAAGCAGAAACTGCTTCAATACGTCACGCTTTATGTAAAAACTTTTTAATACACTCACTTTACAACGGTTCTCACAACACTAACTGACTAACTAAAGAACAATCGTTTTATATTAAAATAATTACTTTCTTGAAGGGTCGAGAGAAATATATAAACAAAAAATAGAACATTCTACTCCATTCTAGAAATACAACGAGCGAGAGGTGTCACGGAGGAAATTAACTAGTGTCAAAACGCTGAAGGTTACTTATTTACAAACATCTGATAGTCAAAACAAACACAAGCCAGCAAAAGTCACATTATATTATTTACGAGATGAAAAAGTTAATATATATATTTTTATTAGCTGCATGTACATTATTTACAAATTATAAATTACAAATTTATTAATTACAAATTTTCAATGATAATTATCATCCTTTGACATTAAAATTCATGAGAAAATGTATAATTAATACCTATTTACTTTAATTTAATCATTAGATGTAATAAGGAGAGAATTTAATCGACATAAAGTGCAACATTATTTTCCCGTAACGCAATCAAAAGATGTTTAAATCAAAGTTCATAACACGAATATAATGTAAAGGCAAGAACGTCGTTAGAAAGGAGAGGCTGGTTGAGCGGGAGGGTAGATAACCCCTTTCAAACCTAACTTACAATATTGACACTGTTACTACAACGGTATTTGTATTGTTTCGTGATTCATTCTAAATTAGATTCAATACAAATTCAATTCCCAAATCCAATTTCTACCTCCAGTTAAATTAGGTTTTGAGTCTCAGTTATTGACTACTAAGTTATCTTATTACATTTGTAACCTTAACCAGATGTGTTAACTGTTTGATGTTTCTATTTATTAAATAGCGCTTTTAATGTTCTATTGTTTAAAAAAAATGTTTAATAAATTCGTTACTTAAGATAACAATCTTTTCAATGATGTTTTGTTTTATTTAAAGAAAATGCACTATATGCAACACTGACATACGTATGTATATGAATTTCTTAACTTCTTTTGAAAGATTGTGATGTTTTAACCCCTAATTAAACAACACTAATTCATCACACGAATACAACACAATACAGTACAATTAAACTAAAAAAAATAATCAACAAAAAATAACTTTAGGAAGCTGAAAGTAGATGTTTTTCAAAGGGCCTGGCATGCTGATAAGCATACCCTAATTAAGTGATATTTTTTTTAAAGAAATATGTTTCAACCAATATTTTTTCAATTAATTTAATGAGGATCACCATAAAACTTTTAGTTTTTAGCGACTCCATTAAGACAAAAAAGCAACATAACAAACATAACAATGGATTATACATAGTAGGTTTATAATAATTATTTACAATAATTAAATTTTCCCTTAACAAGCAGGTGGAATGTTAAATTATTTGGACTCTATCTGCTTGTTCCAAGATTAAAAAAACAATTTGTTTCTTATCATATGGTCAATGAATTATTTGACTGAAGCATTATTAATGACTGACGAAATATATAACAGAGATACGAGAGCAAGTATTGGCACCTTGCTGGCAAGTCTCTGGCTAGCTATGAAGTGGGTAGGGCGTATATTCAGAGCTCATGAGCTTTGAAAAATAGTATAATTAGATTATCTCCTCTGAAAGTAATAAATTTCATCATAAAGCCAGAACCTGTGGTAAATGAAGTAAGATGTCGTTTGCAGGGTAGAAAGTAGATATTTCTCAAAGCGCCTGGCATGCTGATAAGCATACTCTTCCACTCGGCGAGAAAGGCATTGGTAAACAACTTCATTCCTCGTGTTGATTAGTAAAGCTTCTAGAAATTCAAACCAGACTTTTGGCTGATGACCTAAACAACATATTATTTTGTAGCAAAACATTTTTTGACACAATTTTTTATTGAAAATTTAGTGATTACCTATCTGTTATTACAATAATAATGTAACAATTTCTAAATAAAACGCTAAAAGTTTCCAAACTTGAATTACTTACTTGAGCTTGCAGTACTCCCTACAGTCCTATAATTGGCCAAAAAGATCCCTTGGCCAGAGGCGTTTTAAAAGTTTATGGTGAATACCTGGTATCACCCTAGTGTACATGTTTTGTTTGGTAGAGTTATTATGTAATTCAAATTTGTCGTGCAGCGTCTTGTTTAGCTGATACGCGACATTAGTTACATGCGGGCTGTGTACGTCCTTGTGCTACGTTATGTTTGAAACGTAAAAGGGGCATTGCGTTATCGCTCGTAGAATCTTGTTTTGAATCGCTTGTATACGTTTCGTGTGGGAAGGTTTAGCAGATCCCCAAAATTGTACTTAATATCTCCTGATTGGCAATAATGTATATAAATTGGCTTACAATAAGATGCACCGAATTCAGAAAATATGCGGAACTATCCACCTCACCTTAAAAAAAAGCACCAGCAAAACCACGAGGGTGAGATTTTATAAAACATTAGCAGTGCCGACTCTACTCTATGGCAGTGAAACTTGGGTGCTATCAAAGCGAGAGAAGAGTAGGCTGCAAGCATCTGAAATGAAATTTCTTCGACATACATATGGGTGTAGTAGAGAAAATCGTTACAGGAATACTGAGATAAGGAAAGAACTCAACATCTTCTCTATAAACAACAAGGTATCCCGGAACAGAATTCAGTGGTTAGAGCATGTAAACAGAATGCGGGAGGATAGAATACCTACGCAGACACTGGGCTATAAGCCGGAGTGCAGGAGAAAACGAGTACGCTCGAGAAAGAGATGGGCAGATTTGAGAGGTTCGCCACAGGCAGATCCCTAAATCCTTGAAAGGCAGAAGAAAGAAGAAGAATATGATTGGTCTTATGACTGTCTTATAAATTGTTAATGTATGTGACTTGCTTAGTTTAGAACGTCTAACGAGTAAGCATTTCAACTAATAGAAACGTGTTTTGAGTTTATGGCGAGTGTTTGTAACGTGTGAGTTTCACGTAAGTTTTCTATCCAAGTGTAACCCTGGATAGCGAGTACTGTCAGGCAGCGGAATAATATTAATGCAAACGGTTGGCCAATTTTGTCATGTAAGAGAAAACGTCATTTGTTACGATTTGGTTTTATCAATTTTTATTTCCCATAGTTTAAGCAATGGCTCTGTTAGCGCCTTGATGGCAGGAGATTTGCAAATAACCCAAAATAAATTGGATAAAACGAGTTAAGCGGTAAGCCGACTTGTAACTGTAGGACATCAACCTACTATGCACGACACATGGCAGATTAATGTAAACTGAAGCATAAACGACTAATTCCGGAGGACCTAGTTTCATTTAATGGCGCCAGAAACCAACGGCGAAACGACTGAATAAGCAAGATACAACGATGGAAAATACACTGAGGGAGACAAAGGTAAAACGATAAGTAACTGCAGGAACAGCAGGACATCACTGGTTAACACAAACACAAAATTAGAAAGCGTACAACAAAATAGACTAATTCGCTTACCTGTTGAATGGCCTGAAGTGTAGAAAAGGCGTCCACGCGACACGTGTCCGGGGTTCGATTCACACTGTAACTTTAATGTTTGATACGAAAACAAGAACAATTGTAAATGATTATAAATTACACACATAAGTAAAATCACACTTGAAATGATGTATGGTACATCAGAAACGAACGAAGCAAAACGACAATTGCAGAAGCGACGCCATAGGATGGCCGGCGCAGCGGAGACACGAAC
Organism: Catonia carolina; assembly: GCA_035578175.1. NCBI lineage: Eukaryota > Metazoa > Arthropoda > Insecta > Hemiptera > Achilidae > Catonia > Catonia carolina. The sequence goes on from JAQMRL010000006.1 coordinate 62,870,109, forward strand.
AGTCTACATGCCGCAGAATCCAATCAGTGAGTGTGCTAACCGGGAAGAATGGAATGTGAGTGGGTGGGAGAATAATTACGTCATGAACTGAGATCACCATCGGAAATCAAGACAAGTATGCAGGAAGAGGCGGGAACAAGGTTATTAGTACAAAATCAGTGTATTTAACGACGATAATAAAAGCGGGGAAATACGAATCACTTAACGGGGGTGCGATTGGCCTTAACATACCGCCCGCCTAAATCGATGAAAGCGATTTACAGAAACAAAACTAGCAGAGAAGATCGAAGAACGAAGCCGCCCGCCCTGAACCAACCAGGGAGCGGAAAACGCAGGAAGAGGTCGAAGAACGAAGCCGCCCGCCCTGAACCAACCAGGGAGCGGAAAACGTAGCAAACGAAGAGTACGAAGCAAAGAAGACGACGAAGAAGAATCGAATGAAGCGAAGAACGGAGCATCTTGAGGTGGCGTGACAAACGCACGGGTTTGCCCGGCCAACGACGAACGGAACATCTTCCACGGCTTGCGCGGAAGCCAACGAGTAACGGAACGATCTTGAGGTGATTGCCAACAAGGGTTGACAACCAGAAGCGACGCAGAAGAAGAATCGAAGAACAACGGAGCAAGGTAGAGTTCCAGCAAGGGAACAGACGAATGAAAAGACGAATACATGAATGTGTATTTGTATGTGCCAGGAGTGAATTCTTTAAGTTGTTAAAGGAAACTTTTGTTGAAAGATTGTATGAATCAATACATACAATATATGCAGCGGATGATCAGCAGCCTACTCAGAAAATTGAATCTCTAGGAGAGAAATAAGACGACATATGCGGAGCAGACGGCAGTGAGAAGAAGACGTAGAGTTGAGAACGAAGGTAAAGCCTAATTGTCAGGCAGGACAATTAGCTTTGAAACGGGTCGAATGTAAGTACCATGAATAGTTCTTACCTCGGCGGTACGAACTGTGTGGTCTCTGCCAGGAAAGACATCGGTAACTGTGCCTAATGGCCATGATGCAGGAGCAGTGTCGAGGTTTTGCACGATGACAACACGACCAATTTGTAGGTTGTCACGAGCACGAGTCCATTTATTGCGCTGAGTTAGCGTGTGCAAGTAGTTCAGGGACCATTGTTTCCAGAACGACTTAACTAGAACTTTGACTTGATGCCAGCGCGAGGCCGGCTGGAGTTGATCAATTGTGCTATGTTCAGGTGGTTGTAACAGAGACGATCCGATGAGGAAATGCCCAGGAGTCAGCATACATCTCTCCTCATTGGGTTCGGATGAGAATTGAAACAGAGGTCGGCTGTTTAATACGGCCTCGATACGAGCGAATAAAGTTATGTACTCCTCGAAGAGCAGTGGTTTGTCTCCGATGAGCCGAAGTAGACAATGTTTGGCCGATTTGACGGCGGCTTCCCATAATCCGCCGAAGTTTGGCGCAGAAGGTGGATTGAAGTGCCAAGTAATTTTTAATGCAGCGAGATGACTTCCAATAGCAGGAGACGATCGACTAAGCAGATTATAAATTTCGACAAATTTATTTTTGGCGCCAACGAAGTTGGTGCCGTTGTCGGAGTAGATGTCCGAAGGCAGACCTCGACGAGACACAAAACGATCGAGTGCAGCAAGGAAAGCATCAGTAGAAAGATCAGACACAAATTCGAGATGAACAGCCTTGGTGGACATGCACACGAAGACGCACAGATAACCTTTAGATAAGGAAGATTTACGAAGACGACTGGTTTTGACGAAGAACGGGCCGGCATAATCAACACCAGTAGATGAGAATGCACGGGAAGCGGTGACACGAGAAGATGGAAGCGTAGACATCATAGGTTGAGAAGGTCGTCCGTTGTATCTAATGCAGCGAACGCAGCGATGAATTCTTTGTCGGATGACCGTTCTAGCAGATAAAATCCAGAATTGTTGAACGATCAACGCCTGTGTTGTACGAGGTCCCGAATGGAGCGACAGTTGATGGTAATAGTCACATATTAAGTTGGTTAAGTGGCTATGCTTTGGCAGCAGTATGGGATGCTGTGCAGTAGTACTAAGCGCAGAGCGGCATAGACGACCGCCTACAGTTAGAATGCCGTGGTCGTTAAGCAACGGTGACAAAGAAACGAGTGATTTAGACGGTATTTTTCCCTTGGAGACAGCATTGATGTCGTCGGAGAAGTAGCGCAGTTGAGTCAATTTTACGCAGACATTGGTAGCAGCGCAGATTTCGCTTGAAGTCAGGAACGAAGAAAAGATTACGGAAGGCGTTTTGAGTTTTTTCACGAAGCGCAGAACATAAGCCAGGATTCGTGTTAGGCGAGAAAACGATGAAAATTTTAATAAAATTTCGTCGGGAAACGAAGGATCAGTTGAGACGGCGAGACAAATTTTTTCTTGCCGGAGATCGAGCTTGTCAGTAGAAACGGAAGGAATATTAATCGTAGGCCATTCTGTAGATAGCGCACGATAAATAGGCGGCCCTTGCCACCACAACGAGTGATTGATCAAATCGGTACAATTGGCACCACGAGATGCAACATCAGCAGGGTTTTGGTCAGTAGAGATATGAGACCAAGAGTCAAGATCGGTTAATGAAAGAATTTGTTGCACACGGTTGGCAATAAACATTTTTAAGCGGTGTTGCGGCGTTTGCAGCCAGGCTAACACTATACTAGCGTCGGTGAATAATCGCATGTCACAACAAGAAATAGAATTCGCAAAATCAGAAACAGAAGAAATTAAACGAGATAACAAGAGTGCAGCGCACAGTTCAAGACGAGGAATTGTAACGTTTTTTAGCGGAGAGACTCGACTTTTGGCTTTGAGCAAAAACATATCAGAAAATGTATCGGTTTGTACATGAAGGTATACACAAGCGGCGTAGCCCTTTTCGGAGGCGTCGCAGAATCCAAGAATTCGGTATTCAGCGCCGTTAACAGAAATTAATCGAGGAAGACGAAAATCTTGTAGAGCAGAGAGATCAGTACTAAATTTACGCCAGGCGTGGTCGAAAATCGGCGGTAACTGGTCGTCCCACTGTAAATTGTTGTTCCATAATTGTTTTAGAAAGTGTTTTACCCAGAAGGTGACTGGAGTTAGAAATCCGAGAGGATCGAAGATTTTTGCGAGATAGGAGAGCACAGTACGCTTGGTGACCGCAGAATCGAAAGGAGTTACGTGATACGAAAAAGAATCGGAGGTGGGGTTCCACTGAAGCCCTAAGATTTTAATCGATGAAGTTTCATCTGAGAAACAGATAGGATTTTCTAGATGATCGTGCGGAAATCGTTGCAGAAGGTCAGGATGATTGGAAGACCATTTCCGTAATTGAAAACCTCCCAAGGCGAGTAACTCGATGAGTTGATCGACTAGAAGTTCAGCCTCCTTGAAATCGGAAGCACCGGTCAGTATGTCGTCGACGTAAGTACTGGAACGAACAGCCTCGGATGCAAGAGGAAACGAAGAGCCTTCATCTTCTACTAACTGAAGTAAAGTACGTTGTGCTAAATAGGCAGAAGGTTTAACTCCGTAGGTTACCGCATTCAGTTCGAATTCTTGCGGTGTGGAGTTTGAATCGGAACAATAGAAAATATGTTGATGAAAACGATCTTCAGGACGCACGAGAATTTGCCGATACATCATCTTGATGTCCGAGCAGACGACGATTGGATGTTTACGAAAAGTTGTTAAAATATTACAGATGTCCTTTTGTAACTTAGGACCAGGTAACAGTTGACTATTAAGTGAATTGCCGTGAAGATCAGAGAAAGAAGCATTAAATACGACACGAATTTTCCCATTAGGGTCGGCTGTTTTAAATACGCCGTGATGCGGAATTATGTATTCAGCGATAGAAGAAGCAGGCGACATGTGGTTGAGAGTAAGATACTCACGCATGAAATCGTGGTATTTTTGTTGAACTGCAGGCTGCTGAGAAATTTTAACAGTAAATTTTGTAGCAGCACGACTTGCGACATGACGATTAGAAGACAACGATACAGAATTGGTTTTGAACGGAAGCGCAACAATATAACGTCCGTTACTATCACGAGTGGTGGTTTCGGAGAATAACTTTTCACAGTAGTCATCGTCCGGGTTGGTAGCAGGGGGAGTGAAGATTTCTTCCGACTCCCAGAAGCGCTGCATAGTTTGAGACAGCGTATCGACAGAAGTGAGCAACGAGCTAAGTGGTTGGTTATTTGAAACCATAGAAAGTGCTGGTAATTTACCAAAAATTACCCAACCGAAAACTGTAGAAATGGCAGAAGGACTGCCGTTGATTATGGAATTATTGTGTTGAATAATTAGATCAGGAAACACTTCGGCGCCCAGTAAAATGTCTACAGGGGCGGAGTGGATAAATTCAGGATCAGCAAGAATTTTGCCGGAGTGCAGCTGTAAAACTTCGTGAGAAATGCAGACAGATGGTAAATTGTTAGTAATTTTAGGAATTACTAGCGCAGTGGTATCGAGACGAAAATCGCTGTTTTGTTTAGAAGCGATGGTAATCTGAGAAGTACCTTGTATTTGAGTAGTGGCAGCTGATATGCCTAACAAGTTTTGGCGACACGGAATTGTTTTTGCGCCAATTTGTTCTGCGGCGCGAGATGTTATTAAGTTCACTTCAGAACCGCAGTCAAGTACAGCGCGGAAAGCGTGAAAGTTGCCAAATTGAGTTTGCAACAGCACTGTAGCAGTACCTAGCAAAACCTTTTGTGAACCAGTGCGACACGATAGCGAATTGCTGTTGGAAGAATCAGAAATAGGCACGGTATTTTCAGCAGCGGTATTTAAATGCGCGCTACTGGGTGTAGATAGTCCTACAGAAGGATGTCTACTAACGACGTTATTGTTAGAGGAATCGCAACCAGAAGAATTAACAACGGGAGAAGATGTATTACGATTAGAGTTGGTAGTAATTGATTTGTAATTAAAATTACTTGACGCAGAATTACGAGTGGTAGAATCGACTGGAGTAGAGGATTCGTGCAACAGTGTGTGATGATTAGTAGAACCACATAAACGACAAGACTTGATAGATTTACAGTCTTTGCGAGAGTGTTTTCCTAAGCAGGCAAAACATTTACGAAGCTGAAACACTTGTTTGTGCCGTTCTTCAACGGACATGGCGAGAAACTCGGTACAATTGAAAATGTTGTGATTAATAGAGCCACAAAACGGACATTTGTATAGCGGTTCACTATTTGAATTAGCAAGATTACTACCTAATAAAACCGAATGCTGTTTTTTAGGCGTTGTAGGAGACATTGGTTGTTTACGAAACACCGGTCTGTGACTAGCCGGTTTATCGACGTTGGATTTGCTAGTATAAGAAGAGCTAGCGTTATCTGTAGGTTGAGATGAATTCGAGAGCTCGAAAGCATGCATCTTAGCGGTAACGAATGACATTAAGGCCTCGTATGTAGGCACGGTAGAATTAGGATTTGAATCCTCGAACGCTTGCTTTGTTACAGGATCCAAATTGGAATAGGCTATCTCAAAAAGTAAATATTCAAGTAAATTTATATTTAGCAGACGTAAGGCTCCGATTGATGATTCATGGATATTAAGAAAATCTTTTAACGATTGATAGGACGGAGTGTCAGATTTAACGAAATTGAATATCTGATTTAAGTGAACATTTGCTATGCGCCTTGAGTTGGAGTAGCGCTCAACAATTAAATTGTACGCTAACGTATAATTTTCAGGCGAGAGAGGCAGGTGTTCTATTAGACGGAGTGGTTCATCGACTAATGAGCACCTCAAATAATGAAGTTTTTGAACAAATGATAACTCAGAATTATTGTGAATTAGATCATTGAACAAGCTGATGAAATTCTGGAATTTCGCAACATCCCCGTCAAATGAAGGTAGGCGAATTCGAGGTAATTGTATTAATTGCGAATTAGAAGACTTGACTTGATTTGGTAAAACGATTGTATTGTCCAGAGATTCAATTAATTTCTGGGCACGATCAATTAACTGGAAATAATGAGTTTCGAAAGCAGTGCGTTCTGATTCGAAATCTGCTTCGGGCTGAAGTAATTCGATGTTCGTTTGTATCTGTTCAAAGTCACACCAGAGATCTAAGAATTTGTCAAGTCGTAATTTGACTTGGTTAACTTCAACGTCAGATTGAAGAAAATTATTAAAACGAGAAAGATGATTATTAACAACGTTGCGTTTTTTGATTAAAGATTGTAAATCGTCCATGTTGAAAATAATGAACGAAAACAACGAGTGAAACAAATAATAGAATGTAAACAAAACACAGCTGTTTATTGAATCTAGGTTAGTTGCAAGTATGATGTATACGTTGCAGACGACGCAAGTGAAGTGACTCTCTCAGCGCTACCAGTATCGACGGACAGCACGAGAGAGAGCGAATGAGAGAGAGGGCACGCATGCGCTGTAAGCTGCGCGAACCAGTTAACAAGAACGAAGGAAAAAATGGCGACTCTAGCCAAATTCTGGCCGTGTCGAAAGATATAGCACTGAACCGATCTACTGTGACGTCAGCAAAGCGTTGGTTGCAACTTGTATTGAATGAAAGCGTCACAAGACTGATAATGCGTTGCATTTGTTATGCAACTTAACCCCGTATTTTTTAACTGAATAAATGAAATTGTTTTTAATATTAATATTTTTATTAATGTTTTTATTAATATATTGAACACATGTAAGACACGAAACACAATAAATGACACGATGAATGTATGTAACACCATGCAACAACGAATTAAACAAAATACTGAAATTGTTGACGATTGAAAAAATTAAGACAATAGATTGTATTTCCAAATATGCACTGATAAATATCCTGCCCGGAACGGACCAAAATGTTAGCGCCTTGATGGCAGGAGATTTGCAAATAACCCAAAATAAATTGGATAAAACGAGTTAAGCGGTAAGCCGACTTGTAACTGTAGGACATCAACCTACTATGCACGACACATGGCAGATTAATGTAAACTGAAGCATAAACGACTAATTCCGGAGGACCTAGTTTCATTTAATGGCGCCAGAAACCAACGGCGAAACGACTGAATAAGCAAGATACAACGATGGAAAATACACTGAGGGAGACAAAGGTAAAACGATAAGTAACTGCAGGAACAGCAGGACATCACTGGTTAACACAAACACAAAATTAGAAAGCGTACAACAAAATAGACTAATTCGCTTACCTGTTGAATGGCCTGAAGTGTAGAAAAGGCGTCCACGCGACACGTGTCCGGGGTTCGATTCACACTGTAACTTTAATGTTTGATACGAAAACAAGAACAATTGTAAATGATTATAAATTACACACATAAGTAAAATCACACTTGAAATGATGTATGGTACATCAGAAACGAACGAAGCAAAACGACAATTGCAGAAGCGACGCCATAGGATGGCCGGCGCAGCGGAGACACGAACAGTCTACATGCCGCAGAATCCAATCAGTGAGTGTGCTAACCGGGAAGAATGGAATGTGAGTGGGTGGGAGAATAATTACGTCATGAACTGAGATCACCATCGGAAATCAAGACAAGTATGCAGGAAGAGGCGGGAACAAGGTTATTAGTACAAAATCAGTGTATTTAACGACGATAATAAAAGCGGGGAAATACGAATCACTTAACGGGGGTGCGATTGGCCTTAACAGGCTCTATCAGATTTAAATGGATTTGTGTCTTTCGAGTTGCTATTTCTAGATCGGCATTTACCGCAAAAATTTAAAATATAAAACTCATTGCATTTATTTCAAGTTTTGTACCGAAATACACATTATGCTGCAATTTTAAAACAAAAAACTGAACATGTAATATGTGGCTAAATTAACGCTTAATAAAAGTATTTTAGTTGTGCAAATGGCAAATTGACTTCTTTAATTGGATCCTATGTACAGATGCTAAATTTTCCGTTAGTTGTACAATTTTGAATGAAATAATCTCGAAACAACCTCAAAACTGTTGTATTTCATAGTTACATCAAAGGGTAAAACTAATATTAAATTGGCAATATGCCACTTTAGATAGGATTTAAACATTTTATTTTTCTTGTTATTTATATAACAAGTATTATTATAAGAAAAAGTAAATGTTGATGCACTAACAAAATAACAGAATTCATGTTGTCAAAATGTTAGAAAATATTTACTTTGCTCGTAACAGCAAATAGAAGTAGACTATAATCTACTTTGTTGCTGGAATCGTAGTTAAAGAACGAACCGAAAGGACAACAAAGGTTAAAATACAAATAACACTGAAGTTGCGATTCAAGAGCATTAAACCAATGTGCACCTGCATGTAACATTGTCACGTAACAATTGTAAAACGTGTTCAACTGCACATAGTCTCTGGCAATAGATTAGTTTATGCTGTAATAACCATTCTAACAGTATTCATTAACTTCAAAGTAAATCTGAATTTATTTCCTACTTTATTTCAAATTATGTAGGTACTTTTATACATATCAATGGAATCATCAAGACAAATTTGTGTACTTACTTATGAAACTGAAATAAAAACAAAATGTATATTGCAAAATAAAATTTTAATTGTGAAAAAAAATTTACTATATAATAATTATAAGGATTATAAAAAAATTGAAAAAGTAATAAGAAAAAATGATAAATCTTTTTTGGATGTATCTGTAGAATGAATTAAAACAGAATGACCATAAGGATATTTAATTTTTATGAAAATGAAGGTTTAAGGAAATTGAAAAGGAATTGAAAATATTAAAAATTTAATAATTTTTAATTGTTGGTGATTTCTAAAAACACCATGAACGGATAGAGCTAAGAAACCCGGAATCTTGACAAGGTTAAATAAAACAATGGAAGTCATGAATACTGTGAAGCTACAAAAGCGGCAGTATTTTGGTGTACTTTGTGACAACCAAACTTAAATATAAAGTTGTGTTCATATTAAACTGAACGGAGCTACTAGGAGCAGCAACATGCCACCCCAGTGGTAAAGCGGCCAAGAAACCCGGTAAGGAACATCACCAAAGGAGACAAGAAAAATAAGCGCAAAAAGTAGGAACGCTACGCCAAGTACATCAATAAAGTATTGAAGTAAGTCCACCCGAACACGGGAATCTCTGCGAAGGTAATGAGCATCATGAACAGCTTTGTCACCGACATGTTTGACCGCATCGCCGCCGAAGCTTCCCGGCTAGCCCGGGAAGGTAGATCTGGTGGGATGGTAGATCTGGATTGCAGGGCAATTCAGATCGCCGTCCGACTCCTTCTGCCCAGTGAATTTGACAACCACGCCGTCAGTGAAGGCACAAAGGCTGTAACCAAGTTCACCAGCTTGAAGTAAGCCTACAGCAGGTATACAATGTACTTTCCATATAAAATAGGGTATTTTTTGTACACAATATTTAATCACTCTTGGCAAGAAATATGTATAGAATGCTCCATAATAGCATGTATAGGAAACGGTAGAGGATAAATGCGTCCAGTTCGACATAAAACATAATGTTGAGGAAACTTCGGGACTGGATGTTCTAAATGTAGATCAATAATCCACATTTCCGACTTCTTATCACGTACCCAAAGTACGAAGTGCGATCAAAAAATACGGTGAATAATTTTATTATGTACAAACTTCTGAGCCTACAACCATTTGAAGTAATAAATACGATAGCCTGATTCTTTGAGATAGTGTCAATTTCGTACAAAATGTGATTTATCAGTCAGCTCTCAGAGCTTGACGAATGAGCCTATATGCCTATATTCAATATAGGCAAGAGAAAGTAAAAATACAAAATTTAATAAAACAATAACCAAATAATTGTTATTGTTTGATATCTAGATAAATTTAATATAATAATAAAGATTATTCTACATATTTTCTGCACAGAAAATAAAACATCTCAAATATAAAGAAGAACAATACCTAAGAGTATAATTTAACAAAATTTAAATGTATTCTGAAAATATAAGCATATTATGCAAAATATAAAGCAGAAACTACTTTACCATTCTATACTTATAACTTACAATAGTATAAGAACATTTAGTTGAATACTGGTTTTGTAATAACAAGTACTTACAGTGCTTTAAAAAAATTATACCGGGATAGAAGGGGGGACGCTGTATCCCATGAGGGCCATCGTGTAAAGAGCAGATAAGTATCATTTTATAATAATACAAAGAGGTTCAGTAACGTTGTATAACAATGATAAACATAAACCATTCTCCACTATTTCTGTATTGCTCTTTGTATTCATTAAACATGAGTATCCCAATACACTCGAGTGTTCCAGTGCTTTGTACTCGATTATATTAACTGTTGAATGTTAAGTCCTAATACTGATGTGTAATGAACATTGAACATTTGAATATGAATATTGATGCTTACATCTTTAATATTTAACGTACTTCAATAATAAGTTTGTATACCAGTGGAAGGAAAATAAACTATCAAACATTTGTCGATATGATATCCAGTTCCAAATGGTATTTGTAAGACACAGTGTAGTGGTTATGTTTGTGACGTAAAATTGAGTGATCTCATGAGAAAGTTTCCCAACTTTTTCTTTTATGTTTTTTTTTTTAGTTTATTTACTTATGAAATGACTACTGCCATTAACTGATCATATAATTTCTAATCATTAGTTTGGCTTCCGTTCGAACCGTTCTACGATTCACCAACTGCATAGAGTGGTGAATTATGTTGCTGAAGCTCTCAAATAAAAAATTTCTCGTGAATAAAACGAGAAAGGCACTAAAGAACAGGTTCAAACAGTTGTAAAGACTTCTTTCTCGCAAATCCAAGTTATCAACTACATCCAAATTAACCATTTACAACTCTTACCTTTGACCAATATGGAGCTATGCCAGTCAGCTTTACTGCTGTGCAAAACCATGGGTATTAGAAAACATTCAGCGTTTCCACAATCAAAGCTTTTACGCAGGATAGTAACGCCCCCTATTATGTAACCAATAAAACGCTACACTCAGACCTAAACGTAATCTACATAAATGACATTTTCTTAAAACTCTATACAAAATGTAGGAAGAAACTCGTGAACCACCATAACACATTGATCTCAAATCTGACTACGCAGACTCTCCCAAACAATCCAATAAGACGTCTAAAACGTCGATGGAGCCGGGACCTCATCAATTAACGTAGTACTGTAATTGACTATCCATTACAAAAAAATGCTGCAATTAATGCTACACTTATTTATTCACGTCGGAGTTCTGTCACTGAACTGTGTCTCCACTCACGTTTATTTAACATGTTAATTTTTTCCAAATTTTGTGTTATCACATTCACTGATTGTTTCCAACAGATTGTGAATTTCCTAAATAGAGAGAGAAAAAAGTTTTTTTATAGTCGCATCAATAGCTAGGTCATTAGTAACTACTCTGGTATATGGTTTTTGTCTTTAATTTTTATTACGGTACTGTACATTGAGCTGCACAATTTCCTTATATGATATTTAAAGGCGGTGAGGAATTTCACTTTAAGAAAAGGACTTACCCAGTGGTACATTCTTTGTTTATAACTACAGGTATTGTTCGTTATTCAGACCAAGAGATCTCTACTCTAATTTTGCTTTTTTTATGTAATGGTAGGTTTTAACTTGCAAAAATTTCCAGACCCTGGCCAGAAATTGAACCTGGGACCTCCGTGTGGTAGGCTAACGCACTACCACTACGCTACGGAGGCGGCCAACTTTACGTATTAACTTTAATTAGCCTTTGGGCAAGCCCAGTCAGTCAGCTGGTAGAAGTCGCTATTACTTGTTAAGCAACATTTATTGACCAAGCGACTTTATACGATGATCAGCTGACAGCCATTCCAGAATGAACTCCACTTGGGGTCCCTGTTCAAAAAAATTCATGCCGAATCATGTCAAAAATACAGCGAAATTGGGTGGTTGTCAATAAAGTACAGTTCCCGATAACAAATAAAATCTAAAAAAAAATAATAAAACATTTTTAATTAATCCCACCGGATTGGTCTAAGTCTCTAAAGTCAGCTGTTAAACAGCTAATTTTCATAGACAAAGATTCCGTTCTTCAAATCCTAGTAAAGGTAGTTAGTTAATTTTATACGGGTTTGAATACTAGAGAGTGATTACCGGTGTACTTTGATGGTTAAGTTTCAATTAACCACACTTCTCAGGAATGGTCGGCCTGAGTCTGTACAAGAATACACTTCATTTACACGTCATATATTTCATTCTCATCTTATTTGGTCATGGGGTTGCTTATTGTTCTTAAACTGAACAGGCTGCAATGTACACACATTAGGAATTTTTTTTTAAATTAATTAAAATTGTATTTCCGTTTAAACTTTTCAACGCTCAAGATCTCGGGTTTGATTCCTGCTTAGAGTTTGAAAGTAAAACAAAATTTTACAATTCGACATGCATCATGATAATCGTTTGATATAAAATAACCTTCCAAAAAAAATGAAATATTATGGATACACACAATAAAATATCTTTGAATTTTAAAATTCTGTCAAAATAAAAAAAGAAACAAAATAAGATACGGTACGGTAAGTAATAAATTATAAATGAATGATTGATCAAAAATGTGAAATAATTTTTTCCGGTTCTGTTATGGACAAGTTAGAGAAATACCTCCGGGAATTATACGATACCGGCCCCTGGTACATAGACAGCTTATCTCACATGAGTGCTATGTGGGATGCCTAGCATATCTGTCAGGCGCAAACAGGTACGGTTAGAGTAAGCCGAGGCGTTAACTCAGCATATACGAGTACTATGTGTACATACTACCACAGAGCCATTTAGCATACCCACGCGCTATCTCCTACAATACATACACGGAGGAAAACTGCCGATCTGAATAAGGAGGGACGCATTCCTGGCAATCTGCCAATACTCAACACTGAACGTAACCCCACAACCTTTGAACTTCTTGGACATATTGTATTTATTTGAAATTTCACGAAAATACAATTTAGAGATAAAGGAAACCTTAGATTATATTTACGGTTCGGAACAACGATAAACAATCTACGTTTGTGTTACACCCAAATTTTGCCTGATTTAAGTGATAACAGGTTCAACGTCTTACATCTCACTGTTTTTATTTTAAAGAAAAAGGAAATACTGTAGTGGTTATTCCCTTTTGAAATAAACTCGCTAACATATATTTACGGGATTGTATTTAATTAAATTACTTTTTTTATCCCTAATGTGTGTTGCAATCCATTCAATTCAGAACAATAAGCAACCTCGTGACCAATGATGAGGATGATCCAATGATGAGGTGACTCGAGGCGTCGACTCTAGACCTACCCGGTGGATCTCTCAATAAATAATCGATACAAGTTTAAAGGAAGTTTGTTTATTGTTTACTATACTCAAATCCTGGACAAACTTTGGCTTATGTATTACAGTATGTAAAATGTTGTACTCTTTAAAGATTTACAGGAAAATCAGTCCTTGTTTTTCGTTGATGTCGGGATACTTTGTAAAGTCTATTAAATCATTAACATGTCTGAAATTCAATACTTTTGATAGATCTCTAATCTAAACGAATTAAAATATTAAAGTAATCAAACTTAAAGATCTTTATTCAAATGAATTTTTATTTAAAAAAATATCAGTGAAGTTTTTAGGTTATAAAAAGTAGCTTATTATATAATTACATGTGTTCAACCTACATTATACAACAAATTCCCACTGTACTTTTACTAAAAGGTTACTACTTTTGGGGATGGGTCACATATAAAAGTTTTTTTATTTTTAGAAATCCCATTAAGAGAAGCTTAATATGCAAATAAACCACCCTTACATTTACTACATTTTTATTATTATGTTACATCTATCGTACTATTAGTATAAGGGTAGTTTTAACCCTAAGTAAAGTTTTTGTTCTTTGTATTTTTCAACCATTAGTAAAGGTCATCTCGAATTTCATTAGGGATATAGCGAAATGTAAAGTTTATGTTGAATATAATAAAAAAAACATAATGTTAGTTTTAATAATTAGTTACCCTTTTACTAATGCACTCTATGAGTAAACTATTAGTCGGGTATTTTAGTTTAGTTATAAACAATTAAACGTTTGTTTGATTTAATGGGCTATAAAGAGCGGTCTGTTACCCTCCTTTCAAACAGGGATATAACTTTTACCACCTTCCAAATGGAACAGAGTTGTTGAAGTTTACCTCTTCAGAATTTAAACTGCAATTAGCCGCAGTATTATATCCAAAGTCCTCACCACCCTAACTATCTCACAAGCGCGCACACACACAAAAACACTCAAATAAAATTTTGTTTAATAACAGAAACTTAAAACTGGAAAATATTAGATAAAAATTTTTACTTTTACTTACCCTACGTGAATATAGGTGAAAAAAGACGTGTTTTCATTTATCATTTTGAAAATTGAGTTTTCACCGGAAATGCATGTTTTTAAAGTTCCCTGAAACCAAAAAAAAACGTTTTTACCGGTTGGTGTGTGTGTGTGTGTGTGTGTGTGTGTGTGTGTGTGTGTGCGCGCGCGCGCGTGTGTGTGTGTGCGTGCGTGCGTGCGTGTGTGTGTGTTTTGATCTGTTTGTAAATTTTATATCTCCTTACATGTCAGTTGGCAACTTTGTATTCTAGTTGACAGCTTGGTATCAATTGTAATCGTGTTCTTATGCACCAGTTCTATTCTAGTATTCATTCGTCTCTATTTATCAACGATGTAGTTTTCCAAAGATTAACAAGTATTTATTCTTACACTATCAGAACTCTTCTTGTGGGGATATTTAAAAAAAGTCATTTTTTAAAAGTATTCTATTAAACTTGACTAATAATTAAGGGTAAACATTAAACGTGAGATTTTGAACAATGATAAGCTAACATAACGAAAAGTGGCTTCAATTCAAACGTGTACCCTACGAATCTGCAATCGGGTCACAGAGAATTATTATCAAAATCTGTTATAAAGTTATTAATGGTAATTTTCATTGTAATTTGAATATTTTTGAATAAAATTATAATAAATATTTCATTAATTTAATACAATTGTACTACATTCATGTCGTCTAAAAATGAGTTCATCCTTTTTGAAACATTCTGTAGTATTACAGTGAATAAATATATAATGATAACAATATCATTTTGGATAAAAGCAAGCAAAACAAAATATAAATATATAAAAACATTATTTTAAAATATTAATAAATGTACGAAGTTCAAAAAATTAAAATTTTATTTTTAGAATTATTCTTACATTTAATTGTAGTACTTATTTTAAAATTGTAGGGAATTCCCGAGTCGTTTTAGTCAATGTTTTGTAAATGACTAGCTCCAGTAAAATTGCTGAGATATCTAACAAATTTTTGTAGAGAAACCGAAGATTAAACAAAAGCGTTCCGTTTTCCTTTCATTTTTTCGAAAAATGAAGAAATAATATACAAGTTTTGTAATACGTAGTTTTGAGTACCATTTATACAATCGTATAACCCTCATTGGGATGTAAAGTATTTATTTTAATGTTTTTAAGAATTCATTATAAATTATATACTTTTACTTTATCCTCCTCTATATGACTACAAAAAGAGGAAAAGTAGGCTATTGTTTTCATGTCGATATTTTGAATCGAGCTTTCACCGGAAATACATGTTTTTACTGATTGGTGTGTGTGTTCGTTGCAGAGCTAAAATAAATAGTTCTGTTTCTTATCACATGGTTAGCTAATTAAATGACTGAATTATTTAAGAACAAAAAAGGTAGAGGGGTAAAATACACTAATCAGAGTTATCTCCTCTGGAAGTAATGAACTTCATTATACAGCCAGACCCTGTGGTGAATGAAGTAAAGGTGTTATTTGCAGAGTGGAAAATATGAGCTTTTCAGAGGGCCCGGCATGCTGATAAGCGTACTTTTCCATTCAGTGAGAGAGGCAATGGTAAACCACCTCACTCCTCGTTTTACTTAGTAAAACCTCTACAGGTTCAAACCAACCTTTCGGCTGATGACCTAAATAACGGTGTGTGTGTGTGTGTGTGTGTGTTAACAAAATATCTGAAGAACGGAATATCGTACAAAGATATCTTGGAACTTAAGTTAGGTACCATCAAGTACTCATAAAAACATTTTCATCGAAATTGGTCAATCGGAAGTAAGTAGTATGTTATTCATGAGATTTTTTTACTTTTTCTAATTTTCTTTAAAACGCCTCCAACGATTTTTTTAAATCGCTTCATTTAATCATTTTTTAAGCTCTACAACATAGAGTAAGCGGAATGTCAGCTGAAATTGTTGGGGGCTATACTTTCGTGGTTAAAAATGGTTAATTTGAACATTCCGACCTTAATATTCATTTCAGGGCAAAAGCGTAAATATAAATATAATCTACGTTGGAGGAATATTTAAAATAAAGACAATTTTGTCGAACATTTTTGTCTTCAGAACCTAATTTAGCGTCAATTTTCCTTATTTTTAAGTCCAACAGAGAGGTCAATTTTCGTTTAGCGTCATTCACTCATGATCAAAATTAACTTACATTTTTTATTTTACATTGTTCCTTCATGATTAAATACGGGTTATATTTTTGTTTCTTATATTGACAAAAGAAAGTCATGTGATTGTTTTACACTAGATTTTTATTTATTTTTACTACAAAGACAGGTGATGCCTAAGTAAGATTTTAATAAATTATATGCCACATTTGTATAGTTTCAACATTTAAAAAATTTTCTCAACATTTAAAAAATTTTGCTGGTCATTTTTTATGTTAAATGTACTGAATTATTGAACATTTTTGTAAAAATAATATCGTCTGGTCTTCAGTTTCATTGTAAGTGTTTTTCAGAATTAATTTACTTTGTATTGAAAACTGTTCCAAGAAAATTACAACGAACACCATAAATTTGTTCGTTTAAGGTTAGGTTGCTATGCAACCGAGTAACAACGTTGGTTACGGCCCGTGTCCTACTATGGAGACTGTCCAAACTATCCAAACTAGTTTGAGTTTGGATAACGTAACCAAAAATAGTAATTCAGATAATTACGGCTCCAATAACACGGAATGGAGGCAAGTAATAAACAAACGTAAAATTACTGACGTTTCTATTGATGAAAATGCTATTAAAAAAATACATCCGAATGATCCACGGTCGAAAAATTCAATTTTATATGAAAACAAAACTCCTGTCAGTAATAAATATTCCTTACTTTCTGATATTTCGAACGACAACTCAGAAAGCGATAAAACTAAGTTGAACATTCAACGGCCCCCGCCGATTTTCTTAAAGTCAAACGTAAATTATGTTCCGTTATGCAACATTTTAAAACAGTTAGTCGGAGACAGTTTCAAATGTTCTTCGACAACTCAAGGTATCACTATTTACCTTTCCAATGGTGATGATTACAGAAAGTGTGTCAAATATTTGAGAGAAAATAATGCTGACTTTCACTGCTATCAGCTTTCTGAAGATAAACCATTCAGTGTAGTCATACGTGGGTTGCACCAGTCGATGGATCATAGCCTGATAATTTCAGAACTGAAGGAGAAAGGTCATACAGTACGCAGTGTATCGAATGTTATGTCCCATCGCACAAAACAGTATTTGCCGCTGTTGTTTGTAGACCTAGAGAAGGCAGAAAATAATCAACAAATATTTGATGTAACATCTTTATTTTTTTCTAAAATAAAAGTTGAGCCGCCGCGTCCGAAACGCCATATAGTTCAATGTCTAAGGTGCCAACAATATTCACATACAAGACGTTATTGTAATCACGCTCCTAAATGCGTGCGTTGTGCAGGGGATCATGAGTCTTCCAGTTGTACCAAACCACGCGATACGCCAGCCACGTGTGCGCTCTGTTCCCAGTCTCACCCGGCTAACTACAAAGGGTGTGCTATATACAAGGAAATCCAGAAACGTCGGGCACCCCTTCATAAAACAAGTGAAAATTCAAAAAATCAAAGGCACCCAGTACCTGACATTAATTCTTCATCTTTTCCACCGTTGCCTTCAAAATCCACCGGAAATAAAATTCAAGCAGGACAAACTCCATTATTACAGGTACATTCACCTTCCATATTTTCATCTGCCCAAATTGCGGAATATAATGCTGCGTTGGGGCCGTCAAGTCAAATTAATACTTTTTTGTCGGAAATGAAAACTCTATTGTTTCCAATGATTTCGTTAATGACTCAACTTATACAAGCCTTAATGTCTAAAAATAATGCCAAATAATATGACATCTAATTCCCTTGTCGTCTTGTTGTGGAATGCTAATGGTATTTCACAACATTTCAATGAGCTAGAATATGTGCTACATGAGAAAAGAATAGACATCGCCCTCATTTCGGAGTCTCACTTGACTTCACGTTCTCGTTTTTACGTTCCCGGTTACATCGTTTACCGGACTGATCACCCGGCCGACCGGAGCCAAGGGGGCACGGCAATTATCATCAAGGCGACTTTAAAACATGACTTCCTTTTCACTGAACCTCCAACAAATTTTCTTCAGGCAACTGTACTTTCTTTATACCTAAACCAGTTAAAATTTAATGTAGCATCAGTTTATTGTCCGCCACGATTTCGAGTAACTGAGGAGGAGTTTCAAAATTTTTTCGATGAGTTGGGACCAGCATTTATTGCAGGTGGTGATTATAATGCGAAGAACACTCAGTGGGGATGTAGAGTCAATACACCACGAGGCAGGCAACTGCTAAATGTAGTTGACTACAATCGATTTGAAGTAATAACGCCCAGGATGCCGACATATTGGCCTTCTGCCGTCACAAAGCTACCTGATATACTAGATATATTTATAACACGAGGTATAAGTCGACTTCACCATGCGGTTGAAAATTTAGACGATTTTAGATCCGACCATTCTCCGGTTCTGTTAACTATAAGTGCTACTCCTCTTTATAAACAGCAACTACCATCGCTAACGCCAACCGGTAAGATGGATTGGGTCAAATTTCAAAATCTTGTAAATAACAATTTAAATGTTCACGTCCCTTTAAAAACTGCTCACGATTTAGAATGCGCCATAGACGATTTTACCTCTATCATTCAATCTGCTGCATGGGATTCTGCAATAACTGTTTCAAAAAATGAACGCAATGGACCTCATTATCCCAGATCCATACGGGAATTAATTACTCAAAAACGGGCAGCACGTCGTCGATGGCATCGTACAAGACTTCCGGACGATAAATCTACTGTCAATCGGCTATCCAACAGACTTAAAAAGGAAATCTGGGCAGTTAAACTCGACCGCTTTGAAAGCCGCTTGAATTCCCTGGACACAGAAGATGGTTCGTTATGGAGAGCAACAAAGCGACTTCTAAAGCAAGTTCCAGTTTCGACTCCTCTTCGGCGTGAGAACCAAACCTGGGCCAAGTCTGACCAAGAAAAAGCTGATTTATTTGGAGAACATCTCAGCAACGTATTTAAACCTCATGTGCAAACAGGAGACATTGAGTTTGACAGGGATGTACAGGAATTCGTAACGTGCCCAACTACGCTATCGTTGCCGCCTAAACCTGTGAGTTTAAACGAGGTCAAGAGTATTATTAAACGTCTTCCATTGCACAAGTCACCAGGTCTGGATTTGATAACTGCAGAGATATTAAAGGAGTTACCAGAAAGAGGGATAATTTTTATACGAAACATATTTAATGCTATTCTCAGAACTGCGCATTTTCCTTTACAATGGAAATTGTCAACTATTGTTTTATTTCAGAAGCCGGAAAAACCATCTCACTGTGTAAGCTCTTACCGGCCCATTAGCCTTCTTTCAGTCGTGTCTAAACTTTTTGAACGAATTTTGTTAGATCGACTTTCGCCGATAATTGAAGCTACAACTCCAAATTATCAGTTTGGATTCAGAAGGCAGCATTCAACAACTCATCAGCTGCACAGAGTGGTTGATTTAATTTCTGTAGGGTTAGAACAAAAGTTATACACATCGGCTGTATTTCTGGATATTAGTTCGGCGTTCGATAAGGTTTGGCATCCCGGGCTTTTGTATAAATTAAAATCTATTTTTTCTGATACATATTATGGAATTCTGAGATCATTTTTAGAGGATAGATATTTTGTTGTGCGCCAAGGTTTGGAATATTCTAATATCTGGCATATCGAAGCAGGAGTTCCTCAAGGGTCCATATTATCTCCTGCTTTGTACTCCATATTTACGTCTGACTTCCCGGAAAATGACTTCACGACAGTAGCAGCGTACGCAGATGATACCGTTCTGTAATGCAGCAGTGAATCTCCAGAAGAAACTTCGATGAACATCCAAAATCACTTGTATGAGGTATCTACATGGCTCAAAAACTGGAGAATGAAAGTTAACCCGCTGAAATCTGTGCAAGTGACTTTTACTTTAAGAAGAAGAACTTGTCCAACTGTTTACCTGGATAACAATGAGATACCGCAAGAAAATAAAGTTCGATATCTGGGCCTCCATTTAGACCGTAGACTGACTTGGGGATATCATATCAAAACAAAACGTTTGCAACTAAATAACCGTACAAAATTACTTTCAAAATTCATCAACAGAAAATCAACTCTATCATTAAAATTTAAATTATTAACATACAAAGCCTATTTACGACCGATATGGAATTACGGTATTGAAATTTTTGGGACCGCAAAGAAAACTCACATTCAAAAAATTCAAACTCATCAGTCAAAAATACTTCGGATGATAACGAACGCCCCATATTACGTAACAAATTTAACATTGCATTCCGATTTGAAAATCCCTTTTGTAACAGAAACTGCTAAAATAAAATATTCCAAATTTAACAGAAAATTAACAGATCACATCAATCCCCTAATACAGCAAATGTCAAGACGAAACTTACCACACCGACGCCTACGAAGAAAATGGAGTAGAGATCTATTGATATAATTGTTCTATATTTTTATTAACTTATTTTTTTGAAATCCACTATACTTTTGAATTATCCA
This sequence comes from Catonia carolina, assembly GCA_035578175.1. Classification (NCBI taxonomy): domain Eukaryota; kingdom Metazoa; phylum Arthropoda; class Insecta; order Hemiptera; family Achilidae; genus Catonia; species Catonia carolina. The sequence continues at coordinate 62,891,039 of JAQMRL010000006.1, forward strand.
CTGGGATGTATTCTTTAAAAAAATATTTCTGTTTATTTATCAAGTCATTTGTTTTTTTCAAAATTTAGTTAAGCTTTTGGATGGTTATACTGTACTGTATAGTTTCTAAATAAAATTAACGTTAAAAAAAAAAAAAAATTTTCTACAGGAGTATTTAGATTGAAAAAAGGTAAAAGATTTATTACATTATTGATATTATAATTTGCTAAAACGAGTTGGTTGGACTGATGATAAAGCAGATATTTCTTTCAAATTAAATTTCCTCTATGATTTACATTATGTTCAATATATATCTTTTACATGAGTTTTGCACCCTTTCAACCGGCAGACAAGCTGACTACTGCATTTTCCACAGGTTTATTCATTCCTACCACATTTCTTTTAACAAATTATATATATTTAACGTCGGGAATCATTAAAAAAATCACCAGCGATGATCAAAGAAAATTAAACAGAATCACAATTTCGATTTTTCCATACAATATTTTTTAATTCGTTTTAAAACTTTTAACTGGTCCCCAATATCATAAAAAAGTATAATTTCAATATAAAAAAGAAAAATATTGAAGCTGTTTTAAGTTTCCGTTGGTTTATTTAAAACTAAATCTAAACTTAAATGGTTTAATCTTCAAACAAATTAAATTTTGAACGGAATATTGTTAAATAAATCATTGTATTAAAAAATGAAAAAGCTATATAAAGTTGGAGAAGTGGAAAGGATTGAGAAAGAAGGAAGGAGGATAGTCAAAAAATGCATAAGAAAGAAAAATATAGTAGGACAATTGAGTATAAATTTTAAATGAAGAAGTATATAAGATAATAACCCCGGTAACAAATTCCTTCAGGAAAAAAGAATTTAATTCCTGAGGCACCTACTTAGAGCAAAAAACATCAGACTTGCTAACCAAACAATCAACTTTTACTGGGAAAGAACAACAAAACCGAAATGGATAAAGGAAGTCCAACAGGACATGGAAAAATTGAGAATTTCAAGAAAGGATCTGATTACAAAATCTGGAAAATACGAGCTAATTAAGACTAATATGATAATATTTGAGCCTTAAACTAGAAAGGAACCCAACAGGGTGTATTCAGATGAGGACATGGGCTAAAGGTCGGAACGCTTAAAAAAGATGTGGGCAAAAAGGAAAGAAGCAAGAATAAAACAACTTACACGCTTCGGAAATAAAAAGAACCGATTACAGAATGGACTGGCCCCGAAGTTCGACTAAAGTGATCCTATGAGATCGTAAAAGCAAAAAAAAAAACATCTTTTTATTTTATGTCGAAAAGGAATATGTCCTAATGTCTTTCTTAATAACATTCCCGTACCTCAGAAGTGTGAAGTTCGATACTTAGGGCTTATCTTGGACTTAAGAATTACATGGCAGTCGCACATAAAAAAGAAAAGACTTCTTTTAAATACTAAATTACGACTACTGTAACAGTTTTCAGTAGAACCTCCTTTTACCAATTTCTTCAAAATTACTGCTATACAAATCATTATTTAAACCAGCTTGGACTTACGGAGTCCACTTATTTGGCTCAGCTGCTATGGCCAAATCGTATATTTATAGTTTGTAAATTTATCGTATAATGAATAAAGCAATTTAAATATTATTAAGTTCGTTTTCTTTTAACCGACCGGGTTTGTCTAGAAGTAAAGTCGTTGGCAAGGCAGCTGTTCAAATCGTACAAAGTTAGTTATAGCCTGATTTTCGTAAGGAGAGCGCTGGGCAAAACGTGCGTCTGCATTAGTATAGTCTTGTATGTACTGCAATAGCGCAGTGTTTGTTTGCAACAATGTTTTGTAGCATGCCTACAAAATAAAATGGGCGTTGTCAATTTTTATCATACTCTGACTGTACATCTTACTGTAGGTCGGAGGGGTATGCGGGGTCGAAGTCAAGTATGCGCATGCGTAGTCTAGCGCTCACAGCAATTTGCTTGGCCTTTACTTTTATATTAATTTGAATACAAGATAGTGGTTACCAATGTACTTTACTTGTTGGAGTTCAATCAATCTTTTTATCTCAGGAATGGTCGGCCTGAGTCTGTTCAAGACTACACCTCATTTATACCCGTACATTTATTATCCTCATCTCATTGCGAAATGGGAATTGCTTTGTGTTCTTAAATTGAACAATTGCAACTTACATAACTTACGTAAATCAGGGATTAAAAAAAATATTTCATTTTCTTTTAAATTTAATGCTTCTTAATTATCAAAAAGTCATTAGGTATAAAATTATATTTACTGATTTTGAATTGATGGGTTAAATTTAAAAAATTTGGATTAAATCTAACAGAATTGAATAAGGAAAGTTAATTTTAGCTACAAATGTTCATTGTGTATTTATAATTAGAAATCATTGTCGTTTTAGTATGATCACCATAAAATAGATTTTCTAACGATGGTAAACCAAATAAAATGATATGTAAAGCTAACATATGCGTGTCAAATGCTGATAGGATAATTCTAACCATCCAATTTTACAGATAACATCTTATTGGTTGATCTAAATGTAAACATACCTTCCAATGTGTGAGCCTATATATGATTTTCTGACAATATCTTTTGCGTGTCACTTCCCTACCAATATATTTTACGCTTCATCCATGCGTACACAAGCGTGTTTGAAACCCGTATTGAAAATAAATCACAAACTTCCTCATCTAAATTGTTTCCATTCTTAAATCATCTATAGACTGGTAATTTAAATTCTTTATTTTATCAATAACTCTTGACTACATTTTATTGATCAGTATTGGTACCACAAATAACAATAGATTATAATGTAGCTATTCAAATATATTTTTTTATCCCTAATATGTGTACGTTACAATATGTTTAATTTAAGAACAATAAGCAATTCCTGAATCAAATGAGATGTGGATGATGTGTGTGACATATAATTCAGGTGTAGTTTTGTACATGTACAGACTCAGACCGATAATTCCTGAGATAGTATGGTTAATTAAACCCAAACATCAAAGTACATAACTGGCTAATATTTAAATCCGTATTAAATTAATTACGTTTACTAGGATTTTAGCCACGGAACCTTCGTCCCAAATAATCAGCTGTTAAACAGCTGACTTTGGCGACAACTCTACTGCTAGACCAACCTGGTGGTTGAATATAAAATTAAAATAATTTTTGAAAGATATTTTACATTTTTAACTACGATCGATTCCGAATAACTGGGACGTATCGGGACCAGAGCATTTTGGCCCAATTAAACGGCTGGACCTAATAAACGAATTTATAAACTGTAGCGTATACGATACTGTATTTTATTAAACATATCACACAAACATTTTACATGGAACTTCTATCCATATACATGCGACAAACATTAAAGTGTATCAGAACAATGATTAAACTTTTTAGCAAAATCTTTTGCCTTCGTTTTAAGCACTGGACCATTGACACTAACACCTTACGAAGTTACAATGGCGCACCATTTATTCACCGCTTCCTTAATAAGTGGGCCCTCTCCTTCACGTTTTCTATTCTGAGATGTTCCGTGATCTTTTAATGTCCAATCTTGGCGTATTTATCTTCTTGGAGCACGATACAAGCTATCGTACTTTTCGGTACACCGGTTAGTTCCAATAGTTTACGCTGGCTTAAGTTAGGCGGATACATTTTTATTTTGTCGAGGCTTTATTCGTTCACATAGTCATATCATTACGTGGCGTTTTAATTGACAAAGAAGTTGATAGTAGACAAGGTACTGTACTGTAAAACTACGCATAAAAATGTGAACAAAATGAGAATTTAAAAAATTAAAAAGTATGCCTGCAGATAACAAAACAACCAGATCGGAGCAAAAATGTTTGTTACAGTACACATAAAATCACAAAAACTGATGAGAAGTATGAAATAACGAACTTTGTATGTACTGGATACGTATGACAAGTGACAACTAACCTTAAATTGCAAGGAGGTTGTACAGCTCCTTAAGGTCGGGCATAACTAGTTGATATGACTTACTGAAATTCGTGTAACGACGATTATGTACACACTGCACTGTAAATAACATCTCTATTATGACTGATGTGTGATTACTGTTGTTTATCTGTCAAAATGTTTACTACCTCTATCCTGCCCATTATCTTATCTTACCGATCTTGCCGCTTGGAATCATATGTTGTTCGTCTCGGGCCTGTAATGGTTTCAATAAAACATATACATGTACATACCGATGGTTGGCCCCAATAAGCGGAATTATGGACCGAATAAACAAAGTATTTATCGATGTAAAATCCCGTTTTGTTTTTTATTTTCTTTAAAGAACTGTTCCAAAAAACCGGCTGCCCCAATTAACCAGTGGACTAATTATCCGGAATCGACTGTATTACTTTTTGTTTTTATCAATGCTTCTCATGGTTTTACTTCGTCTTCCAAATGAATCAAAGACTAGATTTTTTTTGTTTTCCATGTTTTGACCTCGTAATTTATTTTACTGTTTTCATTCATTCGTTCACTATGTCATTCTCCTTTCTTCTGTCCACTTGGTGTTCTATTTTTGCTCTTCATGGAAGTCCTTAAAGTCTGTAATTAGCTGTCGGAGTTCAGTTGGGTTCATTAAGTTTCTTTGTTTATTCCGGTTTTCTCAATACCCTTTCTGACTTCTTTAAACAATTTATCCGGCATCTTAGGTCTATTGTTTAGTGTCTTAAAAATGGGTTTTGTCAACCGATTGTGATTCATTCTATACAGGTGTCCGTAGAATTTTAGTCTTCTTTTTCTAATCGTTTCCATTTATCGTTAATTTTCCTTGTACAAGTTCTTCTTGACCTTATAACCTATTTTGTCAATCTTCTACCTTTGCACCCATTATATTGTGGAGGATCTATCTCTCAAATTTCTCTGCTTCTCTTAGATTAGTCATTCCGGTCATTCTAAGAAATACGGGTTGGTCTAGAGGTAAAAGTCGTCGCCGCGAATCAGCTGTTTAACCGCTGATTTTCGTAACGAAGGTTACTGGTTCAAATAGTAAAGGTAGTTACTTTTATTCGGATTTGAGTACTATAATAGAACTCTTGTAATATTATGGATGAGATCTAGCCAATAACAGTCAAGGTCAGGTGTGAGGTTGCCGCTTTGCTGTCACACTCCATTCCATCGACTCCACCTGACTTTGTAACTGTGGGTTAGTAACGTGAACAGCGAGACCACAACGTGACAACGCAGGATACGGTTGCCAAAAGTCAATTGCTATGTGCTGTGTTCTAGGTCACTATTCTCCGCCTTCATCTGCAGTCTTTCATTCGTCTGAATATGGACAATCGTTACCGGTGTACTTGGTGGGGTTAAAGGGAAAAGATTTGAGTCTGTGAAAGCTGTAAAAGAGAAAGCGGCACGTATCTTGAAGGAGCTGACAGAAGATGACTTCCAGCACTGTTTCCAACCATAAAAAATTTGCATGGAGCGTTGTAGGGATATAGAAGGAGTGTATATTGAAGGTGACAATAAGTGATTATTTATAAAATCAAATTAAAACTTTTTACAACGTCAGTCTCGTTATTTAATAGCCACTCCTCGTAAAAGAAAACTGTATTTTTATAAATAAATGAATCTTTTAACTACGATACTTATAATAATATTGACTCCATTAAATGTATATTCTTTATGAGATATTATTATAAGAATTTTTAATATAAATAGTAATTAATCTTGGATTATTTGTGAAATAGTAAAATCTTAGAATTAGATTTATGAATGTTTATTTCAAAAATACTATTACTATATAAATTGAAGAGTTACAATTATTTTTGATGGTTTATGACAATGATAAATTGACGGGGAAGAGAAATATTATAACAATTTAATTCGTTAAACCAATTTAATTGACTTTAAAGCAGTTAATTTAGTCTAATATAATTTATAACCTAAACCATCTTGCACTTAAAACTGAAGTTAATATTACTCCATCTAAAATCAGACTTTGATCAATAAATCATATTTACAATGTAACTAGTATGTAATATTTTATAGTACACAATTTAATTAAAATCTTATCAATTTAGTTTGTAATTACATTTAATACCTAATATGGATTTGTTGGGGGAAAATTCAATGATAAATGCAACAATTTACAACTAGCCCAGTGTGAAATTAAACGTTGTACTGCCCGTAGGTTTAACATGTAGTAATTAATTATGTCTATGATTTAGTATTCAATAGATTGGGAAAACTATAACAGTTTCCTGATGGATTATTGCTCAAACGGATTATTAAAAAAAACAAATAACACTATTATAGAATAACTAAAACTCGTACATCTGAATGTTTGGGTTACCTGGCCCAATATCGATCGGAAAAATATTTTCCATTCATAAATCCCTTTATTCCACATAATGTATTTGAATAATGTAATCCAGATACAATACGATATACTTTACTGGATAATACGTACATTATTGTACACTTATCAATCTTCGAATATTCAAAGTGTATAATTATAGGATACAGTTAAAGCATTAGTGCCTCGACCTAAATACAATATTAGGATATAAAACTCGCGTAGAATGTTGGTCGTACGCATACATTTACTTTTTTCTCGTATAGGGCCAACTATCTAAGAGATAAAATTTTAATTAATAATGTTCTTTGAATCAAAGTAAAAAACACACTCCGTAGTTTGTGCGCACAAGAAGTTTACATACAACATATTGTATTGTTTACATATTGTGTGAAGTTCACACAACAGAAGTTTATGTTGCGTATCCAATTAACCACCGAACTAAAAGGGTTGTAAAAGGAAAACAGGAGTGGACTGTATAAACATACGTTTATACATAAACATGCGTTTATGGTAAAAAATACTATATAGAAACAAATTAAATTGGAATGACAGTATCTTGGTCTTTGGTGAACTGATTCCTGCAGTGTCTGCGGGGGACAGCCATCCGGAGAAGTTGTTGACAGTAGGTAGAATAGCTAGCGGTCCGTAACGATGTTCCTTCGATAATCGTCATCAGTCAACTGTACTGATTAGATGGTAGGAAGCACCGAGGGTTGGGAAAGGGTAAATAGATAAGGTAATTATAAAGGAAATAAAAATATACTGCAATACCCTCACCACCTAAAAACTTCAGTTTTTAAATAAAACACAATTTGAAAATAAAGAAAATCACTGTTCAAAAACAAACAAAAGAGTATAACTTTGTAATTAAGAAAATGAAACAAAAAAATGGTTTCTTCTGTTCGGGTAAATAGATGGTTAGAAATCCTCTCCCACGGGAAGGGGAATCAGTTGATTCACAGGACGGCAAAAGATGTCTCGTTTGTTTCATAAAAATACTAAACTCGGAAAAAACACAAAATATGACTCAGATGTGTATTAATACCTTGAAACATAAAGTAATTGAAACTGAAGATGACGATGATCATGATGGAGATGATAATGATGCCGATTATGAGATGACGATGCTATTAATCATCGTTGATATAGAAAAAAAGATTAAATGTGTTAAATAATTAACAAAATCGTGAAGGTAAGTCCAATGTTTTAAAACGCTTCAATCTGTAGTATCTTTGCTGTAGTCGAAGAGGTTGATTACGAAAGGATTTTGATGATAAAATACACCGTCATTTTTTCAATTTACATTTTTTAAATTTATTTTAAAGTCGCATTTACACACCAATTTAAGAACACCATTTTCATGCGATATCATCAAAAATATTTATTTTAAATTCTCTTCAAAACTCTAAATTCATAATAATCCGCTTATTCGTATGGAAAATCCACCAGGCTTCATTAAAAGATAAAAAGAAGATGGAGCAGAGATCTTTAATTCTTTCTGTATGTTTATGGGTATATCTAGTCGAAAAAAATAACTGTGAAATATTAAATGTAATTTCCTTTTTTTATTTATTTTTTTTTTTTTGTTTAACGTCCGACTTTTTTTATTAGGATATGTGTATTACTACTATCAGTAATAACTTTTCTTTGACAATATAAACTTTGTATTGTTTTTTTTTTCACACTATAGTATATTTTTTGTTCATTGTGATTCCAAATTTAACATTCCTGAATGTTGTATTTGACATTGGTGCCTGTTCTAGTTAATTGTAACGTAATATCGACATCTCTTATCTTTTGGTTTTTCTCTGTATTACAGTTAAAAGATTTTAAATAAATATAAAAAAGTCGCATCAACAGATTGCTCCGTTATTAGCAACTATGGTGGGTTTTAACTAGTGAAAATTTCAAAACTTTAATCGGGAATCGAACAACCTCCGTGTTGTAGGCTACCGCGCTACCACTACGCTACAAAAGCGGCCTCGTTATGTTTTATTGATTTTCTATTTTTTCCGGTTTATCGGAATTCCCAATATTTCGGTACCAATTATTTCATATGAGCTATATAGTATTATATTTACCTTCCCTATTAAACCGTCTTAGCTCATTGTGTTTTATTTTGCAAAATATCCGGAAACTCGGAAGAAGATATGATAATTACTTATTTTGCGTTATTCCACTCTGTACTCAGCTATGGGGTCACGCGTGGGGCAACTCAACCGAACACCTTAAGATTTTTCGCATACAAAAATACACAATTCGAATTATTGCAAACATTCCAAGGCATTATTCTTGCAAAGGATTGTTTGTTAAATACAATACTCTCTCCTTGCCGTCTCTTTATATAAATGAAATTTAAAAATTTCTGAAAAGGAACACTGTGTTATTTATAAAAAATAAGTACAACCATAATTATGAAACTCGACACAATGATGACTTCAGAATTGAAAAATATAGAACTTCAAAGTTCTCGAAAGGAAATCACTACAATTCTGTTCGGTTTTTCAACAGATTACCATCTAAAATAAGACTTAATTTAAAAAACTTTGATCGGGAAGTAAAAGACTTTTTAACAAAACATGCATTTTATTCTGATCAGGAGTTCTTAAAATATCTTGCAAGGAATGCTCTTTAAATGTAATGTGTGTAGAATTTAGAATCATGAAACATTGTTAGTGTAAAAGAATAACTTAGAATTCCAATGTACCATTTAAGTAGTAATTAAATGAAAAAGTTTTTGTTTTTTGTTTAAGTGAATACTTACAGTAAATTATAAACAAAAATTGTTCAGTAAAATCGATTTAAACATACGTTTTTTTATTTATTTATTTAACGTCGCATCAACTGCAACGGTCATTAGCGACGACTTTGGGGTGTAACTTTGTGCAATGGAGGATGAAATGAATTTTTGTAACGTATGAAAATATGCCGTGCCTAAGTGGGATTCGAACCCACGACCGCATGATGTGAGGCGAGCACGTTACCAACAAACATACGTATTTGACGATGTCTATTCCTTTTTTGATCGCTGACAAATAAACATTTATTTATTTTGTTTATTTATTTATTTTAAACGTCTATATCGAGGAGGTTAAACATTGACCATGTCTTTTTCAAATTTTACAAATTTCTATTAGGCTATATGTAAGGAACTTTCATAAATATATAAACGACGAAGTGAATCAAGCTGGGATATTCTACTTTAGAATAATGGCTAACATCAATAAAGTGTATTATTTCCTAATGACAAAATAGTATTACCGCAGCATGAAAGAACTGGCAATCCTTTTTATCGAAGTACTAAAAATAATATAATACTATTATTACTAATACTAATATAATAAATTGCATTGCGCTGGATAAGTACAACGATAATAATGGATCTTTAATTTCCTTTCTATATCAATAAGAAAGATATTGGATGAATTTTAAGAAAAAATTCCAGAATTTATTAGACTAATAAAATATGAAAAATGAGTACGATATTGCTTGGAACACTAAAACCGTTTTAATATCTATTCTATTATTTAAATTCAGCGCTAGAATTTCAATTACTTGATATTTTAATAATTTTTATTTTAAATTATTTCATCGTTACCGTTTCATTAAACCGTCATCTGAAATTATCTAATTTATAAGTAATAGAAAAATATTATGCCCATAACCGGCAGGTGGAGTTGGATCCGGCTGTTGGATCCAGGATTACAAAAATAGTTCTGTTTCTTATCACATAGTCAGTCAATTATATGACTGAAATATTTAAGAAAAGAAGAGGTAGTGGTGTAAAAGACACTAGTCAGACTTATCTCCTCTGAGAGTAATGAATTTCATTATACACTCCAACTTTGTGATAAATAAAGTGAAGGTGTCATTTGCAAGGTGGAAAGTAAATGCTTTTCGGAGGGCCTGGCATGCACTGTTACATTAAGCATACACTTTTAACTCAGGGAAGAAGGCACATGAAACCACCTCACTCCTAGTTTTTACTCAGTGAAACCTCTAGAAGTTGAAATCAGCCTTTCGGCTGTTGACCTAAGCAGCAACAGAAAAATATTAAATCGTTACAAAAAATATTATTTTAAAAAAAACACGATACTAAATTTTGAACTGAAGATGCCATTTCAGGAGAAGTTAGAGTAAATTTCTAAATTTTTTGTGTACCAAGTCCTCGATGGACGTTGGTGATTAACATCACCCATCAAATCCTATTCCAGCCAAATCTGAAAATCAAATCAGAAACTACAGATCCTGTTTGTTTTCGAAAGGAACTCCTCCTTTCGATTTTTTCCTGCAGCCCCAGCCTCAATACCTCGTATTTTACTCCCACTTTCACTTGTTTTCTCTTATATGGATAATTTTAGACCACGTGAGGTGGTTTTACACGTTTCTGGAAGTTATTTTTGCAGCCCACATTCTCAACATTCACTCACTGTATGCTTTTCTCCTTTCTACTGTCTACTTGGTGTTCTGTTTTTTTATTCAAGGAAACCCGTAATTATTTGTCTGAATTTGGTTCAGTTTATTAAGTTTTCTCGGTTTATCCGGTTTTCGCAATATTCCTTCTGAATCTTTTAAACCATTTATCGGTCACAATAGATATTTTGTTTAGTATTTTAAAAATTTGTTTTGTCAACTGGTAGTCATCCATTCTATAGGTGTCCGAAAAATTTTCCTTTTCTTTTTCAAATAGTTTCCATTAATCATACATTTTCCGTGTATTACCCACCCACTTTCATTATGACCAAAGTAACAATTTTAGTTTTATTTTTTCCATTCCCCTCTTACTATCTTTTTTATACTTTGTGTCTCTCCCCTCCTTCTCTATATACCTTCTTTTATCTCTTCCTTTTTCTGTCGCCTTCTCTTACTCTACCTCCCTCTCCCTCCCGATGTCTACCTTTCCCTTTCTAGCATTCCCTCTCCCTCTTTTTCTTACTTCCCCACCTTACTTTTCTCCCTCTCCAGCATTCTCTCTCCCTCCTGTTTTCACTCCCTCGTCTTCCCTAAGCCTCCCTTCTTTTTCCATATCTCCCGTCTCTCTTTCTTCTCTTTCCTCTCTTCCTAAATTTAAAAAGATTTTCCTCTCTCCTCGGTCAATTTAAAAAGGTGCTAAGTAATATGTCAATGCTTGATACTTCTATTTAAAGTCACCATCTTACACAGGTGGACGTCAACTTACAGAGGTGGAGAACGTACATAGCATTTATGCAGTGCAGTCAACTTACAGGGGTGGTCAACTTTAGATATTTTACTCCATATTTTCTGGGCTAATTACGATGATGGCATGGTGGTTTATTTTGAAGCAAAGTATTAGCTTAGACAACTAAGTGCTAAAATGTTTATATTTGACTTAGTTTACCTATTATTTTTACCTAATTTTTAACTTATATCAAAAGTGAAAGGATATAAAAAATCTTTACACTTTTGTACAATATGTAGTATGTTTAGTCCGATTCTTAGCCTAACAGCACTTTGTGATATCAGACGATATATTTATATTAGCGGCTTCAAAGTAGGACTCAAAATTAATCCGATTGAAGATCAGGGAGAAAGTTAGTGAGGTTTATCATACCATTTATTTTCTTTGTTTTTCTTTTTATAAAGTAAAAGTTTTTCTCCTCTTTCCGCCTTCGGCTTTTCATTCCCATGGGGCTTGAAGCTTCGCTTATTCTTCTTCTTCCAGCACTTCAATATTTGCATTACCTCCTTCTCGTCAAGTCGGCCAAATGTAATCAAGTCAAAAACTAACGATATGGTATCGGCATTTAGTACATTCATAATTGAATCATATTTGTACACTGAATAGTAAACCTCAAATAATTCTGAATAACACGAATATTGGAAGTCAATAAAAATTCATCCAACAGAAATCATTTGAACTATTATGCCAACAATTACATTACTTAATTGACTTAACTATAATTTTATTATAAAGTATATAAATTTATAAGAAACAGAACTATTTTTTGTAGCCATGGATTTAGCAGATCTAATGTAAATAATTTAAGGCGGTACAGACGTTTTATTCCACGCATGTTAATTTACTAATTTTCTGGTATCATTATCTCAGTTAGCTACTACTACAGTAACAGATTTCAAACAAAAAACATTTTATTCATTGAATTGTGCTTTATAAAGCATACCAAGAATATTTTGCTTTTTTTAATTTTGTATTTTTAAACAATATTTTTTTCAACTTTATGTAAAATTGGCCAAATTTTGAAATACTTACTCGTCTAGCTCATAAAATTAAGAATATAATGGAAAATTATTTAGTATATCAGATAAAGAAAGCCATGAAGATACTCTGGCCAAAAATTGAAGGAGATATCTTAATTACTTTTTGAGTAAATCGCACCGAAGTGGGAAAAACAATTTCCTAAAAACCACCATTTTTCAAAAGATTGCAAAGCAACACTTATAAGTATTAAGCAATACTAAAACCTAAACAGTACAGCACAAATTTATAGATTACTATCCCATAAAGAAAGTATTTAAAACATGACAGGTAATTATTGTACACGATTCCATCTGTGAGGAATAGAACTGCAATACTAAAAGAATTCAAACGAAACAAAAAGTAAGCAACAAACAAGTCAAAATTCTGAAAAGTTGGTAGCCACGATTATTTTCATTTATTAATTTTAAAGGGTTTACAATTACACACATATACAACTTTTATACTAAACTAATCAGAAAACTACAGATAATAATAAAATAAAAATAAAATCAGTTTTTTTTTCAAATTTTTAAACGTCTGTACCCCCTTAACACTCCACCTGTCTGTTATGAGAAAAATAACGGGTGGTAAACTTTTCAATGAGGTACAAATAACAATATTACAGAAAATATGAAATAGTTCATAATTATGACAAAATATTGATGAATCTAGACATTTTCATTTTAATACTCAAAGAACTGACTACTATGAAATTGTTAGTCAAAACTAATTGCTATACATAATGATTATTCAGAGAGCACAATGAGAAGGGGAGAACTGATCGAAAAATAACCTTTTGATTTAGTCAGCTGTGTTTAGAGAAATGTCGATCGGTATCTAATGGTAATTTTGTATTCGATTGTATTTGTCAAAAACAAGGAATGTTTATTTATTTGTATTGTAATGTTTTGTGTGTAATTTACAACGTATGTATGTTTTTTACTACGTTTTATTGTGTTTGTGTGTATAAATGTAACATGTGGTTTGTGTTTTAAGAGTAGCCAATATTTCCACCTACTGTTTTACAGTGCCATCTGAATCAAACAACAAAATGCTTGTATTGCATAAAATACTGGCATTAAAATACAATCCTATAATGTTCATCTTGTTTTCTTCTAACCTGTTCTGTATGTAAACTAAACAAATATAATCCTGTCAAAATTACCTAATTAACTAAATCTATAACAATCCAAATATGTCTCCTAATTCAGAAATGATGTATAGTTTAAACGACTGACCCAATGAACCGGTGTCACATTTAACCAAATTTCACTAAAATAGGTTTTATTAAGAGTTCAATTCAGTAACATGTACAATTAAATAAATTTAATTAAACAAATTAATACTATTTGATAAAACAATAATAATAAATTCAAAGAAAAATGTTGTTGATCTTTTAATTTCTTATAAATTTGATTATATGTATAGACACGATTTTCTTAAAATGCATTATTTCTTATTTTACAATTAAAATTCAATTAGGTTCTTATTATGAATTCGAATATTCTTATTACATTATATTTGAGGCAAAGGGAAAACTCGTATTTTCCTTTTTTACTTTCTCTTACCTTTATGAATGTATAGAAAGGAAAGTATTGTTTTCATGTCGATTTTTCGAAATCGAGTTTTAACTGGATATACGCGTTTTAAGACCCCCTGAACCCAAAAAATATGTTTTTAGCGATTAATCTGTGTGTGTGTGTGTGTGTGTGTGTGTGTGTGTGTGTGTGTGTGTGTTTGTATGTGTGAATAAAATATCTCAGAAACATAACATTGTACGATTTTAAAACGTGAAACTTAAGTTAGGTACTACAAGAAAACCCGACCCAAATATTTTCATCAAATCGGTCCACCGAAAGTAGTAAAAACTACTACTAGTTTATTCGTGTAATTTTTCACTTTTTTGTGATTTTTTTCAAAAACGGCTTCTATGATTTGTTTTAAAATCGCCTCATTTACTAAATTTTTCATGCTCTACAAGATAAGGTAGGCGCCATATCTGCTGAAATTCTTGGGGAGGCTGTTCTATCGTAGAAAAATTTAGTTTTTTTTAAGATTGCGGCCTTAATATGCATTTTAAGAAAAAAGTGTATACCCAAAATTTAGACAATTTAAAAATCTACAACTTGTATTTCAAAAATTTCTTTGTAACGCTAGTTATAACGTTTAGTTTAACTGTAATTAGTAATTTTCTGTTTTATTTTTCATTAAAATCACTAGAAAAATGGACTTTTTAAGATTTGAACCTTAGTATGCATTTTACGACAATAGTGTACAGGATAATCAAATTTATAGGAAATTAAAATATCGACAACTTTATTTTTCTTTTATGACCACATAGGATTACTTTAGTCATTTTGGATTTTCCTTCAATTTCTTCTTTTTGCTGTTCCAAAACTTTTTCATATTTTCAGATCTTATTTCCTTTAGTTCATCTAAACAAACCCCAATTAAGCGTTTGACTGTTTTGGTGGTAAAACCAACTTTGTGATTTTCCATTTAGTGTTTATACCAAGGTGTACGTTGCGTTAGGTCCTCCATGGAGAGGTCGAGATCTTTCATGTCGTTTTGAATCTACAACTTTTATTTTAAGCATTTTTCTCTACAAAACCTAGTTTAGCTTCAAAAAATGATTTTCCGTATTATTAAGCCAAACAAAGGTTGGTTTTCATTTTGCATCATTCACTCCTGATTTTAAAATAAGATTGTTTTCTGAAGTTAGTTTTTTTGTTTGTTTCTAATGTTTTATTACTAATTTTAGGTTACATTGTTCGTTATTTGCACTGGCAAGAGAAACTTGTGTGAGTGTTTCACATCAGATTTTTCTACTTTATTGTACAAGAATTTTAATTAATAAAAAATATTAATTTACAGAATATTGATTAAAAAGGTAAAATAATTAGACGTAAATATCGTTTAAGAAAGAAAAATAATATAAATAAAAAATGAAATTAATTTAAAACAAGGTTTCAATAACACGGAAAACCCGGCGTAAAAGATCTCTAAAAGTTTGTATAATACAGCTCCTATTTTGTAGAAAACTGAATGTATTGAATTTTTAATTACCTGCAAATTTAATTAAAACGCCACTAATTAAAAACTTCAAAGTAGAAGAGTACTAAAAAAAAGAAATGAGTTTAAAAATATAAAACAGAATTGAACACCTCTAATTACTAAACTATTACTTTCCGTTTTAAATAAAAAAGAACAAATTGTTTGTTTGCGTTCTTACTGTTCTTTATTTTAACTGAATCGTAATAATTGACAGCTTTTGACGTGTAGAATATTAAATAACAGGATGTTCAAAAAGTTTTAACACTATGTAGTTTTATTAAATTAATTTTGTAATTTAATCAATTAAATTTGTTCATAAAACGGTATTTTATTTTCTCTCAAGTAACTTTAAACACTTTTCATAATATTCCTTCACAATAATAAAATAAACTAAATATAAACCTCTTGACAGATAAATAAAATAAAATAAAATAACCACAAAAATTGCGAGCTTCCTAGTAGACCAAGTCGTTTACATGATTGCAGTCATTGCGATTTTTTTATGTAATCCTTTTGCAAATTAATAATAGCTACTATGTGTACCAGAGTGTAGTTATAAAAAGAAGAGTAGTGATACCAAAACTCAATGAGAAATTCATCTCAAAAAATTACACTAAGAAGATTAAAAAATTGGGAAAACATGCCCCGGTCTCCCTTATTTCTTAGAAAATCAGAAGCTAATATCTTAACACCTGTACTTTTAAAGTAGTAAATTTTTGAAAACATTTTAATTATTTTGAAATTGGAAATATACAAGGTGTGGCTATTAAATAACGAGACTGACGTTGTAAACAATATTATTTTTATTTTATACATAATAACTTATTGTCACCTTCAATATACATATACACAATGTACACTCCTTCTCTATTCCTACAACGCTCAATGCGAATTTTCCATTGTTGGAAACAGTACTGGAAGTCATCTTCTGTCAGCCCCTTCAGGACACGAGCCGCTTTCTCTTTTACAGCTTCCACAGACTCAAATCTTGTTCCTCTTAACGCAGATTTCACCTTAAGGAACAGGTAGAAGTCACATGGTGCAAGATCTGGTGAATAAGGTGGCTGTTCTAACACTGAGATAGATGCTGTACTTGGCTAGGAACCTCTTGACAGATAACGCGGAATGAGCTGGCGCATTGTCTTGGTGGAGAACCCATGATCTGTCCTTCCACATTTCGGGGCGTTTTTGCCTTACTCTTTAATGTAGTTTAGAAAGTACTTCAAGGTAGTAATATTGATTAATTGTTTAATCTTCAGGAACCCAGTGAAGGTACACAATCCCAGTGATATAAAGAAAACAATCATCGTTGCTTTAAATTTTGACTTGCTCATTCGAGCTTCTTTGGCTCTCGGTGAAAGTTCGGCTCTTCCAGTGCATGGACTGGCGCTTCGTTTCCGGATCATAAGTAAAAATCCACGTTTCATCACATGTTATTATCTTCTACCTGTTCCCTAAGGTGAAGTCTGCATTAAAAGGGACAAGACTTGAGTTTGTGGAAGCTGTAAAAGAGAAAGCAGCACGTGTCCTGAAGGAGCTGACAGAAGATGACTTCTAGCACTATTTCTAACAATGGAAAATTTACATGGAGCGTTGTAGGGATAGAGAAGGAGTGTATATTGAAGTGACAATAAGTGATAATGTATAAAATAAAAATAAAATTTTTTACAACGTCAGTCTCGTTGTTTAATAGCCACACCTCGTATATATTTCAGATTATAAATAATACGGCTGTTGAAAACCCTACATATAAGTTTAATAAAATAATTTTATTATTTCATCTCTATCTAAATTGGGCAATGAAACCCTGGTAAAAAATTGGTTGTTAGTAATGACTTTGTACTTTTAACTGTCTGGAGGGTATTCCATATCTCCTAGACACCTTGATAATTCCTGTCACTCCAATAAAATGTTGACATTACGCCTATGTTTGGTTTTACTGTTTGTAAAACCTCTTAAATTCCGTTATCTATCCTTTATTCTGTTAAATCTATATACCTAAATCTGAATGTTTATAGTTTTTTCCGGAAATTCTAACCCAAAAGGAGGGCTCGGAGTGAAAAAATTATAAAAATCTTTTTTATTCCTCGCCCTCTGAAATCCCCAGGAAACATCTAAAATCCTAGGTGTGACGTCACTGGGGTTCAAAACACCTAAAAAACTGTATAACACCTATAAGTGAAAAATTCAATTAAATAGTGCGTTCTGCCTTTTTAATTGCTAACACAATGTTCCCAAAATTGCAACTATGAGTGATTATAACTCAAAAACGAAGACATCAATCAAAAATGGTTTTGGCCATTGTTTTTTCTTAAAATTTCACATGGAAATGACGTGTCACATAACCACCATCCCATTTAAAAATATAATGTTGAATCCAATTTGGCGGATCCAAGGGGGTGGACATAAATTTCAAACCACCAAAAAACTGGATTTTTAAAACTACACAGATCAGCATAAGGTTTTTCGTCAAGTACGTCTCAGTTAAACAATGATAAGCTGTTTCATACTTAAAAATCACCCTGTATATTAGAAAGATTAGGTATTAATTTTTTAAGCACCCTATGATTCACGATAGAAAAAATTTAATTAAAAATATAACTAACTGTATTATAAAAAATATTTTCATTTTTATCCAAATTATATGAATAATAATAATAATAATAATAGAATAACATTTGATAAAGAAAGAAAATACATAACTCACTCAGTGCCTAAGTTCGCATAAATAAAACGGAATGTTTTCTTTTTATTAAACACAAAGCATAATTGAAAATTTAATTAACTTTGTATTAAACGGGCATTGTTCATTTTGTATTTGCAAATAACGATGAAAGACTCATATATTTTTGTACCGGATTTAAATTTTACTTTACATATTTCATGTTGTACTGTTTTCCTAACTGTTAGATAAACATACAAAAATTGTAAATCAATCTTTATATCGTATACATTTGCTATACTTCCTGCTCATATTTCAAAACAAAATTAAATTCAACAGAAAAAGAAAAAACAATAATTTTTAATTAGTTTATGAGTTTCATTAATAATATTTCTGGAATTATTGAAAGAGTTGTTCATAATTTTTTTATTAATTAACAAACTTGCTACGATTCACCGATTGTTTATTCATGTAGAAGTACATATTCAAGTTATTAAATATTTATTTTTACTTTCTCTTGCCTATATGTATGTATAGGATGGAAAGTATTGTTTTCATGTCGATTTTTCGAAATCAAGTTTTCACCGGATCTGCACGTTTTCAGACCCCCTGAACCCAAAAAAACATGTTTTAAGCGATTTGTGTGTGTGTGTGTGTGTTTGAACAGTAAATTTCAAGAACGGAACATAGTATGAACTTGAAACTTAAGTTAGATATCACTAGAGGATCCGACACGAACATTTTCATCAAAATCGGAAGTAGTAGTTTATGGTGTCATTTTTCACTTTTTTACAATTTTCTCAAAAACTGCTCCTACGTGTTTTTTTTTAATCACTTCATTTACTAAATGTTTTATGCTCCACAAGATAGGGTAGGAGCCATGTCTGCTGAAATTCTTAGTCATTTTCTCGTAAAAAAAATTTTTTCTTTAAGATTGCAGTTTTAATTATGTATTTTAGAGCAAATTGTATAAAATAAAATAGAAAATTTAAAACCCTACAACTTTTTTTTTGTATATTGCTTAGTTTAGCAGTAATTAGCGATTTTCTGTTTTTTCTCGCGAAAACGTGTAAAAAACGATTTTTTTAAAGATTTCAGCCTTAGCATGCATTTTAAGACAAAAAGTATATAACCAAATTTATAGGAAATTAACAGATCTACAACTTTTATTCATAGAAATCTTTCTCTATAGAGCCTAGTTTAGCGTGAAAGAGTGATTTTTCGTATTTTTAAGCCAAACTGAGATTGATTTTCATTTTGCGTCTTTCACTCATGATTAAAAATAGGTTATGCTTATTAAGGTTATTTTTTGTTTATTTCTACTATTTTATTACTAATGTTAGATTATATTGTTTAAATTATTTGCATTGACAAGAGAAATTTGTCTAAGTATTTCACACCAGATAGTTTTTTATTAATTAACAAACTTGCTTCGATTCACCGATTGTTTATTCATGCAGAAGTATACATATATTATTCAAAGAGTAAAATATTTATTTTTTTTCAGTAAAATCTACAATTATATTTGTAGAATATTAAGTTTTTGTTTTAAACCCGTAATGTGTGGGCATTCCAATCCATTGAATTAAAGTACAGTAATCAACCCCAAGATGCAATAAGATGAGGATGATGTGTATGACGTTTGCAAATCATAGAGTAGGGTAATAGTGTAGTCTTGTTCAGAATCAGGCCGACTATTCCTGAGAGAATATAATTAATTGAACCCCAACCATCCAATTACACCGTGTCGACATCTCTCTACATACAATAGTTATCGTATACAGTGACAAAGGGATACAATAACCTATCAGTTAGTGTGACTAATATTCGGGGGAAAGATGGTCCACTATTACGGGTAATATAAAATTATACCGTTTACAGTGACATCGGTTAAAATATCTAGGTATTAATCTATCAATAATGGAGGGTAATATTGAGGAAACGAACTGTAGAGGAAAGCAAGAATTGTAGAGGAAACGAATTGTAGAGGTTAGAGTATGTAAAGCAAAATACAAAGATGTAGGGTGTTTCCTACTAGGTACGTAGAAATGAAACAACTTGCACAAGATAGGACAGCTTGGAGAACTGCATCAAACTAGTCGAGAGACTAATGACAAAAAGCCAAAATACTGTCACCGTCGTTTCCTTTGATTAAGTACTGTGCTGCCGGCTACAAAGCTTCCGACGTAGCGATAGAGGGAACCGCTAATAATTCCGGAAGGGGGGTAGGCCTGTGGCGGCGTACCGACAGAGGCCTTTGTCGCCAAGGTCAACACCAATACCACAGCGCTCTCGGGGACTCTAAAGAGAGCGCTTCACTAAGTGAAGAGATTCAATTTCGATCCAAACAGCAGACATGCGTATTTATCTTTCAATTCTTGACCGACTACACCCAGTCCACAGACTTTAATCAGCTTAGTGGCCGCCCAGACAAGACATCCACCATCGGCAAACGGCTCCCGGGCTCCAACGAAGGCTCATCGACGACCCCGCCAGAGAGAAGATGATCCTTCCGCTTGCCAACCAAACAGCGCAAGCCGTCAACCAGACCGTCATCGCCCACTACCGCGAGCGATGCCCACAGCGGTCCCTCGACCGAGCGTTACGCCCACCGGATCCGACGAAGCAGCTATCGATTCACTATTGCGAGGGAAAAAGATGACGTCTCCGCTGGACAACGACACGCCGTGCCACCCAGCCTCTGACTACCACGACGACTACAACCGACGCTTCTCCTGGACTACCACCACTTAAACGGCCCTTTCCAGGGCCACCAAAAATTAAAGGTTTTTACTCGACACTTAATTTCGCCATCCGGTGATAATATTAGTAATTCAATCAATAAAAAGCTTATTAATTATATATTCCGTAAAATAACAAACTTAGAAATAGAAACAAAACTGTCTGTAGTATTAAAATATTAATAACAACTACACAATGAACATAATACTACAATACAATGACTACTAAAAAAAAGTAAACGGATTAAAAAAGGGTGAATCTATTTAAATATGTACATATTATGAAAATGAACAATAGAATGAATCAGGGATTACAATTGTTATTTAGCAACCGTACTTATTATAATAATTTTATTGAAAGAGGATTTTATTGTAGTGCAATTTTGAATTTATAGATTGGTAGAACTGTACAATAACATAAAACAAGATTTATAGATTTACATAGATGCTGTAACAATTCATATTCTACTGTAACTGGATAAATTTAATGTTACTGTTGCTGCCACTCACTGTATTTCAGAATTCTAACATAATAGAACAGTCCTATTCATTATATATTTAGTTTTTATCTTGTATAATACACTTAAAATAATAATAAAATAGTGAGATGTTCATTGTTAATTATCATACCTTGTAACGGGCGTTTCAGAAAAAACTCAACCGTAATATTAAGAAAGTAAGAGTAAAGCATTGGTTGTAATCTTTGTTGCCTCTTCTTAGGTCAGGCACACAAAATGGGAAGAGGTAGTTGTTACTAAATAATGATGAACCAAAATGTCAAAATTAAAGATTATGCCCAGTATAATTACATCATCGTAAAATAAATTTTAAAAGCATATTATTGGGCATACCAGTATATTAACAGATCCTGTCAACTTTGTTTTCAGAAAAATGTTTAAAAACACATACAAAATTTTATCAATTTTAAATAATTTATAAAGAAGTATATTATGTTAATTCTGAAAACGAGTCATTGCTTTTGAAACACCCTATATTTATTTATAAATTATAATGCAAGAAGAAAATACATTTCTGTTCTATCATGCTTAAATTTATTGAACAGTAGATATAATTTTAAGCGCCCTTCTTGCTGATTGATTTTGATTATAATCCTATCAGAAAGCATTCCACCAAAAAAGTACACGCTGTGTTTTACATTCAACCCCATTGGATTGGATATGATTCATACTCAAATAATTGCAAATGTGGTTGAAATTGCACACATGTCGGTCAATGCTTCATTAGTTTTATTTTATGTTTTGTTACTCATAAAGTAATTTTGATGGTACATAGGGCTATTACGAGTGAAAAAATGGCTTAGCTTTAATGTGGGAATGATAGAAGGGGAGCGGACCATTTTCATTATCCCTATACCTGCAATACTAACTTAGGTAAATTTTTTGTAGGGACCTTTAAAACTTCAAAGCTGAGCTTTGGTATACCTATGTTCAGTACGTTTTTATAAATTTATACCAGAGCTTTTTAATTTATCTGTATCCATCCTAAAAATAATATTTTTTCTTAAAAAATGTTCAAATGTACAATGTTTTTATGGAAAAAAACACCCAAAAAATAAAAACTATTGTCTCCGGATGGTAACATTTAGTGGCGAGTTAATAATTTAGGGGCCTCATTACCCTGAGTACCTCTCATTTTATCAATTACTTATGTGTTAAAAGAGAAAATTACTATACGTACAAAGATATTTTACATTTTACGATATGGAATACTTTTCACTATAATTTATTGTACATTTAAACACTTTCAGATAAGTCCAAAACATGGTAACGTTTCAGACGCCTAATTTCTTCTGCATTGTTTAAAAGATTTATGGCTAATTCATTTTCGTGACTTTCAAGTCTTGCCTGATATTTTCTATTGAAACGCCTGACTTCGACCATTACATCAGGAAGTTGTAATAATGTTGTATTTCTGCATTCCTTGCAAACCATAGCGCTTTTGTTATAGCCCCAAGAACCTTATTCTGGAGCCTTTGAATTACCTCTATGTTACTTCTGCTGGTAGTTCCCCCAAAGTTGAACGCTGTACAACCGTACTGGTTTAAGTAACATTTTATAAAGCAGCAACTTATTCTCAAGAGAGAGTGAAGAGTTCCCGCCAATCAGCCAGTACATCCTTTTTTATTTTAAATTTAATTCATTCCTCTTCATTCTCATGTGGGTTTTCCAAGTTAATCGCCTGTCAAGATGCATACCCAGGTACTTCACAACTTCACTTTGTGGTAAATCAACACCTCCAAGTTTTACTGGTGGACAAGTATTTCTCCGCATTATAAATGTAACATTCTGCGATTTTGCAGTATTGATCTTCACTCTCCATTTTAAAACCATGATTGGACTTGATATAAATATTATTGAAGTTTGTTTTAAGCAGCTACAGGATCTCCACTTTTAGCAAGCAATGCCTTATCGTCTGCAAATGTAGCTTGAACTACCCCTTCAGTTGTTGGTAAGTCTGCTTAATACTATGAGTCAATTAATGCGGGCCTAGAACTGAATATTGAGAAAATTAAGAATATTGAAAAAATTGAAATAAACTGAGAAAACCTGATTAACCAAACGAAGTATGAACTACTTCAACTTTTGAAGTACTGACTTCAAAAAGAACAAAAGTAGAACAATAGATGGACAGAAGAAAAGAGAAAAGCGTACGGTGAGAGAATGTTGAGGGTATGACAGAAGAACGAGCATAAAAAATTATCTAAATTTACTTAACATGATCTAAAATGATTTTTTTTTAATAATGAACATATTATAACATTTAAGCCAAGGTTCGTTCGGGGTCTAGTTATAATAAATAACAAACAGACTTCCTTTAAACTTATAACAAATTGTTTTATTGACACTTATAAAAATTACAATTAATTAGACTGCTAACGAATGCAATTAGATTACTTTAATTAACTATCAACAGTAAAAACATGATAAATACATTCGTACACACATGCACACACACTATTAACGTAATTCAGAACTGGTCCCGTAGCTATTTCCAACACTATTTCTAAACGCCCCTGCAACACTAACTATATCACAGACCACAGACTAACTGACAAAGGTGCTAACTATTTTCATACCTGCGGTATGATAGTTTCTTAAACAATCGAAACCCTTTTAAAACCTTCCCTGCTTGACTGAATCGTGGTAGAAGGAATCAATATAAAAACAAACGTTTTTACAAGTTTCGATTACTGATAATTCCAGTTAAGAACATTTAATTCAACGCAATCCATTATCCTTGTTCAATACACTTCACTTAATAGAATATAAAATTTCTTACAATATTATTTAAAAAATGGTTTCATTGTAATTTAATGGTAAGAAAAGCCAAAATTGAAAAGAGTTTATGAAAATAATGAATTTTATTAAATAAATGAACGTGAAAAGAGTGGTTACTGAAAGGAATTTATGGTTACAGAGACAAGGTAAAGTTTTAGGGCATAAATGAACCATAAAATTTATATTAGGTAGTAGATAGACATTAGTTAGTTTTTATTTTGCTAAAAAATTTATTAAAGCGCCTGTGAAAGCTGTAAAAAGTAAAGTGATAGGATTAAAAAGAACATAAACAAAACAAATTCGTGTAGTACTTTTTTATCTATTACTGGAGAATGTTTCCTGAGAACTTTTTCTCTTAGGGCAATAATGCGAGCACCTTATTCGCACTGAATTGTGGGTAAAAAGTTTAGTTTGTGGTCGACCGAACACAACGGCTGTTGTGAATAAAATACATAGTATATAATTCAGTAGACAAAATCAGTAGTAAAATTCAGCAAACAAAAAACAGAAATGGATAAAGCTTACCAATGTGTAGATGGAAGGTAAGCTTTCGACCTTTCCACTCAAATACAGTGAACCAGAGGTGAAGAGAGGTTCAGAAGCAGTGGTTGTAGAGTACGCCCGACCCCAAACCAACTGCAAAATATCCGTTAGCTCTTAACTGGAGCAGACGTTGTTCTATGAACCCCATTTGTTTTGCTTAGCAGACCCTATGTTTTTGTTCGTTCCTGTATTTGTATGTATAGGAAGGTATGGTATGTAAAAGCGTATTTTGTATGGCATGTGTATTTGTGTGAACATGATTGCACATGTGCGTACTTGAATATTTGTTCCCCTTTACTTATTCTCTAATGAACTGTAGACCTACTCGAGTAATATACCTTTAAAGCAATCCCATTCAGGTGAGTAAAATACTATAATATTATTGCCAACCCTTTCTTACAAAACATAACCCAACTTGCAAATAAATTTCTGTTTTGCATCTTACTATTATATTTTACACTGGAAATTATACTAAATTAGTTGTAATAGCTTCCTTTAATTCTTTTACAAACATTGTTACAAATATCTTAATTTTATGTTCTTTCTTTGAAGGCGTTTTAATTTCTTTAACAATTTTTTAACAAGTTTTTTTTACTTTATTTATTTTGCAACTGTAACAAGAAGAACTAGCAAAAACGTTCATAACTAAATTACCAAAAAACATTTTTTTTAAATTCTACCGCGTTAATGACTTTGAGGAGGACACCACCCAGCAATAGCTCTCCAGATAATGATAAATATGTTCGTTTAAATTATATTTTTGTGTCTGTAATAATGTTTCAGCTGCGTTAATGTATCATGTCTCTACTCCATCGCCGTTTCAGTCGTCTTTGTGCGATTCTCGGTAGGTCCGAAGAATTCATATTGCATATTAAGAGATTGTTATGATTTTGAAGTTTATCTCTGGACCAGTGGTATAGTTTTAGATATGTGTCGTTGACGTAAAGAACGCGTAAGTCATCGTGTAGTGTTCTATTGGATACGTAACTTGGGCAATTAGTAATCAGTCGTAAGAATTTACTTTGGAAACGTTGTATTCGTGAAATTACTAATGGCTTTGCTGCACCATAAATTTTACTACCATACAGACCTGTAAATCCAGATCGGTTGAAGCATCGCCTTGTACGTCGAGTTTTGAAGCCATGGGTAGTTTTGACCGCTTGTATATTAGCCTGTAAAACTGTTTCAGTCGGTTATTTAGCTGTATTCGCTTTTGGTTGACGTGCTTGTTCCACGTCAACCACCTATCTAAATATAGCCCAAGGTACCGAACATTTTTTGCTTGCAGAAGAAGTTGGTTGAATAAAAATAATTGTGGACAAATTTGCCGACGAAGGGTGAAGGTCATTTGGTACGTTTTGTTTATATTAATTTTTATACGCCATCTTCTAAACCATACTCCAAGAATTCTAAACGATTTAAGTTTATTTTTACTTATTTAATTTATTTTTGCAACTTTTCAAAAACTATTAAAATTATCAATGTGTAATTTTATATAGCCCTACATGTAAACGAGGTTTCTAAAACTTGAACATGTTGTCTCTTGCGTCCTAATCCACAAACTTTTATCCTTCAATTTTCATCATCGCCTTTTCAACTCCCATCATCCTTCCACTTTCTCTATGCTTCCTTCTTTTCTGCAGACTCCATTCTACACTCTTCTAGGCTATACTCCTATTACTAGGCCTATACTATCCTATTACTATACTCCTTGGTCACATAACATTTGAAAAGGCTTCAAGAGTTAAAATAAACAGATTTTTTTTTAAAAAGCAGTAAATATAAAAGATAATTACAATTAAATTTACACAAACATTAATACCAATAATAATAATTGTAATAAAAATACAAACTAAAATAATTATGTATTAATATTAGGCCTGTGTACATAATTTTAATACGAAGAATTTTTTTTCATATAACATTTTTTTAATGCATAATCTGTTTTATAACAATAAATAAAACTTATCAATTAGAATTACATAAACAAATTACAACCCACTGGTGTAATTAACAAATTATTATACTGCTCTTAATTATTATTTACAATCAAAATTAGATAGTGTTTTTTTTTAAAACAAATAAAACTTAAAAAATAACCAAAACCTCCTTTGAAACGATAAAACAAATTGAGAAGTAATAAATAATAAGCACATGATTCCAAAATATATGTACACCGAACTTTACTGGAAATAAATAAAAATTTTCATCCAATTATTTACAACATTCACACTCAAACACGCCAGTCATCTACAGAATATTAACATTATATATTTACAATTCTAAAATCACACTATCAGAATCGCCCTGGGAGATCTAGTACTGTAGCACGTTTTAGTCTGTGAACATTGTTGCTGTTGTCTAAGAGATTCAGCGCTAAGTGATTTACGTGGTTGTTTAGACGTTTGATGAATTTACAGATAAAAATAAAAAAAACTTTTTTAACTAAAACTATTTTACAATATATTTTTTACTAATAAAATTGGGATATTTTATCTTATGGGAATTAATTCAATAAATAGCATAGAAACAGGGAAACTATCACATAAAAGAAAAGTAAAAACTAACCAGAGAACAGTTATTTTAAAACATGGAAAAATTTCTCAAGTTCTCGCTTTAAAGACCCCACCTGTTATCAAATCATAGCATGGCGCTTTAGTTTCACAATAACTTATTTCTTGTAATTCATTAATTTGTTAATAAATAGACCTAAATGTTATATATTTATATGAAAATTATTTATCAGTTATTATTACAAAATCCCGAAATAACCTGGAATAAGAGTTACAATAAAAATAGAAAATTTCCTTTTTATTTATTTATTTTTTAAATAAGTTAACATATTTCAAGAGCAGTAATGAGCTGACCAATATGCTATCCTCCCTCCTCCTCTAAATACGCTAGACGACTACCCCTCAACACAATACAACCCTAAAGTGTATTGAAATCCTCTAAAGGGAGTAAAAGGATAAGTGAGTGTAAAAGGGGTATGGTTTTAGAGTTGGGGGTTTTAAAGAGTGAGTGACCATGATGCATGGGGGTAGCATCCCCACAGTTAGAAGGGGTTACTTGTTAAAAAGAGTGGAATGAGTTAAGAGACTGCTAGTGTAGTTGCATTTTACAGTTCACTTATTTCTTTAAAGCCTCTCTTTATACAATGTTCAATGAACAAGTACAACACACATGCTTGCATACCCGCTCATCCACGCATTTGTCTATACATAAATGCGTACAACGTACACGTTCTAAAATTTTTACTGCTTTATTGTGATGTAAAATTATAAAAATAAATAATTGTTATTGTTCGTAAACAATAAAAACTATTTTTCAACCCTATTTCTTTTTCATATCATATTACCGATTATTAATAACATAAATTATCTTAACTAACTTAAATTATCTCGATATACCTCGTTAGATTAAGTTTTTCTAACCGTTCAAAAATATGTTTTATCACAAATCTTCCTCCACTAATTATGCAGCTTATTCTCCAATAAACTATATTATAATTATTATAGTATCATGGACAGAATTGCGATAACAAATCTATTTTGTCACAGCTGAGAATTGTATAGATGAGCCATTCTTAAGTCTTTCAAGACGTTGTAAATTCTCAAGCTATTGCATATTAGGTGTTTTTTTGGACCTCTATCATGAATTGATTAGTAAATTATTTGTAAAATGTATTATATTGTTTTACGTATATTTTCTACTTTTTTAAATTAAATTTTAGTTTAGTTTAGGTAAGTTTAATTAAGCTTAACAATGCGACCATAGAAAGGGTATTGCAATATAAATATCTGGGGTGTTGGATGAATGATAAATGGGATTTGTCTCAGGAGATAAGGGTGAGGATAGAGACCGCTCGTAGCGCGTTCTGCAGAATGAGACCAGTGCTGAGCAACCGTAACATCAACCTTAAAATTAGAATTCGAATGGCGCAGTGTTATGTGTTCTCTGTTCTCCTTTATGGTTTGGAGGGATGGACGTTGACAAAGGTCCTGAGTAACAAGCTGGAAGCCTTCGAATTATGGGTATTTAGACGGATATTGAGGATCTCATGGAGAGAAAGAGTAAGAAATACGGAAGTGTTGGAAAGAATTGGTAAACAGGCGGAGATCTTACACAAGATTAAGGTCCGTAAATTACAATACTTTGCTCATGTGATGAGGAATGAGAAGTCTAGAATCCTCCAACTGGTGATGCAAGGAAAAATCGAGGGAAGGAGACAACCCGACCGTAGGAAGACGTCTTGGATCAAGAACCTCAGAGAGTGGTATGGGAGTAGTACAAGTGAACTATTTAGAGCAGCCGTCTCCAAGGTGCAGATAGCCATGATGATTGCTAATCTTCGTTAGAAGAATGCAACTACAAGAAGAAGAAGAAGTTTAATACTGTTTGTATTATTGACTGTTGTTGTTTATATTTTTCTTGTGTATCTTCTTTACTCTAGCAATAATGGAAAATACTGTTCCTGTAATTGGGTCATAGTTGACCTCATTTAAACGAAAAAATATTTTTAATAGTTATTAAAATTACATGCATAATCTTACTTAATTCAATACCACATAAAATTATTAACGTCTAAAAATTAATTTAATTGACAAATTTCCAAAATAAATCACTAATATAACTTACTATATATAATCTCTAAGTAATTAAGAGGCACAACTATGTAACCAAAATAATTAACTTAACTAAGTTATACAACCCATAACTAATTAACTATACCGATTCACTATAACTAGCTCATGACCTACAAGGAACTTTCCAACTCTAGTTAATGTGATAAGTTTTTTATATGATAAAATTTTTAGTTCTCTATTTTTATTTTATATGTTTCTTTTACAAATTTCCGTTTATAATATTTGAAGGGTAATAAAGAATTTTACTTTAAGTAGAACAGGTACTCACTGGTGCATTCGCCGTTTATAACTACGGTGTTGTCCGTTATTCAGACCAACAGGTCTCGACTCCATTTTCCTCTACAAGTCACAAAATTGGGAAGTTTCTTTTAACTAGGTCACGGGCTTAATGTTTGGGTAGCCATCTTGTCGTTCGCAAAATTTACTTAGAAGGACGCGGTTAGTTCCTTTACTGTCGGAATTTGAAATCGTCGTAAAGGGTTTTATTATTTACATAAAAAGGAGCTCCAGAAGCAAGCCTTAAGAATTTTGATTGACAGGCCTAAATTAACTTTTACTCTAAAAAGCTAGACACCATAAATACAAATTAATTGATCTCAAATGGGTTATGTATATTAAAATTTTGGAACGGAGGTTCAATTTTGATCGAGGGTTAATTAAGCAGAAGAGTAGGATAAAGATATTTAAAGAAGTTAATTAAAGAAGATAGGACAAAGATATTAAATTCACAGCTTCAACTATATCCTGAAAACCCATTTAAAATAATGTATGAGTATACTAAACGAAGGTATAAAATCACGAGACGAAAATTCAAGAACGAACTACACGGTTACAAAAAAAAATACCTTTCTGAAGGCTATACAATAGCAACAAATTAAGTCTCACTCCGGAATTACTTAAAAATGTTAACAAAACATAACCCGCTAGGCGAGTCCCTAGCGCTAAATGTGTTAATAGGGGTTGGGATGGCTGTAAGGGGTGAGTGGAGGCCATAAAAAAATTATTATTTTACTGGAACATTTTACAGGAAAATGTAATAATTTATTTATGGGAAGAACTAAATATAGGTAGTTTCAAAATAGATGATGTGAAGTATGAATTGTGATGACAGTGATTTTGACGCAGTAATATTTATGGTAAAATTCGGTTGCGATAGAGTTGTAAGGGTAGTAAATTACTCGATAGGAAATATATATTGGAATTATTAGACTACTAATATATCTCATTTCTGTATTAATTTTGCTTCTAATGGTGTATATAAATCTGACAAATTATAAGCATAGAGTAAAAGCCTACTTAATGTAGAAACCCTCAATCCACATTTGTGAGTAACACACTTTGTAACTCTCAACCACGGCCGAAATACAATGAGCGTACCCTTCCCTCCAACGGTGCTGTCCATACCAGTAAACATTATAACTCAGCCGGTCGAAACGGCGCGGCGCGGGAACACCCAGCCCAATTTTATCTTCCCCCCCTCTTTTCTATACCACCCGACAACTGTACCCACCGCACCATTTTAACTCCTACAACCAACTTAAATTCTCATTACAAATTCTCTCTCAAAACAAACAAACAAATTGCCCATATTCATCCATATAACCGCAACCGACATAACTGTTCGCCAAAACTAAAGTAATAGCAACATATGCTATTATATATACATACACAAATTCATATTCTAAAATTCTTTCATTCGAACAACTCTCATTCCATTTTAAATAAATAACGGAAAATTAAAAAGTATTCTATAATGGAATTCTGTTAACAATTTCTCTAATAATATTTCAATATTACTCGTAATACATTTACAATATTTACGATACAAGAGTGTAACACAAACATAACCATTTAATTTCAAATTAGTGTAAGTTATTTAAAAAATGTTATACCAAAGGATCGTGACAATAGATCAATACAAATCTTTTAATACAAACTGTTGATGATCACTCCAGTTACCACTGCTTCCAAAAACATTTACAATCGAGGATATCGAAAAGGCAGTTAAACGACTGCCAAAGAGAAAATCTCGGGATTTAATCTCATTTCATCTGCAACACCTACCGAGACGCGGCTTACGCTTTCTTCCACTATTATCCAATACAGTCCTTCGTGTAGTGTATGTTCCTGGACAATGGAAATTCGTAATATAGTCACTTGAGTCACGAGTTTGCCCTTGTTTGCAACGAGGGGTAAAGGGGGAAAAGCACCAGTGCGCATGCGCGACTGCTTTAATTTCAGTACGACAAACATAACAACTTGTGCTATACCCAGAGCATATACAGTATATCCTTTTGAAGGAACCTTTTGTAGGTTAACTGTACGAATATAACTGTTCGTTATCGTAAAAACAAATGTCCGTTTATTGAAAACATGGTCGAACTATTCCCAGTGCTGAACGCAATGTAATAAAATGTTGTGAAGTTAAAGCTAAACAAAAATGCCTATCCGTGCCTCTTAATAAAAGCCGTGAGCGAGCGGCTAACTACTGTGATGTTTCGATTTCCACAATTCGAAAAATAAAGAAGGAAATTAAGGACGTGAAGAAGCTATTCTTTAACAGTTTTGTTGACACCTGGTAAAAAAAGAAAACGGTTAGGTAGATACTAGAGAGACTGATAATGAAAACGCCAGTGACAGTAATAGTAAAGAAGGCGATTCATTCGTAATTACAGTAAATCAAACATTTCTAGTCATTTAATTAAGCTATAGGCAATATTACAGGTCATATTTATTTCTTATAAGATTTATGAAGAAAACATTTTCCCGGAATAAACCACAGCTTAAAAAATGTATCTAAAAACTTCACAGTAGTGAAATGTACGAGTAGTGACTCACTGTTGAGATTGGCAGCACTGTAAATATATCATTTCCCTTCCTCACAGCACATACATACGAAAAAGGCAAACTCGTGACTTCAGTATCTATAGTAATACTTTCTTGAAATCTGTAAAACCGTATTACCACCTCGTTATACCTTGGATAATATTCGAATTGACACAAGCGGCTTTGGTGTTTATCTACTCCACTCTTCGCCCCTCGCACTGCAACGATGGTACAGTCACAAAAGTATACAATCGCTACTGTACTGTGCGACTCACGCACGGTCACTACGCTTTGTTTTCACTGTTGTTATTAATAATACTCTGTCCGAAATAATGATGTGACTAATTTATTTTCATATATGATTTTCTGTTCATTATAATTTATTCAGACAATTTTGTTTAATTAGTTGCGTGCGTCTATAGAGTATAGTTTAGTGAGTTTTTGCAGTTTAGTTCTTGTACTTTATAATTTAAATTTTTAATGGGGCAAATTAAATACATATTTTAAATAACTATTTGTATGTTTTTACATTGAAATAAGGTTGCAGGCATTTGCGTACATTAAAAATTTGTAGACCTTGTTGAAAGAATAGGTTATGGATCTACTTTATGCAGAACTGTGTGTAAACGTAGAGCAAGAGTTGTGCCTTTAGAGGTTCAAACCAGCCTTTCGGCTGATGACCTAAAAAATAAACATAAAAATAACAAAATAGCGGATATCGAGAAAAAAGAAAAAGACCCTATTTTCCATAGAATAGTTTTTGTTTAGTTTTAAGTGTAGAATCCAAAAATGTGTAGCCAATTTTTGAATCACCTTATAGGGAGTTAATAAAAAAAATAATATTTGAACTTCCATTACATCAGAAACAACAATTTCTAAATTTCTATTTTAAGCACGAAATAATTCAGGAACAGCAGTAAATAAAATGGACATTTAAACAAGGAACTAATTTTGTGATATCTATGTTGAATTAGACATGAACGAAACTGTTACAGCTAAACTTATGAATCGCTACATAACAATAAAATTATCATAAAACTGTTGTTCAAAAACATATACTACAACAAACTTATTACTCCTATCTTCTAAAAGATTAATGACACTATTAAATAGTTTTATTACCAATAAAACTGAAACAATTGTTCTAAATGTTTGTATAAATTTTTTAAGATACACAAATATAAAGTAAGATTACAGGATAAGAATAAATAAAAATGTTGTAAAATATTTATTTGTTATTTAAATTCAGATATTTGAATAATTGAGATATCTTTGAACATTTTACATAATTTGTTTTACGAAGTTTATACTCTACTTAATGAAATGTTGTTAGTTATTACTGAATCAATTTAATAAAGTTTCTAAACGTAGAATTAGTAGATTTCAGAATGAATAATAATATTCATTTTACTTTGAAATGGTAAATTTAAAAGAAATATTTTTTTGAAACATTTTTATTTTTTACTTACCGGGTTGATCTAGAGGTAAAGTAACCACCACGAGTTAGCTGTTTTTCTAAACAGCTGATTTTTGGAGACGAAGATTCCTGGTTCAAATCCTAGTAAATATAGTTAATTGTATACGAATTTGAATGCTAGACAGTGGTTACTGGTGTTTTTTAATAATTGGGAATTAATTAATCATACTCACTCAGGAATTGTTGGCCTGAATCTGTACAAGACTAGATCACCGTCTGCATTAGCAGAAATTGCAGAACAGTCAGATGTAAAACCAAAAAAAATAAGATTAGAACTCATTTACACGTCATATATGTACAGAGTGATTCAATAAGATGGAAACAATTTCAATAAGCTGTATTTCCTGAACTACATGTTATATTTTAATTCTGTAAATTACATTTTGAAAGAGAAAGTTTTAAATTTTAATTTACATACATGAAAGTTTATAGATGTTCAATGTGTCCTCCTCCGGCTGCACGTACAACATCTAGACGGTAACTGAACTCATCCCAAACTCTCTGACGCATGTCTTGGGTCACTGAGTTGACTGCAGCTGCGATACGATTCCTTAGTTCATTCAAATTGGTGGGAAGAGGTGGTATGTAAACTGCACTTTTCATGAACCCCCACAAGAAAAAGTCACAGGGTGTGAGATCTGGAGACCTCGGTGGCCAAAACTGAAGTGCAGAGTCGTCATTTGCCATGCGACCTATCCATCGTTGATGTATGGATTCATTTAGGAAACGCCGAACATTGCGATGCCAATGGGGTGGAGCTCCGTCCTGCTGGAAAATGTAATCTCCTGAATCTTCATTTATTTGAGGAAATCCACTCCATTGGTATCGCAATGTTCGGCGTTTCCTAAATGAATCCATACGTCAACGATGGATAGGTCGCATGGCGAATGACGACTCTGCACTTCAGTTTTGGCCACCGAGGTCTCCAGATCTCACACCCGGTGACTTTTTCTTGTGGGGGTTCATGAAAAGTGCAGTTTACATACCACCTCTTCCCACCAATTTGAATGAACTAAGGAATCGTATCGCAGCTGCAGTCAACTCAGTGACCCAAGACATGCGTCAGAGAGTTTGGGATGAGTTCAGTTACCGTCTAGATGTTGTACGTGCAGCCGGAGGAGGACACATTGAACATCTATAAACTTTCATGTATGTAAATTAAAATTTAAAACTTTCTCTTTCAAATGTAATTTACAGAATTAAAATATAACATGTAGTTCAGGATATACAGCTTATTGAAATTGTTTTTATCTTATTGAATCACTCTGTATATCATCCTCATACATTGGGTCAAGGGGTTCCTTATTTTTCTTAAATTAAACAGATTGCAACGTACACAATTATGGTAACAAAAAAAGAAAGAAATTTTACAGTTTAAATGAAATTAAAAAATTTTGCAAAGATTTTAAATAAAATATATTAATATTATCTTATTATATTATACTATACTAATACTATTAGTATATTATATGTTAACATTATAATATGTTAAATATTATCTCTGTAATAAAGTTTAAAGGTAAATTATTACAAAATCTGCTAAATTAATTCAAACACATCGTATCTGTGGATTCTTGTACAAATACGAGTATATTCGCTGTTGTCCAGTAAGTTTTAGCAAAATAATTCGGATCTCCGTCCAGTCTTTGTTCGTATGCTCTCCTAAATCATGTAATTTCCCTGGAAGTTACTCAGGTATGTCTAAGTCATTTTAGATGTATTTGTTTTGTACATAACATGGTATTCTAAGAGCTGTACGTAAATATTTCTCTAAAAACATTCTTGAATATCAATTATCCATAACAAGCAGATGGAGTGTTAAATTATTTGCACTCAATCTGCTAGTTCTACGGCTACAAGAAGCAGTTATATTTATTACCATACGGTTAGTCAATAATAATAATAATAATAATAATAATAATAATAGTGTTTTTATTTACCATTTAAATTTACAAACACGAGAAAAGAAACAAAAAATACAAATTAGCACACATAAAATGTAGCAAACAAAACCAAACAATGAATTAATTAAACTAAGAAAAACAATACTAATTCACTTTAACTTTGTTGCGCTCCTTATTACACGCAAAACACTTGCCAGCATGACCTACCCGGTCGTCTGCCCGGCTGGTAGTCCCCTTTACCATGGCATTATAAAAAGAAAAATCACAAAAGAACAGAGTATTTACTAGCACAAATCTTCTTAAACAATATACACAACGTTTCATTACGCAAGGAAACGAACAAGTCCAATAGAAATAACTTTAAAAAAAACATCCTTCGTTACGCCATTTACTATATTAACGGTACAATACCACAGGACCCAAAACCCAGCGCACCGAGAAAAGAGAATTATCATAACATCTAGTACCCTTAAACCTTTTAGTACCCTTACATTTCTTAGTTATTTAAACATTAAATTCCTTTACCAACTGGTACCTGTACGAGCCAGCTTCTCTTAGATACTTTACCAGAGTTAACCAATTCTTTCCATTTAAGTACTCAATGGTTTCCTCCTTACTCAACTCTCTCCGCCCGGTTAGTCAATTATATGACTGAAGCATTTAAGAACAGAAGAGGTAGAGGTGTAAAAGACACGATTCAGAGTTATCTCCTCTGAGAGTAATGAATTCCATTTTTATATAATCAAACCCTGTAGTGAATGAAGTGAAGGTGTCATTTACAGGGTGGAAAGTCGATGCTTTTCAGAGGGCCTGGCATGCTGATAAGTATACTTTTCCACTCAGTGAGGAAGGCAATTGTAAACATCCTCACTCCTCGTTTTACTTAGTAAAGCCTCTAGAGATTTAACTCAGACTGATGACCTAAACAACAAAATATAACATGGTATCCAAAGAGCTGTTCGTAAGAAGTTTGTCTGAAAACTTTCTATAAATAATATTAATATTGGAATTGTTTTATTGCAACATTTTTTCGTGATCGCAGTTATTTCTCACATTATCTGAACAACGGAACGTGATGCTATCTTTAATGTGTTCTTTCTGAGCAGATTTATTCAATAAAGAATGAACTCCTAAGAAAATAAGTTTTATAGTAAACATTTACAATTACGATTATTATGCTATTTATATTAACCGAAACATTCATAAAATTTCTAATAATTTAGAGGACTTTTACGAGCAGTAAATCGACGGATGAAGAAGGTAGTGATATTTTTTTTATTGCAAACGTTCTGGGGAATCGTGGTGTGAATCCTGAATCCTGAATCCTGGTTGAGAGGGCTAAGAAGCCCTATGATGGCGACATCGTGTTAAGGAACACCTGGTCGCTCGGGGAACAATATAACAGAATAATTGCAACCTCAAGAAATTTAGGGGGAATTTTATAGTTTAAATAGGAAATAGGATTCTGGTTCGTGGGACATTGGAACTGGGACTTGAAAGGAGGTAATTTATTTTTAGAAGTTATTTGTGGAAAATTTAAATTAAGGGGACAAGTGGGTTTAAGAGCGGCTCTTTTATTTTATTTTATTTTTCAGTGGCCTTTTTTCAGTTTTGTGGGAGGCCTAATATTTTGGTGAGGGGAAGGCATGCATTTTACTGAACGTGGACTAAAGGTATAATTTAAGGTAGGGGTTAGTTTATGATTTCAGGGGAGACGGAAAGGGTAGA
This sequence comes from Catonia carolina, assembly GCA_035578175.1. Lineage (NCBI taxonomy): Eukaryota > Metazoa > Arthropoda > Insecta > Hemiptera > Achilidae > Catonia > Catonia carolina. The sequence continues at coordinate 62,928,456 of JAQMRL010000006.1, forward strand.
GTTTGGCATAATCACCGGCCTTTTTATCTTCTGAGTGTTTATTAATTTAAATTGCGGCTCTTTTCACCGTAGTGGAGTGATTATGCATAGGAACATGGGGACAACTACCAACTGGGGGGAGTGAAAGTGAAAATACGTAGGGTTATATTGAAACATATGTAGGAAATGAAAAGCCCAAGAAAATGGAAAATATAGAAGGAAGAAAAGCTGTAAGACAGGCGATGAAGGGATTAAGGTTCCCTAGAAATGTTTCAGGAGCTGTTATTTTAGGGTTGAAAGTGTGGGAGTGGAAAACTATAAAGGAAAGACTACTAGTGAAAAGCCATTAAGAAACTTTGTCCTTTTCCTTAGTCTAGCTTTTCCAGTTGATAAAATTTTCAGACTGTTTAATTTTACTAATTACTGTTCAGTATTTATTAACGTTCTTAGGTACAAATTTCTACACAAATATTTAATGAACATTCTTAATATCCTTGCAAAATACTTAAACCAAAAATAATTGCACACCAATAATATTAAAAAAATTTCATAAATTAGAAAATAAATAAACTGTGAAACACTCACACGACTTTCTCTTGTTCAACTACCGGCTAGAAATTTTCATAAGTCCCACTGTTCCAGTCACACAACCCAACGTAGACACTAATAAACAAGCTGTTCATGCGACTTTAAATAAATTAAAGAAAAATTGATATTTTTAAATGCAAACTAGAAAAAATTAAATGAGATTTTTAATTACAAAAGAAAACAGTTTTAAAGTCTGACAAAAATGTTTTATTTTTCAATTATATCCGTAAATCTCTCCTCTATTTTCTTTGCAGGTGGAGGTTTGTTAAATTTTGCCTTAATATTTGCAGTAATACAGGAAGCTGCTGAACTTAAATATTCTGACGTAAACGGTAAATTAATAGACCCTATTTTAACCTGCCCTTCTTCTCCTCTTCCTCTTTTCCTCCTTCTCCTTCCCTTCTCCTTCTCCTTCTTCTCCTTCTTCTCCTCCTCCTCCTCCTCCTCCTCCTGCTGCTTCTTCTTCTTCTTCTTCTTCTTCTTCTTCTCCTCCTTCTTCTACTTCTCCTTCTTCTCCTTCCTCTTCTCCTCCTCCTCGTTCTCCTCCTCCTCCTCCTCCTCCTCCTCCTTCTTCTTCTTCTTCTTCTCCTTCTTCTCCTTTTCTTTATCCTTCTCCTTCTATTTCTCCTTCTCCTTCTCCTTCTCCTTCTCCTTCTTCTTCTTCTTCTTCTTCTTCTTCTTCTTCTTCTTCTTCTTCTTCTCCTTCTTCTCCTTCTCCTTCTGTTGCTTCTTCTCCTTCTTCTTCTTCTTCTTCTTCTCCTTCTTCTTCTTCTTCTCCTTCTTCTTCTTCTTCTCCTTCTTCTTCTTCTTCTTCTTCTTATCCTTTTTCTTCTTCCTCTTCTTCTTCTTGTTCTTCTTCTCCTTCTTCTTCAGGTCCCTTGTCAACGGATAACGTTGGCTAGGACCAAAGTCACTTGAGTTTTGTTGATAGCCGCCGAGAAAAGGGTAACCACATTCACATCAAATCAGTCCTGAAGATCCCTTAACCATGATGTTAAACGTCTTCTCATTAATGTTAATTTGAAGCAGATTGTAGATTTTATATTTTAAATAAAATAAAAAAGTATGAAGCAGCAAAGTTTTTTCAAACTAACATAAATTTATTAAAATTTTAAATGTTATCTAAACATTTTAGTTAGTTTTTTAACCAAGTGGGTTACAAAAATATCTATACTACAATATAAACATTTGTGTTTCCAATATAAAATAAAATATCTCTGAAAATTCAATATTATATGAAAATTCTAAAAAAGAAAAATAATGCCTGAAGCGTTTTAGATAATTTTTTCATTTCTGGAAAAGACAGCAAGTTAAATACAATTAGAAATAAATCTACGTATGTTTTTTTTCTGCATATTGTTTCAAAATATATTATTGTGGTATAGAATATTGATATAACTTTTTCTGAAATGTTAACTCAAGCCTATTTCTCTACAGGATATTAAAATACGTCAAAATGTAGACTATATTCAAATTGTACACAATATGCAAATTTCAATTTTATAAACAAATTATTAAAATAATTTGTTTTCTCTTACATTAAATTTGACATATTTCTAAATGTAACTAGGCATATTTAGGAAAATATTTTTTTTTAAATACATTTTAAACGAAAGCTTTATAATGAATAAAAACCTGGTGTGAAATACACACACAATTTTTTCTAGCAAATATAAGTAATAAAACATAACCTATGTTTGATCTTTCATTTATCTTGAGCCGACTTACTGGGCTGCCAAATAAACTTCCAGAACTTCATTTTTTTTGTAATAAAAAACATATCACGGATTTATCTACAAGTCACATCTTTAGATTTAACATAAGATGACAGTAATTGCTACAGTAACATCATACATCATCATCATAATCCGTAAGGGATTATCCATCTCTTTTTAGGTCTTCCCTCGCTCCCTCTAGGTTTATATTTCCATGCTCGCGGAGGAAAATGAGAGAAAAAACCGAGAAAGGATACCCAAATGTAACATCATACATCATCAAAAAAGGAATTCCGCCGAGGCTATCCGACAATACACGGAGTGGGACCATTTTCGTAAAACTGTTGAACAACAATTAAATCTTATTCTTCCCATGACGAAAGAAGACGAAATTGACAATCCAGTTCAACGTTTCAATAAAACTGTTCATAAAGCAGCAGAAATATAAACACCACAACTTGCTATTGACCATCACAATATCTTAAAATGTCCAAAAATATACGGAAACAAATGATTAAAAATACGGTTGAGACGAAGCTGGCAACATTTTATAAACCAAATCCACAAAGTTTTATTTTATTAAGCTGCTAGGAGATGGAAGAACTATTTAGAAACACAATTAAACAATACAATCCTTTAGAAGATTACCATTAGATTAGAACAGCGGTACCCAAACTTCTATCTTTTACGCCCCCTTTTGCCAAAAAGAAAACTTCTCACGCCCCCTTACACAATTTTTTTGGGCAATGAAAAATCACGTATTACATTGAATAACCATACATTTACTTTTTTATTTTTTGTAGCATTCTTCTTCTTAACGTGCCTGTCCGGTTCGAACGTTGGCTACCATCATAGCTATCTTGGTCCTGTCCTCTGCAATGCGGAAAAGTTGGGCATTAGAAGTTGCAATTTAATTTTAACAAGAGACAAAATAAATCAGTGGATGGATGAACTTGCAGTTTTTTTAAAAAAAAAGCTTGATTATTAGAAAGTGCACAACGTAAATCATTGATAAAACCAACATTGCACCGATGCTTTGTTTTTATTGTAACAAGTGCTGAAAACACTTTTTCGCATGATAGGTGCTTGATAAAGATAATTACAATTACTTCCGCTTGCTGTTATATACTGGGGTAAACTTGGTAATACTTAACCCAAAGTGATGCTTTGTCAATTTTATCAAAATCGTTTTTCGCAGCAAAAACATTTTTTTTATTTCTAAAACTTGTTTTTTAAGTAATTCGGGCAGGAAGTCTATGTTGACACTGAAAGGATCCGTTATGGAGGGTAAAGCTATCTCAAAGTCCCGCGCCCCCCTTGACGTGTCTTCACGCCTCCCTTGGGGGGCGCGCCCCCCACTTTGGGAACCGCTGGATTAGAAGGATCAGCTGAACTTTCTCCATCGACCGGCTCGGACTACTCGTTTTGGAAAACCAAGAAAAATTTTAAACGATAAAAAATACCCGTTCCACCTCTAAGTACTTCTGGAGGAAGGTGAGTGAGAAGTCTACACGAGAAAGCAGAAACATTGGGAAAATATTTGCCAATGTTACTAATATTTGGAAAATTACTAATTGACGCTAAATTAAGCGTTGTACAAAAAACAATGTTTAAATAAAAGTTGTAGGTCTTTAAATGTTCTACAACTTTAATTTATTACGCTTCTGCTCTGCATGCATATTAGTCAGCAATCTTAAAAAAATTCTATTAAAGCACAGCCTTATCAAGAATTTCAGCAGATATGGCGTTTATTCTATCTTGTAGAGTATAAAAAATATAGTAAATGACGCGATTTTTAAAAAAATCGTAGGAGTAGTTTTTGACAAAATCGCACAAAATTGCACGAATAAGCTACTGTCGGGTTAACCGATTTTAATGAAAATTTTTGTATCGGGTCCTCTTATGATAAAGTTTCAACTTCGTACGCTATCTCGTTCTTGAGATATTTTGCTCACACATAAACACACACGACATACACACACAGACCAATCGCTAAAAACATGTTTTTTTTGGGTTCAGGGAGCCTGAAACATATATATCAGGTGAAAACTCCATACAAAACAATACTTTCCGTCCATATAAGTATAATGTTATAAGGTAAGAGAAAGTAAAAACTTGGTCAACCGAAAATAGTAAGTAGTTTATTCGTGCAATTTTTCACTTTTTTACGATTTTACGTCGAGGTAAAAAATATTCTTTTTTTAATTATGCGGCCTTAATATATATTTTAAGGAAATATGTAATAATTAAAGTTGTGGTAAATTAAAACCTACAATTATACTTCAAACAGTTTTTCTACAACTCTTATTTTCGCGTCAATTAGTAGTGATTTTTTGTATTTTTCTCTCTAGAATCGGTAAAAAATGATAGCGGCCTTAGTATGCATTTTATGACAAAAGTTTATAAATTAAATTTATAGGAAATTAAAAACCTACAACTTCTATTTCATGCATTTTTTTCTACAGTGCCTAGTTTGCGTCAATTAGTGATTTTCCGTATTTTTAAATCGAACAGTTTGATTTTTATTTAGCGTCATTTAGTCATTATTAAAATTAGGTTATGTTTTTAATTTATTTACACTGGTAAAAGAAAGTCGTGTGAGTGTTTCACACCAGATTTTTTTAATTTATTTAGACGAGAAAATAAAAAATTATAATATTTATAAAATATGAAACTAGGGAAAATTCTGTATGAAGTATTTTAACGGATATGGAACATCATTTCTTAGTTTTAGTTGACTGAGCTTTATAATAATTTGGCATAATATTTTTGAAGGTGAGATTATGCTAGTTTAAAAAGTAGTTAAGAAGAAATTTTCCTTAAATTACTCTACAATAAATCAATAATAGAATACTTAAGTGGTTCTATAAAAATAAATTGTCCGTTAAATGTGTTCTTCTGTTGGCGTCATAATCGTTTTTCTATAACCTCTTCAAAGAAATTTTAGTTGTAGAGATCTTCTTGTATTAGCCTTTAGACGAAATATATTTCTTTTACAATGTACACGTCATAACCAAGTACCGTAAAATACTTCCGTAGTATTTTTGTAAGCGTTTCATTTTTATTTCTCCAAAGATGAGAAATTATTCTAATCCAGACAAAAATCGATACACCTATTATAGTAAATCACCTTTCTTCAACCTCTCAGAAAACAAATTTTTCTAGAGTTTTCTAGAGACGAAACTTCTGCTGTGATTAAACAGAAGTAAGAAAAACAAGCTAAAGTTTTATAAACCACCGGGTCGGTCTAGTGGTAAAGTCGCCCGCCACGAATCAGCTGTTTAACAGCTGATTGTTCGAGACGTAGGTTTAAATCTTAGTAAAGGTAGTACTTTTATAATATGGATTTGAATACTAAACAGTGGTTACCGGTGTACTTTGATCGTTGGGATTCAATTAACCATACTCTCTCAGAAATGGTCGACCTGACTCTGCACAAGACTACACCTCATTTACACATAATCCTTATCTCATTGGATCATGGGGTTGCTTATTGTTCTTAAATTTATCAGATTGCAACTTGCACACATAGGGATAAAAAATAAAAAAATAAAAGTTTTTATATCATACCTCCTTTATCAGCATGCCACGCCCTCTGAAAAGCCGGCTGCATTGGCGTAGTTGGTAACGTGCTTGCCTCTCATCATGCGGTCTTGGGTTCGAATCCCATTTAGGCACGGCATATTTTCATACGTTACAAAAAATCATTTCATCCTTCACCGTCTGCATTAGCAGAAACTGCAGAACGGTCGGACGTGAAACTAAACTAAACAAAAAAAAAACGAAAAGAAAGGTCTTCTGAAAAGCATTTACTGTCCACCCGGCAAATGACACCTTCACTTCATTAACCACAGAGTCTGGCTGTATAATGAAATTCATTACTTTCAGAGGATGTAACTCTGACTATAGTACGTAAAATTTAAGATGAAGCCTGTGTTTAGAACTCCGTGTTTCACCAAATAGAAAACAAAAACATATAAGGTACTGCTAGTTTTAAAGTTTGGTTTTTTGTTATTTTATTGGTATAAATTAATTAAAGGGATACAGCGTACTTTCTAACTCATTACGTCCATCGGGAACGAAAATAACAATTTGTGTTTAGATGCTCTAATTCCTTTACCCTTTGCGCTAAAAGGCTGAATTTTTGCTGAAATTAATTAAAAAACATGCATAAATACTCCTGTAAAACGCCATATTTTTCCTCCTAAAATCGATCGCGCTACATGTTCTGAAACTTGAACTAAGTAAAATGCGCTAAAAAACAAGTAAGTACTGTATACGAGGTGTGGCTATTAAATAACAAGACTGACGTAATAAACTATATTTTAATTTTATACATAATCACTTATTATCACCTTCAATATACACTCCTTCTCTATCCTTACAACGCTCCATGCGAATTTTCCATTGTTGGAAACAGTGCTGGAAGTCATTTTCTGTCAGTTTCTTCAGGACAAGTGCCGCTTTCTCTTTTACAGCTTCCACAGACTCAAATCTTGTCCCTTTTAATGTAGATTCCATCTTAGGAAACAGGTCGAAGTCACATGGTGCAAGATCTGGCGAATGAGAAGGATGTTCTAACACTGAGATGCTGTACTTGGCTACGAACCTCTTAACAGATAACGCGGAATGAGCTGGCGCATTGTCTTGGTGGAGAACCCATGATTTGTCCTTCCACGTTTTGGGGCGTTTTTTCCTTACTTTTTGACGTTGTTTAAAAAGTACCTCAAGGTAGTAATATTGATTAATTGTTTGACCTTCAGGAACCCAGTGAAAGTACACAATCCCATGAATATAAAAACAATTATCATTGCTTTAAATTTTGACTTGCTCATTCGAGCTTTTTTGGCTCTCGGTGAAGTTCGGCTATTCGAGTGCATGGATTGGCGCTTCGTTTCCGGATCATAAGTACAAAACCACGTTTCATCACATATTATCTTCTACCTGTTCCCTAAGGTAAAATCTGCATTAAAAGGGACAAGATTTGAGTATGTGGAAGGTGTAAAAGAGAAAGTGGCACTTGTCCTGAAGGAACTGACAGAAGATGACTTCCAGCACTGTTTCCAACAATGGGAAATTCGCATGGAGCGTTGTAAGGATAGAGAAGGAGTGTATATTAAAGGTGATAATAAGTGATTATGTATAAAATTAAAATAAAGTTTTTTACGTCAGTCTCGGTTTTTAATAGCCACACCTCGTATGAATTAAAAGATTGTTGTGTGAAGTGTTATTTCGTACATATCTACTAAGAGAAGTTAGTGATTGTAAATTTCTTAGACTGAGCTGTTGAAATAAAGAAGAATACAAACATAAAATTCAGTGATTCGTGTTATTATCAATTTCTTTATATTTCAATAATACGTAGACTGAGACGAAAAACAGAATAAGGCATTAAAAAGAAAATAGGTCACTAAAGATTCGCTTAAATTGAATTACTTTTTTTAAGACTCTTAAAATCTTGAATTTAATGGAAAGATTTTATAGAGTACTAATGAAGTAAAAGAGTAAAATGAAGATAATTATTTTTATTGCTCAAGACGTTTTCTAAATAGTACGATTTATATAATAAGTACTTAACCAAAGTTTTAGTTAAAACCAAAATTGATATAGAGAGGTATTAAAGAGATCGAAAACCATATTACAGTTGTAGAGGAGTTTTACCTTCTGAAATCTTTATTATACAACATTTTACCCGACCGCAACTTGAAAACTAAACTTAAAACTTTGCTAAATTTATAAAGTTTTATCGGGAAACAAAAACCAATTTTCTATCTTTTGCTTAGTCTAGTGTATTTTGTTACATCGCCTATTTTTACCGAATGATAGGCCTTAATATTCTATATACTTCTATACCTAACATACGCATAACCTATCTTAATATTATTATTATTGTAAACTTATATAAGCTTACCTTCTTATTACTAAAAGTTAGAAACAATCTGTACAGAAAATCTGAACGTTAAGAAAAATTGGTTACTTCAGTTGAATTGATAAAGATGCTTCGTATTTCTGATACTAAAAAACTTATATACTATAAAAAAAGTTAATGTACATGTTTCATATCTTAATTTTACTCCCACCGCATTACCAATACTTTCTCCTTCCAATAAAAGTTAAGGAACCTGTCATATATATTTACCAACGCAAAAAAGTTTCTTTTTAATTTTTTTATTAAATCCTAATTGACTCTAGTCAATATACCAATGTTGTTGTTTAGGTCATCAGCCAAAAAGCTGGTTTGAACCTGTAGAGGTTTTACTAAGTAAAACGAGGAGTGAAGTGGTTTACCATTACCTTCCTCACCGAGTGGAAAAGTATGCTTATCAGCATGCCGGGCCCTCTGAAAAGCATATATTTTCCACTCTGCAAATGACACCTTCACTTCATTCACCACAGGGTCTGGCTGTATAATGAAATTCATTACTTTCAGAGGTGATAACTCTGATTAGTGTCTTTTACACCTCTACCTCTTCTGTTCTTAAATGGTCCAGTCATTTAATTGGCTGACCATGTGATAAGAAACAGAACTATTTATTTTAGCCCTGCAACGAACAGATTGAGTGTAAATTATTTGACACTCCACCTGTCTGTTATGGGCAAAATATACCAAATGAGTTGAAAAATCTAAAATCAAAACAAATTTACCATTATCTATAACAAAGAAACAACGTGAGCTGACAGTACGTAAACTACACTGGTTAATTGGTAAATACTCACCTCTGTCAAACGAATCAAAAATTATTTTGTATAAATCTCTTTTAAAACCCATGTGGACATATGGGCTTCAATTGTGGGATACATCCAGCACTTCAAACATAAACATATTCGAACGTTTTCAGTCAAAATTCCTGCGGCGGGCCCTGCAAATTCCGTGGTACATCAAAACACTTATATCTATTCCGATCTTAATATTGACTCAGTGAACAAACTATATCAAAATTCAGCCGTAAATATGAAGAAAGACTCAATCATCATCCAAACTTCTTGGCTCTTAATCTGCTAAATAACTTTGATACCGAGTTTTCAAGACTGAAAAGAGATAGTGTTTTTGATTTAGGTTATAGGTTTTAAAGAAATTTGCTAAAATTATTATCATTTTTTTCTTATTAATTTATTACTATTTTTAATTTCATTAACATTATAATGAAATTGTAATAATGTTAACTAACATTTATCAAAATTTCTGATTTTTCTATTTCGTGTGAACAGATTGCAATGTTGCAGACTTGTAAAAAAAAAAAAATCTATAACAAAATCCTTGAATTTGTTTTGTTTTGTTTTTATTGGAGACAATGAAGAAAATCGTGTTATCGAAAGCTGTGAGCAGAAACATTGTTATAATATTCATCAAGTTTGGAAGATGTGAATCATATCCTCTTAAAAAACATAAACTTAAAGTTAAATAATTATATAATTTAGCCTGATATAAATTTATTTTTACCCCGAGAAAAGATGAAATTCATAAAAGGGCCATCTCGGTACAAAGAATTGATATAATATGTTATATAAATTATATAAAATGTTATTAAATCCTTCACAGCTGATATTTAAGAAATCACACATAAACATAACTCCCCTTATATTCCTTCCTCTACTTTTTTTTTTTAATATGCAAGATATTTTTATTTGCAACTGTATAAAATTAACAAGCAAATTTGATAAAGAAAGGACACAAATATTGATAATTTTAAGACATTGAGGAGATCGCTGCCCATTGACAATACTCCAACCGTAATCATTAAGTTCATTATTTTTGTTTAATTTTTTTTCTTTAATTTTGACGACTCATGATAATGAAGTGGGAGTTTAGAAAATCTGGATTTGAACAAATACAATTGTTTACGTCTAGCGTCCAAAGTTTTTTGCGTTTCGTTAACACGTTAGTTCCATATTAATCTTTTGTCGATGTACAGACCAAAATACTTTATCTGTCATTTTGAGGAAGTGGCGCACCATACAAATACTGGAGGACAAAGTTCTTTTCATAAATAAAATGTGACTTGTACAGTTTTAGCAGCGTTAATTTTAATCCTCCATTTTTGAAACCACAATTCAAGATTATTCATTACAAGTTTAAATAAACACGCGCGCGCTCAAACCAATGAAAATATGTTTTTTTTTAATTTAGGAGATCTGAAAACTTGACATGAAAACCATACCTCTTCTACCCTATATATTTCACATAGGTTAAGAGAAATAAAAATGTGTAAAGCCTGCCGCATTGGCGCAGTTGGTAACGTGCTCGCCTCTCATCATGCGGTCCTGGGTTCGAATCCCACTCATGCACGGCATATTTTCATACGTTACAAATAATCATTTCATCCTCATTACACACAGTTACACCCCAACGTCGTCGCTAATGACCTTTGATGTTGATGCGACGTTAAATAAATTTAAAAAAAAAATGTGTAAAATTAATACAACAAATCTTTTTTATATTTTTTCAGTAATCAAACGCATTATGACTAAAACGTTATAAAATAAAATAAATTTTGTAAAATATTATATTATAGTGCTCATGGGAACCGGAGTAAGGTTTATTTATCAACAACTTACGCATATTTATCCAAGACTTGTCAAGTGTGAATAAGCTGTATGTATTAGTTTGGACAACACTGGACTAATATTCCCCGATTTCGGGTTTGAACTGCGACACAACCAACATTCATTCACTTTACCAGATACAAAACACATAATGTTCTACCGAACAGGAAACAGACGATAAAGTTGAGTGTTGAACTAACCTCAGCATACAATTCATCAAATTTACTTCATATTGTTTGCCTTTCCGTCCACTCTAATTCAGTATGATGTGATTGAACCACAAACAGATAATCAAGAATTTCATTTATGTAGGTACTAATAATTTAGCAGATTAATTAACCGGAGGACTCCATCCTTATTCACTGTGAAATGGAAATTGCTTCACTTGCAATTCTATTTCCTAAACTCCATAACTTAACTAGTATTAATCCCGTATAGAATTCCATAAAGTAAATGAACATTTCGTACAGTGCATAGTATCGACTTTAACAATATAATCGACGATCACTACCTCGGCTCTGCCTAATGTATAGTTAAACCTAGAAATTCTAGTTTTGATTCTCATCTAGGCTTGAAATTTTTGGACCTTATCAAAGCCATTTATGTTCAAATAGCAAATCCAAATTCGCTACGATTTACGACAAACGTGAAAACTTTACTCGTTAAACTTTTAACACAATATTATACGTTAAAAGCCAAATCATGATTAAAAATTCAACCATTAGTACTGGAAACAAGAATGTTGTTAACATTTATATGAATCAACATACTATACCTTAACGAACTAGAGACTGCAGATGAAGGCGGAGCATAGTGACCTAGATCACAGCACATTGCCAACTGACTTTCGTTAATCGTATCCTGCGTTCTCACGTAGTGGCCTGGCTGTGGATGACAGCCTAACAAAAAGTCAGCTGGAGTTCGGTGGAACAGAGTGTAACTTAGCGAAGGGGCAACCTCACACCCGACCTTGGCTGTTATTGGCTAGATCTCATCTGCAGTCTTTAATTCGTTCTGGTATAACAGATACTATATGATAGCAGATATTGTATGAACATATTCTATGCTGGTATGTGTAATTGTGACAAAGGTGTAGATTTTCTTCTTTACAATATCAATGAATTTAAATTTACCAGCTAGAAGCAAGTATTAAGAACGGCTTTCAGAAGGCGAGAAATATCCAACATTATTTCTTTAAAATACGGTATAATTTTTTGAAGGTTTACTTCTATGCAGAAATTAGATACGATAAGATTTTTGGATTTCTATCCTGTAAATAATTTTGAAAAATTAAAATAGAAAAAAATTATATATTGTATAATGTAATAATGATATTTGAAGAACTTATCCCAAATAACTTTACATCAAACAAATAAAATAAAATATGATTTAATTTACTCACCAAAAATAAATAGTTTCATAAATATTTTATAATATTTATAAAAACAAATAGAATATAAAATATTTTATAAATATTTTTAATATTTGTTTTATAAATATGTTTTTCTTTAATTTAAAATTATGTAATTGCCAAATAGCCTGTGCTACTTACTAAGCTATTCGCTTTCTAATAGTGAAAAAGTTAAAATCAGTTCTGTGTCTTAAAGGTAAAGGGTGTTAACTCTAATTTTGGCAAAATTAGGTTCGAAAATAAACAATAAATGCTCTATCGAATGGTTTAAAGTATTAACTCGTATCTTTCTTACCTAAATTTTATAAAAGTTGCAGTAAGCACATTAACTCCACTTTTGTATATGATGCGAAAAATTTTTATAATCACTACTATTTTTAATTCTAATTGAATGTTACTCTTTATTGACAATAAGTAATTTTATTTTGAATTATTTTGTTTTTATCTTTTTATAGGCCTCACAATTTGCTTGAATTCTGTATTTTTTCAAACGTTGTTGTGAATAAACTGCTGTTTCTTTATCAGAATAGAATTAGCACAATATGTTTTGTTTTCGTTTAATTAATTCAAGTTCTGTGGGTAGAGAGTTGTAGAAATTAAGAAAGTTGTTTAGTCATTTAAATCTCTGTATCAGAGGCTATATTTGGTACAAACTTTTTTTTAAATCTAACACCTTCAGAAATGTTTAAAAAAGAAAAAACTTCATGTTTTTGGTTTGTCTGAAAAATTACAAAAATGGAGTTAACTTCATTTACTTCTTAGACACGGAGTTTTATTTTTGCTAAGGTAAATAGTTTGACGGAGAAACACAGATATCCATCTCGTAGGTTTGTTTATAAACAGGATGTTTTTCATCATTCTGTGATACTGCCTCGTATTAATTTTCTATGTATAATCAAAGCAGGTGATGTTTTGCTCCAAGCATAAGATGTCAAAAATACTATAATTATTTTTTTTATTTAAACTTATCTGATGTAAGACTTCCTCATTCGTTCTTTTTGAACATTAGCAATGTCCTTTTCAACTTAAAAATTATTTTAAATTATTTTAAAATTTTTAATTGTGGTTTTTCTTTTTTTTTGTTTCAGGAAATCCATTTATGTGCGACTGCCGGCTCTCCTGGATACGATCACTTTTAAACGAAACTCCAAATGAACAAATTAAAACGGCATTAGAAGATGTAACATGTCTTTGGGAAGATGAATTCAGTAATGGTGTTGCACCATTGACAGCAAATAATGCAGCTGTAAGAGGCGGAAGCAGTCATCAAACATCTTCGTCACATATTTATGAATCTGACACAGATGGCTCTTATAAAACATTAGTTGACATACCGCCAGAAAATTTACCATGTCCAGAAGAAGTCCGAAATGGACCTGATCCAGAATATACAAATAGTGAATCAGCTTTACGCGAAAAGAATTCATCAAAGTCGATCATTTCATCAAGCACTCATTCTTTATTACATTTTACAACGATAGTAGCGCTTCTATTGGCAGCAACGTGAATTAAAATTTGTTTACTACATTATAATACTTTTTTATACTAATATAAAGAATAATAATGAAAGTTTAAGTGTGCCCTGAAAAATAATTATTATATTTTATGAATTGGTTTACCAATTTTGTGGCTCTTACATTTTCATAATTACGTAGCGATTGAAATAAAATCAGAAACAAGCAAGAAAGAAAAATGTATTCGTAATGTATTTTTACATAAAAAATATATATTGGTATCGGTCATAAAGAATTAATCGGAATAAGATTCAGTTTTTCATATGTAGCTATTATGAAGAGGTCATAAAAGATTCACAAATAATGGTTTTGTAATTAAGGCTGTTTAATATTTTCTTTGATCTCTTAATCGTTCCATCTTCCCTGAAAATGAACTGTTGTCAATATTATACAGTAATAACATCTATAGGTGGATGACCATTCCTAAAATCTTACTTAATTTTTTTTTAATCTTGTGAGTACGTTACAATCTGTTCAATTTAAGAACAATAAACAACCCCATGTTGGAATGAGATAAAGAAGATGTGTATGACGTGTAAATGATATATACAGACCCAGGCCAGCCATTCGCTTTTTTATTTATTTTATTTAGTAAAATATACATTACAATTTATTACTGTACTAAGCTATATATAATATTTTAAAATATACTAATACGGAAAAACTCTTCTTTACAAAATGTTCTGTTCGCGCATAGGAGTACACAAAAAATGTATTTAAAAAATTTCCCAAGTACTTATAACTACAATAAAAAATATCATTGTAACATCTAAAAGGATTCAAGAATTAAGTTAAACAGTTTCTCGTTTTAAAAAAGCATTGAATAAAAATGACAAACGCCATTAAATTTACACAAATATCAGTAATAATACTAATTTTAATAAATTAGTCATTTTAAAACTTGGAAAAAATTTTTCAAGTTCTTGGTCGTAGATTGATAGGATATGATATTTCAGTTTATGGTTAATAGATGTTGTGACATATTACTCTGTGCATAGGATGGAAGTGCGTTAACGAACAGCTCATTCGTGAGAGTGTATGGTAATTAAAGTACACCGGTAACCACTGTCTAGTGTTCAAATAAGTATAAAAGTGACTACCTTTACTAGGATTTGAACCAGGAACCTTCGTCTCAGAAAATCAGGTGTTAAGCAACTGACTTGCGGCGACGACTTTACCTCTAGATTAACCTACTGGGTCCATACTTAAAATGTATATGTAAATAACAAATAAACGATATGTAATTTAAGGAAAAAAATTTTTATGACAAATAAAATATTAAACACATAACACCGAAAATACAGCCAGTAATAATTAGATTCAAGCCTCTTTTTAATCTTCATGGAAAATATTTTCAATTACTCCTAAAACAAAAACGTTACATTTTCAAATATCTCTACTGATTCTTCTGGACATATGCATATCAAATGTATGGTTGTGACTGTTTGATTGGTCTGTTTCACAAACGGCTAGCCATTTTTCAATGGCCTACTCTACAGTAGATTACTTAAGATTACAACAGTACAGTTTAGCCACCGATTACGTGTTGTATTTTTTATTTCAAACGGGATATCTTAGTACCACGCACCAAAAAGTAAAATTGTGTATTTTTTTGGAACAGAATTCAAGGGAAGCTTTCGAAATTTGTTTTCTTCAATCATTGGTAAGGATAAACAAAATCGTACTATACCATTAATTTTTACAAACATGTATTTACAGTTTCTAAAAATATTTTTTTAGTTATTGACCAGGCCTTCGGGGTAGCCCAATCAGTCAGCTAGTAGAAAGTCGCTATTATTTGTTAAGTAATACTGGTTGGGCAAGCGACTTTGTATGGTGACCAGAAGATAGCCTTCCATGAACAAACTCTACTAGGAGTCCCCGTTTAAATTCATACCTAATAATCATGCATATATCACGCCAAATAATACAGCAAAGCAGCGATCAAATTGGGTACTTGTACCCAATGTACAGTTTTCGATAACAAATGAAAAAAGCTAAAAAAATTACTGACCATCTTCAGCTTAAAAGTAAACTGTCTCTCTGCCATTCTATATTTCTATAACTAAACAGTGTTTCATTCCACCCTGAGAAAACATAACCGTTGGTTGTACTGCTCGAGTCCTAGCTCTGTGTAGTTGCGGGTAGAAGTGTACTGGTGAGGTATATTGAATGAGTGACGCATGCTGGAAGAACGATTGTTGTATTACTCTGATACAAAACATTCGTTTTCAAATTTTCCGTATTTAACATATTGTTTGTATTTATAACAATTATTATAAAATTATCGTAAGTTAAATTTTATGAATCCAACCAAGTTCGAGTACCCCGGTAGGTATTTCTTAAATTAATGCGCCGGATGATAAGAATATGTATTTAGTCTAGGTAGTACACGCTACCACTACAAATCCAGCAGCTGTGAAACACTATTAATTCATTCATACCTTCATTCATTCTCCCACTACTATAACTACGCACTGCATTCCTCCCAACTACACGGAACTGGGACTTACTGTGGGAAAACAGTACATCACTTGTTTTCCCACATTCAGTATTTAATGAAAACGTAAATTTTAAATCATAATAAAATCTAAAATAATATTGTTTATCAGGAGAGGGTTTAAAGAGATCTTAGTAAAAGTTTAAAGCAAAAAATTACTGTACGGTATAGCAGCCTTAACGAGCTCTAATTTGTACAGAATATAATTTTTTACTGAATTTAATCATTTTTAAAATAATGAGATTTTTATTATTATTATTATTAAATACTTTATGTAACTTTTATTAAAATATATTTATTTCTTGTCTTGTTAGTACTTGGTGTAAATAACAAACTAAAATTTAGTACACTATTTTAATTAATGTAAAATTGTATTTC
Organism: Catonia carolina; assembly: GCA_035578175.1. NCBI lineage: Eukaryota > Metazoa > Arthropoda > Insecta > Hemiptera > Achilidae > Catonia > Catonia carolina. Next base: position 62,945,085 of record JAQMRL010000006.1, read on the forward strand.
TTTTTTTCTGTAAAAAAAAAGAATTTATTACTACTGCCCTAATGGTACTATTTAATGAAAAATATATGAACTGAGAGAAAAATTAATAAAAAAATATATATATATAATCATAATGATGTAATAGAATATTTTAATTATTAATTTTTTTATTTTATATTCATTATTACTTTAAAAGATGTATATTTTGATGTATATAATAAAATTTTCTAATGTGTAGTATGTAATTTATTTAGTAATTTTGTAATTGGTAAATAATAATTATTATAATATTAATAGAAAGAGTGATCAAAAATTTTGCAATTTTATTAACAATTTTTTAAATATAGGGTGGTTTCTTTAAGTGAATCAATATTGACATCTGATAAACTATAAAAATGTTAAGAAAACTTTAAATTGGGAACATTCCCGACTTTTTTCCAATATTAATTAATCTTCTTCTTCTTACTATCAAGGATAGGTATAAGCCTGTTCCAAACTCACAAGCCATACTGTACGTCTACACAAACACGAGACACTCCCACCCGTACATCTCGACTACTGCCATCTTCTTCGAGGTCTTCCCACCTCCCTTCTTCCAACTGGAACATATTCCGTCACTTTTAAAGGTATTCTCTCCTCTGGCATCCGTTCCAAATGTTGCCTCCATTGATTCCGATACTCCTCCACTTTTTCATTCAAGCTAAATACACCCAACTCGAATCTAATTTCCTCGTTATGTATTAGACCCAGCCTCGAGCAGCCCTTTACCCTTCTTAAAAACCTCATTTCAGCCCCTATTTTAATTAATAACAATTATATTAGCATTTTTGGAAAAAAGTCAATTTTCCACATAGGGCGGAAAACTACAAATTGTTATATTACAACCCCTACCTAATTGTTATGACAGATTTTTATAAAACATAATTTTAAATCTTTCTTCTGTTGTAATTTTTCTCAAACCCAATTGTTTATCAGCTACAGTCGTTACAGAAAAAATAAACAAAGATATTAATAAATATTTGATTGATAGATACTTCTCAGTTAAGTTCAAATCCTCAGAAACAAATTTACAACCTATCTAAACTGCATTGGCGCAGTTGGTAACGTGCTCGCCTCTCATCATGCGGTCTTGGGTTCGAATCCCATTCAAGCACGGCATATTTTCATACGTTACAAAAAAATCATTTCATCTGTCACCGTCTGCATTAGCAGTATTTGCAGAACAGTCGGACGTTAAACCAAAAAAAAAAAAAAAAAATATCTAAACAGGAGTTCCAGAACGTAAATATTCTTGTTTTCTACCTGTACAGACTATAAACCGCCGATTTGCCCATTGGCACAAACACTACAAAAGTCACTTTTGCCGATTATATTGTCATTTAATCAATTCATAAAGATGTAGTTATCTCAGCGTCTAAGAATCTGCAACATCTGAATAGAATAAAAGACTGGTAAAACAGATGGGGAATGAAGACAAATGAAAAAAAAAATATGCAGAGTATATTTAATACAACACACAAGTAACCGAAGCATTCTCTGCTAATATCTTGGTTACATCTTGACAAACGCCTGTATTGGAAAACGCATTTATACAAAAGGTACGAGCTAAACACAAAAATTAAACAGTTTTATTGGATATTAAAAATAAACAGTCAACAATATTTTTATTTAAACAGCTATCAAAATTACTCAGAATACAGCATAAACTTGGTACATAGAAACGCATATACATTACACAGATTTTCACAATTTTTAATAAGATATAAAGACATATAGTATATAACATTTTAATCACATAAAAATCGTCTTACCATTTCACTCTTACACAAATAATTTAGTACCTAAGAATGAGATAGTGAGGTGATTTGTGGGTAATTTGAGTTCCTTGATATTTATTACTGCTGCATTGATTTCTGGTTGAACTGTAAGAATGTGTAAATATCTTTGTAATTTGTTGTTCGTTATGTACCAAGTTGATCGCTGTGATTTTCCTGAGTAGTTCCGATTTGAAACTTTTGCCGGATTTCAATGTTGAAATGACTTGCCAAGCCCTATAATTGGATTCAAAAACTGTTAGCAAAGAATTTTATATTATAAAGAATTGTTACAATTTTATATCTCGTGATAGACGGTCAGATGTATTGATGGACATCACAAAAGTCCAAATTTTAAGAACCTTAACTTCTAAAATTAAAAAATTATAATCAACAAAAATTTGATCACTCTTTGCTATAATATACTGGCTTAAATACCTTCCGTTTTTATTTCTTTGTGTACATTGAATTTTTAGAATTATTGTTATGCTTAACTAGATAACTATTATTGTTTGTGTTATTAGAAATTAGGGTAAAATTACTAAAATTTGAAAATGTTCCGACGCAAGAATCATCTTCGTTTTAAAACAACAATTACGAACAATCGTCCAAATGTTTTAAGAAATTTTTTTTATTATTAGAGATGAAAATTCAACAAAAATTGCAGTTCTATGTACAAATATAACTAATAATGTTACTTACATATTCTTATGAAACTAACTTCATTCATACTCAAAGATTTTCCAAAAAATCAGTTTAAAAATCTACGGTAAAATTTTATTACTTGCGAAAAAGTTTTTTAGATTAAATACAGGGTGATTCATGAAGTTCTCCCCCCACTTCTACAGCACATTGTACTAGTAAAAATAATGAAAAAATGTTATATAAACATAGGTCCGAAAACGCTTCGTTAGCGAGTTACAGCTAGCGAAAGTTTCGCCTGGATTTCAGTTCACCAGGTGAAATGAGGTCTTCCTGGAATTGTGGTAAGGTAGATTAAGGGGCAAATTCAATCATTTCTTATGGTTTTTGATCTGATAAATTGAATAAAACAGGTCCCAGATCTGTAAGTTAAATAGTTTTTAAGAAAACCAGTGTCAAATGCAAACAATGGAGTGAAAAACTTATTTTTTCATCTTTGGGCAAGGATAACTGTGTTATTTCACCAAGAAACAGTTAAAATTTTTCAATAAAACATGTAGAAAATTTTATTCTGAACAAACCGGTGTAAATTAAGTACACAGAAAGCGAATAGATGTTTGATTAAATGAGTTTTTATTCATAAGAGTACAAAGTAAAATTAACCGGAAAAACTAAAATGAAAAAATGTGTTTTTTTCACTCCATTTTTTTGCATTTGACACTGGTTTTCTCAAAAACTATTCGCTTTCTGTGTACTTTATTTACACCGGTTTGTTCAGAATAAAATTTTCTACATTTTTTATTGAAAATTTTTAACTGTTTCTTGGTGAAATAACAAAGTTATTCTTGCCCAAAGATGAAAAAATGTGATTTTCACTCCATTTTTTGCATTTGACACTGGTTTTCTCAAAAACTATTTAACTTACAGTTCTGGGACCTGTTTTATTCAATTTATCAGATCAAAAACCATAAGAAATGATTGAATTTGCCCCTTAACCTACCTTACCACAATTCCAGGAAGACCTCATTTCACCTGGTGAACTGAAATCCAGGCGAAACTTTCGCTAGCTGTAACTCGCTAACGAAGCGTTTTCGGACCTATGTTTATATAACATTTTTTCATTATTTTTACTAGTACAATGTGCTGTAGAAGTGGGGGGAGAACTTCATGAATCACCCTGTATATGGTCAGTTTCATTTATCTTTCGAATTAATATAAACTGTACAATTAGTTGAATAAAAAGTGTAAAAATAGAGATTATGACTTCTCTTAAGGGGATACGGGAGTCCTATACTGCACCATGTTAACATAAGGAACATTTTCTCAGCTGTCATTGGCCAGATCATTGTCAAATTTTTTGTACCAGTTTAGAGTACTTTTATACAGATTTTGTCATAGGAATTGTGCCATTTTTCAATTTATATCTCAGGAAAAAATATTTTCCATACGCAACTCTAATAAATATAAAAATGACCATTAAATAGCACATAAAATTATAATGGAAATGATGAGAAGGAAACGCCAAAGACTCAAGATGTATATCAATAGTATAGAACTATCCTAAAAATTTCAACTTATTCGGTTAAGGGGTTGCTGAGAAAATGTTCCTTTAGTGCTAAAAATTCACTTCACGGGAAAATGAAACTAACTGAAAATTGTACGTACACAAAACAAGTTGACTATATGGTTGTTCAACCCAAACGTTCAAAACAACAATCAGCTGCTTTTGAATGCATTAAAAAACACTACAACCAACATAATAAGCATAAAAATACCTTCAAATTAAAAAAAGAATATGGAAATAGCTATATTCAAACTGAAGTTTTTTCTATGAAGCGGGGTTTTACTGTAATTCTATTCGACATAGATACAACTACCGTATAGGAATCAAAGTTATGATTCATTCTTTAAAAACACGAATTTAATACTCGTATAACCTTTTAAGGGAACTTAAAAACCCACAAGTAGGGAGGGTGAAATTAAATCTTATAAATTGATTCTCAGAGTCGAGAAGTCCTGATTTGTGAACCGGCTGATCAACTATTTTTGGAATAAGGTGTCGAGACCTAGGTGACTGAAGGATGTACAGCGGAATGTGGAGGAACTTGGAATCACTAAACAAGACCTGCTAACAAAATCAGCTAAGTATAACCAACTAGTCAAGGCTAATATGGTAACATTCGAACCAAAAACCAGAAGAGTGTACAACAGGGTGTTTACCGACGAAGACCGGAAACAGAGATCGTAACTTTTTAAGAAAATGTGGGCTAAACGAAAGAAAGCCACGCTTAGAGGAGCGCGCTTTTCAACGAAACCCAACACTGGAACAGACCTAAACTTGAACGAGAGTGATCCCATGAGGTCTCAAATGTAAAAAAAAAAAATGATTCATAATTTAAATTCATAGAAATTCAATTCATTTTCTAAAAAAAATATAAATGTTTGTAAATTTATTTAAATATGTTTTTCATAATAATCTGAATGTAAAAATTATATTTACTAAAAATATCCAGCAAATAGATTTAATTATTTTTTTCCCAAATCGCTCCATTTGAATTGATGTTTTATATGTAAATAATTAATATATAACGATAAATGTATAGAACTATAGAGGTAAATAATAAATATATAATACACTGATTAGGTATAATGAAATTTTTTAACCATTTTAATTGTTTGCATTTTCTTAATAAATTGTTTAATTGGGCGTTTAATAAATTTTATAATATTGTAAAAATGTATTAGATATTTGGATCATAAATTGTTCAGTTAAAATTCGCTTAAATTACGTAACTGTAAAGATCCCGGTCGTACTTATAAATAAGATTTAATAATTTTTTAAATAATTTAATTTCTACATAATTCGTTAATCACCAAGAGATTATTTGTAAAATAAACTTAATGTAATTTTTGTTGCACAATATGAGAAAATTCATCAAAAAGGCACTAAACTTCTCAAGTTTCAAGAAAAAGTTATTATTCACTATAAAATAGTAATTTATTTACAGCAATTCAAATAAAATATTTTTTAAGTTTGTTATGAACTTTTAGGAGTAAAGTATGTGGAATCTTAATTTGTCCTGGAGTTCACAATTTCTTATAAATTAATTTAACAATATTTTTAGATTACTTGTATGATCTTTTAAGGTATTGTTGAAATTAATTAACCAATAACCTTTAAGAAGTAATGTACTATTTAAATAGAGTAAGTAAATCATATGGTTTATGCATTAACTTAATTTTTTTGTAGTATACATACTGAAATCACGAGATTGCCTTTTGCGTATGGATGGGCTGTGAGGAAGGGAAATGAAAATTTAACAGTGCTGCCAACCTCAACAGTGAGACACAACTCGTAAATTTCACTACCGTGCAGTTTCTACGAACATTTTGAAATCAACTTATAAGAAATAAATGTGAGCTGTAATATTGCCTATAGCTTAATTACATGACTATAAATGTTTGATTTACTATAATTACCAGCTAGCTTATTCCATTGAAACAAATTTTTTTTCTACTAATGAATCGCCTTCTTTACTACTACTGTAACCGGCGTCTACACTATCAGTCTCACTAGTATTTACCTAAGCGTTTCCTTTTTTTACCAGGTTTCAACAAAACTGTTGAAGAATAGCTTCTTCACGTCTTTAATTTTCTTCTTTATTTTTAGAATTTGCGGAAAAAGAAACATCACAGTAATTATCCACTCGCTCATGGCTTTTGTTAAGAGGTACGGAAATATATTTTTGTTTAGCTTCACTTCACAGTATTATTACACTGCATATTAGATTTCGTTCAGCACTGTGAATAGTCTGCCCACGTTTTTGAGAAACTAACATTTCTGTTTACGGTAACAAACAGTTATATTCGTACAGTTAACCTACAAAAGGTTCGCGATATACTGTAAATGCTCTGGGTATAGTATCCTTTTGGAACCTACACTAAAATATACCATCAAGTATAGAAATCATACTGCTCAAAATATAATACTAAATTTAAAATAATATGCAAGAACAAATTTATGATCCAAAAAAATAATTTTAACATTGATTTATGTAAATATTGATTTAATTAATAAATATTTTTATCAATGAATGTGTAAATAAGACCGTTTATAAATTTTAGAATTTATTATTCATATTGTTTTTAAAATAAGATTAATTTTAAATTACGTATGTGTGCGCGCACATTTTAAATAATTAATTAATTTTAAATTTTATTATTCTGCACAAAATTTATGTTTTAAATACATCCATACATACATAACATACATTATACAAAGTAAATTAATTAAATAATTAACTAATTTAATAAAGAACTGATTATAATAATTAATTATAATTATTTATTTTCATAAAAATATAGAAATATGTGTAAAAATGTTTTGTTATTATTTCATTAATCCATCTAACTCCTTGAAATACTTCTCCTTCTCCTTTGTCTTCATCTTCTACTTCTTTTTGTTTTTCCTTCTTCTTCTCCTCCTCTTCCTGCTCCTCCTCCTCCTCCTCCTCCTTTCCTTCTCCTTCTTTTTCAGCCTGCCCTTGGTGTAGCGATAATTGCAACTTGCTACTACGCCAGAGACCCTGGGTTTAATTTCCAGTCAGGTCTAGAAGAGGATTCTTGCTAAATCCATTGCTGTGTGCGATGTATTTTTTCTTATTCTTCTAAGCTTCTTACGGTATTATCGAAATAGTATTATTTCCAGCACCAAAATATTTTGTGTCATTATAAATAAGTCGTTTTAGATAAATTTAATAAATTCTGAGATATTAAAAATTACAAAATTTAATGGCTGCCGTTTTGAAATTTCTCATCAAAGATTTTCCGTATTTTCCTCCCTATTAAAAAAGTCAGTTTAAAATAAATAATAAATTTTATTAAGCTACCTCAAACCGTTTTTGAGAAACAAATCTCATTAAAATGAAACATACACAATATGGCGAAGAGAGGGGAAGAATGCTTTTTGTGACTATGGTCATTGGATCTGTTTTGTCAGAATCTTAGGTAGAATCACTTCCCAGAGTTTGGCCACCTTTTAAAACCACTCTATATAATTCACACAAATAATCTTCTTATTCTACCATTCAAGAATTAGATCGTAGGACCGGTTGCGCCATCCCCTAGCCACTGGTCACCCCAGATCACACCTTCAATAGATCTGTATTTACGTATGGCCAGTCTAGAAATTCTGTGTGAAGACTTTTTTTGAAGAAGATCGGTCCATTTCCTCCATAACCGTCGCCGGCCGCATTGGCGTAGTTGGTAACGTGCTCGCCTCTCATCATGCGGTCTTGGGTTTGAATCCCATTCAGGCACGGCATATTTTCATACGTTACAAAAAATTATTTCATCCTTCACCGACTGCATTAGCAGTAATTGCAGAACAGTCAGACGTTAAACCAAAAAAAAAAAAATCCATAACCGTCTTCTTGAGAAAACCAACACCTAATTTTGGCTGTATATCATCATTTCTAAACTGATCCATTCTTTTATAACTCTTAACACTTTTTAAAAAGTACATCTCTGCAGACTTGAAGGAGTTTCTAAACATCTTCCAACATCAAGGTCTTACTGCCAAATTTTAATATTGGAATAACCATTGAGTTATAGAATTATCAATTTGTCAGTTCGGAAATTTCCTTTCAAATGCTGACGTATTGTACCATGAACTCTATTAAATCTTTTTACTTTTGTAATACATCATTTTCTTTTTCATAAAACTCTTCAAATCGGATATAATTTTTTTTTTTTTTTTTATTTAACGTCGCATCAACATCAAGGTCATTAGCGACAACGTTGGGGTGTAACTGTGTGTAATGAGGATGAAATGATTATTTGTAACGTATGAAAATATGCCATGCCTGAGTGGGATTCGAACCCAGGACCGAATGATGAGAGGCGAGCACGTTACCAACTGCAACTGCGCCAATGCGGCCGGCAGGATATAATATTATTTTGGGGTAATTCATCAGAGAATAATATGAAAAGGGTTTCTTAAAATTTAAAAACCAGTTATAGATATAGATAATAAAAGCAAACCATTATTTAAGGAGTCTCTATTTCTTACAGTTGTTTTTTTTGTACATTTTAGAAGTGATAATGTATGTAAAGCAAAATACCTTTTTACTGAATTTAAATGTTCACAATCACAACACAAGAAATAGAATTAATTATTGTGTAGCTAATCACAACACAAATTTTTTTTCGAACACAAACCTACTTATGTAGGTAAAAAATACATTAATATATGAGCACAAGTTTTAAGAAGCTGTGATAATCTAAATTTATTTTTATGGTTCATATGTATCAAATAGAACTCTGCATACAGATTTGCACACTAATTACATGAATGAAGTATTTTATCAAGTTTTTTTTTAAAAGTTATATCGTCAATTTATGAATAGATTTTAATTCGATAAAAACTCTTTTATTAGATAAATATTTATCATGCGATACTGGAGAGTGTTCGTACCTATGCTGCGGAAATACTTGGTCAATACGGGTATTAGCAAAGAAACAGAAGGATCGCCTAAAAGCGGTGGAGATGAATTTCTGGAGGCGGAGCTGTGGTGTGACGCGGATCGATCAAATTCCAAATTCTGAAATTAGGAGAAGAATCGGCGTTCAAGGAAATATCATTGATACCATAACCTGGAAACAGTTAAAATGGTTTGGGCATTCGCAGAGGATGGAGGATGGTAGGTGGCCAAAGAGGGTATGAGAGTGGACGCCAGCCGGTAGAAGAAGGAGGGTAGGCCGGAAGTGACATGGTTGGATGGGGTGCAGGAGGCCATGTCTTTGCGATGACTCTCCGATGGAAACTGGCAAGACAGAGAGAGGTGGTGCTTAGGAAGCGAGATACGGCTGGGGCTGTAAATCCTCCCATGAATATATACCCTTTTGTACGTAATCTACATGCACCAAATTTACCAGACAACCCAAGAAGAAGGCTTCATTAAAGATGGAGCAGAGATATTTTTTAATTCAACACCCACAGGTAAATGATTCCAGAACCAACCTAAATTAAATAAATCTACTAAAAATTATATACAATTAATTTTAATTAAATAAATCCTTATCTAAAAAATAAATACCGTCGAAGTCCTACTGGTGAGTGGTGTTCTTTTCTAAGTTCCTAAATTAGTCATATTTTTATGTTTTTCATCATATATTCTCTAGTTGTAAAATTATTTGTGCAGTTGTGAATGAAGATTTTAAAAAGTAAAGAAGTAAACACCGATGAAAACTGTGTATTATTTGGTAAAAAATCTCATATGACATAGTGGTAATAAATGAACGGGTAAGTAATAAATTTATCATAGAGTTAATATTTTGGTTTATTATCTTTACATGTCCTATACTCCTTTTTCTGAATAACTTGGATCCAGTTACGAACAAACAAAATTAGGAAAAATGACTGACCTGCCCCAGAATTGCTCCATGAAGTTATACCTTTATCCTCACTAGATATTTACCTCTAAAGCTATCAAATTTGATTTCGTACTGGAAATGTTTAAATTTAACATTAATAATTAAGAAGAAAAATTATTTAATGATAACAAAGTTTATTGATAAATAAAGAAAAAACCTTTAAACTCTTTTAATGTGCACTTTAAATCTCATTTCAATCTGGTAATAAAATCACAATGACAAAGCCATTGCACCTAAATAAAAGTTACGCCAGTGTGACAGATTATGTCCAGTATTTATAGCAAGAGTTACTGGAATGGGTCAGTTAAAGTGAGAAAGATCAATGAGAAAAAACAGATGGTGCTTTCCAGTAGTATGGGGAAGAGAGAGTATAGTTCATAAAATTGTTTAAAAAAGAAAAACGAATGAGGGAAGGAGCTTTATACGGAACAATTGACCGCAAAGGATTTCAGGATTGTAAAAAAAATTATAGCGGTGTGAGTATCGAGAGTGAAGTTTTCAAAAAAAGTGAAAGGATGAGAGGAAATATGGAGGAGCATGAGATGAAAAGAGTAAAATATTTATAACAGTGACGTCACCCTCGACAGCTGTCTCATTTAAAATGGCTTAACTCTTTTGAAATATATATACGACTTAAAATATACGCCATATAACAAGATTTTGTCTCCTCTATAATGCCGAGTAACAACGGACATTACATTTACAGAACAGAGTGTAATGTTGCAGTCGTGCACAATGTAAAAAAAATTGTAATGCTTTTTTATAAAGAGTCATCATAAAAATTGCCTCACTGAATCCCACACTCAAAGTATTACATAATTTTCTTCTTTTTTATTTGTATCTAGTTCTGAGAACATTAGTGTTAATGCTAGGATGAAATATTCCCACTTCATATTAAACTTTCATCCTTACAAAAAAAAAGTTACACTGTTATAATAAAACCAAACACTTCCTTTATTATATATCGTTTTAATTTTTCGAATAATTCTCCTCTTAATGACTGACGCCACTGGTAAACAAGCTATTCACGCATCACAACACTTACAAGATTGTTTTTTATTGCACTTAACACTTTAGAAGTGATTATTTTTATTACAAAAAAGTTCATACAATAGTCAAATTATTATACTTGGCATATTCATAAAGTATGCCCATTACAGACAGTTGGAGTGTCAAGTTATTTGCAATCAATCTATTAGTTCCAGGGTTACAAAAAATAGTTCTGTTTCTTATAGAATGATCAGCCAATTATATGACTGAATCATTTAAGAATAGAAGAGGTAGAGGTGTAAAAGACACTAGTCAGAGTTATCTCCTCTGGAGTATTGAATTTCATTTTATTATACAGCCAGATCCTGTGGTGAATGAAGTGAAGGTGTCAATTGCAAGGGGGAAAATATATGCTTTTCAGAAGCCCCGGCATGGTGAAATGCATACTTTTAAACTCAGTAAGGCAAAGGTAAACCAACTTACTCCTTACTTGTACTTGTTACTTGTGTACTTGCGTACTTGTACTTAGTTAAACCTCTAGAGGTTCAAACCAATCTTTTGGCTGATATCTTAAACAACAACATCCATAAGGGCTGTTAAAAAAGTATTTGTTAGAAATATTTTTATTGACGGTTTCAGTTTTCTATTAACCTACTCCACTATTTTACATAGTCACCATTCACTTTTCAGCACTTTTCATAACGATGCACCGGCTTCTTTCTTAAGGAAAGACTGTACTTTGTATCCCGCCAATGTTAAATTTTCTATTTTTAGGTACATTTTTCATAGGATTGGTAAAAGATAGGGAAATTAAATTTTACATACCATAGATGTCGAGTTTCTTCTCGAGCTACTGACATTTTTTCAATTAATTCTTTGGACCATACCATTTTTTTTAAATATTACGAATAACATGAAATTTTTACAAATTGTTTTCTACGTTTTTTCCGTATTACTAATTTTTGGAGCCTCTGAGGAAGTCATAAAAATGTCGGTATGTGGATATACAAGATAATTAACTGGTAAAAATTTCAGCCTGGTAGGTGCATTGGTTTCTGAGAAAAATGTACCTAGTGTTAAAAATCTAAATTTACGGGAAAACTCAAGAAACAAGAACGCACAAATCAAAAACAAAATGTACAAAAACAAGTGAATTCCCCATCAACAGTTGTTTAGAAAGCTGAAACAACAGCTGAGAATACAAAAAACAGTGATGCAGATATTTTATAAACTAAAATTCTTTTTGCACTAAAACGAGCAGTATAAAATTGTGAAAAATATTCGTTCTTGGTAACATAAATTTTCTGTGTAAACTTGATAAAAACTTAATTTTTTCAAAAAAAAATATTTTTTTGACGTAATTTAATGTTTTTTGTGGTAGATCTAGACCTAAACTATTGAAAAATAGTAATCCCGTGAAGACGCATCCTCTGCCAGTAGTGTGCCGATGGTTTGTCAGAACCCGGTGAGCACAAATCTCGGTTGACGGACCAATATTCGCGGTGGGCATCGCTTGCGGAAGCGGGAGATTGTGGTGATATGAATCAAAATCATAGGAGCCAATTTTGAGAAAATTGCTAAAAAGTTAAAATTGTACAAATACAAACATCTAATCATTAACCATTTCAGTGCCAAAACAATATTTAAAAGTTTGGTCTAAAGTGCCATCTAATTTGAATAAGGGTGTACAAAAAGTACCAGCCCTTATTTCGAAAACTTGCTGGCGTAAGCCTGCCATTTCCGACCAAAATTTCAACGTTACAGAAAAATAAAATGTCCTGTTAAAAATTAATTTTTATTGTTATCATAAAAAAAAGAAATCGTTCCAACACTAAAAATATTCAAAATAGTTTTTTTGTTTATTTAAAGTCACTTCGACAGCTAGGTCATTAGCAACTACTGTGGGTTTTGGTACCTTAACAGTGGTTTTAACTTGTTAAAATTTCCTAACCCTATTCGGGAGTCGAACCCAGGACCTTTTGCTTTGTACGCTAACGCACTAGTCACTACGCCATGGAGGCAGTTTCAAAATCTTTTCATTAATTTTTGTTTAAAAGTTTTTTTAGAAATGTTCGGTTATCCGGACTTTGGGACTGTCACCGCCAACCATTCTAATTAATCATTTACTGTGTTGCCAGCCTTCAATACTTCTTCCGGCCGTTGTTGGCGCGGTAGGGCCTTTGGCGGCGTACTGACAAACCTTTCGGTTGCGTACCGACAGAGGGCTTTGTTGCCAAGGCCGAGTGAGTAACCGCCCCCTACCACAGCGCTCTCAGTAGCTATACAAGCGCACTGCACTGAGCCGCTCAGTGCCCTTTATCAGGGCCATCCTGAGCAACCTGGCACACTTCCTGGGCAACTTTTCTGGGCAACCTGAGCCACGCGCTGCCTACACCGATCTCCTTCGAGACCGGCACAGCGGTCCTTCTTAGGACCAACTCGTTAAGGTTTACACTGGCCTTTTTCAGGGCCATCAGCCACCTCTTTCCGTCCCGGCGGACACACACATAAACGGCCCTCTTCAGGGCCACCAAACAGAAAAGGTTTGCCACTTAATGTCGCCATCCGGTGACAGCACTTTATGCATAACTTACTGGTGTCCGGTAAACCGGATGTTATAACTACGTATAATATATCTACCTCCTGATTTCTGGACGTTGTTACTGGAAGGGTTAAAAAATACATTTATAACAGGCTACTTCTGGTTGACTGATTTTGATGAAAATGTTCGTGCCGGGTCTTCCAATGTAGCCAACTTATGTTCCACATTCCAACTTTGTACGATTTTCCGTTTTTCAGTTATTTATTCACAGAATAGCACAAAGAACAAATATATGATTTTAGACTTAAAGGATCTGAAAATTTGTATTTCCGTTGATAACTCGAATTCGAAAACTTGACATGAAAACATAACATTACTTACCTATTCATATAGAGAAAGAGAAAGTAATTAGGCCTATACCAAAAATCACGTATAAAACGTCGTATAGATAAATATTAGAGAAATTAAATACATAATCTTATTTATCTAATTGCGTCCGACCAATCATCTGGGTAAACTTTCTTAGGGGATTTCTTTGGAGGGTTTCTTTGAAGGGTGATATTAGGGGTTGTACTGCTAATGGTCTCCAATCAATGTTGACACTTTCTTCTTTTTCTTAACCGAAGGGAGAGATAATTTTTGATAAAATCAAGAAATCTAGAAGCATTACATTTCTGAGTTTATGTTAGAAATCATTTTAAAAATGGCTTGTCATTTTTAACATTAGGGAATTAAATGAGTCATTTATAACAATAATTGCAAACAGAAAAATAAGTTATTAAGAACTAATGTTACTCAGTAGTGGCTACCATCGTAAAGAAAGTTTGTTTATTTCTAATGTGTGTACGTTGTAATCTGTTCAATTTTAGAACGGTAAGTAACCCCATGACCCAATGGAGATGAGGATGATAGGTGTGTAAAGGAGGTGTAGTCTTGTACAGACTCAAACCGATTATTCCTGAGAGAGTACAGTTAATTGAACCCCAATCATCAACGTACACTGGTAACTACCGTCTAGTATTCAAATTCATATAAAATTAACTACCTTTACCAGGATTTGAACCACGGAACCGTCGTCTCCAAATATCAGCTGTTAGACAACTGACTATTTATAGTCCTTACTGACTAACTGACTCATTCTCCTATATCTAATTCACTAAATTTAGGAATTCTCCCTTGCACAATAGCAAGAAATCTGAAATTTTAAGGGAATATTCCCTTTAGGGTAAATAGAAAAATTAAACTCAAACGATTTTGACATTTCAAAATTGAGGATTGAAACAATTTTTCAACCCTTAAACCGATATTTTCGGTTTAATAAATTCTGCACCATCTTCAACTACCGGTGGGCAAATACTTTATTACAGATTTAACACAACGAATAGTAATAAAAAATATTGGGCAACAGCTCGATCAGTAGAGCATGAGAAAATTGAAAAAATAAAGTTAAGTTTCTTTGCATTCAAGTTAATGCTTCACTTAGTAACCAACTTATTCTTAAATTACGCTAACCTATTTTTAAATATAGCCAATCTTTTTTCTGCCACAACTTTAATACTAAAAACAACACTTAACAAACCTTAATAAATATACGAATGAATTTACCTCCACTTAAATATTTTTCCCCTTTCTTCTTCTTTTCCTCGTTCTCCTAGTCACTCCTCGTTCTCGTGGTTGCCGGCCGCATTGGCGCAGTTGGTAACGTGCTCGCCTCTCATCATGCGGTCCTGGGTTCGAATCCCACTCAGGCACGGCATATTTTCATACGTTAGAAACAATCATTTCATCCTTCACCGTCTGCATTAGCAGTAATTGCAGAACAGTCGGACGTTAAACCCAAAAAAAGTACTCGTGGTCACTTCTTCAAATACTGCTCCTTCTTAACTAACTATTCCACTCCCGAGCTAACTTCCAAGTTCCGAGATAACTGATTTTAATTTCCTATATCCGAACCAGGAAACCTCTGGTAAACAAGCCTCCCTCTCCCACCAACCGTTCAACCAACCTGGAGGGCCAACGGGAAGGAGAACCATACAAATGATTGGCTGTAATTTTGCCGGTGAAAGAAAGGCTCACAAACACAGAGGGGGAATACACCCGTCTCAAGAATACTAACCCGTATCAGATGATTGGCAGTTCAGTATATTTACAACTTATTGTCTATCTACTATTCTAATGTAACTAATCCTAAAAATGGGGATTTCCCTTACATTATTTATTGGTTTTTTACCTTAGTAATGCAAGTTACGGTAATTAGGAATTACCATAACTTCCATTGTTTGTACAATAATTGTACTTATACAACGGTGCAGTTCCGAACAAGCTAGATGGCTGAAAATCTGTGAAGATGTTACTTAAATAGTTCAACTATCAAAATTACCCCTTAAGCATTTTCAAAATTTACCCCTACGGGGATGAAAATAGTGTTCAACCTTTAAACCAAAATTTATTGTTTACTAAATTCCAGACGAATTAGATGGCTGAAACTCAGTGAAGATGTTAAAAATCCTTTTATAGTGACACTAAAAAATTACCGCTTAATGGTAAGGTGTTAAGGGTATTTTTATTTAAAGTAAACTGAACCAGTTTACTTGAGTCCAGTTTACTTTACCCGAGGTTGAAAACGGTGTTCAATCTTTACTCCAAAATATTTTGTTTGTAAAGTTCCGGACGAGGTAGATGGCTGAAACACGGTGGAGGTAACCAAATATACGTATCAGATTTTCCCAAATCAGAAAATCTTATTTTTGAATTATTTATAACCCTAATTTAAAAATTAATGAAATAAAATAAAATTGTACCCGGATGAAGGCTGGACGGGCAGTTAGTTTGTAATAAATTTCAAACTGTACAGATTATGTAAACAGTATTTTTTGATGATATCTTTACGGAGATTTACCTATTTATGAAAAATTACTTCTTGAAAATATAAATACTGTTTTAGAAAGAATAGACAGTAGACATTATTTTTCAATAAGAGAAAGCTTTTAAAAACTAACAATGTTAAAATCTTAAATAAAATTAAAAGAAAAAACATATTATATCTAATATTCTGAATATCTAATATTTTGCAGTTGACACAAAAAATACATAAGTTATTAAACAAAAATAAACAGATGGTTTGAAATGAAAGAAAACCGACATGGAAATATTAGCTTTGTTATTGTACCGAAGGAAATTAAATTGTATTTCTTTCATTTATGGAGCGTTTAAGAAGAATATATCATAGTAAAATTGAAGTAAATATAAAATATGAGATCGTAATTCTAATTATTTAAAAAAAACCTAATATTTTTCACAATTAAAAGTAATTAAAGAAAGAATTTAGGCACAATTTAAAAAAAAATACGGTCGTAGGAAATTCTGTCCTATTTTTAAACAGCCTGTTTATTAATTGTAATACCGCGTGTACACGAATGTATTTTTATCAGCGTTGAAACAATTTCACGGTTTATTTATTTGAATTACAAATAAAAATTTTAATTGATGTCAATTTAAATGCAATAATTCAAATAAATAATTTTATTAAAATTTATCTGATTGATTAATTTTTAAAATTTTTCGTCTCGGTGGTTTAAGTGGACATAGCTTCACTAGTAAGCCCCGCTCGTTTCACTTTGTACTCATACATTTTTTTACGGATCTTGTAAAACTGCACATTAAAATACTTTGAAACCTATATGGACCTACGGGTAACAAATTTACAGTTCAACCAAACCCTCTAACTTGCAATGAATTCAAGCATTCCAGTCAAAAATATTACGCCTTATAGCAAAAGCACCTCTTTACGTTAGCAACAAAACCTTACATACAGATTTTAAAACACCACTTGTACAAAATTTCATCGAATACCTATACATACGCTTTCACAAGTCACATGAACACGAAAACCCACTGGTGTGTTCACTTACCACCTTCCATTTACCTGATACTCCCGCCTTAAAAGATACTGGAGTAGAGACCTGCTAATTTGGTATACAAATTTCATTCTTGGGGAGGCACCAATGGAGGCCCTACCCCTCTCATGCCTATTATGTCATTTACATTATTATCATAATCATCACATTCACTTGTTGTAAAATTTTACAGTTTTAAATAAAAAATTAAAAAGGGAAAAAAATATTTGAATCAATAATAGCAAAAATAACACGGGTTACGGTTTTCAAAAGTTTCGGTGAACTGAAAAAGAATGTTTTGCAATTTCTTGCAGTTTGAGAAGTTATTTTTATTCCGATTAAAACTATAATAAATAGTTTAAGAACATAGTAAACTACAATTTTTTAAAATTTTTGTTATGAGAACAAAAATATAATCCCAGACTCGGGCTCTTTTATCAATCAATATGTCAATAACTCAGACATACATTTTTACAAAAGATCTGTTTTATTAGCAGATTTCTTTAATGTCTTCACTTCTTTTTCATTAGTTTGGGGCTTCGTTCAAAAATTCTCTTTTTTACCGATTTTGATAAGAAAAACATAGGATATCATTAATTGACACTGAACTAAGCGTTATATAAAAAAAATATGAAATTTAAAATTTGTAGGTTTTTAAATTTGCTATAACGTTAATTTATACTACACTTTTGCCATAAAATGCATATTAAGGCAGCAATCTTTAAAAACAACATTTTTTCAGCACAGACCCCTCAAGACGTTTAGCACATATGACTTACCCTAGCTTATAATATTGTTAGCGCGGATGCGTGCGTGGTGCGGTGCGTTTTTCCCCAAGCGGAGTCAAAAACAAAATCAAACGAAGGATCCCGCAGGACCCTCCTCCAGAGAAGTGGACTGTATGCGATGCGTGTTCTGCTCCACGTCTTGTGGACTTTTTATTTGGCTGGCGTACCCGGAATGCGATGTAAAGAAATAGAAAAATGTAGAAGCCTCTTACCTCCTTTTCCAGCGTGATTAGTACTCGTGATGAGTGGAGGATAAAAGGGGAAAGACAGGAATAAGGGATAGGTATACCCATTACACTGCTGTTTTCTTCAAAGGAGCGATTTGTTCACCAGAAAATTCACGGTTGTGTGCCGTTTTCCGGGTGCGCGTAAAGGCGATGCGATTAATAAATCGTGGCGGACCTACGGTCTCCAACGCATACTGGTGAGCGAATATGCGGTCAGCGGTTACAATACAAGCTACAGCGGGGCCCTCAACCCTTCAACTATAATTTAAAAAATGTGGCGCTGCCAAATATAAAGCATAAAAAGTTTAGTAAATGGAACGATTTTTTTAAAAAAAATCGTAGGAGCCTTCTTTCAGAAAATTGCAATAAAGTAATAAAATAAACGATAAATTACTACTTTCAGTGGACGGTTTTGATTAAAATGTTTATGTCGGTTTCCTTAGTGGTACATAACTTAAGTGCCGAATTTCAACTTTGTATGAGGTTCCATTCTTCAGATATTTTGTTCACACGCAAGGATTACTCTCTAAAAACATGTTTTTCGGATTCAGAAAGCATAAAAACGTGCTATTCCGGAGAAAACTCAATTTTGAAAATCAACATGAAAACAATACTTTCTCTCACTGTATAGGTTTATCCATATAGCGCAAGAGAAAGTAAAAAATGATCGATTATTATGTGCTTTTAAACCAATAAAAACATGGAAGGATAATTTAGTTTAGGATTTGTATTCAAGGAACAAAGGTTTTATGTCAAATCCACTGAAACATTTCAAAAACAAAAAGAGATTTCTGTAGAAACCATAAATAATGAACTAAAAACAAAAGAAAACGAGTAAAGATCAGCAAAAGAATATGCCAAAATATTTTAACAAAAGAAAAAGTTGAGCAAACATCTAGAGGTAATAAGACCTATTATTTAAAAATGGAAACATAATATCCGAATATTTAAGAATGGAAGGAAAAAATTTCTGAAAAGAATGAGAGGATGTAGAAAAATAAGAAGAAATTAGGGGGGGTCTTGCGTTTACACCTGTAATACTAATGAAAACGAATGAAAAAATAAGTGAAATCTCATCTCAAGTAAAAGAAAAAAGGGAAGAAAATATAAAGAAAACTTTGAAAAAATAATGAAGTGAGGGAAATATTTAACTGAATACAAAAAGAATGGACGAGAAGATAATAAACGCTGGAGTAATTTTACTTTAAAAAAAAGGGAAAAGGGTATTTAATAATGGTACGTAAAAATATTTGTATTTATATAGGTTAAAATCTTCGTAACGGTGTAAGAAGAACGGAAAGAAAACCCTGAAATACTTAGTAATGTTGAGTATTCTCAAAAAAATATTAAATTAAACGAAAAAAGTTCAAAATAAGCCAGTTAAGAGAAACTTAACCTCCAGCGAAATCGTGCATGTTTTAACTAAAATTTTTACCTGAAATTTTATTCTCGATTAGACTATATAAATCTTAAAAAATTTAAAAATTTTATACAAATAACATCTTCTACCATCTCCATACCAAAAAAGTCAGGAGCGGAGAAGTGTAAGCATTACAGAACCATCAGCCTAACGTGCCATGAATTCAAGATACTAACAAGAATTATATACAGGAGAATAGAACACCGAGTAGAAGAAGTGTTGGATGATGACCAGGTTGTATTTAGAAGGAGAATGGGAACTCGAGATGCAGTTTTGACTCTGAAACTGATTATTAAGAAAAGGATACAGAAAAATAAAACTACTTATATGGCATTTGTAGATTTAGAGAAAGCATTTGACAATCTGTGAAAGAAAAATGTTTAAAACTTTGAAAAGACTAGGAACTAAATACAAAGAAAGGAAATATAATTTCCTTTCCTTTGAAGGATAATTCGATATTCAGTAGGTATTGATGCTTACAGTAGTAACAAGTGTTTTGGAATTTATGTTAGTATTTAATTTCTTTTCAAATCAGTTCAAATACCAAATTTTGTGTTCAGTTTTTATTTCAGATCGATGAAACTGGAAAAGTATAAAATACAAAAGTCAGTAAATTTTTTCAACAAACGATACAACCAAATGTTATTTTTCATTACTGATTAGCTTCATCAACAAAATGACATGAAAAAATGACATTTAATAATGCGTTTTATCGTTAGCTTTAGAAAAAATTTACCACATTGAAATAGAGGTTTACAAAAAAAACACTTTTTTGTTATAAAATAATGATTTCGTTTTCATATCATGAACGTTAATAATTTGGTCGAGAATAAAAGTTTGGTACGATTTGTGAAATTCTAAATCACTGTTTATTTTTTAAATGATTATTACAGAGTTTTGTGGAATAAAATCCAAATTTTATTATAAACATTATTAGTCGTTAATTAAGTTCTTTTTCTATCAATATTACCACTATATCTTCTAGAATCACCAATTAATATGAAGATATAAAAAATTAAAATATAAAATGGTTGCAACAGCGATAAATTTTTTTAACACGTCAATTCACACCGATACTTTTCCTTAAAACTCTGTTGCTACTAATGCCCCAATTGGTATCGAAGAACAATTTATAATTTTGGAACGAAATAGAAATTGTTCTTTGAATGAAATAGAAATTACAATTTCGGAGCGAATAGAAATTGTTCAAGTAACTCATCAGATTTAATTTTATTTGAAAGATATTTAAGTAGAGCTTCAGAGATCGGTATATATTTTCCTAATTTCTTAATCCTTGATTGTGAAAAGAAGAAGATATTAAAAAAAATCAATGTTACAGCCTAATTGAATCCATAGTTTTGGGCTCGAATCCAACGGTTATGATTCAGTGGTAGAACAATTTCCATACATAAACAGAAACCTCAAAATTATCCATGAAGCAAAAACAACTAATTTACAAACCGATCATACACCCGCTATGAACCTATGGCCTTCAATTATGGGTGTTTTCAAAGCCTTCACGCAAAAATGTATACAAGCAATACAAAATAAAATTGTTCGAACGACAATGTCCCTTTTACGAGAGGAATCCATAAAATAAGTTTCCCTAAATTTTGTATTAAAGTACAAGTGAAGCGGGCAGTTTCTGCGCGCAGGGAATTTTAGTTCAGGTATACTGGCAGCGCTTGTACTCCATCTGGTGGCTGTAAACCAACCAGGTGTCAGTAGTGAACTGAACAAAAAGGAGGTTCCCCTTCGCCGCGAGTTGTAAGATCCGTAGTGTCATTCGTTTTTGCCTGAAAAAAATAAATCGGGTGTGGAAATTCATAGACAGTTGTGCAGTGTTTATGATGAAGATGTCATGTCTGTCCAAATGGTTTCTCCCTGACGACAATCTTTATTGAAGAAAGAAAAAATGTTCAGGATGATCAGCGTATACTGGCCAACCAGCACCTTCTCACCAAGCCGACGCCATTGTTTCTGTATGTTAGGTCATTGACTCTGATAAGTGGCTCACGCTTGACGAAATCTTCATTCAACTGCCATCAAATATTGAAATTAACCGGTCCTCTCTTCACAACATCATGGTTGAATACCTTTAGCTCTCAAAAGTGTGTGCAAGGTGGGTGCAGCGTTTATTGTCTGACGCTCATGAACAGTGTCGCTTGAGTGCTGCACAATCTTTTTTGATATTGTTTGAAGATGAAGGTGACGCCGTCTTTTGATGAACAGTCACTGGTTCACAGCTCAAAAATCATCTAGGCAGTCGACATTTCACTAATGATGACGATGTGAAAAAACGAGGTTAATAACTAGCTTTAGAATATGCCGGCAGATTGATATGCAGCTGGAATTTTAAAAAATCTTTCTTACGTACCAGAAATGCTTGGAAAGGGATGGAGATTTTGTAGAAAAATACGTTATTCCTTACAAAAATGAATAAATATATTTTGTAAACCTTTAAATTATTTTTTTTATTATTTCTTGACAAGGGAAACTTATTTTTTAGATACCCCTCGCATTATAATATTCATGAAATTGCCCATAACAAGCAGATGGAGTGTTAAATTACTTGCACTCAATCTGTTAGTTCCAGGGCTGCAAAAAAATCTGTTTGTTATCACATGGTCAGCCAATTATATGACTGAAGCATTTAAAAACAGAAGAGGTACAGGTGTAAAAGACATTAATCGAAATTATCACCTCTGAAAGTAATGAATTTCATCATTATACAACAAGGCCATGTGGTAAAATAAGTGAAGATGTCATTAGCAGGGTGGGAAATATGTACTTTTTAGAGGGTCCGGCATGCTGATAAGTATACTTTTCAACTCAATGAAAAAGACAATAGTGAACCCCCTCACTCCTCGTTTTACTAAGTAAAACCTCTAGAGGTTTAAACCAGCATTTCGATTGATAACCGAAACAAGAATTTTTTTTTATTATTTTTTTAATAATAAATTTAGTAAAAACTGCAAACTATTCTTACACAGAATAATAAGCAGCTGGTTTTCTTTCTCCATGACATGACCAAAGAAAACCTTCCAATGGAGGAACTTCAAAAATGTATTCAATGTATTTTACGGTTGTTTTAAAATAAGTCAGTTGGGTGTCTTCGTTTCATTCGGCAAGTGTCGTTTGAATTATCTAAAAGTATGATGGCGAGATGATTTGTGAGTGATTCAAGTATTCTTTGGTATTTTGTACTGAATGTGTGTATTTCTTGTTTTTATTGTAGAAATGTTTAAATCTCAGTGTAGTATGCTATTTGTTATGTACCAGGGTGGTGTAGTGATTGTTCTAAGCACTTTAGACTGAAACCTTAGCAAGATTTCTATGTTGGAGTGGTTTGCCAAACAACAACAAACAAACAATAAAAAGTTTCAAAAACTATACGTTGAAATTACTTACTTTAGATGGCGTTAGGAACGTTCGCATTCAATAATACTAAGTTGTACGATCAAACATTTTTCTCTTACTCTCATTTTCTCTTTACTTTTATGCCATTTCAACCGACCAATCGATATTTTTCGATTTCATTGTATCGATATCAAAGTGACTAGTAATGGTAACTTATAAGGAAGTAGACATTTATCATTGTCAATCGGTTAGAGTGTTACAGTTTTTGAGTTGCTTCCATTAACTGATTTGATGGAACCTACCTATTATATCCTATAGTTGCAAGTATAACCCCTACTGTAAGTAATAAATGAAAAATACCGATAAATTGGAAGTGAAAAGTTTCACAATTTTTTATTCTATGTTTACCATTTCCTGTTGTAAAATATGAATTATGAGTTGTATTTCTATTCAATTAATCATTAACCTGCAATTGAAGAAAATTGATTTCTTTTCTTTAGCTTTTACTTTGCTCGATATCAATACAAAAAGTCCCTTAGTACAATTTTTAAGAGACAACCCCTTGGTAGCGTATTAGACGGAAAAACTTCTTAGCCGGGAAAAAGTACAATAGGCTCATCTAATGAGAAGTGATCTTTAGCTCTCTTTTTCACAGTCAGTTCAGTTTTCATATCAGTTTCCGCTTCAGTTCAGTTAGCAAAAATACGCTTCTACTTGTAGAATAGCAGTCTATGCTTCAGTATGTTGTTGATCTAAGATCCAGCTTAATAAATCAATTTTGATAAAAAATTCAAGAAATAATTTTAAATAATCACGAATAAAAATCAAAAATAAACAATTTTTAATTAAAATTTAAATTATTCTAGATCAAAAACTAAATATATCAACATAAATTGTCAAAGAAAAAATATTTAAATAAATATTCCAGAAGCCAAATATCTAAATATGAAGCAAGAAAACAAAAGATAATAGGCCTATAATTGTAAATAAATAATTTAAACCAGTTAGAAAAAAATTAAAAGAAATTACAAGAATATCAATATTAAATTTTAATATGGAACCAGCTGAAACAATTTTAATTATTTTAAAATATGCAGATAAAATATAAATAAATTTGTTAAAGACCATAAAACTAAGTGCAACAATGCATCAACGCACCATTTTATTCCCAATCGATGGATGGACAAGAAACCAGAGGACTGCTCAAGCAATCCAGAAAAATTTCGATATATAATTTATTCATTAATAACTGAGCTCATTAATATTATTAAACAAACTTAAAAATTTCCACAGTAACAATTTGCAATATTTATAGCAGTAAATTTATTATAATAATTAGTATTATAATAAAAGTGTTATTAGTAATAATTATTAAAACAGAATACAATCTTGATTTCTTTTTGTAACAATTAATTTTAATTTTAATTTTTTTAATTAATTAATTTTGTTAATTCAATTAATTATCCTTTTCATTTTCATTTACAATTTTCAAATTTTTATTTCATTCATTCAATTAACTTTACATACTCTTTTCAGTTAAGTTCTCTTTTCAGTAATGGACGACAATCTACCAATTGCAATTGGGCTGTGATTAGCATTAACAAACCAAAGGAAAAAGATCAAATTGGAGTAAAAGAGATTCCAAAAAGACAATCCTGTCTCATTTTTGCTAGCACCATTTTTTCGTAGCTGATGGATCGTATTCTTTATATCTAATTAACAACTTATTATATTTATACACATTAATGTGGGAAATACTTATAATTTAAGCTATTAACCAAGTATATAGATACTGTAGTTTCAATTTTTTTTGTCTTTAATTTTTATTTCGGTACTGTAATTTGAGTTGCACAACTTCCGTATTTGATATTTAAATGGCGGTGGGGAATTTCACTTAAGGAGAAGAGGTACCCAGTGATACATTCTCCGTTCAAAACTTCGGGTATTTTCCGTTATTCAGACCAAGAGGTCTCTACTTCATTTTCGCTTCAAACAACGCACAGTTGGGAAGTTCCTTGTAGCTAGATCACGGGCTAGTTGTTTTGGTTGTTAAACATCCAATCTTTCGTGAGATGTACTATACAAGGACGCGGTTAGCTCCTTTACTGTAGGAATTTTAAAATCGTCGTGGAGGGTTTTATTGCTTACATAACAAGGAGCGCCAGAAGCAAGTCTTAAGAATTTAAATTGAAAGGCCTGGATCGACTTAAAATGACTATCTGCGACTATTCCAAAGAGCTGGACACCATAAGTCCAGATTGGTCTTATTAGGGATTTGTAAATTATAATCTTGGAGTGAAGGTTCAATCTTGATCGAGAGTTAATTAAGCAGAAGAGTAGCTTCTGGCAGCGGTTAAGTTCTAAGGCCGAGTACATACCAAAAGCAACCGGTGATTGCAACGCAACGACAACGCAACGGCAACTTGAGTTGTCTATGAATAACACACGCAGTTTAATGGGCCTGTGTATACCAAAGCGACTGTGATGCGACGGTGATTCAACGGTCACTTGACTGAGCAACGCAGGCAACTCAAGTCACGACATGCTGTAAACTCGGGTTGACAGTTGCGCAGTTGCTCTTGGGAAGTGCAGACCGTACGTAAATATGGCTGCTGAACAACAAGAAAATATTAAGTTTGTACCATTATACATTGCTGCCATTATATGGATGCACATTAAATCGTCTATGTAAGGTTTTCTTCTTTTTTCTAAGCACATATAGGAGAACTGCCTCCTCCTCGGACGAAGACATCGGTACAAGTGACTGGACAACTAGTCAACTTAGGTTTCTTTTGTATCTACACGCGGTGTAAACCTACAGTTGACCGAGTTGAGTTGCTGTTGCGTTGCTATCACCGGTTGCTTTTGGTATGTACTCGTACCGTATTTACGTAATACGGTAAATTGAGTCCTTATTATTCCACAGACACAGAAAATGCGATATAATTTATTAAAATCAGTTACGAATTCGTTATTTGACGACATGAGGTACGGACAAGGTTACGATAGAAATGATAAATAAACTGAAGCTTCTGTCCACACAGCTGTTTCAACTAAGAACTGAACTGATAACGGGGAACTGTAAGTGGCTCGATGGGAAAACCATCGAGCCAGCTTTCAGTTTTGATGTTTACACATCAGTTTTAACTGCCATTTCATCCGAAACAGAAACTGATATGTGAACTAAACTGACCATGTAAAAGGTGGCTTACATAACTTCCCTACTGATCAAATAATTACGCACATAATAAATATTGCGTTATGCGTTATTTCGTTTACAATTTCTTCATTTTTATTAACCAACTTTTGCCGATAACAGGCAGGTGGAGTAATAAATTATTTCCACGCGATCTGCTAGTTCCAGAGCTAAAAAAACTAGTTGTTTCTTATCATGTGGTCAGCCAATTATGACTGAAACATTTAAGAATAAAAGAGGTAGAGGTGTAAAAGACACAAGTCTGGGTTATCTCCTCTGTGATAGCGTCACAATTCGATTTTTTTAATTTTTGAGGGCGCCGCTTTCGTTTGTATTGTAACCGCTGACCGCAAACACGCTCGCTAGTACGTGCCGCAGAAAGTCGGGCCACCGCTTTAACAATTGTATCGCCTTTACGCGCCCCCGGAAAACGGGATATAACCGTGAAGTTTCCCGTGAACAAATCGCTCCTTAGAAGAAGACAGCAGTGTTGTAGGTATACCTATCCCTTTATGCCTGTCTTTCCCCTTTCAACCCCCACTCATCACGAGTACTAATAACGCTGGAAAAGGAGGTAAGAGGCTGCTTAATTTTTGTATTTCTTTTCATCGTATTCGGGGTACGCCAATCAAACAAAAAGTACACAAGACGCGCAGTAGATCACGCAAAGCATACAGTTCACTGTTTTGGTGGAGGGTCCCGCGGGATCCTTCGTTTGATTTCGTTTTTGTCTCCACTCGGGGAAAAACGCATCGCACCACGCTCGCAACCGCGTTATCACCTCTAAGAGTAATGAATTTCATTATACAGCCTGACCCTGAGGTGAATGAAATGAAGGTGTCATTTGCAGGGTGGAATGTAGATGCTTTTCAGAAAACCCTGCTATGCTGATAAGCATACTTTTCTAATCAGTGATGATGGAATAGGTAAACCACCTTACTTCAACCACTTATCTGACACTTTCGATTTATTGTTTAGTATCTTAAAAGTTTTGTCAAACTTTCTTTTTTCATTTTATACGGGTGTCCGTAGGAAGTTAGTATTCTTTTGTTGAAACTTTTATCTAAAATTCGTTTTCTTTAATATAAACGCATTTGTTTTACAACAGCTATCATATCTCCAGATCTCCCAATTTCTTCCACTGGCTGTAATAAATTGTTTCTAGAGACCGTACAATTTTCTTTAGGCTTATAACATTTTAATCCTCTTCAGGTTTTGTTAGGAACATAGTATTTTTAAAATGAAATTTCAAGAAAAACCTATTGAGATGTGATTTTTTTGCATAAAATACTTACAGTGACTGAACTAAGGATCAAAAAAGTATCATAAATAAGTTTTAGAATTTTTAACCATAATTTATTTAACACTTCTATGTCCACATTCCCTAAAATCATTGCATAAGGCTGTAATTTTACAAAAAATATTGATTAAATCAAAATCTTTTGAAGAATGAATTTTTGTATTTTTGCACCGAATAAAGAACTAAGTAATTTTTGATCGTCAAAAATATATCTGTGGTGGGTTAAGAAAAACTTGGTTTTCAAATTTAGCCCAATTGGTGTAAACAAATTTTAAACATAGAATAATAAATACGCTGCGCACGCACTTACATACACAGACGAGATCAAAATACATTTTAATAATAAAAATAATTATAATGTGTAGGCACAACAAAATTAGAAAAATCAAACGATTTTACAACTTCTCAGTTTTAAATTGTTTTGTGCAACATTTAACTGAACGGAATTTTATGATCGGTGACAAAAAAATTGTATTTTCACAGTCGTATTTTTTCATAACATAATTTTAAACTGATAGCTAACTAAATCCAATTAAACGCTTCAGTTGAAAGAAAAAATAAACTGGAAATATACCCGAGTTACATACATTCCTTTCTTTGTTCAAACGAAAATTGCAGAATGTAGAAAATAAAATTGCAATATTATTTTATTCTAAGTTAACTTTTTAAAAATCAATAATAAAAATAATTTTAAGTTTTCAGGAAAATGCAACGTACGGCACTAATAAGCCCAATTTTATGAACAAAAAAGAACTTCAAATTTTTAAATGGTCAATAGTTTTCATGAAGTACTCTTTGCTTTTTTATCTCGATGTTTCAATAGCAATTTACATTTATCTTCATCAGCTATTATTTTCATTGAGTTTTATTGAGAATGGCTCACTTTGTACAAATTGGAGTCAGTTAGTTAACGAAGTCACTATAGTTGCTTACACTATTCAGTTAGTAAAAAATGGGCTGGAATTAACGGGTGTTTCAAAAAGCACGCAACCGTTACATTAAGAAGGTAGAAGTAACACATAGTAAATTTCATGTCTCCTTAAACGTCAGTTGGCAACAATGTATTCGAGGTTAAGAGGTTGTAACAATTGAAATATCGTTCTTGTGCACCAGTATTTTTCCAGTATTTATTCGCTTAAGTGTGTCAACGATATCGTTTTCCAATGACGAACATGTGTTTATTCTTGAAATATTTTCGCTTATAAATCTTACAAACGAGTAAAAGAAGAGTTTCAGTTTAAAATTTTCTAATTATTTTACTGTTCCGAATAATATGACAATCTTGTGTTTGATAAATAAATTTAGTGAGACTTATAATTGTACAAGATCGCAAAAGCACAATTTGACAATGAGTGGCCGTCTGTGACCATTGGGTCACAGAGAATCATTTTCATTATCTGATTTTGTTGTTGTTTAGGCCATCACCCGAAAGGCTAGTTTGAACCTTTAGAGACTTTACTAAGTAAAACGAAAAGTGAGGTAGTTTACAACTGTCTTCCTCACTGATTTCCGAAGTACACTTGTCAGCATGCCAGGCTCTCTGAAAGGCATCTACATTCCACCCTGCAAATAACACCTTCACTTCAATCACTGCAGGGTCTGGCCGTATAATGATGAAATTTGTCAATCTCAGAGGAGATAACTCTGACTAGTGTGTTTTACACCTTTACCTTTTCTATTCTTAAATGCTTCAGTCATATAATTGGCTAGTAAAAGGGACAGTTGCAAGGTAGTGTGTTGTTTAGGTAATCAGCCGAAATGCTAGTTTGAACTTTTAGAGGCTTTACTAAATAATACAAGGAGCGTGGTGGTTTACCTTATCCTTCCTCACTGAGTGGAAAAGTAGCCCTCTTTTCAGATCCTCTTTTCGGAGGGTCTGGCATGCTTGTCAGCATGCCAGACCCTCCGAAAAGCATCTACTTTCCACCCTGCAAATGACGACTTCACTTTATTTACCACAGGGTCTGACTGTTAAATGAAATTCATTACATTCAGAAAATATAACTGATTATTTTCTTTTACACCTCTACCTCTTCTGTTCTTAAATAGTTCAATCATATATTTGGATGACCATGTGATAAGAAATAGAACTAGTTTTTGTAGCCCTCAAATTAGAAGATTGATTTAATTTATTTAATTTTATTTGTTAGTAGCTAATTCAAGGCATTCATTGTTTAAAATAAATAATCAATGTTATACATTTTTCTTTATTAGCTATTAAACCCAGATCCCAAATGGACCTATTCTTAGCTGTTACAATACTTTACTCAATCGATAATTATAGTCTTGGGAAAGTTAAATAATTTGCAGTATTTTATGATCCATTAAAAACTCAATTTAACAGTTTTAAAACAACAATTTCTCGCTCATATGAGATTTCATGAAGACAAGTTTTGTTCTTTAATCAAACAGACTGCACGTACAATCAACCCGTTTAAAAAATTAAACTAATAATAAAAAAGTAAGAGATAACCTTCATCGATATCACTCCACTACAACCCTTTTTTATTAAATTACACTCTATTCTTTCTTTCTCGAACTAATTTTATCTTCCCAACCTTCTCCAATTAAAAATATTTCCTCATTTATTTGTTATATCGTAAAATGATCTAAAAAAACCTGAAAAATATAACTCTTGATGCTTAATTTTTGTTCTCTTCATTGTAGGTTTTTTATAAATATAGTAGCTACCTGATTCCAATCAATAACGTATTTAATGATGCAACTAAATAAAAATAATATTATTAAGTTACAGATACATAATTTTATAAAATATCCATGAAAATTGTATTTTGATATTTATCCTTTGAAACTACTATTAATTTATAAAATTTAAACACATTATGAATGAACATCAAAAACAATTAAAACATTAATACAGCCCCGCGTCATTTGAAGACACAGTAAGGAAAAAAGAAAAATTTACCGCTTCAAGTACCTCGGGGAGGTAATACAACCGAAAACCAGAGGAAAGGAAGCGAACAATAGCAGTTTGCAGTAGAAAAGATGGCCGGTGCACTTCGAGGAATTCATAACTTGTATGACAAAAAAGGAATCTAATTTTATATTCTATTTTAATTATTTAATACAAGTTTAATCTAGTGGTAGTGTTTGTTAAATTTAAGAAAACTTATGATACAACCGACCGAAAAACGCTACTGAATATTTTGGAAGAATTTAGAGTAGATATCAAAACAACGGCACTCATTAAGGAAACGTTAACACAGACACGATGAAAATGAAAAATTTCTGGAAGAAATCTCCAAAGAGTTTAAAGTTAAAACTAGCGTTAAGCAGGGTGATGGATTGTCACTGGTTCTTTTTGACTGTGTATTGGAGAAAGTTATTCAGAAATGATAAATGTGACTTGCCAATAAAGGATTGTTAAACCAAGTACGCATTGAAGAAACAAAGAAAGGCATAAAGATGGTATATATTTCTTTCGAAGAAGACCTAGAAATCGTTTCTAGGAACGTGTTGACAGCAATAGAACAAATCAACGAAGAACAAGCAGCAAAAGAAGGACTGCAGATTTTCTTTCGAGAAAGCTAAAAACATAAGAAACATCAAAACAGCCTTGTATCACCTACGAAAAAAATACACATTACGGAAAACTTAGGAAATTTGATAGCTTCAAGTACCTTGGGAACATAATACAATCGATGACCAGCGAAAAGGAAGCGAACAACAGGCAAGGAAAGGTGGCCTGTGCACTCCGAGGAACTCATCTTTTGTATAATAAGAAAGCACTATCAAGTCAAGCCAAGATTAGACATTATGATACCGGATAAAACCTGTGTGTCTACGCGAATGAGTGCCTTAGAATGACCAAAAAGGCTGGTCTAAAAGCAGAGAAATTTAGAGAAAGATTATCCGTAAAATAATGGGCCCGAGAATAATAGACGAACATTATAGGTTACGAGGACGAGTAGAACTGTAGAAGGAGAATGAACGAATAATGGAAATGATTAGAAATATAGAAGACTGAAATTCTACGGACATCTGTTAAGACACTTAACAATAGATTAAGGTGTCGTATAAATGGTTTAAACAAAGGATATTGAGAAAACGGAATAAACTGAGAAAATTTAATTAACCGGTATACGAGTATGAAGGGCGCAATTTTTAAAAACCTGCAGCTCACCCCGCAAAAAATTTCAGCAGATATGGCTTACTCTATCTTGTAGCGCACAAAAAATGTAAGAAAATGAGGTGAGTAGAAGACTAGTAGGAGCCGTTTTTGAGAAAATTGCATAAATATTAAAAATCGCATGAATAAACTACTACTTCCGGTTGACCGATTTGATGAAAAATGATTGTGTCGAGGAGCAAAAGAGTAGGAGATATCAGATAGAAATGCCAGTCGCCTGGAGGCAATGGAGAAGGATTTATGATGTCGGAGTTGTGGAGTCACGAGATTAAAGAGGCTTAGAAATTAGTTTGTCAGGGCTAGACCTAGAGTTGATGTCAATATTGTGGAAACATTTGAGTTTAAAGTAAGTTGATTTTTGATGGCCCAATCAATCGGTTATGCACCGTGTCGGTAGGGCGTGGCTTCTGGTTTAACTCCCGTTTTCCTTCTTGAGTTCTCCAAATTAATTTCACATAATTCGTCTTACAAATAATATTTTATGGTAAAAACTTCTGTTAAGATACGTGTTACAATTACGATTTCTTAATAGATTTATGTAATTTTCTATGCGATATTTTATTAAAAACCTTAAAGGGTTCAAAGAATCAAACATTTAGCGTAGGGGCGTGTTGACAGGCCATGAAACAAGATGGCCTCCTGGTCACTTGTCCGGATTTTTACAATTTATTTCTTCAGTCTTTAAAAATTATTACAAATAATGCGTAAAATGTGCCTTTAATACGCGTTTTAATTTTATTTTTGATATAGACTCTCAAAATTACGTATTAGGTTTACAAATTAATAAGAAATAAATGATAGTCTCGATTATTCAATGCTGTCCCGTATTGGTAGGAGGTGGCAACCATATTACTTTCCAGTCTGCTGTGTAAGTTCGTGTTATCAAAAATAGAAATGATATTTTACACGAAGAATTGTTATGAAATACGTGATTCAATAGAATTTTCTTAAGAGATTTGTAAAATTTGTTATTTGTTCCCGAGTAAACAACTTGAGTGTTTTGATGCCTCGTGTTAGCAAGCCGTAAAAACAAGATGGCCTCTCGGTAACATTTTTGGAAACATGTTCCTAACATAATTTCATCAATCTTTACAAACATTAGGTAAATAAATAATTTCTCAAAATATGTTTTAAAATAATATTTTCGATATATATACAGTAAAATCTCTCTATTGCGGAACTCTATATAGCGGAAATCTCTCTTTAGCGGCATTATTTGCCGACCCCGACCCTTTCGTATACTACGATAATGTATTTAACTCTCGTTATAGCGGCACAAAAATCTCTCTATAGCGGTAAAACAATATCTTCAGGATATGGATTTAGACGCCTATGTAGGGGCAGACAATGACTTACCCATTTCAGCCGATGTTGGCGATGATGCAATAATCGAAAATGTCTTAGCCCAAAACAACGAGCAAGAAAGTGAAGATGACGATGAAATTGAAACAGAAATGTTGTCCCTTCAAGTAAACAGGCACTAGACGCTATTCTTGTTGTTTACACGTACTGTCATTGCCAATATGTAAATGAAAATTTACAAGTTTTAAACATT
This sequence comes from Catonia carolina, assembly GCA_035578175.1. Classification (NCBI taxonomy): domain Eukaryota; kingdom Metazoa; phylum Arthropoda; class Insecta; order Hemiptera; family Achilidae; genus Catonia; species Catonia carolina. Next base: position 62,978,378 of record JAQMRL010000006.1, read on the forward strand.
GAAAATGAGATTGCAGACATGTTTTATGAATTGAAAACGAAACAAAATTTACAACTTATTTTACGAAATGAAATGTACTTCACAGTTATTGTTTCCTTAATAACAAAAAATATATACTGTACTGTGTATTTTTTTATGTTTGTGTAGCCTATGTTTTATTAGATTTTAATTGTATGTATGTATGTATGTCTATTACTGTTCAGTGAAAAACGAGTTTCAGTGCTAATTAATTTTAGGCTATCTATTACGGTATGTACTGTATAAATGATTATTGAAAAAAGTTCAATACGAAAAGTGAAATTCTATTGTTAAATATTAGTAACACAACATCTAACAAAACCAGTTTGTATCCAAATTTCTTGTTAAGTTAATAACTTACACTTTATGTAATTAATTTAAATATCTCACTGTATTGAAGTAATCTACTGTATTAAACATTCGTCATAAAGTTATCTATTCAGTAGTTTTTCAAAAACTTATTCCATGCACCATTTACATACGTATATAAGTTATTTTGTACAGAAAAATTAGTACTCCAACTTCCCTCCCACCGTTAATTACTCGCTCTCTCTATAACGGAACTCTCTTTATAGCGGCGGTACCTTATGGTCCCTTCAATTCCGCTATAGAGAGATTTTACTGTATATATAACATTGGATTTTTTTAGATATTGAACTAGTAGATGGAAGGTAGATGGTCTCAGGTAATATGGAGGTGGATGGATGCCGGTGAGAAGGCAAGAGAGAGGACGACCAAGTACTGGTAGGTCAGTGTTTGAATGAAAATGAGTTTCAGGGGCTTGAGGGAGGATGACTGGCATGATAGGGTTAAATGGAAATTACGATGCAAGGAACACGGGAGGGTGTAGTCCACTCACAAATATATATATGTCACAAACTAAATGAATAATTAAAAAGAAATGAAGTGTTCCAGTGAAAAAAACAAACTGATACAGGAAGAAACTGTTAAGAGAATATAAAATGACAAACTGAATAAAAAATTTAGTGGATAAATTAAGTTGATTAAATCATTTTATGAAACTACTTAAAAATCCTTAAACACAAATGAACAAGAATCTGCTAGTAGATGTTAGATAAATAATTCCAATACAGTACTGTAATTTGCATAAATAAACCTACTAGTAATTTAATAGAATACAGTATAGTTCATAGCGATACTAAAACTACTTACAACAAAACAAACAAAAACATGTACTTTGATTATCAAATCTACGAGTATCGTTCAGCACAAACAGATAGTAAAAACAGTATTTAAACTTGCACGAAATGGCAAAGAAAGTTAAATATCAATGTTACTACTTCCAGACTTCTTATACGATAGTATGTTTACTTCTTTAATCAGATAACTTTTGTTTCGACAATCTTAAATGAAACTAAAGTTAAAACTGTTCGCGTTAAAACACAAGTTCTCTGTATGTATTGTTTATTGTTTACAAAATTTATTAAAATAGTTTGTCGGCGTTTTTAACAGGTTATTTTGAAACGGACATAAGTTTGTGTGGCATATAATATATTAAATTAGTAATTCCTGTTTAATCATCAAGAAACCAGGTAAATTACTATACTATACTGTAATTTTAAGATTAAGAAATGTTATTATTAATATTAATATTATTATTATTATTATCTTTAAAAATTCTTTTAAAATTAAAGAAAAACTATACAGGATACTGTGAAAGAAGGCTGTAAATACTGTGTGATCTTTATGTTGTTTTATGTATTTTTATGTTATTCGTGTCTATGTGGTGTATGTTGGGCTCGGCGGCTGACTTCAAGTGCAGAAAGAATGACTATGTTAAATTATAAGGTGCAGTATACCGAGGCGATATTCTATTGCTGTTCTACTTACTGTGCTACCACCTCGCATCCTTGCGACCAGCCAAAGTAGTGGGTGGAGACGTCGGGATGTAGGGGAGTTTGAGAGCCTCCCAATTAAAAGAAAAACAAAAATATTAGAAAAACAAAATAGGGTCAGGAAGAGATTTTTTTATTTCTAATGTGTGTACGTTGCAATCTGTTCAATTCAGAGCAATAAGCAACCCCGTGACCAAATGAGATGAGGATGATCTGTATGACGTGTACATGAGGTGTAGTCTTTTACAGACCCAGGCCGACCATTCCTGAGAGAGTATGGTTAATTGAACCACCCCAACCATCAAAGAAGACCGGTAACCACTGTCTAGTATTCAAATCCGAGTAATATTAAAAATCCGTATTTGAAGGAAGCGATTAAATAGAATATAATTCGTGTGAAAAATGTGCTTTATGTTTTGCCTGTTTACACGTTTACATGTTTGTGTGTGAATATAATGTTTTATGTTATATAGTCGCGAGTCAGCTGTTTACCAGCTGATTTTCGAATACAAAGGTAGGTTCAAATTATTTCACATTATTTGTTGAGCATAACCAATTTAGTAAAAGAGGCCTTTTTAAAGCCATTTTTCACCGGGTTGGTCAAGAGGTAAAGTCGTTGCCGCCAGTCAGCTGTTTAACAGTTAATTTTCGGAGACTAAGGTTCCTGGTTTAAATCCTAGTAAAGCTAGTTACTTTTATACGGATTTGAATACTATAAACTACAGAAATATGAATTCAATAACTTATAGACAGTGGTTACCGGTTAACTTCGATGGTTGGGCTTTAATTAACTATATTCTTTTAGGAATGGTTGGTCTGAGCCTGTACAAGACGGCACCTCATTTACACGTCATACACATCATTCTCATTTAATTGGGTCTTCGATTGGTTATTGATGTTAGCCGGCCCGTTGGCGTAGTGGTTAGCACAACTGGCTTCTACGCTGGGGTCCCGGGTTCGATTCCCGGTTAGGTCTGGTATTTTTTCATCACTTATTTTCATTATCATCATTATCCACAGTCTGCATTAACAGAAATTAACAGAAACATTAAACAGAACAGTCAGACGTAAAACCAAAAAAATAAAAATAAATTAAAAATTGTTCTAAATTGAACAGATTGCAACGTAGGCCTACATTCATTATTGATAAAAAAAATGTTGTAGGCCTACAGTAGGGTAAATACCTGTTTACCTGAACTCCGCTCAACCGTAAACCGACTTAACCGAAAAGGATCCGAATTTTTTCAACTTGGTTATTACTGTAATGTATTTCAATACTACAAATAGTACACGGTACTGAATTTAAATTCAAACACGTAGCGTCGTTAAGGTACAGAACAGTCTCCAATGAAATAAATAAAATCCCTTTCATTAGACGCCGCGTCTTATGGCTGGTGGCAATTTTTATTTCTAAAGAAATTGTAAGAGATCAAGCCCACTTAGCTTCTGTAAGAAATAAAATGGCTTATCTTTGACCTATGGGAAAAACCATTAGTGATTTCTGTATCTACTCTTTGAGAAGAATCGAAAGACACTATTTTGTTACCAAATTTTGACTTTGATTTCTTAACTTCCGGTTTTGGGTAACTTCCGGTCAAAACCAAAACGTTAAGGGTAGATTGTACCTTGTATCCCGCCAATGTTAAATTTGTTATTTTTAAGTATATTTTCATAGAATTGTTTAAGGATAGGGAAATGAAATTTTACACACTTATAGTTGTCGGAGTTCTCTAGCTACTGACATTTTCTTAATTTTATTTGTTCGACCATAAAATTAAAAACAAAATAACAAATAACACACAATTTTTACAAATTATTTTCTATGTTTTTTCCATATTACTAATTTTTGGAGCATCTGAGGAAGTCATAAAAATGTCGGTATATCTGCACGTACAAGACGAATAACTGGTAAGAATTTCAGCCTGGTTAGTTTAATGGCTTCCGAGAAAAATTTACCTAAATGTTAAAAATTTAAACTTAAGGGAACAGGCATAAAAAAGACATAAATCAAAAACAAAATACACACAAACAAGCAAATTTCCCATCAGCAGTTGTTTAGAAAGCTGAACCAACAACTTAGAATGTTAAAAACAGTAATACAAATATTTTTTAAAACTAAAATTCCCTTTGCTCTAAAACGATCAGTTTAAATTTTGAAAAATATTCATTGATGGTGACGCGATAATTTTTCTGTGTAAACCTGCTAAAAACTTAATTTTTTTAATTAAAATAATTTTTTTGAAATCATATAAGGTTTTTCTGTAAGATGGCTGAACCAGGTCTGAACTATTGAACAACATAAAAAACTGAAAATCAAAATTTTCAGTCAAAACCATCATACACTCTCACCTTAAATCAAATGCAGACCCACTAACTTTTTGCGTAAATTACGAATTCGTAAACCGTTTGTTGCTACCTCTTGTAGTTTTTGACATCTGGATGTGATGGACGAACATAGGAAAATGATTAATGATAGTTTTAAAACTTGCCACCAATAAGGTTTCACTATTCTTGGAATTTTTGTTTGACGTTGCCTTAAGTTTTGTTGAACAGTATGAGAAATATTTACTACCAGACCTCTTTCTAATAAAATAATAACTTGATATTACCGCAAAAAACCTTTTCATCAAAACTCAAGGAAAAGAATCTCAGACTTTTAAAAAACTGTAAATAATGTAGGGCCCGGCCCTACTATAATTTTATTAAAATTAGATTTTTTTGTTCTAAAATTTTTGTTTTTTCTTTTACAAAAACTAATAAACAATCTTAAAAATAATGTATAAATTCACTTCTGCTGTTTATAACTCAAAAATATCTGGTTAAATCTGTTCTGAAAAATTCACAAAATTTTCTCTTGCCAAATAATAAACAATTTCCTGAGTTTAATCATGATTAAACAGTGCTAAATGATAAACGTAACCTAATTTAATCATGAATGAATCACGCTAAATGAAATTAACTTTTGTTGGACTTAAAAATACAGAAAATTGCTAATTGACGTTAAACTAAGCTCTATAGAAAACAATTACCTTGAAATAAAAGTTGTAGGTTTTTAATTTTCTACAACTTTATTTTTATACGTTTGTCTTAAAATTTATACTAAGGCTGCAATCTTAAAAAAAACCATGATTTTACCGATTTTAATAAGCAAAATACAAATACAGAAAATTTTAGAAAACATGTTTGAAATAAGAATTGTAGGCGTTTAAATTTCCTACAATTTTGATTGTATCTTACCATTTTACTCTAAAATACATATTAAAGCCGCAATCATAGAAAACTATTTTTACGATGAGAGTAGTCCCGAAAGAATTTCAGCTGATATGCCACTCACCCTATTATTTCAGATATCTCACATTATTTGTTGAGCATAACCAATTTAGTAAAAGAGGCGGTTTTTAAAGCCATTTTTCACCGGGTTGGTCAAGAGGTAAAGTCGTTGCCGCCAGTCAGCTGTTTAACAGTTAATTTTCGGAGACTAAGGTTCCTGGTTTAAATCCTAGTAAAGCTAGTTACTTTTATACGGATTTGAATATTAGACAGTGGTTACCGGTGTACTCTGATGGTTGGGGTTTAATTAACCATACTCTTCCAGGAATGTTCGGCCTGGGTCTGTATAAGACTACACCTTATTTACACGTCATTCACATCATCCTCATCTCATTGGGTCATGGGGTTGCTTATTGTTCTGAATTGAACAGATAGGAACGTACACAAATTAGGGATGAAAAACATTTTAGAAATTAGCAAAAAAATGTAAAATCCTAGGAATAAACTACTACTTCCGGTTGACCGATTTTAATAAAAATGTTCGAATCTAATCCCCTTGTGATAACTAACATACCTTTCAAGTTTTAAATTCGTACGCTATTCCGTTTTAGAGATTTTTCTTTAAACGCTAAATCATTTCATTCTAAATCAATTTTAAATCAATTATTTTAGATCAATCGCTAAAAACATGTACTGTATTATGTTCAGGGGGCCTGAAAATGTGTATTCCCGGTGAGAAGTCGATTTCGAAATATCAACAAGAAAATATTAGTTTCCTTCCTTACATTACATTCATATAAGGACAAAGAGATATAAATAGTTTTTGTCATTGGGAACTGTACATTATTGCAATTTGTTTTCAAATTGCAATTTGTTTTCGGCCTTTTGCTGTATTTTTAGCGTGGATTTAGCATAAATTTTTACATGGACCCCCAGTAGAGTTTGCTCACGAAAGGCTGTCAGCTGTTCACCATACAAAGTTTATTGCCCAACTGGTGTTACTTAACATATAATAGCAACTTTCTACCAGCTGACTGACTGGGCTGGCCTAAAGGCCATAACAAATTTTAAAAGAATTTATGACACGAAATTTAAGCGGAAATACAAACACTATCTGTTTGTTAGTACATGGATTCCATGAAAACCGTGTTTTAAGCAGAAAACATTTTAGTTGTCAGTTTAGAATAATTTGTAATGAGTTATGTAGATATTTTCAAAGTATCTAATAATATTTGTAGAAAAAAAATCAGTATTATGTATAGGGGATTAAATTAAACATAAATTGTAATTCAAGGATTAATTATTAACAAATTAGTTTTGACACATAATCAATCATTCCAGTTAATTAACCATAATAAAAATTATGGTGGTACTTTAAATTTATAATCACCATATGAATTGATTAATTAATTTACAAAATATATAAAAGATTATAACTTTTAAGTGACCCACTTGTTAAAACCATGAACAAAAGATATAACATAAGAAAGATTGAAAAATTGAGTTTGATATTGAAATATGGGAATTCGATGGTGGGCCGAGAAATAACAGTAGGGCCAACAGCAACAAAATGGTGAAGCCATTAAATTGAATCTAATCAGATGAAGTTAATCTAGACAAAGGGAAGTATAGTGAATGTTGGTAGCACTGGATTTTGTATATTAGATGAAGGGAAGTTATTTTTAAATAAATAATTGAATCAGGGTTCTTGATTGAACTAATGGAACAACCTACTAAAAGAGAAAAGTGGAGAATAAGAAGAAGAATTTGAAAAGAAGATCCCACTGTTCTAATCTATTCTTTCTTTCCCAATCTTCGTGTATGTTTAGTATCCTTACACTTTCTATAAATCAACCCTTCCCGCTGGGCTTCCAACGTCTTAGTTTACTATCTTTTCTCTCAAATGTCTACCGGACATTAGATTGGCTTCACTTAACTTGAATAAACAACAGCCTCTATAGAGGTGGTTAAAATGACATCGATGACATTGTAAACACCGGCTTCTTGTCTTTCTTTGATGATTTATCTTCCATTAGTACTTCGTTGTATTCGTTTTACTCCGCTTCCCTCGTACACCATCTTATTATTTTTCCCCTTCTTCTTCTTTTTAATAATACATATACCGATTTTCCGAATTTAAGTTCCTTGGAAAAGTTTTTGTTTAACCTTTATATTGTGACACAACCACCCTGCTAATTCGAATTAACTGGAACGGGGAACTGTTCGGATTATCTAAAACTATTTGCATAATAACAAAAACTGAAGAAATATGTAACACGGAGAGGCTTATTTCACATTCAGAAACAGTAAAAGCATCGGAATTAGCACTGCAGTGCTTAGAGCCGTTTTTGAGAAAATCGCAAAAAAGTGAAAAATGACACGAATAAACAACTACTTCCGGTGGACCGATTTTGATGAAAATGTTCGTGTCAAGTCCGGTAGTAGTATCTAACTTAAGTTTCAAGTTTCAAGTTCATACGATGTTCCGTTCTTGAGATATTCTGTTCACACACACACACACACACACACACGCGCGCGCGCGCGCGCACACACACACACGCACACACACGCACACACACACACACACAGAACGCACTGAACACACACTGATCTACAACTTTTATTCAGAGGATTTTTCTCTACAGAGCCTAGTTTAGAGTGAAAGTGGTTTTCCGCATTTTGAAGCCAAACTGAGGTTGATATTCATTTTGCGTCTTTCACTCATGATTAAAATTAGTTTATGTTTATTGAGGTTAGTTTTTTGTTTATTTCTAATGCTTTATTACTAATGTTAGGTTATATTGTTACCAAATTATTCGCATTGGCAAGAGAAAGTTATGAGTGTTTGACACAAGATTTTCATTGTAATTCTTAATTATAATAAATACTTGTAATTTTAAACTTTAGTGTGTTAATTATTCAATTTACAGATAAGTGTCACAGTATTTTATAATATTGGTAAAGAGGGGGTGTTAAATTAAGCTTATTAGCCCCCCCCCCCCGCTAATAAATCTTCTAGTTCCGGCGCCGAGTGAAAGTTAAATAAGGAAAATCAATAAACCAGTTATTTATAACACGTTTATGAAAATTTTATTACGTAAATTTAAAAACACATGTGTTACCATTTAACACCGTACTTAGTATAATAGTATTCTGAAATAATGACCCTCCATAGAAATTTCCCCCACTACTATCATGAATTAACAACCATCTCTAAACTATTGTTATTACTATTATAATAATCAGAGAGGTTGGGATAGCACATACTATAAGATGACTACAAACTTTAGCGTAGTAATTTAAGCTCATTGTGATATGTGAAATACTAAGAAGAACATCGTTTGTCTTATTTGAATGTACGTTAAGTATCATTCAACTATTTTCGTCTATCGTTATATTCACATTGATAACTTTTAACAAAGTAACTATTTTAAACCGACTTCCTCGGAAATTGTCAGCTAAGACACCGATATAATAATTCGCGCTAGCCGTTTCTAACATCGTCAATAATATAACACATTTTACCCATCGATTCTGACAACTTTTAAAAGTTTTCTATTTTCTACTTCACTGCGGTAAGTACAACTTTATTCTAGTTTAACCCATCTTCGAACCCTTATTATTACTTTTAAACAACTTTTTCTATTATCAGTAATATTCTTATCACACACTTTTTTATCATATATATATATATATATATATACTATAATGACTTTTTAAGATTTCTTCTTTCATTTAAAAAGAAAAGTTTTAAACATGTTTTCAATATTAATATTACACTAAGTTATTTGTTCAAATGAATTTTATTATTAAAATATATAATAAATTTTATTTCTATTAATTTTTTTATTTATTACAACAAAATCTATTATCTATTCTTTAGCAGAATTTTTAAGTAGATGAGTTTTCTTTGTTATATATGTCATGGCTTTCTGGCCAGCCCAGTCAGTCAGCTGGTAGTAAGTCGCTATTATTTGTTAAGTAACACCGGTTGGGCAAGCGACTTTGTATGGTGACCAGCTAACAGCCATCCATGAACAAACTCTACTGGGGGTCCCTGTTCAAACTCCTGCCTAATTCACGTCAAATAATACAACAAAGCAGCGATTAAATTTGGTAGTTGTCAATAATGTACAGTTCCCGATAATAAATAAAAGCTAAAAACAAAATAAATAAAAAATGTCGTAACCTATCGAGTAGTTCTAGTGGTAAAATCGTCATTGCAAATCACTGTTTAACAGCAGATTTTCGGTTCCTGGTTCAAATTTTAGTAAATATATCCGCATATTTTTATGCGGATTTGAGTACTAGACAGTGGTTATTGGTGAATTTTTATGGTGATGATTCAATTAACCATACGCTCTTAGCAATGGTCGGTCTAATTCTGTAAAAAACTACACCTCATTTACATGTCATACACATAATCTTCATTTCAAAGAGCCATGGGGTTGCTCATTGTTCTTAAATTTAACAAATCCCAACGTACACACATTAGTGATTAAAATATATTTATATATTATGATCGAAGAAAACCCCCAGTTGGGACACTGTGGATTTTTTTTTCATCAGTCTCTCGACTGGTTTGATGCAGATCTCCAAGCTGTTCTATTTTGCGCAAGTCGTTTCATATCTGCATACCTGTAACATCCTACACCTTTTGTAATTTGCTTTATATATTCTAACCTTTGCCTTCCCCTACAATTCACTCCCTCAATATTACCCTCCATTATTGATAGACCAATACCTGTATGTCTTAAGATATGCCCTACTTCTATCCCTTCTTCTGGTAAGATGCTTCCATATATACGTCTTTTCTCATTCACTCGCCTAAAAACCTCTAAATTACTTATTTTGTCCACCCACCTAATCTTTAACATTTTCCTATAACACCACATTTCAAAAGCTTTAATCCTCTTTCTTTCTACAGTCCCGTATTATGCTACACTCCAAAAATAGTGTTTTAAAAAGTTTTCCTAATCAGTAAGTCAATCTTTGTAGTCAGTAAGCTGTTTTTCATTTCAAAGGCTTTAATAGCTTGAGATTCTACTTTTGGATTTTAATTATGTGTTCGATTTTTACTTTAAAATAAGTCAGTAAGATGACTTCGTTTCAGGCGACGAGTATCGTTTGGATTGTCTAACAGTGAGATGGCAAGGTGATGCTAGTCTTTTTGGCATTTTCTACTATAATTTGGTTTCTTTTTGAACTGTTGGAATCTGTGTAGATCTCTGTGTAATGTGGTATTCGTTATGCACCAAGGTAATTCTACCTAAATGTTATATAGTTATAAACTCCTAAGCGGAATGTTTCCCGGTTGTGGTATCTCACCAGATTTTGGAAATGATAATTTTTAATTACTACAAGTAATCATAAATCAACCATAGAGTAGTCTGCTAATATTATCCAATTAATGCCAATTTTTAAAATAATTAAAAACTTCGCGTCTTTGTACAAAACTTCCTGAACACGCTAACATCCCTTTAAATTTAATCATAACACATTTCTCAGATTGTAAACAAAACCAATATTTTTTAAAACAGTTTTAATTAAGTTTTCATAGTTCACGATTACAGTGTTTGACAAAGTTAGGGTGATTCAAAAAGAGCGCCGGTTTTGATATATCAAATTAAGAGATTTATTTTATTGAAAAACTGAAAATAAATACATCAACAAGTTCATCTTACCTTCCGATTTCATGTATGAAAAATGATGTCATGCATGTGTCCTCCTCTACTGCGCTGGCACGCATCAACTCTGTCCATGAAATTGGATATTACTGTACCACAAGTTTCGACTTCCATTTGCCCGATAACCCGTCGAATTTCCTCCTTCAAGTCATTGATGTTTCGGGGTTTATTGGCATACACCAATGACTTCAGATGACCCCAAAGATGAAAGTCACAAGGCGTCAAGTCACACGACCTTGGTGGCCATTGATGGTCGGAATTACGAGAAATGATGCGATCCTGGAACCGTTCAATGAGCAACAACATTGTTTCTCGTGCAGCAACTGAATTTTATACGGGTGATATTGGAGATCGTACCGAAGAATTCTCCGTACAGAAGAACATCGTAAACCCAATTGTTGAGAACGGCGACGTATTGATTTTGCTGGGCTAACAGCCACACTGTCACGAACCAACGCAACGTTCTGCTCAGTTCGGCCAGAACGACGACGTCCAGAACTTTTAAGGTCGACTGTTGAACCCGTCTCAAAAAACTTTTTCATGAGCCTGCGAACTGTTGATTCATTCGGTGCTTCATTACGTCCTAGAGTACCGCGAAGTCGCCTGACAGTAGCCGCATAACTCTCTCCACTCTGGTAAAATGTGTTGACGATTAACACTCGTTGTGCAATAGTAAACTTCTCCATGGTTAGACACAGACTGCGAGAGTACTACACTGCGAACAAGAGAAACTACAACTGAATCGTCAATCGGAATGTTCTCCGAAATAGAAATGAGGTCTAACAATGTTGCCAACCGATAAACAAAAATTTACCAGCCGTTTAAAAACCGGCGCTCTTTTTGAATCACCCGTTAGATGGCTTGATTGTTTTTATACAAAAATTTGTGATAGGGTTATGTCGATCTTAAAACCTTTTCTTTTTAACCTTTTTCTTTAAAACCAATAACAGCTGAATTAAAAATCTGACAAACAGAAATTGTAACAACTGTAGGGCAACAATTTGTGAAAACCGATTGTTCGAATATGAACAGAGCCTCCCCACAATTGTTCGCAGGAAAACTACTAACACATCTTAATTTCCTCCGAGCAAAAGTAGCCTACTAATTGAGGGTAGTTATTCAAAATTGTTAAAGCAATTTTTTTAAGAAACTTAAATTTTTGGCGATGAAATATTAGGTATATATCAACATATTTAATTGTCAATTTTAAACTATACGTCAACTTACTCACAATTTACTACAAGTACATTTACAGAAATTACTGTCCTAAAAGAAACACGCCAATTTTCTCCTTTCGTCTGTTCATTTGGTGTTCTGTTTTTGTTCTTCATGAAAGCCCTTAAAGTCTGTAATTAGTTATCTGAATTTGGTTCGATTCATTTAGTTTTCTCTGTTTATTCAGATTTTCTCAATATTCTTTCTCAATTTTTAAACCATTTATCTGACACCTTAGTTTACTGACATTGTTTAGTGTTTTAAAAAAAAATTTTAAATAACGGTTGTCATCTATTCTATATAGATGTCCGTAACATTTTAGTCTTATTTTTCTAATATTTTCCATACTTCAGATAGTCATACAATTAATATAATTATTAAACCTTATACAAGTAATACTTTGTAAAAAAATATCTAAACTATTAATCGTTTTAATAGCTTTTATAACCTAATAAAAATAAAACATATATTATAAAAAAATATCATAGAAATACTTTAAAAATCATTCACCTAATTCAATTAATTAATTAATTAAATTGATGTTTGTCTTATGTTATTATAAAATTATAAACTCATGCCTGCATAATATTCTTGTACCAATCTAAATAATAATAAAAACACAATTACAATAGCTAATTTACATGATAATCAACGATAACAATGTATACGAGGTAATTAATTTACGATAAAAGAATTCAATCGATTTTCATTTGTTTATCATTTTTATTTAATTTCTTTACACCGGTAACCATTGTCTAGTATTCAAATACGTATAAAATTTAGTTACTTTTATTCATATTTGAATACTAGACAGTGGTTACCGGAGTATTTTGATGGTTGGGAATCAATTAACCATACATTATCAGGAATGGTTGGCCTAAGTCTGTACAAAACTACACTTCATTTACATGTCATGTATATATCATCCTCATCTCATTAAGTCATAGGGTTGCTTATTTTTCTAAAATGAGCAGATTGCAACGTACCAACATTAGGGATAAAAAAGAAAAAATTATTTACTTCACCTTAATTGGAAAAAGGAAAACCAATATTTTTCTTCTCATATAGGGACAGTTTTAAACCACGTGAGAAGATTTTATAAGTTTCTATAATCTCTTTTGCAGCCCACATTCTCAGCTTTCGCTCACTAGAGGCTTATCTCCTTTCTTCTATCTACTGGGTGTACTGTTTTTGCTCTACATGGAAGATTTTAATATTCGTAATTAGTTGGCTGATTTTGGTTCGATTCATTAAGTTTTCTCGGTTTATTCCGGTTTTCTCCACTGCCACTGTATGCGATAGTCACTGTAATCGATGGCCTTTTCTTGTAGCAAAGGTCTAGTTACGATCACGTTGTTTGCCCGTTTCGAAGTAAACCATTTTAAGAACTTCTTCTACGTCTTTTTTTGACTAAGTCGAAGTCCCTTCGATTTCTCTTAAGGAGAGACTGTACTTTGTATCCCGCTAATATTAAATTTGCATTTATAGGTACATTTTTTACAGAATTGGTAAAAGATAGGAAACTTAAACTTTACATCCGTATAGTTGTTGAGTTTCTCTAGCTACTGAAAGTTTTTCAATTTCATCTGTTGGACCATAAAAATTTTTTAAAAATAACATAACATTCTTATAAAATGTTTTTCTAAGTTTTTTGCATATTACTAATTTTTGAAGCACCTAAGGAAGTCATTAAAACGTTGGTATATGAGCATGTACAAAATAAATAACTGGTAAAAATTTCAGTCCGATAGGTTTAATGGTTTCTGAGAAAAACGAACCTAAGTGTTAAAAATTTAAATTTACGAGAAAATCCAAAAAATAAAAAGGCGCAAATCAAAAACAAAATGTACAAAAAGTAAATACTTACCAAAAAAATTGTTAGTTAGAAAGCTGAACTAACAGCTGAGAATATTAAAAACAGTGATGCAGATATTTAAAAAAATTAAAATTCCCTAAAAAATTGTGGAAAATATTCGTTTTCGGTGACGATAATTTTTCTGGAAAAACCTGATAAAAAGGTAATTTCGTTCATTAAAAAATTGTTTGACATAATGTTTTTTGATAGATCCAGGTATAAACTATTGAAAAACATAAAAATCCCAAAATCTTAATTTTTAATCAAAATCATCATACAGTCTCCACTTAACCTTTATCAAAACTATTTTGATTTTTTTCCAAATTGCAGATATTGTGGAGTGTCCAACGTTAAACTACCTTGCAATATCCCCGTTCGTTCCACCATTTACCAAACACCAAATGTTGGGCGTTTTTTGCATCACTCTAAAATGCTATGGGATGACGCTATATTTACGTTTGTATAAAACACCAAAAATAACGGACGGGTTTACACAAAAGATATGAACTAAACTTGAGTAAACAGGACAATAAAACTATAGATCAACGTTGGATTTAAAAAACAAAAAATCTGGTGTGAAACACTCACACAACTTTCTCTTGCCAGTGCAAATAATTAACAATAAACCTAACATTAGTAATAAAACATAAGAAATAAACAAAAAACTAACCTCAACAAACATATCCTAATTTCAATCATGAGTGAAAGACGCAAAATGAAAATCAACCTCAGTTTGGCTTAGAAATACGGAAAATCACTCTTTCTCTCTAAACTAGGCTCTGTAGAGAAAAATGCTTTAAACAAACGTTGTAGATCTTTTAATTTTCTATAACTTTTATTATATACACTTTTGTCGTAAAATGCATACTAAGACCGAAATGTTAAAAAAATCGATTTTTCTCACGTTTTCGTGAGAAAAAAAAACAGAAAATCGCAAATTACCGCTAAACTAAGCGTTATACAAAAAAATGTTTGAAACAAAAGTTGTAGATTTTTGAATTCTCTACAACTTTTATTATATAAGTTTTTGCGCTGAAATTTATATTAAAGCCGTAATCTTAAAAAAACAACGTTTTTACGTGAAAACAGCCTCACCGAGAATTTCAGCAAACATGGCGCCTACCCTATCTTGTAGAGAATAAAAAATTGAGTAAAATAGGCGATTTTAAAAAAAATCGTAGGACCAGTTTTTGAGAAAATCGCAAAAAACTGAAAAATTATACGAATAAACTACTACTTCCGGTTGACCGATTTTGATGAAAATGTTTGTGTCGCGTCCGGTAGTGGTACGTAACTTAAGTTTCAAGTTTCAAGTTCGTACGATGTTCCGTTCTTGAGATATTCTGTTCACACACACACACACACACACACAGACACACACACACACACAGACACACAGACGCACACACAGACCAATCGCTAAAAACATGTTTTTTGGGTTCAGGGGGTCTGAAAACGTATAGATCCGGTGATAACTCGATTTCGAAAAATCGACATGAAAACAATACTTTCCTTCCTATATATTCATATAGGCAAGAGAAAGTAAAAAGAAAGGATGCCTATCAGTAATGATACTTCCGAACTATTGTAAATGCACGTTGAGACTAACGCTGTTTAACCCTTTCTTACCCAGTGAGGCATAAAGTCACATTGGAGTGAAATATGAAATAACAGACATAAAAATTTTAATTGTTAGCGACTACTTTTGATTAAAGAGCGCTGGATGTGAAGTGTAATAATTTTCTGTACCCTAGCCAGGAATCGAACCTGAGACCTCCGCTTTGCAGTGTAAGATGCTGACCACTACGCCACGGACGCGACCATTAGTTTCTTTTTAAAGTTAGTTTTAGTCTTAAATATTCATGTTCATTTACTAAAATAAAGTAGAATTTTTTCGAGTATGTTGAATGTACATACAAGTATATTTTTTAGGCTGTAAATACTGATTTTGTCCATTTTACCAATATTTTTGAATTGTAACCTTTTTTTTAAGTCTTAAATAATGCTTTGCTACAAATCTAAGCAAGAGAATTTTGTTTAGGAAGCCTGCACATGATTTTTACTTATTCATATTGTCGGGAACTTTGATACCATCAAGCCCCATGTGACATATGTGTCACACATTTTTGTCACGCCATCAAAAAAAGGCTGAAGGTCTAAAAGTGATTTTATTTCACTTAGATGTCAGTAAAGTGTATGAAACAATGTATACATATTTTTTTGTGTAAAGTTAAAAAATTTGGGATTGAAAGGGTTAAGAAAAAAAAACGTAGACACTAAATAAAACAATGAGTAACTCGCTGACTCTACTTTTAAGAGATAACTGGCATAGTTAAAAATTCGTACAGTTGTCACTAAACCGATATGTGATTTTAATCGATGTCACTGTAAACGATATTATTTTATATTGAGTGTAATAGCAGACCAACCTTTCCATCGAATATTGGTCGCATTAGTCGATAGGTCATTGTATCCGATATCACTGTATTCGATAACTACTGAATTAAACTCGACACAATGATGACTTCAGAATTGAAAAATATAGAACTTCAAAGTTCTCGAAAGGAATTCATTAAAATCCGTTCAGTTTTTCAACAGATTACCATCTAAAATAAGACTCCTTAATTAAAAAAAATTCGATCGGGAAGTAAAAGGTTTTTTAACAAAACATACATTTTATTCTGATCAGAAGTTCTTAAATTATCTTACAAGGAATGCTCTTTAAATGTAATCCGTGTAGAATTTAGAATTATGAAAGTGTAAATAAATAATAGAATTAGTATAATAATAATAGAATAATAGAACAATAATAGAATTAATAGAATAATAATTAGAATTCCAATGTACAATTAAGTAGTAATTTAATGAATTATTTTTTTTTTGTTTTAGTTAATACTTAATTGTAAAAAATATTGTTTGTTAAAATAGATTTAAAAGTAGGCCTATGTATAACTGTATCTGATGATGTCTATTACTTTTTTGGTCGCTGACAAATAAAGATTTATTTATTTATTTTAATTATTTAATATAAAACGATTGATTGTGTGGTTTTTGAGAAAATGTTCCTAATGAGAATATTCCATTATCTTAAATTTAACGGTAAATTTATATTGTATCTTTTCTCGAGTTAATTTAAGTATACTTACTCGTACATTAAAATGTAATTTCATGAGAAATTACATAAAAAATTAAAAATCATGGCTAAGCACACTGTTTACTTTTGAAAAGCAAGTAAGCGTTAAGTAGAACAAACAAGAGAGAAATTGTGAGATTTTTAAAAAATAAAGGGGTGTTAATTACTAAGTAATCCAGACCGACATTAAAAAAGTCTAAGAATTTTAAAGTTGGTTTTTTCATGTTTACAATATATTTCCTCGCCCTTAAATTAATATTTAATTACTTCTAACATTTGATTTAAATTTACTCATTTTCGTTTCCTCAAATATTAGATATTCCTTTTTTAACACATTTTTAAACAAATTTTCTGGTGTTTAAATTTTGTGCTAGTGATTTTTTTTTTATTTTGTTAAAGTATACAGATGTAATGAAGAGTAAAATTTCTCGTTGAAGTTAATTTTTTTTTTAAAACTTATTAAAATATTTATATAACCTTTATAAAACAATACTTTAGTTTTATTTTAAGAATATTTTTTATTTTTTTAGATGTCTAAATGCGTATTAACAATTCCAGAAAAATCTGTTAGCTACAATATTTGCGCCTACACTACAAACGGGTTTATTACAAACATTATTGGAATTGTTTTGTATTGAATGATTTTTAAAAGTGTGTTGTATGTTTAGTATAATTTTATCTTTCTCTTGCCTTGTATGAATATAACGGGAAGGAAAGTATTGTTTTCACATTGATTTTTCATAACCAAGTTTTTACCAGAAATTTACTTTCAGATCCCTTGGACCCCAAAAAAACATGTTTTTAGCGATTAGTCTCTGTGTAAAATATCTCAAGAACGAAATATCTTACGAAGTTGAAATTTGGAAATTAAGTTAAATACCACAAGGGATCAGACACAAACATTTCATCAAAATTGGTCAACCGGAAGTAGTAATAGTTTATTTGTCCGGTTTACCACTTATGTATAATTTTCTCAAAAACGGCTCCTACGATTTTTTTCAAAATCGTCTCATTTACTACATTTTTTATGCTCTACAAGATTGGGTAAACACCATGTCTGTTGAAATTCTTTGGGGCTGAGCTCTCATGGTAAATTTTTTTTAAGACTGCAGCTTTAGTACGATATGCATTTCAGGGCAAAAGTGTATATTATCAACGTTGTAGACGATTAAAAACTCTGCAACTAGTATTATTTCAAACTTTTTTTCCTACAATGCTTAATTTATTGTAAATTTGTGATTTTCTGTATTTTGCTCATTAACAAATTGTATTTTTTAGAATTGCAACACTTTTACGACAAATAACTCTTTTAAGTGTATTAAAGGTACCCAGAACGGAGAAAATTGAAAATCTTCACATATCCGGTTTATGCACATTATTAAAATTCAGAGTTTTCTCCTTCCAATCATGTATAATTTGTTGGGGTTTTTGCAGTTTTTATCCACCAAAAAAAAATAATTAAAAATATGTTGAATCCTTACGTTATTTTCTAAACGTTACCAGTTTGCATAAACACATCTCTTTTTTGAATGATAAATGATAAATGCATAATTTTTTGTTTCAAAACTTTACGGTGGCATTAGACCAGCTGTGAATGTAACAGTTGAGGAATTTCCAGATTATGATACTGGAATGTATTAGATTAACTATTTTACAGTATTTATAATGTGTTCTCTTTTATTTTTTTCTTGTTTCCCGTAAATAACAATTTTTGACACATAAGGAAGATTTTTTAGCCAACTGTAAACGGAATTTAATAACATTTTTGCTCAGCCTTTTATACCATAACTGCAATGTACTGAGCTTACAGTAAAATAATATGTTTTAATATTTATTTTCCACTTAAATAGGCAAAAAAATTATGATTTTCAAAAGTGCTAGTTTCAAAAAACATTTTTTACCTTCCTAACAACATATAAAGATGTTATTAGTTCTGTGGGTGTAGGATACCCTGAAAAGTAACGGCAAAAAAATTGTACAGGATAACTGTAATAGCTTTTGAGAAAATGTTCCTTACATTAACATTACGCCGATAGGCATTCCGGTAACCTTTAACTAAAGTTACAGAAAATTTAAAAACCTACAACTTTCATTTTAAGTACATTTTTCTCTACAGAGCTTAGTTTAGCGTCAATTAGTGATTTTCCATATATTTAAGTCCATACAGAGGTTGATTTTCATTTTACTTTATTCTTCTTAAAGCCCTTTTCCTATCGGAGGTCGGAAATCACCATCATTATGCGAACCTTATTCGCTGTTGCACAGTACAGTTCCATATTTCTGCAACCAAACCAATCTCTTAGGTTCTTCAACCAGGATGCCCGACGTCGGTCAACGTTCCGCTTGCTCTTTATCTTCCCCTGTCTCATTAATTGTAAGATGTGATATTTACGACCTCTAATCACATCTCCAAGATATTGAAGATGACTCTTCTTGACTTTCTTAACCAACTCACATTCTTTGCCCATTTTATCAAGGTTTATTCACTTATGATTAAAATTAGGTTATACATTTCACTTTACGTAGCTTACTCAGAGTAAACATCTATATAAATAAAATTGTGATTTTGTCTGTACAATTTTTCGAAATGCCCCAAATTTTGTTTCTACGCCAGATGTACCACGTAAACACCGAAAATAAGTTCAGCTAATTTTTGTCTGTTACTCTATTTGTATGTTACGGCATCACACAAGAACCGCTGAACTAAATTCAATGAATTTCGGTATCTGGGTTCTGGACATAATCGAAATGAAAATAGGCTATATATTTTTTTAATATCACAAAGGGATAGGGGAGTTCAGAGGGATGGGTAAACAAAAAACTACGAATAACTCCGTTAAAAGTCAATGTATCAAAAAATGTTATGTAATCGAAATTACGAAACGTTTAAAGGCAAATAAGTTTGATTATGTATATTTTTTCATTTCCATGCATAATAACGGAGATATTACTAATTTTAAAAAAATAAACCAATATTTTTGGAAGAATATTAACATACAAAATAAACAGAACAATAAACATAAGCCTACGCGCTGGTAAACCCCGTATTCATTCAGTCAGTTTCCTACATACCCAATCCATCAGTACCCTATACACATTTTCTCGGTCACCATGTCAAAAATGAATCAGTTGTCTTAACAGTCGTCACCATCGTGGTGTTCCTATTGTGATTTCTTCTTCTTATCGTGCCAGTCCGTTCCGGACGTTGGCTATCATCCTGGCTATGACTACTCTATCTACTGCCGCACGGAATAGTTCGGTGGACGTCTTCGAAAACCATGTTCTGAGATTCTTCAACCACGAGAATCTTCTTCTACCCACACTTCTTCTACCTGATACCTTTCCCTACAAAATAGACTGCAGCAAGTGGAATCTGCTTTCATTCCTCATTATGTGACCAAGGTATTGTAGTTTGCGACATTTCACCGTCAATAGGACCTCCATATTTTTCCTCATTCTCCGGAGTATTTCTTCATTTCTCACCCGATCCGTCCATGACACTCTCAACATCCGGCGGTAGAGCCACATCTCAAAGGCCTCCAACTTTCTACAGGAGGCTTTAGCCAAGGTCCACGACTCAACCCCATAAAAAAGAACAGAGAAGACATAACATCTTATTAGCTTCATCTTTATCGTCATTGTTAAGTCGTGGCTTGTAAAAATGTTTTTCATTTTATTAAAAACAGCTCTGGCCCTTTCTATGCGAGACTTTATCTCCTGAGATTGATCCCATTGCTCATTTACGATGGTCCCAAGATAGGAGTATTTGCTTACTTGCTCGATACGCTTATTGTTAATAATAAGATGACATGTAGGGATTCTATTTTTGCTAATGACCATCAATTTTGTTGTGATTTACCTTTTATTTATTGTGACTGTCGCCGTCACAACGTTCATTAAGAGTTCTTAGGAACGGCCTCCAGGTCTATGCCTTCCGGCGACCAATTGGAGGGGAGGTGGTGGGAGAAATGCCAGAAAACCATTTACCATTTACCTTTTATTTATTATGAAAATAATAAAGCGCTGCATATCTTAATTTACATTAACACCAAGATCTCGCTTTTATTATTTTTTCATAAATAATAATGCTGACGTTGGAAAGAGGTAGATAACAATAAATAGTTAAATGATATCAGATCTGACAGGGATCGAACTCGGTACCCCAACCGACCGTTCACAGCACCAAGGAAACCGTTCGAAGAACGGGTACTTTAGCTAGTAGGTTATATTGTTCATTATTAATTATTAAATTAATTAATTTGCTATTATTATAATTTATTATACTATTATTACTGGCGAGAAAAGTCGTGTGAATGTTTTACATTAGATTTTTATATGTTTTACTATGATTTTTATTACTTTCTCTTGCCTATATGAATATATAAAAAGGAAAGTATTGTTTTCATGTCGATTTTTCGAAATCGAGTTTTCACCGGATCTATACGTTTTCAGACCCCCTGAACCCAAAAAACATGTTTTTAGCGATTGGTCTGTGTGTGTGTCTGTGTGTGTGTGTGTGTGTGTGTGTGTCTGTGTGTGAACAGAATATCTCAAGAACGGAACATCGTACGAACTTGAAACTTGAAACTTAAGTTACATACCACTACCGGGGACCCGACACGAACATTTTCATCAAAATCGGTCAACCGGAAGTAGTAGTTTATTCGTATAATTTTTCACTTTTTTGCGATTTTCTCAAAAACTGGTCCTACGTTTTTTTTAAAAATTGCCTCATTTACTAAAGTTTTTATTCTCTACAAGATAGGATAGGCGCCATGTTTGCTGAAATTCTCCGTGAGGCTGTTTTTACGTAAAAACATTTTCTTTTTAAGATTGCGGCTTTAATATGCATTTTAGCGCAAAACGTTATATAATAAAAGTTGTAAAGAATGTAAAATTCTACAACTTTTATTTCAAAAATTTTTTGTATAACGCTTAGTTTAGCGGTAAATAGCGATTTTCTGTTTTTTTCTCACGAAAACGTGTGAAAAATCGATTTTTTTAAGATTTCGGCCTTAAAATGCATTTTACGACAAAAGTGTGTATAACAAAATTTGTAGAAAATTAAAATATCTACAACCTTTATTTCAAGCTTTGTTTTGTACAGTGCCTAGTTTAGCGTGTAGGAGCGATTTTCCGTATTTTAAAGCCAAACTGAGGTCGTTTTAATTTTTGCGTATTTCACTAATGTTTTTTGAGGTTAGTTTTTTGTTTATTTCTAATATTTTATTACTAATGTTAGGTTTATTGTTAATTATTTGCATTGGCAAGAGAAAGTTGTGTGAGTGTTTCACACCAGATTTTTATGTTTTATATGTTTTATATTTTAATGTGAGTTGCAATTTTAATTAACGTTTTAAGTAATAACAGATTAAAACTAATATTTATGCACTATTTTGTATATATTACTTAATGCTCGTAGTTTTATTCACAAAATATTGATACGGAAAAGTAAACAAATCGGTGGTTTCGCATACTACAGTATCTATTAAAACAACTTTAATTATTTTAATAAAACAAGATATATTATTTTAACATGTAACTTAGCTTACAAACTCAATAACTTCAAGCGGTTATTTTATAGTTTTATGATTTCATGTAAGCTAGTGTAACAGCTACATAACATATTTTACATAAACAAGAATTAATTGATTTTAATATTTTCAAATTGAAATATTTAAAAATAATATCAGATAATTTCAATATTTAATAATAATTAATCAAAAATGACCTCAGGTAATTTTTGAACGTTACAAATTATAGTTTGTTGTACTTTTTTTTAATTAGACTGTTAGTAGATTGTAAATATATTGATAGTTTAAAAATACAGTAATTTAAAATCAAACAAATTTTCACATTTTGAAACAGTTAAATAAAGAGTTTCAAAATTAAAACACTTTTATGTAAACGTAAACAATATAAGAATGTATATATTATATTTATTGTTAAAAAAATCATACATCTGACCAATAATTGGTGAAACCACATGGGGTAAGCGGGTACTTTAAAGCGAGGGGTAAATTCAAAGAGAATTGGGGAGGGAGAGTGAGTGAATGAGAGGAAGAGATAGAGATAGAGGGAGAGAGAGAGAGAAAGTTCAAGTCGTTATTATGCACAATGTTGTTAATGATTATGGTAGGCGAAGTGAGAGGGGATATTTGACCTATGTCAAATAACACCGTATAATATATACAGTCTCACTAAAATGCATAATGTTCTATATTTTATAATGTATTTGTACCCATGGTCACATATACGCGCGCGCACACACACATATGTATAATAATGAATTGGGTAATGTACGTAAGCCTACATAGCTTTGTTATGATGTAGACTAGAAAAAATAGTCTCTCGAAACTCATTTTCTTGTTCATTCTTGACTTATCTACTGCATTTTATTCTAAAACATTACAGCTAATAAAATGTAAAATAAACAAGTTTTAAAAATGTTCCATTAGTTGTTCTACTTTTTAATTTAACCTTGTAGAAAATTATTCTACGTATTAAAATTTTTTTTAATTTTGAAAATTGCAACGTCAAAAAACTTGTGGTAGCTTTCACAAGTTTCTAAAATAAAATGCATCTTATTGTCACCGAATCTTCTTCTTCAGGTGCCTTCTCCATTACGAAGGTTGGCTATCATCATGGTCAGTCGCACCTTGTCCACTGCTGCTCTGAACAGGTCATGCGACGAGCAGTTAAACGCTTCTCTCAGGTTTCTTAACCAGGATATTCGTCTGCGTCCCACCGAGCGTTTACCAACGAGTTTCCTTTGAATTATGAGATGCAGAATCTCATATTTAGGCCCCCTCATGATGTGTCCAAGGTATGTCAGTTTTCTTATCTTCTTACCGGATGGTAAGAATCCGGATGGATCTTGTCACCGGATGGTGAGCATTAATGGTGGGGAGAAACTTTAAATGTTTGTGGGCCCTGAAAAAGGACCAATCAGGTTTGTGCATCTAGGTGGGAAGAGTATTTATAATCTACATAACCGTTTGTTACCATCTCTTGTAGTTTTTGACTTAAATTAATTTTCTGGACTTCCGGTTTTGGGCCTCTTCCGGCCAAAACCTGAACTTCAAACCCAATTATTTCTGTATCTACTTTCTAACACATTCAGAGCTAGAGACTCGCCTAGCGGGTTGTGGGTAGGTGTTACCGCCGGGGTGCCGTCTCACCCAGCGGGTTCTATTTTGTTACCATTTTAAGTAACTCTGGAGGGATACCGCCTGTCGGATATCAGTTTGTTCCTATTATATAACCCTCAGAAAGGTTTTTTTCTTTGTAACCGTGCAGTTTGTTTTTAAATTTCCGTTACACGATCTTCTACCCTCGTATAGTATACTCGTTCAGTATTTTTAATGAGTTTTTAGGACTGTTGAAGCCGTGAATTTAGTATTTTTGCAGGTGTCGATTTAAAATATCTCACACTTTTGGATTTACTTCAAAAATATATTATTTTTAGTTAAAAATTATAAATAAAACATTAAACGTAAATCGTAACAGTAAATGGAAAAATTCAAACAAGAAATACATTTATGATAACAGGTGAAAATAAACCTAAATAAAACATTGAATTGCCGGCCGCATTGGCGCAGTTGGTAACGTGCTCACCTCTCATCATGCGGTCCTGGGTTCGAATCCCACTCAGGCATGGCATATTTTCATACGTTACAAAAAATCATTTCACCTTCCATTGTATATAGTTACACCCCAACGTCGTCGCTAATGACCTTAGTAGTTGATGCGACGTTAAATAAATGAATTAAAAAAAATTAAAAATAAAAAAAAATAAAAAAAAAAATAAAAAATTTTAAGAAACGCTATTATTTAACAATGATTCAAATAAAAAATGAACTAAAAAGAAAAAAGAAAAAAAATTACAGGCATTACTGTTACAAATAAAAGCGTGGCGCATTTTTATACAACGAATATTTTACAATAAAATGCGCCACGCTTTTATTTGTAACAGTAATGTCTGTAATTTTTTTTGTAATTTTTTTTATTTTTTCTTTTTAGTTCATTTTTTATTTGAATCATTGTTAAATAATAGCGTTTCTTAAAATTTTTTTTTTTTTTTTTTTTTTTTATAATTTTTTTTCTGTGATTTTTTTTGTTAATTTTTTTTGTAAATTTTTTTTATTTTTTCTTTTTAGTTACTTTTTTAAGTAATTGTTAAATTAAAGCGTTTTTTAAATTTTTTAAATTTTTTTTGAAATTTTTTTGTAATTTTTTTTTACAAACACCTATTGTCATCGAAGATAAACAAGTGTGCAAAGTTTGATTCATATTGATACGGTAGAAGTATTAAAATTTTAAGTTGCCAGATTTGATGGATCCAAGAGTAAGTTATTTTGTAATAATAAAAGCGTTTAAAAAAAAATTTTTTGTAAATTTTTTTTTATGACAGCGTATTGTCATCGAAGATAAACAAGTGTGCAAAGTTTCATTCATATTAATACAGTAGAAGTATTAAAATTTTAAGTTGCAAGATTTGATGGATCCAAGAGTAAGTTAAAAAAAAAAAACTTTTTTTTTGTAATTTTTTTTTTATGACAGCGTATTGTCATCGAAGATAAACAAGTGTGCAAAGTTTGATTCATATTGATACGGTAGAAGTATTAAAATTTTAAGTTGCAAGATTTGATGCTTCCAAGAGTAAGTTAAATAAAAGCGTTTAAAAAACATTGAATTGTTTACTTTTATGTTATTAACAAAATATAAATCCATGTATAGGTTGCAAATAAAATAAATCTGTATTCAACATAAGTTGTAGGTTCTACGTAAAGCAAGCGGAGAACACGCTGCACGAGTAATCAGCCCGACGGGAGAGATAACATAATAATTGCTTAGCATTGGATGTGTTAAGAGGAATCGAATGAGACTAATTGTTTCCAGATTCTGACTTTGATTTCTTGACTTCTGGTTTTCGGCCATATCAGCTCAAAACCGGAACTTTAAACCTAATTCAAGCCCACTAACGTTTTGTGTAGATTACGAAACCGAAAACCTTGTGTGTTGCTATTTCTTGTAGTTCCTGACTCTGTTTTTTGACTTCCGGTTTTGGGCCGATCCGATCAAAACCAGAACTTCAAACGCAATTTAGGCCCACATTTTTTATGCAGATTACGAATCCGTAAACCGTTTGTTGCTACCTCTTGTAGTTACTGATATCTTGATGTGACGGACGGTCAGAACAAAATGGTAGATGACAATTTAAAAAATTGCTACCAATAAAATAATAAATTGAAGATAAAAGATGTTGAAAATCGAACGTGAAAATGTAGAGCAATCAAATAGAATTACCTGATGGTTACATCTAAATTTATATAAGACGAACGAAAATGTTCAAGTTTGTTCGGCTATAATTTGTAAAGGCGTAATAATTCTTAGTCAGTTAGCAAGTCTTCTTTAGTCTCATATACTAAGAGAGGTCTGAGGTAATGTTTCAGCTAACTATACAAGTATCTCACTAGTAGGGCAATCGAATTGTGGCCGTATTACACACAGTAGTGTAATATAGGCCTTATGTATAGAGAGAATAAGGTTTGTTCCTTACCCTATCTTTACGGCAAACAATATTGTTCCCTTGTGTGCAACGAATACACTCACGAAATAGTTGTACTGTATGAACATATACAACCACAACAACTCGTTGTAACCGAGCAACTTGAACAACTTCAATGTTTTGTAAGTTCACTTGTAAGTTTTAAGTTTAACAAACCGGTAGTGGGTAACCTCAATTAAGTTTATTGTTTATAAACTTAATACTTCATTTAATATAATTTGAAATTGTTGCTGTATCACTGTTAATTACTTACCTCATATATTTGTCTTACATTCTCCCGATTTTCTTAAGCATTAATTATCATGGATATTAGTAACCTATATATTTTTCTCTAAATTTAAGGGAAATCGGAAGGGTATTTTGGGGAAAAATATAATATAAGAATCAGTCATTTCAGAAAGACCATAAGTCAAAATTTTACATTTTTTTCTTTAGTGTATTTTAGGAATAACTGAATATAAACACACCATCCCTACAAAAATCACATAAGTCTAGCTTTCCTTAGGTAATATACAGAGTGATTCAAAACTATACGACAATCCTTGGGATCTCATTCTACAGCTAAAAATAAGAAAAAAAGTTCATATAAACATATGCCTGAAAACGCTTAGTTCGCGAGTTACAACTAGCGAAAAACTTCACCTAGAACTCTGTACCCTCGGGGAAGTAAGGCCGTATAAAAATGTTAAAGGTAGTAACAAAGATACAAATACAATTGTTTCTTACGTTTTTTTATCTTAAAAATTTAATAAAATTGGTTTCAGAGCTGTAAATGCAATACTTTCAGAGATATCTTACATAAAACACAAGAATTGGTGCAAAGAAATAACACATTTTTGTGTTTAACGTAAGATTACTTCCATAAATGGTAAATAAAGGTGTATATTTTCTTAAATAAATTTGTAGAAAATTTAATTCTGAAAAGATTCATGTGAATTACTCAGGAAAAAATGAATAATAGATATTGAAATTTCGCTTTATTTAAAATCAAAACACGCTTGTCTCGCGATGCTTTCTTTTTATGTAGGTTGTGAGTTTTTCGGAATACAGCAGCCATCTCTCCTCTCTCGCTGTTCTTTTTCACCTTTACGCTAGTCTTCGATTGTATTTTCTCTGCAAGATACTTGAAGTAAATAGTTGTTAGTATTGTGCATTAAAAAATTATAACATTTAATTAAAAATAATTAAAAACACAATAAATTTTGAATGTATTTTTACTTTCTCTCATTCTACATGAAATACTTGGGTTATGTTTCCATGTAATTTTTTCGAAATCGAGTTTTCACCGGAAATACAAGTTTTAGGTCCTCTGAACCCAAAAAGCATGTTTTTAGCTATTGGCTTGTGTGTGAGGGGGCGCGTGCGCATGAATGTGAACGAAATAACTCAAAAACGGAAAGTTTTACGAAGTTTAAACTTGAAACTTAAACTTGTTAAATACAGTTATGTAACCTAGGATCCCATATGGCTAAAATAAATCCTGCTCGATAAGGGTTCCAGTCACAGGTATGACCCAATTGAAATGGGTTCAAACCAGGATACCCTCCTAAATAAATAGCAATGGTTTGTTTGCTTTCCATGGAAATGTGGGCGCTCGGCCTGTTTATGGAGGGTGGATTAACAAGCGCTGGATAGACCCGATAGTAAGGGTGTTAACCGTAGCTTTGAGGTGCCATCTCTACCTCACTGTTGCGTGTGTAGGAAGGGCAAAATAGATAAATGAGGGTAAATAGTGTGCCGGCTTACCTGCATTTACCCCATAGGGTGTTTTCTCACAATCTACAATAATAACTCTTGATTGATTTGTCGCCTGGGGCCTAAAGCTGTACATTACACACAACTGTCTCAACATGGTCAACCTACTGGAAGGGAAATCCAGAAAGAAGCTCTGTCCTAAGCTTCTAAGCTACCGAGCTAATACTAGATACCATAAAGAAATTTACACAAGCATTTTCATCAAATTTGGTTAACCGGAAGTAGCAGTTTATTAGAGAAAATTTTAACTTTTTTGAATTTTCTCAAAAACGTCTCCTACAGTTTTGTTTAAAATTGTCTGATTTACTAAATTTTTTGTGTTCTGTAAGATGTGGTAACCGGCATGTCTGATGAAATTCGTGGGAGCTATGCTCTCGTGGTGAAAAGTAGATTTTTTTCTTATTATCGTGACCTTAATAAGCATTTAGGGCAGAAGTCTAAATAATCAAAGTTATAGCAAATTAAAGAACCTACAAATTTTATTTCAAGGAATTTATACCGATTCATGTTGTGAAAATATATAACACAATTACAGTATTACATATGTATTTGTACAGTTATTATGTTCAACATTTCTTTAATTGAGAAATAAGGGTGGACGAGGATTTAATTTTTGTTCTACAGAGCTTGGTTTAGCGTCAACCTGTGATTTTCCATATTTTTCTTATTGAAATCTGTTAAGAACTGAATTTTCTAAGATTACGGCCCTAATATGCATTCTACGGCAAAATTGTATCAGGTCCTATAGTTAAAGTTATAGAAACGTAAACTTAAATTTAAAAAACCTGCAACTTTTATTTTAAAAACTTTTTCCACAAAGCATAGTTCTTTAATTTTGTCATTAAATCCAAGTCAAACAGAACTTAATTTTCATTTAGCTTCATTTACTCATCTTTAAACTTAGGTTATATTTTCATTCCCAAGAGAAAGTCGTGTGAGTGTTTCACATCAGATTTTATTTTTGTCCAATGCTTAATTTAACTAAAATTTGTAACTTTATAAAAATTTCTTTAAAATTGTTTCAATTTTGTTCCGAACAATTTTAATATTATAAATACAGTATCAAAATTTGACTTAGTGAGAGTAAATTGAAGTACTGCTTGAAAAATTAATTAGAACCTTCATGTGGTTTGGTGTAAATTAATTTTTAAGTTTTTTTGATTGACGAGAAAATAAAAACCATATATTACCTGAAGTTCATGAATGTAAAAGATAACTGCATTTAGGTTAAACCACGCGTAAAACTTTCATTACAAGACAAATACTTTGTTATGATATAGCCATCCACACAAATTTAACCCCCTAAATGTTCTTTGTTTCCACCCTCTTGCATTCCACCCTTCTCTACATCCCCCGAACCCTGTTTTATATCATGTGGAATGTGAAAGTGTTGATCCTTGTAACTCAGTTAATGATTTATTACAATGTGTGGTTGTGTCAGAATCTGATTTATGTGTTGTTGCTTGTAAACGAAATACTAAAGTTTCAAATCCTCTCCTCTCTCTCCTAACACATCACTTAGTAATTCATTTCTCTCTGATTACTTTTCGATCAACAAAAAAACCTGTAATTATATTTATTTATTCTAAAAATTGAAATACAAATTAATGAAAAGATCTACACAAAAACCATTAGCAAATTTTTACAAAAATCTAACAAATTTACGTTTTAATAATTTTTGTTGCTGATTGATTGTGTTGTTGTTTGCGGACGATATGTATAGTCCAGAAAAATGAGAAAGCACTACAGAAAAACCTAAAGCTGTACATTATACACAACTGTCTCAACATAGTCAACCTACTGGAAGGGAAATCCAGAAAGAAGCTCTGTCCTAATCTTCTAAGCTACCGAGCTAATACTAGATACCACAAGGAAATTTACACAAGCATTTTCATTAGGATTCATTCGGAATCATAGACATTTTCATTAGGAATCAGTTTATACCTACACCGTAAATGAGTTACAATTTCCAGTTTCTAACTCTAAATCGAAAGTTATGATTCAGAGGAAAATGGCCTGTTCGAACGAAGATAGTTGTATATAAGGAAATGCTGGAACAGATTTCCTACTGTAGTTTTGTGAGATGTAACGTAGGCTGCTGTTTAGGTCATCAGCCAAAAGGCTGGTTTGAACCTGTTGAGGTTTTACTTAGTAAAACGAGGAGTGAAATGATTTACAATAGCCTTCCTCACTGATTGGTAAAGTACGTTTATCAGCATGCCGAGCCTTTTGAAAAGCACATATTTTCCACTCTGCAAATTACACCTTCACTTCATTCACCTCAGAATCTGGCTGTATAATGAAATTCATTACTTTCAGAGGAGATAACTCTAACTAGTGTCTTTTACACCTCTTTTCTTCTGTTTTTAAATGATTCAGTCATATAATTGACTGGCCATGTGATAAGAAACAGAACTATTTATTTTAGCCCTGCAAAGAACAGATAGAGTGTAAATAATTTGACAATCCACCTGTCTGTTATTGGCAGCAAAACAGCCATAAAGTTGGCTTTGATGTTGATCACGACGTTGAAAATAAAATGAATAGATTTCAACGTACAAGTATTGTCATCAACAGAAAATTTCAAAATAAGGCTAGAAAAAGAGCCAAAATTGAAATTTAAAGGTGATGACCACTCCCGCTGTTCTTTATGGAAGTGAGACTTGGGTCATTATAAAGTCACAAGATTCCTACGAGAGACAAATGAGTACACAAGATTAGACCATATAAAGAGTAAAGAAATAAGAGCAGAATTACGAATATATAGCTTGAACGTGAGAATAAAAGTTACTCGTGGTAAATGGAGACACCATACTGTCGCTGACCGGGGCCGATGACACGTGGCAAAAACTTCCTTACGAATTTTGTGGCCCTGAAAAGGGCCGTTTAATTGGTTGGGGGTCCTGAGAAGGACCGTTGTAGTGGATTAGTGGTCCTGAAACGAGCCACCGTTGGGTCATCACGCACGCATGGGCTTCCTTCAGCTGCCGGGTAGGTGAAGGCTGACCGGTGCGGGATATAGCGTCCGCCACCGGTAGCGTCAACCAGGGATGGTGCGTCCGGTCTCGGCTGGGCTCTTCTTCCTCGATCGGGAGCTGGATGGCGAGTGCCACTCACGAGTCCGAGTACTAAAAGAAATGAGCTAGCGCTCGGGATGACGATGTCGTAGCTAGACTAACTTGACGTTCGGGGAATTGGAGAAAAAGAACTTCTTTGAAATTTTTCTTTGTTTGGAATTACTTCTTAATAATTGGGGAAAAGATGGCCTCGAAACCGGGATAACAGGAAGAACATTGTTGTGGAAAGGGACGGTTTTTAGGTATTTTTTTTCCTTAAATTTTTCTCTGAAATCCTCTTGAGTTCTTTAATTCTTTTCTAAATTCATTTCTATCTTCTGTTACATCTTTATTTTTAACGTTCTGAAATATCTTTGTTTGTTTTACATTCTTTCAGCTTTCAAAAATTCGTTTTAAAAGTCATCCTTGGTTCATCCTTACTAGATGGACAAAGGATCTCATTCTCTTAATTTCTACTTCATCAGATATATTCTGTATTTGCATAAATATCTCTCTTTATTTGAGTAATTCGTTTCCCAGTATTTTCCATCTTTATTTGCAGTTTCAATTATTGATCCCATTAGTTTCTTTTCTGTTTTTTCTAACTCTTCTTACATTTATACGTATATTATATTTCAGTATTTCTGTCGCATATAATGCTTCTGATAACATTACTCTTTTATAGTGAAATTTACAAATATTACTTCAATTTTAGTTATGTCTTTTAAAAATATTGACTTATATACATTTTAAACAATACAGGACTGACTAACCCACAGGCATATTAAAGTGAATACAAATAAATCAACACAAGTTACATCCGCCTTGCGACACCAAACATGCCTACCTGTGGTACTAAATAACGTCCACATCCCCTAGGAGAGAGTACTGTGTTATCTGGGCTTGCGGCTTGATAAACGACTGACTTGGAGGTATCATCTGCATACGAGACGCATGAGAACTAAACCGCTCTCAGAAGTTAGTCATCCGCTCAATTAAATCTCTGTACCAAAATTTATTTTACAAAATAATGAACTTGTAGTGCCTCTTTGGAGCAACAGTATAGAGTAGTTTGCAATCAATCCAGGCCAATCAATTTAAATGTTTAAGAGTATTTTCGAGCACTCCTTTTTATATAAACAATCAAAACCCTCGATGATAATTTCAATATTCTAATAGTAAAAGAACTACCCGCATCCTTCGATAATAAAACTCATGACCAACTAAAAAAACCACAAACCAATTAGCTCATGAACAAAAAGAAACTACCCAATCTTATGATGTCTAAAGCGGAAATAGAGCAGAGATTTCTTGATTCATTATCTGATAACCTTCACATAAAATTTCTTAAAACACTATCTTTGGAGTGTAGCATTATACGGGAGTGAAACGTTGCTGATAGGGATTGTAGAAATAAAGAGGATAGAAGCTTTTGAAATGTGGTGTTATAGGAAAATGTTTAAGATTAGGTGGGTGGACAAAATAAGTAATTTAGAGGTTCTTAGACGAGTGGATGAAAAAAGAAGTATATTGAAACATCTTACCAGAAGAAGGGTAAGTGTGACTTATCTTAAGACATCCAAGTTTTGGTCTATCAATAATGGAGGTTAATATTGAAGGAGTGAATTGTATGGGAGGCAATGGTTAGAATATACAAGCAAATTACAAAAGATGTAGGGTGTTACAGGTATGTAAATATAAAACGACTTGCGCAAGATAGAACAGCTTGGAGAACTGCATCAAACCAGTCGAGATATTGATGACAAAAAACATCCATAGTTTCTAGGAGAGAAATTACACTGGGTACTGCTTTTCCACCTAATAAAATTTTCCACCACCCATTAATTAATTAATATTAATTTTAATACGAAATACAGATAAATAAGAAATAAGATAAATATAAGACGCAATATACAGTATCACTCGCAATATCAAAGAACAGAAGAGGTAGAGGTGTAAGACACTAGTCAGAGTTATCGCCTTTGAAAGTAATGATTTCATTATACAGCCAGACTCTGTGGTGAATGAAGTGAAGGTATCGTTTGCAGGATGGAAAGTAGATGCTTTTCAGAGGGCCTGGTATCTGATAAACATACTTTTCCACTCAGTGAGGAAGGTATGGTAAACCACCTTACTCCTCGTTTTACGAAGTAAAGCCTCTAGAGATTTAAACCAGTCTTTCGGCTGATGACCTACAGGTACATAGCAACACATTTAACCCTTTCTATCCCAAATTTTTTAACTATACACAAACAAATATGTGTATATTGTTTCATACACTTCACTGATATTTAAGTGAAATAAAATCACTTTTAGACCTTCAGCCTTTTTGATGGTGTGGCAAAAAAGTGTGACACATATGTCACATTGGGCTTGATGGTATCAAAGTTCCCAACAATATGAATAAGTAAAATCATGTGCAGGCTTCCTAAACAATATTCTCTTGCTTAGATTGGTAGCAAAAAAACTAAATATGATTTTAATATCAAAGCATTATTTAAGACTTAAAAATGTTACAATTCAAAAATATTGGAAAAATCACTATTTACAGCCTAAAAAATATACTTGTATGTACATTCAACATACTCGAAGAAATGCTACTTATTTTAATAAATGAACACGAATATTTAAAACTAAAATTAACTTTAAAAAGAAACTAATGGTCGTATCCGTGGCATAGTGGTCAGCATCTTACATTGCAAAGCGGAGGTCTCAGGTTCGATTCCTGGCTAGGGTACAGAAAATCATTACACTTCACATCCATAGTAGTAGTAGTAGTGTTAGAGTAATCGCTAACAATTAAAGTTTTTATGTCTGTTATTTCACTCAAATGTGATTTCTTGGCCACACTGGGTAAGAAAGGGTTAAACTGCTATTTTACTCCAGGAAAAAGTTTAGAAAACAATATTTCCTAAAAAATGTTAAATTTATTTTAATGGAAATTATTTCATTTTATATATTTTCTGTGGCCAGCATAATGTTTGCTCTGTTTGAATTATCTTAATTGACTATTAATTAATGTGTGTAACTGAATTAAAATTTGTGCAATTGAATACAACTGAATCACTTGTTTGAGAAATACACATGTCCATTTTGATCAAAATTGAGTTACAGTTAAAAGTCGAATATTTCATTGCATTTCTATTATTTTATAGACAAAAGTCTAGTAACTATAGTAGGAGATTTAACCTGCAGAAAATTATTTATTGTTTGAGAAACAACATTAGAAATATTTTTATGGCCACCAGCAGAAAACGATAAGCCCAAAGTAATGTAGTCGCCTATTAATTGTTTTTCTTAAAATTAAAATGAATAATAAATTTAATTACGTTTTTGATAGCACTACATTATTTTAAACAAATATTCTGTAAATTAATATTATAATATAAATAGACTAAAATATCCTAAGTAAAACAAGTTGCATTTGGTCCATTCATTCGTCAATATGCATTGGTTTGAGAAAAACCACAAGTCCATACTGGAAAATTCCCTCGTGAATAATATCTATTGTTGTTGTTTAGGTCATCAGCCGAAAAGCTGGTTTGAACCTGTAGAGGTTTTACTAAGTAAAATGAGGAGTGAGGTGGTTTACCCTTGCCTTCCTCACTGAATAGAAAAGTACGCTTATCAGCATGCCGAGCCCTCTGAAAAGCACGTATTTTCCACTCTGCAAATAACACCTTCACTTCATTCACCACAGGGTCTGGCTGTATAATGAAATCCATTACTTTCAGAAAAGATAACTCTGATTAGTGTCTTTTACACCCACAGAGTATAGAAGTAATAGAGCGGCCTAGTGGATGAGCGAAGTGTGTCTACTTACCCCCACTCTTTGGTTACCCATATCGCCTGCCACTTCAATCATTTCCCTTCCCGCGAAGCAGTAACTAATCTATAATCTGTGCGTTTCTTTTATTTTTTTCAGTTATTGTTTAATATTATATAGTGCGTTTTGTTTATTCGCTTTAGTTATTGTGCGTAGATTATTGTGTGTAAATTATTGTGTGTGGACACTTATCCAGCTTTAAAATGGGTATGTGTGTGGCGTACGGACGCAATAACCGAAAAAAGAAAACAGAAGCTGTAGAGGGAATGAAAATTTCTTTCCACCGTTTTCCTAACAATCCAGAACTCAAAGAAAAATGGATTTAAGCAATCAGGAGAGACAACTGGAAACCATCTAATCACAGTCGTATTTCTCGTGACCATTTCAAAGAAGATGATTATGATAACTCTTCTCCTTTTCGAAGATATTTAAAAAAAGATGCAGTTCCATCGATATTTGCAGCATTTCCACCACATTTACAGCCGTCAACATCAACTTCAAATGTAAGGAGAGTTTTAAAGTGTGCTCTCTCTCTCTCTCCAATTTCGCTTCCAATATCGGAAAAAATACAAAAAACTAATTTCGAAATAACTACCGAAAAACTTACGAAAACCTAACGGAAACTAACTGAAACAAAAAAAGATTAAGAAATATGACATTAAAACAAAAGAGACAAAAGTTAGAAGTGGCTAATTTAAAAGATATCGTAAGAGAATTAAAAAAAATCTCATTCAGTCGGAGCACGGTGATCTATTGAGCAATATTTCAAAAACATCGTTCTGTCTTGTACAGAGAGAATCACAAAAGCTCACCAACCCAAAACTGTACCGCCTTCGTAATTTCGCCACGAGTTTGTATTTTTTGTCTCCTAAAGCGTACAACTTTGTTCGACACACTTTTCAAACTTGCCTTCCTCATGTCCGAACAATAGCTAAGTGGTATTCTTCAATTAATGCCGAACCAGGGTTTAGCTCAGAAGTTTTCCGAATACTAAAAGAAAAGTTTCAAAATGAACATGGTTTGGTGTGCAGTTTAATGTTCGACGCAATGGCCATTCGGCAGCATGTAGATTGGGATGGAAAAAAATGTATGGCTACATGGATCTGGAACGCGGAAATACTGTCGACGGAGCTCCAATAGCCAATGAAGTGTTTGTCATTCATCTCGTATGTGTCAATAAGTTATGAAAAATACCTATGGGGTACTTTTTTATTAAAGGAATCACCGGTGAACAAATTTATTCTCTGACCTTTCAATGCTTGCAACTTCTATCTAACGTAAACATCAAAGTTGCCTAAATCACTTGCGATGGCACATTATCTAACTTTTCGTCTTTCTTAAGATTTGGTTGTAATTTAAAAGACTCAAACCAAAAACAAAAATTTAGAAAAGAAAATTACCTAAAACAAAAAATAAAGTAACCTAAAACAAAAAATAAAGTGAAACAGAACAAACATTGAAAATCTATTAATTACCACTGAATTGTTATTTTTTTCATTTATTTTCTTAATGTATTAATTATAATAATAGTCGACAGCCAATTTTGGTTTTGATTTTTACTTATTACAGCAACGAATCAATCAATATACATTCATTTAGTACTTTTTAATAAACATAAATACCAGTGATTTCATAAACATAAATACCAGTATAATTTTGTTCATCTGGCTTTCTATATTATTTAACTTATTCTCTCAGTTACACTGAAAACTAACAGAAGCAAAACCAAAGAAATCCGAGATAAGGCAGAACAACTAAACGAAACAGAAACACCAGTGTGATGGCAGATGGCTGGGCTAGGCGAGGTAGGTAACCAAGGAGTTGGGGGGTCAGCGCACACAACCGCCAGTCCGCCGCTTATGGAAAGGCTTCTCTAGTTATTCTATACTCAGTGTTTACACCTCTACCTCTTCTGTTCTTAAATGATTCAGTCATTTGATTGGCTGACCATGTGATAAGAAACAGAACTATTTATTTTAGCCCAGCAACGAACAGATTGAGAGTAAATAATTTGACTCTCCACCTGTCTGTTATGGGCAGAATATCTATTAAAAATAAGATAACATTTTTAAAAATTAATTATATTACTTTTAAAGAAATACTTAAAATTCATGTCAAATAATTTTCAGCAATATTTAACAATTAAATTATGAAAAATAGTTTCTATATTTCCTGAAAAATCACATTCGTTTGACTCGTGTTGTTTC
Organism: Catonia carolina; assembly: GCA_035578175.1. NCBI lineage: Eukaryota > Metazoa > Arthropoda > Insecta > Hemiptera > Achilidae > Catonia > Catonia carolina. The sequence continues at coordinate 63,015,827 of JAQMRL010000006.1, forward strand.
TTGAACAAGCGATTAAATTACGAGTTCTATTTATGAAATTAATTTTAAAGTATCCTTCACTGAAAACGCAGGCAATTACGTAAACCGAATCAAATATATGTGCACTAATAGTTGAAGGATTTACCAAAGACTTCTCTGATTAATATCCTATCAATATTTTGTACAAACCCCTCCTGTTAATGTTTCGCATACCTTGCCAATTAGTCTGCATACCTATAACTAATCTGACATACCTTATCTATTAAACTGAATAACTTAAGTCAATTAAATCAATTCAGTCCACTTATGATTACATTTTACTATAAAATACTTTACTTGTTCAAGTTTACTGCTGTCTTTTTTGTTTCTTTAATAGAAGACTGTACTTTGCATCACGCCAATGTTAAATTTGCTATTTTTAGGTACATTTTTCACAGGATTTGTAAAAGATAGATAAATGAAACTTTACTCACTTTTAGTTGGGTTTCTCTAGCTGCTCACAGTTTTTCAATTTAATCTGTAAGCCCATAAAATTAAAAACAAATTAACGAATAACATAAAATATTTACAAATTTCTTTATACGTTTTTTGGATATTAGTAATTGTTGGAACATCTGAGGAAGTCATTAAAATCTCGGTATTTGTGCATCTACAAGATAAATAACTGGTAAAAAATTCAGCCAGCTAGGTTTAATGGGTTCCAAGAAAAATGTACCTAAATTTTAAAATCTAAATTTACGGGAACAGCCAAAAAACGAAAAGGAACAAATAAAAAAGAAAATGTGCACAAACAAGTAAATTTCTCATCAACAGTTGGTTAGAAAGCTGTACCAACAGCTGAGAATATCAAAAACAGTAACGCAGATATTTAAAAAAAAAAACGAAAATTCCCTTTGCTCTAAAACGATTGGTATAAAATTACAAAAAATATTGGTTCTTGGTGAAATGATCATTTTTCTGGATATACCTGCTAAAAACTTAATTTTTTCATTAAAATAATTTTTTTGGCGTAATTTAATTTTTTTCTTGTAGATATAAGTCTGAACTATTGAAAAACATAAAAAACTGAAAATTGAAATGTTCAGTGAAAACCATCATACAGTCTCACCTTAAAAAGATCTGTAACCGATACCAAAACACGTGTTAAAATGAAATCTACTTATGACTCGTTTTCTCAAATTTTCAAATCTGTTATTTACCAACTAAAATATAAGATTTAATTTTATCTAAAAATATTATTTGGTTTTCAGATTCGTGCTTTACTTTAAATTAAGAATTTAAAAGCACAAAAGAAAATTACCTAAGTAGAGCAAAATTAAAGTATTTTAATTTTATAGTGTATACACAAGTGTTTTACAAATGGACTTATTATATAATTCACAAATCGTTTGTAGAAAAAGTTTAGATTTTTTTAAAAGGAAGAAGATTGTGTAGGAAGGAGACATAGAAGAAGGTAGGGAGATAGAAAGGGGGTGGTTTATGTCGCACAGTTGATTAAGCGCAGGACATTTTATCTTTGCCCGTATTTCGTGGTCGTAAATCGTGATGTATAAAGTACTCAACCTACTGCTAAAAACATGTAAATTTATTGTTGAGAGATCTGGAGTGAAGCCAGCCTTACATAATACACACGTATACGTAGATTCTAACATATATACATTCTGCAACACAAATACTAATACATTTACTGGAAAAAAAACATGTTTATATGTATTGTTTCTTATAACCTTAACTTTATTAGTGTTTTATTTAAAAATTTTACTGAAAATTTAACACAAATAATCAGTGTAAATCTGTATACGAGGTGTGGCTATTAAATAACGAGACTGACGTAAAAAAATTTATTTTAATTGTATACATAATCACTTATTATCACCTTCAATATACACTCTTTCTCTATCCTTACAACGCTCCATGCGAATTTTCCATTGTTGGAAACAGTGCTGGAAGTCATCTTCTGTCAGTTCCTTCAGGACAAGTGCTGCTTTCTCTTTTACAGCGTCCACAGACTCAAATCTTGTCCCTTTTAATGCAGATTTCACCTTAGGGTAGAAGATAATAACATGTGATGAAACGTGGTTTTTTACTTATGATCCGGAAATGAAGCGCCAATCCATGCACTGGAAGAGTCGAACTTCACCGAGAGCCAAAAAAGCTCGAATGAGCAAGTCAAAATTTAAAGCAATGATGATTTTTTTTATATCCATGGGATTGTGTACCTTCACTGGGTTCCTGAAAGTGAAACAATTAATCAATATTACTACCTTGAGGTACTTTCTAAACTATCTCAAAGAGTAAGGAAAAAACGCCCCGAAATGTGGAAGGACAAATCATGGGTTCTCCACCAAGACAATGCCCCAGCTCATTCTGCGTTACCTGTCAAGAGGTTCCTAGCCAAGTACAGCATCTTAGTATTAGAACATCCACCTTATTCACCAGATCTTGCACATGTGACTTCTACCTGTTCCCTAAGGTGAAATCTGCATTAAAAGGGACAAGATTTGAGTCTGTGGAAGCTGTAAAAGAGAAAGCGGTACGTGTTTTGAAGGAGGTGACAGATGATGACTGCTAGCACTGTTTCCAACAATGGAAAATTTGCATGGAGCGTTGTAGGGATAGAGAAGGAGTGTATATTGAAGGTGACAATAAGTGATTATGTATAAATAAAAATAAAATTTTTACAACGTCAGTCTCGTTATTTAATAGCCACCCTCGTATATACATTCTGTAACACAAATACTAATATACGTATTCACTAGTATTTACTCGTATTCACTGAATCCGGAATCCTGGTTGAGAGGGCTGAGAAGCCCTATGATGGCGACATCGTGTTAAGCAACACCTAGTCGCTCGGGGAACAATTTTACCGAATAATTGCAACCTCATGAAATTTAGGGGGAATTTTATAGTTTAAAATTAGGAAATAGGATTCTGGCTCTTGCGGGATTGGGACTGGGACTTCAAAGGAGGTAATGTATTTTAAGAAGTTACTCGTCAATGAAAATTTATATTAAGGGACAAGTGGGTTTAAGAGCGGCTCTTTTCTTTTATTTTGTTTTTCAGTGGCCTTTTTCAGTTATGTGGGAGTTTTATTGTCTTGGGGAGGGGAAGGCACGCACCGTACTTAACGTCGACAAATGGTACAATTTTAGGTAGGAGTCAGTTTATGATTTTAGGGGAGACGGAAAGGGTAGAGTTTGGCATAATCACCGGCCTTTTATTTTCTAAGTGTTTAATATTCACTCGTATTTACTTATAAAATAAACATGTTTATATGTATTGTTACTTATAACCTTAACTTTATTAGTGTTTTATTTAAAATTTTACTGAAAATTTAACCCAAATAATCGTTGTAAATCTGTATTTATAAATGTGAAAATTTTCGCTCACATAGGCCTATCACTAATTCTCTAACTTTCCATTTACTTAGAGAACTTAAATTCCACACATTATTTGTTAGGGGTTGAACAGAAAACCTAGAGTACTCACATTTCAATAACTTGCTAGAACAAGAAATGTAAATCACCAGAAGTAGAAATAATTTGACTCTTCATCCACTCGCTTTATCTGCAAAATTCGAGATTAAAGTAGTCATGATCCCCTAAGCAAGACTATAAAATCCCCTTACGACTAAGATATCCCGTTTTTACTTTCTCTTTCCCTACATAAATACACTTGTATAAGTAGGAAAATATTGTTATAATGTCGATTTTTCTAAATCGAGTTTCCACCGAAATTACACGTTTTCAGGCTCCCTGAACCCCAAAACATGTTTGAAACTTGCAATTTAAGTTAGGTACACTAGATAACCTAAAACAAATTTTTTTATCAAAGTAGATCAACCAGAAATAGGAGTTTGTTCGTAAAAATTTTCATTTTTTCCTATTTTTACAAAAACGGCTCCTATGATTTTATTCAAAATCGCCTTATTTACAATATTTTTATATTTTACAAAATACGGTAAACGCCGTCTGCTGAAATTCTTTGGGGTGGTGTCTCGTGGTATAATTTTTTTTTAATATTGTAGCCTTACTATGCATCTTTAAACAAAATTTTATATAAATGCATTTTTAATGCAAAATTTTATGCATTTTTAAAAATTAAAAAACCTACAACTTTTATTTCAAGCATTCTTTTACACAGAGCCTAATTATTTAGCGTCAATTAGTGATTTTTCGTTTTTTCAAGCTCTTCAGAGGTTGAATTTCATTGACTTATGATTAATATTATGTTTATCATTATACCTTGTTTACTCATGATTATACGTATGTTATATTTGTTATTATTTAAAAATCGTGTGAGTGTGTCGCAACAAATGTTTTAATCATAAAATCCCACAAAAGTAATTAAAAATTGGACGAATAAACTACTTTGGGTTGAAAGACTTTGATAAAAATATTTGTGTTGGATCCCCTTTTTGAACCTTATCAAAATTCTAAGTTCTAGTCAAGTACAAAATTCCGTTCTTAAGATATTTTGTTCTCTCTCTTTCTCTCTCTCAATCTATCTATCTATCTATCTATCTATCTATTTATCTATCTATCTCTATCACTCGCTCACTCACTCACATACGCGCGCGCGCGTACACACGCACGCGCACACACACACACACACACCAATCGCTAAAAACATGATTTTTCGATTGAGAGAGCCTAAAAACGTGTATATCAGTGGAAATTTAACTTCGAAAAATTGGCAAGAAAACAATATTTTCCTTTCTTACATTTTGAATAGTACAAGATTAAGTAATAAAACATTTTGATGCCAGAATAGGGTAGGCCTTCGGGCCAGCCCAACCAATTATTTGGTAGAGAGCCACTTTTATTTGTTAAGTAACACCCGTCGGGCAAGCGACTTTGTATGGTGATGAGCTGACAGCCATTCATGAAAAAACTCTACTCCCTGATCAAACTCATGCCTATTTCACGTCAAAAATACAGCAAAAATCAGAAGTCTATTGGTAGTTGTCAATAATGTACAGTTCCTGATAACAAATAAAAAGGCAAAAAATAAAAGGAATAATTTAGTTGGCTTATACCATGAAAAGACGAAATAGAATAAATTATTATAGACACAATTAAATGTACAAGGATTATTCTGAAATGCATATCGAAGAGTCAAGAGCTGTTCTATTCTTGGGTTCATAAATTAACCATATTTTTAGATGAAAAGAGCGTGCGAAATAAACAAGCATTAATAATAATTAATGTGTTTAATTAAAATCAAGGAACGTAACAACAAATTGCAGTTCGTTATTAAGTCTAGGCTTAAAATAATTTTAATGCAACCAAAATGATTCTAATAATTAACGTTTCAGTAATAAATATCAATTATTCCGATTAACTTCTTTTTATAAACATACAGAGTTTACATTTTATAACAGCAGTTTATTTGCGAAATATATATTACTGTATTATTGTTAGTCTATTATTACAATTATCCTATGTACGCAAAGTGCAGATAATCGTGTTTGTATTACTGAACTGCCGGCAGCTAACTTGTCATTTGCTGTGTTCCTAATGTACCATTGTATGTACCTAATGTACTATGTATCCTAATGTAAAAATCTGGTATAAAATACTCACACAACTTTCTCTTGACAATGTAAATCATGAACCATATACTCTGTGTTAAATCATGAGTACACAATTAAAAATTAAAAATTTAATTTAATTTTAATCATGAGTGAATGATGCGAAATGAAAATCAACCTCTGTATAAAATAAAAAAAAAGGAAAATCACTTATTGACAATAAACTAAGCTTAGTACAAGAAATTGCTTGAAATAAAAATTGTAGGTTTTGTTAATTTCCTTTGATTTTGATTATACACTTTTTTCGTAAATGCCGTAGTCTTAAAAATCCCATTATTGACAGATTTTCATAAAAAATAAATACGGAAAATCACAGTGATTGCTGCTAATTTAGGCTCTATATATAAAAATCCTTAAACTAAAATACGTAATATGTTTTTTAATTTCCTATACGATGATTATAAATATTTTTGTCGTAAAATGCACATTAAGGCCGTAATATTAAAAATCCCTTTTCTTAAAGATTTCGATGAAAGAAAAACAGAAAATTACTAATTGCCGCTAAACTAAGCGTTGTACAAAAATATGTTTGGAATAAAAGTTGTAGGATTTTAAATATTCTATAACTTTGACTGTATATTTTTGCCCAAAAGTGCATATTAAGGCAGCAATCTTAAAAACACAATTTTTTTCTACGAGAGCACATTATTTCCAAACATGTCAGTGACGTGGTGCTTATCCTTCCTTGTAGAGCATAAAAATTGTAAAAATGAGGCGATTTTATAAAAAAAAAGTCGTAGGAGCCGTTTTTGAGAAAATTGCAAAAAGTTAAAAACTACACGAATAAACAAATACTTCTGGTTGACCGATTTTGATGAAAATTTTTGTATGTTGTCCTCTTATAGTACCTAACTTAAGTTCTAAGTTTCAACTTTGTACGATATTCCGTTCTTGAGAAATTTTTTTCACACACACATACAGAGAGAGAGAGACTAATTGCTAAAATCATGTTTTTGGATTCAGGAGGGGTTGAGAACGAGTATATCCGGTGAAAACTTGATTTCGAAAAAACGTCCTAAAATTTCGTCCTAAAAACGATCCTTAATCCAATTTTTCCTTAAATGTCTTCGAACATTGTTAAGTAACTGATGGAAAGAAATTCTGCGTATCAGTGGGTTTGGATGAGCGAAAAGTTTTTTGTGGAATTTATGTAAAAGGTGCATGAAAACGTCAGTTAAAGAAAAATTTTGAAGTTGTTATATAAGTGCTATTAGAAACGTAAGAGGGTGCGTTGACTAATATTCAATTAAAACAATTTATAATGCTGAAATTTATGTGTAATTTGAATACTAAAATTTAAAAAAAAAACAATGAATCTGACATAATAATTTTATCCTCTCTTATTTCTAAAAATTTGGAACTTTCCCGTTGAGCCAAAGCCAGACAGCCATCCTTTGTAAATAAAAGGAAACAATTTATATTTGCAGATCGTTAGTGTAGCGACAACCAAATAGGAGGGGATGTTAAGCTGTCAATAGAATAGAAAAGAACAGGATATGGATTTTGTCAAGGGAAACCTTAAATAAAAAATTGTGTGTGAAACATTCACACGATTTTTTCTTTCAAAGGTGGTTAATGAAAACCATAACCAAATTTTATTCATAAGGTTAATGACGATAAATGAAAACCAACCTCTTTCGACTTTAAAATACGGAAAAATTATTAATTAATGCAAAAAACTTTATAAACAAATTCTACAAAATAAATGTAGAGTTTTCAATTTTTTACTCCTATCCTTATATTTATACGTTTGTGCCCTAAAGTAAGTAAGCCTACGTATTAAATCTACAATTTTCAAAAGACCATATTTTTTTACCACAAGATAACAACTACTCACAAATTTCAGCAGACATGCTGCTAACCCTATCTTGTATAGTATAAAAATTGTAGTAAAGCAGATTTTTTTTAAATCGTAGAAGCCGTTTTTGTGAAAATTCAAAAAAGTGAAAAATTGCATAAATAAACTTCTTCTGGTTGACCGACTTTAATGTATATGTTTGTGTCAGTTCCTCTTATGTGCCTAACTTAAGTTCCAATTTCATCTACGTATGAACTTCCGTTTTTGAGATATTTTGTTCACACACACACGCACCAATCCGTAAAAACATCGTTTCTCAGTTCTGAGGATCTCTACACGTGTGTTTTTAGTGAAAATCGACATGAAAAATCTTTTTTACCCTTGATCTTACGTAAGGCAAGAGAAAGTAAAAACTTAATGAAGTATTAACTAAAACTGTCGTTGTTTAGTTTATCAGCCGAAAGGCTGGTTTAAACCTGTAGAGGTTTTACTAAGTAAAACAAGGAGTAAGGTATTTTACCATTGTCTTCCTCACTGAGTGGTAAAGTACGCTTATCAGCATGCCGGGCCCTCTGAAAAGCACATATTTTCCACTCTGCAAATGATGATGATACCTTCACTTCATTCACCACAGGGTCTGGCTGTATAATGAAATTCATTACTTTCAGAGGGGATAACTCTGATTAGTGTTTTACACCTCTACCTCTTCTGTTCTTAAATGATACAGCCATTTAATTGGCTTACCATGTGATAAGAACGAACAGATTGAGTGTAAATAATTTAACACTCCACCTGTCTCTTATGGGCAGAACTAAAAACTAAAAACGATTACACAAAATTACTGACCGAAGAATATATCATTACTATTACAATTTATAAAAAAAAATATTAAGTTCGTCATGTTTTCGCAGATGACCAGCCAATAATTTCTAGGAACACGAAATCAGCGATAGAACAAATCAATGTGTTAAAAGAACTTTTGAAAACTCAATAAGGTTGAAAAAAACTTCTATTCCCGTTAAATATACTCTGAAGGATTTCAACAAAACACTTCATTTGTAATACGCACTTGAACTTGAAAAAAATAATTAACTTTTCAACAAACTCATTACACTAAAACAACTTCACTTACTTACTGTGTTAAGATTTATTTCAGTAGTACTATTTCAAACTGACCAAAAGAGAGTCATTCAATTGGTTTAAAGGTCTGTAAAAACCACCAGAAGTTCTAAAATAAAGAGTGAGCTATTTGTTTTAAGATAATCTCATTACAGTAATTAAACACAAGTTGTTAACAAAAAAGTTGCAAGTTATTGATTCTTCTTCTTCTTCTCCTCCCTCTCCTCCTCCTCCTCCTCCTTCTTCTTCTTCTTCTTGTTCTTCCTCCTCCTCCTCTTCTTCTTCTTATTCTTCTGCTTTCTGGATTATGGACACCCTTTATCAACTGTCAAGTTTAGTTTAATTTTAAAGTGTGTAGTAACATTTTGTAATTGATCTTGTTAAGAAATTTAATTGTAATTTACAGTAGTAATAAGCATAGTAATTTAATAATTATGATTTTTTCTTGGTTTGTTATCGGGAACTGTACTTTATTGTCAACCACCCAATATGATCGCTGCTTTTCACTGTATTTTTTGACATGATTCGGCATGAATTTTTGAATAGGGACCCCCAGTGGTGTTTGTTCAGGGATTTCTGTCAACTGGTCACCATGCAAAGTCGCTTGCCCAACCAGTGTTGCTTAAGAAATAATAGCGACTTTCTACCAGCCGACTGACTGACTGGGCTGTTGTAATTTTTTTTTAACCTCTAACGTGTGTACGTTGCAATCTGTTCAATTTAAGAAACAATAAGCAACCCCATTACCCAACGAGATGAGGTTGATATATACGACGTGTAAATCAGGTATAGTCTTGTACAGACCATTCCTGACAGAGTATGAATAATTAAACCCCAGCCATCAAAGTACACCGGTAACCATTCAAGTAGTCAAATCCGTATAAAAGAACTACTTTTACTAGGATTTGAACCAGGAACCTTCATAACCGAAAATCAGCTGTTAAACAACTGACTCACAGCGACAACTTTGCCTCTAGACCAGTACTTTTAAACCTGTGGGTCACGACCCGTTAGAAAGTCCCACAGGTTGAATACGTGGAAAAATTTAAAATAGTTATTTAATATTTTTATTCATTTAAGAGACACAAAAATTTTACATCACTTTTACAATTTCTTCCAATTCAATTAAAGCGAAACTTGGATTTTTTAAAATTTACCAGTTTTTGAATGTCTGGATTCTTTTTCGCAACACTCAAAATGATGTCATTTTTTAGTGCCAAACGATTTCTTTATTTGGGTTTTATAATTCACCAATATCGAAAATCGTTCATAGCTGTAGGATGTGGCAAATGGTTTCAAAATGTTCAACGCTACTTTGGACGTTTCGGGTATTCTTTTTTAGTACTAAATCCAAAATTTGTTGACACAAGCATTGTTGAAAGTTAATTTCACTCTGTAGCGGTCAGTTGATCATAAAGAGGAACACTTAACTCAGCATTTTGTATAGCTTGCTTATTAAACGGATTGACTCCCACATGCATCCATTCATATCCTAATGTAAAAACTACGACTATTGTAAATTTTTTTTTTTTAATATTATTCAGAGGAAGTTGGAAAAATACTCAACCTAAAAAAGGGGGTCGCGGTGTCTGAACAAATGAGAACTACTCCTGTAGACCAACCCGGTGGGTCCGTAATAAGTTTAAAAAGAAGTTTGTCTAAAATTTATTATAACCAGGTCCCAAACTAACCTGGATTTAACATCACAGTATTGATTAAAATTAAAAATAATATGAAGTCTTTGGTTAATGGTAAGATTAGTTAAATTAATTCAGCAGAAAACGTGGAAGGATAAAATCTAAGAGTAAAATGTGAAAGTTAGATTTCCCTGAAACATTAAATATTGTAATGCAAGTGAAAACAAACAGGAAGAACGAAAAGTCTTGTTTATAAAACGTAAAACCGGATAAAAATTAAAAATTCATTTATTTTTTAATTAATAATGGGTCTACAATCCAATTGTTTTCACTTTTGTTTAATTTTTATTCACTGAATACAAAACAAGAGACACGTTTTTTCAAAGAATCTGTACAAGAAAGATAATTATAAATTTTTAACTCAAAAAGCCCAGAATAACTTTTACGAACATCTTCGTATTAAGGTTTTATTATTTCAACTAAAAAAAAGAATAAATAAAATATTTCTTTATAATATTTGATGCCGTAATTTTTTTAAGTAGGCTTTTGATATTTTGGGTGTAATTATAGATAACAATAATTTACAAATGTATAGAACCATGTACACATTTAAACCAAGACTTTCTCCTTTATTCTAGCAATCTACCACTCCGTCCCCGATTCTCTTCTTCTTCTACTGCTTACGGATTAGGCGCTAAGTTCCGGCCTCAAACCACTCTTTCCTTGGTCTATCCAAGCTTCTTCTTCCAATTGGGCAATATTTCAATGCTTGGACTGTAACCCTTTCACTTGTCATTCTTGTAGAATGGTTTTTCCATCGATTCTTGTATCTGCTCATTTTCTCTAGGATGGTTTCGTCTCTACCTAGTTCTCTCCTGAAGTCACTACTACAAATCTGATCTCGTACGGAGTATTCCTTTACCAATCTCATGAATCTCATTTCAACGGCTTCTATTTTCCTTAATTGGGCTGTTTTTACCACCCATGATTTGCAACCATATAGCAGCAGAGAAACTGTCATCACGTCATACATACGTGCTCTTGTACATTTCCTTGTTTTCTTTCTAAAGATCTTGTTAATGAACCCGCAAACCATCTAAAATTTATTTACTCTTTTCAAAATTTGTTCATCTTCGTATGTGACATTCCAGCCCAGGTATGTGACATGGGAAACTTGTTTTTAAATCCTGTCATCAAGCACTATTTTGGTGCGAACTGGGTCTTACCACCGAAACCCAATATATTCGTTTTCCTTGCTGATTCATTCTATATTCCTTGCCAATATTTTTGAGCAGGAAAGCAGATTTCTGTAGATCATCAATCATCAAATTCATTTTTATGATACGATAATATAGTCGAACTTCTATTAATCTTCCTGAAGGGATGGACAAACTGTACCTAAATTTTTCAAAAGACCAAAAACGGTATTTTGAGAACTTTGTACTCATTTTTGTCAAAAGAAACGAAATAAATAGTTCGACTTAGAGAAATACTAGAATTCGAGATATAGGTAGGTTTTTACATGTATATGCATGGAAGGTTGACGGGAACTAAAATTCAATTCGAGATATAGAAATTCGAGTTATAGAAGTTATACTGTAATACAGAATCCAGAAGATGATCTACCGATTCTGTTACACTTGTTAACTAGATTAACCATGTCATTCAAATTTGGAAGATATAAATATTTTTACTTTCTTTCTGATTTTAATTCTTGCCGAATTTTTAATTGTTTTGTAATATTACTGATGAAGAAATTATAGTATCTAACAATAATTATCATTCTCATTTTGCATCATTCACTCATGATTAAAATTACGATATGTTTTCCATATTATCTTCTTCACTCATATCATGTTCACCACCATAAAATTAGACCTTTAAAAAATTTAAAAAGATAATAAAAAAATATTTTGTGCCAGCTCTAGCAGTACAGCATGAGAAATTTAAATAAATAAAACTATGTTTCTTTCCATTTAACTAAAACATTTAATGCATCAAATACACAAACTTATCCTTAACCTATTACCCTAACCTACTTTAAATATAGCCAACCTTTCTCTACCGCGACTTTAATAAAAAACAAAACTTAAAAACCCCTTAATATATGAAATGAATTTACCTCTAACTAAATAGCCGGCCGCATTGGCGCAGTTGGTAACGTGCTCGCCTCTCATCATGCGGTCTTGGGTTCGAATCCCATTCAGGCCCGGCATATTTTCATACGTTACAAAAAATCATTTCATCATTCACCGTCTGCATTAGCAGTAGTTGCAGAACAGTCGGACGTTAAAAAAAAAAAAATCTAACTAAATATCTCTCCTCTTTCTTCTTGTTCTTTTCCTCGTCACTTCTTTTAACACTTTCTCCTACTTAAACAACTGTTCCAATCTGAAGTCCAAATGGAACTGATTTCAGTCTACGATATCCGAAATCAGGAAACCTCTGGTGGACAAGCCTCCCTCTCCTACCAACCGTTCAACTAACCTGGTGAGCTAAAAGGAAGGAGGACCATCCCAATGATTGGCTGGAAGTTGATTGGTGAAAGAAAGGCCCAAAAACACAAAGGGGGAAATACACCGCCTAATAAAATAATACCCCGTATTAGATGATTGACAGTTGGCTATAATTACAAATTATTGTCTCTAACTTCTACTCTAATGCAATTATTTCTAACAATGGGGTGTTTCCCATACACCTAGTTGAGGGGTTTTAACCTTAATTCTGAAAGTTATGTTAATTAGGAACGATAACTTCCATTGTTTGTACAATTGTACTTTACAACAGTACACATAAAAACATCTTTCTTCCCATTTAATATCATTATACATTTTTATCATTTATCATTTTATACATTAGCAAGAGAAGTCGGGTGAGTGTTTCGCACCAGATTTTTACTTTCTCTTGCCTATATGAATATATAGGAAGGAAAGTATTGTTTTCATGTCGATTTTTCGAAATCGAGTTTTCACCGGATCTACACGTTTTCAGACCCCCTGAACCCAAAAAACATGTTTTTTGCGATTGGTCTGTGTGTGTGTCTGTGGTCCATCTGTGGTCCATCGGCGTGTGTGTGTGTGTTTGTGTGTGTGTGCGCGCGCGTGCGTGCGTGCGTGTGTGTGTGTGTGTGTGTGAACAGAATATCTCAAGAACAAAACATCGTACGAACTTAAAACTTGAAACTTAAGTTATATACTACTACCGGACCCGACAGGAACAGTTTCATCAAAATCTGTCAACCGGAAGTAGAAATTATTCGTGTAATTTTTCGCTTTTTTGCGATTTTCTCATAAACGACTGGTACGATTTTTTTTTAAATCGCCTCATTTACTAAATTTTGTATGCTCTACAAGACAGGATAGGCGCCATGTTTGCTGAAATTCTTGGTGAGGCTGTTTTCTCGTAAAAAAATTGTTTTTTTAAGATTACGGCTTTAATATGCATGTTAGCGCAAAAATTTACTATATAATAAAAGTTGTAGAAAATTTGAAATTCCACAACTTTTATTTCAAACTGTGTTTTGTATCATGCTTAGTTTAGCGGTAATTAGCGATTTTCTGTTTTTTTCTCACGAAAACGAGTAAAAAATCGATTTTTTTTTTAAAGATTTTAGCCTTATTATGCATTTTACTTCAAAAAAGTATAATCAAATTTATAGGAAATAAAAAGAGCTACAACTTTATTATGAGCATTTTTCTCTACAGAGCCTCGTTTAGCGTGAAAGAGTTATTTTCCATATTTTTAAGCAAAATTGAGGTTGATTTTCATTTTGCGTCTTTCACTCATGATTAAAATAATATTATGTTTTTTGAGGTTAATTTTTTGTTTATTCCTAACGTTTTATTACTAATGTTAGGCTATATTGTTAATTATTTGCATTGGCAAGAGAAAGTTGTGCGAGTTTTTCACACCAGATTTTTTTATTTGATTTTTGACATAAGTTAAATTAGAATGAAGTTGAAGTACGAACAAATAATTAAAGAATAAATTTGTCAAGGAAACTGTTGATATCTTGACACAAATAATTAAGAAGTATGATAACTGCAGCTTGTTATTAAAACTTTCAGAGCCAAATGGTGTTAAGAATATCAGATGTTCTTAAATAGAACTACTTAATGTTAATAACTATTCAAGTAAACTAAACCCAACTAAAATAGTATCTAGCACTATTATAATAATTAGTATTCCTTTAGAAACTTTTGCATAATAACTAAACACCTGTGCTCAGTAATAAATTTTAAATACACAAAACCCCCTAAAGGTAGTTAATTAATATTAAATTCTCATTTGAATCTGCTATTATAACAATACATAAATTTATTTATTTATTTACTCAATTATGAATTTCGATTGCTACCTGTTTCTTCACGGAATGAAACGAAAGGAAATATATTTTAGGTCATACCGTAGTGTCGAGTACTGTGGTTATTCACGAAATGAACTTTGTTTGAGACGAAGTGTAAGAGGGGAGCAATCTACTGCGCATGCCCAGTTTCTCTATTACAATCCTAAAAACATACTGACACTCGTAGTTCATTGGAACACACAGTCCTTATTTTATTACGCGACGACTGGTACAGAAAATATTGTTTTGATTTGGCTATTCTGTTTTTACGTTTTAAGCTACATTTATAAAATAAAAGTATTTTAATTTGTTAAAACTCATTCAGTTTCTTTTCATTTTAATTCTTCACATTTTATTCATTATTCTGTAGTGTTGTTATAAATTAGTTATATATCCGTGTATTATTAGGTTATCATGTCGACCGTTCGAAAGCAAGGTAAAACAATTTGAAGTGTGGAACGGAATTTTATTTTAAATGTTATTAAGTGTTGTAAAGAAAAAGCAAAAAATAAACTACATATACTACACAGTTGCATGTTTTTAGAAATGTACGTACTACGCTAGCAGCAGCGCATTGACCTCATTGAGTCCTGGGTTCGTCTCGTCATTACATATCAGTATTTTCTGTTTAGTAAATGTTGTTTACTTTCTCTTGCCCTACGTGAATAATAATATAAGGAAGAAAAGTATTATTTTCATGTCAATTTTTTTAACCGAGTTTTCACCGGATATACACTTTTTTAGGTCTACTGAACCGAAAAAAAACATGTTTTTAGCGATTGGTCTGTTTGTAAACAAAATATCTCAAGAACGGAGTAGCATAACGAAGTAAAATTTGGAACTTAAGTTAGGTACAGCTAGAGGACCCGACATGAACATGTTCATCAAAATTGGTCAACCAGAAGTAGTAGTTTATTCGTTTAATTTTTCACGTTTTGCGATTTTCACAAAACGATTTTTACAAATTTTCTTTTATAGTCACTTGAGTCACGAACGAGTTTGCCCTTGTTTGTAACGAGGATTAAAGGTGAACAGCATCAGTGCACATGCGCGACTGCTTTAATTTCAGTACAACAAACATAACAACTTATACTATACCCAGAGCCTATACAGTATATCGCGGAACCTTTTGTAGGTTAACGGTACGAATATAATTGTTTGATACCGTAAACAGAAATGTTAGTTTCTCAAAAATGTGGGCAAACTATTCACAGTGCTGAACGAAATCTAATATGCAGTGTAATGAAATTCTGTGAAGTTGAAACCAAACGAAAATGCCTTTCAATGCCTCTTAACAAAAGCCATGAGCGAGTGGCTAACTACTGTGATGTTTCTCTTTCCACAATTCGAAAAATAAAGAAGGAAATTAAAGACGTGAAGAAGCTATTCTTCAACAGTTTTTTGACACCTGGTAAAAGAGGAAGCGGTTAGGTAGACTAGTGAGACTGATAGTGAAGACGCTGGTGACAGCGATTGTAAAGAAGGCGATTCATTCGTAGAAAATTTGTTCCAATGGAATAAGGTAGCTGGTAATTACTGTAAATTAAAAATTCTAGTCGTGTAATTAAGCTATAGGCAGTATTACAGGTCAGATTTATTTCTTATAAGGTTTATGAAGAAAATATTTTCTCGGATTAACCACAGCTTACAAAACGTATGTAGAAACTGCACGGTAGTGAAATTTAGGAGTAGTGTCGCACTGTTGAGGTTGACAGCACTGTCATATTTTCACTTCTCTTCCTCACAACCCATTCATACGCAAAAGGCAATCTCGTGCCTTCAGTATCTATACTGACTCATTCACTACATTTTTTATGCTCTACATGATAATATCATGTAGAGCATAAAAAATATTAAAATTTAAAATATATAAATGGTAAGTGTCATGTTAGCTAAAATTCTTGGGAGGCTATGTTCTCGTAGAAAAAATTGGTTTTTCAAGATTGCGTCCTTAATATGTATTCTAAGGCAAAAGTGTAAATCAAAGTTGTAGATCATTTAGAAACCTACAACTTAAATTTCAAGCATTTTTTTGTAAAACGCTTAGTTTAGCGGCAATTTGTGATTTTATGTTGTTTTTTCCATTAAAATCGTTAAAAATTGTATTTTTTAAGATTGCGTCTTAAATTAACGACAAAAGTGTAAACAATAATCAAATGTCAGTTCAGTTAATCAAAATCAGATCAGACATTTAATCAAAATCTATAATTAAGTTATATAAAGTTATATAGGAAATTAAAAAATCTACAAATTCATATTATATTCATAGGCTATTCATTACAATTTTGTATTGTACAATACTTAGCATCAATGCATTTTTGTATTTAACTGACGACGTTGATTTTTGGAGAGACATCTGACGCAAAACGTTTTTGTCATCCATTGATTTCTCCTTGAATGTTCACTTCCTGTTCGTCAATATTGTGGGGATTAAATGCATAAACTCTCTCTCCTTTAAAGTAGCCCCAAAGGAAACAATCGCAACTAGACAACTATGGGGATCATGGAGGCCACCGTCCACTGATGACAACTCGTTCATTCGTAAAAGCACCATGAACGCGATTCAGTGAAACGTTTCACGTGTGACATGTAGTTCCGTCTTGTTGAAAGAAACTATATTCTTTCTCGTTATCTGTTAATTTCTCATAGAATTCTTCGAAAATATTTAGGTAATTTTGTGTATTGACAGTTTAATCAAAAAATATTGGACCCACCATGAAAACATTGTAGGGTAGCTGTTACGTTATGGGTTCGGTTTTATGTTGCACATACAAATGTACATAATATTATAAGATTATTAAAGAAATGTATTTATTTATTTATTTTTTACGCAGACCTTAACACAAATTATCAGATCGTATTAACCAGCAGCAAAGTCAATACTGAGTTTAAACAGATTGGTTTAACCTGGGGGAGTTAACATGCAGAACTACCGGTCGCCCACTTGTTGACCCTTACCATGTGAACATCTTCATATGTAAACGTATATTCCAGTTGAAGTTCCTACATGATCAAGTATTCGTTCAATAATTGTCATTATTGTACCTACTAATATTACAATACAATACAATAACTAGATACCCACTTTACAAAAATAATTTCATTCATATTCTTCGATCGTTTTGGCCGATTTTTTTTTTTTTTTTTGTATTCGAGGCGGCGAGAAAAACCTTACCTTGCATGCTGTAAAAATTTAAATAAGGCAATTATACTAAATTTTTGATTTTTAAAAGGTTTGTACGACATTAGTTTCAAACTACTGTAGGTCCTTGTACAAAAGTTGTAAATTTTTTTAGTTTGTAGCACGGCGCTATCACGAGGTACTTTCAGCCTGATCATGGCCGTAAACTTGTCCAGCGAGTATAACTCTCTTCAGAGAAACTTGGGTTTATGTCGTGTTGACAACACCAATTCCTCTTAGGAGCCACCAAAGCCAAACGTAAAAAAATTTCACATCACACATGAAAATAAGATGTACAAAAGAAAAAATATACTCTAAAAGCATTTAAGAACAGAAGAGGTAAAGGTGTAAAAGACACTAGTCAGAGTAATATACTCTGAGAGTAATCAACTTCATTATACAGCCAGACCCTGTATGGTCTGTAGATGAATGAAGTAAAGGTATCACTTGCAGGGTGGAAAAGAGATGTTTTTCAGAGGGCCTGGCATGCTGATAAGCATACTTTTCCACTCAGTGAGGAAGACAATGGTAAACTATCTCACTCCTCATTTTTCTTAGTGAAAATTCTAGAGGTTCAAAACAACCTTTCGGCTGATGACCTATACCACAACAACAGAGCTATTTTATATCTTTTGGATTTTTAGGAAAATTTTCATTTTTAAATTTTAGCCGAATCGAACCTCTAGTTTTTGATACAGCACGAAAAACGCAAGCACATACGTCGAAACTTTTTTTAAATTAAAGATTTTGGCTTCAGAAGGTCATGAAATGTAAAATCAGTTGAAATTTATTAATAAAAATTGTTGCACTAATATCATACTTTCACTTTTGTATTGTAGATAAAGAGAGGCGAGAAAAACTGTTATTAAAAGAAAGTTAACAAATTTTTCAAAGTAGAATAAAATAAAATATGACATTAAACTCTTTATAATCAAATGTCAAAATGTCAAACCATCAAAATTCCTATAAAAGGAATTTAATAGTTTCGTGAATAAAAGACATTCTTACACAATAATGAAAATTGAATTCTGAGTTTACTTAAGAAAAAATTTTATCATTGATTTTTTTAAATTATAATCCTTGATTCTTATTCTGTCACTCATTTTTATGAGTGATTATTAATTACATTCATGAGTGAAAACCTTCATTCGTTTAATCACTTTTCAATATACCTCTATTCATACATTAAAAATGTTATTGTTCAGGTCATCAGCTGAAGCGCTGGTTTGAATCTCTAGAGGTTTTAATACGTAAAACGAGGAGTGAGGTGGTTTACCATTGCCTTACTCACTGAGCTGACAAGTATGCTTTTTAGCACGGCAGGCCCTCTGAGAAGCATCTACTTTCCACCCTGCAAATGATACCTTCAGTTTATTCACCACAAGGTCTGGTTGTATAATGAAATTTATTACTTTCAGAGGAGATAACTCTGACTAGTGTCTTTTACACCTCTACCTCTTCTGTTCTTAAATGCTTCAGTCATATAACTGGCTGACCATGTTATAAGAAACAGAACTATTTTTTTGTAGTCCTGGAACTAACAGATCGTGCAAATAACATCTTCACTTCATTCACCACAGGGTCTGGTTGTATAATGAAATTCATTACTTTCAGAAGAGATAACTCTGATTAGTGTCTTTTACACCTCTACCTCTTCTGTTCTTAAATACTTTAGTCATATAATGGGCTGACCGTGTGATAAGAAACAGAACTATTCTGTTTGTAGTCCTGGAACTAGCAGATCAAGTACACTTCCCTACCTATTATGGACAACTAATCATTTTATGAGACTATAAATTCTCAAAAAAAAATTATCAAATCATGACTTACTTAGTTGATCAATTTTTACTTTCTCTTGCCTATATGAATATATAGGAAGGAAAGTATTGTTTTCATGTCGATTTTTCAAAATCGAGTTTTCACCGGATCTATACGTTTTCAGACCCCCTGAACCAAAAAACGTGTTTTTAGCGATTGGTCTGTGTGTGTGTGTCTGTGTGTGTGTGTGTGTCTGTGTGTGTGTATGTGTGTGAACAGAATATCTCAAGAACGGAACATTGTACGAACTTGAAACTTGAAACTTAAGTTACATACCACTACCGGGGACCCGACACGAACATTTTCATCAAAATCGGTCAACCGGAAGTAGTAGTTTATTCGTATAATTTTTTACTTTTTTGCGATTTT
This sequence comes from Catonia carolina, assembly GCA_035578175.1. NCBI lineage: Eukaryota > Metazoa > Arthropoda > Insecta > Hemiptera > Achilidae > Catonia > Catonia carolina. Next base: position 63,035,666 of record JAQMRL010000006.1, read on the forward strand.
CTCAAAAACTGGTCCTACGATTTTTTTAAAAATCGCCTGGTTTACTAAATTTTTTATGTTCTACAAGGTAGGGTAGGCGTCATGTTTGCTGAAATTCTGCGTGAGGCTGTTTTTACGTAAAAACATTTTCTTTTTAAGATTGCGGCTTTAATATGCATTTTAGCGCAAAACGTTATATAATAAAAGTTGTAGAGAATGTAAAATTCTACAACTTTTATTTCAAACATTTTTTTTGTATAACGCTTAGTTTAGCGGTAATTAGCGATTTTCTGTTTTTTTCTCACGAAAACGTGTGAAAAATCGATTTTTTTAAGATTTCGGCCTTAGAATGCAGTTTACGACAAAAGTGTATAAAATAAAATTTATAGGAAATTAAGAGATCTACAACTTTTATTTAAAGCATTTTTTTATGTACAGTGCCTAGTCTAGCGTGAATGAGCGATTTTCCGTATTTTTAAGCCAAACTGAGGTCGATTTTAATTTTGCGTATTTCACTAATGTTTTTTGAGGTTAATTTTTTGTTTATTTCTAATGTTTTATTACTAATGTTAGGTTTATTGTTAATTATTTGCATTGGCAAGAGAAAGTTGTGTGAGTGTTACACACCAGATTTTTTAATTAACAATGAGTTCAATTTCCAGACAGTTTCGAATCATCTGTAATCGTGGCAACACTGGAAGATGTTATTGTATTTTTAATATTACATTTTTAATAAAACTAATAAAATTATCAATTGAAATGCTTGTAGATTTTCATCGAGAGAAAAGTACAACCGAATAGGGACCAGCATTATTATAAATTCCAACAAAAATCTCTTAGATATTCTTTCCATACCTTCAATTAATTTAACGTCACGTCCGAGAACGTATAATCTCAATGAATGGACTAACACGTCAGGTAATTGCACACGCTCAATAAGGGCTAACAAGACAAACACACGTGTCAAATAATATAGAAAAAAAATATTAATATTTCATCATATTTTCAACATCCAGATAAGGTAATGTTCCATCGAAGATCTGTGTAAGATTTATGTTTTACTAGTTTTATTTGATAAGGAATTTTTTCGTTCTGAAGTCTAATGTAAGGTTTTCTTCACGTTTAAACGCTTAAAAATCGGTTTATTTTTCAAATAACAAAATCAAAATTAGAACATTGTACTTAAATTACAGTATATTTTTACTTTCTCTTGCCCTGTATAAATATATCAGGAAGGAAAATATTGTTTTCACTCAATTTTTGAAATCGAGTTTTCACTGTAAATACACGTTTTCGATCCCCTAAACTCAAAAAACCTTTTTAGCGATTAATCTGTAAGTATGTGTGTGTGAAAAGAATATCTCAAGAACGAAACTGCGTACGAAATTGAAACTTGGAACTTAAAATAAATACTACTAAAATATTCGAAACGAACATTTTGATCAAAATCGGTCAACCGAAAGTAGTAGTTTATTCGTGTAATTTCACTATTTTTACGATTTTTTCATAAACGGCTACTACGATTTTTTTTAAAAAATCAACTCATAATATTGCATTTTTTATGCTCTACAAGACAGAGTAAGCGCCATATCTACTGAAATTCTTGGGGAGGTGCTTTCGTAGTATAAAATAAGTATTTTTTAAGATTATGGCCTTAATCTACGTTTTACAACAAAAATATACATGGTTTAAGTTGTAGGAAATTAAAAAACCTGAAACTTATATTTCAAGTATTTTTTTCTATATAGTTTTGCGTCAATCAGTGATTTTCCGAATTTTGAAGTCCAACAGAGATTGATTTTCATTTTTGCGTCATTCACTCATGGTTAAAATTAGATTGTTTTCATTTTATATTGTTTACTAACAGTTAAATGTAATTATTCATTATTTACATTGGCAAGAGAAAAGAAAAAAACAGAAAATCACTAATTACCGCTAAACTAAGAGTTATAGCTACAAAAAGTGTATAAAATAAAAGTAGTAGGTTTTTTAAATTCTCAAAAATGTTAATATTATACATTTTTGCGCTAAAATGGATATTAAAGTTGTAGTCTTAAAAAACCCATTTTTTTACAAGAAAATAACCTCACCAAGAATTTCAGCAGACGTGGCACCTACCCTATCTTGTAGAGCATAAAAAATTTAGTAAATGAGGTGATTTTTAAAACCATCGTGGAACCATTTTTGAGAAAATCGCAAAAAAGTGAAAAATGACACGAATAAAGTACTACTTCCGGTTGACCAATTTTGATGAAAATGTTCGTGTCGGGTTTTTTTGCATCCAGGAGACTCCAAAAGGGAGTATAGGACATGTAAAGATAAAACTGATAAACAAAAAGTTAATAACAATGATAAATTCATCACTTACCACCAAAAATTTGCTTCTGCTACTGCTTACTTCAGTAGGCTTGTCATGAACCCCTTTGTATCAAATAGTGCACAATATTTGTTTAATTAGAAGTTAACTCCTTTCAACCAAAAACTATTTAGAAAGGAATTCGTGCACGCTGTAAAATGTTTCATCAATCAAGTATCTATCCTCTAGTGGTATCTAACTTAATTTTCAAGTTTCAACTACGTACGATGTTTCCTTCTTGAGATATTCTGTTCACACACACATACACAGACAAACACACACACACAGACCAATCGCTAAAAACATGTTTTGTGGGTTCAGGGGGTCTTAAAAGTGTATATCCGGTGAAAACTCGATTCGAAAAATCGACATGAAAACAATACTTTCCTTTCTATATATTCATATTGGCAACAAAAAGTAAAATTTTATGGTTAGAGTAAATTACAAAATTTATGGTAATAAAGTGAAGTCTTTTGAGTTTATTATTTTAGCTATTTGTGAAGTAATCAGTATTGTATTCAAACGATATAATTTGGTAAAATAAGTGGCTGTCATTAAGACAAAGTATCGTTTCGTGTTCGGAATCATTATTGAGTTAAATAAATTAATCATAATGAAATCCTTAAGTTACTAAACCATAATAACTAAGAACTCTCAATAAAAATCTATAATAATGTAGACTTAATATGATACAAAGATTAACTGATTAATAACTTTGAGTATGAGTTTCATCATTAATCATGAATGTTTGTCACAGACAGATTGATTGATAAATTGATTGTGCATGACCTGTTAATTTCAGGGCTATAAAATTAGTTTTGCTTCTATTCACATGATTTGTCAATTTTAAGGGAACCTGTACAGTACGTTCGGCGAAACGGTAGCTATGGCTGTGCGCGCTGGAGCGCGCACGGCCTGGAAACTACTGGGTGATTAAGAGAGTGTTACTGTACTTTCTTTTCATATTTGACAATACAGTACTACGTACAATACATCTACATTTATTATTTATTGCCCATATCAAATCATTATACTACCGACAATTTTGCTTTCCTTTTTTTACTTTTGAGACCTCATAGGATCACTCTAGTTGAAGTTTAGGTCTGTTCCTGTGTTGGGTTCCTTTCTTTACTTTTGAGACCTCATAGGATCACTCTAGTTGAAGTTTAGGTCTGTTCCTGTGTTGGGTTTCTTTGTAAAACGCGCTTTCCTAAGCGTGGCTTCCTTTAGTTTGGGCCACATTTTCCTAAAACATTCCGATCTCTGTTTCCGGTCATCGTCGGTAAACACCCTGTTGTACACTCTTCTGGTTTTTGGTTCAAATGAACTTGACTAGTTGGTTGTACTTAGCTGATTTTATAAGCAGGTCTTGTTTAGTGATTCCAAGTTCCTCCACAACCCGCTGTACATTCTTCAGCCACCTAGGTCTCGACACCTTATTCCAAAAATGGTTGATCAGCTGGTTAACAAGTCTGCCTTAACAAAACCAATAACATAACTTACTTTATTTTTCCCTTACTTTATTATTAATATTTTTATAATGCAAATCTAAAATAGTTATAATATACAATATTAATTTTTAATTTAATACATTAAGAGTAAACTTACATTCTTTTTGCCGGTGTAATGTAGCTTTCGAATTTTTTGATGTTTGTAAAATGTTACATTTTAAAAAGTTAATAAATTAAGTAAATAAAGGGGCGCAGGCATCTACAGGCCTATTTTATCTACAGGATTAAATTGATCATTTTCACTGTCTTCGCTAAATTCGTCACTGCTACTTCAATATTAATTTCGAAACGATTTAAGATGTTGTCTACTACAAACTTCCTCTAGAAGTACTCACTTTCAACTTGTTTTACTTTGCTACCCACAGCCTGCCATTCATCTATTTCAATTCTTGAGAAACCGTCATTACACAATGATATTACATTTTCTATTTTAAAAGTTGCTAAAGAAGGAAGTGTAATATGATTTGTATGATTCTTTTAGCGAATTCAAACACAGACTAATTATTTCTCAAAACCTAGTTCAAATCACGAATTAAGAAATCACATGACAAGGAGTGTGTCGCAGTAAACAAGAGATTGTTCGATGACTAGTTTTGACTACAGCCGGTGAATAATATTGTCCCCCGCGCGCGTCCTCTCAAATGAAAGTTATAACTATCTTTCCAACAAAATAACTGTAATCGTAAATTTTTATAAATATCAATTTTTACTTTCTCTTGGTCATCATTGACATATAGGAAAGGAAAGTATTGTTTTCATGTCGATTTTTCCAAATTGATTTTTCACCATAAATACGTATTTTCAGGCCTCCTGAATGAACCCCCCCCCCCAAAAAAAACATGTTTTTAGCAATTGGTTTGTATGAATAAATTATCTCAAGAACAGAATAACGTACGAAGTTAAAACTTGGAACTTAAAAATCTTTCATCAAAATCGGTCAACCGGAAATAGTAATTTATTCTTCCAATTCCTCACTTATTTGCAATTTTCTCGTATACGGTTTTTATAATTTTTTTTTTACAAAATTGTCTCATGTGCATTTCTACTAAATTAGTGGGAGTATGTGTTTTCGTGTTAAAAAATGGTTTCTTTTTAAAAGCGGACTTAATACGGCATTTCAAAAAATGTAAATATAATTAAAGTTGTTAAAAAATTTAAAAAAAACATATAACTTTTATTTCTAGCGTTTTTCTACAGAGCTTAGTTTAACGTTAATTAGTGAATTTCTGTATTTTGCTCATTAAAATCGGGAAAAAGAGGATGGTTTTTAAATTGAGCCTTATTATGCATTTCACGATAAAAATGTAGTATTATTTAAAGTTATAGAAAACTAAAAAACCTACAATTTATATTTCAAATATTTCTTTTTACAATTAATTCAGCGTCAATTAGTGATTTTTCCGTATTGTTAAGTCCTACAGAGGTCCATTCACTGTTGATTAAAATTAGGTTATATTTTCATTTTACATTTTATTTATGATTAAATAAAGGAAATATTTTTCATTATTTATACTCGCAAGAGAAAATCTGGTGTGAGTGTTTCACACCAGATTTCTTTTTTTAGTAGAGGTTCAATATAATAACGAAAGAACGAAAATTTATATGAAAGTTTTGACTAGTTATATTAATCTTCAAGAACATACGTATTGTAATTTAGAGATTTTAGAAAGCCGTCCCTGTTTAGCCTACTTTGCCTACTAAGTTAACGACTTAACACTTACAAAGTAGTTAAGTTAAACTAGATACCGTATCTGACATACGCAACTCCAAACTCCAACTTGATCCTGACTATACATAACAGCTTATCTAATTATTAACAGAATGAGTAACATTACATAATAATGATGCGCAGTAATAATGCGCAATACCAATATTACGATTATAGTTATTAGTCAAAATTTGGTAACTATACACCCTACCCAAAGTAATAACAATTTATATTCCAATTTTATCAAAGTTTCAAAGAGTTTCTCAGTAACTAACGTTATATAGTTCGAGTAATATCATTGTGAACTTCAATATCTATGATCACTTACAGATCACCTTGCATCTTGTCTTACAGTGTTGCCACGTTTACAGAGTAAAATTAATGTAAGGTTATATCATGAAATAAATGATATAAAAAAATTCATTTCATGAGACAAACCCACCGGGTTGGTCTAGAGGTAAAGTCGTCGCCAAAATCAGCTGTTTAACAGCTGATTTTTGGAGACGAAGGTTCCTGGTTCAAATCCTTGTAAAGGTAGCTACTTTTATACGGATTTGAGTGCTAGACAGTAGTTACCGGTGTACTTTGATGGTTGGGGTTTAATTAACCATACTCTCTCAGAAATGGTCGGCCTGGGTCTGTACAAGACTACACCTCATTTACACGTCATACATACCATTCTCATCTCATTGGGTCATGGGGTTGCTAATTGTTCTGAATTGAACAGATTGCAACGTACACACATTAGGGATTAAAAAAGAAAAAAAATTTCATGAGACAACGTGTGTTATGGCCGGTGCAATTTTTAAAAAGGCTTACCTTTGACTAATGGCAAAAACCATTAGTGATTTCTGTATCTGTTCTTTAAGAGAAATCGAATGATACTCTACAAGATAGTGTAGGCGCCATATCTGCTGAAATTCTTGGAGAGGCTGTTTGCTCGTAAAAAAATTGTTTTTTTAAGATCGCGGCTTTAATATGCATTTTAGCGCAAAAATGTATAATAAAAGTTGTAGAAAGTGTAAAATCCTAGAACTTTTGCATGAAAATCTGTAAAATCTGATTTTTTTAATATTTAAGCCTTATTATGCATTTTACGACAAAAGTGTATATAACTAAATTTATAGGAAATAAAAAGATCTACAACTTTAATCTAGAGAATTTTTCTCTACAGAGTCCCGTTTAGCGTGAAAGAGTGATTTTCCGTATTATTAAGCCAAATTAAGGTTGGTTTTCATTTTCCGTCATTCACTCATAATTAAAATAAGGTTATGTTTTTGAGGTTAGGTTTTTGTTTATTTCTAATGTTTTATTACTAATATTAGGTTGGTTATATTGTTCATTGTTTGCATTAACAAAAGAAAGCCGTGTGATTGTTTCACCAGATACTTTTTTTATTTTTTCAAACTCACAAAATTTAATTACATGGAATATAAACTTTTTACCATGTCTCCATGTAAAATTTATTACATGCCGAGCACAGCAAAAATATTTTTAGATATTTGGCTGGGTCTACTTGTGAAAAAATGTAATATTTTCAGAATCAAATTTTGTCAAACATTATAAAAATTTTATAAAGTGAATTAGGCTATACGACCATATATTTTACCAGCTATTATTTAAAAAAAATTGTACTAATCCTAGTCGGTTTTCATAAAATTTAGTTGTGTTTTCACCCAAAGGGCATTTTGAAATTAGCCATGTAACTCCAATATTACATTATTTTTATAACCATATTTTAAAAATCAGCTTTAGTATGGCAATTTGTTTCATTAGCTTATATTTTTGTAGTCTCTCAGATAATGTCAGCAGTAATATAAAGTTCGAGAGAATCAAATGGTTCTGTTTGAAGTTGAAAATAAATTTTTGTACAAATGTATTATTAAATTAAGCTTTATTCTTTATTGAAATAGGCTTCTTCATTTTTGAGAAGTTTTTTTTAAAATTATTTGTAATTAAAAAGTTTTATATAAATAATACTACTACGGCTACATATGCCCATAACAAACAGGTGGAGTGTTAAATTATTTGCATTTAATCTGTTAGTACCAGGGCTACAAAAAAATAGCTCTTTTACTTACCACATGGTTAGCCAATTAAATGACTGCACCATTTAAGTGCAGAGAGATAGAGGTGTAAGACACTAATCAGAGTTATCACCTCTAAAAGTCATGAATTTCATTATACAGCCAAACTCTGTAATGAATGAAGTACAGGTGGAATATAATTATGTGCTTTTCAGCGGTCATGGCATGCTGATAAGCATACTTTTCCACTCAGTAAGGAAGGCAAAGGTAAACTATCTCACTCTTTGTTTTACTTAGTAAAGCGTCTAGAGGTTTAAACCAGCCTTTCAGCTGGTGACCTAAACAACAAGAGCTGATTGGCATAGAGCTTCAAATTGGTCAAAGGTAGGAGTTGCAAATTTTAATTTAAATGTAGTTGATAATTTGAATTTGCGTGAAATAAATTTGTACAACTGTTTGAACCTGTCTTGAAGTGTCTTTCTTTTTTATCCTCATTTAAATTCCACACGAATCTGTCGCGTAAGATGGTTTTACAATAAGACCAGTAGTGTAAAAACAAGATTCGAGCACAAGATTAGAGATGTCCAGAAAAACTTGTATGTCCGCCGTGAAAAGTGTATAAAATAGACTTCTTAAATACAAAAACAAGATATATAATAAAATGATATACGTATAAAAAAAGTTTGCGAGAAAGTTAGAGTTGTCTACGAGTCTAGATTATTACAAATTTTATAAAATAAATAACGAAACACTTCACGTAAAAAACAATCCAGATAAACATCCAGATTTATCTCGGTCTATCCTGAGTTATCCGAAAAATTTTGTGGGAATATCCAAAACTTTCTGAAAAATTTCCAGGAATTCAAAAAACTCCCTAACCGTTTTAACAAACCGTTTTCTAGACGTTATTGAAGTAAACTGGTTATCCCAATTTTTTTGAATTTTTTACAGAATTATACCGAATTTTCCGAGGTAGAATTTAAAAGTATTATTTCTAATTTTCTTATCATAACCTCTGAACGGTTTTGCGGTGAATCGGTTATCCCGAATTTGTCTAAAAAATATTAAGTAAAATTTGGGATACCCAATCTACTTCAGTAACGTCCAGAAAACTATTAGTAAAATTAGGGACATTTTAAAATCCTGGAAAATCTTCAGAAAATTGTGAATATGTCCAGAAAAGTTTTTGGAAAATTCTAAATAAACCGAGATGGTTCTGGATGTTTGTGATCGAATTATTGTTTTTACGCTATATTAAGACGGTATAGAAGTTTTCTTTTAATAGCGACTGTTTGCTGTTTTAGTTTGAAGTCGTTCGACCATGTTTGTCAAATATAACCCTAAATATTTACATTGATTTGATGGTGATTCCACCAGAGTCCCAGAGATGTGTATGAAAATTGGACACATACCAGGAAGGAGAGAAATTCCTATTTTTGTAGATTTGTTAGAGTATTTTTATTGCTTATTTTGTTTTATATTCCAAAAAAACTTCATGAGTAGTTGAATGGGTCATTTTAGGAAGCCCATAAATCAAAAAACTAACTTTTGAAAAAATTAAAAAACTTGTAATTTATTATATTTCAATTAAAAAATATTAAATAATATGCATAGTTCAGAGGGCTGTCCTTTTTAATATAAAATATACTTTTGTCTTTTTAAAGACAAGCCACTTGTTTAAAAAAATTGAAAATATAGACTTAAGGTGTTTCTGAAATAAATTGGAGTAAAATGTTAACGTACGTTGTTTTCTGTAAAATACGTTGTTAGACCAGAAGAAAATTGTGTTGTATAATAGATTTATTTATTTATTTATTCAGTAGTTTTTTTTGACTTTAGGCTATACTTTATTTCTATTCACAAAAAAAGTTATTTATTAATTTATTTATTTCAGTAGTTTACATTATGACAAAATAGCTTTCTGCAATAATACAAATTGAAATTCTTAACTTTAAGAAATAAAATATTAATAATTTTCAGGGCTATTCACGTTTTTCATTGTTGTCATTAACAGTAGTTATACACCTTAAAAAATTTTTGCATAGAAGCTTTCTATGGCCTCTTCCACTAGAAAGAGAGAGTAGATCTTAACCTTCAAAAGAACGTTCACTTTCATTTTTTAATTAGAAGTAAATACTTTATATTTTTAAGGATAAGCCTTTTCTTGGTGTTATATTACCTAAGGAAAGCTGGACTTATGTGATTTTTGTAGGGATGATGTGTTTACATTCAGTTAGTTCTAAAATGCACTAAAGAAAAAATGTAAAATTTTGACTTTCTGAAATGACTAATTCAGATATGAAGCTATAAAGAATGGCCGCCATCAGCAAAACATTCTGTGTCAAGATGTGAAGAAAAACTTGTATATCCGCCGTGAAAAGTGTATAAAATAGGCTTCTTAAATACAAAAACAAGATATAATAAAATGATATAAGTATAAAAAAAATTTGCGAGAAAGTTAGAGTTGTCCTACGAGTCTAGATTATTACAAATTTTATAAAATAAATAACGAACCACTTCACGTAAAAAACAAACACATAAAAATAAAATATGAAATGATTTAATCTACAAACTGAGAGAGAATTACGAACACTTACTTCTTCATCAAAGATCTGAGTTTGGAAAGGAACTGGACTGACATATAAAACATGAAACTTGACCATCTCATATTTGGTGACAAATTAAGTTATAAACTTTTCCAACTGTCCTTTATATATGACACAAACTGACTTAATGACATCCGTCTCCTTGATGTAACTTGATACATTTTAGTATCAAGTTTTTAATCTAACCTAATCATTTTAGATTAAAATAAAAGGCTCAGTATTCGTTTACCGCCTCCTTTTTTTCTAATATAATACTGTTTAATCGTATTTGAAATATGATGAAAGAATTTGCAATAAATTAATTATAAATATTTTACCAGTACATTAACCTTTTCAATTCATAAACATATTTATGAAAGTTCATTCGTATAATTTAATTTTCTATAGAAAAATTGAACGTCACTCTCCTTGCATTGCCGTTTCAAGGAGACGATTTGAGACAATTGCCTACAAAATTCTTTCAAGTTAAAATTATTTTCAATAAGCCAAACACTAGAACTATAAAAAAACTATAATATCATAGTATTTTTTATTATTGTTTAGGTCATCAGTCGAAAGGCTGGTTTCAATCCTCGAGGTTTTACTAAGCAAAACGAGGAGTGAGAAAGTTTACCTTTGCCTTCCTTACTGAGTGGAAAAGTATGCTTATCAGCATGCAAGGGTCTCTGAAAAGCATATATTTCCAACCTTACAAATGACAACTTCACTTCATTCACTAAAGGGTGTGGCTGTATAATGAAATTCATTAATCTCAGAGAAGATAACTCTGACTAGTGTCTTTCACTCCTCAACCTCTTCTGTTCTTAAATGCTTCAGCCATAATTGGCCATATAATTGGCTCACCATGTGATAAAAAAGACTATTTCTTGTAGCCCTGGAACTAGCAGATACTAGCATACTAGCAGATACATGGTATTTGAAAAAAGTCAACCAACTTTTGAGGTATGATTTGTCTTGTCAATCCGAAGTGAAATGTTTAGTAAAATTTTGCCCAAAAATGCTTAGTTTTCCTTCTGGCGACTATTTTGTAATTTTTCAATAAAATCTTACATCATGAACCAATTGAGGTATTAAAATAAAATTTAGCAAATTTTTTACTGTTTCATACTCTACAAAAAAAAGTCAAATACAACTAACGTTCTGTTGTCAAAAATTTCAAAATGACGGCATTGTAAATTTTTAAAACGTGAATATTTCTGCAGTAGTCGGTTTTTTTAATATTGGCTTATTAACCAGAAATACCAAGCATTTTTTACGAAAAAATGACTTCGGAAGTTACAAATATGTAAAATAAAACCAATTCTTCATAAAACGTTTAATAAATAGGGGTGATAACCGGGTAACCGTGATCGTTAATAAAAACTATTACAGTAGGTTCAGTTAATTAGAACAACATTTTTTAAATAGGGAACATATAAATGGTTAAAGAGGGATATTTGTTGTTATTATTATACTGCATTCGTTGTCGCTAGAGGGATGTTTTCATAATTTTGTAAATTACCATATCAGATGTTTAAAAAAATAATCTATTTATTTAAACTGCGTATTACAAGAATTTATAGTTACCATTGTAAAATATATTTTAAATCGTTCTGATAACTTTATTCTTAATTAAATATTAATAACTTAAAATACTTATGCGATATAAACAAACTTTTTATTAACATATTTTATGTAACATTATACTATGAATTACAACAATAAAAATAAATAAAACTTATAAAAAACAATTTTTTTTTAAATGTAAAGGGAAAATTTTATTTCAAACAGGTAAATTATTAAAAAAAAATATAAAATATCTATCAGGGGGAAGTTACTACCTGCATAATTTGAAAAAACTGTACTAAAATAAATTACCCACCGGGTTGGTCTAGAGGTAAAGTCGTCGCCTTGAGTCAGCTGTTTAACAGCTGATTTTGGAGACGAAGGTTCCTGGTTCAAATCTTAGTAAGATAGTTACTTTTGTACGGATTTGATTACTAGACAGTGGTTGCCGGTGTAGGCCTACTTTGATGGTTGGGGTTCAATTAACCATACTCTCTCAGGAATGGTCGACCTGGGTCTGTGCAAGACTACACCTCATTTACATGTCAAACTTATCATCCTCATCTCATTGGGTCATGGGGTTGCTTATTGTTCTGAAATGAACAGATTGCAACATACACATATTAGGAATTTTAAAAAAATAAAATCAAAAAATTTTAAAAAAAATTATAATTAAATAAAAATTTTACTTTAAAATTTAAAAATATAAATAATTTTTTTTAAATATTTTAACTATCTCTTACTGAACATTTTTTATTCAAATTAACTTTTAAAATTATGAAAAAATTGTAACTATTAATTATATTAATAAATATTTGGTTCAATGATGTTACCTTTAAAAACATGAATTTATTTCACAGATCTGTATTGTAGAGATTGGCCTTTAATAATGTCAACCTTTAATAATGTAATTAACTAGGAGCTGCTACATGAACTCTGGCGTTGCATTTAAAATAGACGAAAATTAGGGCACTACGATACAAACGTTATTCAATACAGTACAGTAATTTATAACAATGGATGACTAAACAATCAGACATGCTATAATAATAATAATAATTATAGATAATTATAACCTATAACAGACAGGTGGAGTGTTAAATTATTTGCACTCTATCTGTCAGTTTCAGAACTACAAAAAGTAGTTCTGTTTCTTACCATGTTCTCAGGCGTGACGTTAAATTAACTGAAGGTATGGAAAGAATATCTAAGAGATTTTTGTTGGAATTTATAATAATGCTGGTACCTATTTGGTTGTGCTTTCCCTCGTTGAAGATTTACAAGCATTTCAATTCATAATTTTATTAGTTGTATTAAATATGGAATATTTAAAAATACAATAACATTGATGATTTAGAAACTATCTGGAAACTGAACTCATGATCTTTAATTAAATAATTGATTAACTAAGAGTCATGATTTGATAAAAAAAAATTTTTGAGAACTTTTAGTCTTATGAAATGATTAGTTGCCCATAACAGGTAGGTGGAGTGTACTCGATATGCTAGTTCCAGGACTACAAAAAATAATTCCGTTTCTTATCAGATGGTCAGACAATTAAATGACTGAATCGTTTAAGAACAGAATAGGTAAAGGTGTAAAAGACACTAGTCAGATATATCTCCTCTGAGAGTAATGAATTTCATTATACAACCGGACCCTGCGGTGAATGAAGTGAAGGTGTCATTTGCAGGGAGGAAAGTAGATGCTTTTCAGATGGCCTGGTACGCTGATAAGCATATTTTACAACTCACTAAGGAAGGCAATGGTAAACCACCTCACTCCCCGTTTTACTTAATAAAACCCCTAGAGGTTCAAACCAGTTGATGACCTCAACAACACAACAATGAATGACTGAACAATTAGACAATGTGATAATAATGATAATAATTATAGAAAATTAATTTCATGAAATAAATTTGTGTAAATAAAATAAATGCGAGGGAATGGGTATTCTAATACAAGATAATTAGCTGTTTACAATTAGTTTTGCTGATGATCAAAGAGTATTATTCTAAGTAAGTGGTTCACAAACTTTTTTGTAATCGAACCCACCTTGAAGTAGATATTTCTCTCCGACGCACTAAGTAAGCTAGGAATGATAAAAATGAAGTAGCTATAGAGTGATGTAAAGTCTAGAGGTAAATTTTTCACCATGAGTCAGCTGTTTTACAACTAATTTTCGGAGACGAAGGTTCGTGGTTCAAATCCTAGTAAAGGTAGTTTTATACTGTTGTTGTTTAGGTCAACAGCCGAAAGGCTGGTTTGAACCTCTAGAGGTTTTACTAAGTAAAAACGAGGAGTAAGGTGGTTTACCATGCCTTCCTCACTGAGTTGAAAGAGTATCCTTATCAGCATGCCTGGCCCTCCGAAAAGCACTCACTTTCCACCCTGCAAATGACACCTTCACTTCATTCACCACAGGGTCTGGCTGTATAATAATGAAATTCATTACTCTCAGAGGAAATAACTCTGACTAGTGTCTTTTACACCTCTACCTCTTCTGTTCTTAAATAGTTCAGTCATATAAGTGGCTGACTATGTGATAAGAAACAGAACTATTTTTTTTAGCCCTGGACCAAACAGATAGAGTGCCATTAAAATAACACTCCACCTGCCCATTTTGGGTATAGTTTTATACTGATTTAAAAAATAGACAGTGGTTACCAGCGTGCTTTGATGGTTTGAGTTCAATTAATCATACTTTCGCAGGAATGGTCGGCCTGGGTATGTACAAGACTACACCTTATTTACACGTCATACATAGTCTATCTTTTTCATATCATTGGGTCGTAGGGTTGCTTATTGTTCCAAATTGAACAGATTGAAATGTACACACATTAGAAATAATAAATAAAAAGGCAAAATCTTTAATACATTAAATACTTTACTATTAAGTTCTATTCTGTAACTTAGCGGCCTCCCCGACACGATGATGCTTGGATCAAAATGCTAAAACTTATATTAAACCTAAAGGGCCAATACATATCATTGGCCGGCCCGTTGGCGTATTGGTTAGCACAACTGGCTTCTATGCCGGGGTCTTGGGTTCGATTCCCAGTCAGGTCTGGCATTTTTTCATCACTTATTTTCATATATCATCATACTCCACCATCTGCATTAGTAGAAATTGCAAAACAGTTAGAAGTAAATCAAAAAAAAAACATATTACATTTTTACTTTTTAAAAAATTTTTGTGTCCAGGATTTTTTAAATTTTTAATTTAATATTTATTATACCTGCGGTCTGATAGTAAATCTAGATTCTTCAAACTTTTTCTTTAATTTTAGTTGAACACTGAAAAAGGAATCAAATTAAATACAAACATTTTTACTAGTAGTATATCGATTTCCTAGAATTCATTTTCAAAACACATTATTTATTCCAGTTCACTATCTTAACACACTCCACCCCTTTACAATACACAATTTCTTAAAAATGAAGGCTACCTACAGAAAAAAAACTTGTTACAATAACAATTTTTAAACTAATCACGAGCTATGTTACAATATTTAAAGTCACTTCAACATTTTGAATATTCGCGACTTCAGTGGGTTATAGAATGTTGGGTTTAATCGGATGGAATACTGATATCCAAAGATAACAGAGGGAGTACTTGAAGTTAAGTCACCTCAGGTGGGAGATATAGACTTGTGTTTTGAACTAACTCACAGAAACAATGCTTGGTCATTTGGTTTTGTCAACTGGTTTCACAATAATAGATTTACTACTTAATTAAATAGATTATGCAAATATTATATTATTATATTATGATGATCAATTTATTATTCAGGATGGCAAGGACAATTTGCAAACCTTTTTATATTTACTAATGTTTGACGTCAGTTTAATTTGAAAATTTCTAGTAAAAAAAGTGATGTCCTTTAAAGGAAAATATCCAGTCAGGACAAAGATAATAGTTGATGGAGTAATTCTGGACTAGGCCAGTCATTTTGAGGTTTTTGATGTGATGTGTCATAATATGAAGAGAAAAATGATTATGATGCTCTACAAAAAGTACAAAGATTTATTTAATTATTTCTCCACATTAAAAAAATCATTACAGTACAATATTAATTTCCTTAATTATAACTTAAAAATCTAAAACGATTTATATTTACTCGTGGTGGGAAAATTAAACTACCCAACTATAGTTTCCCATTTTCAAGGGTAGATCAATTCAGTGCTTCTTTGTTTATTTTTGACTACTGCAACTACTAAGGTAGGCTACTATGTTAGTGAGTTAGTAATTATAAACTATTATGTTAGTTCAAAAATAAATCTTTATAATGCATCCTGCAGTTTGAAATTATTTCTATTTCATATAATGAATTAATATAATAATTTCACCAACCTTCTTTTTAAACTGTGACACCTTTATTTTAATTCTTACTTACACGTGTTTCGGTGGATCCACCATCATCAGAGTAAATGAAAAATTGAAACTAAAAAATTTTTATCTCACTTATTTAAAATTTACAGAAGATGATACATCTTTAGTCACTTGTATAAAACTTGTATACTCGTATGTTAGTTACTTAAATACTAATAAACTACAATTAAATGGTGTGCTACAGTGTATGTAACCCTTGGTTGGTCTAAAGGTAAAGTCGTCACTGCAAGTCAGCTGTTTAACAGCTGATTTTCGGAATCAAAGGTTCCTGGTTCAAATCCCAGTAAAGGTTTCTTTTGTCATCAGTCTCTCGACTGGTTTAATGCAGTTCTCCAAGCTGTTATATCTTGCGCGAGTCGTTTCATATCTACATACCTGGAACACCCTACATCTTTTGTAATTTGCTTTATAAACTCTTACCTTTGCCTCCCCCTACAATTCACTCCCTCATATTACCCTTCATTATTGGTAGACCAAAACCTGGATTCCTTAAGATATGCCCCACTAGCCTATCCCTTCGTTTGGTAAGGTGCTTCCATATACTTCTTTTTTCATCCACTCGCCTATGAACCTCTAAATTACTTAACTTGTCCGCTCACCTAATCTTTAACATTTTCCTCTAACACCACATTTCTAAAGCTTCTATCCTCTTTCTTTCTACAGCCCCTATCACCCATGTTTCACTCCTGTATAATGCTACACTGCAAACATAGTGTTCTAAGAAATTTTTCCTAATCTGTAAATCAATGTTTGTAGTCAGTAAGCTATTTTTCATTTCAAAGGCTTTTCTAGCTTGAGCAATTCTACTTTTGATATCACTTGTGCTACTACCATCCTTTTCTATTTTACTCTTTTGATAGCAGAATCTTCTAACTTCCTGTATGGTTTTGTAACCTACTTTTAAATTTCCTATCTCTTCTAAACCACTCTTGCTGCTGCACAACACTTTCGTTTTGTTCTTATTAATTTTCATGAAGAAATCTTTTCTCATGATCTCATCCATTCCATTTAAGATATCCTCTAGTTCTTTCTTTGTCTTGGCTAATACTACTATATCATCGGCGACTCTCAGCTTATCGTTTCTCCTTAAATTTTTATTCCTGCATCAAATTTTTCCTTCACTTCATTTATGGCTTCTTCTACATACAAGTTAAAAAGTAGTGGTGACAATGAACATCCTTGTTGTACACCTTTTCCTACAGCAGCCTCTTTTTCATATCCCTCAATTCTTGAAACAGCTGTTTGATTATTATATAAACCGTAGATAACTTTCCTTTCTTTGTATTTAATTCCTAGTCTTTTCAAAGTTTTAAACATTTTACTCCAGTCCAGATTGTCAAATGCTTTCTCTAAATCTCAAATGCAATATAACTAGTTTTATTTTTCTTTATTCTTTTCTCAATAATCAATCTCAGAGCCAATATTGCATCTTGAGTTCCCATTCTCCTTCTAAATCCACGTTGGTCATCATCCAACACTTCTTCTACACAGTTTTCTATTCTTCTGTATATAATTCTTGTTGTAGTAAAAGTTAAAAAGGTTAAATGAATCAATTATCTTTGAATTTCTCCATATTGGATTCCTAGACTGACCAAAATTTACAAACCAATTGGACGGCGTGATACGGGGTGACCAGTAGTTAGGTGGATGCCGGAACATGTCCTGGCACTTGATCCTTAAATGGTAGAAGAAAATATACCAAAGAAATTAAAAACTGTTTAGAAAAAAGATGAATATGATAATCCCTTCATATTGAGAATTGCGTAATGATGTATACTGTAACATTTAAATACATCCTACAATACTAAAATATAATATTCCTGATATTATGACATATATAGGAATGTAGGCGTCGCGATGCCTATAATATAGTTAATTTTCCACTCATATTCAGCCAGTGCCATCATAATATGATAGAAATTATTACAATACCATCCATAGTCAACTATAATACTATTCTCACCACTGCCAACTTGATTAGTTCAACTAATGGGCCAACCACACTGTCTCTATCACTGCCACAATGTTCTCTTGTTGTTAATGTTATGACAAGTCATACATACATATATATATATATATAATTCTACGATTTGCAAAGCCATTTCATTTTATGGTAGGATGGTTAACAATAATGATGATTTACATAAAATGACTATAAAATTTCTATCTAATTGAGGTACCGTTAGGCCTACATATTATTTATGTATACAATTAGAAATAGG
Source organism: Catonia carolina (assembly GCA_035578175.1). Lineage (NCBI taxonomy): Eukaryota > Metazoa > Arthropoda > Insecta > Hemiptera > Achilidae > Catonia > Catonia carolina. The sequence goes on from JAQMRL010000006.1 coordinate 63,054,013, forward strand.
GTACCCGAATTTCTGTACCCGATGGAATTAACGTAACTTAGTTATTATACTAATATATTTTGTTACGCATTATTGTTTGTAACAAAATTACTTTGAACAGCTACCGCTGGTAAATTACAATTAGTACTAATTAAAAGCAACATGTATGTAAATTAATTACACAAAGATAATATTGTAATTTATGTTAAAGTATATATAGTTTCACCGCTTACACTCTTTGAACACGCAGTTTTCTGTAACATACTACAAATTTTTCTGAATTTCTTTGCCTGGTTTAAAAATAATTATATAAATATTATTACTTTAATGTTGTGAAATTTAAAAAAAATTCATTATGTATTCCTAAATCAAAATGAAATTTTTAAATACTGTAAAACCGCAAATATATAGTATATAATACACCTAAGCCTAGGTCCGTTTGGGATCTGGGTATGACAAGTAATAAACAGACTTATTTTAAACTTGTTGTTGGTTAGGTCATCAGCTGAAAGGCTGGTTTGAACCTCTAAAGGCTTTACTAAGTAAAATTATGAGGTAGTTTACCATGCCTTTCATTACTGAGTGGAAAAGTATGCTTATCAGTGTGCCAGGATTTCTGAATAGCATCTACTTTCCACCCTGCAAATCATATCTTCGCTTTATTCACCACAGGGTGTAGTTGTAGAATGAAATTCATTACTCTCAGAGGAAATAAATCTAACTGGTGTATTTTACACCTCTATCTCTTCTGTTCTTAAATTCTTCAGTCATATAATTGGCTGACCATGTGATAAGAAACGGAACTATTTTTTATAGCCCTGAAACTAGCAGATCGAGTGCAAATAATTAATTTAACACTTCACCTGCCTATCATAGGCTTAGCCTAACAAATACAATGAGTTTGCATAAATTAAATCAATTACTAAACTTGACTATAATTTTAAGACACTGTAACAACAAACAATCAAACAATTGATTTACCTGTCCACAACCATTTGCTACTGCACGTACGAACATGCACTATTATTAACGTGATTCAAAACCGGTCCTGTAAAAACACTATTTCGAACGGAACATTGTAGAAGGAATCAAAATAAAAACAAACGTTTCTACTATTTCCGATTTCCTAGAACTCCTATTCAAAATATCATCACAATTCACTATCCTTGGTCAATGGACTCCACTCCATACAATAAACAATCTATCCCCATCAACCATTTTTAGAACATCACTATAAAATGTTACAACACAGTAAAATACACTACACGTCATATCATTGTGAGCTTGGTGTCTATAGCTTGATATCCCGCTCACTCGTTCCCTTAGGTGAAAAAAAATTTTCGGTATTAAACTTTTTACCTGAAACACGATAATTTTTGATCGAATCGTACACTTTATCTGTAGTGTTTGCAAAAAGAATAAAAATTATTTTATATTGCGTTCCCTGACAAGATTTTGTTGTATAAAAACGTAATATCGAAGATGAAGGTTCCTGGTTCAAATGCTAGTAAAGGTAGTTACTTTTATACGGATTTGAATACTAGACAGTGGTTACCGGTGTGCTTTGATGGTTGGGGTTCAATTAACCATACTCTCTCAGGAATGGTCGGACTGGATCTGTAAAAGACTACACCTCATATCATACATATCATTCTCATATCATTGGGTCATGAGGTTGCGATTGTTCTGAATTGAACAGGATAAAACAAAAAAACAGTATATACAGAGTGATTTTTTTAGTCCTATTACCCAATTGTCTGGTAAATTTTTTTTAAGAAAGGGAAATTTTGTTTTGCGACACGAATTTGGTAGCCCTACTTAACCGGTATTGATACGGGAGTGTGAGTTGATTCTCCTTGAGCTGTGTAAAATGTTATACCGTTTACGGTCGTGATACAAACAGAATTTATTTTACCCTAGAACAATCACTTGTTTTAAATCTGGAGGTTGAAGATCTTAGACTAATCGGACGCGATACGGATAAAATTTCATTTTTTTAGCAGCTCTCTGAACACTCAAATATGACAAACCAACTTGCGAGGAAAGTTTCCGTAAACTTTTCCGTAGAGAATTGAGCAATTTTGTTTTCACATTCTTTAAAACGTCATGTGTGTCAAAAGAGTCGGTTGACCACTACGTTTTCTGTCCCAAACACTACCTGTCTCTCAAAATCGGTTTGTTAGCCTAGAAATTGACATTTTTTCTGGTGGAGGAACACCAACAAATGTAATTTCAAATGATTCTTCTACACTCACCTACTATTTCGAAGCAAAATATTGTTTAAGAATGAAAACCCGTTGTTCTAAAAGACATTCTGTTCGTAACACGACCGGAAACGTCGCAAAATTTTACACAGCTCAAGGAGAATCAACTAACATTGCCGTATCTATATCGGTTGAGTAGGGCTACCAACTTCGTGTCTCAAAACAAAATTTCTTTTTCTTAGAAAAAAATTACTAGACATTAACAATTAGGTAACAAGACTAAAAAATCACTCTGTAGTACTTTATTGAAAAACGTTTTTGTATGTAACAAAGTAGCCTACATCTAGTAGTAGATCTATTAACCACATCAATTAATATAACTTCAATTTTTTGTAAATATATTTATTTATAAAAAAAACCGTGGTATTTTGAGTGCCTAAGTACAATTAAAATTCATGTAATTAACCTTTTATGTCACAAAAACAGTTATTACATATATATTCCTTCATATTTACGACTTGTCTGCATACACTTGTAAAATAAAGTCATTTAAAAGGCCATTAAAAATTACTCCAAGCGGTGTCATTTTAAACAAAAAGAAGGGAAATTCTATTTATCGTTTAATTTTACGCTTGCTTTTACAAGGTAAATATTTTAATGCTGAAAATACGCAAACAAAAACCCAACACTCTGTTTTAAAACCAAAAAAAAACAGCATTTATTCCTTATTTAAATACATCCTTTTCTAAACATACAAATAAATAAAAAGGCGTAAACTTTACGTTTCTGTATTTGTCATAGCTTTTTTTAATTTTCAATAAAAAAGAGGATTTAATTTAAAAAATTTCCTACCCGCTTCTGTTACTTTTTTATACATTTTCGGGTTCAAAATTTCTACAGTAAACCTGTATAAAAATTATTTTTTTTAACAAACATTAATGCACTAACTACATTTAAATAAACCCCTTTGATACTCAGGAGAAATTTTTAAATTAGCTCTTTTCTCTTTTAAATTAGCTCTAAAACCTTTTTTGATAAAAAGTTTCTTTTTGTGGTTAAAAAATTTTAAAGCCTTTGATCAAACTGTTATTACTGTTCTTTATTTTAATAACGCTTCAGAATTTAATTTAATTTAATTTAAATTCTTAAAATTATAGTACTACGATAAATCACCGTCTAACCATTCGAGGAATCGGGAAAATTCGAATTATCCCAGATTCGATCTATTCAATAAAAACAATTAAAGTTAACTAGGTATTTTTTTAATGTAACGTACAAAAACGTTTGAAGTCGTTCACATTCAGAGGTATGTGGGCCTACAACTTGTACTTAGTTTTGATAAAAACTATGTAAGTCGGTGTTTGAACAAAACTATTTTCAGACTATAACTATCCCTGCCATTTATCCTGTTTTCTCCAACTTGCCAACTCAAACTTTCTAAACTTTTATCATTTTTTTTTTGTTTCCTCCGTCTTATAAACTCCAACTTTCTAAAATTGTATAATTTTTTTTGGCTCCTCCAGCTTATAAACTCCAACTTTCTAAAATTTTATCATTATCTTTTGTTTCCTCCTTCTTATAAACTCCAACTTTCTAAAAATGTATCATTATCTTTTGTTTTCTACATCTTATCAACTTCAACTTTCTAAAATTTCATCATTATCTTTTGTTTCCTCCATCTTATAAACTCCAACTTCTAAAATTTTACCATTATCTGTTATTTCCTCAATCTTATAAACTCCAACTTTCTAAAATTTTATCATTATCTTTTAGATAAGTCAACGGGTATTTGATAATATTCCAAATCTCATCACCACAAACTTACTCGTTGAACATCAACATCTGAACAAGTTACTTCACACGGATTGGCAAACCCCACAACGACCCCCGCATACTTGGGTTAAAATCCGGACCTCCGCGTTGGGCCGTAGAGGTGTCTTTCTAGTAGTACCGCCACTCCTACAATGCTAGTTTAGTAGCTGCTAGTAGGCCTACTAGTGTCGTGGGATAAAATAACTACAGCTAGTTTAGTTAAAGCGCTTGTATTTACTAGCGCGCTAGTGACTTAGAACATGTTTGATTTTACTCGCAGAGGAGAGAAAGTCACGTGATTGACTAGCGCTAGTAAACTAGTTCGATGTAAACGTTTGGAAACGTAGCTAGTTGCTAGTAAGCTGTACTTTGTACAGTAATACACAACTCAACTTACATATGTTTTCAGAGCACTGGCAATAATTAACTAGCTACGTAAGAACCGTCACCGACGCGCTACTAGGTGCTGCTAGTAAACTAACGTTGTGGAAATACCTTCAGAGGTCGAACTGAAACGAGTTGGAGAGGTGCGAGCCGCAGGGTGCCCAACTCCCATAGTACACATGTTGACATGTTGTTTAGGTTCAAAAGCCGAAAGGCTGATTAGAAACTCTAAAGGTTTTACTAAGTAAAAACGAGAAGTGAGGTGGTTTACAATTGCCTTCCTCACTGAGTTTAAAAAGTATGCTTATCAGCATGCCAAGCCCTCCAAAAAGCACCCACTTTCCACCCTGCTAATGACACCTTCACTTCATTCACCACAGGGTCTGGTTGTATAGTAAAATTCATTACTCTCAGAGGAGATAACTCTGACTAGTGTCTTTTACACCTCTACCTCTTCTGTGCTTAAATAGTTTAATCATACAATTGGCTGACTATGTGGTAAGAAACAGAACTATTTTTTGTAGCCCTGGAACCACCAGATCGAGTGCAATTAATTTAACACTCCTCCTGTTTGTTATGGGCAGTACCCATATTGGCCGGATTCATCCTGCTACGGAGATAGCCGAGGTCACACAACTTCAGGGTAGCGGCGTATGTCACTCTCCCACGAGATGCAAAATATAAACGGGTGCACCCAAGCCTGACGGGAAGGGCAGCGTATCATACATTATTTTTTTAGAGAGTGTTTGTTTTGCATCGGAGATTTTTTATTTTATTTTTCATATTACCATAATTTTGTAAATTTTCAGTTTCTGAAACCGGTCGCGGATAACCCACAAAAAGGATAATCCGAACCCAGATAATCAATAGTTAAATGTGTTGTTTAGGTCATCAGCCAAAAGGTTGATTTGAACTTCTAAAGGCTTTACTAAGTAAAACGAGGAGTGAGGTGGTTTACAATTGCCTTGCTCACTGAGTGGAAAAGTATTCTTATCAGCTAGCCGGGCGCTCTGAAAAGTATCTACTTTCCACCCCGTAAATGACATCTTCACGTCATTCACCACAGTGTCTGACTGTATAATTAAATTCATTACTCTCAGAGAAGATAACTCTGTGTGCTTTTCACCTCTACCTCTTCTGTTCTTAAATGCTTCAGTCATATAATTGGCTGACCACGTGATAAGAAAAGAACTATTTATTGTAACCCTGGAACTAGCAGATCGAGTGGAAATAATGTAACACTCCACCTCCTTGTTATGGACAGAAGTTTACTGATATGACAACTTTCAAACACTTGTAAAACCTAAAGAAATTTCTTAATATTAGAGAGATATGAGGTTGAATTATTGATACTACTTAAACAAGATTATACTAGTGGGTGGAGTAACATTGGGGTTGGGATGTGACAAAGAACGTAGACAGCCCGTGTATGAAACTGCATCATACTCCTGACATAAAACTGAAATCGTACCCCTTCCATAATCATTTTACACCATTCCAATTAATGCTCAATCTGTCATTCGTCGCCTACAAAATTGAATTAACTCCTTCCCTGCTTTTCGCTAATACTTTACCTTACCTCGTTTTGCATCACCATGTTTCGTTTACTGTTATTTTCGTGTCGCCATGTTCTTCAAAATGTAATCGGTTTCATCATCACTTTTCTAAACGTACCTAAAACAACTCATACTTCCAAAAACGTTCTCTTCATCGTAAAATCTCTTCACGAATTTCCTCTTTCCTCATATTAAACCTAGGAAGAGATTCTTGATGAGAAATTCATTAGTATTATTATTATTATTATTATTATTATCAACATCTTTCAAATCTCATTTAACTGCCAAAAACGTACATGAAATGTCTTATAAACGTAAACTAGTAACGATAACCCTTCTGAACTTTATCGTTTACACCAATAATTCAGTACACGGCCTATTAATTTCTCACATAATTAATTTTATTACTAAATTTACAAATTTTCTATCAATTAATTAAAAGTTTAGCAACTTTAACATAATTTATCAAAGTTATAGAAAAAACGCTTGTAATAACAAAATATTTGTAGATGTTTTTATTTCCTACAACTTTAATTACCCACTTTTGACCAAAAATGCATATTAAGCAAATAATCTTTAAAAAAAATGTACCACAAGAGCACAGCTCCCAAAAATTTCACCAGACATGCCGCTTACCTTTTCTTTTAAAGCATTAAAATGTGGCAAATAAGGCGATTTTTTTTTAAATTATAAGATGTGTTTATTAATTAATTAACAACTCCAACCCATTGATTCGTGTACTAAGTTCTCCACATTTGCCAGGTAATCCATATCGTCGGCTCAGGAGGAGGTGATGTAGAGATTTGGGTTAACCTCAATCAATACAGTTTAAATTTAACTACGTTGAATAGAAAAAAAATAATCATCCAACTTACTATAATTAACTGAATACTCTTAATGATTAAGTTGTGAAAAGGCTAGCTAAAGCAATTAACTGCGGGAGTTCTGCTAATGAGTGGTGTCCTCCTTTCACGTGCAACGTCATTTTTTTAAAGTAAATATTATGTATTATACGCGTATTTGCTGGTTGTGCAAAACCGCACAGTTGCAGATAAAAATAAAGTGAAAAAGAGGTGTTTTTGAGAAAATCGCAATAAAGCTTTAAAATGGCACGAATTAGTTTTTCCACTTGACCAATTTTGATGAAAATATTTATGACAAGTCCTCTCATGGTAGTTAACTTAAGTTCCAAGTTTCAATCTCGTACGATATTCCGTTCTTCAGATACTTTGTTTTTACACAAGCAGACACACAAACCAATAGCTAAAAACATGTCTTTTTATGATTAAAACGACATAACTTAATACATTTTTGTATGTTTGTTTTCATTTGTATGTTTTGTTTCAGAAAATGGAGGCTGTAGTCCGCTCGATGGGTATCCTACTGGTACTTCAGTTCATTATAATTATATTATCAGCATTCCTATTAAGATATCACAAAGAAGTCGATGCAAATCTACGAGATATCGACCGAGTAAATAAAACTCTACCAAAGAAATATCCAAGTAAGTCCAAAAATTATGTAATTATCATTTAGTTACACAACGACAATCCTTAACAATTTCCAAAATGTACTCCTAAGAGCCTCCGCACACGGTGTGATGCGATTTTTTTCTCCTTCTCACTTCGTATGTTAGGTAGTGGGAACCCGCTGTAATTTTAAAACTACATAAAAATTTATTTCAAAAATTGATATTTTTTCTTCCAAAATGAGAGACAAAATTTATATATAGGCCTACATACGCGTCCGTACATTGAAATTTTCCAATCAATCTGCAGTCCGAATGTAACTTTGTGACATGGTTTTTCGACGTAATTATTTTAAATTAAAGTACCAGTACATTGATACGGGCAAATATGTTTATTTTTTTGAGAATTTTATTGTTAACCAGAGAGACATAAAAAAATAAATATATTTTGGTACCGGATGCGAAATTTCGGTGTTTTGACAAATTTTATACACCGTATCTTAGAGGATTTCTCACCAGAGTGCTCTAGCATCGTCCCTATGAAATAATATACACTTTTATGTATATTGTCACACAGATGACAATTCCTCATCGGCTATCAATTTCGTGACCACCCGTTAAGAAAGTAGATAAAACATGTTATAAATTGATATTGTATTATGTTAAGAAAAAAAAGCATAAAACAGTAATAAAAACACTTTTTTATTAATAATTGAAATACAATTCTTTCAAAAACTCTTATTCACAACCTGATACTTACCATTTGAATAATTTTTATCCGGTAGTATTGTAAAACTTCATTTTATTGTCACTGTCACTATTTACATTTATAATACTAGTATTTGAATATGTGGAATCACTCTCACTTTACCATACCATACGTCTTCTTTGCCGTCCATAGCATTAGAGATACAGCATTTTTTAAAACTCATCCTCACTAAATGTGTTAAATTTCGTCCCCTGCTTTTCAACTCCATCGACACATCAAGATAAATGAAGGCCTCTCCTTCTCATTTCTGTCTTGCAACTTAACCGCGGTGTATTTGTCTTCTCCCTTCTCCTTTCTGTCTTCCTCCTTCACCGTGGTTTATTTGTCTTCCACCCTTCTCCTTTCTATCTTCCTCCTTCACTTGTCTTTCGCTTCTCTTTTCCGTTTTCCTCCTTCACCATGGTTTACTTGTCTTCCTCCTTCTCCTTTCTGTCTTCCTCCTTCACCATGGTTTACTTGTCTTCCACTTCTTCTTTTTGTCTTCCTCCTTCACCGTGGTTTATTTGTCTTCCTCCCTCTCCTTTCTGTCTTCCTCCTTCACCGCGGTTAATTCGTCTTCCTCTTCTGCTTTCTGTCTTCCTCCTTCACCTTAGTTTACTTGTCTTCCTCCCTCTCCTTTTTGTCTTATTCCTTCACAACAGAACCATTCTCATGCTATCTATCGGATTTCATTGGAACTAAGTTTACAATAGGTGTGGATGCTTACGCTATCTATCAAATTTAATTGGAACTAACTCTGCAATAGGTGTGGAAGCTCGCACCATCTATCGGATTTCGTTGGAACCAACTTTACAATATTTTTAAATGCTTACGCTATCTATCGGATTTCATTGGAACTAACCTTACAATAGGTGTGGTAGCGTTGCATACACTAAGCTAGTTCTAATCAATTCCGATAGATAGCGTAAGCTTCCACTTTTAATTCAGAGTTAGTTCCAATGAAATCCAATAGATAGCGAGAGCATCCACCCCTATTGTAAAGTAAGTTTCGATGACATCCGTTAGATAGCGCGAGCTTCCACACCTGTTGCAGAGTTAGTTCCAATGAAATCCGATAGATAGCGCGAGCATTCACAACCCATTGTAAAGGTAGTTGATATAAAATCCAATAGATAGCGTAATCATGGTTCTGTTGTGGTGAAGGAATTAGTCAGGAAGGAGAGAGAGTAAGTTATATAAACCGCGGTGAAGGAGGAAGACAGAAAAGAAGGAGGACGGAAAATAAACCACGGTGAAGGAGGAAGACAGAAAGGCGTGGAAGGAAGACAAATAACCCACGATGAAAGAGGAAGACAGAAAGGAGAAGGAGGAAGACAAATAAACCACGGTGGAGGAGAAAGACAGATAGGAGAGAGAGGAGGACAAATAAAGGACGTTGAAAGAGGAAGAAAGGAGAAGGAGAAGACAAATAAACCTCGGTGAAGGCGGAAGATAGAAAGGACAGGGTGGAAGACAAATAAGCCGTGGTGAAGAACGAAGACAGAAAGGAGAGGGAGGAAGACAAATAAACCGCGGTGAAGGAGGAAGACAGAAAAGAGAGGGGGAATTCAAGTAAACTGCGGTGAAGGATTTTTTTTTAGTTTAACGTCTGATTCTTCTGCAATTACTGCTAATGCAGACAGTGTGAAGGATGAAATGATTTTTTGTAACGTATGAAAATATGCCATGTCTGAATGGGATTCAACAGTCGGACGTTAAACAAAAAAAAAATTGAATGGGATTCAAACCCAAGACCGTATGAAGAGAGACGAGCACGTTACCAACTACGCCAATACGGCCGGCTGCGGTGAAGGAGAAAGACAGAAAGGAGAAAGGGGAAGACAAGTAAATCACGGTGAAGGAGAAAGACAGAAAGGAGAGGGAGGAAGACAAACAAAGCACGGTGAAGGAGGAAGACAAATAAACCACGGTAAAGGAGGAAGACAAATAATTCGCGGTGAAAGTGGAAGACAGAAAGGAGAAGGAGGAAGACAAATAAACCATGGGGAAGGAGGAAGACAGAAAGGAGAGGTAGGAAGACAAATAAACCGCGGTTAAAGAGGAAGACAAGAAGGACAGGGAGGAAGACAAATAAACCACGGTGAAGGAGAAGACAGAAAGGAGAATGGGGAAGACAAGTAAATCACAGTGAAGGAGGAAGACAGAAAGGAGAGGAAGGAAGACGAATAAACCACAGTGAAGGAGGAATACAAATAAACCGCGGTGAAGGTGGAAGACAGAAAGGAGAAGGAGGAAGACAGAAAGGGGATGGAGCAGTCTTGTACAGATCCAAGCCTATCTTTCTTAAGAGAGTATGGTTAATTGATATTTTTCAAAAACCATCAAAGTACATCAGTAATCACTGTCTTAGTATTCAAATTCGTATAAAATAACTAACTTAACTAGGATTGGAACTAGGAACCTACGGCTCTGAAAATCAGCTTTTGAACAACTGACTCGCGGCGACGTTATATTACTTGTAGACCACCAACTCGGTGAGTACTAAACAAAATCCGCAAACAAATTACTAAAGTTATTGTTCATGGAATCTTTAATGGTTAGTTTTTGCCTAATTTGAAAAAAAGAAACCAAAGCGGCGTGAGATGGACTCATGTATGGGAGACGACAGAACTACGGAGAACAACTCTTCAAAATGGTCTTCTGTTTACAACGCGTTTAGAAAGAAAACTGCCAGCCATAACAAAAATTTAATCCTGACACGGTTTCCTTCCAGGTAGTTTGTCGACCCAAAAAATCGTCCATCAGGAAAAAGCGTTTTTTAATTTTATAAAAAAAATATTTAAACCAATAACTTAAATAATTTATAATAGTTATATTAAAAATTTGCCGGATAAAAATTATTCAAATGATAAGTAGGCCTACATTAGATTGTGAATACAAGTTTTTGAAAGAATTGTATTTCAATTCTATTACTGTTTTATTACTGTTTTAAGCTTTTTTTCTTAACACAATACAATATCAATTTATAACATGTTTTATCTACTTTTTTAACGGGTGGTCGCGAAATTGATAGCTAATGAGAAATTGACATCTCTGTGACAATACACATAAAAGTAAAACGGGGTAAAAGTAAAGGGCCAATGCTAAAGCACTCTGATGAGAAACCCTCCAAGGTACAGTATATAAAATTGTTCAAAATACCGCAATTTCGCATCCGGTACCAAAATTTATTTATTTTTTATGTCTTTTTGGTTAACAATAAAATTCTCAAAAAATAAATATAGTTGCCCGTAACAATGTTTAAAAGAATTACGTCCAAAAACCATGTCACAATAAATTTTAATTGAGGATTGTAATTTGGCGTCCGTATACGGTCGCCAAATTGATAGGAAAATGTCAATGTACGGACGTGATATACGTATATATGCCGGATGTCCCACGAAGAGGTTGGTATTTTTGAATTAATATGCCGGACGTATCGCACACTCTACAGACTGGAAACTTTGTAAATCAGTGTGGCCCTCAAGCCTATCCATGATAAAAATTTGGCCCTTTATTAAGATAAGGTTGAAGACCACTGGTGTAATGTAACGCATACAATATAGATATACAAACTCACCAACAACCGCTCATACAATTACAAAACCAACGAATTCCACTTGAGATAAACAATAATAAATAACACACGTCCTGTCAGAAAGCTATACAATAACACTAGACAAAACAATGGGATTATTGGCATAACAGATTCAATAAATAAAATAACGTAACAGATTTAGGTCTACAAATGGATATCTTTTTATCGTATATCTAGCTGGTCACGTTCGATATTTTGTTTACTCGAGTGATCATATCGTAGCATTCTGGTCTCTTGTTTAAGTGGAATTTCATCAGTGGAACTTAAGTGTTAATATTAATATTAATGTAAAAATTCTGCCCATAACAGACAGGTGGAGAGTCAAACTATTTACTGTACTTTCAATCTGTTTGTTGCAGGGCTAAAATAAATAGTTCTGCTTCTTATCACATGGTCACCCAATTAAATAACTGAATCATTTACGAACAGAAGAGGTAGAGGTGTAAAAGACACTAATCAGAGTTATCTCCTCTGAAAGTAATGAATTTTATTATACAGCCAGACCCTGTGGTGAATGAAGTGAAGGTGTCATTTGCAGAGTGGAAAATATGTGCTTTTCAGAGGGCCCGGCATGCTGATAAGCGTACTTTTCCATTTAGTGAAGAAGGCAATGGAAAACCACCTCACTCCTCGTTTTACTTAGTAAAACCTCTACAGGTTCAAACCAGCTTTTCGGCTGATGACCTAAATAACAACAGAGTATAATAGTTAAGCGTTAGTATTTTTAAGTGGAACATCATCAACATTCTGGCCTCCTGCTTAAGTGAAACTTCATCAGTAACAAAGAATATTTATCGTATCATCAATCCACGTAAAGTATAGAAATACCTCCGGTAAACCCTGCAAACCGCATTGATGTGATGTGTTGCAAGTTGCATTTTCAGTTTTTGTAGGCGCTAACTGGAAGTGGGGCGTCTAACAGATAAGACCCTCATTTTTATTTTTTTATAGCCCTAATTCAAAAATTATTGATATAAAACCAAATTATATCCGGATGAAGCCGGGACAGGAAGCTATAATGTAGGCTATGTACCGGGTATCCCATGAAATTTTAACCAGAGGAAATTTTTTTTTTTATTCCTGATATGTGTACGTTGCAATCTGTTCAATTTAAAACAGTAAGCAACCCCATGACCCAATAAGATGAGGATGATGTGTTTGACGGGTAAATGAGGTGTAATTTTGTACAGACCCAGGCCGACCATTCCTGAGAGAGTATGGTTAATTAAACCCCAACCATCAAAGTACACCGGTAACCACTGTCTAGTATTCAAATGCGTATAAAAGTAACTACCTTTACTAGGATTTGAACCTGGAAGCTTCGTCGTCCAAAATCAGCTGTTAAACAGCTGGTTTTGGCGACGACCTCAGAGGAAAATAGCATTGATTTTCATTAGTTTGTTAATGTTTTCTTCCCACGAATAAATGAAGACTTGTTATAATCAGGAATCATTAGGAATTGTTTAGACCTTAAAGAAAATATCAATTTTGATACATTTTAAGCTATATTTTAGCTTAAAATACATAAATATATAAATTTGTAAACCGTTCTCTATTTAAGTACTGTAAATTTTGTGAACTATTTGACTTTCTGTTTGGAGTAATATGGTTACCATTGTAGTGTGAAGGTAATTGGTGGTTCGAACCACCTGCAGTAAATTTTTTTATTGTTAAAAAAACAATATTGGAAATATTTTTTTAAAAATTTTTTAATTTAAAAAAAAGTACTAAATTTTTTTTTAAATATTTTCAATATTTTTTAACAATAAAAAAATGTTACCGCGGATGGATTTAAACCACAATTACCATCTTTGCACACTGCAATGGTAACCATTACTCCAAACAAAAAGCCAAATGATTCAAAAAGTTTACGTTACTTAAATAGAGAACAAATTCTGTACAAATAATTTTACATTTGTGCAAACAAATTTTTAAATTACAAATTTACGTAATTTAAGCTAAAATACAGCTTAAAATGTATCAAAATTGATGTTTAAAGGTCTATCCATTTTTTAATGATTCCTGATTATAACAAGTCTTTGTTAATTTATGGGAAGAAAAAATTAACAAACTAATGCTATTTTAAATCATTTCAGCTATTAAATCAATAATATTTCCCTACGGTTTAAATTCCGTGGGAAAACTGGTGTAGCTTTACTTTATTCATGCAGGGCAAGAGAAAGTAAAAATGAATTTGTATTGTCCGATATAATTAATACGATTTAAAAAATAAATATAGAGAATACTCCTACTATTAAATATTTAAAACCAATTATTATATCCTATATTTATAATAGTTATAATATAAAATTATAATAATTCTCATGAAGATGAAAAAGATGAAAATAATTGACAGAATTTCAGACGTGGTGTAAACTTGACACACCAACGCTTTTATGAATGAGTATTACTACTGTAATAACCAACCTAGTAGGTTAGAATGTTGAATACGATATTCTGTTAGATATCTGAACACCAATAATCAATCACAATAAACGTGTTTATGTCAGTATTGTAGACATCATCCAGTGCAGTTATTAGTTATGTCACAAACATAAAGATGTCTGACATTTGATTGTTACCTATATTATAACCATGTTCTGAACTTACCTAATATACCTAATTATAACTTTACATACTGCCAACTGCCATACGGATTCTATTTATAACTTGCATAATATTTACGTATTAATTTAGTGATTTAGGTCAACTATAATTTCATTCATGATTTAGTGAATGACTGTGCTTTCTAAAAACAATGTTTTTGTGGTTTAGGTAACAGCCAAAAGTCTGGTTTGAACCTTTAGAGTTTTTACTAAGTAAAAACGAGGAGTGAGGTGGTTTACAATTGAAGGGGTCGGTGGAAGAAAATGCTAACCCACAAAATTTCCAGCATGATTTTTTTTAAATATTCTGTAAAAATGAAATGTTTAGCACGTTTTAAACAGGATGCTACATTTACGATCTTAAAAACCTATATTGACAGAAAAAACAAATGTTTAACAAAAAATTCCAAAAAATGATTTGTAGATTTTAGTAAATTTTTAAAATGACATTGCGTAAAATTATGTTGATGTGGGTTACCACTTTCTTCTCCTAACCCCTTCAATTGCCAACACTCTCTGAATTGAAAAATAGGCTTATCTGCATGCCAGGCTCTCCGAAAAGCACCCACTTTCCACTCTGCAAATGACACCTTCATTTCATCACCACGATCTGGCTGTATAATGAAATTCATCACTCTCAGAGAAGATAACTACAACTAGTGTCATTTACACCTCCAACTCTTCCGTTCTTAAATGCTTCAGTCATATAATTGGCCGATATTGTGATAAGAAACAAACTATTTTTTGTAGCCCTGGAACTAGCAGATTGAGTCCAAATAATTTAACACTCCACCTGTCTGTTATGGGCAACTTTAAAAGTATTTGGCTTTAAACAGTTTCACTAAGAAATTAATCTAAATTTAGTATGTTGTTTAGGTCATCAGCCGAAGGCTGGTTTGAACCTGTAGAGGTTTTACTAAATAAAACGAGGAATGAGGTGGTTTACCATGCCTTCCTCACTCAGTGGAAAAGTACACTTATCAGCATACCAGACTCTTTGAAAAGTAGGTCTACATTTTTTCCACTCTGCAAATGACACCTTCACTTCATTCACCACAGGGTCTGGCTGTATAATGAAATTCATTACTTTCAGAGGAGATAACGCTGAATTGTGTCTTTTACACCTCTACCTCTTCTGTTCTTTAATTATTCAGTAATTTAATTGGCTGACCATGTGATAAGAAACAGAACTATTTATTTTAGCCCTGCAATGAACAGATTGAGTGTAATTGAGTGTAACAAATTTAGTATAGGCCTACATAAAAAAAATCATTAGAACGGTAAATCAATTAATATGACTAAAACGCTGTCTGAATACCAACATGGAACACAATAAAAATTGAAGTGAGTTCGTTTATTTCAACTATGACTTGTATATCTAATATGAGTAGGCCCAATAGGTTTATGAAATAAACTTCCCAAATGTACAATACATTAAGAATTATCAAATGTTTACATCAATAGCATAAATCATATCAGAAATATAATTTGACTCACATCATCAACATAAGAGAAAATATAAAATTAATTATGCACTCAAATTCAAGTTTACTGACCAATTTTAAT
Organism: Catonia carolina; assembly: GCA_035578175.1. Classification (NCBI taxonomy): domain Eukaryota; kingdom Metazoa; phylum Arthropoda; class Insecta; order Hemiptera; family Achilidae; genus Catonia; species Catonia carolina. The sequence continues at coordinate 63,069,934 of JAQMRL010000006.1, forward strand.
GTTTCTGAAAACAGTAATACAATATGCATCGCAAAATGAATCAACCAAGCTAGTATATTTGTCCGACTGACTATAGCTCCTTAAAATGTCATTAACAATGAAAATTATAAGTTCTGGACATGTCCCAAAAAAATCAAAACAAGAATTAAACAATAAAAGAATCTACATAATTTTTATCTTTGTTTTAAGTGTTTCAGGATGTACACGTGATGATATTTATCGGTTTTGGATTTTTAATGACATTCTTGAGAAAATATGGATTCAGTTCGGTTGGATTTTCATTTTTGTTGACTTCAGTTATTGTACAGTGGTCAATAATTTGCCAAGGACTATTTAATATAAATACAAGCACTAACAAAATTCATGTTGATATTACAAGGTAAGTAAAATCATTTTGAATCTGTCAGGATTGTATGAATGAATCAAAAATATATAAGTTAATTACTGTTGTTGTAGTTTAGGTCATCAGCCCAAAAGCTGGTTTGAATTTCTACAGGTTTTACTAAATAAAACGAGGAGTGAGCTGGTTTACCATTACCTTCCTACCTGAGTTAAAAAATATGCTTATCAGCATGCCAGGCTCTCTGAAAAGTACATATTTTCCACTCTGCAAATGACATCTTTACTTCATTTGCCTCAGTATAATGAAATTCATTACTTTCAGAAGAGATAACTCTGACTAGTATCTTTTATACCTCTACTTCTTCTGTTCTTAAAAATGTTTCAGTCATATAATTGGCTGACCATGTAATAAGAAACAGAACTACTTTTTGTAGCTCTGGAATTAACAGATTAAGTGCAAATAATTTAATATTACACCTATCTGTTATCAGCAGATAATTACTGTTATAACTCACTAATTCGAATCTGGAGAGATTGATATTTTTATCGATTTAGAGAGGATTTGATTTACAGGGGTAAAATACTGAAATTCAAGAATGTACTTTAAAATTGCATGTTTTAATTAATATTCATATTATTCCATAAAACAGTACATTACAAAGGTTAAAAATATTGATGGACTACCAATCTGATTGTAAAACAACATTATTACAAAATATTTTGACTCAATACTAAAATTAGGAATCACATAAATTTGTTAGTATTAGATGCTGTATCAGTACACAAAAATAGACAAATACATGTTAAAAAATATATGGCAAAATATGAAAAAGATGAGATAAAAAACAGTACAAATTAAAGTTGGGAGAAATGTAAATACATACATAAGATGGTGCAGAAAATTGTGTAGTTTTTACTAAATATTTATTTTTTCTGCTTTTTTTAAGAAAACCCAAAGGGTTGATCTAGGGGTCAAGTCTTTATCGCAAATCAGCAGTTTAACAGCTGATTTTCGGTGATGAAGGTTCTGTAGTTCAAATCCTAACAAATTTAGTTATTTTTAAACAAATTTGAATGCTAGACAGAGGTTACTAGTGCACTTTGATGAATGGTGTTCAATTAACCATATTCTCTCAAGGATGGTTAGACTGAGTCTGTACAAGACTACACCTCATTTACGCAACATACATATCATCTTTATCTCATTGGGTCATGGGGTTGCTTATTGTTCTTAAATTGAATAGATTGCAATGTACACACATTAAGGGTTAAAAAAAAGTTATGTTTCATGAAATACTTTGAATGCTAAAAAAAAGTTTACATTTTGAGCTAAATTTTGCTTTGCTCGAGCAAAAAGGACATTTTCTTTTGGTGGAATTCAAAGATATTTTTGTCATGTAAGAGGAAATGTAGGAAAGGTTCCCCATTAAAAATTTTTTATAACTTTTGCAGTTTTTGACATTCCAAAGATGACCACTTAAAAAAACAGTCTATATAGAAGCCATACTCTGAACTAATATAAAAACAGCAACAGAAAAATATTATAACAACAGTTTTTTTAAATTATTATTATAATTATAACTGTGTACAAAATTATACAATTATCACCATTTATAATAATACATTATGAACATGAGAAAGTATAATTTTAAAAAATTCTCATTTCGTACTTAAAAATAAATTGGCAGATGTCTTTAATGAACAAACACATATTTGTAAGAGCATACAGGTCAATTGTATTAACTAACCAAGTCTTCATTTCTTTTAATTTGTTAATAAGTGCTAAACAAAGCCAGAATTAAGCTTAATTCGTCCTTTTCAAGACTTTATTCAACAGCAGGCCTACTTATAACAATTCTATTCTTTATATATATTTTTTTACGTAGTATGAAAGATAGATGAATGAAAATTTGAGAATGTCAGTAATAAACTCGATTAAGTAATGCAGTTGTAGTAAAAAATCATAAAATTTTTTCTGGGGTAAAAATAAATCTTTTAATGGATCCTGTAGCTTGAAATAAATTCTATTTTATATAAATAGTACATTTTACGAACCTTTACAGCTGCCTTGATCTTAATTACCTTCTTGCATGAGTTTCAATGGATCCACCATCATCAGATATGTAAAATGTCATAAAATGTCACATATTGTATCAATTTTTCAAAAAAAAATTAAGCAAAAACAAACATTGAGCTTGAGGTTATTATATTACGCCCAAGAAAAATTTACAAGTTATAAAAGCATTCTAAATAAGTACCTAACTCATAAGATTTTACTACTTGAATTATTGATCTCCTATACATGTCAATACAAATGTTCGCTACCCAAGGAAGTAAATATTCGGTGCCAAAAAATAAATAATATTATTAAATAAAAATATTTACTAAGTTTTTCTCGTGAAAAGATTGTTTTTCTTAAGATTCCGGCTTTAATAGGTATTTTAGCACAAAAATGTATGTAATAAAAAGTTGTAGAGAATTTAAAATCGTACAACTTTTATTTCAAACTTTTTTTTGTATAATGCTTAGCTTAGCGGTAATTAGCGATTTTCTGATTTTTTCTCACGAAAATGTGTGAAAAATCGATTTTTTTAAGATTTCAGCCTTAGTATGCATTTTACGACAAAAACGTATAATAATAAAATTTATAGGAAATTAAAAGATCTACACCTTTTATTTAAAGCATTTTTCTCTACAGAGCCTAGTTTAGCGTGAAAGAGTGATTTTCCGTATTTTTAAGCCAAACTAGTATTTCTCAGGCAAACGAGGTTGGTTTTCATTTTGCATCATTCACTCATGATTAAAATGAGGTTATGTTTTTTAAGATTAATTTTTTGTTTATTTTTAATGTAATTAGTAACATTATGTTAACTTATTTATTGTAACTTATTTGCATTGAAAGAGAAAGTTGTGTGAGTGTTTCACACCAGATTTTTTAAAATTCAAAAGAAAACTAATTGGTGAATGATAGGAGCTTACCACCTCATCTCTTGCAAGCCACTATATTTAAGGAGCTTAAATTTCTTACAGTTCCCCATTCAACATTTTAGAGGTGATAATGTATGTTAGGCAAAATAATTTTATACAAATTTCAACATCCACTATCATAACACAGGAAACAGAAATGATTATTATGTGGCTAACAACACCACAAAATTGTTTGAACAGAAAACCTACTTATACGGGGAGAAATACATCAGTAAATTACCAAAATCTTTAAAATATTGTACTAATTTGAATTCATTAAAAAAAAAAATACAAAAAATTACTTGATTGATGACACTTTTTATACAGTGAACATGAATTTCTTTCTAAATAATATTTTACGAGTATTAAAATAAAAAAATAAATTACTCAAAATAAATAGACACCCAAACATCCAAGCGAATGCTAAAAAAACTGTGTATTATTATGTAAATATTAGAATATAACACTTATTGTAGTAAGTAATATCTAATTACTGCTTGAGTCCCAGCTCCATGTAGTTGCGGGGTGAAGGGTACGGGTGAGTTATAATGAATGAGTGATGCATGCTGGGAATACGATTGTTGTATTACTCTAATACAAAACATTTGTTTTCAAACTTTCCGTATTTAAAATATTTCTTTCTATTTATTACATTTATTTATTTACATATTTTGATACAAATTAGCAAGTTAAATATTATGAATCCGACCAAGTTAATAACCCAGTAAGTATTTGTTAAATTAATGCGCCGGATGATAAGAATATTTTTTTAGTCTAGTTAGTACACGCTACCACTACAATAATGCATCAGCTGTGAAATATACTACTAACCCATTCATTCTCCCACTACTATAACAACGCATTGCATTCCTTCCAACTACACAGAGCTGGGACTCAAGCTATAAAATAACATGTATTAACTTCTAAGTTCTTGACATGTCCTATACTTTTTCGAGAGTCTCCTGGATGTAATAAAAAAAAAACATTTTTGTGCATCATTATGGCCAATATTGATTTAGGGAACCATTTTATTTATTTCTCAGAATTATATTTTTTAATATTATTATTGTTTTTTAATTACAGCTTACTGAATGCTGACATAGCATCTGCAGCAGTACTTATTTCAATGGGAGCTGTTCTTGGAAGAGCATCTCCATTACAGCTTATCATAATGGGTTTAATGGAATCAATACTATTTGCTGTCAATGAATACGTCCAGCACATCTTACAGGTAATAATTTACAGTAATAATTAACTCATTTTAGTCACCATGCGGAGAAAAAATTTAGAGTGTTGCAGGTATGTAGAAAAGATATAATAGCTTGGAGAACTGCATCAAATCAGTCGAGAGACTGATGACAAAAAAAATAGAGAAAAACTGGGAGTTTAACAAAAGGATTGTTATTATTAGATTTCGTTTTGTTGATTCCGTCCAGGAGAAGATCTTATTTTCGTTTGCGATGTGAATTTTTTTATAGTCTGTGTGCATGTTGAGAACAACTGGTGATGTTAACATGACATGTACCCAATTTTCTTTGAAGAGAGTTGATGCTCGCTAGACAAGTTATCAGGCTGAAAGTAGGCTTAACTCATAATACTGCCATGCTACAAAATACAAAAAACTACAACTTTTGTACACGGGCCTACAGTAGTTTGAAACTATTATTATATTTTATTGCTCAAACCTTTTTGAAATCAAAAATTAGTATTATGATTTACCATGATAGCCATATTTAAATTTTACAGACAAAGTAGGTCTAAATAAAAAGTTGGCCGTACCGTGGTACTCTCATTAAAAGTTTAAACAGACATTGATCAAATTAATTTGATGACCACTGATCTAGCACAATGTAAAAGTATAGACCAAAGAAAAATTAGGATAAGAGTTGCTGAACTCTTTAAATTGGTCGTCAAAAATCAGCATAAGGACATAAAAGTTTATTTATGGGGCGGTAGTGGAGCAGATTGTTACTTACTTATGCTTCAGAATGCTGGCAGATAAGTGGACGGAATGAGGAGCTTAAAAGTTTTGGAGATGGATTTTTTACGAAGAGCTTGTGGGCTCTCCAGGTTGTATCATGTACAAAATGAAGTGGTGAGGGAAATGGCAGATGTGTAGGACACTGTGGTGGGAAGAATAGAGAATAAACAGTTGATTTGGTATGGGCATGTGCAACTGATGAATTAAGATATGTGGCTTCAAGTGGCTTTGAATTATTGTCCGGTGATGAGGAGGATACCAAGCAGTGTATCACTTGTTATGGGACAGAAAGATACCAAAGAAGGCCAAATTAATGATGTATACTTTGTATTATGCACCAGCAGTGCTATATGGAGCGGAAATATGGGGGATGAACGAAAGGAATTGGAATAGGTTGCAGGCAGGGGAGATGAAGTTCTTAAGAGCAATAAAGGGTAGGACAAGAAGAGATAGAATAAAGAATACCAAGATTAGAACGAAACTAAATGTGGAAGGTATGAGGGAGAAGGTAAAGAAAATGAGGATGAGATGGTATGGCCATGTGAAGAGAATGGGGGAGGAAAGGTTGCCTAGAAGGATGAAAGAAGGAAGGGTGGCAGAACAAGATCAAGAGGACAACCATGAAAAAGATGGAAGGATGAAATTAAGAGGAGTGCAGAGGGACGGGGATACAACTGGGAACAAATAGAGGAGGAGAAATGGTGGACAGACAGAAGAAAATGGAGATTTTTTTTTTGGTTTAATGTCCGACTGTTCTGCAATTACTGCTAATGTAGACTGTGAAGGATGAAATTATTTTTTTTTTTTGTAACGTATGAAAATATTTCGTGCCTGAATGGGATTCTAACCCAAGACCGCATGATGAGAGGCGAGCACATTACCAACTACGCCAATGCGGCCGGTAGAAAATGGAGAGGCTTGGTGAACACCCAGACATGGCGATAGCTGGAATGAGCACTAGATATATACATATATATATATGTATATATGAGGGGGAAAAGAAGGAGGCCTCGAAGAACGTGGTGGGGTGGTGTGATGCGAGCAATGGAGGCAAGAAACTTGGAGGAGGGTGACTGGCGAGACAGGCAATCATGGCATTTGAGTTGCGGGATGCAGAATAACTCTGTAGGATCCTCGCTTAAAAGAAAAGTGAAGTAAGTGAAGTGACGGTTTTTGGTAAAGAAAGAAATATGGAAATTTAAAGGTTTTGCACCTTAGGATAGGAAAAATCTTACCACTGAATGTTGCTCTTCTGGTGTGTACATTACTAGTAGAACTGCCATTTTGGAATAAATAAAAGAGGTTATGTTTATATTAATTATGATCAAACAGCTGATTAACAGTGTACTCATGGTTGCCAACTTGACCCTCAAAAAGTTTCATTGTCATTGAATGAACTAGTTGTTTCTACATCAATTTGTCTCTTTAATTATTAAAAGTCCTTAATAGATAACATACCGCATTATTTATTATAGATGAAACAAATTTTAATATTAAATTGAATTATCCCAGAAGCTGTCGACTAATTAATTTCAATTACCAACACTATTGATAATAATTAGGATGGACAAGACAATTTATAAGTACATCCATCAGAATGTAGATTAGATTTTCCGATAAGCATTATTAATCAATTATTTATGTAGCGTAGTCATAAGTACACATCAGTTGAATTTTAGAGAAGGTACATTAACCGTAAATCTTATGGTCGCTGTAATATTAATAATAGAAATATTTTAGTATTATTATTATTATAGTAATATATATAGTAGTTACTGAATAATCAATGTACTCTAATGCTGTTAAATGTAATTACTATAAAGTAAGCTTTCTATTCATACTGTATTAATAATACCATGATTGAAAATCACAATGGGACCTCCGTAAAATCCCACTTAAGTGTTCGTTAAGGGGAGACTGCATGATGGTTTTGACTGAAATTTTAATTTTCGGATTTTTATGTTTTTCAATAGTTCAGACCTATATCTACCAGAAAAACATTATATTACGTCAAAAAAGTATTTTTATAAAAAATTATGTTTTAGCAGGCACATCCAGAAAAATGATCATTTCACCAAAAACTGTAAATTTGTACCAATCGTTTTAGAGCAAAGGGTATTTAGATTTTTTTTAAATATCTGTGTTACTGTTTTTAATATTCTCAGCTGTTTGTTCAGCTTTCTAACCAACTGTTGATGGGAAATTCACTTGGGTACATTTTCTTTAAACGCTTTTATATTTAACTTACTCATGGATCCATAAAATCTTGCAACTTAAAATTTTAATACTTCTACCGTATCAATATGAATCAAACTTTGCACACTTGTTTATCTTCGATGACAATACGCTGTCATAAAAAAAAATTTACAAAAAAAATTTTTTTAAACGCTTTTATTATTACAAAATAACTTACTCTTGGATCCATCAAATCTGGCAACTTAAAATTTTAATACTTCTACCGTATAAATATGAATCAAACTTTGCACACTTGTTTATCTTCGATGACAATAGGTGTTTGTAAAAAAAAATTACAAAAAAATTTCAAAAAAAATTTTTGAAAAATTTTTTTTCAAAAAAAATTTTAAAAATTTAAAAAACGCTTTAATTTAACAATTACTTAGAAAAATTAACTAAAAAGAAAAAAATAAAAAAAATTTACAAAAAAAATTAACAAAAAAAATCACAGAAAAAAAATTATAAAAAAAATAAAAAAAAATAAAAAAAAAATTTTTAAGAAACGCTATTATTTAACAATGATTCAAATAAAAAATGAACTAAAAAGAAAAAAGAAAAAAATTACAAAAAAAATTACAGACATTACTGTTACAAATAAAAGCGTGGCGCATTTTTATACAACGAATATTTTACAATAAAATGCGCCACGCTTTTATTTGTAACAGTAATGTCTGTAATTTTTTTTGTAATTTTTTTTATTTTTTCTTTTTAGTTCATTTTTTATTTGAATCATTGTTAAATAATAGCGTTTCTTAAAAAAAATTTTTTTATTTGTTTTAATTTTTTTTATAACTTTTTTTCTGTGATTTTTTTTTCTTTGTTCCTTTTTGTTTTTTGGCTGTTCCCCTAAATTTAGATTTTAAAATTTAGGTACATTTTTCTCGGAACCCATTAAACCTAGCTGGCTGAAATCTTTACCAGTTAATCATCTTGTACATGCACAAATACCGACATTTCTATGACTTCCTCAGATGCTCCAAAAATTAGTAATATGCAGAAAAAGTATAAAGAGATTTTTAAATATTTAATGTTATTCATTAATTTTTTATGAGCACGCAGATTAAATTGATAAATTGTCAGTATCTAGAAAAACACGACAACTAAAAGTTTGTAAAGTTTCATTTGCCTATCTTTTACCAATCCTATAAAAAATGTACCTAAAAGTAGTAAATTTAACATTGGCGTGATACAAAGTACAATCTCCCCTTAAATAGAGATATTTCTTACATAGAGGCAATAATGTAATTTTTTATGAATATTCTTCAAAGGAAAACGCAGGCAAAAAATAGATTTCTATTTGATATGTCAAGTAGTTCTGTAATTATATTTATTTTCCCATTATTTTATAAAAATCATTACAATGCAGTACTTTCCTTATTACATTTAAAATACAATGTAACAAAAAAAAATCTACAATTATTTATACTAGTGGACCCATGCGAATAAATTCGCACAATATATACTGGAATGGAATCATTATTCTATATACTCATATTTAAATTATATTGCTGCTTTGACGATCTTTAATGGTGGTCTGCATTTATGTGATTTAGTTTATTATAAAACTTCATTATAAACAATATTATTTTAGCATGAATTTCAAGTTTAGAACTTTTTACCGAATCAGGAAAGAATACTCTTTAAAACCATGTAAAAATTATAAAAATCCGTTCTGTAGAACTCTGTATTTAAGAGTTTAAAGAATTCCCATTTAAAATACATTGGAAGCGATTTTGCGTTTTAAATATATAGATTAACCTCATAGTGGGAAACTTCATCTATCTATAGTAACTTGAGTCATGAGTTTGCCCTTGTTTGCAAGGAGGGGTAAAGGGGGGAAAGCATCAGCGCGCATGCGCAACTGCTTTAATTTCAGTACAACAAACTTATACAACAACTTATGCTATACCCAGAGCATATACAGTATATCGCAAAACCTTTTGTAGGTTAAACTGTTCAAATATAACTGTTTGTTACCATAAACAGAAATGTTAGTTTCTGGAAAACGTGGGTAGACTATTCAGAGTGCTGAACGAAATCTAATATGCAGTGTAATAAAATGCTGTGAAATTAAAGCTAAACAAAAATACCTTTCCCCTGCCACTTAACAAAAGCCATGAGCAAGTGGCTAACTACTGTGATGTTTCTCTTTCCACAATTCGAAATATAAAGAAGGAAATTAAAGACGTGAAGAAGCTATTCTTCAACAGTTTTTATGACACCTGGTTAAAAAAGAAAACGGTTAGGTGATCATAGAGAAACTGATTATGAAGACACCGTTGACAGCGATAGTAAAGAAGCCGATTCATTTGTAGAAAATTTTGTTTCAATGGAATAAGGTAGTTGGTAATTACAGTAAATCAAACATTTCTAGTCATGTAATTAAGCTACAGGCAATATTACAGGTCACATTTATTATTTATAAGGTTTATGAAGAAAGCATTTTCTTGGAATAAACCACAGCTTACAAAATGTATGTAGAAACTGAACGGTAGTGAAAAAATGTACGGTAGTGTCTGACTGTTGAGGTTGGCAGCACTGTCATATTTTCACTTCCTTTCCTCACAGCCTATCTATTCGCAAAAGGCAATCTCATGGCTTCAGCATCTATAACAATGGTTTCTCATGTTCAAGGGTAGATTAGTTTAGTGTTTCTGTCTTTATTTTTATAGATACTACTCGATTTCTATATTAGTTTATATTGTTCAGTAACTTGATTACTATATTACTATATTAGTGAACTAGTAATTACAACTATACATTAGTTACTTATTTAACTACTGAGAAAGTCATTAAAATATTTTGCTATAATAAATAAAGGATGGGTGAAAAGTTTGAGGGCAGCTTGATATTTTGAATGTAAGGAAAATTCTTTGAGTATACTCAAAGGGAAAGTTGCAAGATTTATGAAAATGTGAACCTCACTTAAATACAAAATACTATTTTATGATCAATCAAAAAATGTTGTAGGCTGCCTCCAGAGCGTAAGGGTAGCGCACTAGCCTACCACATGGAGGTCCTGGGTTCGATTCCCAGCCAGGGTAAGGAAATTTTTACAAAATTAAAACCCACCATAAAATATCCTGCCGTATTCGCTAATAACCGAGCTGTTGATGCAACTTTAAATAAATAAACTAAAAAAAAACTTGCCATCTTGAGTGGCACTTTATTTTTATATGGGAAGGTGGTCATGCAACACATGATTTCAATGCAAAAATTAAAAACAATTTGAATGGCGAAAACTGTATAACGATATCACAAACAGTTTGGAAAATATTCACCTTTCTTTAAATTTCAACATCTCATTGGATGTCATGTGTAATTAGTTATCATGATTTAATATTTATTTTAAAATTATTCATGTGTTTTTGTTACCTTAATAAAATTTATGCTATTACATAAGTTATTTTGTGTAACATAATTTACTTTAATACATTCAACAAAAACATACTACTCATTAAAAAATATTAATGTTCAAGACAAATATCAAATAACAATGCCAAAATAAATTATAAATATCAAGAAAACAGCATAATAAAAATGTTTACAAATTTAATTTGTTACAATTATTTAATAAATAACAGTAGGTTCAGCAAACTCCAATATCTGATACTCTGGGCTGTTATAGAAACTCATAGAAATACAACTTAACTAAACTGTGCTTTTCTTACTATATCACAAAATTTTTAGCGTTACCACTCTAAAAAATTTAAACTTACACACCTGGTCATGAGGTTGCTTATTGTTTTTAAATTGTACAGATTATAACGTACACACATTAGGGATTAAATGCATTTTTTATTGATTTACATGTGTCTTAATTGGCAATTATAACATTGTATAATTTACTAAAGCATAATAATGTTGTTTAGGTCAACAGCTGAAAGGCTGGTTTCAACCTCTAGAGGTTTTACTAAATAAAAAGGAGGAGTGAGGTGGTTTACTATTGCCTTCCTCACTGATTTGAAAGAGTAAACTTATCAGCATGCCAGGCCCTCCAAAAAGCATCCACTTTCTACCCTGTAAATAACACCTTCACTTCATTCACCACAGGATCTGGCTGTATAGTGAAATTCATTATTCACAGAGGAGATAACTCTGACTAGTGTCTTTTACACCTCTACCTCTTCTTTTCTTTCATAGTTCAGTCATATAATTGGCTGACTATGTGATAAGAAACAGAACTATTTTTTGTATCTCAGGAACCAACAGATCGAGTGCAATTAATTTAACACTCAACCTGCCCGTTATGGGCAAAGCATAATAATACAAACTAAAAAAACCCGGAATTTCAAAGAACAATTGAGAAGCTGCTATATAAAAAAATTCGGTCGAAAATACATGTCTTACAAAACCTACAAAGAGGTTGAAATGAAATATATGAAAATGATATATATTTCAATAAAATATGTTTTGATGTCTGTCATTCCTAACTAACTTGGACAGATGTGCAACAGTTTGTCTTTAGTCTAAAACACTTTGTATAAATTTCATACTTCTTCAAATTTCTCACATTTGAATAACGTTATTAAGAGGAGTATCTTTGTACAAGCCTATGTCAAAATTTATAACAGACATTTATCATAAAAAATGTTTCATTTTTACTTTCTCTTGCCTATATGAATATATAGGAAGGAAAGTATTGTTTTCATGTCGATTTTTTGAAATCGAGTTTTCACCGGATCTACACGTTTTCAGTCCCCCTGAACCCAAAAAACATGTTTTTAGCGATTGGTCAGTGTGTGTCTGTGAGTGTGTGTGTGAACAGAATATCTCAAGAACGGAACATCGTACGAACTTGAAACTTGAAACTTAAGATACATACCACTATCGGACATGACACAAACATTTTCATCAAAATCGGTCAACCGGAAGTAGTAGTTTATTTGTGTCATTTTTCACTTTTTTGCGATTTTCTCATAAACTGCTCCTACGATTTTTTTTTTAAATTTGCCTGATTTACTAAATTCTTTATGCTCTACCAGATAGGGTAGGCGCCATACCTGCTGAAATTCTTGGGGAGGCTGTTTTCTAGTGAAAAGAATGTTTTTCTTAAGATTCCGGCTTTAATAGGCATTTTAGCGCAAAAATGTATGTAATAAAAAGTTGTAGAGAATTTAAAATCGTACAACTTTTATTTCAAACAGTTTTTTGTATAACGCTTAGTTTAGCAGTAATTAGCGATTTTATGATTTTTTTCTCACGAAAATGTGTGAAAAATCGACTTTTTTAAGATTTCAGCCTTAGTATGCATTTTACAAAATAATAAATAAACAAAAAACAAAAAAATTAAATTTATAGGAAATTAAAAGATCTACAACTTTTAGTTAAAGCATTTTTTTCTACAGAGCCTAGTTTAGCGTGAAAGAGTGATTTTCCGTATTTTTAAGCTGAACTGAGGTTGATTTTCATTTTGCGTCTTTCACTCATGATTAAAATTAGGTTATGTTATTAAAGTTAGTTTTTTGTTCATTTCTAATGTTTTATTAATAATGTTAGGTTTATTGTTAATTATTTGCCTTGGCAAGAGAAAGTTGTGTGAATGTTTCACACAAGATTTTTATTATAATAAATCAGGTTTTCTTTGTAAGCATTTTAAATTATATAATTTAAGTAACATTTATGAAAACAAAAATGGTAGTTGTTAACTCAGTGCTGCAGTGGTTTAGAGTATTAGATTATACTGAACTGCAAAGTAAAAGGTACCAGGTTCAATTCCCAACCAGAGTTTATTAATTTTATCTATTAATTTATCCATAAACTTACTCCCTGCCCAAAATAAGCATAGCTCGAGTTTGGAGGACAAAAACTAATTTAAATAACAAAACAATGAATACAATTTATTAAATGTATAATATAAAACAACAATAAACAACTGGTGTGAAATACTCACACGACTTTCTCTTGCCAATGTAAATAATGAAAATATAACCTATGTTTAATCATGAGTTAATAATGTAAAATTAAAAATATAATCTAACCCTGACTGAATGAAGCTAAATGAAAATAAACCTCTGTAAGACTCTAAAATACAGAAAATCACTAATTGGCACAAACTACACACTGTAGAAAGAAATGCTTGCATTAAAAGTTGTACATAGGTTTTTAATTTTTTATAACTTTGGTTATATACTTTTGTTGTAATATGTAAAATTTAAAATGTAGAAACATAAAATGTATTTTTATACTATCAAACAAATAATAAATTCATTAAAAATATGCTTAAAACAGAATTACTTCATATTATTTAATAACAAATTCTACACTCAAGAAGATTGTCTCAATGGGGTCACCATTAAGTAGTATTTTGGCAGAAGTATACTTAAAAAACATGGAAAATATAGGTAATATTACACACAAAATAAAATAATGGATGTGATATGACAATGACATTTTAGTCTTTAATAAACAGATTAATAATAAACAAGGAATAATTTTAAGAAAACTGAACAATTATCACAAAAACATAATTCACACAATAAAAACTGAAAACAACAATAGATAAGAAAACAATTTTCTAGATATTAATATATCAAAAGTCAATAACAAATTAAGACAAAATTTTTGCAGGAAACCAACTTTACCAGTCACAACAATAAATAGCTCATTGAGACCCTTTCATAAAAAAATTATGGTATACCATAGTATGATTCATAGAGCACTTAAATATCTAGATGAAAAAATTTAGAAACGGAATTCAATAATATTAAATTTGTTGCTTTAAACAAGGGATACAAAATAGAAACCATAAATAAACTAATCTTTAAATTTCCTTTAAAATAAAAAATACCAATCACTCCCCATTACAGCCTATCAAATAAAATAAATATTTACCATTTACATATAATAATAACACTTACAATTTTATGAAACATAGGCTCAAAAATTATACTACAGCTAATAAACAAATAATAAAAAACTTTGTAGTGTAATAATCAAAACAAAATTAAACATTGCTATCAGTAAATTCAATATTTATGAAAAAGCAGGTGTTTATAAGATCAAGTGTGGTTCAAAGAATTGTAATGAATTTTATATTGGCATGACCTCTAGATCTTTTAAGAAACGATAATCAAGAAAATCTGCAAGCAAAATGGAAAACAAAAATACAATCATACAAAACATGTTTAAATAAATAACCAAAAATGTTCTAAATTAGAAGACATTACTGTACTGGAAATAAATGACAATAAAATATAATATTCAAACATTAGAATGTGTAGGCTATATTAAAAATTATTAGAAATAATAACTTAATAAATGAAAAGTTACAATTTGACAATGATACTTGGTTAAAATTTATCATAAATTATTTATAATAAAATTTAGTTTCAATTTTTGACACAAGATAGCAATAGCAGTATATTTTTCCATTTTATAATCAGTTTACGAAAGTGCAATCTTCGTAAACAAATACTAGAAGCTATTATTATTACCTGAAGAAGTGGTGCAGACCATAAAAGTCCTTGTAAGAAACAAAGTATACGAAACAGTATCAGGTAAATATAAAAGTTTTTTTTATATATACGAGGTGTGGCTATTAAATAACGAGACTGATGTAAAAAATGTACTATTTTTTTTATACATAATCACTTATTGTCACCTTCAATATACACTCCTTCTCTATCCCTACAACGCTCCATGCAAATTTTCCATTGTTGGAAACAGTGCTAGCAGTCATCATCTGTCACCTCCTTCAAAACACGTACCGCTTTCTCTTTTACAGCTTCCACAGACTCAAATCTTGTCCCTTTTAATGCAGATTTCACCTTAGGGAACAGGTAGAAGTCACATGTGCAAGATCTGGTGAATAAGGTGGATGTTCTAATACTAAGAAGCTGTACTTGGCTAGGAACCTCTTGACAGGTAACGCAGAATGAGCTGGGGCATTGTCTTGGTGGAGAACCCATGATTTGTCCTTCCACATTTCAGGGCGTTTTTTCCTTACTCTTTGACGTAGTTAAAGTACCTCAAGGTATAAATATTGATTAATTGTTTGACCTTCAGGAACCCAGTGAAGGTACACAATCCCATGAATATAAAAAAAAATAATCATCATTGCTTTAAATTTTGACTTGCTCATTTGAGCTTTTTTGGCTCTCGGTGAAGTTCGGCTCTTCGAGTGCATAGATTGGCGCTTCGTTTCCGGATCATAAGTAAAAAACCACCTTTCATCCATGTTATTATCTTCTACCTGTTCCCTAAGGTGAAATCAGTATTAAAAGAGACAAGATTTGAGTCTGTGGAAGCTGTAAAAGAGAAAGCGGCACGTGTCCTGAAGGAGCAGACAGAAGATGGCTTCCAGCACTGTTTCCAACAATGGAAAATTTGCATGAAGCGTTGTAGGGATAGAGAATGAGTGTATATTGAAGGTGACAATAAGTGATTGTGTATAAAATAAAAAACAAAATTTTTTACATCAGTCTCGTTATTTAATAGCCATACCCCGTACATAAAAAAAATCATTAATATGGATTTTGCTGCTACAATGCTAACTAGTAACTGAAATAATTATTATTAAGTTTACTCTACTGTAGTTTAGTTTATAATTTATCATGCAATTTGTTTTGCTGATCATTAAATACATTTCCTTACTCTAAATTTTGTGATTGTTTGTTTTTTAATATTCTATGAATAATACCTCACAGACAGAAATAGCATCCATGGATTATCCAGAAAATTGTGTTATTCGAAACACATCCACCCCCTTTATTTCAGTTAAAAAGGGTTTTGCTGTAATATCCTATTATTCTCCGATATAAATATTTAAACTACAAGTTAAATTTAAACAAATTCAAAATTAATTTACTCTAAAGTTAATTATTATTTTTTGTTATGAAATTCATTTAATTTGCGAGAAAGACAGGATTCTAAGTTTTTAAGGAAATTAATAATTTTAATTAAGATTTAAGATAAAGTTATAAAACTAGGTTGTACATCTCTTAACTTCAAAGCAAACAAAAAAATACAAATAAATATAATACAAGAAATCTATATTAATTAAAACTTACTCGTGACTTCTTTGTCGATTATACTTAATATCTTATTATGAAATTTATTTTATGGTTATTTAATCACATTATTTTATGTTCTATAGAAAAAAATTAATTAAAATGTATGATCATATTAGTACTTTGTCAAATCTTTTAATAAATCTACATTTTATGTTAATTTGAATAATTTTTATTGATTTATTGAAAATTATAATTGGAATCTTAATTTTAAAAAATCCCTTTCATGAGACGGTCTCACGGCTGGCGGCAATTTTTCTAAAGAAAATATTATTGTGAGAGATCAAGCCCACTTAGCTTTTGTAAGAAAGAAAAATACTTACTTTTGACCTATGGCAAAAACTATTAATGATTCCTGTATCTACATTTTAAGAGGAATTGAATGACACTACTATTTTTTGTTTCCAAATTTCAACTTTCTTTTCTTGACTTCCAGTTTTGGGCCACTTCTGGTCAAAACCGGAACTTCAAACCCAATCCAGGCCAACTAACTTTTTGTATAGATTACGAATCCAAAAATTGTTTCTCGCTATCTCTTGTAGTTTCGACATCTGTATGTGACAGACGAGTATCAGAAAATGATAGATGACGATTTAAAAAATTGGTACCAAAAACATATTATAATATATCATCCATCCAATCGTAAACTCGCGAATGTGCAAATTTTGCGAATATGAGTTTGTTAATGCATGCTGATGTATACAACCCAACACATGTTGTAGTAAACTTGCGAATATGTATTTTGTTCGGTTAGAAAGATAAAGCCTTTCTAAAGTTACAAAAATACACGAAGTTTGTTGAAGAAGATAGCATTGAATTTGTTTTTTGCTCTCCTGTAAAACTGAGAATTTGCACATTCACGAGTTTACCATTGGATGTACAATATGTTTAATCATGAATAAACAATGTTAAATGATTAACATAACCTAATTTTAATCATGAATGGTGCTAAATGAAAATCAACCTCTGTTCGACTTAGAAATACAGAAAATCACTAATTGACCCTAAACTCTGTAGAAAGAAAGGCTTAAAATTAAAGTTGCAGGGTTTTTAATTTTTTACAATTTTCATTATATGCCCTTTTACCCTAAAATGCATATTAATACCGCTATTTTAAAAACAACTATTTTTTACCAAAAAAGCACAGCCTCAAAGAATTTTAGCAGACATCTTACTCTATCTTGTAGAGCACAAAAAAAATAGTACGCTTAAATAAAGCAATTTGTTTTAAATCGTAGGAGTTGTTTTGAGAAAATTTCAAAAAAGTGAAAAATTGCTCAAATTAATAACTACTTTAGGTGGACCGATTTTGTTGAAAATGTTCAAATCTCTTTTTAAACAAATATATTTTTAAAATCTAACTAATTGTATTATAAAATACCTCACTGAAATCTGTATTTATCCTTGCATTTAAAATTGTTTTTGATTTTAGGTTTCCACGGTTCAGTCCCAATTGAATTAAATTTGCGTTTACAAAGTTTAACAATGTCTTCATGGACTTAAATTATATTATTTCTTCTGACACAGTTTCCCACATCTGCCCAAATCAGTTAAATGGGATTTAATTCGTTTTTTTTAAATTGCATCCAGGAGACACCCGAGGAAGTATAGGACATGTCAAGAACTCAAAAGTTGATATTTATAACACCTGAAATACAATTATTTCAATCACACATTGATCTATTACTATAGTTGGGAGCTGACTTGTTTGCTAGTTCGGGATGAAGGGCAAGGGGACCTGGCAACAGTGAGACGTGATGTTGTCATAGCAATGGTTGCTTTAATGCCACATGGCGACGTGTGTACTGTACATTCTGAAAATATTTACTCTTCATATTTGTCAGTTGTTATTGTGGGACCGTTCACTGTAGTGGTGTTAATTACACTCGCGGCTCGTAAAGTTATTAATCTAGTTATTATATGTAATCTAATATTGTTATACGCGGCCTATTTATAAACAAACTGATTATAAAGTTCAGCCGTTCTTAGTTTGCTCCTACCGTCAACAAACAAAAGCCACCTACTACAGGGTGCACGCTAGAGTCTGTGACTTTACGGATGTCGTATTCCTATTAAGTTAACTATGTTTTAAATTATAAGTACTTAAAGTACTAAAGCCATCAGTCATGATATGATGCAGGCCTAACAATTTCATTTAGAAAAATACTTTTAAAAGTATTTTGTATTTAAATACTAAAGAAAGTATTTTGTTGTTATTTTTAATCAGCGTGTACACATTTTGATACAATGCGCATGCTCAGTGACGTCATTATTTGTTTACATTAGGAGCAAACTAAGAGAGGCTGGACTATAAATACTCGGTAGTAAAATATTAAAAACTAATACATTTCTTTATTTTTTACTTCAGTCTATGAATTTTGTAGTTACTTAATAATATTCGGACAGAGGATGATGCTGCAGAGTTCCTTTAGGAAAGGGAGTTATTGCATAACCCAGAAGATGTGACAACTAAAAAAGTCTGTGTGAAACACTCAGACTTTCTCTTCCCAATGTAAATAATTAAAAAATATAACGTAACAGTAATGTATTCTATTTTATATAATGAATTTATATAATAAATTTCACTAACGTTCTTTTTAATGCGTCAATTTTTATCTTTACTTACACATGTTTCGGTGGATCCACCATCATCAGAGTAAATAACAGAATTGAAACTAAAAACTTTTTTATTTATTTAAAATCTAAGGAAGATGATACATCTTCAGTCATTTGTCTTCAGTCACAACTGACACATGTTTCGGGGGATCCACCATCAGAGTAAATAACATAATTGAAACTAAAAACTTTTTTATTTATTTAAAATCTATAGAAGATGATACATCTTCAGTCATTTGTCTTTAATCACAAATGACTGAAGATGTATCATCTTCTATAGATTTTAAATAAATAAAAAAGTTTTTAGTTTCAATTATGTTATTTACTCTGATGATGGTGGATCCACCGAAACATATGTAAGTAAAGATAAAATTTGACGCAGTTTAAAAAGAAGGTTAGTGAAATTTATTACCTATATAAATTCATTACATAAAATAGAAATAATTTCAAACTGAAGGATGCATTATAAAGATTTATTTTTGAATAGTAATGTAATAATAATTTAATGTAAAATATTATATAAATAATTAGAATAAGTTAAAGTAAACTGTTAATAAAAAATATAAAATAATAAAAACTCAAAATAAAACAATCTTAATAAGAAATAAAACAACAGAACGTGTAACATAGCATTTTTTACTATAACCTGGGACTGGGAAGGACGTATGTACGCGTGCGTGTGTCTGTCTCAGTTTGAGTTCAGTAAGGCCGTAAATGGGAGAAATGAACACTTGTGCAACCCTTCAGGGAATTCGGATTTGATAGTGGTATAAACAAAACGGAAAAGACCCGAAATATTGTACACTATAAAAAGTTTCACCAACCAAGTAATTTTTCAGATTTTTTTTATTGGAATGCAAATTACCACAACATTTTAAAAATTGGGATAATTTATTAATGTATTTTCTGTTTTTGTTCAAACAATTTAATGTTGTGGTTAGCCACTTAATAATCGTTTCTGTTTCTTGTGTTATGATAGTGGATATTGAAATTTTGCATAAAAGAATTTTGCCTAACATAAAATTTATCATCTAAAAAATGTAAAGTAAGGGAACTGTAAACAATTTAAGTTCCTTAAGCTCCTTCTGGGTGGTAGGGTGGCAATCTTATATCCATGATCACTTACTGGCTCATCTTATATATTTCTTGATTAGTATTTCGATGATAAAATAAATTTCATACTGATAAAATTATAATTAAATTAATGATTCCAGGTCACGGATATTGGAGGTTCAATGGTAGTCCATGTATTTGGCGCATATTTTGGTCTTGCTGTAAGTAAAATATTAGGACCACCAAAGGGTGATAATCTTCCTGAATCATCTTCATACACATCAGATATGTTTGCTATGATTGGTAAGTAATATGGCATTTTCAGTGGCGATATTTCTTGTAAATTATTGTTATTGTTCTTAAACTAAACATTGGGTGAGAAAACCTTAAATATAGAAGTTATATATTTTAAAGGGAATGTGTAATGGGAAATTAGAAAAAAATTTAAACAAAAATATTCACATTTTTTCTACATAAAATAGTGTATGATTGTTAGTATTTTTTTTAATCGGTTATTAAAGTTAACGTTGCATATTTAAGCAATAACAACTGAAACAACCAAAACATGTTATAAAGTAATTAAGAGCAATAGTAACTTGTTAACATAACACTTGCCCATAACAGGTAGGTGGAGTGTTAAATTATTACATTTGATCTGCTAGTTCCAGGGCTAAAAATAAAAGTTCTGTTTCTTATCACATGGTCAGCCATTTATATGACTGAATCATTCAAGAACAGAAGAGGTAGAGGTGTAAAAGACTTAGTCAGAGTTATCTCTTCTGAGAGTCATGAATTTCACTATACAGCCAGACTATTATACTCCTGTGATGAATGAAGTGAAGGTGTCACTTGCAGAGTAAAAAGTAAATGCTTTTCAGATGGCCTGGGATGCTGATAAGCATACTTTTCCACTCAGTGAGGAATGCAATTGTAAACCACCTCACTCCTCATTTTACTCAGTAAAGCCTCTGCAGGGTGAAACCAGCCTTTCGGCTCATGACCTAAACACCAGTGTCTCAAAAAATGTGAGAAAAAATCAAATTTTAACATAAGTTTTATTATTTTCAAAGTAAATTTGTACCTATGGGATATTATAATGTTCTTATTAAGTTTTGCAACAGTGTTTGTGTTGTTTTTACCCAAGTATTAAGATTACCTCAAAGTTCTGAAGTGATTTTTGTTAAAATTGAAAACTTTGATGCTAGATTTACTCCAATTCATTTTTCCATATAAAAATGACCCATGATATGAAAAATTGTTGGAGATATCAAGGTGAAATTTTGAGAGCATAAATATTTATATTTATTACAAACTACTGCAACAAAATTATTTTAAATTGAGGCAAGTTGCCTTGTAACCTTTTCTTGCCCTTGGCCTGTATGAATATATGAGGAAAATAGGACCTATATGAATATATTATATTATATTGTATTCTATATTATATTGTAAAGAACTGCCCTACAATATCCTACACTCTGTTTTTATTAGAAAATCATTTGTGGGGCAGATGTCCAAAATATAATGACACGTCTGATTGCTGCAAAGAAATTTAGGTGAACCCTCTAAAAATTAACAAGATTGTACCATTATTTTTAAGAAATATATTTTAGGTGCTTATTTTTCTCATACTACAAAATCAGTAATTCTCAGGTTATATTTTCCTCCTTCCACTAAGTGATTCCTGTTCCCAGAACTAACTGATATTTGTACAGTCATCATTTTCTTGCAATGTGTAAGATTGTGTGAGAAGTTAAATGCACTAAGTTTAGTTTGCCGAGAAACACAGCAAGCATGGAGTTGCTAGGTCATAATAAATGGATAGGTTATTCAAAAGTAATAAACAATAATCTACTGATATAATAAGACTACTGATTTTAAATAATACAATTTTTTAAATCCTTTATGTGCGTATGTAGCATCAGTTGAATTTAAGAACATTAAGCAACCCCATGACCCAATGAGATGAGAATGATGTATATGATGTGTAAATGAGGTGTAGTCTTGTACAGACTCAAGCCATCCATGTCTGAGAGAGTATCATTAATTTAACCCCATCCATCAAAGTACACTGGTAACCACTGTCTAGTATTCAAATCCATATACAAATAACTACCTTTACTAGAATTTGAACCAGGAATCTTCGTCTCCATAAATCAGCTGTCAAACAGCTGACTCGCACCGATGGCTTTACCAACTAAACCAATTTGGTGTAATACCATACAATTTGGTTTAATACAATTTTTAAAGTTCGAGTTAATAACCCATATAGTGCAATAATTAATCATTGTGTGATTTGTAGTGAAAATATAGGGTGATTCAAAAAGAGCGCCGGTTTTGATTTATCAAATTAAGAGATTTATTTTATTGAAAAACTGAAAATAAATACATCAACAAGTTCATCTTACCTTCCGATTTCATGTATGAAAAATGACGTCATGCATGTGTCCTCCTCTACTGCGCTGGCACGCATCAACTCTGTCCATGAAATTGGATATTACTGCACGACAAGTTTCGACTTCCATTTGCCCGATAACCCGTCGAATTTCCTCCTTCAAGTCATTGATGTTTCGGGGTTTATTGGCATACACCAAGGACTTCAGATGACCCGCCTCATCACTGAAAATGATTTTGTTTGCGAAGGTGTCATCATCCTGCCGTTTTCTCAATACCCAGTCAACAAACTGTCGTCTCTTCTGGTGGTCTGCCACTTTCAAATGTTGCGTCAACTGAATTTTATACGGGTGATATTGGAGATCGTACCGAAGAATTCTCCGTACAGAAGAACATCGTAAACCCAATTGTTGAGAACGGCGACGTATTGATTTTGCTGGGCTAACAGCCACACTGTCACGAACCAACGCAACGTTCTGCTCAGTTCGGCCAGAACGACGACGTCCAGAACTTTTAAGGTCGACTGTTGAACCCGTCTCAAAAAACTTTTTCATGAGCCTGTGAACTGTTGATTCATTCGGTGCTTCATTACGTCCTAGAGTACCGCGAAGTCGCCTGACAGTAGCCGCATAACTCTCTCCACTCTGGTAAAATGTTTTGACGATTAACACTCGTTGTGCAATAGTAAACTTCTCCATGGTTAGACACAGACTGCGAGAGTACTACACTGCGAACAAGAGAAACTACAACTGAATCGTCAATCGGAATGTTCTCCGAAATAGAAATGAGGTCTAACAATGTTGCCAACCGATAAACAAAAATTTACCAGCCGTTTAAAAACCGGCGCTCTTTTTGAATCACCCGTTAAATAATAAAGGTTGAATAATTAAGGAAATTTGAATTTAAATTTCAGGTACAATATTCCTTTGGGTATTTTGGCCCAGTTTTAATGGAGCATTAGCAGATAATGATGAGCAACATAGAGCTGTCATAAATACATATTTATCATTAGCTGCTTGTTGTGCAACTGCATTCTCTTTGTCAGCTATATTATCAGAACACAAGAAATTTGATATGGTAATGTTTTATTTCCTTATTTTATTTCTTAATGTTGTAATTAATCTGATATATTCTTGTTATTGTACATTAGTATAATAAAATATTGAAACTTGAACCAAATCACCACAAGTTATCACAAGTTTATTAATTTATCTTCAGTTTATTTGTTGCGTTCTCAGTCATCCATTCAATTTCTTCTAGATCTTCTTTAATTCCCGCTATATAAAATCTTCCTCCAGATTTCACACAGCCCTCTATAAGTTGTTTCAGTATCTTGCTTTTAGGCATTCTCTGGATGTCGAAGATATAAAAATTCTCCGCTTTTTCATAAGACTGACAATTAATTCGGAGGCATTAAGACTGTTTCATAAGTGGGAATTCTCCGCACACCATCCTTTTTGTAATTTTATTATTAATGTACTCATATTTGCTTAAAGTTATTATTTATTAACTGATTGCAAAAGAAATGCTATACTGTTAAAAAAAAAAAAATTATTAATGTAGGTTTTGATAATTCTCCATTCGGTCTAAATTGACTGATCACATTTCCCTTAATTTTTTTATTTTAATTAGAGTTTCAATGGCATAAAGTGCTTCCTGTAAAATTGCTGTTCTCTAACGTCTAATTTTGGCATTATAGAGAGACGTATTGTTTTGTTAAATGTGAATTTTGTTAAAACTCGTGCATTTAAAAACAAATTTTATACATTTGAAAACCAATATTTCAGGTTGAGTTAATAATTTTACAAAACCTTTATCTGTTTAAAGAAAAATTCCAACAAAATTAATTTTGTAATGTTTTCTTTTTTTGTTGTTTTATTATACAGGTGCATATACAAAATGCAACATTAGCTGGAGGTGTAGCAATTGGTACATCAGCTGATTTAATGATACAACCATATGGTGCACTACTTGTTGGTATGATTGCAGGAACAGTTTCTGTAGCAGGATATGTATATTTAACGGTAATAATCATATATAAACTTACCATCCAATTGGTTTTTTTTATTATATATCTGTGGTTTATTTCACTTTTGAAAAAATATTTCACATCTATTTAAAAATGTAATTGTTAATGTTATTTTAGATGTTTTCAAAGATAAAATTTTACTTTTCTATAGTTCCAACTATGAATAGACCTATATATTTAAATTTGCCTATAACAGACAGTTGGAGTGTAAAATTATTTTTTGTACTCGATCTGCTAGTTCCAAGACTAAAAAATATAGGTAGTTGTTTTTGTTATCGAATGGTTAATCAAATGACTGAATCATTTAAGAACAGAAGAGGTAGAAATGTAGAAGACACTAGTCAGAGTTATCTTCACTGAGCATATTGAATTTCATTATACAGCCAGACCCTGTGGTGAATGAAGTGAAGGAGTAATTTGCAAGGTGGAAAGTAGATGCTTTTCAGAGGGCTTGGCATGCTGATAGCGTATTTTTTCACTCCCTGAAAAAGGCAAAGGTAAACTATCTCATTCCTCATTTTACTTAATAAAGCCTCTAGAGGTTTAAACTAGCCTTTCGGCTGATGACCTGATCAACATCTGAAGTTATTAATGAAGGAACGGTTTATTAATTTTTATTTATTCTCTGGTTTGGCAAGTTTTGTGTAGGGAATGAAGTTATGGATTCACAGATGACTGAAGAAGCTGTCTGTGCTTTATTACAGCAACAAAATATTTTGTCACAAATTTGATTATGTCAGGCTGAGCATGAAATGAAGTTGTATTATGGCAAACGTGTACAGTGGTGTTATAGAATAAAAGTTAACTTTATTTATTATTGTTAATAATATCAGCGAAAGTTCTATAATTTATTCCAATTCATGGCGATCATATTGCAATAGTACTTTGGAGGAGGCTGGGTTTCAGCACTTTAAGGTGAATCATAAATTTATTGAAACCAACCTTTTAACTGATGACCTAAACAACAACAACATTTTTTACTCATGATTTAACATAGATTATAATATAATCAACCTCAGTGCAATAGTGCGACATCTGAAAAAAATCCAACTTTGAGATATTTGGACTGAAAGATGCACTTGGTAGACTTTTTCTAGTTCTATAGTGAGTTAAAAGATATCTAGTATAGTTTATTATTTATTCAAGTTATCTCACTATTACACTAACATGTTATTTCCAAATCAGTGCAACGGTGAGATAAATGCGGTTGTCCCACAAGTTTCACAAAATAATGGGGACATCAGTATTGCACTAACTTTTGTGGGAATGTTTGTTCTAGTGGTGTGGCTACACTGGGTTTTGCCAACCTTTTATCTGCTTATTACTATTTATACAAGATATCTTTTAACCCACTACAGCGGTAGAAAAATCTTTCCAAGCGCATGCATATTTCAGTCCAAATATGTCAAAATTGGATTTTTTGCAGATATCCCACTATTGCATTGAGGTAACTACTGTCTGTCTAAAACTTGATAGCCTCCCGCAGAGAGGAGCAGAACTGGACCGCTACTAGCCTTCTCAAAAACATTTCATTATGTACTACTACTAACTAGTACACTGGAATTGGTACATAATCAAGTGTTATTGAGAAGGTTAGTAGCGGGCCGATTCTGCTTCTCTCTGCCAACACCATCAAGTTATAGACGAACAGTATATTTATTTTTATTTACATTGACAAGAGAAAGTCATGCCCAGAACTGGCAGGTGGAGTGTTATTTTAATTGCACTCTATCTGTTTGGTCCAGGGCTAAAAAAAATAGTTATGTTTCTTATCACATAGTCAGCCACTTATATGACTGAACTATTTAAGAACAGAAGAGGTAGAGGTGTAAAAGACACTAGTCAGAGTTATCTCCTCTGACAGTAATGAATTTCACTATGCAGCCAGACCCTGTGGTGAATGAAGTGAAGTTGTCATTTGCAGGGTGGAAAGTGAGTGCTTTTCGGAGGGCCTGGCATGCTGATAAGCATACTCTTTCAACTCAGTGAGGAAGGCTCTGGTAAACCACCTTACTCCTCGTTTTTATTTAGTAAAACCTCTAGAGGTTCAAACCAGCCTTTTGGCTGTTGACCTAAACAACAACACAAGAGAAAGTCATGTGAATGTTGCAACTAATTTTGTTTTAGAAATTAATAGATTTTTGTAGAGTTGGTAACTATTGAATTAAAACATTGCCTCCTTTTTCAACAGCCATACCTAGTGAAGAAATTTGGATTACACGATACATGTGGTGTACACAATTTACATGGAATGCCAGGAGTCTTAGCGGCATTTGTTGGTGCTATTGTTGCATGGCTTGCAAGTGAAAAGGAATATGGTTATAGGTAGGTAATTTTTCACCATCATTAATATCCTCGTCGCCAAAATCAGCTGTTTAACAGCTGATTTTCGGAGACAAACGTTCCTGGTTCAAATCCTAGTAAAGGTAGTTACTTTTATACGGATTTGAATACTAGACAGTGGTTACCGGTGTACTTTGATGGTTGGGGTTCAATTAACCATACTCTCTCAGGAATGGTCGACCTGAGTCTGTACAAGACTGCACCTCATTTACACGTCATACACATCATCCTCATCTCATTGGGTCATGGGGTTGCTTATTGTTCTGAATTGAACAGATTGCAACGTACACATATTAGGAATAAAAAAAAATTAAAAAAAATTATTATCCTCTTTATCCCTCTTCCAAGTTTCCTCGGGTCAGCCCCAACACAACTCTCCTCCACTTCTCTCTATCACCAAACTATCTCTCCTTAATTGCTCTTTTGGCATTGTATCACTTTGTAACTCTCACTTAAATGAGAAGTTTGTTACCTATATTAAACCAGAAATTAGTTTACGTAAAGTTAGTTGAATTAGTTTACGTAATATTAACGTAAATAGTATTTTGTAAATAAAGTCCTGGAAAAAATTAACGCATCATTAAGATTTTCGACTAAGTGCAAAAAACATTTTCTTCAATGTTTTAGGTTCATTTCTGTTACTGTTATTCTTTCTACCATAATTTTAAGCAATATCTAATATTTTTTAACTAAAAATTTGAGTTGTAAATTTAATTTGTGGTAATTTAATGAAAACAAGATAAATTAGCTTTAAAAACTTTTAAAGTTATTAAAAAAAATAATTTCAATCAAAAAATATCAAATAAAATAAATCAAAAAGATTGAAAAAAATATTGTACACAACTGAACTGTTACAGTTTTACACAACGCATCCGTAACTGAATCCACTTGGCCTTTCCCCTCATTTTCCAAGTACAGCAACTTTTTATACACTTGAAGAAGTAAGTCCGATGACCTGATTTTAGAGTGTC
The DNA here is from genome assembly GCA_035578175.1 of Catonia carolina. Classification (NCBI taxonomy): domain Eukaryota; kingdom Metazoa; phylum Arthropoda; class Insecta; order Hemiptera; family Achilidae; genus Catonia; species Catonia carolina. Next base: position 63,097,873 of record JAQMRL010000006.1, read on the forward strand.
AAGTTTGAACAAATTGCAACTGATCAGTTGGCTTCCAGAGCCGAAAGAATGAGGTCATGTTTATCATGTCTGCCACGCATCATGTACTTCAAACAATGCGTTGGCATTAAGTTTTATTTTAAGTAGATAAAAAATCCCGAAGAAGCTAATGATATGTTAAAACCAGTGTATGGAAATAATATGGTGACTTTGAAAACTGCTTACAATGTAAGAGCGATTTAAAAGTGGAAATGAGTCAGTTGAAGATGAGCAACAGTTGCGATGTTGTTTGACCTCGAAAACATGGTAAAATTGGTTTGTTCAAACAGATTATTGACTGTTCGAGAGCTTATCAAAGAACTGAATATCTCATACACATTCTTATAAAGTATTTTAATCAATAATTTGCAAATAAGGCAAGTGAGTGAAAAATTTATTCTTAGATTTAGATCATGCCATACCTTGCTTCTGATTCACAAGTTTTTGATCGAAAGAAATATTTCTAATTGTCCACATTCGCCTTACTCTCCGGAATTAGCACCATTCGACTCATGCCCTAAAATAAAAAAACATTCCCAAAAATAAAAAACTCCCAAAAGAAGCCTTCCATAAATCCAATCATGGAATCAACGTTTTTAGATAAGTGTTTCGTTAGCCAAAAGAATAATTTAAAGGAGACTAATTTAAATTTTATGTAAGCTAAGTTACTTTGTTCTTAATAAAATTATTCACCGTATTTTTTGATCACATCTTGTACCTAACATATAGATCACAATATAAAAGAATTTATCGCTTACCTTTTCTTTGGTTGTCCTTAAGTTTAAAAAGCTGCCGCCAACTATAGCAATAAATATAAACAAGTAGAGGATTGATAAATTTAAGCCAGTTTTATTTGATTTTTTTTTTTTTTTGGTTTTACGTCTGGCAGTTCTGCAATTTCTGCTAATGCAGACAGTTTTATTTGATATGACTGAATAATAATACTATTCTGGATTTTAATTTTTTATTTAAATTTAATATTACCTTGAAGGTGGTACCACCGAAACACAGATAAATTTTGTAAACTAAAGGGCAACGAAAGAAAAAGGTAATTGATAAATTAATTTATTTTATGATTTTAAAATAGTTGGCATGATGCATTATAAAATATTTGTTTGTGAATTAACATATAGATGTAACATTATGCATCAAATTCATATGTACAAAAATTCTGTTTTTTTTTTACACAGTTTGTACCTTCAATTCCCTGCAAGAGCACCAATTGAAGATACTCCGGAGTTGGACAGAATTCAAAGAACATTAATAGAAGTAAAACCAGGATATGACAGATCTGGACTTGATCAGGCTGGATATCAGCTATTGCAGCTTCTTCTTACTTTCCTTATTGCAATTATTGGAGGTGTTGTTACAGGTCTGTTATGTAGTTTTTACGTATTTCTATTAATAGATTATATCTAAAATATAGCGCAGTATAAATCCTTGTTTTTTGGTTTTACGTCTGACTGTTTGGCAATTACTGCTAGTACAGATGGTGAGAAAGAAGATAGATGAAGATGAGTGATGAAAAAATGCTAGACCTGACCGGGAATCGAACCCCGAACCACGGCGTAGAAGCAAGTTGGACTAACTACAGTAGAACTTCAATAGTTTGACAATTTGTGGACTTAGAGGTTATCGAATATCAAGATGTTAGACAATCCAGAGTATATGGCATAATTATATACAGGAGGCATTAAAAACACGATTTTAATATGAAAATTGCAAAATTTTAATGAATACAAATAACTTGATTTAAATAAGTGCTCTTCAGTACAATACTGTACTCAAGGACAACAGAAGGGTAGGGGGATGAGGAGAAAAGTGGAAGGGCTGACCTGCCTGCCGGATCACTACTTACTATTTGTCTACAACTTGATGACCTCCTGCAGAGAGGAGTAGAATCGGCCAGCTACTAGCTTTCTCAATAACGTTTCATATGTACTACTACTAACTAGTACACTGGAATTAGTACATAATGAAGTGTTATTGAGAAGGCTAGTAGCGGACCGATTCAGCTCCTCTCTGCAGGAGGCCGTCAAGTTGTAGGCAGACAGTACACTACATCATTTCACCTCGCCACGAGCTGTGTCGAAGTATCGAATGTTGAAAAAGCGAAGATTTACTGTACTATGCCAACGGGCCAGCCGGAAAAAAAGTTAGTGGCCCCCGACAAATTTAAAAATAATAATAAACTCACCTATTTGATGTTAAAGCAGGAACGAATGAAGTTCACACACATAATTACACATTTGTGGTAACCCAAGGGTTTTTAAAGGGTACTGAGACTGGTGTATTTTGAGTTATTTAACCAATTTGTAAACATTGCCTTTACCGCTCGGGCACGACACAGTTATTGTTATTAACACTCCACTCTTCCCTTATTAATTATTATTAAAATTTATTAAATTTTTTTTTATTATCAAAGAGTTTATTGCTCAATTATTATTATTATTATTATTATTAAATTTCAGAATCACAGGTAAAAATATTAATGTAATTTTTATTAAAGGTGTTACAATGCAAGCATTGTCTGAATACAAACCATCAGAAATTAAATATTTTGAGGATGAATATTTTTGGAGGATGCCTCAAACAATTTCTAATGAAGATGAGAGTGAATTATTAATGAAACGTAAAACTAAATCTCATAATGTATTCAAAATTCACCCACAACGACAGCAACCGAGTAACAGAATTATTATTAATGTAATAAAAATATTAATAACCACTTCAATTTCAGTAGTTCTTTGCACAAAATGTTTAGTGTTATTTCACAATTTATATAAAATAGTTTTGATGTCGGTTTTTTAAATTGTATTGCATATTACTTTGTATTGCATGTATTACAATGTATTTAAAATTCACCCACAATGGCAGCAATCGAGTAACAGAATTATTGTTAATATAATAAAAATATTAATAACATCTTCAATTTCAGTAGTTCTTTGCAAAATGTTTAGTGTTATTTCACAATTTATACAAAATAGTTTTGATGTCGGTTTTTTAAATTACATTGCGTAGGTATTACTAATTGTATTGCATTTATTATATTGCGAATATTACAATGTATTCAAAATTCACCCACAATAGCAGCAACTGAGAAACAGAATTATTGTTAATATAATAAAAATCATCGCCTTGTAAAAGTCCCTGTCAATATAAAATACAACAAGAGGCAGAGACAGCATGAACAGAACAATAAAGTTGAAGCCGCAAAATCATACAATATAGACGGCTTGAAAAATGAATCCACAAGTTTTCTTTACAAACTGCATTTGGCACAAAAATTAAAAGAGGAGATTACCGGCACAGCAGAAGAAATGTATGATATTTTGAAGAACAAAATGCACACTGCAGCACTCGAAGCTTTAGATTTGAAAGAAAAAACAAAATATAATAATTATTGGTGGACTGACGATCTAAAGGATCTGGTGGAGGAAAAGAAAAAGCTATACCATAAATTGTTAGTATCTAATGATGACGAAGACAGGGAAAATTATAATCGACTTAAATATACAGTGAAAAAAGAAATAATTAAAACAAAAAAACCAGACTTGGGATAAAAAATGTGCAGAAATAAACTCAATGGTAGGAGGATCTAGATCTAGGGAAGCTTGGACCACTATAAACAATCTAAAAAAAAATATGAATGAAAAAAGAAAAATTAATCCTATAAAAATAACACAATGGAAAGACTACTATAATAATCTTTTAACAGAGCAACGCACAGAATATCTGGAGACAGGCATTGAGGCGGAGGAAATAGTAGTAAGAGAAGCAGAGCCAATTAAATTAGAAGAAATAAAAACAGCACTGCGTAAAATGAAAAATAATAAAGCCCCAGGACCAGGTGATTTGCCTATCGAGTTAATTAAACACGCCACCATGACAGTGCTAGAACTGCAGTGTGAAATTTTTAATAAGTGTTTAAAAGGAGATGTGATTCCTAAAGACTGGAAGATCTCATATATACATTCTATATACAAAAAGGGAAAACGAAGCGAATGTAATAATTATCGAGGTATTAGTGTTACATCATCCATTGGAAAGCTTTATGAAAGAGTTATAAAAAACAGAATAGAAAAGGAAATAACAGAAATAGAAGAGCAAAGTGGATTTCGACCAGGCCGTTCCTGTGTGGACAATTTATTCACCCTGAAACATCTAATAGAAAAGCGACAAGCAAGAGGTATGGAATTGCACGCCACTTTTATAGATCTGTGTAAAGCATTCGACTCCGTTCCATTACAGAAATTATGGCTTGCAATGAAAGATGCAGGCATAAATAATGTGTTTATAAATGCCGTGAAAGCATTGTACAAGGAAAATCGAGCAGTCATAAAAATTGGAAATGAAACCTCTGAGGTTTTTTCTCAAACAAAAGGGGTGTAACAGGGTTCCTGCCTCTCTCCAACCCTATTTAAAATATATCTGTGCAATGCTCTAAAGAAATGGACAAAAAAATGTAGCCCAATGGGAATAGAGCTGGAGGATGTTAAGATACATACATTCCTCTTTGCAGATGACCAGGTAGTTCTAGCAGAAGATCATCAGGACATGACCTACATGATAATAAAACTGATAGAGGAATACAGAAAATGGGGCTTGGAGGTTAATACAGATAAGACACAATACATGCAGTTAGGAGGCACAGGACAGGATATTGAAACGGAAAATGGCTTGATCATAAACGTTAAAAAATACAAATACCTCGGCGTTGTAATTAGTGAGGATGGAAAGGATAGAGTTGATATCATGGAAAAGATAAGGAAGGGGAAAAATATGATTAGATCACTACACCCAATCCTATGGAATAAAAACATAACTAAAAAAACAAAAAAAAATATATACCAGGCAATGAATGAGCCTGTCGTGACGTATTGGTCTGAAGTGTGGAGTGTGGATAAAATTACATCTCAAAAACTTCTCTCAACTGAAATGATGTACTGGAGGAGAAGCTTAGGTTTAACGTTGCTGGACCGAATCAGAAATGAAACCATAAGGGAGAGGATGGGCACAAAAAACACGATAATGGATGTCATCAGAGAGAAACAATTAAAATGGTATGGACATCTGCGCAGAATGAATGAGGAGAGAATACCGTTGAAGGTCTGGAACTGGATTCCTGCAAACAGAAATAAGCGTGGAAGACCACGAAAGGAATGGATCTCCAATGTCCGCATTCAAATGGAAAGTAAAGAACTTTTTGAAGGAGACTGGATCGATAAAGAAAGATGGCGATTGGGATGCGAGAAGCGACACAACTGACGTTGCAAAAAACTCGCTATATAAAAAAAATAATAATAATAAAAATATTAATAACATCTTCAATTTCAGTAGTTCTTTGCACAAAATGTCTAGTGTTATTTCACAATTTATATAAAATAGTTTTGATGTCGGTTTTTTAAATTGTATTGCATATTACAGTGGGGCGTCAGTTATCCAAACTAATTAGGACCAGAGTGGTTCTGATCATCACATACGCTAAATACTGTAATTTGATACACTGTACCATTACAATGTAATGTATCCTAAATGGTAACAATATAATTTAAACGTTTAATAGGTTATTAAAGGCTAACAAAAACTTTAGTTTAAAAAAAGAACTAATGTGTTGCATTTATTGTAAATGTAGGATACCTACTAAAGATTACAAAAACAAACGGCAAAATACAGAATTTCAAAACGAAATAAATTACGGTAAAACCCTTTATGAAATATTTTCTAACACAGTTGTAAAAGTGCATTAATTTTTAAAAAATCTTGAATTTTGCTCTAAACAGGCTACACTGTTGCCAAGTGTAACAAGGAAACTAAACTGTAGGATAAATTTTTCATTGAATTGTATATCCGTATTTTGTAAGTAAATACAGTATGTATTTTTTTCCATCGATGGTGGTTCGGATAATTGACGGTATGGATACACAGTTCCTGTGTATTATAAATCTATTTCTTTACACAATTATTTTCATTTTATTTCACTTATGTAGTTTTTCAAAAGTATATTAGTGCAATAAGTACATATTTTTTTTCATTAACTATTTTTTTCACTTAATTAAAAAGTAAAATAAACAACTATTTTTGGTACTTAATTTTGGTATTAATTTTCAGGGGACCACTCTTAATCTTACCTTAATTCTTTATTTAATGTTTTTTCATATATTATACTTTGCTCATTAATGTTATTTAAATGTATTTTTAATGAAATAATAATATTTTATTGTATAATTCCATTGTATTACTTATCTCTTACAATGTTTATGTTAATGCTGCAATAACAAAAATAATTCTCATCAGTCTTTAATAGTAGACTACTATACATCTTCATTTTTGCGCATAACAGGCAGGTGGAGTGTTAAATTATTTGCACTCAATCTGCTAGTTCCAGGGCTACAAAAAATAGTTGTTTCTTATCACATGGTCAGCCAATTACATAACTGAAGCATTTAAGAACAGAAGAGGTAGAGGTAGGTGTAAAACATACTAGTTAGAGTTATCTTCTCTGAGAGTAATGAATTTCATTATACAGCCAGACGCTGCGGTGAATGAAGTGAAGGTGTCATTTGCAGGGTGGAAAGTAGATGCTTTTCAGAGGACCTAGCATGGTGATAAGCATACTTTTCCAATTAGTTAGGAAGACATGGTAAACCACCTCACTACTTGTTTTACTTAGTAAAGCCTCTAGACTAGAGGTTCAAACCCTCTAAACAACATCTAACCTAAACGACTTCTTTATTCCTGTACGGAACGGTTTATTAATTATTCCAATTTATTTATTTATTTATTCTCTGGTTTGGCAAGTTGTATGTAGGGAATGAAGTTGTGGATTGACCTATGACTGAAGAAGCTGCCTGTGCTTTAGTACAGTGACAAAACGTTTTGTCACAAATTTGATTATGTCAGGCTGAGCATATGAAGTTGTATTTTGACAAACGTGTACAGCAGTGTTGTAGAATGAAAGTTAACTTTATTTATTATTAAAAAATAAATCCTGCAGCTTGAAATTAATTCTATTTTTTTTATTACTTTTGAGACCTCATAGAATAACTCAAGTTCAAGTTTAGTATTTTGCTGGGTTTCTTTGAAAAGCGCAGCTTCCTTTCGTTTGGCCCACATTTTCTTAAAACATTCTGATCTCTGTTTCCAGTCTTCGTCGGTAAACACCCTGTTGTACACTCTTCTGGTTTTTGGTTCAAATGTTACCATATTAGTTTTGACTAGTTGATTGTACTTAGCTGATTTTGTTAGCAAGTCTTGTTTAGTGATTTCAAGTTCCTCCATATCCCGCAGTACCTTCTTCAGCCAGCTAGGTCTCGACACCTTATTCCAAAAATGATTGATCAGCAGGTTCACAAGTCTGGACTTTTCGGCTCTGAATATGTGCCCTAGGAATGATATTCTTTTCTTCCTAATTCTATTTTATATAATAAATTTCACTAACCTTTTTTTAAGCTGCCTTTATTTATTTATTTTTTAATCACTTACACGTGTTTTGGTGGATCCACCATCATCAGAATATATTATATCGTTTAAAACTAAAAATTTTTAAAATCTATAAAAGATGTTACATCCTTAGTCATCTATAAAACTGATTTAAAATTGAGTTCCTCTAATCTATCCTTAATCTATCCACAGGAACAACTTTTTGCTGGGCAAGACAAAATTGAACAAGTGGAAGCCTATAATTATCTGGGAACCCGAGTCAATTGCAGTGCAAGCCACCTGCCAGAAATAAAGATCAGAATTGAAAAGGCCAGGGCAGCATTCCTAAAAATGAGACCTCTTCTATCGGCCCGCGATCTGAGCCTCGAAACCAGGACCCGCCTCTTGAAGTGCTACGTCTTTCCCATCCTCTTGTATGGGGTAGAGGCGTGGATACTCACCAAAGAATGTGAGACCCATCTACAAGTGTTTGAAATGTGGACCTACCGGAGGATGCTTCGAATACCGTGGACAGACAGGGTCACAAATATGGAGGTCCTCAGAAGAATGGGGAAAGAGCTGGAAATCCTGCAGAGCGTAAAGATAAGAAAACTGACATACCTTGGACACATCATGAGGGGGCCTAAATATGAGATTCTGCATCTCATAATTCAAGGGAAACTCGTTGGTAAACGCTCGGTGGGACGCAGACGAATATCCTGGTTAAGAAACCTGAGAGAAGCGTTTAACTGCTCGTCGCATGACCTTTTCAGAGCAGCAGTGGACAAGGTGCGACTGACCATGATGATAGGCAACCTTCGTAATGGAGAAGGCACCTGAAGAAGAGAATCTATCCCTTCTTATATTTACTATTATCTGTAATAAATATAAAAAACAATACATTTTTTTTAATGTTTCAGGCATAATTTTGAAATCTGGATTAGTAAAACCAGTACCTGAAGGAGGAGCATTCCAAGATGAAATTCATTGGGAATTACCAGAAAGTGAACGTTCCACAGAAGGAAGTATTCATAAATTAAAAATTGATAACCATGAAACAAAAATTGAAGAAGAAAAATGTTAACATACTAATTAGTTAATAATTAATTACAAAGTAATTAATTAATTTTATTCATTTTTAAGCTTTCTTTAATATTAATATTACCTACTTAAAAATTTTAATAATATAAATAAATGTGTTCAGACGTAAATTTTTGTAACGTTAATTTTTAATTATAAAATTAGTATAACTTATAAGATTTTTATCAGTAATGTTAACAAAAGTAATATATATTTTTAGTTATGTGAAATAAAAATTTAAATACATAATAAATATCTGCTATTAATTCATTCATAAGAAAACAATCATCCATAAGAAAAAAAAGCCGGCCGCATTGGTGCAGTTGGTAACTTGCTCGCCTCTCATCATGCAGTCCTGGGTTTGAATCCCACTCAGGCACGGCATATTTTCATAGGTTACAAAAAAAACATTTCATCCTACATTGCATAAAGTTCCACCCCAACGTTGTCGCTAATGACCGTTACAGTTGATGCGACGTTAAAAAAAAAGAAATAATTTTAACTCTTTGTACACTTTAGTTTTTGCAATTTTTAATTAGCTACTTTCTTCAGTTGCCCTGTTCAGTTCTGACATTGGGAATGAAGAATTTGTCTACTGCTGCTCACAACAGTTCCATTGAGGTACCAACGTAACCATTTCCTCAAAAATAGTAACCCAGGATGTACTTTTAATATCAGGTATTTGGATGTCTTCAACATAACTCTGAATAGCAAATTGAAGGAGTCTGTACAGATATCAGATGACTTGATGTCTCATAGCCAAACAAGTGAGAGGGAGATATGTGGCATAACTACGCATACGCCCAAAGGTCTTTATTGTTATAATCCAGATCTGAAAACATACTACAGGCCGGCAAGATCCAAATGAATTACGAGTTGCGCAGAACACCTGAGTGAGAAAGAAATATTTAGAAAGAGAGGGGAATATTGGTCCTCACACTTGTCAGTGCGGATCAGCCTGCCTATAAAGTTCTGAGTGCTGTTTATCACATAGACGAACACACATTATTGTTATACTTCTAGTTACAAATAGATTTAATTTTCCCTTGTACACTATTACCGAAATGAAATTAAAATTTACCGCTTCTATGCAGATATTGTCTTTTATGAAAATTCAATCTTAATGTAGGCCCTACTACGACAAATCATAAGTCTTCCATGCCAGAAATCTCACTTCCTGAATAACTCTCGTCTGAATATTTACTGTCAGTATTAGGATTTATTACCCCGCTATCAATCACATCATCTAAAGTATATTTGTTTTGCATTAGTTTGGTTTCTCACCCTAAGGCTATAAGTTATGCATTCTCCCATGGCTAGAGGACTTTAGTTCATCTGAATACTATACTTGTGCCCATGTCTCGTGATATTTTTGAGGTACTTAACTTGTGCTGTTTAACAGTCTACAAAAAATCAGGCCAACATGTCATTTACCGAAAGATCTCTTTATTAGTGATGTCAACCCAAGAGATTCTCAAAATTTTGGACCACACCAAAATACAGTCAAGAATGAAGTGTAGATAAGAAGTGTGCAGTCAAGAATGAGAGGTCCAAGTTATAAGAATAATATTAAATGAAATACAAATAATTATAATCTGTTTTTAATACAGATGACAAATACTTACTTCAACCTATGCAGTTCAACCTCTAATCTTATCACTGTTTTAAATAATAATCAATTTCAAGATTTTTTGTGTAATTAATTTAAAGGAAACAGGACTCCAAAAATCAAATAAACAATCAATTTTGTAAAAAAAAAGTATTTTTTTATATAAAAATTATAAAAACTATGATTACATAAAAATTTCAATATAAAAAACATAAAATATTTGTATAATGAGAACCATAAAATAAAACAAGCTTTCAAGGTACCATGGTTGGTTTGATGGGTGTAAACCAGAATGTTTCAGGTTTAATTCTTAGCTAGAGTTTGAACATTTTAACACGTTAAAATCCACCTTTCACAGGCTAGCACTTTAGTCACCAATCAACTAAGCAAAATAATGATTGGAAGTGAAGTTAGCACCATCAATAAACAAACACCTGCAATTGAAAAACGATTTGAAATATGCAGTAGTCAAGAAATCAAAATAATGATTGGAAGTGAAGTTAGCACCATCAATAAACAAACACCTGCAATTGAAAAACGATTTGAAATATGCAGTAGTCAAGAAATCAAAGTCGGAATTTGGAAACAAAAATAGTGACATTCGATTCCCCTTCTGGTTTCGACCAAAAGTGGCCCTAAACTGAAAGTCAAGAAATCAAAGTTGGTATTTTGAAACAAAACTAGTCATTCAATTCCTCATAAAGAGTCAATACAGAAATCATTAGATTTGAAGTTCCGGTTTCGATCAGAAGTGGCCCAAAACCAGAATTCAAAGAAATCAAAGTCAGTAATTGGAAACAAAAATAGTGTCATTTGATTCCTCTAAAAGAGACGTGACTCATACATTAATCCCTAATGTGTGTACATTGCAATCTGTTCAATTCAGAACAATAAGCAACCCCATGACCCAATGAGATGAGGATGATATGTAAGATGTGTAAATGAGGTGTAGTCTTGTACAGACTCAGGCCGACCATTCCTGAGAAAGTATGGTTAATTGAACCCCAACCATCAAAGTACACCGGTAACCACTGTCTAGCGTTCAAAACCGTATAAAAGTAACTACCTTCACTAGGATTTGAACCAGGAACCTTCGTCTCCAAAAATCAGCTGTTAAACAGCAGATATTGGCGACGACTTTACCTCTAGACCAACCCGGTGGGTCAACTCATACATAAGAGGGATTTTTTACACTCAAATATATACACAATTTTGTTCCGTTTCCAGGCCTACAATAGGGTAAATAATTTGAGTAACGGTCTATGTGAAATTAGTAAGTTATTTAATTAAAATAATTATTGCCTACTGAAGATATATATACAATACTGAAATTACCACTTACAAGAAATAATAAAATAATTGTACGATAAAAGTAAATACTGGAATATGATAAAATACCATAAAAGATGGCCACTGGAGAATTCTCCCCAATGAAACAGTCTATAAAGCGATAGATCCTGTATCCAGCACAATCAGGAAAAAACAAATTTCTTTCTTAGGATATTTAATTAGAACACCTCGAAACAGATTGTCAAGACGAATTATAGAAAAACTCTGGAAGAGTAAAAGTAACATTAAGTGGATCACAGAAATTAAGGAAGAGAAGATTTTAAAGAACTTGGTTAAGAATCATGACCTATAAGAAAAAAGGACGAAATCAAGGAATTGAAAAAGAAACTATTTACAACCAAGAATAAATAGACAAGTAAGAAGGGTGATTTCAGAGAGAGAAAGACAGGCAAGATCTGAAAGGATGAAGAAATATTGGGAAAACAGGAGGCTGAAAGACCCTTCTTATGGTTGACTAAAGTGGTCCTATGCTGGCCATAAAAGTTTAAAAAATTAATAAAATACGTTGATGGTATATGTCAACAAAAGAAATATCTGTGGTTAAAAAACCTTATCCATTAAACAATCGATTCAGTAATCAAAATTTAAATTAACTCTTCCTGCACTTTACCGAACATCGTTTTCATCTGAATGTATGTATAAGCCTTTGAAACTTTTCCAGTTAAACTAATTCTCTTTATCTTCACTATAATCTTCATCTTCATCAGCAATAATCTCATCAGGAATTACTAGATAATGAAGTAATTCTTTTGGCAACGGTGCAATCATGTACTCATTGATTGGCACCAACTGATAACGTCCAACTACCTCCAATAACCACTCAACATTCAGTGGTACTAAACGATACTTTTCCAACCACACTGAAAACAAATTAAAAATAAAATTATTAACCCTTCTGATCTCAGAGATAGTTTGCTCTAGAAAATAAATATTTCATTGATTTTTGTTTCAACATCTATAGAAGATGGTTTGATCATCAATGTGTATAAGGACTGGATAGCGCGCTGAACGGTGTAGCGATCTCGGAAAACGAGCTGGCAGAATCACAGCTTCCCCCTCGTTTGGCGAAACAGACCGTAGCGTCAGACACTGTTGAGCACTACTTGTGTCGTGATTCCTACTTTTTGGACAGTACTGTTAAAAGACAATTATTGTACTACATTTGTGCTTTTGTCAAAAAATAAACGATAGATTCGAAACTACAGTAATTTGTTAGTATTAGTCTGTATTATGTACTAAATATTAGAAGTAACAAGAAAAAAAAAATACATAAAACGTATTAGTAGGCCTAAATATTTACTAGTTCTTGTTATGTTTAATAATATATTCGATTAAATCAGTAAACAAGTAAATGCACAAAGAATTCACACAATAACGTTATTTGCTAATTAGACAGACTGACAACATTCTCAAATACCGAAATTATACAAACTGCTGGCCGTGTTATTAAGCACCGGTGACATAATCGGCTACTGCGCATCCTAACATGACCCCTACCGTCTCTTCTAATTACCCTGCTACACACTATGAATGTATTGTACTTACGCTCTACTGAATCTTGATCTGAATCACAATCCAACAAAAGAATTCTTGGAACACCAAATTTGTACTTTATATCTTCAAGAACTTCTAATTCAGCAATTTCACCACCGCACAAAACACTTAAATCCTAAAACAAATTTTTAATTTTTTTTACTTTTAACAGAGAATTTTATCTGTAATCAACTGCCCAGTGCATTAACACTGTTAGTATGGTACTCGTATAAACGAGGTGTGGCTATTAAATAATGAGACTGACTTTGTAAAAACTTTTATTTTTGTTTTATACATAATCACTTATTGTCGCCTTCAATATACACTCCTTCTCTATCCCTACAACGCTCCATGTGAATTTTCCATTGTTGGAAACAGTGCTGGAAGTCATCTTCTGTCAGCTCCTTCAGGACATGTGCCGCTCAAAAATGTATAAAATGAAGCTCTCAAAAATTTTTGTACTGACACTTTGTACGTGATTGAAAATGACCCAAATTTTTTGGAAACGATAATAACATGTGATGAAACGTGATGATCCGGAAATGAAGCGCCAATCCATGCACTGGAAGAGCCGAAATTCACCGAGAGCCAAAAAAGCTCGAACGAGCAAGTCAAAATTTAAAGCAATGATGATTGTTTTTTTTTTGATATCCATGGGTTTGTGTACCTTCACTGGGGTCCTGAAGGTCAAACAATTATTCAATATTACTACCTTGAGGTACTTTCTAAACTACGTCAAAGAGTAAGGAAAAAACAACCCGAAATGTGGAAGGACAAATCATGGGTTCTCCACCAAGACAATGCCTTATTTTACTTACCATCAATCCCAGCTCATTCCGCGTTTACTGTCAAGAGGTTCCTAGCCAAGTACAGCATCTGTGTTAGAACATCCACCTTTTTCACCAGATCTTGCACATGTGACTTCTACCTGTTCCCTAAGGTGAAATCTGCATTGAAAGGGACAAGATTTGAGCCTGTGGAAGCTGTAAAAAAAAAGCAGCACATGTCCTGAAGGAGTTGACATACGATGACTTCTAGAACTGTTTCCAACAATTGAAAATTTACATGGAGCGTTGTAGGGATAGAGATAGAGTGTACATTGAAGGTGACAATAAGTGATTATGTATAAAATAAAAATAAAATTTTTTATGTCTGCCTCGTTATTTAATAGCCACAACTCGTATACCAATCATATAAAGGAGTAAAAACATAAATTTGGTAATACAGTCAAACATTACAGTACAATAGAGCAGTGCAATAAAGAAAGTAAAAATAAGATTCAAAAATACAAAATGTTCTATATTTATAAACATTTAAATGAGCAAAAGCAGGACATTTTAAATGAATAAATCAAATTTAAGAATGATGAAGTGATATTGACTGCTGCTGCTATCTGAGGTTAATATGAAAAGGGATAAATTACAGGAACTTAATTTAAATCAGTTTTATATAAATGACTGAAGGATGTAACATCTATAAATTTAAAAAAAAAATTAGTTTCAAATGGTATAATACACTCTGATTATGGTGGATCACCGAAAACATGTGTAAATGATTAGTAAAAATAAAGGCAGCTCAAAAGAAGCTTAGTGAAATTTATTATATAAAATAGTACTACTTAGTTGAGTGTGTCTACACTCTAAGTGGTTAGGTGGTATGGTTTTATGGTGTGGAGTCTTGAATGCTTAATAATTTAATGAGTAAAAGAATGAGTAGTATGCTGAGAGTCTCCTGGGGGGATTGCGTCTCTAATGAGGGGGCATTGAGACGCATGCAGAAATCAAAAGACGTTATGAGCACGATAAAGATTAAGAAGCTCAGGCATTGTGCAACGAGAAAAGATATGGGTTGCTGCAATCTATATTACAAGGAAGAATAGCCGGACAATGTAGTGTCAGGAGAAACCGTATTTCCTGGTTGAAAAATCAGAGAGCATGGTACTCGAAAACGAAAACACAGCTGTTTCGAGGAGCAGTGGATAAGTTTCAGATTGTTAATATGGTGGCCAACATACAGAACGGTTAGGAACCTAAAGAAAAAGAAGTATATGGAAAATTTATTCTGACCAAGTTTACCCAAAGTTTTCCTTGGTTTATTAAATGTCTTATATGGAGTTCCAATTCCAAAAAAGTTCTCATTAATTAAGGAATTTTAAAATAATAAAGGTGATGATGGCAAATTTGCATGTTATGCACTTCACGTTAAAAAAAATGTTGAACGGAATCAGCCCAGTAGGTATGTCCACACTTGTGTGCTTTCTTTTTCAACTTGCGTTTCAACATGTAATAAGGCATGCCATTCACCAGCCCGCACTCATTTGAAGAGCTTTATCTAAAAAAAAAAAAAACATTACGAATATTTTTGAACACTACACTAAATTAAAGCCTGTTCTTTTCTGCATTGATTGGTTTAATTTAGATTGTATTATTTAGAAATTAATCAGCGACACCTCCAGCAATTTTCGCAAAAAAGTACACAGTTTTAGCCGGTTTTCCGTAAATGTGGTTTTTATACGTCCGTTACTCCATCCCGGCTTTTCATAAAAATCAGCATTTAAGTATGTTGGAGATCGAAGTTTTTTCTATAATATGAAAACTTTAAAACTTAAATCTCATGTTATGTTTTAATATGCCGGGCATTTTTTAAAAAAGTGCTTTTTTGGCTCCACATAAAGGTAGGAAAATGATTTTTGGACTGAACCATATATTTTCACAACAGTATTATGTCAAGCAAAGCGTTTATTTTTTTTAATAAAACCATCGTTAAATAATTCAAAATGAGCTACATTGCAGCAGGAAAAACACAGAAGTTAGTTTTTCTAAACAACTATACTCGGAGTGGATACCGCTATAGAGCTCAGTTTCCTCTCAAGAAGTTTAGAGGCTAATAGAATTTTCTCTTAACAAAAAAATCGATTTCTAACTACAAATGCAAAATATGATACATGGCACAATACTGCTATAAAAATGCATGGTTCACTCCAAAAATCATTTCCCTATCTTTACGTAAAGTCAAAATACAAATTTTTTTTAAAAAAGTGGACGGCATTTTAAAATAGAACATCAGACTTCTATTTTAAAATGTTCATATAGAGTCAACTCTGATCTTCAACGTACTTAAACGCCGTTCTTTTATGAAAAGCCTGGACGGAGTAACGGACGTTTAAAAATCACATTAACGGAAAACTGGCTAAAAACTGAGTGTTTTTTTTTGTGTAAATTGCTGGAGGTATGTCCGATTAATTTCTAAATAAAACAATATAAATCAAACCAATCAATGCAGGAAAGAACAGGCTTTAATTTAGTGTAGTGTTCAAAAATATTCGTAATGTCTTTTTTTTGAGATAAAGCTCTTCAAACGAGTGCGGGCAGGTGAAGGCATGCCTCTAAGCGCATACATTGAGGCATGTGTTGAAAGCGCACGAGTGTGGACATAGCTGAGTGTGGGAAGCGAGCTCAAACCAGGCAAATACATTTATATATGTAACTATACATTACAATACTAACCTTAACTTGTTCAACAGTTGTGCTTGTATAAGGTGGCATAGGAACTATAATAAATCTAACCAACGGAGGATCACAACTTGGCTGTTTGCATCTTAAAGGTCCTGGTTCACCAGATGAATTCAACACCAAATACTTTTCCTGTAAACACAGAATTATGATTTGAACAATTACCATAAAATTGAAGGTATTTTAAATCCTAACAAACTTTTCTTTAACCGGGGAGCAGTTGCGCCATTTAAAATTATGTTATCGGTCGCACCTACACGTTTTATAAAAGACATTAATATTTGTTATAAAAAGCAAAATAATTATCTGAACCTACTTGATTTTGTAAAGAACATTTAATTATTATTAATAACTTACACAATACAGTGTAATACGAGGACAGTCCAGAAAGTCTGTCACGTTTTGATATAAAAAAACAACTAAGTAGAAGAAAAAAAATTTATTATATACATTTGAAAGTGCAACTAAAATGCAATTTTTCTACATAATCACCAAACAAATTAAGACACTTATCATAGCGGTGAACTAATTTTTAAATGCCGGCGTCATAAAAGTCTACCGCCTGTGATTTTAACCAGTTAGTCACACCCTCCTGCCGCTCCGTGTCGTTGTCAAAGCGCTGCGTCGCAAGCCATGCTTCACCCAAGTCTCGTCTCCTGTAACGATTCGATCGAGTAGTGAGTCACCATCTTCCTCGTAAGCGTGCAAAAATGACAACGAAGCAGCCAAACGATGATTTTTGTGGGTTTCTGTTAGGATTTTGGGCAACCATCTTGCACAAAATTTGTGATAACCTAATTTTTCTGTAACAATTTCATGCAATAAACTTTTTGAAATTTGTGGGAAAAAAAGCGATAGCTCTCTTATGGTGAATCGACGGTCTTCTCTAATCTTCTCATTGACTTTATTCACAATGTCATCAGTCACGAGGCTTGGCCATCCACTTCGTTCTTCCTCGTAAACATTAGTTCAGCCATTTTAGAACTGAATGCACAAACGCCGTACTCCACTTTCAGTGTAAACATCGTTCCCATAAACTTCATAGATTTGGCAATAAATCTCAATTGGTTTATTGTTTTTAGCCAACAAAAACCGTATTACCGACCGTACTTCACAATTGGTGGGAATTTTAATTGCGGCACACATTTTAAATTGTTGTTGATAAACAACGAAGAGCGACACAGACCTCTCGCTAGCACGGCTGGATAGCCACTGAACGGAGAAACGCCGCGACACCAAAATGGCCGCGATAGCTCCGCCTCTAGCGGCTACAACGCAAAACGTGACAAGACTTTCTGGACTGCCCTCGTACTTATTTTTATTGTCACTAACATTACACTTTTCCAGTTCAAAAATAAATCCTGATAATGCATGCTGCAGCTTGAAATTAATTCTATTTCATAATAGATTTTTACAATAAATTTTACTAACCTTTTTAAGCTGTTTTTTCATTTTTGTGCGATTTTCTTAAAATGGCTTCAACAGTTTTGTTTAAAGTCGCCTCATTTACTACATTTTTTATGCTCTACAACATAGGGTAGGCGCCATGTCTGCTGAAATTCTTGGGGAGGCTGTTCTCTTGTAGAAAAAAATGTTTTTTAGGTTACGACCTTAATATGCATTTTAGGGCAAAAGTGTACATAAAAGTTGTAGACAATTTAAAAATCTACAACTTTTAATTCAAACATTTCTTTGAAAAATGCTTAGTAATTTGTGATTTTCTGATTTTTTAAAATATGTAATAAAAATGGATTTTTTTAAGATTTTAGTCTCAGTAAGCAGTTAAGACAAAAAAATATATAATCAAATTTATAGAAAATTAAAAGATCTACAACTTTCATTTTAAGCATTTTTCTCTAAAGAGCCTAGTTTAGCATGAAAGTGATTTTCCGTATTACGCCAAATTAAGGTTGATTTTCATTCTGCATCATTCACTCGTGATTAAAATAAGGTTATGTTTTTCTTTATATCTAATGTTTTATTACTAATGTTAGGTTTTTTCATTGGCAACAGAAAAAGTCATTTGAGTGTTCACACCAGATTTTTTATCATAATAATTGGTAAGTATAATTATTTAAGGAATTGATTTGCGAATTACTCATATTGCCCGGATTGCCTTAGCTCCCATTTAGTTCGGATAAACAACGTTGTACTGTATTAGAAAAATAATTGTTGATACATACTTACTTCTGGTAACAATTTTTGAGCTTTTAAACAATCGATAACCCAATCGACTGACACAACCCACAATCTACTAGCAATGCCTTTTAAAAATTTAAAGGTGTGAGGAGCTCGATTGCCCTTGACTGGTCTTATTATAACATGCGTCGTCATTCCATCTACAATATCGTTTGTGATATCGGCACTGACACGAAACGCTAAAACTTTTAACTCTTTCAATTGCGTATCAGTTAACCGTGAGCATACAAACGAAATGTTGCTGTTCCTTTTTGTCATATCAAAACTGTTTATTTCATCTTCGTTTGTAATGACTTCGTCGTTTATTTCTATAGCCATAATATCATTAATATGTTTATTATTTTCTTCGATAGGTTGGTTATTAGTCGATTTATTTTTATTTATTGAAATTATATTATCGGTAATCGTTTGATCAATTGACGATGGTGTTACATCGCTAACTATATGATTGATAAATGTTTTCGCTATATGCGAATCAGTTAACGAAGATGGTATCTCATTTGTTTCCGAATCTGTATTAATTACATGATCTACACTGTTCTGTAGATTTGACAATTGAGACTGTCGAACTCTGAAAAAAAACAATAGTAAAAATTAACATAAATTTATATTTCTTTCTCTTGCTCTGTTGAATATAAAACAAGGGAAGGAAAGTATTGTGGTGGCAATTTTTAAAATCGTCATCTATCATTTTCCTCACACACAGATGTCAGAAACATTCCAAACTACAAGAGGTATCAACAAACAGTATTCAGAGTCGTAATCTACATGAAAAGTTAGTGAGCCTGGATTGCGTAAGAAATTCCGGAAGTCAAGAAATCAAGTCAAATTTGGAAACAAAAATAGTGTCATTTAATTCCTCTTAAAAAGTACATACAAAAATCATTAATGGTTTTTGCCATAGGTCAAAGGTATGCCTTTTCAGGAAAAGCCACCAGCCATGAGATGCATAGTCTCATGAAAGGGATTTTTTTATGTTGATTTTTACAAATCAAGTTTTCACCCGAAATACTTGTGTTCAGGCCCCCTGATCCCAAAAAATCAAGTTTTCAGTGACTGGTTTGTGTATGAATGTGAACAAAATATCTTACCAAGTTGAAACTGGAAACTTAAGTTAGGTACTACAACAGAAACAGTTTAATCAAAATGTAATAAAGCGTACAACTTTTATTTAGAACAAAATTTGATATATTGGACAATTCCCTACATAAATTAAAGAAAATAAATTTTAGATGGACAACGTTTAAAAAATGTTAAACTATGCCAAATATTATAAACCCTTTATAAGGCAGCTCTCCCGTTGAGGATCAAATAACAGAAATAAAGGAGATAATAGAAGGTGTAAAGAGGACTTACTTGAGGGAGGGGAAAATGGAGAGAAAGACATGGATGACGCAGGAAATATTGGATCTGATGGAGCTAAGAAGGATAAATAAGGGAAATTCTTTGGAATACAATAGAATAAACAAGGTCATCAGAAGAGAAATCAGAAAGGCAAAGGAAAATGAACACAAGGAAAAGTGCCAGGAAATAGAAGGATATCAAAGCAAATATGATGATTTTAATGTACACCGGAAGGTCAGAGAAGTAACAGGGCAAGGAAGAAGAAACATTCATGGGAAACTTCTAAATCAGAAAAGTGAAATCATGGTGGATATTGCAGAGAAGAAAAATACTTGGATAACGTACCTTGAAAAGCTGTTTGAAGATGATAGGAGGCATTCAATGGGACAGATAAATGGAGGAAGTGGGCCAACCATCTTACTATCAGAGGTACAAGCAGCAATTAATGGAATGAAAGAAGGCAAAGCAGCAGGGCCAGACAACATTCATGTAGAGTTTGTCAAACTTTTGAATGAAAAAGGACTACAGAAGATCACAAACCTCTTCAACAAGATCTACTCTTCGGGCAATATACCACGTGACTGGTTGGTCTCGGAATTCATTGCTCTTCCTAAAAAGCCTGGAGCCAAACAATGCGAAGATCACCGCACCATTAGTCTCATGAGCCATCTTTTAAAAGTTTTCCTCAAAATAATTCATAAGAGAATTTACAAGAGATGTGAAGAGCAAATATCTCGGAATCAGTTTGGTTTTGTCAATGCAGTTGGAACCAGAGAAGCGTTATTTGCTGTGCAAGTCTTGGTCCAGAGATGCAGAGATGTAAACTGTGATGTTTATTGCTGCCTAATTGATTACCAGAAGGCTTTCGACCGTGTACAACATGAAAAAATGGTTGAAATAATGAGACAAACTGGTATTGATGAAAAGGACATGAGAATAATCACAAACTTGTACTTGGGCCAAACAGCAAAAATGAGGGTAGATGGCGAAACAACAGATGAGATAAGAATAAGAAGAGGAGTCCGACAGGGATGTGTCTTGTCGCCATTGCTGTTCAACTGCTATTCGGAACAGATCTTTAGAGAGGCATTGGATGAAGAGGAGCATGGAATACCAATTCAAGGTGAGAGAATCAACAATATAAGGTATGCGGATGACACCATAGTACTTGCCGATAGTGAAGCAGGTCTACAGCATCTAGTGAGCAAAATAGCCACAGTAAGTTGCAAATATGGCCGTGATATCAACAGTAAGAAAACGAAGCTCATGTTGATCTCCAAGCACAGAAACGACAATGCCAAAATTTTCGTCAATAACCAGCAATTAGAACGTGTGGAACACACAATGTACCTGGGAACAATGATAAATGAAAATTGGGACATGGCACAGGAGATTAAATATCGCATAGCAAGGGCAACAGCTGCTTTCAATAAAATGAACAGAGTTTTCAGGAGCCATGATCTTACCATTGAAACAAAAATCAGACTTTTGAGGTGCTACATCTTCTCGATTTTGCTGTATGGAGCAGAGGCATGGACATTGAACAAGAGTATGATTAAATGTATAGAAGCCTTTGAATTGTGGTTGTACCGGAGAATGCTTAAAATATCATGGACAGAGCATGTAACAAATGAAGAAGCTCCGAGACGAATGAAGAAATCCAGAGAATTATTGACCACCATCAAGATCCGTAAACTTCAGTATTTGGGACACGTCATGCGGAATGAGTCCAGATACTCTTTGATACAGCTCATTGTGCAAGGGAAAATAGATGGAAGGAGAGGACCAGGAAGAAGAAGAATATCCTGGCTACACAACCTCAGGGAATGGACCGGAAAGACATCTGCTGAACTTTTCCGTATTGCTGTCAGCAAAGTGAAAATTGCCATGCTGGTCGCCAATATCCGAAACGGATAGCGCACTAAAAGAAGAAGATAAGGCAGTACTAAAGGGAAAAATATGTTGTAAAATGTTAAATTTTGCTTTACCTGGATTTGAATAATGTATTTCTAGTACCAGAAAAGTAAGATATTTATTTGTTTTGATGTTAAGCCCTGGTAAGTATACTTACCAAGGAACATTTATTGAAATAGGAATCACATAATGTTTAGTGGTAAGAATGCTTTTTTTCTAAGCACTGTACAAAAGTAACAACAAAACAAAACCAGCGTACGCTGGTATGAATCCTTACCAAATTCGAGCAACTCACGAAGCAAATCATCGCTGCACGCTAATTTCAAAATGTGGGTAGCCTACTAACCAGAGAAAATCTATAAACCATAAAATGCCAATAAGGTTCAACTGAACAGCTTATTCTTAAATAAAATCGACCTTATTGCCAGAGGTAAGTATACTAACAAAAGACCTATAAAGGGTTAACCCATATTTTCCCATTGTTAAGATATAGGATGTTTCTTTAAAAAAGCAAAATGATGGGCAAAGGGAAATTATAGCGCAATAGGGCATAACCTCACATGAACTTTTACGTTTATTTTCATGTTCAGAACCAGTCCCCGATGTTTGACACCCATCCTGGACCACCCTCAATACTCATTTCTAATAAAATTAGAGATTGCACACAAAATTAAATTAACTTAACTCATTGTAATAAAATCGAAACAATGTTCTGAAGATAGCTGCCAATTAAGTGAATAGACCATACTATTTTTCAGCATTGATGAGCTCTGTATGTACACATTGCCCCCTACCCACTTCATAGCTAGCCAATGACTTGCCAGAAATGTTGCCAATACTTGCTGTGTTATATATTTTGTCAGCTATTTTATTGGTCTTTCAATAACAATTGTAACCTATGAACATAAAACCAGTTGATTATATAATAGAGTATTGCATTTTAATGTGCTGTATAATCGACATGTTCAGTATAAGATCCAAGACGTGAGTGAACTACTATGGCTCTTACACATATGCGCTTATTGTTTGTCAGGCTGACACATTCGTACAATCTGAGAATCCAGGTAAACATTGTGATTGCTCTAAACGCGTGGAACAGCAGAGCTAATCATCGGTGAAAATCATTATTAAGTTTATTCATCCTACCTCAGATAATGAACAGTTTCAACTTGAACTAAAAGTAAAATTAAATGAAAACTCTTAAAACAAAAAAAAATTAACATTAGTTTACCCTAAGTCCATCCTCATATTTGTCAAAATCGGTGGTGTGGGTAAAACATTATCATCATCATCTTCTTCATCTGAGGCTTCAATTATATCCACTAGAGTACCGGAAACTGCAGGAGTTTCTTCAGAAAGTCTATTCTGTAAATTTGTAAAATTAGGTACATTACAACTACAAAGAGAAAAAATATTATATGTTAAGGATGTGTCAATTCCAAATGTCAATTCTTGAATACTGATTCTCTAGTTTTCGAACTGTGGCAAAAGATATTCTCAAGCAAATGAAGTATTAAATTATTTGCACTTGATCGGCCAGTTCCAGGGTTACAAAAAAAAGTTTTGTTTTATCACATGGTCAGCCAATTACATGACTGGATGATTTACGAACAGAAGTAATAGAGGTGTAAAAAAAACTAGTTAGAGTTATCTCCTCTGAGAATAAAGAATTTCATTATACAACCAGACCCTGTGGTGAATAACGTGAAGGTGTCAATTGCACGGTGGAAAGTACGAGGATATTGAAAAGTAATGTCTCCATCGCTATAACTATATTAGTAATGGATATATTGTTTACATACAAGAGTGAAATGGTAGATTAAACTGTCCCCTACTCACCAGTATAATCACTTTTCCACATAATCATTGTTAGTAGCTACACATTTACGCCAACGTACTATACTTTGGAAAGTCTGTCACGAAAGAAGTCTGAAGTTTTCATACAGCAGCATTTCCTCACCTCCACATCCGAAGAGAAACACCATGCCCTTCAGATTTTCCTTAAGGTTCAGAAAGAGGAAAAGTCACAGGGCGCAAGATCTGGGTATAAGGTGGATGAGGTAAAACGTCTTGAAACACAAGCTTCTCTAGTGCTGTACGTGTTTTCAGACTTGTGTAAGGACAAGCGTTGTCATGATGCAGAATTGGTTCTTTCTCAAGACGAACTCTACACAGCCATAATTTTAGAATTGATAGGGAAGTGACAAACTGTTCGGAGTTGACAGTACAGCCAAGTTTTAAAAACTCCATATGAATGATACCATAACATTCCCAGAAAATGGTAATCATGACTTTCCCGACAGATGGCATTGTTTAGAATTTTTTCGGTTGCGGTTGTGAATCGCCGCTACGGTGACTTGTTTACCAAGAGTTCCAGTACATGACTAACCACTTTTGAGACAGTTTGGCCCTTCATTAAAATAGTTATAACGATGGAGGCATTACTTTTCAATACACACTCATAGATGCTTTTCAGAGGACCTGACAAGGTGACAAGCATACTTTTCCACTTGGTGAGAAATGCAATGGTAAACCACCTCACTCCTCATTTTACTTAGAAGCAAGTAGAGGTTCAAACCACCTTTTCAGCAGATGACCTAAACAACAAAATTAATTTACAACAAAATTTATTCAAAAATAAATTTTACTTACATCTTTTTGTTGTGCACCAAATACTTCATCAGTATTAGTAGAATTTGATTGAACATTAGATGTATTCTCTTTATTTAAAAACGAATTAATTACTCCATCGTTTTTAAATGTTTTAATTTTATTTAAAAATCCTTTGGAAGCGTTTGAACATACCGGTTCTGAATTCTCAATTTCATTGACCGAAACATCATTTTTATTATTTTCAGTTATTGTTTTGTTAACCGATTTATCAAACATTGCAAAATTATTCTGAGTTTTCACATTTTCATTCGTAATAACTGATAAGTTGCTATTATTTTTTGACGACTTATCCAATTTCTGTTCTTGTAAACGATTTTTACTAAATGGTGTTTTAAAATTAATAGTTTCTCTTTGGCAAAATTTTATTTTATCTTTATTTTGAATATTCTGATTTATGATAGTGGCGGCATCATTACTATCATCATCATTATCATCTTCAATCAATTGAACATTATTCTTCATAGTAGGGCTAGTATGTTTATTTAGCGATGTTGAAAGCTCATTACATACAGGCATTTGCGAAATTGATTTCATCTCCTCCAATTCACGATCTTTATTTAAATTTAAATCGTTTTCATAATCAAATATATCAACATCCATCATCGACTCGTCAGTCATTGTTAATTTACGAGTACAATCCAAATAATTTTTCATCGGAGATGTTTGTACTGAAACACTAACTAGACAACGTTTCTTTGTTGGCGGTGAAGTTGCTTCTTTTTCTATGAACACATTTTCACTTCCGATTCCAATATCAGTAAAATTTTCAGCACGATGAGAACTGTGACAAAGAAAAAAGTCTGATCAGAAAAACTCACGCAACTTTCTGTTGCCAATGCAAATAATGAACAATATAACCTAACATTAGTAATAAAATAAAAAAACTAACCTAATTTTAATCATGAGTGAATGATGCAAAATGAAAACCAACCTTAGTTTGGCTAAATAAAGCGGAAAACTCTTCACTCTTTCACACTAAGCTCTGAAGAGAAAAATGCTTAAAATAAAAATTGTAGATTTTTTAATTTTCTATAAATTTTCTTACATAAACTTTTGTCGTAAAATACATACTACTGCCGAAATCTTTAAAAATCAATTTTTTACAGATTTTCACATTTTTTACAGATTTACAGAATGATTTTTTAACAGATTTGATCACAAAGAAATGTTTAAAATAAAAGTTTAAGGTTTTTAAATTTTCTACAACGTTGATTATATAGGCTACACTTTTGCTTTTAATTGCATAATTAGGCTGCAATCTTAAAAAAAACATTTTTTTCTATGAAAGCACAGCCTCCCCAAGAATTTTGGCAGATATGGTGCCTACCCTATCTTGTAGAGCATAAAAAAGTAGCGATTTTTTTAAAAAAAATCACCATAGAAGCTGTTTTTGAGAAAAATCGCAAAAAAGTGAAAAATGACACGAATAAACTATTTCTTCCTGGTTGACCGACTTTGATAAAAATGTTTCTGTCCTGTCCTTTAGTAGTACTTAAGTTTCAACTTAGTACAAAGTTCCGTGTATGGGAAATTAAATATCTTCAGATATTTTGTTCACACACACACGCGTGCGCGCAAACCAATTGCAAAAAAACATGTTTTTCGGGTTCAGAGGGGCTGAAAATGTGTATATCCGGTGAAAACTCTATTTTGAAAAATCGACATGGAAAAATACTTTCCTTCCTATAATATTCATTACAGGTAAGTGAAAGTAAAAATATAAACATATAAAATTTAAGAGTTTGTCTAATAAAATTAAATAAACTAATTACTAGTTAATACTGATAGAATTGAAGAACAATACGGTCGTTACTATTTACACACCCCTTGTTTATTAAAACGTAACAGTAAGAATATAGATCATACATAATTAAAATTTACATGGTACAAACCATCTACGATGTAGAGTAAAAAGTTCCCGGAATTGGTTAATAAAAATTTATTGAAAGTATGTGTAACATTTTTACCTAATTTTCCTGCAAAATAGTCTTGTCCTGCGTATACACACTTATTCCACCATTCATAAAATTGATGGAAAACAGTGGAAAAGTATGCTTTTCAGCATGCCAGGTCCTCCGAGAAGCATCTACTTTCCACCCTGAAAATGACACCTTCACTTCGTTCACCATAGGGTCTGGCTGTATAATGAAATTTATTACTCTCAGAGGAGATAACTCTTGACTAATGTCTTTTACACCTCTACTTTTTCTGTTCTTAAATGATTCAGTCAAATAATTGCCTAACCATGTGATAAGAAACAGAACTACTTTTTGTAGCCCTGGAACTAGGAGATCGAGTACAAATAATTTAATACGCCACCTGTCTATTCTACCTGCATAGAGCGACATGCAAACTTTCCAAAGATCAAAGAGATCATCAAATTTGTTTAAGATTTTATGTATGTTTTCTTAACACTTACTCAGTGATTTTTTAGTGTATGTCTTCCCTCCCTATCATTAAAGATTCAAACTGATGTCAATAAAATTTCCGTTTTCAGTACTAATTGGTCTTATTTGTGTAGTCATAATCTGGCTTTCAACATGTAAGGTTCTTTGAAAAGTTGAATGCTTTAAATTTAGTTTGACTTGAAGCACCGCAAGCAGAGTGGTTGCTATAGTTACTTGAGTCATGAGAATGTTTTTGGTTTTAACGAGGAGTAAAGGAGGGGAAATCATTAATACGCATGTTTAACTGCTTTGGTATCAGTTCAGCCAACACAACAACGTACACTAAACCCACAGCACATACAGTACATCACAGAACCTATATTTATAGGTTACATTTATAGTTTAACTATAATATAACTGTTAATGTAAGCAGAAATGCTGATTTCTTGAAAATGTGGCCGAATTATTCACAGCGCTGAACGAAATCTAACATTCAGTGTAATAAAATGTTGTTAAGTATTGATGGTCTTCAGTAAATGCTCTTCAGTATTGATGGAAATGGAATAAAAGAAACAATCAGAAAAATAGAAAGAAGGATTCTTAGAACCTGCATAAACAAGAAACACATAGTTGACAACCAGCACAGACTTTTACCAAGAGAACAAATTTATAAAAAAATAGAACCAATCACTGATGCAATGCGCAAAAAGAGAATTTTTTTCTTTGCACATATCCTCAGAACTCCAGAAAACCGATTATTAAGAAAAATTGTAGAAAAATTCATGTGTGCAAAAACAGAAGGAGCCACAATTCCCTGGCTTGAAGAAATCAAAAAAGACAGAACAGAACTAAATCTAACAATTGCTGATGTCAAAGATCGCACATTGGTTTACAAGGAAACAATTAAAGACAAAAACAAAATTTTATCAGTAAGAACAATTAATCGAAAGGAACAGGTTTGTTCAGATGAATTGAGAAAAGCAAGATCCGACAGAATGAAAAAGTATTGGAAAGAAAGAAATGAAAAGGAAATAAACTACCAAAGAAAAAGAACTAACCAAAGAGACTAAAGTGATCCTTTGTGGTCATAAAATTAAAAAAAAAAAATGTTAAAAATTAACATTTAAAAATCTTTAAAGTTAAAGATTAACAAAAATTCCTTTCTCTTTCTGTAACTCTTAACAAAGCCTTGAGCGAGTGGCTAATCACTGTGATATTTATCGTTCCACAATTCAAAATATAAAAAAGGAAGTTAAAGACAGTAAGGATGCTATTCTTCTTCGACAGTTTTTTTGAAATCAGGTGAAAAAAGGAAACAGTTTGGTAGATACTAGTGAGACTGATAGTGGAAACAAAGGTGATAGTATTAGTAAAGAAAGCGATTCATTCCTTGACGATTTTGTTCCAATAGAATAAGGTAACTAGTAATTACAGTAAATCAAATGTGTTTCTAATCATGTAATTAAACTACAGTTTTTTTCTAATAAGGTTTATGAAGAAAACATTCTCTCTGCAATAAACCACAGCTTACAAAATGTATGTACAGTTACTCGGCTCCCGAGTTTGCCTTTTGTTTTAGCAAGGGGTAAAGGGAGAAAGCATCAGTGCACATGCGCGATTACTTTGGTATCAGTTTGCCACCACAGCAACGTAAACTATACCCAGAGGACATACAGTATATCACGGAACCTTTTATAGGTCAACTGTACGGATATCTATTTGTTACTGTAAACATAAATATTGGTTTTTTGAAAACATAGTCGGACTATTTATTCACAGTGCTGAACGAACTCTAATATGCAATGTAATAAAATGCTGTGAAGTTGAAGCTAAAACAAAAATACCTTTCTGTGCTTCTTAACAAAAGGCATGAGTGAGCGGCTAACTTCTGTGATGTTTCTCTTTCGACAATTCGAAATATAAAGATAGTGAAGAAGATAATTCTTCATAAACAGTTTTTTGACACCAGGTAAAAAAAAAATTGTTATACAGGGTGATTCACGAAGATATGCAGAAACATTGGGAGCCCATTGTACATGTAAAAATAATGAAAAAAGTTTATATAAACATGGGTCCGGAAATGCTTCGTTACCGAGTTACGGCTAGCGAAAGATTTCCCCCGGATTTCAGCTCACCAGGTGAAATGAGGTCTACCTGAAATTCTGGTAAGGTAGATTAAGGGGCGAATTCAATAGTTTCTTATGGTTTTTGACCTGATAAACTGAATAAGACAGGTCCTAGAACTCTAAGTTAAATAGTTTTTGAGAAAAATAGTGTCAAATGCAAAAAAATGGAGTGAAAAAAATACATTTTTTCATCTTTATTTTTCCGGTTAATTTTACTTTGTACTGTTAAGAATAAAAATTCATTTTATCAAACATCTATTTGCTTTCTGTGTACTTTATTTACACCGGTTTGTTCAGAATAAAATTTTCTACATGTTCTATTCAAAAATTTTAACTGTTTCTTGGTAAAATAACAAAGTTATTCTTGCCCAAAGATGAAAAAATGTGTTTTCACTCCATTTTTTGCATTTGTCACTGGTTTTCTTAAAAACTATTTAACTTACAGCTCTATGACCTGTTTTATCCAATTTATCAGATCAAAACCCATGAAAAATGATTAAATTCGCCCCTTAATCATCTTACCAGAATTTCAGGAAGACCTCATTTCACCTGGTGAGCTGAAATCCGGGCGAAACTTTCGCTAGCCGTAATTCGGAAACGAAGCATTTCCGGACCCATGTTTATATAAACTTTTTTCATTATTTTTACATGTACAATGAGCTCCAAAAGTTTCTGCATATCTTCGTGAATCACCCTGTATCTTTTTTTTTTGGTTTAACATCCGACTGTTCAGCAATTACTGCTAATGCAGACGGTAAACAATTATATCAATAAGACATGTGAAATATTATACCGGTTTAGAAAGAAAAGGTAAATTTTAGTTGAAAACTTTGTATGTCAAGAAAAATTTTAAAGGAAATGGGGTTGAAGTAGAAGTAGTGTTAAACAGAACAAAGTATATTAATTGAAAGGCAACATGTGGTTAACAAACGGTGCAATTTCACGGTAGTAAAATAGTGTCTCACTGTTGAGGTTGGCAGCACTGTCAGATTTTCTCTTCCTTCCTCACAGCCCATCCATACGGAAAAGGCATTCTTGTGACTCAAGTATCTATACTTTTACATAAATCAATTACGAAATAAACAATAAATTAATACAAATTCTTACCTAGAAACACCTTTATTTCCATTGACCTTATCATTATTCGTTTTATCGCACCGGCTACAAAAATTGAAAATACCAAAATCATCTTCCTCATTACTATCACTGTCACTATCTGAATTAAATTTCCTTTTTTTACTTTTCTCAAGACCACCCAATAACAAATAAGGAACCGGGCGATAACTTTTACTTTTATGCCGTCGTTTAGTTTTACCAAATATGATAAAAGGAATTTTATCACGGTGATTTTTATTACTGTTATCAACATTTATCGATATTCTATTATCATTATCACTATCGCTCGAACTATCGTTACTGAAAAAATTTATCGTGATCTGATTATTAGCATTCGGATTTAATTTAATAACTGAGGGCTTATCGGAGTTACCAACATTCTCGGTTTTATCCAATTTAGAAGAATTTTGATTGGTTATATTATTTTCTGAAGGATTAACAGGGTTACCAACATTGTCATTATTTTCTGATAATTTCTTTGATTTATCTAGATCAGATTTATTACAATGTAAGAAGTCATCAACATTTTTATTAACTTCTACATGTTTATTAACAATCTTTTCGTCATCTTCTTTCGATTTTACCATAGATTTTGTAATTACACTATCACTAATTTGATTTCCCGTTTCCGATACACATAATTCATTATCGTTAGTAAATTTGACACTTATATCAGGATTTTCAGTAATATCTGTAATAGATATTTTATTATTATCATTAATTTTATCTGTATCTGATAAATTATTAACATTCAGTTCATTATTTACGGAATCGTTAAGTAGATTTTCATTACTATTACTTCTTACAATCGAATTTTCTTCGAAATTTGAATCCAATTTTAAATCTTTGTTTTTGCCTGTACCTTCAGAAATTTTAACATCTTTAGTAAATGGTTTTTTAAATAATCGATCAAGTAATATTCTTGGAGATTTTAGTGTGGTTTCTTTTGTCGGTTCTGTTACTTTAAAATTTTTCGTCAAATAACTTTTAATATTATTTTTATTTTGTTCATTCGAAGGTTTCTTTTTCACAAATTCTCTTGATTCTCTACTGTTATTTTTTTGATTCAATTTTTCGGTATGTTTCGTTGTGTTTACGCTTAAATATGGTTTGTTACGTTTGGGTAAAAAGAATTCTTCTGAATCTTCGCTGGCTTCATTTGTTGAAATTTGTTTACAGCGGTGTTCTGAAACTAAAAACAAAATAACTCTTATTTGCATTATAAAATCTCTGGAGTGAAACAATCACATGAATTTCTCTTGCTAATGTAAATAATGAAAAATATAACCTAATTTTAATCATGAGTGAATGACGCCAAATGAAAAACCGGCTATGGCAGGATTTTGTTCTCTCTCACTATTTCAATTTAACTTGTACTTGACCTGATATTTAAGTGAGCCTTTGATAATGTTTTTCAAGGGATTAAGCTGAATGGATTAAATAATTCTTAACTACGAGGGCAGTCCAGAAAGTCTGTCACGTTTTGCGTTGGTAGCCACTAGGGGCGGAGCAATTCTATCTATTGCCACTATCGTGGCAATTTTGGTGTCACAGCGTTTCTTCGTTGAGTGGCTATCCAGCCGTGCTAGCGAGAGGTCTGTGTTGCTCTTCGTTGTTTTTCAACAACAATTTAAAATGTGTGCCGCAATTCAAAATCCCGCCAGTTGTGAAGTACGGTCGGTACAGGAAAGGAGTTCTTCTTATCAAATTCTTGGAACGTGGCACAGCAATAACCTCTGCGAGGTATTGTGAAACACTTGAAAAGTTAAGAAGAGCGATCCAAAACAACCGCAGAGGAAAGTTGACTGGAAAAATTCTCTTTTTGCATGACAACGCCCGACCACACACGGCAAATCGAACACGAGAAGTCCTGGATGCTTTCAAATGGGAGGTTTTCCCACATCTGCCATACAGTCCGGACCTTGCGCCCACCGATTATCACTTGTTCCCGACAATGAAGACATGGCTTGTGACGCAGCGCTTTGACGACGACGCGGAGCTGCAGGAGGGTGTGACTAACTGGTCAAAATCACAGGCGGTAGACTTTTATGATGCCGGCATTTCAAAATGAGTTCACCGCTATGTTAAGTGTCTTAATTTGTTTGGTGATTATGTATAAAAATAGCATTTTAGTTGCACTTTCAAATGTATATTTTAAAATTTTTTTCTTGTACTAGTTTTTGTTTATATCAAAACGTGACAGACTTTCTGGACTGCCCTCGAATATAAGATATCCTAATGGTGTCACTTTTGCAGAGTCAGGAGAGGGGCTTCAGCGCTTTTTGGATAGAATTAACGAAAAGGGACTCTCAGTTAAAAATTTAGCCTACTGAAAACTAACAAGAAGGTGGTCAGTAAGGTTTCTTACACTTAATATGACTCAATAATTTTATAAGTCAATGGATTGGGCAGGTTAATAAATTTACATAATAAGGAATTTGGATTACAGCAGATCTGGAGGCAGCAGTAGAAGTGAGGCTCATATTGAAATGGTTGACATTTAACACGAAGCATCTGTTTGTTAAGAATACAATTTCAGTTCCTGTAAGATAAACATGAACTCTGTCCTGTTATATGGTGTGGAAAAATTAACGTTGAGTTCATACATTGTTCAGAAGCTTTTGAGATTTAGGTGTTGAGAAGAAATATTCAGGCATGTTACAAATATCAATGTTTTGAGACATATAGGTGTAAATCATGAGTTGATAAGCATAATTAAAAGAAGAAAGACTGCCTATCTTGGTCATTTAGACAGAGAAGATAAGTATGAGTTTCTCAGAATAAGTCTTGAGGGCAAGCACTGGCCTGGGCAAAGAAAATGCTCATTGTTGAAGAACATTAGAGAGTGGAAAAGCTTGAGTACACACACTCTTTTGAAGGTGGTTCATAATAAAGAGCGATTTGCGATTGTTGTGGCTGACCTTCGATAATGGAGTCGGCGCTATAAAAAGAGAAGAATGAAAATAATAAATTTTTATGCTAGAACAGACTACTGGCCATAACATACAGGTAGTGTTAAATTATTTGCACTCAATCTGTTAGTTCCAGGGCTATAAAAAATAGTTCTGCTTCTTATCAAATGGTCAGCCAATTCAAAAACTTAAGTATTTAAAACAAACGAGGTAGAGGTGTAAAACACTATAGTTAATTTCACGTTCAGAATGCAGTATAGAAAGTCCTAAGCAATGTACTTTATACTGGAGTTTGAGCGCTATTACACTAAGTAAAAATATCGACTCCGCGCCACAACAAATTCTCATTTACAAACTCCTAATTGAATAACGCAATACGAAAACACACTTAATATTTGTATTGTTTTAAAAATCAGGTACTGACAAATATTATAACAATTTTATTGTATTTTTAAATTATTTTAGCGTAAAGAATAGTTATTGTTTAAATCTTGGTAAATGTTTAAATATTGTTTGAATAACAAATTCTTTTGCCCGTGACCTTCGGATGGTGTCGGCGGTGGAGGGTTATTTTATTGGCTGTGCCTGATGTTTTCTTCACGCCTGATAACACAATGGGTTCTCATAAGAGCTATACTGCATTCTGAAAGTGAAATAGAGTATAAATAGAGTAGTCTTCTCTGAAAGTAATGAATTTCATTATACAGCTAGACCCTGTGGTAAATGAAGTGAAGGTGTCATTTGCAGGGTGAAAAATATATGCTTTTCAGAGGGTATGGGATGCTGATAAGAATACTTTTAACTTAGTAAGGAAGGTAAGAGTAAAACACCTTACTCCTTGTTTTACTTAGTAAAACCTTTAGAGGTTTAAACCAGTGTTTTGGCTGATGACCTAAACAACAGAACAAAGCTAAATGGTTTATGCTATGAAAAGAAGACGAGGATTTGCTAAAAAAAATAATTACTGAAATATGAATAAAAACTGTTCAGAGTGAAACATCGAATTTATTTTTTTTTTTTTATTTAATGTCTGACTGTTCTACAATTACTGCTAATGCAAACGATGAAGGATGAAATGATTTTTTGTAACATATGAAAATATGCTGTGCCTGAATGGGATTCGAAACCAAGACTGCATGATAAGAGGCGAGCATGTTACCAACTACGCCAATGCGGCCGGCGTAGTTGAAACATCAAGTTGAGCCACAATGGTCCATCCTTAACAACGAACTGAATCACTAATAGGCTACCATATAGGCTGACAACATCATTAAAATAATGTAACTATAAAAATGGAATGTAACAGAAAAAAAATTACCATCGATTCCGGTATCCAGATTAATAGCAGTTAAAAGTTCTAATGTTAAGTTTAAGAATGTTGACATTTTTTCATCTCGCACAACACTGCGATGAGTTAAAGCAGCATTACATAATGGACAAGGTTTCTTCGGCAAGCTGGTTTTCAATAAATGATTGATACATTTTTTACAGAAGGTATGGCCACAAACTGTTGTTCTCACTGGATCTTCCAGCACATCGAGACTGAAAAGTAACAAATAAATATAGGTTACAAAAAAAAATACATGTAAACATTATAGGCTAAACTTGTCAAATTCTTTTTACACAAATTAGAAGCACTTTTATATAAATCTACAGTAACGTGATGATTTAAAAATATGTAACTCTTTAAATTTAAATTAATGGACAATAATAAATAAAAAAATAACTTTATCTATTGCTTGAGTCCCAGCTCCATGTAGTTGGAAGGAATGCAGTGCGTTGTTATAGTATTGGGAGAATGAATGAGTTAGTAGTGTTTCACAGCTGATGCATTCGTAGTGGTAGCGTGTACTAACTAGACTAAAAAATATTCTTATCATCCAGAGCATTAATTTAACAAATACCTACCGGGTTATTAATTTGGTCAGATTCATAATATTTAACTTACAAATTTATATCAAAACATGTAAATAAATAAATGTAATAAATACAAACAAATATGTTAAATACGGAAAGTTTGAAAACAAATGTTTTGTATCACAATAATACAACAATCGTTCTCCCAGCATGCGTCACTCATTCATTATACCTCACCCGTACCCTTCACCTCGCAACTACATGGAGTTTGGAACCACATAATACCTAACTGTATTACAAAGGCAGCCTGATAAGTTCCAGCAAACACAAAAACAACATTTTTATTGTCAAATTTATTTTTATTTCTCAACATAGGGCCTAGTCTCCTTGTTAGCCTATATTATACTTTTACCAGCGATGCTCCCATCTCTTTAAATCTGTTCAAATAGTAAATGGTATCTTGGTCTGCAAAACAGGAGTTTACGAATGTGACGATATCCTCATTTGGTGAAAATCTTTTAATAAAACTTTAAGCCCAGGAATCAAAAACCATTACTGGGACCAGCCAGATCTAGTGAATATTCTTCTTCTTCACTTCATGAATTAGGTACCTCGACCTGTTTAAGAAACTATCTCCTTCTTGGTCATCCAAGACTTCTCTTACCATTGGGTTTGTACTTGCAAGCTAAAGGGGCAAGCAGTCCTCCCTCATTCGTTCCAAATAGTTGCACCAGTACCTCTTTTGAATTATTTTCATTCTCTCATTTAAGGTAATAATGCCCACCTCATCATGTACATCCGCATCCTTTAGCCTATCCTCTCAGGTACAGCCTTTCGCTGCTCTTAGAAACCTTATTTCCACCCCTTGCAACTTATTTTGTTCCCGCTTCAAAGTGCCCAAACTAACACTTCCATGTAGTACCACAGGTATCGCCATTGTTTTATACAAGTTTAAACATGTTTCTTTCCTAGTCCAGTGCTTCAACATTTTATTTATCATCTCGCAAATATTCTTTAACCTATTTAGTTTATTCATCATGTCCTGCTTGTTTGTAAAAGACACGTTACATCCCAAATATTTTGGATACCTGCTCCTAAATGTTCCCATTAACTTCTATTTTTGACCTCACCTGGAATTTATCAAGAAATCCCAAAGCTATTTTAGTATTTTGACGAGATAGTCAAATTTTAATCAGCACAAAAATGTTGTTTAGCATAAACACCCCTCTTTGTAATATTTCTTTTGATTCTTTAATCTGAGGCATTCCAGATTTAAAAACTTGCCGCCACCTGGAAATGGTATCATCCAAACAACTGTTAAAAAGTAGGGGGTGAAACAATATCCCTCTCACACCCTGGTGAATATTGTAGATAATAATTAGTTAACGAGAGTGTTATCAAACTAAAAATAATGTTAACTCTTAAGGCTCCGGTTGTTCCGTACTGTTCCACGTCTAATACACAAAGGCCGTATTATATTCCTTTCCCATGACGCCACACACAATCATATAGTTAGATTTTACTAGTGAAAAACCATTTGTAAAGCATACTTTTATCTACTCGTACATATATTTCACAATTCTGTAGATTTCAGGAGAATGACATGAGGGTAACTTGTTTAGGAACACTGCAGGTAGTATTTTGTTGTGCACCACTCCTTTCCCCCTTTGCTACAATGTATATTAGACCCAACCGTTTGTAACAAAAGCAAATTCCTATAGAAAAATGTCACAGCTTTCACACAAACTAAGAAATGTATTAGGTATATTGACTTAAGGACCGCCTGCACGCGATATCAGTTTATATAAAAATGTTTCAACTCTCTAGCCTACCCTTCACACTGAAACGATAATAAAATATTTCTCTTTCAACCTATTCTATTTATGTAAATACTATTAGTTACGTTGAAGAATTCTCTACAAAATAAATATAATAATTACCGCATTCAGATGTATATTGACCTCACTGCAACAAATTTTATTGCGTACAGCACTACACATTTCTATAGCCACTGAAGTAGCTTTACTTAAAACTGCAACTTACGACTTAAAACTTAAAACTGCATTTATGGATAACAGACACCACATTAGTTGTAGCAATAAGAAAATCATTACAATTACAATTAATGCGACATAAAAAAAACATGCCCATAACAAGCAGATGGAGTGTTAAATTAATTAGCACTCGATCTGCTAAGTTCCAGGGTTACAAAAATAGTTTTGCTTCTTATCATATGGTCAACCAAGCATGTGACTGAGGCATTTAAGAACAGAAGAGGTAGAGGTGTAAAAGAGTAATAAATTTCATCATTATACAAGGTGTGGTTATTAAATAATGAGACTGATGTTAACACATTTTATTATAATTTTATACATAATCACTTATTGCCACCTTCAATATACACTCCTCTATCCCTACAACGCTCCATGCGAATTTTCCATTGTTGGAAACAGAGCTGGAAGTCATCTTCTGTCAGCTCCTTCAGGACACGTGCCGCTTACTCTTTTACAGCTTCCACAGACTCAAATCTTGTCCCTTTTAATGCAGATTTCACTTTAGGGAACAGGTAGAAGATAATAACATGTGATGAAACATGGTTTTTTACTTATGATCCGGAAACGAAGCGCCAATCCATGTACTGGAAGAGCCAAACTTCACCGAGAGCCAAAAAAGCTTGAATGAGCAAGTCAAAATTTAAAGCAATGATGATTGTTTTTTTTTTTATATTCATGGGATTGTGTACCTTCACTGGATTCCCGAAGGTCAAACAATTAATCAATATTACTACCTTGAGGTACTTTCTAAACTACGTCAAAGAGTACGGAAAAAACGCTCCAAAATGTAGAAGGACAAATCATGGGTTCTCCACCAAGACAATGTGCCAGCTCATTCTGCGTTATCTGTCAAGAGGTTCCTAGCCAAGTACAGCATCTTAGTGTTAGAACATCCACCTTATTCACCAGATCTTGCACTATGTGACTTCTACTAGTTCCCTAAAGTGAAATCTGCATTAAAAGGGACAAGATTTGAGTCTGTGGAAGCTGTGAAAGAGAAAGCGGCATGTGTCCTGAAGGAGCTTACAGAAGATGACTTCCAGCACTGTTTCCAACAATGTAAAATTCGCATGGAGTGTTGTAGGGAAAGAGAAGGAGTGCATATTGAAGGTAACAATAAGTGATTTTGTATAAATTAAAAATAAAATTTTTTACAGCGTCAGTCCCGTTATTTAATAGCCACACCTCGTATAGTCAGACCATGTGGTGAATGAAATGAAAGAGTCATTTCCAGGGTGGAAGTACATGCTTTTCATAGGGCCTGGCCTGCTAATAAGCACACTTTTTCACTCAGTGAGGAATGCATGGTAAACCACTACCTCCTCGTTTAACATAGTAATGCCTCTAGATTTTCAAACCAGCCTTTCGGCTGATGACCTAAACAAAAAGAAGTCCTACTGATATTGCTACTTGTATAACATTTTAAATTTTAACAATGGCAGCTAGAAACAATGTTAAGTAACATTTATCTAAGATAAGGAGACTTTCAAGTGAATAAACGGCTTTCTAGACATTCTAATGACATCCACATACTATCACAAAAACTACATGCTTTCATCATCTTAAAACCTTATATTCAAGAAGCTTCCAGTTAAATTAACTTACAGCCATTATAGTACCCAGGAAAATCAAAAATTTAACTAAAAACTGAAGTAACAAACAATGCCTCAGAACAGACACAAAATATTTAGAAGGTATGGTTTAACAGTACAGTGGTTTAAAATCACATTTTAATTATGCTCCATCTAAATTTATATTCAAACATAATAAGGTTATACAAAACTGTAAACCAGATTTGCTCTTCATGTAAATTTCATAACCTTGTCACAGACCACTTTGTACTTCATGTCACGTGACCCCTTAACTTAAAATCCACAGAAAACATTGGATAAACTTCTTATGTTGTTTTGTACAAATGACCAAGGAATTCCCTTCACCTATAAAACATGAAAATCATGCACTGCATAAAAAAATACTTTACCATATAGGGCAATCAAATATCTTCTGTAAAGATGAAACAGATCTTGATAATACGTTGATGTTATCTAAAAGTTTTACAGACACCATTTTAATTACTTATTTTTGACACAAAAAAATAATAATTTCACATCGTATTTTAATAATTAATTAATGTAACAGTACCAAAATAAAATGAACACACCAGTACTTTGAGGTTAGCAATATAAATACAGAATAAAATAATTGTCTTTACAAAATAATAAACACACGAGTGATAAATAAAAATTATGTTTTGTAGGCAATGATTTAACACAGAATTATGTCAATTACAACAAGATTATGTATTCACAGAGTTCAGAAACATGCAATAACACCAAAACACAGTGAAGGAATCGGCGCCAAATTCCCGCTGCGCGGTTAAATAAACTGTTCCTCAGCCGATTGCTGCATTATGGGTAATGCGCCATCTTGCTTGACGTCAGGAAGGTTGCTATGTGACGTAAGGTTCGTGTTTTCTCGCAAGCGAGAGAGTAAATGCGATTGGATCCGACTGTTGCCGAACGGGTCAATGTCTGAAGCATCTGAAATTTCGTTGGTGATGTGAATAATGGGTGTTTTACGTGGGTTTTTGTATACTTATATGTTTGTTAAATCGGATATTTAAAGTAATTTAATAGTGTGTGTTGTAATTTAATGGAGTGTTTTAATAATATACGTGAATTCATGAAGTTCGAACGCTGTGAAACTGATTTGTAGGAAGGACCTACACAGGCAGGCCTACCAGCCCCTTCATATTTCGTGTGCAAGGGTGTTAGCAAGAAATGTGATAAATCTATGAAGTTAATGAACTCATATGAATTAAAACAGCGCAGATAGAAATGAGTGGACGTCCCAGAACAACGTCCTTTGCAGAGGGTAACAAGCAACCTCCCAATCCTCCGTTAGGGGGCATGAAAATAAGTAGTAAGTGCAGTTACTTAGCAGAGCTCAAGTAGAAATGACGTTGGTTAGGCTTAAAAAAGTGTTCAAACATGGCTGCTATCAGCTTACATTTTGCTTTAAAAATGAAATTATTTGATGTAAAAGAAGTATATTTGATTATGTATATTGACCCACTTATATCCCTTCATATAGGCTACCATTAATTGCTCTAATTGGAAATTACGTTGTTAGCTTCTCCACTTGCCCTACCTGCTTAACCTTTCATTTCAGTCTAATGGTTTTAGCACATAACCTAAACTATTGATCTATATCGTGTATTGTAATACTTTTTATGAATGTTACATGAAGGTTGTAATAAGTACATTACTTTTATGATAAGATATGATTTATATTAATATTATGATCATTTATTGTAACCCGCTTCTGTTAATCTAATGAGAAAATCGGTGTTCTGTTTAGTACAAAGTCGTAGTAAATCTCTAGGTTCCTGCCGATATATATTCAGTTCCATATCTATTATAATTTCGTTAAATCCACTCATATTATTTCAATATTGGTAGCCTTCATAAATTGTTTAATTTCTTCTTTTACATTGCTAAATAAATATGGGTTTTCTGCATGATTATCAATAAGCTCAAAGTAATTTAATTCCATTGTGTGTTTTTTCCAATTTATTTTGTGTGATTTTGAAATAACAATTAGCCAATTTATTTTTTATTTCTGCTCTGCTGATAACAGCCTGAATAACCAATTGGTAGGCTTTTCAAATACTAATTCATTCCCATTTATGCTTTTGTTTCTTTTTAATGCACATTATTTTTATGTTTACTATCATTCATCTTTATTTTTACTAATATAGATTTATTTTTTACAAATATATGTTGTTTTCTATCTTGTTTTTTTTATTAACTTTTGTTACATGTTTCATTTTCAGCCATGGTTAAGTTAGGTTATTATAGGGTATACTAACAGTAAATTAGGTTAGTTATTTTAACATTTATTTATTGTTAACTACTATTATTAACCTTGTACATATGTGAGCAAATTTATAATTTATTTCTACCCTGTTTACATATAAATGTAAATGAAATTCTAAATTCATTTTACAGATCTATATAGGCTAGTATTGTCTAATAACAGACGTAATATTTTGAAATATTTTTCATCCTAAACGTGAAGCAAAATGACAAAAATTTTGCCTTGTATTATTTACTTAACCTGTATGTGTATGCATAAGTGTTCTTTATTGAATTATAAATTTTTAGTAAAGAATATATTTTCAAATAGTTTGGTTATAGAATTTTGTACTCAATTGAATTCGTGTAGTTTTTTCTTATTTGTTAGTATCGAAATTGCAGTGTCTTTTGGTATTTTTCCTTAAGTTAGGAAGTGTTGTGACAGACTAAAAATTTGTTGTTTGTTGAATGGGAGTCTGAAATTCAAAATGTAATTTTTTATTACCATTTTGAATTATTAGTTAAATATTTTGAATTATTAGTTTGTAAAATATTAACGATGACTAGGAAAATTTGGCTTGACTAAAATTAGATTCTTGTGTGTTAGGTTTGTTTAATTTTGACAAGCTGTTAAAGTAATTTTTTGTTAATAAATCCATGTTAAAATTTTGGGTGTTTTGAGTTTGTTAATTTTTGAAATTCGTGTACTTTTCTCTAGGTTTGGATAGTTTTGTTTGTTATCTTTTGTCAGGTTGAGTTATCTATTTGCTTTGAAATTAATATTTTTATGAATAATCTGATATATGAAGTAGTAAAAGTTAATTATCGTAGGAGCAAAAAAATTTAATTTTTTATTGATATGGACAAAAACGTTTCAGTTATTAAAATCTGAATTAATAAAACATTGATTCGATTGCATAAACTCAATCTGTATGGTTAAGTTATGTGTAAGTTTAAAGTCAGAAACATGTCAATTATTTTTCTAAAAAACAGTGTTATCCATTTGGTATATTGATGGTTGAATTTTAATGAAAAACATATCTCACGACCAACTCTGAGATTAAACTTTGATCCAACAAAAAACCTATAAAATCTTAAGAACTTGGCACACGATTCTTCTGTAATCTCTACAGTTCTGTACGAGTTAAAATAATGCAGACTAGTGTCTAATAAAAAGAAAATCAGTTTATTTAATAAATGGAAAAGTCACAATCTTATATTTGTTCCCTCATTAATTAATATTTTATCTTCACCTTTAATTGTTACAATGAAGAGACTTAATGACTTTTACTCAGTATTAGTATCGTAAAATAACCATGAGTGTTAGGATATGAATGATATAATTACTTTATAAAAAATGAGCTTGGTCAGGTTTTGGCGATGATTAGGGC
Organism: Catonia carolina; assembly: GCA_035578175.1. Lineage (NCBI taxonomy): Eukaryota > Metazoa > Arthropoda > Insecta > Hemiptera > Achilidae > Catonia > Catonia carolina. The sequence continues at coordinate 63,140,227 of JAQMRL010000006.1, forward strand.
CTATAAAGATCATAAGGAAAAAAATTTTTATTTTCACTGTTATTATTTTAAATTATTAACTATTTTTTTTAACAAATTATAATGCAATTGGAACTACCTTCTGTGAAATTTAAAAAAACTATTTACATCTATGAATAAATTTTTAATATGCATCCCAGTTTTCACTTTATTTTCTTATACTTACATGTTTTAGTGAATCCACTATCATCAGAGTATACAAACCATCAAAAATTTGAACTCAATTATTATTTTAACCTATTATTTTTTTACAAGTGACCAAAATATATGGCGTCTTGTATAGTTGATTTCACATTCAGAATGCAGTATGGAAAGTCCATAAGCAATGTATTTCAAATGGGAGTTTAAACGCTACTACACTAAGTAAAAATATTGACTACACCACAACACGTTTTCATTTACAAACTCCAATTGAATAACGTAATACGAAAACATACTTAATATATGTATTGTTTTAAAGATCAGGTACCGACAATTATTATAGTAATGAAATTGTTTATCAATTTGTCTTTTGTAATTATTTTAAAGTAAAGAATAGTTTTTATTGTTCAAATCTTCGTAGATAATTACAAAAAAAAACAATTATTTCTTGTTTAAAACCCCCTCTTTTTCCGTCGAGGTTAAAAATAGACTACGTTTGGTATATTCACAGGTGTCAAAATGATTCAGAGATTCTCAGAATACAAAATGCGACCCTTTGTATATCTTTGAACTGTTTTCAAACTCATTTATTAGTTCTGATTCCATCCAATATACACCTTATGCATCAAATTACTGACAAAATTCTATATTTTATACCAAAATAATAAAACACGTATGTTGTCATTGACAGAACACAGTTATATGTTGTGAAACACACAAAAAATGTGATGAGATTTAAACGTCCAACTTTGTATCAGCCTATCTTATCTAAATATCAGGGTATACTAATAAAATTTATAACGTAATAAAATACAATTCTTTTGGAAGCAAAAGTAATTTTTTAAGAATTTTCTTTTATTAAAAATGACCTTGTTCGAGCGTGGTAAGCGAAACTAAAATATTTTTGTCAGTGACAATTAGATGGTGTCGCTGGAGGAGAGTTGTTGTTTTGGCCGTGCCTGATGTTTTCCGTACGCCTGATAACACAACAGGTTCTCTAAGAGCTGTACTGCATTCTGAACGTAGAGTATAGATGGGTTTTAAACTATAATTGTGGTAATTTTTATTTTATCAAACATCCTATGTAGGATTTTTAAACAGCCGTATTATTTAAAATTGAAATATATATTTCTAACCACCAGAATACGGTAACATAAAACACTTACCAATGTTTATAGCGCTTATCTACCATGGTAGGAGCAGGAAGTTTTAAATTTTGACGTAAAATAAATTTTAATTTACTGAAGATGTGTACAAGATACACGAAAGCGCTATAAACATTGGTAAGTGTTTTATGTTACCGTATTCTGGTGGTTAGAAATATATATTTCAATTGTGGTAATATCTATATTCTGATGATGTTATACCCACCAAAACATGTAAGTGTTTGAGAGTACATGTCAGTGAACAAATTGAATTTTTTCGGTTGGATTAAAATATACTTAGATAAATTTGTTATCAAGCTCGTAATACTCAAAAATTTTGAAAAATTTGTATTTTTTATAATTATTTAAAGTTATTAGTTAGCATCAAAGCAGTAGAATCCATATTAATATTATGTTTTTTATGTATATATAAAAAAACTTTGTTATTTACCTTATACTGCTTTCGAAATCCTTCTTTTGATTCAAACCATTGACAAAGGAAGATGCAATTTTCATAAAACATTTCCAGAACTGGTATTACCATTACCTGAAGAAGCGGTGCGCACCGCGAAAGTACTCGTAAGAAGGATTTTAAAAGCAGTATAAGATAAATTACAAAGTTTTTTATATATACATAAAAAACATAATATTAATTTGTATTTTTTGTTGTTATTTCCATGGGCAATAAAATATTTCAGTTTGAATTAGTGTTAATTTGTATAGTCTCTCTTGAAATACTATCTGAGTAATTATATAAATGGATATTTCTCTGTGAATTCTTGCAAGGTAATCAGGTTTATTCATGGAATATGCTGAGATATATCTAAGATTATATATTTTTTTTATTTAGGTTTGAATATGAAGTATAAAATATATTTTCATTTTTTAGTAGTTACAGACTTGTGGAAGTAGGATACATGATTACGTCATGTATTATTTCACTTTACTTGTTGTTGTTTAACCTGTAATTCCCATATCATGAGGGCATATTTCATGTAAATAATGTAAAATTAGTATGTCAATGTCATTAATTTTGTGTCACCGATAGCAAACGTTACATGAATTTTATCAGGAAGTAGCGCTATTTATTATTGATTAATGATAAAATTACAAAAAGTAATTGTCTGCAAATGTAACCATATTTTACGTTGTTCATATTGTTTTATTCTGCCTGAAAGTATTAAGTTTAGGTTATATTGATTATTTTAGGTGATTGTTAGATTGCTATAAAGGCGCATTTACTTGTGCAATGATTTGCTGGCGCCAGTATTGAATGCCAGTTTAATTTGCATGCCAGGAGAGGTTTATACATGGAAAACTATTTGTCGCACCAGTTCCATTTTATTTTGCTGTTTGAGTAGTATAAAGTTTGTAAAAGCTTGCAGAACAGTGATTTGTTACGTTGGTATTGATAGTTTGGAGGTCTGTTTTTATAAGACGCACAGTGTACGTCCCACAAATAAAGAAGTTCTTCATTTTTTCCAAAATTTTAATGGTTTCATCTCTACTCCACTTCTTATTTTTCAAAATTAAGCTCATTTTAGTTACTGTTCAAAGGTACAGCAAAATAAAAACCTATCCATTTGAAAATATATAATAATAGATGATGAATGATAGTGAAAATCAATTTGAAATTAAACCACCTTCTGTATGCCAATAGCCTACTGGCGAGGTGATGGTTAGCACGGACTGGCACTCAAGAATTACTACCAGGAATTTTTGATAAGACTAAACCCAATAACACCTACACTTACGAATTGGTCACATTAAACTAATACACAGTGACCTCATGCCTCATGACAAAACAAGAACTTAATAAATCTAGACACTGCAACACAAAAATTAATTATATAACTCATCCTTGTAAAATTCCCTACCTTGAACATTATATGAAGACAATTTTACTTACCGGACACTTAAAGAAATTGTGTTAATGACACACTACACAAAATCACTAAAAATTTTAAATGTTCAAAGGCAATTTTAAAATATAAATGCAATTCAAGTAGAATACTGTAAAAAAAAATAATATATTCGTTTAATTATGGTAAACCTATTGTAGTATACCTATATTCCTTTGTTAGATTACTTGTTTTTGTTATGTAATGGGTTGCTGAAAACTAAAAATTGTTGTGTGACCGTAATAAAAGTAATTGTAAGAATAGTGTTGTTGGTTTTTGGTTCACATTTAAATTTTTTTACGTAATATATACTAATATTATAAAGACGAAGCGTGTTTTTTTTTGTGTAGGCTAATTTCCAAAACTACTTAACGGATTTTCATGATTTTTTTTTTATTTTCATGAAATATTCACAACATTTTATTTTTCAATTTTCAAAAATGAAAACCCTAAGGGCACTAATGAAGATTTTTATAAATTTGTATGCGAGTACGTATTGATTTTTGAGTAAGGGCTTTGATGAGACATTTGCAGGGAAATTATCAAAACGTTGTTGTGTGTATGTGTGCGTGCATGCGCATGCATTTGTGTAAGTTGGGGTATAACAGCAGAATGTTGGGGTCATCTAGCAGCTACACAATTTCTGTTAGTTATTTATTCTAAAAAAAATTGGTTATACATGTTTCGCATGCGAACCAGTGCGGGGTACGCTAGTTTGTTATAAAAAGGAATTTTCTACAGACTTGAATAAAATATGAATTGTCATTTTAGAATTTCTGTTCTTTCAACAATGCAGGATTTATTTTAAGACTTAGTATTTGTTTTTTTCTGAATATTTGTAATGGTTATCTACTTTAAAAACAATGTTATTTTCATTAAAAGTGATTCATTGTAGTACTTAGCAATCTATAGCTGAATAATACTACATTGGCCTTTACAGACAACATAAATTGGCGAATTGCACTTAAATTGACCGAACTACATTTTACTACGGTTTTTAAACTAATTTTATTGTAGTAGCTACCAAATTGTACATTATACAGAATTTAATCTATAGAAAGCTATAGTAAAACCTTGTAACATATCCTATTACTAGAAGTTTCCGTGCACTTTCCAAATGCGGAAATAAAATAAACCAAAAAGGAAACGCTGGGAATAATAGACTTAACAAATTAAAGAATAATTTGTTAAATTATCTATTTTAAAAAAAGAAACAAAAATTGAAGACATTTAAAGTAACTATTTCAATACGGTAGTAAAATAAAGAATAACTTTGATTATTATTTTGTATGTATTCTTATGTTTTCTCAAGACTAAGTTGGTAAAAGAACTGATTGTTATTTTAAATAGTACGCTAATGTAAAGATTTAAAATCACTACAACAATGAATAACGCTAACACACCGTTATGTCATCCTGTGATCGATGAGTCGCTCAGCCAGTGCAACATGTGTTAGTGGGGGAAAATGGCTACCAGCACAATCACAAAAATGTGTTAGTGAGTAAGATTCATTAGAAAAGTCTGTGACAAAGTTAATGTAATCGGTATTATGTTAGTAAATGTCTCTTAGTTTTCTGTGTCGATAAATTGATTATCCAAGCTCAATATCTTCAGCTGTTGAAGAGTTACGACATTTTCAAATTTTTGATTAAGAATCAATTATGTTGGTTGTTAAACTAGAACTGTGAATTATAACTTCTTATAATTTCAAGACCCTAGCCAGGAATTGAATTTGGGACCTTCTGCTTTGTAATCCAGTGTGCTAACCACTACACCATGGTGGCTAAATCAATTTTATTAGCTTGTTACTAATTGTTAAATGTAACATCGTATAAAAAAAAACTTGTAGTGGTTAAATTTATTCCTATCTATTTGCAGTTTTATCGTGAAATGCGCTTTTGAATGGATTGTATTACTTCATGCCATCTTTCTTGGCTGACGGGAGTTAATATTGTATCTTGATCATGGAGAAACTTTTTAAAGCGTTGTTTCTGAGAGTTAATTCTATCCATCCAAAGATTTGTTTGAATGTAATTTGTGTGCACCAACCTACAGATTATTTATTTTTACAATCTGTGAGGGTCATTTGTAAAATAAGGTTCCCATGATTTTTAAAAATAGACAGCTATATTTTTTATCTTAGTGTTATACATCAATTTAAAGCTTAAAACTTGCGCTATTTTTCTACATAATCGCCATTTCTGTCCAAACACTTTTGCAGATGATGCTCCAACTTTTCTATCCCCATGTTGTAGAATTCTTCCGCCAATCTTTTGAGGTATCGAGTAACCTCTTCCTAGACTTCATCATCGGTACTGAAGCGTAGGCCACCCAAGTGTTCCTTTAATTTTGGAAATAAGTGATAATCACTTAGGGGTGGGGCACAACAGTCCAGCCAAAATCTGTCAGCAGTTCTTGAGTTTGATGTGAGACATGAGGTCGAGTGTTGTCATGGAGAAGCCTCACACCACTGGACAATCTTCCTCTCCGGCGGTTCTGGATCACGCGTCTCAGTTTTCTTAATGTGTCGCAATATCTGTCAGAGTTTACTGTTGTTCCATGATGAATGTCAATAGGTGAAATCCGTTTTGCATTTAAAAAACGTATCAGCGCGAATTTCGCATCTGGCGGTAACAGCGATAGGGAACTCCATCTTTGAAGGCTGCTAGGCCGGCACTGATCGACTTAGCGAGGCAGGAGTGGTGCGGAAAAAGAGAGGGAGAGCTGATGAGTAAGACAGTGTTGCCAGATTTCTCCCAGCACATCGCATTCTGTCTCTGCAGCTTAGGGAACCTTATTTTACAAATGACCCTCATATAAATATTTTTAAAAAATGTACCGTAATTTGAAAAAAATCTTAAAACTAGCCGGAAGGGTAATTTTTTTGTTGGTTCTTTAAAACATTTGGAAAGTGGTAGAGCACCAAGGATAACGCTTATGTTGGTTCCTTAGAAATTCTAAAACTGTAGTAAATGTATTTGAACACAAAAATTTTTGAGGTGAATACATATTTTTTTAATTTTTATCAGAGTAAAGTAGATACTCGATGTTGCAGATAAACTTTACTTATCCTGTTAAGTGTTAGATTAAAAACTTGTTTTCATCTGTTTGATCAATCATAGCTTTGTTCTGTGATGAACTATATAGTCTATGTACATGCTAAAAACAAATTTTTTTGTCATGTAGGAGATCATGAAATGTCAAGATCGGTTGAAATTAGTGAGTTGGATTTTTATGTTATCGTTTTACTTTTCTTTATATTGAAAAATATCAAATCGTTGTTTTTTAGTATTATGTTCTTTGAAACAACTTCAGAAATCAGTTACTGTGAAATTTGAATTTAATTGGTGTGTGATATCAGTTCATTTCAGAGTGTACACTGTTTAAGAATTTTAGACTATGCTGTACTGAACGTGATTTTTCATTTCTGTAGAGTGGTTGTAATATTACGTACTTTTTTTAAGCGTTTAAACGCTGTCTTTAGATAATATTTGAAATTTAAACTAAATAATTTGATTTTTCATTATCTGCTGTTGTATTAGGCCGTATTGTTAATTCTAAATTAACACCACTTGTAAAAAATGTCTGTAATTGTATGTAATAATAAAAGCAAAAAATTTATTTAATTTTGAACATCTACCAAACATTCTTGTTTTAAAGATAAGATTAGATTTCAGTTCTAGTGGAAATACTTTTTATTTTATTTGTTCTTGTTTGTAATATCATTTAGGATATTTTGCTTTTTTTAAATAAATCAGTTTTGTTAAAAGTACGTCTGTGTAGTTTACGTTGTGGTTTTTAAATAATTATTCAGTTTTATTAAATTTTTATGTTCAATAAATTCCTACCAGTGTTGAGCAACAAGGATATTTTGCTTCTATTAACCACATGATCTTAACGTGGTCCGTTCTAAATTGTGAGTGTACATAACCTCTAAATTGGTAACAGATTGTTTCTTTGGAATTGTCAATTTTTAATTTCTTTTGAGTTTAACAATACTATATAGTAACTTAGTCGAAGTGAAAATTCTATGATTTAATTTATTTACAAATTTAAAAATTTTACCGTAATATATTCGACCTAAGAATAAACTAATTATGTGTTATAAGAAAAATTTGGTGTGAAATACTCGACGCGTTTCACCAACGTAAATAATGCACAATATAACTTAATTTTAATCATGAGTGAAAGACGCAAAATAAAAGTGAACCTCTGTTTGACTTAAAAATATGGAAAATCACTAATAGTTTGATGCTAGCCTAAACTGTAACAAAGGGAATAATAGAATATGTATAATTTATTAAAGGTATAGAAAATAAGAAATTCTACTACATTTATTTTTTTCAAATATTTTTCTTCTACAGAGCCTAGTTTAGCATTAATTAGTGATTTTCTGTGCTTTTATGTTCTACAGAGGTTGATTTTCATTTTTAATTGTGTGCTAATGATTAACCAAATTTTTTATTTACATTGGTAAGGGAAAGCCATGTGAGTGATTCTCACCCGATTTTTGAAAAAGGAAAGAGTATAAGATAATGTTGTATTGTAAAGCGGTATTTTACAATACCTGATAACTGCATAATACAAATATAGTACCACAAATATGACAGTATAGATAGATGAGAGAACTAACTGAAAAATGTCTTGATTTTAACAGTCACAAATATTTTATCCAAAATTTAAAAAAATTACATTATACAATATCTTATGTTATTCAAGAAGCTTTAAGCTTCTAATAATGAGGAATTTTTGAAATCAGTTAAATAGTGTGTGAGAATTTCTTGTATACATTGGACAATTAGAATTGGCACAAGCAGCTTTGGTGTTTATCTACTCCACTGTTCACCCCTCGCCATGCAACGACGGTACAGTCACAAAAGTATGCAGTCGCTACTGTACTGTGCGACTCACGCACGATCACTACGCTTTGTTTTCACTGTTGTTCTTAATAATAATCTGTCCGACATATTGATGTAACTAATATTTTGTTTTCATTTATGATTTTCTGTTTATTATGATATATTCAGACCAATTTGTTTAATTAGTTCCGTGCGTCTGTAGAGCATAGTTTAGTGAGTTTTTGCAGTTAGTTCTTGTAATTTATAATTTAAATTTTTACTGGGACAAATTAAATACATATTTTAAAATGAAATAATTATTTGTAAGTTTTTCCATTGTAATAAGGTTGTAGGCATTTGCGTACATTAAAATTAATAGACCTTGTTGAAAGAATAGGTTATGGATATACTTTATGTGGAACTGTGTGTACACGTAGCACAAGAGTTGTGCCAGTTCGAATTGTCCACAGTATACTTTTGTACAAACATTACTACAAGGGATATTTTCCCTTGTATAGGGCCAATTTTAGACTATGTAAGGTGACTTTAAGACGTTTCTGGAAGCTTTATTTGCAGCCCATATTTTCAGCATTTGCTCACCCTAAGCTTTTAACTTTCTTCTGTCCACCCAGTGTTCTTTTTTTTCGCTCTTTGTGGAAGCCTTTATAGTCTGTAATAATTTGTCTGAATTTGGTTCAGTTCATTAAATTTTCTCAGTTTATTCCAGTTTTCTTAATGTCTTTTTTGACTTCTTTAAACCATTTATCTGACACCTAAGGTCTGTTGTTTAATCTCTTAAAATTTTTTTTTGTCAACCGGTTGTCATCTATTTCATACAGGTATCTAAAATGTTAGCATACTTTTTCTAATCGTTTTCATTAATCAATTTTCCTTTGTACTTCCCTGTATTATTATAGATATCAAATTGTAAAATTGTCCCGAACGTATTCTAATTATTGTAGTTCATATTTTTGTCAACATCATAAGGATTTACAATAACTATAGTACTATTCTACATTACGTTTCAGTTTTATTTTGTTTTTGTGTGCTTGTGCGTGTATTTTGTGAAGACATTCCATCACAAGCTATATAGTAAGGATTTTACATGAAATTCTCTCTAGAAAACTCCAAAATTGATTTCATTTATTACTATTGGTTTGTCGTTTACTTTTACCAAATGACATCTGACTTTCTCCTTAATCTATTGTTAAAAACAGAAGAATTTCTTCTTGGAATTAACGAGTAAACTTATTATGTTATTGAGTTAAATGTTGCGAAAGAGAGTACGTGCTTGTTTATTATTAAATCTTATGAATTGCTTTCCTTATTAAATATGAATGAAAAGAATTTGCGTATTAACTGTCTGTATTATACTCTAACTAATTGTAAAAATTTAAAAATATTTAATTTTTCTCTGACCTGTTACTGTTGCTAATGTTAAATCGCGTTTTTATATAATTATTTTTTTTACTAATATGTTTCAGTGGATCCACCATCTTCAGAATGTATAAAATTTATTAAAAATTTGAAATCATCAGTCTTTCGTTTAAAACTACGGTAGTTATCGAATACATTGACCCTCCCAGGGGACCGCGTAGTTCCAGCCACTGTAACTGTTGGCCTTTTCTTGTAGCAAAGGTACAGTTACGGTCATGTTTTTTGCCCCTTGCAAATTAAACCACTTTAAAAGAGGTTCTTCTACGTTTTTTTTTGACTAAGTTGAAGTCTCTTCGGTTTCTCTTTACCTTCATCAAAACCGTTGTGAATGTTTTTCCTTACTTTTCCAAATTGTGGTGTGTCCAACGTTGAACTTCTTTGCAATATCTCCATTCATTCCTCTGTTTTTAAACCCCAAATAATGGACACTTTTTCCATCAGTGTAAAATGATGTAGATACATTTACATTTGTATAAATCACAAAAATAACGGACGGGTTTACACATAATATATGAACTAAACTTGAGTAAACAGGGCATTAAAACTGTAGATCAGTGCTGCATTTAAGACACAAAAAGAAAGGATAGGCCTATTAGTTATCAAACTTTTAAAGCAAACTACTGTAAATGCACCTTTAGGTTAACACTATTACAAAAAAAAACACATTGAAATTAGACAAAACTATGAGTAACACGCTGACTCATAGGTTGAGAGATAACCGGCATAGTTGAAACTTTGTAAATTTGTCACTAAAATGGATATGTAATTTTAACCAATGTAACTGCAACTTAAATGATATTATTTGATATTGCATGTTATGGCGGACCAACCTTTCCATTGAATATTAGTCATACTAACCGATAGTTCCTGCCCATAACAGATAGATGGAGTGTCAAATTATTTGCACTCAATCTGTTCGTTGCAGGGCTAAAATAAATAGTTCTTCTTCTTATCACATGGTCAGCCAATTAAATGACTTGAATCATTTAAGAACAGAAGAGGTAGAGGTGTAAAAGACACTAATCAGAGTTATCTCCTCTGAAAGTAATGAATTTCATTATACAGCCAGACCCTGTGGTGAATGAAGTGAAGGTGTCATTTGCAGAGTGGAAAATATGTGCTTTTCAGAGGGCCCGGCATGCTGATAAGCGTACTTTTTCACTTGGTGAGGAAGGCAATTGTAAACCACCTCACTCCTCGTTTTACTTAGTAAAACCTCTAGAGGTTCAAACCAGCCTTTCGGCTGATGACCTAAACAACAACCGATAGTTCATTTTATCTGATGTCACTGTATTTAATTATTCAAATTTAACGTAGATACGTCTTCTAAAAAATTTTAAAAAGTTGAGTTTTAACTTTACGTATTCTGATGGTGGATCCACCGAAACATGTCAGTAGAAAGTAGGATTATTTCAAAAAAGGTAAAGAAAAACAAGTGAATAGAAAAGTGTAAAAGTCAGTGAAAAATGTAATAATTTTACAATAGGATGAATATAGGCTGCACATTGTATTTAAAAGTTTATTTCAAATAATTCTACTTATGTATTCAGTAGAAAGCTAGAAATGTTACTTTTTCAGAAAAAATTATTTTCGTGGGTTCTTATTGAACTTCGTATCCTTTTAATTTGTAGTCCTTTTTTCTTTTTTGTTCAGCAGATCTGCATTCACCTCAGTCAGTGCTAATCTTGTTTTATCTTCCCATCAGATAAATATTTGGATAATGAAAATCAAATACATATCCTCTCCTCATTTGGTCAAGCGTTCCTTTTACTGTTCTTAAATTGGACAGATTGTAATCTACACACATAAGATTGGAAAAAAATCTTAGTTTAGCTGCAGTTTCTAATTTTGTGTGAAAAAACATCAAAGTATATTAAAAATGCCGTTACTTTTATGGTGTAATATTTTTATTCAATGCATAGTTCAGTGCTGTTTCATGATTTTGTGTTAAAAATTGTAAAGTTCTCTGTATTGAGTCATTATTCCACATTGTGGACCTAATAAAATTTTAACTGTTTTTGGATACAGCATTAAAATTGTTCTTTAACCCTACAGCCGGCAATAACATTTTTCTAGACCGGCAGAGAATTTCTAGTCACCGAATCGTAAAGAAATCATTAAAAATTTGCTATAAATCACAAACCTTTTCACGTGACAGTCAAAATAACAAGAAAACTTAAGAAAATAACATAAATACATTACTAAAAATTTAATCTAACAGCAAGGGATGCTAAAACTATTTGAAAATAATTTTTGGACAAATATTTTTCTAAAATTTCAGATGATACTACAATTTAAAACTTTCTTATGCTCTACTTTCAAAGTTCATTGTATACGAAACGTTACATTTAATGTTTATTTCAAAATAAAACCAAAAAAACGAATGTTCAAAACTGAAGAAAATATATACAAAAACATAGTATGTAAACCAAGAAATAACCAAATTCAGCTCTAGGACAGCATGGTTTCTCAACAGAGAAACACAAGCAGAATATGCGACTAAAACTATTGTACAAAACACCAACGCTGTCTGTTGATGAAATTAAAAATATAACGACGACATTGCAATGCTATGAACCAAATCCGATTTTACGGCGCGACCGGTTCAAGAAGCGGTGCGGTAACAAGTCTCAAAATCGACGATTGCCGGCTCTAGGGTAAAATAATATTTAATGTAGTTTGTGCTTGTAAATGTTAAAAAAAGTTAATACAGTTCTGTGTACCAGTTATTATAACAAAATCATTAGAATTTTAATAATAATGTGTGTTAATGTACGGGTTTACAATAGGTACACCTGTATTGGTATATAACTCGTATTCATCGTTGTTGCTATGACTTGTGACAACACAAGATACTATCATGACAGCTATTGTCATTTTATTTTTACTACTTTTCCGGTTTGAACGTATTGGAAATGTCACTTTTCGTCGACCAGCGACACGAGTAAAACAAATACGTTGTTGTTCTTTTGTTTACTGTGTTGCCATGGTAACGTGTTATCTTTCGACATATTCTAATCGTGTTAACACTGAAAAATTGTAATTGTTTTCGTTTTTAGTGAATACTTTTAGATGTACTAAGTTTTGAATTATATGCCTTTATAATATTTTGTTTTATTACTTTACCTTGCCCTATATGTATGTATAGGGAAGAAAAGTATTGTTTTCATGACGATTTTTTAAATTGAATTTCCATCGAAAATATATGTTTTCAGGCCCCCTGAACCAAAAAACATGTTTTTAGCAAGTGACTGTGAAAACACAATATCACAAGAACGGAATATCGTACAAAGTTGAAACTTAAAAATTTAAGTTAGGTTCCGCTAGGGGGACCTGACGCGAACATTTTCATCAAAGTCAGTCATAGTCGTTAATACATGTTATTTTCTCAAACACGATTCCTGCAATTTTTTTTATAAATCGTTTTAATTGCATTTATTTTTTGCTGTACAAAATTTGATTGTCTTGTCTTGTACGCTATGTCTTCTAAAATTCTTGGGGAGATTGTGTGCTCTTGTTGTGAATAATGGTTTCAACATTGTTGCCTTAATATTTATTTTAGTGCAAAAGTGTTTATATAATATTATTAAAGTTGTTGAAGTACTGCAGTTTCATCGAAATCAGTAAAAACATGGATTTTTAAAAAAAAAATCCCTTAGTATGCATTAATGACAGAAGTGTTTTTAATCAAAGTTACTGGAAATTGGAAAATCTACAACTTTTATTTCAAGAATTTTTTTCTACAGTGCATAATTTAATGTCAGTGATTTTCCGTATTTTTAAGTCGAACGGAGGTTGATTTTCATTTTGCATCATTCACTCGTATAAAAATTACGTTATGTTTTTCATATTACATTGTTTACTCTTGATTAAACATAGGTTATATTGTGTATTATTTACAATGCTAAGAGAAAGTTTCATGAGTGTTTTACACCAGTTTTTTTTTTGCTATAATTGGTTATAGTATTGTATACCATTAATGTTCTTAGAATTTTTAATTACTGTAATTTGTAACTGTGTCAATTTTGTTTTTATTTTTAAACTGTACCTTTATTCTAATAATTTATTGACCAATCTTAAAAAGTTATTAAAAGTTATAATTTTAAAGAGTTATTTAAAAAAGTTATATAATTTTGGTGATTCAGAATGGAATAACTACTCAATATGGAATGTACCATTTTATTGTGGTTTATTATTGAAAACTATAAATTGCTGTTATAGTACTAAGTTTTGTCCAGGAAAGTATTCTTCCTCATTTTCTTTCCAGCTTTTTTCTTCCCATTTGTGAGTATAAGCTTTCTCTAGTTTTCTTAATTTTTCCTGGTCTGCTTCTCTTACTCGCGTTTCACTTGCACTGTATTTGATTTCAGCAATCCATTTCTGTTGCCTTCTACCTCTCTCTCTTTTACCCCTAACCATGGACATTACTACTATTCTATACTACTATTCTATGTTTTATCCATTAGTCTGGTGCTGTATCCAGCAAATCTCAATTTCAGTGTTGTCATTCGTTTCCTTCTGTTTTTGATCTGACCCGAGCGTTAGTTTTCAATCTCTAATTGAGATGTTTAATATTTGTCTTTCCATTGGGTTTTCACTTACATACCCGTGATATTCTGGGTTGCGGTCTTACAATCGATATACTGGGTGATTCAAAACTATATGGCAATCTCTTGGGATCTCATTCTGTAGCTAAAAATAAGGAAAAAAGTTCATATAAACATATGCCTGAAAACGCTTAGTTAGTGAGCTACAGCTAGTGAAAAATTTCACCTAGAACTCTGTACCCTCGGTGAAGTAAGGCCGTATAAAAATGTTAAAGGTAGTTAAAAAGATACAAATACGATTGTTTCTTATGTTTTTTAATCTGAAAAATTGAATAAAATTGGTTCCAGAGCTGCAAATGCAATACTTTCAGAGATATCTTACATAAAACACAAGAATTGGTGCAAAGAAAAAACACCTTTATTTACCATTTATGGAAGTAGTTTAACGTTAAACACAAAAATGTTATTTCTTTGCACCAATTCTTGTGTTTTATGTAAGATATCTCTGAAAGTATTGCATTTACAGCTCAGGAACCAATTTTATTCAATTTTTCAGATTAAAAAACATAAGAATTAATCGTATTTGTATCTTTGTAACTACCTTTAACATTTTTATACGGCCTTACTTCACCGAGGGTACAGAGTTCTAGGTGAAATTTTTCGCTAGCAGTAACTCGCTAACTAAGCGTTTTCAGGTATATGTTTATATGAACTTTTTTTCTTATTTTTAGCTATAGAATTAGATCCCAAGAGATTGCCGTATAGTTTTGAATCACCCGGTATAATGGATTTTGTTATAGGTGTCACCGCTTCTCCATCCCCAGTTTCTAATGTTTCCTATCTGAGGTTACATCCTCTTCTAAATTTCTAGCCGTCATGGCCTCATTCACGCCATCTCTCCAACTCCAACGTGGTTTTCATCTTCTCCTCAGTTCTGGAGGTATCCATTCTAATATTTTTCGAGGCCATCCTCTTCACATGTCCAGATCACTTTAATTGTGGTTTTTAGATTCGTTTTTTAGCAATCAAAACCTCGCTAAAGTTCAATCATATCTCAGCAGCCTCTATACAGCATTTAAATATAGTCTCTCTTTACATGTTACCAAACAGTGTTTTTTTTTTTTCTAAAAGTATGTGAGCCTTGGGAATTTTATCAAGTTGACATTCACATGAATGTAAAAAAAATCAAATTTTCCAGTTTTAAATTTAAATTTTCCTTAAAACTGTAAATATGCAAGGCATTCAGTTATTCTTAGTAATCGTATGTCTTATATATATTCAATACTTCAAAATGTACATTAATATTATGTTCAATCTGTGGAATAGTGTGATTCTGGGTATAACTTGGCAAATTAAAGATGTTCTGCTCGTTCTTTGAAACAGCGATCATGTATTTTTAACTAGTATATTTTTTTGTTTTGCATTTTGTGACAGTCATTAGTCAATCTTGTAACTGACATTTCCGAAACTACTTGGATTAGTTCAATGCCATGAGAAATTACTGTGAACATTGCTATTTTTATTTTCTCATATTTACGTAGCATTTCTTATTCGACGGAATCGTCACTGTACTTTCTATGAAGTTGGTGTGGTTTCTGTTAAAATATTATTTGCGTTGTGAAAGATTGTGTTCCATGTATTATAATTTTTTGTGTGTTGTTATATTTATAGTTTGAAATACATTGTAAATGCAGAAATTTTTCAAAGTGATTTCATCTCTTGAAGATACTGGTCATGTGACTTGTTATAACATCTTTAATTGTCGTACATTAAATGGTAAATTTTTTTTTTTTGAAAGTTTGTACAAGTTACTGACAGCTAAGGTTATGGAATGGTTTGTTTTAACTTGTGTATATTCCCTGATCTGTATTTGGGAATCGAAGCTTAGCCTTGTCACTTTTTTGTCTAATTTTTTAATCGTATGTTACAGAAATATAAAAGTATGGATGTAAAATATGTTCTTGTTCAGTTTTTTTGATGAGAGAAGTGTTCCTTTGATGGCTCGGTTTTAATTCCAATAATTTTTCATGCAGATGTTTTTGTATAAACTCATTGTAGGAAAGGTAGATTTAAAAATCTGATGTGAAACACTCACACGACTTTCTCTTGCCAATGTAAATAGTGCCCATTATAACCTATGTTTAATCATATGAAAACAGTGTAAAATGAAAAACGTACCCTAATTTGAATCATGAGTGAATGACGCAAAATAAAAAAACAACCTCTGTTTGACCAAAAACACAAAAAATTAGTAATTACCTCTAAACTAGGCTTTGTAGAGAAAAATACTTAAAATAAAAGTTGTAGGGTTTTTAATTTCCTATAACTTAGATTGAGGAAGGCAATGGTAAACCACCTCGCTCCTTGTTTTACTTAGTAAAACCTCTACAGGTTCAAACCAGCCTACAGGCTGATGACCTAAACAACAACAACAACAACTTAGATTACATACACTTTCGTCGTAAAATGTGTACTAAGACCGCAATCTTTAAAAAATTCCATTTTTACCGAATTTTGATAGGAAAAAGAACAGAAAATTACTAATTGTCGCTACACTAAGCGTTGTAGAAAAAAGTCGATTCAAATTGCCATCTGTGAAGTTATTGTTGCTCGGTAGATTACAATGAAACAGAAAATCACTAATCGTCGGTAAACTAAGCGTTGTAGAAAAAAGTCGATTCAAATTGTCTATGTCATCTGCGAAGTTATTGTTGCTCGGTAGATTACAATGGAACAGAAAATTACTAATTGTCGCTAAACTAAGCATTGTAGAAAAAAATTCAATTCAAATTGTCTTATCATATGCGAAGTTATTGTTGCTCGGTAGATTACTATGGAATAGATCACTAATTGTTGCTAAACTAAGTTTAGAAAAAAGTCAGTTCAAATTGTCTATATCTTCTGCAAAAGTTATTGTTCCTCGGTAGATTACAGTAGACCGCAACGTTGAATGGTAATTACAGATTCACGCTTTTGCAAACTGCGAAACATTTTCTGTTAAGGATTGTAATCGTTAATAGCAGCTCTTTAAAACAAAAAGTACAAGAAACAGTTTATACATACATATCAAATATGTGAAACTTGAGGCAATTCTCCTTTGAAAAACATACAAGTTTGAGAGATTATTAATTTTTGTAATCTATTAATTATTTAATAAATTTATTAAAATATGCAGTGGTGTTATAATCTGTCGTAAAACATAATTTATGGACGTGCGTGTATAGAATGAAATGTAAAATTATTAATAATATAATCGTTCAACTTTTACAAATTTGTGTTTAGTTATTAAAAAAAAAACAGTTTTAAAATAAATATTAATTCTAAATTTAAAATGATCCTGTCTGTAAAAAAAAGTGTATGAGGGATTTTGAAATTGGCACGAACTTCACACTTATAATCATGTGTGACAACCTTTGGCTAATACTTAACACGTACTAAACTCACTTTTTTATTTTAATTTTTGTATAAGTACGCTTGTTATTTAATGAATGAAAGTTACAAAAACATATTTTTTTAGAGGGCTCTGGCCTCCGTGAAAGTTTTAAGGAGGATTGTGTGGTTGTCATGTTTATTAATACTGAGATCACGTAACATCTTAATTTTTAACTTCAATGTTCGGCGCAACCCACTTGGGTGGTCTAATGGTAAAGTTGTCATCAAAGTCAGCTGTTTACCGGTTGATATGTAGAGATGAAGGTTTCTGGTTCAAATCCTAGTAAAGGTAGTTAATTTTATGTGGATTTGACCACGAGATGGTGGTTACCAATGTACTGTGATGGTTGGGGTTCAATAAATCATACTCTTTTGGGAATTGTCGGCCTGAGTCTGTACAAGAGTACACCTCACATGTCACACATCATCCTTATCTCATTGGGGCTTGGGGTTCCTTATTGTTCTTAAATTGAACAGATTACAACAAAGACACATTAGGGTTAAAATTTAAAAAAAACAAAAGTTCTGCCCAGTAATTTTCCCATTTTATTGAAAGGGTTTGTTGGTTGCCCCAATATGAGTTTTGATTTTTTTTTCAGTGTAGTTATGTTAATTTCATTGACAACTTTTGGACTTTCCTGAACTCTTTCTTCGTGAATTTTAAAGTTTTGCTGCTGTTGTGTTTTTGAAAATTACATTGAATTTAGTTATTTTTGACGTAGTGTTAAACCATTCATTCACTAATCTCCAACATTGATTTTAGCATTCATTGCAAGCTCTTGTGTACTCTGTGAATTGTATTGTAAATTTTCCAGTGTGGGAATGCTAAAAGTTTTGTGATATAGTTATGAAAAGCACAATTTAAATTAATTGTATTTTCATGATTTTTTTTACATTAGCCCAGAACCTTGGATCAAAACCATTGTGGATACACCATTCCTACGCGTTCCTCCTCCACTATCTATACTCCTGATAAGTCTTCAAGACACTCCGTTTGAAGTATTGTGTCTTCTACAAACCTGAGATTGTTAATTTGGTTGTTTTTCACCTTGACGCCTGTCGTTTTGTCTGCGTATGTTTCTTGTATTAAAGTTTATATCTTCCCTTTTTAATCTGTTTTATAACTTTGATGTTCTTTTTTTTCTCTTGCCCTCTATGTGGGAAAGTATTGTTTTCATGTAGATGTTTTACCAGAAATACATGTTTTCATGGACCCTGAATCCAAGAAGCATTTTTTTATGATTGGTCTGTGTGTGTGAACAAAATATCTCAAGAACGGAATACGGTATGAAGTTTATAACTTAAAATTAAGTATCGCAAGAGAGGACCCAATAAAAACATTTTCACAGAGATCGGTCAATCGGAAATGGTAGTTTATTCATGAGATTTTCTCAAAAATTGCTCTTATGATTTACCGCATTTTGTTGTATGCTGTACAAGATACGGTTAGAGGCATGTCTACTGAAATGATTGGTGAGGGGCGGTGTTTTCTTGTGGTAAAGAATGAATTTTAATATGCATTTTATGGTAAAAGCATATATAATCAAAGTTGTAGAAATATAAAAACCAGACAACTTTTTTTATTTCTAACACTTTTTTACAAGTTCTTCGCCAGGAACCACTTTCTAATATTCTAAATCCGAATAAAAATTACTACTGTCACTAGGATTTGAACACGAAACCTTCGTCTTCGAAAATCAGCTGTAGTTGACTCACGGTGACAACTTAACCACTTGGCTAACCACATTTTAAAAACGTATAAATTATAGCATGAATGTCTTGTCTTGGACGTTCCCTTGAGCCTTGAGGTGTGCAAAAAGAATTCTAAATTACTCCCACTATTTTACATTATGTATTTTCATTGTTGTGTAGAATCCATCTAGCCTCGAACAAAGGTCCTGTTTCAGTGTGCATCTTTCAGCCAAGTCCAAAAACCGGCGACCTGGATGTCGTACTAAAATTAAAATTTAGTGTTGCTTAAATATTAGCCAGAAAGTGAGTGCAGATTGGTCTTGTTATTTTTGTTTTCTATTAAAAATGTGGAATGCGGAAAAACAAATGGCTTTTTTATAGTTTATTTAAAGTTGCATCAACAGCTGCTTAGTCATTACAGACTGCTGTCGGTTTTGGTACTGTAATGGTCTGTTAACGTTTAAAATTTCTAGACCCATGCCGGGAATTGAACCCGAGACTGTCCGCTTTGTAGGCTACCGCGCTAGTCACTATGCCATGGAGATGGTCATACCAATGTTTTAAAAAATTCCCTTAATTTTTTTTTGTTTTGTTAATAAAATATTTTAGTAGATCAAACTAGATTTAAGCTGATTAAAAAGTATTTCGTTTGATCCATGATATTGTAGATATAAACAGTCCAGGAATTATTGGTGGTTTATAATTTTCTCTCGGCCAACTGTGAAATAATTATTCGTTATGAAAGGATATTTAGCATGAAAATAGAAATACTGATGAGCCATTAGCAGTCTTTGTTCAAACTCTGTGTGTTACAATTATTGTAATGTAAATTTAAATTCTTATGTATGTTTAGAGGTCAACTTAATGGTCTGGTGTTTGTTCTAAGACATCCCTAAATTTGTAGACGTTTCTTTTAATTTTTTCACCATATGTGTTTTATCTGAAGATTACAATTCAAAGTATTATTTATCTTATTGTAGCACATTGTGGGGAAATTAAAGCGATGTCTAAAAAATGGTTTACTATTTAAAAAAATTGAATTATTGTTTTTTTCCACAGTGTTGGTGTATGGTCGCCGATGTTTGTTTTATTTTATTTTTTAAAGAATAGTTTCGAGTTAAGCTGTACTAGATTTTATTTTTGAAATGGAAATTTGTGCAAAACTGGAACACCCATACATCCCTCTTGACAGGTTTATTATAAACAATCATCGGTTGGTCTGGCGATGTTGATGCGCGCGCGCTCTGTCGGAGGTGTGGCAATATAAAACAACCCGTCAAACTACGCTTGACTTGTGTCTCCGCGTAGTGGTGGAATTAGAAATTACTAAGCCGCTTTGTATACTACTCATTTGTACACCCTGTTATGTAGCCAACACGCAGGAGGCTTCCACTATCGTGTAACATAATTTTGCATTACGAACAACATTTCGCTTTTTCCGATCGAAATTGAATTTTATTGTACATAATCTTTAATTTTGAATTTTAATTCGTTGGCTCGAAATCCTTTTTTACTTTCTCTTGCCTATATGAATATATAGGAAGGAAAGTATTGTTTTCATGTCGATTTTAAGAAATCGAGTTTTCACCGGATCTATACGTTTTCAAACCCCCTGAACCCAAAAAACATGTTTTTAGCGATTGGTCTGTGTGTGTGTGTGTGTGTATATATACAAAATATCTCAAGAACGGAACATCGTACGAACTTGAAACTTAAGTTACTTACCTCTACCGGACCCGATACAAACATTTTCATCAAAATCGGTCAACCGGAAGTAGTAGTTTATTCGCATAATTTTTCACTTTTTGCGATTTTCTCAAAAACTGGTCCAACGATTTTTTTTTAATTTCCTCAATTACTTAATTTTTTATGCTCTACAAGATAGGGTAGGCGCCTTGTTTGCTGAAATTCTTGGTCAGGGTGTTTTCACGTAAAAAAATTGTTTTTTTAAGATTGCGGCTTTAATATGCAGTTTACCGCAAAAATGTATATAATAAAAGTTGTAGAAAATTTAAAATACTAGCTACATCTTTTATTTCAAACATTTTTTTGTATAAAGCTTAGTTTAGCGGTAATTAGCGATTTTCTGTTTTTTCTCACGAAAACGTGTGAAAAATCTATTTTTTTAAGATTTCGGCCTTAGCATTTTACGACAAAAGTGTATATAATTAATTTTATAGGAAATAAAAGATCTACAACTTTTATTTAAAGCATTTTCTCTATAGAGCCTAGTTTAGCGTGAAAGAGTGATTTTCCGTATTTTTAAGCCAAACAGGTCGATTTTCATTTTCCGTCTTTCACTCATGATTAAAATAAGGTTATGTTTTTTGAGTTTAGTTTTTTGTTTATTACTAATGTTAGGTTATATTGGTCATTATTTGAATTGGCAATAGAAAGTTGTATGAGTGTTTATTTATTTAACGTCGCATCAACTGCTGTGGTCATTAGCGACGACGTTGGGGTGTAACTGTGTGTAATGAGGATGAAATGATTTTTTGTAACGTATGAAAATATGCCATGCCTGAGTGGGATTCGAACCCAGGACCGCTGATGAGAGGCGAGCACGTTACCAACTACGCCAATGCAGTTGGATTGGCGCAGATTTTTTTTATTAAACAACCTTTTCTATTTTTTTGTTTATACAATATTTTTTCCATCAAATCAGTTCTGGCGAATAAATTAATTTAATTTTTTATTATAATTTATGTATCATTTCTTTAATAATTTCTGTTGATTATTATTGATCCACCGGTTTTGTCTAACGGTAAATTCGTCGTCACGAGTCAAATGATTTTCGGAGACGAATGTTCCGTGGTTCAAATCCTAGCACTGTATAGTTAACGGATTTGAATACTAGGCAGTAGTTACCGGTGTACTTTGATGGTTGAGTTTCAATTACCCATACTTTCGGGATAATAGTCGGCCTGAGTCTGTACATGACGATATCTCATTTACACGTCGTACGTATTAATCGTCATTTCATTATGTCGTGGGATTTCGTATTGTTCTTAAATAGAACAGATTGCAATCGTACACAAATTAGGGATTAATCTTAATTATACGAGTAATAATTTATTTTATACGAGTAAAATTCTCTAAATTTCACGATCACATACACAGCTGAAATTCGGCAGATCTGTAACTTGGGGGTTGAACAGGAAAACTAAAGCATTTAAATTTCGATGAACCTCCCTCCCACGAAGCAGTAAAAAGGAGTGAG
Organism: Catonia carolina; assembly: GCA_035578175.1. Classification (NCBI taxonomy): domain Eukaryota; kingdom Metazoa; phylum Arthropoda; class Insecta; order Hemiptera; family Achilidae; genus Catonia; species Catonia carolina. The sequence continues at coordinate 63,162,598 of JAQMRL010000006.1, forward strand.
AGACCCTAAAACAATAAATGATATTTTTGTACCTTCCCGTAGTTCTGAAAATTGGCATGCGTATTCTACAAGTAGTACGACCTTGTAAGGGGAATAGCTTAACCACTCGAAAATAATAAATTTTTCTCCATTTGGAAAATCGGAATTATTAAGCTAGGTACTCTTTAGTGGTGTCCCCATCCCCCTTACATTCCTTAAAAAAAATCTGGTGTGAAACACTCACACAACTTTCTCTTGCCAATGCAAATAATTAATAATAAACCTAACATTATTAATAAAATATTAGAAATAAACAAAAACTAACCTCAAAAACATAACCTTATTTTAATCATGAGTGAATGACGCAAAATGACAATCGAACTCAGTTTGGCTTAAAAATACGGAAAATCACGCTTTCACGCTAAACTAGGCTCTGTAGAGAAAAATGCTCTAAACAAAAGTTGTAGATCTTTTAATTTTCTATAAATTTAATTATATACACTTTTGTCGTAAAATGCATACTAAGACCGAAATGTTAAAAAAATCGATTTTTCTCACGTTTTCGTGAGAAAAAAAAAACAGAAAATCGCAAATTACCGCTAAACTAAGCGTTATACAAAAAAATGTTTGAAATAAAAGTTGTAGAATTTTACATTCTCTACAACTTTTATTTCAAACATTTTTTAAAAAAAATCGTAGGACTAGTTTTTGAGAAAATCGCAAAAAAGTGAAAAATTATACGAATAAACTACTACTTCCGGTTGACCGATTTTGATGAAAATGTTCGTGTCGGGTCCGGTAGTGATATGTAACTTAAGTTTCAAGTTTCAAGTTCGTACGATGTTCCGTTCTTGAGATATTCTGTTCACACACACACACAGACCAATCGCTAAAAACATGTTTTTTGGGTTCAGGGGGTCTGAAAACGTATAGATCCGGTGAAAACTCGATTTCGAAAAATCGACATGAAAACAATACTTTCCTTCCTATATATTCATATAGGCAAGAGAAAGTAAAAATAAATAGGAACTTCGTAACTTTCAGGGACCACAATGCTAATTCTATTTTTATATGATTGACAGTGTGTAACGATTCAATTTGGGATCTTCTGAGGGCTTTATTAAATCGAGTATTTTGAAAATGATGTAAGAAGTATTATACATTAAGAGAAGTTACTTATAAATTTCATACAATGATATTAAATTATTATAAATAAAAATATGGTGTGAAACACACACACAACTTTCTCTTGCTAATGCAAATAATGAACAATATAATCTAACATTAGTAATAAAACAACAAAAAACTAACCTCAATAAACATGACCTTATTTTAATCATGAGTGAAAGACGCAAAATGAAAATCACCTCAGTGTGGCTTAAAAATACGGAAAATCACTGTTTCACGCTAAATTAGGCACTATAGAGAAAAGCGCTCGAAATAAAAGTTGTAGGTCTCTTAATTTCCTATAAATTTGATTATACTTTTTTGTCGTAAAAGTATAATAAGGCTAAAATCTTTAAAAAATCGATTTTTTTACAAGTTTTCGTGAGAAAAAAACAAAAAATCGCTAATTACCGCTAAACTATGCGTTACACTAAAAAACTTCGAAATAAACGTTGTAGGATTTTAAATTCTCTACAACTTTTACTTGATACATTTAAAGTTGGGGTCTTCCCAACTTTAAATAGAAACCAAAATGTATAATCGGAAACGTTCCTGATATTTTGCCCGAAACAGGCAGGTGGAGTGTTAAATTATTTGCAATAAATCTGCCAGTTTCAGGGCCACAAAAATAGTTCTCTCTCTTATCACACGATCAGCCAATTATACGACTGGAGCATTTAAGAACAGAAGAGTCAGAGGTGTAAAAGACACTAATAACTGTTATCTCATCTGAGAGTTATAAATTTCATTTCATTTTAACAGACCCTGCGTTGAATTAAGTAAAGGTGTCATTTGCAAGGAGAAAAGTAGATGCTTTTTAGAGGGCCTGGCATGCTGATAAGCATACTTTTCCACTCAGGGAGGAATGCAATTCTGAACCGCCTAGATTCAATTGTAAAGCCTATATAGATTCAAACAAGCCTTTCGGTTGATGAACTAAACAAATTAGTGCTTCAATTAGATACATTTATAATTATTTAAAGCTTTTTTTTATGCAAATGACGCAAAAGAGCGAGAAGTTTTTACCAACTTCGTACTTCATATTTTAAGTGGCATCAATAGATTGGTACTGCGGCTAAAGGTAAAGAAAACAGCTTCACAAGATACCGTGGACTTGATTCTATCCGGAAATTAAACTCTGATTCATCCATTTTCTAATTCTAGCGAACGTAATTTTCAACCTTAGTAAAGATAAGTTTACATTTTTTCACAAGTAAAATCGGACCACGAGAAAAAGCGCTTATAAACAAACCAAGACGTAAACTAAAAATATTCCTGTTTAGCTATTAACAATAAATATTACGTAACCAAAATTTTTAGAGATAATTGTTTTCTCCCGTAGGTACATATTTATATTTACGATTTTTTGCATATAAATAGGTATATTGATAGGTGTATTAAGTAAGTTTAAAAAGTAAAACAAACAATATCCTAGCTGAGAATCAAGCGTTTGGATCCTTGGGTTTCGCAGTTCAGCGTTCCAACCATTACGGTATTAATTTTTTATGTTCGTTATAAAAACAGTTCCCTAACTGTAAACTTCATATGTATAAGAGAAAAGAAACAAAGGAGCTAAAAAATACACCACAGTGTTAAAAAAACGACTTTAAGATTACGAAATCCATTTGACACTAAACATAAACCAAAGCACAATGGCGGACACAAAATGAGGAAATATAGATCTGGACTAAATAATAACCTCCATCAGAATACTTAGTTATTTATTACAATCTAAAAATAACTAACAGAATCCTTTATATTTATAACAAATGTATTCAGAATATAATTAAATACGAAAGCATTTGCATTATAAAGAATGCTTGAAAATATTTTTACACAAGATAACCGATGAAAATTTATAATATATGTCAACAACAAAAACGACAGGAAATACTTTAATAAGATTTATTATAGGTCGTATTAACTGCTCCGACATTGGCAACTAACAATGAATTACAGTAATGATATTTGATTTAAACGGGTTAAATTTTCCAGGGACCCACCGGGTTGGTCTAGAGGTAAAGTCGTCGCCAAAATCAGCTGTTTAACAGCTGCTTTTCGGAGACGAAGGTTCCTGGTTCAAATCCTAGTAAAGGTAGTTACTTTTATACGGATTTGAATACTAGACAGTGGTTACCGGTGTACTTTGAAGGTTGGGGTTTAATTAACCATACTCTCAGGAATGGTCGGCCTGGGTCTGTACAAGACTACACCTCATTTACATGTCAAACACATCATATTCATCTCATTGGGTCATGGGGTTGCTTATTGCTCTGAATTGAACAGATTGCAACGTACACAAATTAGGAAAAAAAAAATTCCAGACCCTGGATAGGAATCAAATCCAAGACCGGTGCAATCTAACGAATTAAACCAAAGCGGCCAAATTCAGATTTGAACGAGCGATTTTAATTAAATTTTTACTTTCTCTTGCCTATATGAATAGTATATTCATGACGTGAAAACAATACAATAGTATATTGATATGAAAACAATACTTTCCTTCCAGTATGGAAGGAAAGTATTGTTTTCATGTCAATTTTTCGAAATCGAGTTTTCATCGGATCTACACGTTTTCAGACCCACTGAGCCCAAAAAACATGTTTTCAGCGATTGGTCTGTATGTGTGTGAACAAAATATCTCAAGAACGGAACATCGTACGAACTTGAAACTTAAGTTAGATACTACTACCGGACCCAACTCAAACATTTACATCAAAATCGGTCAACCGGAAGTAGTGGTTTATTCGTGTCCCACCTATGTATATACAGGATAATTCACGAAGATATGCAGAAACTTTGGGAGCCCATTGTACATGTAAAAATAATGAAAAACGTTTATATAAACATAGGTCCGGAAATGCTTCGTTACCGCGTTACGGCTAGTGAAAGATTTTATCCCGGATTTCAGCTCACCAGGTGAAATGAGGTCTTCCTGAAATTCTGGTAAGGTAGATTAAGGGGCGAATTCAATCGTTTCTTATGGCTTTTGACCTGACAAATTGAATAAAACAAGTCCCAGAACTGTAAGTTAAGTAGTTTTTGAGAAAACCAGTGTCAAATGCAAAAATGGAGTGAAAAAAAACACATTTTTTTCATCTTAGTTTTTTCGGTTAATTTTACTTTGTACTCTTATGAATAAAAATTAATTTAATCAAACATCTATTCGCTTTCTGTGTACTTAATTTACACCGGTTTGTTCAGAATAAAATTTTCTACATGTTTTATTCAAAAATTTTAACTGTTTCTTGGTGAAATAACAAAGTTATTCTTGCCCAAAGATGAAAAAAATGTGTTTTTCACTCCATTTTTTGCATTTGACACTAGTTCTCTTAAAAACTATTTAACTTACAGTTCTGGGACCTGTTTTATTCAATTTATCAGATCAAAAACCATAAGAAATGATTGAATTCATCCCTTAATCTACCTTACCAGAATTCCAGGAAGACCTCATTTCACCTGGTGAACTGAAATCCGGGCGAAACTTTCGCTAGCCGTAACTCAGAAACAAAGCATTTCCGGACCCATGTTTATATAAACTTTTTTCATTATTTTTACATGTACAATGGGCTCCCAAAGTTTCTGCATATCTTCGTGAATCATTCTGTATTATGTGTTTCCTCCATCTCGTTTAGATTGGGAATTGTAAATGCATTTTAGATGCTTTAGGAAAGAATGTGTATGTATGGATTACTATTGTTAAAAGATGGAAATAAAGTTTATTATTATGTAAAATAATGTAAGTAGTCTACTATTTGGTTCTTCGTGTATATTTTCCGTATTGTTTTAAACCTGTGATTGTGGCATAACCGTACACGACGCCATATTGATGTGATAAGGTCGGTGATAAACTATACGTCTTATCTTATATTTGAATTTGATTATTATTATTATTAACGGAACTTTATCCCTGTCCATTGGTTTCCTTTTAGTATCGTATGGAATTTATCAGTTTCAAGAACACAGTTGATTTGAGTAAATCCTTTTTCAAATTATCGTGGTATAATTTTTTTTGTGTTACGGGGTTTTCTTAAATGTTCGTTTCGGATAAAGTTGTGTGTAAATCGACGGATCTAGTTAACATGTTGACGGTTCCTCCTAAAATGGTGACGTTTCGTCCTAGTGGTGGTACTACAAAGGAAAAGGTTAAACCTAAAAATTATTGGGTTAAAGGTGATAATGAGGATGATTTGTCTTTGCCTTTGCCGTTTGAAGATGATCAGGGTATTTATTTTCTTCTTTTTTTTTTGGTAATAGTTGTAAAAAAATCTGGTGTGAAACGCCTACACAACTTTCTCTTGCTCTTGCCAATGAAAATAATTAACAATATAACCTAACATTAGTAATAAAACATTACAAATAAACAAAAAAACTAACCCCAATAAACGTAACCTAATTTTACTCACGCGTGAAAGACGCAAAATGAAAATCAACTTCAGTTTGGCTTAAAAGTACGGAACATCACTCTTTCACGCTAAAATAGGCTCCGTAGAGAAAAATGCTCAAAATAAAAGTTGTAGATTTTTTAATTTCCTATAAATTTGTTTTTATACACTTTTGTCGTAAGGCCGAAATCTTTAAAAAATCGATTTTTTTTACTCGTTTTCGTGAGAAATAAAACGGAAAATCGCTAATTACTGCTAAACTAAGCGTTGTACAAAAAAAATTGTAGGAATTTAAATTTTCTACAAATTTTATTATGTACATTTTTGCGCTAAAATGTATATTAAAGCCGCAATCTTAAAAAAAAACAATATTTTTATGTGAAAACAGCCTCTCCAAGTACGGACAAAATCGCAGTTCTATTTATATAGATTATTTGGTTATAATTTTACTTCATTTGCTAATGAACACCTTAAAGGTGTTAAGACAAATATTAGCGTTGAAGTAAAGTCTGACACGACCGGGAAAATCGGAAGCGGGACCGTTAGCGTTCGAAGCCAGTCTCTAACCAATGATGGCGGGTGTACGTCTTCTTTTGATAAAAATCTTATAAAAAAACGGTTCATTTTTCTTTTTATCTTCGGTTTTCAACGAAGTAGGCTTATTTTGTATGAATTGTTTTTGTTTGGAATTTTTGTCGATATTCCGCGATAGGCGGTGTATAATTCGTGTTTTTGTACTAGTATTAATTTCAGATTTATTGTTGGATTTAAAATTTAATAAAAATATATTTAATAAACAATTTGGTGAATTATTTAGTGTTGCTTAAGTTTAAAGTTCGTAGTTCATAAAATCTATGGTAGTTCTCATAATTCGATTAACATTAGCTTCTGAGGAAATAGTCCGTCTTCACTGAACAATAGTTTATTGTGTTCCTACCCATTATCTAAGCCTATTTGATGCGTTTATTCATAACATCCTTCTTTCCGTTCATTTTCATTGATTATTATACGTATTTGCTCTTTCACCCTATTCAGGTATTGTACAACCCCACTTGCTTACCTTAACATTCTCATCCTCTTTATATTGTTAAGAGATTGGGATTCTGATCTCCACTCCGTATTTTATCTTTATCTTTTTATCTTTAATTTTTCGTGTTTTATAAATGAATTTTCTTATATTTTCGCGTGGAGTGTCGCCATTCTACCAGTATTTTTCACGGTTTTTAAGAATATTAACGATTTCTTTATTTTTTTTCTGGTATAGGGTCAATTTTAGACCACGTGAGGTGGACGTTTCTGAAATAAAAATTTTCACCCTACAGTCTCTGCATTCGTTCACTGTAGGTTTTTCTTTTTTCTTCTGTCCACCCGGTGTTCTGTTCCGTTTTTGTTCTTCATGAAAGTCCTTAAGTCCGTAATTAGTTTTCTGAGTGTATCCTTTCTGACTTCTTTAAACTATTTATCAGACACCTTAAGTCGTCTACCGTTTACAGTCTTAAAATTATTCAAAATATGTGACAATGTTTAATAATTTTCTGAACTTTTATCGTCTTAGTTTATGAATTAATTTAGTTTTTTTATATTGAAGTTTAGTTGATTGCTTCTTCGTTTCTATTAAATGTTTACTTTATTTTTCAAAACTTGTAAAAGCTAGGACTTAATTTAGTTTTTCTTCAGTATATTTTTACTTTCCCTTATCCTATATGAAATATAAGGAAGGAAAGTATATAGGGTTTTCATCGGTTTTTTCCAATTTGTCTGTGTGTGGTTGAACAAAAAATCTTAAAGGTATGTACGAAGTTGAAACTTGAAACTTAAGTTATATACCATTAGGGGACTCGACACAAACATTTCATCAAAATCGGTTAAAAATTGAAATCGGTAAGTAGTTTATTTTTGGTTTTTTTTATATTTTGCAGTTCTAAAAACGGCTTAACATTTTCTTTAATATCGTCTCATTTACATTTGTTGTGCTCTATATAATAATTAGCGGTAATTATTAATAATGCTTGTAATAATTAGCGGTCATTTAATTTTGTAGTGAAAAAGCGTATATATAATCAAAGTTGTAGAAAATTCAAGTATCAACAACTTTTATATCAATTATTTTTGTCGACAGCCCGTAGGTTAGCGTAAATTAGTGATTTTCCGTAATTTATTAAAACCTGTAAAAATAAGGATTCAAAACTACTGAACTTTTATTATTTTACGATATAAGTAGATAAATTCAACTAAAGTTACAGAAAATTAAAAACCAACAACTTTTATTTCAAGCATATTTTTACAGTGCTTAGTTGAGCGTCTATTAGTGATTTTCCGTATTTTTAAGTTGAACATAGGTTGATTTTCATTTATCACGATTGAAATTAGGTTATAATTTTCATTATTTATATTGGTAAAAGAAAGTCGTGTGAATGTTTCATGCCAGAATTTTTTTGTTTTACGCCCAATCGTATGTATGGTAATGCATACGATGGGTTATGCAAAATAAAAATGTTTTTTTTTTAAGTCATCAGCCGAAAGGCTGGTTTGAACCTGTAGAGGTTTTACTAAGTAAAACGAGGAGTGAGGTGGTTTACCATTGCCTTCCTCACTGAGTGGAAAAGTACGCTTATCAGTATGCCGGGCCCTCTGAAAAGCACATATTTTCCACTCTGCAAATGACACTTTCTTTTCATTCACCACAGGGTCTAGCTGTATAATGAAATCCATTACTTTCAGAGGAGATAACTCTGATAAGTGTCTTTTACACCTCTACCTCTTCTGTTCTTAAATTATTCAGTCATTTAATTGGCTGACCATGTGATAAGAAACAGAACTATTTATTTTAGCCCTGCAAAAAAAAAAAAGAATAAACGCGGGATTCCTTGAGTAATAGAAGTCGATTGCCCTGATTACTAAACCAAGGGTAACGTTTACGCGGTTTAACGTACTATTTATTAGTTTTTTTTATGTAACCTTTCCGAGGATTATTCCATCACGTAGTTTCGTGTCAAATGTATCCCTTAACATGTATCCATTCCATCGATTAAATAAATTTCCTCCACTATTATGGTCGTTGTGGATATAGATAGATACCTGTTGACTATGAAGTGGAATATGGGCCTATCAGATGAATATATATATATATATATATAGTATATGTGTACAGGGATAAACCCTTTCCTTATGTCTATAACAAAAGGCCTTCCGTTCGTTGTTCAGGCTTAAACTCTCTCTCATTTCTCGCCACCCAATCTATAGCCTCAAGGCAATAACTTAACTTTAGGGACCCTCCACTCTCCCGTGATTGAACAAACAACTACCACAAACACCCACTCTATGGCGACTCTTCGTCATCTGGCTTTATCATTTTCCACCCCTTTGGTTCCAACCATCTCATCCCTACGACAAATAACTTTCAGTACCTAGATGTATTTCCACTAACAATTTCGTTGCGTTAAATTGTTTCTTTATTTCACAAGAGTATGTGGTGATTTTTGTAACCCATATTATAATTGCAGACTAGAATTCAGTTACGTATCGGTATTTTTTTAATTTTTTTTTTATTAGCAATTAAAATTGTACGATGAATCGAATGATCAACGAATTTCAAGTGATTGACGGAAAATGAAAATTAACCTCTCTAGAAATAATGCTTGAAATAAAAGTTGTAGTTTTCGTAATATTTTATAACTTTAATTACATACTCTTTGTCATAAATGCATACCAAAGCCGCAAACTTTAAAAATCCTATTTTTTAACAATTTTTTAAAATTTTCTTTGAGAAAAATACAAAATATCTCTAATTAACTAGTTTTTAAACTAGTTAAACGCTAGTTTAGTTAAACTAAGCGTTGTAGAATAAAATGTTAGAAATATAAGTTGTTAATTGAATTTTCATTATGTAAGGTTTTGCCCTAAAATACGTAAAACATTTTTTACATACCCAGAGAATTTCAGCAGATACGCCGCTTACCTTTATTTTGTAGAGCGTAAAAAACATGTTGTAAAAGAGGCTATTTTTAAAACAATATCGTTGAAGCCGTTTTTTTTAGAAAATCAAAACACATTTAAGATTGAAATGTTTATTTCGGGTCCCCTTGTTCCCTATTTTAAGTTCCGTTTCAACTTGTTAACTACTGTATTCCGTTCTTAAAATATTTTGTTCACACACAACAATCGCTAAAAAACAAGTTTTTGGGGGTTCAGGGGGCCTGAAAACTTAAAATTTCCGTTGAAAAATCGACATTAAAACAATACTTTCTTTCTCTATTTATTTCCTATATGTATTATAGGGCAAGAGAAAAGTGTTTTTTTTTTTAATTTTCGAATGCCCCTATCTCCTAATATTTTATACTGTATAATCCGCTTAATAAAATTTTCATGGGTTCGACACAAATTAGCGTCTTAAGCGGAAAATCGTCTTAGCCGAGGAGCGGCCAAGACAATCTTAAGAGTGCTTTTTAAAAAAATTATTATTGAAGGCAGAAAAGTGTTTTATGTTTTAATATTCTGCTTTATGTGAGAAAATATATTTCTAACAGTTATTAGGCCTACATATAGTTTATAAATATAAATAAATAAACGTAAAGATATATATTTTTTGAACGTCATGTTTAGTTTAAAAAAACCACAAACAAATAACACCACTAATACATACTCATGTACATAAATACTGTAACTTTTTTTTTATTCCTAATTTGTGTACGTTGCAATCTGTTCAATTCAGAACAATAAGCAACCCCATGACCCAATGAGATGAATATGATGTGTTTGACGTGTAAATGAGGTGTAGTCTTGTACAGACCCAGGCCGACCATTCCTGAGAGAGTATGGTTAATTAAACCCCAACCATCAAAGTACACCGGTAACCACTGTCTAGTATTCAAATCCGTATAAAAGTAACTACCTTTACTAGGATTTGAACCAGGAACCTTCGTCTCCGAAAATCAGCTGTTAAAACAGCTGATTTTGGCGACGACTTTACCTCTAGACCAACCCGGTGGGTCACTGTAACTAATAACGAAATTTCTCTTACTTATTTTTAAAATAGTCATCAATTGGGCGCGAATTAGGCGGGATTGAATGCGTATTAAGCGGAAACATATAATACACTTGTTTTACCTTATTAATCAAGAAAATTCATATGAAAACCGCGTTTAAAACAGAAAATCGTTTTGGCCGTGAGCGTATTAAACTGATACTAATGTAGTTAAATTTGATACAAGAACAAACAAAACTATTTTTTTCGCTTTAAAATCCATTCCCCAGATGACTTTTACGGGCAGAATTTTTTGGTTTAGGCCGCCAAAGTTACTACTAATATCAATCCTTTCTAATTTTATTCTATTTAATTAAATACTCGGAAAATATTAGCAAATTAAACGTGTATGTCGATAGGTTACGACACTTTGAACACGGTCGTTAATTGCGCCAAAATGAGTGTAATTATTTTGAACTTTATATATTCCATTCTTTCATTTGAATCGGAATTTCGTAACCGTAAATTATTTCTACCTTATTAATATTTCGTCTTGACCTTTTTGTTTTGTGTGTAGGCTGATTGAATTTATATACGCGTGTGTGTTTGTGTTGGTGTGTTGATAAACACCCATGCGTTCGTGTCTTCTTCAAAAGCTGACGTATTCGGTAGCCGTATATATATATTGAGAGGTTTCATATAGGGTTTTTTTATATAATATTGTATATTAGTGTATGTGTTCGTAAGTAAACTACTTCGGGCGTTGGTATGTTAACGTCGGAGAACACTAACTATTGATTAGTAGTGTCTATAGTTTATTAAAGATTCAACACCGTTTGCTTGCTAGTCAAGCTCTTCGTTATACTTCCATATATTGTGTCTATGTTTATCTGACACATAGTTTTATAGAAATTCAAATTTTTTAAATTTTTTACTAGTTTTATTATAATTTGTTATTCAATTTACTGTAACTAGAACAAATTACAGTTGATTGTTGTTTAGGTCATCAGCCGAAAGGTTGGTTTGAACCTGTAGAGGTTTTACTGAGTAAAACGAGGCGTGAGAAGGTTTACCATTGCCTTCCTCACTGAGTGGAAAAGTACGCTTATCAGCATGCCGGGCCCTCTGAAAAGCACATATTTTCCACTCTGCAAATGGCACCTTCACTTCATTCACCACAGGGTCTGACTGTATAATGAAATTCATTACTTTCAGAGGAGATAATTCTGATTAGTATCTTTTACACCTCTACCTCTTCTGTTCGTAAATGTTTCAGCCACATAATTAAATTGGATGTCCAAAACGGGCAGGTGGAGTGTTATTTTAATTGCACTCTATCTGTTTGGTCCAGGGCTAAAAAAATAGTTCTGTTTCTTATCACATAGTCAGCCACTTATATGACTGAACTATTTAAGAACAGAAGAGGTAGAGGTGTAAAAGACACTAGTCAGAGTTATCTCCTCTGAGAGTAATGAATTTCACTATGCAGCCAGACCCTGTGGTGAATGAAGTGAAAGTGTCATTTGCAGGGTGGAAAGTGAGTGCTTTTCGGAGGGCCTGGCATGCTGATAAGCATACTCTTTCAACTCAGTGAGGAAGGCATGGTAAACCACCTTACTCCTCGTTTTTACTTAGTAAAACCTCTAGAGGTTCAAACCAGCCTTTCGGCTGTTGACCTAAACAACAACAACAAATTAATTGGCTGACCATGTGATAAGAAGTAAACACTAACAAATCGAGTGAATTAAACACTCCACCTGCCTTGTTATGGGCAGAATTTTAAAATAAGCGGACGAAATTAAAGTTTTAGGATTGGGTTTTTTTTATTTGTTATTTAGATAGCCCTCAGGAATGTGTGGGCCAAAATTGAAAACTGTATGCATTATTTTCCCTAAAGACCTAAAAATTCACTAAGATTACGTCTTGTTGTTTAGGACGTTGTTGTTGTTTAGGTCATCAGCCAAAAGGCTGGTTTGAACCTGTAGAGGTTTTACTAAGTAAATCGAGGAGCGAGGTGGTTTACCATTGCCTTCCTCACTGAGTGGAAAAGTACACTTATCAGCATGCCAGGCCCTCTGAAAAGCATATATTTTCCACTCTGCAAATGACACTTTCACTTCATTCACCACAGGGTCTGGCTGTATAATGAAATCCATTACTTTCAGACGAGATAACTCTGATTAGTGTCACAATACACCTCTACCTCTTCTGTTCTTAAATGATTCAGTCATTTATTTGGCTGACCATATGATAAGAAACAGAACTATTTATTTTAGCCCTGCAACTAACAGATTGAGTGTAAATAATTTGACACTCCACCTGTCTGTTATGGGCAAGTTGTTTAGGTCAACAGCCGAAAGGTTGGTTTGAACCGCTAGAGGTTTTACTAAGTAAAAACGAGGAGTTAGGTGGTTTACTTTTGCCTTCCTCACTAAGTTGAAAGCGTATGCTTATTAGTATGTCAGGCCCTCCGAAAAGCATCCACCTTCCAACCTGTAAATGACACCTTCATTTCATTCACAACAGGGTCCGGCTGTATACTACAGTACTAATAATACTGTATTAATATACTAATAACACTGCAAATAGAATACTTTATTAATTTAATATTTAATAATAGGTTTATCTTAATTGTTATTAAATTGTTTGTACATTTGTATTGCCTTCTCGGCGAATAAAACAAAAACATTTTGGTTGTTCAGTGAATCTAATTTTCATGAGTATAATATGCTAAGTACTTTTTTATGTAAATGAACCGTTTAGTTATCTGGTTTCGCTTAAAAAAAATATCGCATAAATTTAGGATTTATTAAATGCCGTTTTAATTGCAGCTGTAAATCGTAATGAACCTTGCGTTTTCTTTTTTTAATTGTCGTACAGTTAGTGTGCATGTAGTTGCGTAGCAGTAAATGAAATTCGTTTGTACACCACCATCATCCCATGAGGTCGTTAAGGTCAATGAGAATTTTTTTTAGTTAATTAAAAAAAAGGTCTATTAAAAATTCTGCACAAATTAAAAGAAAGTTTTGCTTGATCATCTATTTTAAGCTTGTTGGTCCCATTTAAAGGCCAATAGATAACTTTTATCTTCCAGTTCGTACGTTTTTAGGTAATATATTTGTGCAGTTGTTTTTCGTGTTTTATCGAATATGAAGTCATGAGTTTGATGTCAGTTGTGTTAAGAAATGTTATGTACTGGATTTTTAATTATTGACGTACTCTCGAGGTTTTTGATATAGACAGCATTCGTAGTGTAGTGGTTAGCGAATAATACGACAAAGCTGAAGATCCCGATTTTGATTCCCGGCAAGCGTCAGAATATTTTAACCAGAGCTAGTTTCTAAACTAATAGTTGTAACTTTAAATCTTAAAAAAATATTTTCATGAGACTACGCGTCTCATGCATGGCTGGTGGCAGTTTTGAAACAGATTCACCTCCTTATACACAGGAGCGTCAATTATCCGAACGTTAATCATCTGACCACCATCAATCGAAAAAATACATATTTCTCACGGAGGGGCCTTTACTGCCTTACTAACAAGCCGGAATTTATTGCTGCTAAAGCATTGTTACTAAACAGAATGAGAGATATTGCTGGTATAAAAACAAGTTCAGACTTAGTTTAAAAGAAAATTCAAGTTTTTTTTGTAAAGATTACTATATTACTATGTACAAGTGTGTTTAATAATAATATTTCCTAACTGATTTTACCGTAGTTTACTTCGTTAATTTATTCTGTACTAGCATACCCCGCGCGGCTTCGCACGCGAAACATGTAAATTTTTTTTTTTTTATAAAACAGAAATTGTGTAGCTGCTAGTCGACTATCCCAAACACACACACACACACACACACACACACACAGCATTTTGATAAATTCCCCCGCAAACGTCTCTCGGTAGCCTTTAAATGTATGTACTATACTTCAATAGTAGTGCAACCAGCCCGTTAACGTAGTGGTTAGCGCAGCTGGCTTCTACGCCAGGGCCCCGGGTTCAATTCCCGGTCTGGTCTGGCATTTTCTAATCAGTAATCTTCATGTATCATCCTTCTCACAATCTGCATCACCAGCAATTGCAGATCATCCAAACGTAAAATAAAAAAAATCAACAATAGTACACACACACAACGACGTTTAATTTCCCTCGCGTACGTCTCTTGCCGTCATCAAACCCCTTCATCTACTTCAACAGCAATACGTACTCACATGTACACACACATACATGTTTATGAAAATCTTCATTAGGGCCCTTTTGACTTCTCATTTTTTAAATTTAAAAATAAAATGTTGCTGTGAATATAAATACAAATATGCTGTCAAAATTTCATGAAAATCTGTTCTGTAGTTTTGGAAATTACAAAAAAACACGCTTTGTCTTTATAATATTAGTATAGATTTTCCGATTGATATGAACTTAAGTTCATGCCTTTATCCTTTATCAATCTATTGAAAATTTTGGCTATATACATTGTTACGGTACAGTTTATCAAATTACAGTATTTAGCGAGTTTATCAGAACTGCTTTGGTCCCAATTAGTTCGGATAACTGACGCTCCATTGTATTATATTCATATTAGGCAAGAGAAATTAATTGACTTCATGTTCTCGTTTTGATTATTTACTAGAAATTTTTTTTAACAACTTTTAACTTTTATGTCAGAAGGAAAATAGTTTAAGAAGTGATTTTGAGTGAAATTCGATTCACGTGTAAGGAAAAACACACTCATCAACCAGTATGGATCTGTGGGAAGATTTTTTTTACCGATTGGGATTTTGTTTACTATCACGCAAAGTATGTGTACTTACATGTATTCGTTGCCACGATTTTGTATGTCCGCATTTGTATCGATTGTAGGTGACAAGACGTTTCCAGCTGTCAGTTGTAGTGCATTTGCTCGAATACTGTCCCATTTACATATTGATCCTGTTGTATTCTAGGTTCTCCGTGCTTCCTTCAATCGAACGTTCAACTTCAGCTACATCAATCTGACATTCTGGGTTCGTAAATGCATATAATTTTCAATTTTTTTTCCGAATTTATAAAAATTGATTTTCTATATCTTTGTAGTTCTCAATTTTACCAGAATATAATCGTAATTCGCTTACTTTGTAATCATTCAAAGTTTGTATGACTCGCTCTTTTTGGTATTAATTTATTTGAAGATGGTGTATTTTTTTACCGTCGTACTGCAATTTCTGCTTATGCAGTAGTCTGTGGAGGATTATATGTGAAAAAAATGCCAGACCTGATCGGGAATCGATCCCGGGACCCCGGCGTAGAAGCCAGCTGCTCTAACCACTACGCCAATGGGCCAGGGAAGATGGTATAAAGACAGAACATGTGGTTATTGTATAGATAGGTCATCAGCGGAAAGCCTGGTTTGAACCTCTATCTAGAGGCTTTACCAAGTAAAATGAGGAGTGAGGTGGTTTATCATTGCCTTCCTTCACCGAATGAAAAAGTATGCTTATCAGCATTCCAGCCCCTCTGAAAAGCATCTACTTTCCACCATGCAAATGACACATTCACTATCACCTCGTGGTCTGGCTGTATAATGATGAAATTCTTTACTCTCAGAGGAGATAACTCATAATTAGTATCTTTTACACCTCTACCTCTTCTGGTCTTAAAAATTTCAGTCATATGATTGGTTGACTATTTGATAAGAAACAGAAATTTTCGTTTCACTCCACTTGCCTGTTTTATGTGTTGTTGTTTATCAGCCAAAAGGCTGGTTTGAACCTGCCGAGGTTTTACTAAGTAAAACGAGAAGTGAGGTGGTTTACCTTTGCCTTCTTCACTGAATGAGGTTTTACTAAGTAAAACGAGAAGTGAGGTGGTTTACCTTTGCCTTCTTCACTGAATGGAAAAGTACGGTTATCAGCACGCCGGTCCCTCTGAAAAACACATATTTTCCACTCTGCAATGACACCTTTACGTCATTCATCACAGGGTCTGGCTGTATTATGAAATTCATTACTTTCAGAGAAGATAACTCTGATTAGTATCTTTTACACCTCTACCTCTTCTGTCCTTTAATGACTTAGTCATTTAATTGACTGACCATGCGATAAGAAACAGAACTATTATTTTTAGCCCTGCAACGAACAGATTGAGTGTAAATAATTTGACACTCCACCTGTCTGTAATGGACAGCTGTTTTATTTATATAAATATAAAAAATGTTACATTTCAAATATTTATTTATGTATTTTAAATTTATTAATTTTGTGATTGTAATTGTAATGTTTGTCTAAAAATCGTAGGACTTAACTCAGAATCGTAAGATTCTATAATTTTGTATAAAAAAGAACAAAAAGTCTCTTTCATGAGACGATGCGTCTCTTGGCTGGTGGCAATGTTTCTTAACAAAACGAGTCGGCCCGAGAAATTACATTGCGTGTTCACTAAACTCGGGTTATCCTTTCTCATAGTGGGTCATTGCAAAAGTGGGATCAAGCCAACTTGAAGAAAGCTACTCTTTAACAGGAATCTTTTTTTTTTTTATTTAACGTCCGGCTGTTCTGCAATGTTACTGCTAATGCAGGCGGTGAAAGATGAAATGATTTTTTGTAACGTATGAAAATATGCCGTGCATGAATGGGATTCGAACCTATTTAAGAGGAATCAAATGATACTACTTTTGTTTCCAATTTCCGACTTACATTTCTTGACTTCCGGGCGAAATCGGAACTTGCAACCCAATGATTTTTGTATCTACTCATTAAGAGGAATCGAATGACTTTTTTTTACCAAATTCGTACTTGGATTTCTTATTTTCCAGTTTTGGGCCACTTCAGGTCGAAACAAGAACTTCAAACCCAATCCCAGGCCCACTAACTTTTTGAGTTGATTTTTTTGTCATCAGTCTCTCGACTGGTTTTATGAAGTTCTCCAAGTTGTCCTGTCTTGCCCAAGTCGTTTCATATCTTCATAACTGTAACACCTTACATCCTTTGTAATTTTCTTTATACATTCTAATCTTTGCCTTCCCCTATAATTCACTCCCTCAATATTACCCTCCATTATTGATAGAATAATACGTGGATGTCTTAAGATATGCCCCACTAGCCTATCCCCTTCTTCTGGTAAGATGCTTCCATGTACTTCATTTTTCATCTATTCGTCTAAGAACCTGTAAATTACTTATTTTGTCCACCCGCCTAATCTTTAACATTTTCCTATAACACCTCATTTCAAAAGCTACTATCCTCTTCCTTTCTACAACCCCTATCACCCACGTTTCACTCCCGTATAATGTTACTCTCCAAACATAGTGTTCTAAGAAATTTTCCTAATCTGTTAGTCCATGTCAGTTAGTACAGTCAGTAAGCTGTTTTTCATTTCAAAGGCTTTTCTAGCTTGAGCAATTCTACTTTTGATATCACTTTTGCTTCTACCATTGTGTTGATTACGAATTCGAAAAGTTTGTATATCTTGTAGTTTCTAGCATCCGGATGTGACGGACGTAGTAATATGATAAATGACAATTTTAACAATTTCTACCAAAAAATAATACACTACTGTTTTTACTGGACGGTTAAAATAACTAATGATTGATTGTTAATAATGATTGATTGTTAATTTGGTTTTAATGAATTTCTGGGAATAAGGTTAACATTCCATGCAGAGTTTATAACAGTGCTTAGGTTACATCTGAATGTAGGTAGGCTGTTCTAATGTTATAAATGCATTAAATATGTAAAATGGAATCTGCGGTCTCTGTCAGCCACTTAATAGTTAAGCATGCCCTATATAATACTATCGATTCACGACCACTCTCGATTTGGTTATCAGTCTCTCTGTTTTGTGATAAACAAAATTATACATTCCGGTTTAGCGTTGTACCTTCCTACCTACCTATAGACTACTATTTCCAGTTCACTTTGTCGTCGTCGTCATCCCCTCCTCCCATCGACGCGACGCTGCAATATTAATCCAATTATTATCGACGCCACTATTTTGATCTCGTCCATCCCCTGGCTTTCATTTGTTATCCTCTAATGGAATTTTATTCATGCATTGTTGCCCAAATTTGCTTGCAGTAATTCTGTTCACTGTCGCTAATTAATTAATAAATTACTCTTCCGTGGTTCAGTAATCGTATGGAAAAGTTTTGCAGTTTTAGAAATTAGCACTAAATTAGGTGGTACCATTGACAGGACACTGGGCTAGAACAGAGACAGTAATGTAGTTCTACTATACTCTTATTTCACGTTCAGAATGCAGTACAGCTCTTATGAGAAGCCGTTGTGACATCATGGTACGGAAAACATCAGCCTTCCTCGCCGACACCATCCGAAGGTCACGGGCAAAAATATCTGGAGTTTCGCTTACCACGCTCTAACAAGCTCATTTTTAATCAAATTCTGAAAAAATTTTCGCTTCCTAATTTTTTATAGTTATTACGCTGTAAATGTTATTATACTCACATATTTAGATAAGAGAAAGAGGTATAACGTCTCCTCTTCGTCACAATTAAAGTCGGGGCAGGCGAGTTTTACTACCATTTTTAGACCTTTCCAAGATACTAAAGACTGTTATTCAAAGAAAATTTAACAATAAAATAAAGACAATAAAATCGATAAACAATTCCAGTACTATAATAATTTGTCGGTACCTGATCTTTAAACGATACAAATATTATATAATATATGTTTTCGTATTACGTTATTCAATAGGAGTTAGTAAATGAGAATGTTTTGTGGCGCGGAGTCGATAGTTTTAGTTAGTGTAGTAGCGCTCAAACTGCCATATGAAATATATTGCTTATGGACTTTCCGTATTGCATTCTGAACGTGAAATCAACTATAGGTAATGATAGCCCCAGTCCTTTATAGAAGTGAATCATAAGTTACCACAAAACGCCTAGAAAGTAGGATCCAAGCAGCTGGTATGAGGTTTTGTAAGAAGAGTGAAGGGTTGCTCGAGACTGGATTTAATACATGGCAAGGAAATTTCTGTTTGTCTATAACTTGATGGCCTCCCGCAGAGAGGAACAGAATCGGCCCGCTACTAGCCTTCTCAATAACACTTCATTATGTACCAATTCCAGTGTACTAGTTAGTAGTAGAACATAATGAAATGTCATTGAGAAGGCTCGTAGTGGGCCGATTTCGCTCCTCTCTGCGAAAGGCCATAAATTTATAGACAAACAGTAGATCTGAGTTGGATGTATTTAGCCTTAATGAAAAAGTAGAGGAGTAACGTAATCAATGGAGGCAACATTTAGAACTGATGCCAGAAGAGAGAATACCTTTCAAAGTGACGGAATTTGTTTCAGTTGGATGACGGGATGAGTAGGAAGTCGGGTGGGAAGACCACGAAGAGGATGGCAGTAGTCGCGAGATGTAGCCTACGGGTTGGAATATCTCGTGTTTGTGTTTAAGTACAAGATTGTTTGTGCGTTCGGAACAGGCTAACGCCTAACATCTTTGATAGAAAGAAGAAAAAGAAGATAAATTAGCTCGGATAGTCCTCTCTCTATTTCACTTGATATTTTTGTTTTCCTGATCACTGCAACCTAAGTCCTAATCCTTCTCTAAAGGATTTGTATATTTATAGTATGCGTGCTTGTTACTCGGCGAATTTTTCCCCAACTTCAAGTTAAAAATTGCAACGCAATTAACGGATCTGAAAAAAATTGAATCAAAGAAACATTTTGCTCCTTCGTTTTTGTCGGACCACAACTTTTATGAGCGATTAAATGGGACTACCGCACTCAGAGGGAGCTAGTGCGTTACAAACCACGCGGTACTCCGCTCCGAATTTATGTTGCACGTCAATTCGTCGAAAGAACTGCTGCCATAAAGCTATAGCAACAAGCAACATTGGCCTCTTATACCACAACCTCGGCACTCCTGTCTACTCTGTCAATCGCAAACTCAGAATGATCCAATAGTAGTCCTCGAGTCTTGGGTCAGCCTTTGCACCGCACACTGCAAAGACCAAACCGTATATTACTCGAAGCAAAATGTTTCATTGCTCCTGCTCCTTCCTGTGTGCGACCGGCCTTAGTGAAAATCTACTTTTAACGAAAAATATTCGTATCTGGTGTAAAACTGCTGGCCTTTATTGCTTGTCTCCAAGGGGTTGCGTGTAAATTGGCTGTGCAAATTTCTCTGCATGAATAGAGATGACCTTTTAGTTTTAAAATATGCATACATAATTCTAGAATTGTTTCATTTTGAAGGTAAATAATAATATTTATTTTTATAGGTTAGTTAACCTCGTTTTTAATCCATATTTGCAAGTGGTCTTAATTAAAATCTTTCCTGGGTATTAGTTAAAAAAAACTCATCCCAATATTATTCACAAAAATATATTTTTTAGGGTAGTTAATAATATTAATAAATATAGAGTAGTTAGCCTCCAGTTAGGTTTTTAATCCTTATTTTCAAGTGGTATTAATTGAAATCTTTCCTTGTTATTAGTGAGAGAAAACTCGTTCCAATATTATTCATAATTAAATCGTTTAACCTCTTGATGGACATTGCTCTCTTGGTGCATTATCAGATGTTATTCATATGTACTGCCCACAACAGGCAGCTGGACTGTTAAATTGTTGGCATTCTATCTTTTTGCTTCAGGGTTACAAAAAATAGTTCTGTTTCTTATCGCATGGTCACCCAATTATATGCCTGAACTATATAAGAACTGAAGAAGTAGAAGAGTAAAAGACACTAGCCAAAGTTGTCTCCTCTGAAAGTAACGCATTTCATTATACAGCCAGACCCTGTGATGAATAAAGGAAAGGTGTCATTTACAGGATGGAAAATTTGTGCTTTTCAGAGAACCTGGTATGCTGATAAGCATACTTTTCAATTCAGGGAGGAAGGCAATGGTAAACCTCCTCACTCCTCGTTTTTCTTAGTAAAGCCTCAAGACATTCAAACCAGCCTTTCATCTGATGACCTGAATAAGAACAATTCATTTATGTAATCGCGTGTTTTTCATTGCAAGGTTATATTTAATTTTCAAAATTAACTTGTCTCTTTAGAGGTTAATTAAGCAATATTATATATAATATAATAATATTATATAAATGCTTTAGTTTTTCTGTTTTATCACTAAGGAATAGTGATGGGAAATAAAGTTATTTTTTGATAACCTGTTATCGAAATTAACAGCCTGCTTGATAACAGGGTTTTTTAACCTGTTATTAAAGTAATATTGTTATCGTCCTGCCTACAGTAATACAATGTAGTAATAGCATGACACATGCGGAAAAAATTGATTTAAAAAAATATTGCTAAGTAATCTTGACCTGTTGTTAGTAATCTTTACTAAGTAGGCCTATTTGCTTCTTTATTGGTACTGAAAATGTTAGTCAAAGACCGTCCGGGCGGCGGCGGCGGCATCATGAGTCGCTGGATTTTGTGCATCATGAGGGATGTTAAATAGCTGCCCATAACAGACAGGTGAAATGTCAATTTGTTTTTAGTCAATCTGTTTGTTGCAAGGCAAAAAAAAAGTAGTTCTGTTTCTTATCCCGTGGTCAGCTAGTTAAATGACTGAATTATTTAAGAACAGAAGAGGTAGAGGTGTAAAAGACACTAATCAGAATTGTCTTCACTGAATGTAATGAACTTCATTATACAGCCAGACCTTGTGGTGAATGAAGTGAAGGTGTCATTTGCAGAGTGGAAAATATGTGCTTTTTAAAGGGCCCGGCATGCTGATAAGCGTACTTTTTCACTCAGTGAGGAAGTTAATTGTAAACCACTTCACTCCTCGTTTTACTTAGTAAAACCTCTACAGGTTCAAACCAGCCTTTTGGCTAATGATCTAAACAACACAAGTTAAATAAAACAAAACGAAAGTGTTGTGCAGCGACAAGAGTGGTTTAAAAGAGATTGGAAATTTAAAAGTAGGCAACGAAAACATACAGGAAGTTGGGGAATTCTGTTATCTAGGGAGTAAAATAACAAAGGATGGTAGAAGCACAAGTGATATCAAAAGTAGAATTGCTCAAGCTAGAAAAGCCTTTGAAGTGAAAAACAACTTACTGACTATAAACATAGATTTACAGGTTAGGAAACATTTCTTAAAACACTATGTTTGGAGTGCAGCATTATACGGGAGTGAAACGTGGGTGATAGGGGTTGTAGAAAAGAAAAGGATAGAAGCTTTTGAAATGTGGTGTTATAGGAAAATGTTAAAGATTAGGTGGGTGGACAAAATAAGTACTGTAATTTAGAGGTTCTTAGACGAGTGGATGAAAAAAGAAGTATATGGAAGCATCTTACCAGAAGGGATAGGCTAGTGGGGCATATTTTAAAACATCCAGGTATTGGTCTATCAATAATGGAGGGTAATATTGAGGGAGTGAATCGTAGGAAGAGGCAAAGGTTAGAATATTTAAAGCAAATTACAAAAGATGTAGGGTGTTACAGGTATGTAGATATGAAATGACTTGTACAAGATAGAGCGGCTTGGAGAACTGCATTAAACCAGTCGAGAGATTTATGAAAAAAAAAGTTAAATGTACATCATTACGAAAGATTAGATGAATTTCAGTTCTGTGCTACCGGGAAGTCAAAGAATTACTGTTTAAACAACCAGCGATGACGGTAAAGCAAGTACCGGTTCACAGGTGGCCGTGTTTTTAAACGATCTTTGTGTAGCACTTATTCTATGGGTTATTTCGTTAATAATATTGAAAACACTAATTTATCGTGTTGTATTTCCGTTGTTAAATGGTTTTTTTAGTGTTAGGGTATGCTTTGAAACATGTGCATTATATTACGATATTGTATGTACAATTTAATTTTTTCATCAAAAACGGTTCATTACAAAATTTTCATCTACATGTGTGATATCTTAGTACATCTTTATAAATATTGCAATATTGTTAAAATTTGTGCTTTAATTTTCTATTTGGTTTTCAGATGAAAATCTGACCAGTGATGTAGTAGGTATGTAAGTTAGTTCTACATAATATATTAAACACTAATGTAATGCTGTGAATGGGAAAAACGACCAGCCATTTTTTTTTTTAATTTTAAGATAAAACGAAAGCATAATATTAATACGTATTATGTTATTTGTACACATCCTTTTCTGAGCATGTTCACGTAACACAAACAACTACTACTATTGTACTTTTTACCGCTGATTAAACTTTGCCTCTGCGGGGTGAAGCGGAGGGACAAGTAATTTCCACGCTATCATTGTAGTACGTTAAGGTTGTTACATTAACCATTTTTGTATTGACTGTACTGTTCATTATGAAAAAATATTTATTTAGCCGCTCGGCTGTACATTATACCGGGATCTGTTTGATTGCAGTAACAGAACAGGTATAATGCGTGTACATTGTGCACATTACTTACGTTCCTTACAGAGGCAAAGTAACTAGCGGTTTACAATATGTATGCTGTTCGTAGGTTGTAGGTGTAGTGAATATGATTTGGTAAGAGTATCACTAACCATGTAGTGTTTAGTTCGATTCTCTTTTATTACCTCCACTTGATGTCTCCCTCTTTACTCCTGATTTATTGTGTCTTGTTTTGGTTTTTATCTGGGTTTATTTTATTTTATTATATTCTAAATTATTTAAAAAATTTATTAAATAAAAATCATCATTAAATCTCTACCTCTATCTTGAATTATTTTTGTAAATACTGAAAAAAGTGGTCCCAACACTGATCCCTGACGGATCCCATAATTCATAAAATGTTAATTTTCATGCAGTAATTGTACAGTTGTATTGTAAAAAAAATTTCGTTATTCTTTTTTTTGTAATTTTAATACGTAAGGTAATCTTTTTTTCAAAATTTTAATTTTTGAATTTTCGTTCCCACAAATTTAATATCAATTGTCCAGTGCAAATAAAGTGCTCTCATAATTTCATGGGTGGTATAGAATTAAAGTTTTAACGCTTTGTAAACTTGCAATTGGTTTAGACGATTTGTGTTTTTTGTTTTCGAATCTTAACCCGGTTGATTTGTCAGATTTGTTTTTTTATTTTTGTTTTTATTGATTTTTCTGTGCCTGTGTCCATTTGTGTTTTATAATGGGATATTACTTTTTGTGTATTTTAAGCACTATTTTTTACATTTAGTTATTTATTAATTAGTAGCACTAACAATTTTTAGACAAGTAGTCCTGTAGGCCTATACTGTATTTTATTGTGTTAAAAAGTTAAGAGTATTTTCTCCGTCTGATATTCAACAGTATTTTATATTATCGAAATTCTTTTGGTAAGTCTAATTAAATACGTATAATTGTTTCTTCGATTATTATTGTAAAAAAAAACTGCATCCGTTTAGGATATCGATTTAAAGTGAAATGGTGCCAGAATTGAACCTTGAGAAATCTCAGAATTCATTTCCCGACACGAGATGTTTAACAGGAAGTGAAGAAAACATCGGGTTTCTTATTTACTTTTTTTTTAAAAGAAGTGGTCCCAGCATTGATTCTTACGGAATCCCAAAATTTAATAAAATGGTAACTACATTTTCTCGATGCTGTTTTCTTATTAGCAGTAGGTATGTTAGCTGTCTTGTTTACCCAACTGGTGTTAACTATTTAAAGCAATATTCTTGCTGCTGATTATCTAGGCGAATCCAGAATTCGACAAAGTGAAAAAGATGAGGAAGCAATTGTGCAAAATTTCCATAAATTTGGTTGATCTGATTGATTACAATAGGTATTTTTAATAGTAACTTTAATCGTATTAAGTTATTTAACGGCGAGTTTAAATAATTAAATAAATAAATAAATAAATAAATTCGTAAAGTATACACATTCAGTTAATTAATTATTCAGTTCCGGTATAATATATTCATCGGAATAAATTTGCTTTTTGTTAATTAATCCCATATTGATTTGAATATCGCATTGATATGTAGGTCGTATTTATGCATTACGTACGAAAAACTGACCGGAATTGTTTAAAAAGTCTGTCAGAAATTATCCTACCATATCAGCCAATGGACTAATGCACTGTTTACGTAATCAAATCACTGCCAAATAAAAACCTATTCATTTTTAGATTATTACTGTAGATTATTTAAAATAGATTGTTTCAGCCGTTTGTGAACAACAGGTACTTCCGTTTTAATGTCGCGTGCAATACTATCATTCTTTGGTTTTTTGAACATTCCATGACATAAAATACTCTTGAATGATTGTTTAAAATGGATTTTATTGGATGGTTGTTGGTTACTCGTGAAATTAGCTTTTGCACCTTCTCAAGAAGAGAACAGAAGATCTTTTTTCTGGTTTTACGTCTGACTGTTTTGCAATTTCTGCTAATGCACACGGTGAGAAGGATGATACATAAAGATGAGTGATGAAAAAATGCCAGACCTGACCGGGAATCGAACCCGGGACCCCGGCGTAGAACACAGTTGTGTTAACCACTACGCCAAGGGGCCGGCCAACAGAAGATCGATCCCTCTTCTCAAGAGAGGTAAGGTTGGCATGTAACGTCCCCAATCTCAGTGTTTTGTGTTTTATAAGTGTCTGGAAAATGGAAAATACAGTTTTTAAGATACAGTAATTTATTTAATCAAATACTGCTCTAAATTTCTTTGACTTACAAATCAGTTTTCTGATTCTTCGTGGAAGATTTTGTTATATTATATTATGGTAAATTATTATCGAATAGCTTTCTTTCTTGCCGTAAAAGACAGAAAAACAAATTAATGATTTTTTTTTTTTTTTTGTTTAACGTCCGACGTTTTGCAAATTGCTGCTAATGCAGACTGTGAAGGATGAAATGAATTTTTTGTAACGTATGAAAAAATGCCATGCCCGAGTGGGATTCGAACCCAAGACCGCGTGATGAGAGGTGAGCACGTTACCAACATCGCCAACGCGGCCGGCAAATTAATGAGTTTTATTTTCTTTTGCGTTTTATGAATATAGGCTGCAAGTAAGTAAAGTATTGTTTTCATATCGATTTTCAAAATAGAGGTTTTAGCGATTGGTGTGTGTGTGTGCGCGCGTGTGTTTGTGAACAAAATATCTCAAGACGGAATATCGTACGAAGTTGAAACTTGGAACTTACGTTAGTAGGTAACACTAAGGACCCGACACGAACTATTTCATCAAAATGGGTCAACCGGAAGCAGTAGTTTATTCGTGCGATTGTTCACTTTTAGCGATTCTCAAAAATGGTTCCCAATTTTTTTTTAAAAATCAGCATTTTGCTCTACACAATATAGTAAGCACTCTACCTGCTAAAATTCTTGAAGGTTGTGCTCTCGTAATCAATTTTTTTTTTAAGATTGCGCCCTAATATGCATTTTACGACAAATATAAGTACGTGGTGTGGCTATTGAATAACGAGACCGACGTAAAAAATTGTGGTTTTATTTTATACATAATCTCTTATTGTCACCTTCAATATACACTCCTTCTCTATCCCTAGAACGCTCCATGCGAATTTTCCATTGTTGGAAACATTGCTGGAAGTCATCTTCTGTCTGCTGCTTCAGACACGTGCCGCTTTCTCTTTTACAGCTTCCATAGACTCAAATCTTGTCCGTTTTAATGCAGATTTTACCTTAGGGAACAGGTAGAAGATAATAATAACATGTGATGAAACGTGGTTTTTTTACTGATGATCCGGAAACGAAGCGCCAATCCATGCACTGGAAGAGCCGACTTCACCGAGAGCCAAAAAAGCTTGAATGAGCAAGTCAAAATTTAGAGCAATGATGATTGTTTTTTTTTTTTATATCCATGGGATTGTGTACCTTCACTGGGCTCCTGAAGGTCAAACTATTAATCAATATTACTACCTTGAGGTACTTTCTAAACTACGTCAACGAGTAAGGGTAAACGCCCCGAAATGTGGAAGGACAAATCATGGGTTCTCCACCAAGACAATGCGCCAGCTCATTCCGCGTTCTGTCAACAGGTTCCTAGCCAAGTACAGCATCTCAGTGTTAGAACATCCACCGTATTCAGCAGATCTTGCACTATGTGACTTCTACCTGTTCCCTAAGGTAAAATCTGCATTAAAATAGACAAGATTTGAGTCTGTGGATGCTGTAAAAGAGAAAGCGGCACGTGTCCTGAAGGAGCTGACAGAAGATGACTTGCAGCACTGTTTCCAACAATGGAAAATTCGCATGGAGCGTTCTAGGGATAGAGGAATGTATATTGAAGATGACAATAAGTGATTATGTATAAAATAAAAATAAAATTTTTTACAACGTCAGTCTCGTTATTTAATAGTCACACCTCGTATACATTGGCAAGAGGGATTCTTGTTTTGTTTGCTTCAAATCAGATTTTTTTGGTGATTGTACTCATTCACGACAGTGGTAAAATTATTTTTAGAGGTCATAGTGTGTATTTAGGTGAAAGTTTATTTTCAGAACAATTTCACCGAACGAAATTGGGTTTTAAATACATATTTTGGTGTAAGATCCGAGTATAAACTACTTATAGCGTTATTTCTGTTTTCGGTTTTCACCCTTGAAGGACTTGAAAGTTTAATGGTATTAACATTCAGTTTTTTCACATAATTCCTTAAATAAATTTTAATCAGTAACTTATGAATCCTAATATGTGCAACTACGGAGAAGTCCTGCTATGTACTACAGAAATTTATATAATGGTGATTTCTGCCCGTGTAACTTTGTATGTTTTCTGTTGCAATAACATTGTATTGGAAATGTAAACATATGTTATTAAGTAAACTCGGTACGTACATTGATTAAAAGTGAAACTATCCGAGGTGAAAATATAAACTTTAATAATAATATTATTTCTATTGCTATGTTTTGTTCATTGTAGCACCCTAATAAGATTTGGAATTCATGAAAATTTAAACTTTTTAAGTTAATTATTTGGGTCTATTCAAAATTTGTTTTGAAAATAACAAAAATTAATTGAAATAACGTAACGTGAAAAAATTTGAAAATTCTTCCGTAAATTAAACAAAGATTGTTACATTAGATGTACATAATATTTGTTATTTATAATATTTTTCTATGCCCATAACGGACAGGTGGAGTGTCAAATTATTTACACTCACTCTGTTCGTTGCAGGGCTAAAATAAATAGTTCTGTTTCTTATCACATGGTCAGGCAATTAAATGACTGAATCATTTAAGAACAAAAGAGGTAGAGGTGCAAAAGACACTAATCAGAGTTATTTCCTCTGAAAGTAATGAATTTCATTATACAGCCAGACCCTGTGGTGAATGAAGTGAAGGTGTCGTTTGCAGAGTGGAAAATATGTGCTTTTCAGAGGGCCTGGCATGCTAATAAGCATACTTTTCCACTCAGTGAGGAAGGCAACGGTAAACCACCTCATTCCTCGTTTTACTTAGTAAAACCTCTACAGGTTCAAACCAGCCTTTTGGCTGATGACCTAAACAACAATATTTTTCTAAACAGTCTACCTCCTAAAATAAGATTTAAGATTGTAAGTAATGAATCTGTGTTGAGTATTTTGTCGGGTTTGTTGTCAAAAAGTTTTAAGAGGTATGTGGAAGTTTACGATTCAGTTAAAAAGTTTCCTACCGTATCAGTAGGGCACTTAAAGTTAGGTGAAAAGTATCAAGTTATCCCTAAAGCATTAAGTTTTGGTCTAATTGATTTTCCTTCAGTTTTCTTTAATGTTATTTGTACTAGAAAAATCAAAATTTATTTTATTATTCCTGTCATGAAAATCTTTTGTCGGAATTAATTTTTTTTGTTAAATTCTTAATATAAATGTCAACTTTATTTATTGTCATATGTATGAATGTTATATGTTATGGTCATATGTTATATGTAATCAGTATGTTGATTAGAAATATTATTTACTCAATTTTTTGACGTGAAATTTTTGCGTCCGGGTTTCTTTTAAAGTAGTTGGGACGTTTGTATATTACCCATGTTCAATTTGTCATTTAGGCGCTATTTTCTATTAAATGTGTAAGATGGAGCTTTAAATTGAAAACAAAATAAATTGTTTTAATGAATTTTCATTTGTAAGAATTTTCCGTGAATATTTCATTATTTCTTCTCAAACTTTTGTTGCTAAAAAGTTATTCAGAACTTTATTCGCTGTGGATGTTTTCTGGGTTTTTTAGAATCTTGGATCAACCCTAAAGTAGAAACCGGTTGTGGTGACTACTCCACCAGCGTGCTCTGGCCATTTCTGTTTCCACTTTGTAGAACTAAGAAAAATTTAGGACTGTACGACCAAAATATCTTGTAGTTATTAAAGGTAATTTTTTTTACAAGAAAAGCCTAAAAAACTTGTTAGTGCGGTAAATAGGAAAAATGTTATTCCATGGAGGAGAGTTAGGTACTCATGATTTCCAAATTAAGTAGCTAGCCTATAGTTTTCATTGAACTTCTTGAATCTTTTTCTACTTTATTCTCGGTATAATAAACCTAATCTCTGCAATAAACTCTGGCTGCATCTGTGGCGCAATTGGCTTTTAAGCCAGGTATCCTGTGTTGATTCTCAACTAAGGTTTGTAACACGTTAAAAAGCTACAGATGCAACCTTAAACCTTAAACGAATGTGGACTTAGCCATTCTCAGCATTCGTTCACTGTAGGTTTTCTCCTTTCTTCTGTCCACCAGGTGTTCTGTTTTTGCTCTTCATGGAAGCCCTTAAAGTCTGTAATAATTATTATAATAGTAATAGTAATCCGTTACACTGCCCAAAAAAAGACAGGTGGAGTGTTTAATTATTTGCACTTAATCTGTGAGTTCAAGGGTACTAAAAATAGTTGTGTTTCTTATCACATCCAATTATATAACTGAATCGTTTAAGAACAGTAGAGGTAGATGTGTAAAACACACCAGTCAGTTATTTACTCTGAAAGTAATTCATTTCATTTTACAGTCAAGCCCTGTAATGAATGAAATGAAAGTGTCATTCGCATGATGGAAAATATGTAGTTTTCAGAAGGCCTTGCATGCTGATAAGCATACTTTTCAACTCAATGAGAAAGGCAGTGGTAAACCACCTCACTCCTCGTTTTATTTAGTTTCAAACCAGCCTTTCGACTGAAAACCTAAACAATCCGAAATAATAATAAAAAACAATATTTCTTGACTAACGCTAACTTAAACAATTTTGTTAACTCCGTAAAACCGTTATCTGTTAATTTTAAACTCTAAATTTAAAGCCCTGCCCATAACAGACAGGTAGAGTGTCAAATTATTTACACTCAATCTGTTCGTTGCAGGGCTAAAATAAATAGTTCTGTTTCTTATCACATGGTCAGCCAATTAAATAACTGAATCATTTAAGAACAGAAGAGGTAGAGGTGTAAAAGACACTAATCAGAGTTATCTCCTCTGAAAGTAATGAATTTTATTATACAGCCAGACCCTGTGGTGAATGAAGTGAAGGTGTCATTTGCAGAGTGGAAAATATGTGCTTTTCAGAGGGCCCGGCATGCTGATAAGCATACTTTTCCACTCAGTGAGTTGTGGCAATGGTAAACCACCTCACTCCTCGTTTTACTTAGTAAAACCTCTACAGGTTCAAACCAGCCTTTTGGCTGATGACCTAAACAACACAAATTTAAAGCTACATGTGATTATTATGTGTCAGATTAACCCGAAGATAATAGACTCGAAATACGAGTATTAACAAGAAAAATTATATTTTCAAAGTGTTTACTCCGAAAAGGGTAGTTGATTGAGTTCAGAGCTAAGAATGAAAAAGGAGACAATTTTTTCTAAAAAGAGGGCGGAAATGTTGCACGGTAAGTGTAGAGGTTTTTTTTGTTTATTTCTTTACTCCAGTTCCTAATGTGTACTAAAAGCCTGGCATTCGTGTTGTTTTCTAGCAATACGGATATTCATTGTATGTATAATCATACATTTTGTTTTTGTTTATTTATTTGTATGTTTTGTGTGTACGCAATATAATGTTACATCGTATTACACAACACAAATACACGGAAGGCAGTGCGCGGTTTGTTCAAACCTGTGAGGCGACGACACTGCTAATCAATAAACCTCTCAACGCAACGTTTTCATATCCTACCGCCGTTTGTTTATGAAACTCTCTCTCTAATGTTCGCATCATCTGTAAGGCACACCGTATCACTAGTGAAAACACAACTCATTCAACGTTAGTTGATGTGATTATATTATGTATATTGTAATTAGCTTCATTGATGATGATGATGATGATGATGATGATGATGATGATGATGATGATGATGATGATGATGATGATGATGATTATCATTAGATTATGTAATTACTTTTGTTTACATCGCATACATTATTCTAATAACGATTAATATTGTCACTCACAATTGTTCTTGTTTACATTGTAAGACAGATGTAAACTTTCATACTTGAGAAAGATGGTATTGTTGTATTTACAATGGAGCCTTCATTTAAACAAAATTCAAAATTAGATTAAATAATTCAATTCTTTTGATTATCAATAGAAAATGACAACGAAAATAAATCATTACAACTATGAAACAAACCAAGGAGATTGGAACATTACAATTGCCTTCCTCACCGAATGGAAAAGTTTGCTTATATACATGCGCGGGTCTCTAAAAAGCATCTGCTTTCTACCCTGGAAATGTCACCTTCACTTCATTCACCACAATGTATATGGCTGTATAATGAAATTCATTACTCTCAAAAAATTTCCACCAGCCATGAGATTTATCTCATGAAAGGGATTTTTAATTCTTAAATTACATATTCGATTCTCAAAACTTCAATTTTCCATTTCCGTAGTTTAGTGATATTATTTTGGTATTAAATTAGCTTACTGACCACAAACATTGATTTACAGATCAGGAAATATTTCTTAAAATATTATGTTTGGAGTCTAGTATTATACGGGAGTGAAACGTGGGTGATAAGGGCTGTAGAAAAGATGAGGATAGAAGCTTTTGAAATGTGGTGTTGTAGGAAAATGTTCAATATAAGGTGGGTAGACAAAGTAAGTAATTT
Organism: Catonia carolina; assembly: GCA_035578175.1. Lineage (NCBI taxonomy): Eukaryota > Metazoa > Arthropoda > Insecta > Hemiptera > Achilidae > Catonia > Catonia carolina. Next base: position 63,194,998 of record JAQMRL010000006.1, read on the forward strand.
AGAGGTTCTTAGGCGAGTGAATGATAAAAGAAGTATATAGAAGCATCTTACCAGAAGAACGGATAGGCTAGTGGGGCATATCTTAAGACATCCAGGTCTATCAATAATGGAGGGTAATATTAAGGGAGTAAATTGTAGAGGGAGGCAAAAATTAGAATATATATAAAGCAAATTACAGAAAGATGTAGGTTGTTACAGATATGTAGATATGAAATGACTTGCGCAAGATAGAAAGCTTGGAGAACTGCATCAAACCAGTCGAGACTGATGTCAAAAAAAATTGGTGACTACATTGTGTTAATTTCCGGGTTCAATTCCTAGTTGGGTTCTAAAAGTTTTACATTTTGAAGTTACTGTTTCATATTATTTCACTTTAGTAGTTAAAGACCAAGCTGTTGACGCTAAATTTAGTAAAATAACGTTCATTTGATTGCGTCACAAACTCTTTTTTTAGTAATGTATAGTAGTATACAAGTTAGTGCTTCATGATGAATTCGTTCAGATATTTACAGCCGTTAAAAGTGTAGTAAATTTCGTAGTACGTCTCTTCTAATAACAATAAACTTGTTTTATATTTTTATTTTGTCCCTGTTTCTTTGTTTAATAAATAAAATTTTATATCGTAAACGTCCCACTTTGTTTTACTGTTGTTACATTACAAGCGCGTTAAAATTTACTGTTCCTTTAATATTGAGAATTTTTAATTTCCGTAAACTTGTCAAAATAGAAGAACTTGGGTAATAAAATATTATAAAGTATTTTATTGATGCATTTAGTGGCATATTTCTTTTCAGTAAATTTATTTGTGTATTGTGGAGTCTTACTACATTGTAATTGGTAAATAAGAGAAGTTAATTAATTGTTATAAATTATTGGTCTGTTGGTGTAGTGGTCAATGTAATGTGTTTTTATACCAGGCGGGATCCCGGGTTCGATTCCCTGTCAGTTCTGGATTTTTTTCATAGCTCAGTTTTATCAATGCGAAATTACAGTTGGACTGGAAAAATGATCGGTCTGTTGGTGTAGTGGTCAGCGTAACTTGTTTCTATCCCAGGCGGGATCCCGGGTTCGATCCCTGTCTGATCTAGAATATTTTTGTCGCTCACTTTTATCAATGTGTAACAACAGTCAGATGTGAAACCAAAAACTAAACTCGAAAAATCATTGATGAATTTACCTTTTAGGAATTTTGGAAGCTTGAATGGAAATAATTTTTGTAGTGTTAAGATGGGGAGAATCGACTTTCAAAAATTCGTTTGTGCTGCAAATTAGTGAACAACTTTTGAAATTCTACGTTCTATCCTTCCGCATTCAATAAAATCAAGGTGGGAGTTGAAAAGCAGCAACTTTTCATCAGATATAAATTTGGTTAGTTTGGCTAATTTTCATGAAATTTGTGTCGAATTTCAAGAAATGTTTATTTGTAGAGCACCTTGTATGGTTTCTGTATACTTTCTTTTTATATTAAATTCTGTTTTAAATAAATTTATTTGTTTCATCGGAAATGTAACAAGTTTTCTTGACCCATTTCCTCTTAATCCGTCTTTTCCGGTCGTCTCCCTGCCGGCCCGCCTGTTTATTATTGATAATCGGAATTTTACCTATTACATTTTGGAAAAATGGTAAAACCTTTCTCTTTTTTTTGTAACATTTTAATTTGTAGTTTTGGCTTTGTAGCGGTGGAGACCCTAGCCGGGAATCGAACTCGGGACTTTTTGCTTTGTAGGCTAGCGTGCTAGTCACTACGCCACGGAGGCGGTCGTTATTAATTTTATTTTACTTTAAGTTTTAAATTTAATTTAAAGTTTTATTATTTTTTTTAGTTTATTTTAAGTCGCATAAAATTTTGGTTATTATTGATTACTGTGGGTGAAGGTGAAGGGACGTTGGGTTTGAACTTATAATAATTTTCCGGACTCTAGCCGGTAATTGAACCCGGGACCTCCGCTTTGCAGCGTAGGACGCATAACACTGGGCCACGGAGACGGTCAGTTTTAAGTTTAATAGCGAACCGTAGTCGCTATTAAATTTAACGGTGGGTTTTGACTAACAAAATTTTTCAGCGTGGAATCGTATTCGGGAATTAAGCGTTGCGTACAACGATTAATTCCCGAAGGCTAGCGCGCTAGCCTACTAGCGCGCTGACCACTACGCTACGGAGGCGGCGCATTTTAATGGAATTAGTATATTTTTAAATAAAACTTTATTACTATATACATGCTTGAGTTGTAATTTCAAATCGGTAGAATTAGTGGAATTGAAAAAAAAACTGGTGATCTAATTTCCAAGTAAATTTATTATTGTCGGAAAGTAATAATGGTGTGCTATTAAAAAGTTCATCTGGAGTTCAGATTTAAAAGTGAACAGTATTTAAAATTTAAGTGATTAAAAATTGTTTTAACGACATAAAATATTGTCTAATCATTACTTCTTTGGCTTATTTCTTTCATAAATTTTGTAAATAATATAGCCCAAGGATGAGTAGAGTAGTAAGTACTTAACGTACCCTACCCTGTTTAGTTTAAATGTGCACTGGAATAAAGCGTACTCGTTTTAAAAACAACCCTTCTCTGTATTTCTCACCTTTATTTTATCTTTCTCTCTCCTCTCCCCCCCATCTTTTTCCCTTTTTGTCTCATTTTCTTGACGTCACACAAAACCCAACTGCAACGAACTGTATGCGTATTTTAATGTCATTAAATAAAAGAGTATAGGAGACAAATACGTTCCCTGCATTCCTCCCGTTTCTCACACTTGTTCTGTCCAACCTTTATTACATGTAGCTTACTCTAAGGTTGACACAGTGACCTATTTTTCCTGTTAATTTTATTTATTTTTATTGTTTTATATACGAGACGATATTAGTGTATCATTATCTACTTTTAATGTGGCCAGAAACTATTGTTGCTGATAAGGAATCTATCTGATTTTGATATGCTGTTACTTTCCGCCTTGTCAGGCTTTTGATTTAATGTTGGAAGTTTTTACCAGTTTTAAGCCTGATTTTATATAATATTAATTTATCAATTAGATAAAAAAAGTAAAATAAAAATTGAATTCGGAGGCGTTAAAGGTACTAATCAGAGTTACCGCTTCTGAAAGTAATGAATTTCATTATACAGCCAGACCTCATTTTACGTAGTAAAACCTCTAGAGGTTCAAACTAGATTTTCGGTTGATTACCTAAAAAAAACAATATATTATTGCTAAACTTCTCTTAACGATCACCTTTATCCAGTGATCACCTCTATAAAGTCTACAACCAATTTTTTTGAAGAACTCTAATTTTGCGTTAAACTCACGGATTTTAACCATCGCACCCTTTCGCCACTTATGACCGTTGGGATTCCATATTTGTTGCGACCGCGGAATATTTAAAGTTTAAAATGTCTTTTGACTACGAAAGTTAACGAACAGTTTAGTATAAATCAGATAATGAGTGATGAATCGGTGGTGGATATTCATAGGGTTTATGATACGAGTTGGGCATAAATATTTCATACCGAAAATGTAAGTTAATAAATGTTGCATTTTAATAGTACATAACATTTTGGTGAAAATGGTCGTGTCGGATCCCTTTGTGGTATCTAACCACTGTCCGTCTGTAACTTGATGGACTCCGGCAGAGGGGAGATATGCGGATTGAAAAATTATTTCAGAAAACATACATCTCATGTTTTTTTAAGTAGCTGAAACTTGTCGGAAATGACGTATTTTATAGAACAAAATATTTCGCATATTTTTTGTTCCATAAAATTATTTTAAAAAACACGGATAATGAGATAATGTATAATTTAGTAATAGTTTGGTTTTTGAAGAAAGAAGTGTATTTTTCAAATACATCGTCATTGTTCAACAACGATCTCACGGATTAATATAATGTGTGGCAGGTTTGTTCTGTATAATTATGGAAAACGACGATGCAATAAAATTTAACAGAAAATCATAACTTTTTATGTTACGAGGACAGGTTTTTCTTCAAGAACAAATCTTTTACTACATTATACATTATCTCATTAAGCGAAATATTTTGTTTTATAAAAATACGTCATTTCCGACAAGTTTTAGTTACTTAAAAATATTAGAAATATTTTCTGAAATGGTTTTACAATCCGCATATTGCTCCTCTACCGAAGTCCATCAAGTTATAGACAGAAAGTATTTTTACTTCGTACGCTATTCCGTTCTTGAGATATTTTTCACACACATACAGACCAATCGCTAAAACATGTTTTTTTCTAATAGTGGGCTTAAAAACGTATTTCGGTTGAAAAATCGACTAAAACAATACTTTCCTTCCATGTGTTCATATAAGGCGAGAGAAAGTAAAATAATTTCCTACTTGGTTTGCGTAAGATTTAAAAAAAAATTGAGATTTGTAAAAATAATTTTACCAAATAAATCTTTATTAAAAAAGTGTTATAAAAAGGTACTTTACACGAAATTATTTTCTATAGAGTAAAAAAATACTTCATAAAAAAAGTTAAGCTATTATTACGGGCTTTCTTTATAGGGTTTTTTTGTTCGTGTCGACCTTGATATTACTATTCTTAATAATTAAAGAATGGATTTTTGCGTGCGAAAAAATAGCAACGGGTGGTTCGTTTGCATCTTAATTTATAAATAAACAGTGCGTATAAACGTAATTATAAACCGAGTCAACTTAATAAGGGGATTCCCCTTTGTGTTATATACCTTCCAATCCCCCCCCCAACATTATTTTTCTCTCATAATTTATTTCCCCCCTCCAAACTAAACCGTACCGTGGACTTCCCCCTACTATTATAATATACACGTACAGTTTGTGTACCTCAACGTTTCCAACCACCACCACCCTACCCCTCGTCATTACATCCCTCTCTTTTGCATGGCCGCATACTGACAGTGCGTTCTATTTTCGTAACAAAGTTATTTTAACTTGCCCACGAGGGCATACCAATTCTACGCGATCCGCTGTACTTCCTTCTCTTCTCCGTTGGTTATTAATAGTATTACGATATTTTTTTTTCTTAAAAACTACAAGTCTTTGACATTTTGGTCGTATTACGGGGGTGTAATGGTTTTTGTTCATCTACGTAACAATGCAGTTACGTCATAACTATTTATATTATTTTATGCAGTTTTAGGTGAATCATCACAATTGGTTTTCCGTATTCCACTTCGTTAAAAATTATTTAACGACTTCCTCAATGTCATTACCAATTTAGGTTCGAAATTGTGATTAATTTTTCGTTGCATAATTTATGATTGAATATACGAGTATTTACAACATATTCCATAACAGACAAATGAAGTGTTTAAGTATTTGCACTCAATTTTCTAGTTCCACGGCTACAAAAATGGTTCTTTTTCTTTCTTATCACATGGTCAGCCAATTATATGACTGAAGCATTTAGGAACAGAAGAGGTAGAGTGGTAAAGTACACTTTACTACATCCCATGGAACCGTAGAGCACATCAAAACATAAATTTATTAAAATTGTGAATAAATTTTGCGCGATCCATTCAATTTACAAAAAAAAAGTTCTTTGCTTATCAGATGAAACTTACTATATAATAATTTTGTATATACTAAATACAAAATACAACAGTACCAGTAGAAAGAATTCATTAAGTAGGCCTATTATAAAACATCCGGTCTGTGCCGGTTGTTTTGATAGAAGGCGTTAGTAGAGTGAAACATGATTACGCATCCTTTTCACTGACTTTTAACCCGTAGTCTGTTTATATCTGCTGCACTATTCTGTGGGGTATACTTTAGTCACAGTTATCTCCTCTGAGAGTAATGAATTCCATTATACAGACGGACCCTTTGGTGAATAAATTGAAGGTGTTATTTTCAGGGTGGAAAGTACAATCTTTTCAGAAGGCCTGGCATGCTGAAAAGCATACTTTTCCTCTCAGTGAGGAAGGGAATAGTAAACTATTACACTCCTCGTTTTACTTAGTTATGCTTCTAGTAGAGGTTCATACCAGCGTTTCGACTGATAACCTAAACGATAATTATGTTTTCTACATCCGGTCTTTGAAATTTATTTTCACAATTACCAACCGGGGACTTATTCCTCAGATTATCATCGTGTTATTTTATTCCAAAGCAATCTTTTAGTTTGACATAATATTTTAGGTTGTTAAAGTTAAAGCCACAACTTCCTAATGGAGAGTATTTTTTTGGCCACCCATTCTGGATCAGTCGTGGTTTTAAGTACTTGTTGGTTTGTTGTAGGTATTAGATTTCCTGTCTACCAACCATATCTGGATGGCATTTCCCGATCCCTCAACTTGGGATGCGTCCTTGAGAGGTTTCCTCGGGGTTTTTCAACGTATAGAGAAAAACCATTTCCAGCACGTCAAAACTTTTAAATGTATTAAAATTGTGATTGAACTTAACGCGATCCATTCGAGTTAGTTAAAAAATGTTCAAACCAGCCTTTCGGCTGATAATCTAAACGGCAATGATTGTATTTATGGGCAGCCCAGAATGACAAAATCGAAAAACTATCGATTTTCGGTTTTTTACCCTAAATGATAGTTTTAAATTCCCTCTTTCCAATGGTACCTAAATTACGTCTCTGAGACAACTAGAAATATTTTTATGATTTTTTTTTTAAACTTGATGTCTTGCTCGAATTTTTCTGCACTAATTATTTTTCATTTTATTCGTTACCTAGACTTTATTTACATATTTCCTTATAGTATTATAATTTTTTCAGCAATGATTATCTTGAAGTTAAGTTAGCAATGAATCAGCTGATTTAGATTTAGAACTTTTTGACAGTGTTTGAGTTTGTTTATTGTGAATTGAAGTACATACTGATGTAGACATATTCATCATTTTGAAACGCATTTTTCTCAGTTTCAGTTTTTTTCAGATTTATGTACCTTTTACTCATGAACCAATAGAGATATCGGGATAAAAATTTTGGGGCATGTACAACTCACTTAGGGCTTTAATTTACGTGTATGGTTTTTAAAAATGTTTATATTTGAATAAAAAAAAATTTTTTTCTACAAATTTTGAAGTCAAAAATAGTATTTTTTAAAAATTCTTCTAGAAATTTTAAATTAAGGCTTTTAGGAAAACCACACTCGTAAACGTTGTAAAAAGATCTGAATTTTAACTTTGTGAAAAAATCAGCTTTATGTCTTGAGTAGTTCTTGAGAAAAAGGTACAAACGTTAACATTATGTAAGATACGATTCCAGACTCCCCTTAAAACATCCGATCTGTGCCGGTTGTTTTGACTGAAGGCGTTCGTTATGGTATGCCCACGTGGATCATCAGTAACGGAATTGGGCCCGGGGGGGGGGAAAGAAGAAGGCTATGCAGTAGAAACTTGGGGATGGGGATTGGTGAATAGAGGTAAATGGTTGGATCCGGTCAAGGGAAAAAGTTAGACAGCAAGCAATAGCAGCTCTAAGTGCCTTACTGAAAAATTATTTGATACTGGAATTTTCTAAATAGGCTAAGTTATATCTATAAAAGCAACCTTTAATTTTGAAAAACCTTAAAACTTTTTTTTGTCATCAGTTTCTCGACTGGTTTGATGCAGTTCTCCAAGCAAGTTCGATCTTGCGCAAGTCGTTTCATACCTAAATACCTGTATCACCCTACATCGTTTGTAATTTGATTTATATATTCGTATATATTTGCCTCCCCCTACAATTTACTCCCTCAATTTTACCCTCAAATAAATAATTAATAAACTTACAAAAATATTTGATACATCACTCAGTTCAGTTAATAAAATAATATCGAAAGCGAAGCGAGCGTGAGTTATTAATAGTTTAATAAAACAGTATTATTGTAACAAAGTATTATAGATTCTCAAACGCGAAATGTGAGCGTAAAATTTCAAAGAAGAACCTTTCAAAGAAAGAAAAAAACGGTAAGCTTTTAGAATTACAGTATATCAAATATAACTAATATAATAATCTCGACATTCGAAGAAATTAAATTACTTCTTTATAAAGAAAAAAAAGGAATATGATATCTCAAGATAGATTAAATTCTTTTCATAGAACGTACATTAAATACGTCGCAGATAAGCCTACGAAACGGGAGGGAATGGGTGATATTTAATAATTAAGTATAACAAAGAAAGTCATTGACACACAAATTTAAAACTGAACATTAGATAATAAAATTAATGATAATATAATATTATTTATAATGTAAATTATAATATTAAAAACGAAGTAAATGATGACATTTTATTGTTAATTTACTGTATAAATCACGCGATTTAAATTAAATATTAATCAAAGGTAATTAATTGACAGTAAAAATAATTCTATTAAAATATATTATGAATTCCCGACTTAAACTTCTATATTCCCTAAATCACAAACGATCAAAATTACCAATGGCACAAAAATTACGCATATATTGTTCTCTTTTGAAACCTATATGGACCTACGGGTCCCAAATTTACGGTTCAACCAAACCCTCTTCTTAACTTGCAACGAATTCAAGCATTCCAGTCAAAAAAAATTACGCCTTATAGCAAATGCACCTCTTTACGTTAGCAACAAAACCTTACATACAGATTTGAAAACACCACTTGTACAAAATTTCATCGAATACCTTTACAAACGCTTTCACGACAAGTCACACGAACACGAGAACCCCCTGGTGCGTTCCTTTCCACTTTCCATTTACCTGATAATCCCCCTAGACGCCTTAAAAGACGCTGGAGTAGAGACCTAGACGCCTTAAAAGACGCTGGAGTAGAGACCTGCTAATTTGATATACAAATTTCATTCTTGGGGAGGCACCAATGGGGGCCCTACTCCTCTCATGCCTATCATGTCATTTACATTATCATAATCATCACATTTGCTTGTTGTAAAATTTTACAGTTGTAAATAAAGAATTAAAGAGGGGAAAAATATATTATAAAGTTTTACCTATATCAGGTAATTTGAGACTAAACCTTTTATCACATGGTCAGCCACTTATATGAGATTTAAGAACAGAAGAGGTAGAGGTGTTAAAGACACTAGTCTAAGAGTTATCTCTTCTCAGAGTAATGAATTTCATTGTACAGCCAGATCCTGTGGTGAATGAAATGAAGGTGTCATGTGTAGGATGGAAATTAGCTGCTTTTTAGAAAGCCAGGCATGCTAATTAGCATATTTTTCCATTTAGTGAGAAATACAACAGTAAACCACCTCTCGCTCCTCGTTTTACCTAGTAAAACCTCTAAGACGTTCAAACCAGCCTTTCGGCTGATTACGTAAATAACAACACTAATAAATAAATTTATGAAATCTCCAAAACAAGACCTGGAAACATGAAATTTAGTATGTAGGTTCCATTCATGCTTTAGGGGTAAATAAAAAAAGGATTTTAAAAAATTTGGCGTGAAACACTCTCACTAGTTTCTTTTTCCAATGTAAATAATAAAACATAACCTAATTTTAATCATGAGTGAATGACGCTAATGAAAATCAACCTCTGTTCGACTTAAAAATACGGAAAATAACTAATTGACTAATTGTACCTACAGTTCAGCCGTTTTTAGTTTGCTCATACTGTCAACAAACAAAAGCCACCTCCTACAGGGTGCACGCTAGAGTCTGCGACTTTACGGATGTATTCCTATTAAGTTAACTATTTTTTAAATTATAAGTACTTAAAAGTACTAAAAATATCAGTCATGACATGATGCAGGCTTAACAATTTCATTTAGAAAAATACTTTTAAAAGTATTTTGTATTTAAATACTTTTGAAAGTATTTTGTGGTTACTTTTTAATCAGTGTGTACACATTTTGATATAATGCGCATGCTCAGTGACGTCATTATTTCTTTACATTAGGAGCAAACTAACAGAGGCTGGACTGTAGGTTCTGTAGAAGGAAATGCTTGAAATAAAAGTTGTAGATTTTTGTACTTTCTTTTACTTGATTTGTAATAAATTTTGAATTTTGTGACAGATATTAAGTAATTATCCACTAATGTTCCCTCATTTTTATATAATCGTATGTAATTTGTTAATTTTTTTTGAACTAAATTCGTCATAAATTTAAATTGAAAAATTTACTCGTACAGTAAACGCACGTCGTCGTCCGCAAAACGTAGGTCGATTTAGTTTTATTATTGTCTACATCGATACCTCATCCCAACTAAACTTTTTGAAAGCAATGTTTAGGATTGCAGTGTTGTTTCGTTTGGTTAGGATTGCAGTGCTGTTTAGATTTTACTCAGTAAAACTGATGAGTGAGGTGGTTTACTATTGCCTTTCTCACTGAATTGTAAAGTTTGCTTATCAGCTTGTCAGACCCTTTTTACCCTGCAGATGACACCTTCACTTCATTCATCACGGGGTCTGCGTGTGTATAGTGAAATTCATTACTTTCATAGGATTTGTTAATTTTTTTGAACTAAATTCGTCATAAATTTGAATTGAAAAATTTACTCGGGCAGTAAACGCACGTCGTCGTCCGCAAAATGTAGGTCGATTTAGTTTTGTTATTGTCTACATCGATACCTCATCCCAACTAAACTTTTTGAAAGTTAGGATTGTAGTGTTGTTTGGTGTGGTTAGGATTGCAGTGCTGTTTAGTAAAACCGTATGTATCTCAGTAAAACCGATGAGTGAGGTGGTTTACTATTGCCTTCCTCACTGAATTTAAAAGTTTGCTTGTCAGGCCCTTTTTACCCTGCAGATGACACCTTCACCTCATTCATCACGGGGTCTGCCTGTGTATAGTGAAATTCATACTTTCATAGGAGATATATCTGACTATAGTCTTTTACACGTATACCTATTTTGTTCTTAAATAGTTTAGTCATATAATTTGGTTGACCGTGTGATGAGAAACAGAACTATTTTTTACAGCCCTAGAACTAACAGATTGAGTGCAATTAATTTAACACACCACTTGCCTGTCTGGACAAAGAAATTACAATACTGACCATTAATTCTAAAATTAAACGATCAATAGAAATAACAATTTTTTTCTTCAAAGAAGATCAAAAAGTATGAAGCGTTCTTTTATCACACAAACCGATTTAAAACAAATTGGAATAGTTTTCCTTGTATCAGTACAAGAAAATTATATAAAATTTAACCTTAAGTTAGACAATATTAGAATTTTAATTACATGTTACACCGCCAGTACAATGGCATAATATAATATGACGTGACATCGAGGTTTTGATAGCGTCGAACAATAATAACTGATGTTTCCTTTAAACGCAATATCAAGTTAACGACGGCTTATCTATGGAAAGATGACAACACAGAATACAGTACTCGATATTATTGCTCTGAGTACAACAAATAAATACATGACCCAAATATGATAACGAAGAACCGAATTTAGGCGTGCATTTATTCTCTATGTATAATACTTGCTCACACTGACGTCAATACGGAGATTTTATTACAAAAGTACAGAGAGTTCGGAAAGTTACCCTGCAGTAGTCGTTTTGCATTGATGCATTTTTTTGTTTTTTTTTTTTTGTTTAACGTCCGACTGTTCTGCAATTACTGCTAATGCAGACGGTGAAGGATGAAATGATTTTTGTAACGTATGAAAATATGTCGTGCCTGAATGCGATTCGAACCCAAGACCGCATGATGAGAGGCGAGCACGTTACCAACTACGCCAATGCGGTCGGCAAATGCATTATTGATTATTGTAGTGAAAAGTTTGCATAGGTAAAATCTTATTTGAGTTTGTGTCACCGTCAATTACATTACAGCTATCTGTAGCTTTATGTGCAGTTTGTAATCTACCATCGAGGATATGCATTAATGGGTCAGTGCAGTGGTAGAATCCTCGCTTGCCACGCGGACGGCACGGGTTCGATTTCCGGTCGTTTTATTTATTAATTTTTTTAACCAATAATATTAAAGTTATATGTTAAAAAATTTAAAATCTGGTTTGAAACACTCACGCGACTTTCTCTTGGTAATGCAGATAATGAGCAATATAACCTAACATTAGAAATTAACAAAAAAACTAACCTCAAAAAACTTAATCATGAATGAATGATGCAAAATGAAAACCAACGTTTGGCTTAATAATACCGAAAATCACTCTTTTCACGCTAAACTAGGCTCTATAGAGAAAAATTCTTTAAATAAAAGTTGTAGATCTTTTAATTTTCTATAAATTTTATTATTACACTTTTGTTGTAAAACGCATCCTAAGGCCGAAATCTTTAAAAAATTATTTATTTTACAGGTTTTTATGAACAAAAAAAATCACTAATTACCACTAACGAAGCGTTATACAAAAAAATGTTTTATAAAAGTTGTAGTAAATTTTTAATTGTTTACAACTTTAATTACATTTTTGCGTTAAAATGCGTATTAAAGCCGCAATCTTTAAAAAACAATATTTTTACGAGAAAACAAGCTTCCCCAAGAATTTCAGCAGACATGGCGCCTACCGTGTTTTGTAGAGCATAAAAATTATGGTAAATGTGGCGATTTTTAAAAAAATCGTAGGAGCCGTTTTTGATGAAATCGCAAAAAAATGACACGAATAAACTACTACTTCCGGTTGACCGATTTTGATGAAAGTGTTCGTGTTGGGTCCGGTAGTGGTATCTAACGTAAGTTTTAAGTTTCAACTTCGTACGATGTTCCGTTCTTGAGGAATTTTGTTCACTCACACACACACACACACACTCAAAGACCGATCGCTCAAAACATTTTTTTAGTGTTCAGGAGGTCTGAAAACACGTGTGATATCCGGTGAAAACTCGATTTCGAAAAATTGGCATGAAAACAAAACTTTCCTTCCGATTTATTCATATAGGCAAGAGAAAGTATAAAAAAGTAAATCGACCGGGAATCGAACCCGGGCCGTCCGCGTGGCAGGCAAGCAATCTACCTCTGCACTGACCAATCAATGCATTTCCTGGATGGCAGATTACAAACTGCATGTAAAGTTACAGATAGCTTGAAATTGAATAACATTGTTGTCATTGTTTATTAATAATTAAATTATTAGGTATTAAAATTGGTTGTAGAATTTTTTTTCTCATTTTTATTCTGTTCCCAAAACGACTAATTTAATAAAAGTAAGATTACACCCTTGTAATAAGGTTAATGTTTGACAGAACATTGTCCAATATTAATTTTCTTATACGTACGTCAGATTTGTTGGAAAGCACGGTATAATTGAAGTTATAGAAAAATTAAACAATCTACAACTTTTATTTCAATCATTTTACTGTACAGAGCCTATCTTTTAGCGTCAATAAGTGATTTTCCGTATATTTAAATTCTACAGAGGTTTTTTTCATTTTGCGTCATTCATTCACGACTAAAATAATTAGATTACGTATTATTATTTACATTGGCAATAGAAAGTCGTGTAAATGTTTCACACTAGATTTTCCTTTTAGATTTCATTAGTGTGAAAATCTATAGTTTTTTATGCGTATGTATTAATTTCGATATACCTCTGTACTCATATTCACGTAATATATTAATCATATCTAATTCTAATAGGCCTACTCATGTTTAATTTTTTATTTTTTTAAATTTTAAGTCGTGTCAACATGTGGGTTATTATCGACTTCTTTGAGTTAAGGAACGGTGGGCCTAAACTTGTAATCATATTCCAGACCCTGGCCGGGAATTGAACCCGGGACCTCCCCTTTGGCGCGTTGCACACTAACCGCTGGACCACGGAGGCGGCCTGTTCTGTTTTTTGTATAATGGTTTTCTCTTTAACAGCGAATGAGGCATATTGTATAGCTTACTTGATAACATCGGTTTAACACGATTAAGGTGCTTAATACCATTGACAGATTATTTGATAGAATTGACACGTATTAGAGAATTTGCAATGCAAGTGGTGATCACCCACTCAGTGTCACTGTATTAACTGGGTTTTATTAGTCATCGACTTCGCGTCACATTCAGTACGCGCTTTTCACGTGGAAATTGTGTCGGATTATCGTCTAGGTATGATAATTATGTTTCAGATATGCTGTGTGTTTTTGTATAATATATTAATTTAGTTTTGATTATTTTCACGGTTATTTTTATGTACAAAATTTTTAAAGATTTTTACTGACTTGCTTACTCGTTGCTAATAAAAAGAGTTTAATAATTTAAAAAATGGTGCTTTCGGCCGCCTCCCTAGCGTAGTGGTAGCGCGCTGGCCTACAACATGGAAGCCCTGGGTTCGATTCCCGGCTGAGATCTGGAAGTTTTCTCAAGTTAAAACCCACTGGTCCATAACCCTTCGTAAACGCTAATAACCGAGCTGTTGATGCGACTGCCTGCACGTGCGTGCAGTGTTCAGTTTTGTTCAATTTTAGTTCAATTTTGCATCCACTTTTTTTTATTAATTGTTACCTGATCTTTTTTATCTGCTTACGGACTTCTTTTTATTTAGCTGCTTTGACAAAATTGTTGCGTAGTCAGCGACTTCCGTTTCGCATATCACTGGTCTGAAGAGCTGACATTCGGCACGTTTGTTTTTTTTACGTCCGGTTATTTTGCACGTTACTGATAATGCAGGTGTTGAAGCGTGAAAGATGTTAAATCTTAATTAATAATTAAAAATTTAATAATTTAATAATTAGTAATGAATTTATAATGATTAATTTGAAAATAATGAAAAATTGGCCGCGAATCGAACCTGGGACTCAATAATGAGAGGAAACCATCGTCCTGTCCTGTCCTGTCATGGCGCAGGCTAACTTAACTGAAAATTTTCCCCAAGCCGTCCTGTCCATGGGCTCTAAACCAGCATTGAGGCATGAACACACGGTGCCATCGCGGGCATTCGGGACTCCTGACGTAGAAGCCAGCTACGTTGCCCACTACACCGAGTGCGTATAATAAAATACGCACAGCTTATGGCAGTGAATATTATTGAATTATTTTTAAATTGACAGTGAATTTTAAAAATTGTCATTCTGGTGTCCGTCCGTCTCATCCAGATGTGAAAAACTACAAGAGAAAGCAACAAACGTGTTTTCGAATTCGTAATCTACACAAAAAATTGCGCGTTGGTTTGAAGTTCCTTTTCGACCGGAAGTGGCCCATAACCGTGGTCGCTTGGTCCCTTGTTTCATTCATAGATATAAGAATACATTTTCTTAATTTCATCATAAGTAAATAAAATAACTATAACTACATTAAAAAATAATAGATAGGCTGTTATTTTAAGAACACTTAAAATTATGTTCAAAGACGGTATCAATAAAATATGAGCTTAGAAAGCAGAATAGTTTGGAAAAGTCTAGGACGCCGGAAGGGTGAAGACACTTTCAATAAGACCCCGTTTCGGTGTCAGAAATTGCACTAGCTGTAGAGATTAACGAAAAAAATTATAATTATCGTAGAAATATATTTGCGCCATTTTTTAGAGGAAATTTCACGCATCAAAAATTTCAAAAAAATCATAATTTTTCGATGCGTTCAGGAAATGTTACATATCAAAAATTTTAAAAAAAATTTCGATACGTGACCTCAATAAGAAACCTTTGCGTATACCAATATTGATAGTGACTTAGTAAGGAAACATCCGAAGTAAATAAATATGTTAATCAGATTAGATAAAATAATTATATGTCTGAAGTCAAGTTTATTGTTAGCCATCTAGGGAAAACAATAAAGAAATTCTTATTAAGTCTGTTATCAGACGTTAACCTCACCAATTTCTACCCGTGTCGATGTGACTAAACATCTATATTTTGGACCGATGACTCCAACCGACCGAACTGCGTACATGGTAAGGAAGGGTTATTTACTCTGCATGAAAATAACTTCCTTTTGGTCGAGTTTAAACATGAAGTAAACATGTTTACATTTATTAAACATACAAGTATAATTTAAAGAGTGATCGATCAAAATCAGTTGAAATCTGTAATTTTGTTTTCGATGCTACATATTTTATTTATGTTATTTAGTTCATGAAGTGTTAAGTGCTGTGTAAATTTTAATTTTCATACTTTATTATTAAAGCTGCTCAAAATCAAACGTATTATATTTTCAATGGTGTTTTCGTGTGTCTCAGGTATTTAATATCTTTGAATATTATTGTTTACTTTTAAACGTTTTGGATCTTATTCAATTTTTAGTTCGGTTTAATTGTTTTTCTCTTGTAGTTTTCAAGACGTATATAATTTACAAGTGGTATTATGTTTCATGTACAATATTGTGCTCGTATTTATTTTTGAACGGATTTTTGGAAGCAATTCTTTTCCGCTTTGTATTAAGAGAGTCTCCATCGGAAAAAATTGGTGTGAAACACACACAACTTTCTCTTGCCAATGCAAATAATGACCAATATAACCTAACATTAGAAATAAACAAAAAACTAACCTCAAATACATAACCGTGTAGTGTGTGTAACTACATAACTGTGTAGTGTCTTCACAGTTTGTATATACTATTTATTTAAATGAAATATCCATGTAATAATAATAATAATCATAATAATAGTATTATTATATATAGTAATAGGACAAAATAGATGCGATTCATGATTTTACAGTGTTATAAAAATATTTTTTTCAAAATGAAATGTTTTGAGAAGGGTAGTTGCGGGCCCTTTCTGCTCCTCTCCGCAAAGGGCAATCAAATCTTTACCATACAGTACCTAAGTGTTTCTGAGGAGAGTTAGGTTCGCTGGAAAAGTCTACAGCCCCGTGATAAGGCTGAAAGCAACTCGTGGTAGCGCCGCGCTTCAAATCCAAAAAATAAAAAACAAATTTTGTACACGGACATACAGTAGTTAGAAACTGTTACATTTTATTGATCAAACCTTTTCAAAAAACAACCGTAATCACCGTACCTAAATCTAAAAATCCATATCTAAATCCGTATCTAAATTAATATATTAATATATAGTATTAGTAATATCCGTATCTAAATTTTTAGTTGGCCGGACGGTGGCAGTCTTAAAAATTTTAAACGGACCTTGATCAAATTTAGTCGATGATCACTGGTTTAAAATTCAATTTGGTGTCTGTAAGACTACGCCATTCAAATTTAATTTTAAGTTTTTAAATTTTTATTTAGTTTTATTTAAAGTCGCATCACTGCTTTGGTTATTTGAAACTAATATGTGTTACGGTGTTGAATTCGTAGATTTTTTTTGTATCAGGGTGTATTTCTTTTGCAATCAGTTTATAAGTACAAAAACTTTAAGCAAAGATGGGAAAATCTGAGTAATGTCCTTAGTTAGAATTAAAATAGAAACCACACTCAGTAGTGTGTTTCAACAAGACTAAACTGTGAAGAACAAAACATATATTGATACGTACAAAACTAAACTTGATAAACTGTGAATCGACATCTTGAAACACAAAATTGTTGAAGCTGGAGATGATGATGATGATGATATAGATTACGATTATGAAATGACGATGATTAGTGGTTGAAGTAGAAAAGAAAAAAGAAGTTTAAATGATTAACAAAATCGTAAACGTAAGTCTAGTGTTTTTAAAACGTTTCAGTCTGTTAGTATCTTCGCTGTTGTCGAGGAGGTTAATCGCTAATGGATTCGTTTGGTCTTCTAGTTTTTGTAAATGTTTTTTGCTTTGTTGTTTAATTTCTTCTTTTATGAAGGGCAGGTTTAGATCGTTGTGTAATATTTCATTGGTTAAGTACCATGGGGCTGCAGTGATTAGTATCAGGCATTTTCATTGAAAGCACTGAAGTATTTATATAGAAATATATAAATAGATTATAAATAAATAATAGATAAATAGATATAAATAAATATATTGTATAGATTTTAACAAGTAATAATTCTAGCCGGGAATAAACCGGGAATCTTCCGCTTTGCAGTTTGCAACGCAGTGTAGCGTTCAGAACACTGGGCCACGGAAGCGGGCTATTTAATTTTAATATTTTTCGAACTGGAATGTGATGAGGTTTTTTTATTTAAACAAAACTAGATAGAATTTTTATTCATTTAAAAAAAATGATCAAATATTTTATGATAAGATAACAGTAGTATGTTTTGTGGCCGACCCGTGGTGTGGTGGTCAGCGCAAATGGCATTTACGCCAGTGGTTCCTGGTTCGATTTCAGGTATTTTTCGTTAATCATTATCTATTTCTGTTTACTATCTACGAGTACATTAGTAGTGTTCTCCATATAAGTTGGATGTAAAACAAAAATAAATTTGTTTATTTAAAATTTATTTTAAGCCGGTTCAAACAGCTTCGTCATTTGCGATTACTTTGGATTAAGAAACTATGGGTTATGTAATGATTTTTCAGACCATAGCCGGGAATCGAACCTGGAGATTACTAAAAACAACACATGCCAATTGAATTCTTAAGTAACACTTCTGATGTGCGATTTCCTTGAAAATTTTGTTTATGTAAACGACATAAATTTACGTTAATAAATTAAAAATAAAAACATTATTGTTAGTTGAAATACTGAAACGCATGTATCTGGTCTTGGTGTTTAAGATATTTTTAATCTATTAATAAAAACTAAAATTATTTTAGATTTAGTGGAACAATTTAACCTTTCATAATTTTGTGTATGTGTTTTTTTTATTTGTTAATTATAACACGTGTGTTGTCATTTACTACGTTTAACTTTAAAATTTAAATGATTTTTTTGTTTGTTTTAATTACATAAATTTAAAAAATAATTTATTTAATTATCCACAGACTAACATTGTAGTGGTTTTAAAAATATGTCTTTAAATTTTTTAAATACATTTTAACATTGTACAGACAAAATTCCAGAATATCCATACTATTTTTTTTTTGTTTCTGTTCTTGATTAACTGTGTCAGTCTCTCTCTTCCCCCTCATTACAGCTCTCTCTCCCCCCTTCGTATAAAGAAAACCCAGACAAGTTATTTTTACTTGGCATCTTTTATTGAAACTATTCAAAGAATTTTTCACTTATTTCGAAGCGATGATGGATTTAATTGTTGTCACGTGTTCATTTTAAATGCACTTATCATTTTACTTTGTCATGTGAGATTGTTTTAGACGTGCCGTGCGTGCATTTTATCTAACGATGCATCAATTAAGTTTCGAAATTTGGCCGCCTCCGTAGCGTGGTGGTTAGCGCGTTAGTCTACCACGCGGAGGTCCCGGGTTCGATTCCCGGCCAGGGTGGAAATTCTCACTTAACAGATACCACAGTTACAGTTAGATAATCCTCCGTATTCGCTAATAACCAAACAGGTGATACGACTTTAAATGAATAATCTGTATCATTAAACTTTTAAACTTTTTTTATAAATTGTTTCGAAATTTATTTTATTGGTTCATAGCTTAATATTATTTTAGTGGTCTTGAAAGGAGGAGTTCTGGGTTGGATTCCCGGTCAGTTTTGTTATTTTTTATTATCTTCACAATTTTTATTTCACAGTATTAAAATGCAAAACGGTCGGACGTAAAACCTGAATAAATTTAAGTAAATTTCATAATTATTTTTCATTTTAATTAATTTAATTTTGTCTGACACCCTTCGCCGTCTGCATTAGCCATTGTGTGTACAACAGTTCTGTTTTTTTCTTATGTAACCTTCTTAATTTTGTCTTCTTTAGGTTCCATCCGTTTAAAATTATAGTGGTATCAGTTTAGTTTTTCCGGGTTTTAAAAATTTTAAATGCAGATATTTAGTTAGGAATATTTTAAGTATTCCTATAATGTTATAATAATATAAATTTCTTTTCCATCTCGCATGTCAGTAAGAAAAAGAGATCCAAGACCTCTTTTCAAACAAATTCTTTGAAATGTAAGAAACAATATGCTGTCTACAAAGAACTTAGTTTTGTTTGACTTATATTGTTTTGTTTCGGTAATAAACATTATATTTTAACGAGTTTAATTAAAGGATGGATCTCTGTTTAAAGTTTTAAAATCGGTGGAAAAAAATCAACTGATCTTCGGCCAATTTTATCGTGCTTCATTTTAAAACGGTGCTTTACAAACAATATTTTACTTCCTTAACTAAGCTTTTACACATTCATCCATTATGTTCAATATATTTTAAAGCTGTCTTATATGTATATGTGTGCGTACGCGCGCGTACGAGTAATCTTGAAAGCTTTTATATGAGCCAAGTTAATAAAGTTAACGCGGTTCAAATTTTTCATCTTTTAAATCTTAAACGACGTACTTGAGGAATAAGTTCGTGAGATTTCTCACTATAGGCTACTTATAAAATAACATTTATTATTTTTGGGTTTTAAATAGCGAATGACGTGGCCGCCTGTCAACACTTTAAGAAGGTTATTGACCGATTTTTGTTTCAGCTTTATCGTATAAAATGAAATTATTGTCTTTTATAATAATAATTTTAAACTTAAGTTTAATAATTTTAAACTTGGTTTAAGTTGAATTTGTTTTTATTTTTAACAAATATAGTAAACATTTTTGTTTAACGTAAATATTTTTTTGTTTATAATATTGTGGATTTTTATGCGAATCAGTTTGTAGTTTGTTGCGTAAATTTTTAAATTTAGATTTTTTGTTTCTTTGTACGCAACTAATGCGTTGTTTATTATTTTAATAACTACAAGATTTTGTCCTTTGATGTTTTACAATGCTAAGTGTGTTGTGTTTTTTTTTTTGTATATTTGAACCTTTGTCTATAGAATTACAACGTTACTGTTTACTTTTAAATACGGAAAATTACTCACTAATGACACTAACTAAGCGCTTATGAAAAAAGTGGTTGTAATTAAAGTTGTAGGTTTTTTATAACTTTCTGCAACGTTGATTATATGCATTCTTGCCCTAAAATGCATACAGTATTAAGGCTGTAAACTTTAAAAAAAATATTTTGCTACCAGACTGCAGCCTTTATGAATTTCAGCAGATTTGCCGCTTTTCCTATGCTTATAGAGAACAAAAATGTAGTAAATTAAGCGATTTCTTTTAAAAATCAGAAACCGTTTTTGAGAAAATCTCATGAAAATTAAAAATTGCAGAATCTACTATTATTACTTCCGGTCGACTCGATTTTGATGAAAATGTTCATGTCGCGTCTTCTCATAATACATAACTTAACCCTTCGTGGACGGAACTAGTTTCTTGTCACGGATACGTTTGAATATGAGTTTAAAAAATATTTTTCAGAAAAATATGTTTTTCTCGATAGAAAACTTTTTTAAACGCTCAGAATCCACTCAAATTTCATCACGTATGTTTACCTTCACTTTTACCCAGTGATAAATAGATACGGATTTATCCATCTGTAGTCCGCGAAGGCTATGTTCCAGGTTTCAATTCATGCGGTATTCCGTTTTTGAGATATTTTGTTCCCAGATTAATCGCTAAAAACGTTTTTCTCTTGGTTCAGGGGGCTTGCGAACGTGTATTTTTGGTGAAAACTCGATTTAGAAAAGTCGACATGAAAAGAATATAGTACTTTTCTTACTTGTATATTCAAGGTATATATCAATCTATATGACAAGGAGAAAGTAAAAATTTATATTAATGTTATGCTGGAAAAGTCAAACATGGTGTTCTAAAATGTAATTTTCTGTGAATTTTAACCAATCTCATGTAAGTTGACCTAAGTAGTCATACACGCGTTATGATTTCAGAAATTAGTGACTTCTTTTCAAACTCCGACTCGATTTTAGGGGTTGAAGGATTTTATGATAATTTTTGCCTATAAAAGGCAGATGGAGTGTTTAATTATTTGCACTCGATTTTCTAGTTCGACGCCTACAAAAAATAATTCTGTTTCTTATCAAATTGTCAGCCAATTATATGACTGAAGCATTAAGAACAGAAGGGATAGGTGTAAAAGACACTAGTCAGAATTACCTCCTCTGAGAGTTATGAATTTCATTATACAGCCAGACCCTGGGGGGTGAATGAAGTGAATTTGTTATTTGCAGGGTAGAACGTAGATGCTTTTCAGACAAACTGATGAGTATACTTTTCCACTTGGTGAGAAAGGCAAAGTAAACCAACTCACTTCTTGTCTTTTTTGGTAAAGCCGCTAGAGGTTCAAATCAGCCTTTCGGCTTATGACCTAAACAATAAAAAATTAAAAGGAAACCGAGCCGGACTGGAAGGAGGCGGTTACTAGAATTAGTGTAATTATATCGCGCATTAAATTTTATGAGAGGGATTGATACAGTTTGGTTGCTTCTGTAATAATTAGTGTAATGAATGCGTCATCCGCAGTGTTTACTGATATATTGTTGTACTAATATTGTTAAATATCATGTGATTATAATATGAGATTTAAAAACGGCCTTTAAATTCGCATAAACAAATAATAATGTGATGGGCAGTTTCTATTTGCGTAAATACTGTACTTATTTGCAACTGTAATCAGTTTACAAACAATTCAATATTCACTAACTCAACATAATTATTATTGTTGTTGAATAACCGTCGTAAATTTTATATCTTAATTTTACTTTCTCTTGCCTATATGAATATATAGGAAGGAAAGTATTGTTTTCATGTCGATTTTTCGAAATCGAGTTATCACCGGATCTATACTTTTTCAGACCCCCTGAACCCAAAAAACATGTTTTTAGCGATTGGTGCGTTCGTGCGTGCGTGTGAACAGAATATCTCAAGAACGGAACAACGTACGAACTTCAAACTTGAAACTTAAGTTACATACCACTACCGGACCCGACACGAACATTTTCATCAAAATCGGTCAACCGGAAGTAGTAGTTTATTCGTGTAATTTTTTACTTTTTTGCGATTTTCTCAAAAACTGGTCCTACGATTTTTTTTAAATTCACCTGGTTTATTCAATTTTTTATTCTCTACAAGATAGGCTAGGCGCCATGTTTGCTGAAATTCTTGGTGAGGCTGTTTTCACGTAAATAAATTGTTTTTTTAAGATTACGGCTTTAATATGAATTTTAGCGCAAAAATTTATATAATAAAAGTTGTAGAGAATTTAAAAACCTACAACTTTTATTACAAACATTTTTTTGTATAACGCTTAGTTTAGCAGTAATTAGCGATTTTCTGATTTTTTCTCACGAAAACGTGTGAAAAATCGATTTTTTTAAGATTTCGCCCTTAGAATGCATTTTACGACAAAAGTGTATATATTAAATTTTATAGGAAATAAAAAGATTTACAACTTTTATTCAAAGAATTTTTCTCTACAGAGCCTAGTTTAGCGTGAAAGAGTGATTTTCCGTATTTTTAAGCCAAACTGAGTTCGATTTTCATTTTCTCAAGAACGTTGTTTATTTCTATTGTTTTATTACTAATGTTAGGTTTATTGTTAATTATTTGCATTGGCAAGAGAAAGTTGTGTGAGTGTTTTACACCAGATTTTTTAATAAACTGTTATTAACTTTCTCTTAAATCTTCCATCGACTCTGTTAGTCAGTATACTGTTAACCCATTTTAATTGCTGTGTAACCACTGGTGTTAAAAAAAGATCAATATTTTACACGATTAAAGTGCTATTTTATATAGTTCAGTTATAAAATTATGTAATCTAATAAATTTTGTTAATTTATTAAAATCTTTATTAAAAATCTTGTGTGAAGCACTCACGGGACTTTCTCTTGCCAATGTAAATAATGAACAATATAACCTATATTTAATCATGAGTGAATGACACAAAATGAAAATTTACCTCTGATTTAAAATTACGGAAAATTTCTAATAAACCCAAACTTTGCCTTTGTGGGGAAAATACTTGAAATAAAAGTTGTAGGGCGCAATCTTACAAAAACTATTTTAACCGCGAGAGCACAGCCTCAAATTTCAGTAGACTTGGCACTTACTCTATTTTGTAAAGCATAAAAAATTTTTGGAGCCGCGTTTTTACGTATAGTGACGTTTAACAATTACACCAGCGGTTTCAAAACTTTATCCGTAAGGAGTTGAAAAGGGTGTTCAACTCTTAAATCAATTTTTTCAGTTTTTATCAGACAGACGAGCTAGATGGCTGAAACTCGGTGAAGATGTTATGTATAGTGTATCTAAAAAAATTACCATATAACTATTACGAATTGTACTCGTAAATGGTTGAACACGATGTTCAACTTATAAAACAATATATTTTGTTTAAGTTCCGGGCGAGGTGGATGGCTGAAACTCGGGGAGGTGTCCGAATATTAATATCAGATTTTTTCCAAATCAGAAAATTTTACTTTTGATCTATTATAACACAGATTTAAAAATTATTGAAATAAAAACAAAATTATACCCGGGTGAAGCCGGGACGGGAACCTAGTTCTATATAAATTGATAGCTTGTAACACACTGAACGATGTGTTATGATAATAACAAAATAGAACTAAATTAAAAGAATCTAGGTCGCTTCCGTAGCGTTAGTGGTTAACGTAGTAGCCTACTACGCGGAGGTTCCGGGTTCGATTCCCGGCTAGGATCTAGAAATTTTCACAAGTCAAAACCCATTGTCCCAGTTGCATAACCCACCGTAGTCACTAATGACCGGGCTGTTGATGTGACTTAAAATAAATTAAAAAAAAAACAATCTAAACATCGGTTCGGATAAACGAGATCTGGTTAAACGAGAAATGACGGTTTTTTTGTTTTTGATAAAATGTTTAAAGTAGTACATCAGATTTGGTTACTAAGTTGCAGAAAATTGGAAAACGTTCAAGATCCTCGGACAATTTAAATTAATTCTCTCCTCTTGAAAAGTCGCCTATTAAAATGTAGATTAATTGTCTAATTAAACTAGATAAACGGTATGACTGCAATTAGGAGAAAAAATTAAATTGTAATTTATACAAATTATGAACGCATGTTACATAATAACGCTTGGTTTCAACCATAGTTAGTTAGTTCGTTGAATAGGTCAAGTTCATCTGATGAGAGATTCTTTCATCTCGAGTGCAGTTCAGTTTTAATAAAGAGTAGAAGGTAACGATAACATCTTTTGTCTGTTATTCAAAAATGCATCTATGCTCCAATAATTTATCAATGTAATGCAATAAATGCATTTCTTAGAAATAACAGTTATTGTATCCACGTTTTGTTCTTCTCTACGGGATTATTGCCAACATGTCAAGGGTGAATACACTGAAATTTTCTGTTAAAATTCTTTTGAAATTTTTTTGAAACTAATTACCATTGCTTCTAGAACGCATTTGGTGTTTGGTTCTTTATAAAGTTGAAGGTCTCTAATTTTTTTTTAACAAAATTTCCTCGACTCCGGTTATTGTGAACCTCTGGGAACCGTCGTGTTTAGGTTAATATAACAAAAGTCTTTGTTGTTTGTTGTTTAGGTCATCAGCCGAAATGCTGGTTTGAACCTTTAGAGGTTTTACTGAATAAAACGAGTAGTGATGTGTTTTACAATTTCCTACCTCACCGTGTTGAAAAGTATGCTTATCAGCATATTAAGCCCTTTGAAAAGAACTTATTTTCCACCCTGGAAATGACACCTTCACTTCGATAACCACAGGGTCTGGCTGTGTAATGTAATTCATTGCTCTCAGAGGAAATAACTCTTGATTAGTGTCTTTTACATCTCTACCTCTTCTGTTCTTAAATTATTCAGTCATTTAGTTAGCTGACCATGTGATTTTTTTTTGTTTTACGTCTGACTGTTTTGCAATTGCTGCTAATGCAGACGATGAGAAGGATGATACATGAAGATTACTGATTAAAAAATGCCAGACCTGACCAGGAGTCGAACCCGGGACCCCGGCGTAGAAGCCAGTTGCGCTAAACACTACGCCAACAGGCCGGCCATGTGATGTAAAACATTTTTTTTTTTTTTGTAGCCCTGTAACTAACAGATTGAGTGCTAATAATGGAACACTCCAGCTGTCTGGTACGGGCAGAACAAAAGTTACTATAACCGAAAAGTATTTTTGTTATAAAAATGGTGTTATATAACAAAGTTCAAACTTTAGTTTAAAAGTAGACTGTTATAATAAAACACAAATTAGATTATTTAACAAAGAACTTTTTTTAATTTTGTGCCCTATAGGAAAAATGTATAGGGAAGGAAAGTGTATTGTTTACATATCGATTTTTCAAAATTTAGTTTTTACCGGAAATACATGTTTTCAAGTTGTGTAATAATTCGTTGAATTTTATTTTACTTCTGCCTAATCGAATTGGTCAATTTTAGATCGCAATAAGTAACATAATGTCGAATATATTTCTAAATAACAAAATTTTTTTACGAGATGAATTGTGAAGATCGGTTGAAATTTGGGCTTTGAAAATTTGCAATGTTTCTATTTCTGTGATAAAGATAGATAAAGTATGGATGGTAATTTTATTGAAGGACTGATGTTAAATTAAAACAAGAGTGTATTGTTAAAGCGACGCCGGCGTTTATATGTGATTTATCGAGTCTGATTTTAGAGGTGTTGTATGTAGGTTAGGAGGTATAAAGTGAACGGGTGGCGCTCTACGATGGGTGGTTGGATTTTATTTGTGGAGGGGAAATTGGGCATGGGCACCAGGCAATCTTATTCCTCTCTATACTACCAAGAGTAGAACCTAACCTCTCTTGAGACTAGACTTGAGAAAAAGAGATCCTCTGTTACTCTCTTACGCTGCAACCACACTGCTGTATTTTTTTTTTTTTTTTTTAGTTCCTTTTATCTTTTGATTTTTTCGTGCCAGACTTTGTATAAGTGCTTTGGACCTTTGTTTTGTAGTTTTATTTTTACGTATTTTAGATTCTGTTTTTACTGAAAATAATTTCGTTACCGCATAAAAATCAATTTATATTTACATTAAGTCATGTTGTCAAAGGAAATTGATTGCGCATAAAATTTTAGTGAAAAATTTTCTTCATGAATATATTAATTCTATTGGGGTTTATTATTCAGTTAACTTCTGTTTTAAATTTTTAGAGTTACTTCAATAAATAAACCAAATTGGATGCATTCGTGGCGTAGTGGTAAAGTCCTAGGCCCGAGTTCGATTCCTGGCCAGTCTGGAAAATTTAATATTTTTGTATACAAAAAAATCCCTTGTAACGTAGTACACATAAACTAAAGAAATTTTTTAATTGGTGGATCATTCTGTTTAGATTTATTAAAATCTGAAATTACCTTAGTGGGATTTAAATGATTACTTGACAGAAAAACTGAAGAAACAAAGTTCAATTACTTAATAGGTTTCGATCCAATCCAGTGTTATGTTCTGGAGATTCCAATGTATGTATCAAAAAATTATAAGTATATTGTATGTCGCGAGAAGAAAACTGTCTTAAGTCAAAAAAATTGTTTTATTCTATAGTAATAAAGTAAATATAGAGTAGTATCTTTCATGAAAAGTGTATGAAAATAATTTACTAAATTCACCACCAGTGGACATACCCTATATCTTCTTTTCTACTTGTTTTGTCTTTCGTTATTGTCGGTGAAAAGTGTATGTATCAGTTTAAGTTGACTCACTTTTGTCTGGAAATTGTTGTAGGTTTTTTGTTTTATCTTAGTAGTAAAGGGTATTATTTAGACTTAGTACTGTTTTATTCAGAATGTTGTGGTCATTTGAGATTTATGACTAATGGGTAACAGGGGATTATTTTGAGTTGCATCACTATTCTTTGGAAAGTAGGTTAATTTATTTATATTGTTTTTAAAGTGTTGAATTTTGTTTTTACTACACTTTTCTTCTAAAATACAGTCTAGAAATTTTGATTTATTTTGTATTGTTATTTAAAAATTATTTGTAAAAAATTATAGCAATATTCAGTATTTAGTATAATAGTCAATACATTTGAAAATGCAGGAAGGAAAAGAAATTACGTGGGTGTATTGAAAAGTAATGCCTCCATTGCTATAACTATTATAATGGTGGGCGAGACACAGTCTCAAAAGTGATTAGTCATGTACTGGAACTCATCGTATACAAGTCACCCTAGTAGTGATTCACAGCTACAACTGAAAAATTCAAAACAATGCCATCTGCTGGAAAAGTCATAATTACCGTTTTCTGGGATTGTGATTGTATCATTCTTATGGAGTTTTTGGAACGTGGCTGTACTGTCAACTCTGAACAATATTTTTCTACCCTATCAAATCTGAAGCGACACCTGCGTAGGGATCGTCCAGACAAAGAGCCAATTCTGCATCTTGACAACGTTTGTCCTCACATAAGTCTGAAAACATGTACAGCACTAGAGAATCTTGAGTTTCAAGACATTTTATATCATCCATACCTTATAGCCCAGATATTTTACCCTGTGACTTTTTACTCTTTCCAAACCTTAAGGAACATCTCAAGTGCATGCGTTTCTCTTTGAATTCAATAACCTTCGTACACGGTAGTTAACTACACAGAGATCAGAGATTTGATTTTGTAGCTAGAATCTGGAAATTATAACATGTCAAAACCCACCGTCATAGTTACATAACTTATCGTAGTCCCTAATAGCCGAGCTCTTGGTGCAACTTAAAATAAAACTAAAAAACTATATTTGATTTCAATCTGCTTCTGTATACCTAAACTATTAAGGTTTTTTTTTTTCTTCGTTCCCACATCAATTTCATATTCCTTGACCTGGTGGCTCTCAATCTCTCTGCTACAGCTGCATTCGGCTGTCTTCTCTCTCTGAAAGGCAGTTGGGTTATCCTCTTTTCCCTTAGGATGGTCTTCTCTTCTCGTCTCTGGATCATTTCTTCATTTATATTCAAGTTCCTCATGTCTGACATGGCTTCCTGTATCCATTTGTTTTGGATCTTATTCTTCATTTGGTAGTCAAGGAGCTGTTTAATGAGTCTTGAGTCAGGCAGTCTGCTAAGGTGGCCAAAGAAAGCGACTCTCCTCTTCCTCATTGTGTCCAATATCGGCTCATTTTCCTTATAAACTATATTGTTGGGGACTATCCACCATTTTCCTTGGACTTGATGCTTGAAATTGATGGCTGTTCTTAATATTCTTCTGTCTATCTTTTGAAGTTTGTCCGTGGTTGATTGAGTGTATTTTAGGAATATACTATTTTCGTGTTTTTTTTTTTATTAATACTTTATAAAAGTGATAATCGTATCTTATCAACTTTGTAAACATATATTAAAGCTTGTTTGTATGTTTGCATAGGTTTTTAATATAAAATGTGTCTGCATAGTAGCTATATATTATATATGTCGTTTATTAAATCATATCCTCCTCTCTCTGAGTATTTTCTCCCACTCTTTGAATATTATTTTAATCAAAACACTAATTGGTGTAGATGTACTTCTATGAAATTTATTAATTTAGTATCAATTCATATCTCGTAACCGTTGTTTCTACGTCTTTATATTCTAAAAATATATGTAAATCTATTCAGTGGTTTCATAATCCTAAAAAAGTTATTTAGTTTTTGTGTGTATGTGTTAGTGTATGTGTGTATATGTGTAAGTTTGTTGTTATTTAATTACTTTTACAGTATTGTTATTAATTAATTTGTTGTTCCATTGGAAGATCAATGGAATTTTTATTGACAAATAAGAAAAAAGTGCATGCGCAAATACAGTATCTGTGTTTGTCGTGTTTAAATAAATTTCCTAACCGTCAGTATTTATTTATTTATTTATATATTTTATGTATCATATTTTATTTTTGTTTATGTGTAATATTATTAGTGTTTATAGTTTATAATTTTGGTTTCAGTAAATATTTGGTAGGTTATTATCAGGTAGTGTGGTGTGGACTATTGAAAATCAAGTTTTAATTCATTGAAACCTACATTTTTTCATTTAAAGTAACGAAATCAGATTCTGGGAATTTTTGGCTGTTTCCAAAAGATCTTAGTTAACTACAAGATTCTACCTATTTACATTGACATCTATTAAAAGCGCTAAATTTTCTCTTTCATTAAATTTAAATAGTATGTAACAGTAAAAAGTAGGGAAATGAAATATTTATTTGTAAATAACATCACTCTGAGTAAAAACAAAGTTTTTGTAAAATAAGAACAATAAAAACAAAATCTAACTAATGACTGTAAACACTAAATGAAACATTAATAATTTACACATTATTTACAATTTGTTCAGTTTGAAACCGAAACAGAATGTTGTTTAGGTCATCAGGTGAAAGGCTGGTTTGAATCATTAGAAGCTTAACTAAGTAAAACTAGGAGTGAGGTGGTTTACTCTGCCTTCATCACTGAGTGGAGAATTATGCTCATCAGCTTGTCTGAAAAGCATTTATGTTCCACTCTGCAAATTATACCTTTACTTCATTCACTACAGGGTCTGGCTGTTTAATGAAATACATTACTTTTAGAGGAGATAACTTTGACAAGTGTCTTTTACACCTCTACCTCTTCTGTTCTTAAATGCTTAAGTTATTTAATTGGCTGACCATGTGATGAACTTAATTTTTTGTAGCCCTGGAACTAAGAGATTGAGTGCAAATAATTTAACACTCCACCTGTCTGTTATGGGCAACTAGTAAGTGTATAGTAGTTTATTAGTTGTGTTACTGGTTATTTTATTAAATATTTTTTGCAGTGTCATTTTCACTACTTGGTTAAATAATTTTAATAACCATGATTAATTGGTTTCAAGTTGAAAATTAATTTTACAATTAAACATAAATGTATTCTGTATTTACCGTTTTTCAGTATCATTGTTCTTTTCATTGCCCATAAGTTTTCGTCTGTGAATGTTTCTGAACATTTTCTCGTACACTGTTAGGAACCTGTAACCATTGAATAAATATTCTGAGTATTATTCATGAAGTAGGTATGATAAAGAGTATAGTAGAGTGGTTCATTATGGGTGTGGAATTAACATAGAAGAGCTGAGTGTATCATAAAAGTGCCTGACCGTATGATAAGAAACAGAACTATTTTTTTGGAGCTCGAACTTACAAATTGAGTGTAAATAATTTAACACTTTACCTGCCTATTATGGGTAAATTTAAATAGATGTTTGTGTTAAATAGGTAATTCTTGTAGTTAATCTAGTATGATCTTTTTAAAATAGTTAAAAATGTCTAGAATCTGATATCATTACCTCATGAAAAATGGTGGCTCCAATTTAAAATAAAAGACTTTCCATCATTCATGTTTAGTTCCTTCAAAATAATGATGTGAGAAAAATTACTCCTGTATTAAAACTGAAAGTAAGCCATAGAGCTCTCCTCTTCAGTTCTATAGAGTTGGTGTTCTTTATTACCAGAAGCTTTTGTCAGTTTTGGTCGTGCCAAACTCTTTTAATAGAAGATAATGATCCCTAAGAATGCCTTGGAATAACTGGAAAGCTGGTAGGAGAAACTGGACAAAGCGAACAATGGAGATGATCACAAAATAAAGACTAAAATTTTACAATCAATTTTATAGAACAGATGACAAACAGTTTACAAAACACATTTAGGACACAAAATAATGAACCTAAGGTGGGTGGGATCTTTAAGTGATTTCAAAAAATTAAAGTATATTGGAATAAACAAAAAAATTTAATGTATTTCAAATTAAGTACTGTTACTGAGTTTTAAGAGTTTCCGCGATGAACAAAGTAAATAGCTTACAGTTAAAGAACACCAAGAGTGTGAAATGCAAAAAGAGTTTCCAAAAATATCTTATATTTAACGTAACATGTCCCTAAATGACGGAACAAATTCTTAGTTATTTTAAAACTGCTATTGAAAACTCTTACGTAGTTTGCCAATTTCATGAATTTGCAGATATTACGAGAGTAGTTTATTGCAATAGATTTTTTGGGATGCAAAAAGAGCTTCCAGGAATATTTAATGTTACTTAACATAGTCTAATATGCCCCTAAATGGCCAAAAAAATTCTTAGTTATTTTAAAAACCACTATTGAAAATTCTTAGTAGTTTGCCAATTTCATGAATTCACAGATGTTTTTAAGAGTAGGGTGTTGAATTAGGTTTGTTGGGATGCAAAAGGAGCTTCCAGAAATATCTGATGTTACATAACATGCCTCTAACTGACAGAAAAAAATTCTTAGTTATTTTAAAACCGCTATTGAAAATTCTTAACTAGTTTGCCAAGTTCATGAATGAATTTCGCTGATATTAAAAGAGTAGTTTATTGTATTAGTTTTTTTGATGATGATAATGAAATATGCAGTGTGTGATGTTCTATGCAAATATTCTTGTATAGGTGAACGCTCAGTGTTCATGGAGAGACGTTGTTACTTGTGTATATTGGCTCAAGTTCTAAGCTCTCTCTCTATATAGGTTACCTAGTATGCTTTGTCTTTACTTTAGACTAGCTCTTCCTTTTTGGAACCCAATATATGTTTCAGTTTAACTTTGTCTTTTGACTCGTATAGTGCATTTTCATTGTGTGTTTTAAGTAATCGTTATTGATTAATAATATATTGGAATTTTATTTCAATGTAGTATTAAAATTATTTTTAATCTGTTGTGAGCTATTTTTAAAAATATCGTGGTAAGGAAAAATTTGAATTTTAGGAGTACATGTGTTTCTTCGTTACGTTGAATTCCGATGTGACTCATTTAAATACGTATTTTATTTTCGTGTCGTCATTAACGGCGTATCGTTCGTTATTAAACGTCGTAAAACTTATACTATAGTTTCAAAGAACTGAATGTTCTTTCTTTCGTTCGTTCTTTCTTGAAAATTTTTTTTGGCAACGTTTATTTTTATACATCCAAGTGCTTTTTGGTTGGTCATGGCCATCGTTTTATCTTTTTCTCTCTTGTTATTTTAACATTACCTCCAATTCGACAATTTTGAATCGTTTCTCCTTTTTATATACTGGTTATTTTAATTTTCTTAGTTTATCCTCAGTTCTTTAATGTTATTCACTACGTTTGTATCTTCATGTTAACATGTATTTTTATAGTGTTTTTTTTAATGGTTAAAAGTTAATCTGTTGATTGTGGTGCGATTTTTGTAAAAAAAATTTATTAGTTATTATTTTATTAATGTAAAATTTTTACAATAATAAAAAAAATTATTGTGGTTATTTAAACGATATATAAAGTGATTTATTATTTTGTTAAAATTTCATATTAATAGAATATAAATGTATTGCTTCATTTTTTTGTTCAATATTGTGTATTTAAAAATATTCGTTCATTGAATTTTTGAGAATTTTGTTTCAAAATATTTTGTGAAATATTCTTAATATTTTGTTTGAAATTTTTGAGTTTTAATAACGCATTGTGTGTTGTTAACTATTCGAATAATTTTTTTATGTTGTATTTTTCTGTATTGTAATGTATTTTTATACTTTTATCCAGTCGTAAAAAATATTTTGGGTTCAAGTTCTCTCATATGTTACTCTTCTATATCGCCTTTGTTATAAATAAACCATTATCATCCAATAAAAAATTTTTTTGTACATGCATCCTTTTGGAATGGATGAAATGTATTTTAAAATTGTACAAAGTTTTTCATAATCAGATTTTTTTTAAAGATAAACTTTGTTATATTTAGTGATGAAGATGAATGTTTTTTAACACTGTTAACAATTATTATTTTAAAAAATTCTATAATATTATAGTGTATTCTGGTGTAAAGCGATCATAACTTCTTTGTTCACTACGAAATGTAAAATTATACTGTACTTTAGCCCCTTTTATTCATTACTATTTCCCGAAACTGTAGAAATACCGTATTGTGTAAAACTTGCATTTATAAAACTAATTGTGCATTTAACACATTTAACACTCTTTGACCAGCCTTTCTGGTCATTCTAAGGAACTATCGCCTACAGGCTCTTTATCGCAGTATTATATCTAATGTTTTGTACTACCATTACTCCACCATTTACTCACTTGCATAAGTAGATACAGAAATCACTAATGGTTTTGCCATTTGTCAAAGATGAGTCTTTTTCTTTCTGATAAAAGCTAATTGGGCTGATCTATTACAATAATATTTTCTTTCAAAAAAAAATGCCGCCTCATGAAGGTGATTTTTAGGGTCAGTTATTATTGTTTATGAAGCAGTACATT
This sequence comes from Catonia carolina, assembly GCA_035578175.1. Taxonomy (NCBI): domain Eukaryota; kingdom Metazoa; phylum Arthropoda; class Insecta; order Hemiptera; family Achilidae; genus Catonia; species Catonia carolina. The sequence goes on from JAQMRL010000006.1 coordinate 63,228,795, forward strand.
TATTTTTTAAATTATTTTTATTAATATATTTTAGCATTCCGTTGCGTAGAAATATATAACTAGTAGTGGTTTTTTTTGGACTTTCGGACATTCCAGTCAATTTATTTTTTTTATACGTAAAAACATTGTTTTTAAAGTGGTGTAATGGCGCCAATAATTGGTGGCGTAGCCGGTTCTTTGACTTTGACGCACAGTCTGAATAAGAAACCGTGTCAGTGGTCACGGTATCAAGCTCAGATTGGCCAACAGTGTTACAAGCCATTCGGTGAGATCAATAACAATGTAAATCATAGTAACAATAGCAGTAGTTGTAGTAATCTTCACAATATTAGTAACAATAATAGTAAAAATAGTAACGCTAATGTCGAATATGTGTACAGCTCATCGAATACGTACATCGTTAATCGTGTAAACGTTGTTCATGAAAGTTTTTACGAAACTGGATCACCGCAACGGAGTTCGTCTCCACATGCTTTTCTACATTCGTTTCTGCGAAAATTGAAACATTCATTTCGTGAGTTTATTGGTATATATTTGTGATTTATATTTCATATTCAGTTATTTAATTAATTTATAAAGATGAATTAAAAATAATTGTTTTGTTTTTAACTTTAAATAAAACTTCCAACGGGTAGTATTCTGTTATCATAACTGTTTCTTTTTCCAATTTATACCATAAGTTGTATTTAAATATATTAAACTAGCTATACCTGGGTATATAATTGTTGTATTTTAATAATTTTTAAGTTAGGGTTATTAATAAATCAAAAAGATTTTCTGATTTGGAAAAATCTGGTGTGTGTGTGTGTGTGTGTATAATATATATATTTGGACACCACCAAGTTTCAGCCATCTATCTCACCCGGAATGTAATAAACAAAAAATATTAGGTTTAAGGGCTGAATACTGTTTTCAAATCCTTGATGGGTTGATTGCTAAAATGGTAATTTTTTAGGTAACATCTTCGCAGAGTTTCAGTCAGCTAACTTGTCTGGAACTAAGTAAATAAAAAATATATTGATTGAATACACTTTTCTACTCAGAGTATGTTAATACTTTATTTTGGTTTAAGAGACCATTACTTTTATTTCAGTCACTTATGGGTACATTTTTATCAATCGTAATCCAAGTTATATCTTGGACAATTAGAATTGGCACAAGCCACTTCTGTGTTTATCTACTCCACTCTTCGCCCTTTGTCATAAAACGACGGTACAGGCATAAAAGTATACCATCGCTACTGTAATGTGCGAATCATGCGCAATTACCGCGCTTTGTTTTCACTGTTGTTCTTAGTAATAATCTGTCCGACATAATGATGTGACTAATATTTTGTTTTCATATACGATTTTCTGTTCATTATAATATATTCAGACAAATTTGTTTAATTAGTTGCATGCGTCTGTAGAGTATAGTTTAGTGAGTTTTTGCAGTTTAGTTCTTGTAATTTATAATTTAAATTTTTACTGGAAGAAATTAAATACATATTTTAAAATGAAATGATTATTTGTATGTTTGATCATTAAGTAAGGTTGTAGGCATTTGTGTACATTAAAATTTGTAGACGTTGAAAGAATAGGTTATGGATATACTTTAAGTGGAACTGTGTGTACACGTAGAGCAAGAGTTGTGCCAGTTCAAATTGTCCACAGTATACCTGATATCAGCTTGTTCCCGATTATTTTGAATAATCTGGAGTTTACTGTACGTTGAAACCAATTATATTTGTTTAATTTATATTACATTTTTATTAAATTGTAGTAAAATTCTAAGATTATTTTCTTTGTTTTTTAAAAAGGTTTTAAGTAAAAGAGCTATCATTATGTCTTGTACTAATTCATAATTCTAGAGTTATGATTTAAGTATTTATAAAGTTTAAAAATACTTGTTGGTGTAATCTTTGAACTTCACCTACTAGATGTAGTAGAAATCTCTGGTAGTAAGAACATAAAAATGTAAATACACCTATTACTTTTTATTTTGGTTAAATGTTCAGTTCCTTCATAGGTTGTACGATAAATTATGGTAATAAAATGCTTTTTGTCGAGTTTAAGAATTTTTAGCTAGATTTTCACTCCAGCTGAACTATTATTGATAGTGTTTGCGTGACAGTCAATCATACAAACGCCTTGCAGGTTTGAAACAGAAGACAGTGGACTAATTCTTTTAAGAAGTTACATGAAAAGTTATTTTTATATTTTTTAATGTCTTAAACAAATAGGTATACTGTGGACAATTTGAACTGGCACAACTCTTGCTCTTTGTGTACACACAGTTCCGCATAAAGTATATCCATAACCTATTCTTTCAACAAGGTCTACAAATTTTAATGTACGCAAATGCCTACAACCTTATTTCATTTTAAAATATGTATTTAATTTGTCCCAGTAAAAATTTAAATTATAAATTACAAGAACTAAACTGCAAAAACTCATGAAACTATTCTTTACAGACACACGCAAATAACTAAACAAATTGTTCAGAATATAATGAACAGAAAATCATATATGAAAACAAATTAGTTACATTATTGTGTCTGACAGATTATTAATAACAAAAGTGAAAACAAAGCGTAGTGACAGAGCGTGAGTCGCACATTACAGTAGCGAGTGTACTTTTGTGACTGTACGGTTGTTGCATGGTGAGGGGCGAAGAGTGGTGTAGATAAACACTGAATCTGCATATGCCAATTTGAATTGTCCATGGTATATTTTGTTATTAAACATAGTTTTTTATCGTAGTAAACGGTAAGTCTGGTCATTTAAGGATTTGTTTTTATTATTACCTATATTATACAGATTTTTAATTTTCCGGATTGCCTTTAGTCCCAGTTTGTCCGGATAAACGAGGTTGTATTTTACTCATCGAACTAAATTCTATGTTGATGTTAAAGATTATTTATATTATGAATTCTAAATAATCATTTAAGTGGTATAAGTTGGACGTTTAATGTTGTCATAACCTGCTACCTGACGGGAGTTTAAAACAAAATTGTAAATTTTCAATAATTTGTGGTCTTCTAACCATAAAACGATATTGGTGTATAAATTATATGTTAATTGAAAACTTTTAAGTTTGTGTAATATAATTTTGTTAATGCATGAAAATGATTAACGAATTGTTGTTAAACTTTGTATCGTTTTTAAATTATTAACTCTTGTTTATCTAATTATTAATTGTAATGAAGTTGATGGTTGAATTATCCATCGGTTCATTTATCATTCGTATGATGAATGGGAATCAAACCTCTGACCTCTAGGATAAGCAGCAATTGTATTCAAGTAGTTAAATCAGTAATAATATTATAAAGAAGTAATGTTTGTTTGTATAAGGTAATTTCGGAATTTACCCAACATTTTCACAAATGTGCAAAAAAATCACTCGATGCTCATGTAATATTTTTCCAACGCCTCATAAATGTGACCATAGCATTCATTTGCTATGCGCATACATGTTCCTCTACATACCACAGTGCGTAATGGTTGCAGTATTGGTACACCCTCTGAAATATTAATGATATAATAAAAGTTTATCATAACATATTAGCTTCTGTTGATTTGTCCAAAATTATCTCAATTTCTGACTATCCGAAACAAAATTTATTTAGGTTAATTTGGATAATAAAGTAGGTGGAGAGTTAATTTATTTGCACTCTTATCTCCTAGTTCCAGGGCTATGAAAAATAGTTCTGTTTCTTATCACATGGTCAGTCAATTATGCAACTGAAGCATTTAAGAACAGGAAAGATCGAGGTGTAAAAGACACTAGTCACAGTTATCTTCTCCGAGAGTGATGAATTTCATTATACAGCCAGATTCGTAGTGAATGAAGTAAAAGTTCATTTGCTGTGTGGAAAGTAGATGCTTTTCAGAGGGCCTTGGCATACTGATAAGCATACTTTTCCACTTAGTGAGGAAGGAAACCATCTCACTCCTTGTTTTTCTTAGTAAAACCTCTAGAGGTTCAAACCAGCCTTTCGGCTGATCACCTAAACAACAACAATTTGGATAACCGCATTCTGATTTATTTATAGATGTTGAGTTTCATTCCTGGTTTCTAAAATTTTAACGCAAGTTTTATTTTTTTATTAAATTGCATCAACTGCTTGGTTATTAGTGACTACGGTGGGTTATGAATCTAGAACAGTAGGTTTTGACTTATAAAAATTTTCAGACCCGAGCTGGGAATCGAATCTGTGACCTCCGCATTGTAGGCTAGCCCGCTAATTAATACACTACAGAAGCAGCTAACTCATAAACCAGTGTAGTACAGTTTGTTAATGACCTACGCGTTGCAACTTAAATAAAACAAAAATAAAAAAAGTAGATGTATATGATGATGACGTAAATAAAAGTTAAAAGCTTGTCTCCTGTCGTTAAAAGAAGTGAGTTAAACCAGGTGGCTATTACCTAGTTACATACTCTACTTAAATTGTCAAGTACACGCCATGCTGTGTTACAAGGCAACCTTAGACATTCGTTCCAACGGAAACAGAAACAATTTTATTTTTGAATCACCTTAACACTATTTTAAATTTAAATAAAAATTATTTATTGAGCAATTACTTGTAATGAAGTTTTATATGTATTAACGATAATTCTTTTACGTGCACAATTTGTTTAAAACCAAAGAACAAAACCACATTCAATTTGGCACTGAATAGTACACTAAATTTTATTTTATTTTCAGCCAGATTTTAAAAGTACATAACGTTTGCTTTTAAAAATTTAATAATAATAAATCAAATTTGTTAAGGCCTTCGGGCCAGCCCAGTCAGTCAGCTGGTAGAAAGTCGCTATTATTTGTTAAGTAACATCGGTTGGGTAAGCGACTTTGTATGGTGACCAGTTGACAGCCATCCATGAACAAACTCTACTGGGGGTCCCTGTTCAAACTCATCTCTAATCTACGTCAAAAAAAAAAAAAATACAGCAAAAAGCAGCGATCAAATTGGGTAGTTGTCAACAATGTACAGTTCCCGATAAATAAAAGATAAAAAAAAAAATTTGTTAAAAAATAAAATCTTTCTCTACTGGGTTGGTCTAGAGGTAAAGTCGTCATCGCGATTCAGCTGTTTTAACAGCTGATTTTTTTTGAAACGAAGGTTCCTGGTTAAAATCTTAGTAAAGGTTATCTGTGTTTTTTGATGGTTGGGGTTTAATTAACCATACTCTCTTCAGGAATGGTTGGCCTTGGTCTTTACAAAACTCCACCTCATTTACACATCATCCTCATCTCATTGGTTCATGAGGTTGCTTTATTATTTTGAATTGAATAGATTGCAACGTAAACACATGAGGGAATAAAAAAAAAACAATAATCTTGAGTGAACTGCTTTTACATTTAAGGCAGCAAAAATTATTAATAAAGTCTTGTTGGTTAGGTCATCAGCCGAAAGGCTGGTTTGAACCTCTAGAGGTTTTACTAAGTAAAACGAGGAGTGAGGTGGTTTGCCATTGCCTTCCTCACTGAGTGAAAAATTTACACTTATCAGCATGCCGAGCCCTCTAAAAAGCACATATTTTTCACTCTGCAAATGACATCTTCACTTCATTCACCACAGGGTCTGGCTGTATAATGAAATTCATTAATTTCAGAGGAGACAACTCTGATTAATGTCTTTTACACCTCTACCTCTTCTGTTCTTAAATGATTCAGTCATTTAATTGGCTGACCATGTGATAAGAAACAGAACTATTTATTTTAGCCCTGCAACGACCAGATTGAGTGTAAATTGAATAGTCTATAGACCATAACGAAGGTTACTGGTAGCGAAAAATGCGATTTGCACATTAGCACTCCCAGGAGCAAAGTTCAATTTTAAGAATTCTTAAATATCAGAGTCAAAAATTTAATTGTTTTCCTGCTTAATATTAATAAATACTACCAAAGTATGTGGTGTACTGGTCAGTGTAACTGGTTTCTTCTACGTCAGGGGTGTCGGGTTTGATTACCAGTTAGGTCTGGCATTTTCTTATTTGTACATCACTTTATATTATTACATACTCACAAGCCTTGGCTCAATAATATTAACACCTAATTAACATTGTTGTTTAGGTCATCAGCCGAAAGGCTGGTTTGAACCTGTAGAGGTTTTACTAAGTAAATCAAGGAGTGAGGTGGTTTACCAGTGCCTTCCTCACTGAGTGGAAAAGTAAGCTTATCAGCATGCCGGCCCCTCTGAAAAGCACATATTTTCCACTCTGTAAATGACACCTTCACTTCATTCACCACAGGGTCTGGCTGTATAATGAAATTCATTACTTTCAGAGAAGATAACTCTGATTAGTGTCAATTACACCTCTACCTCTTCTGTTCTTAAATGATTCAGTCATTTAGTTGGCTGACCATGTGATAAGAAACAGAACTATTTATTTTAGCCCTGCAACTAACAGATTGAGTGCTAATAATTTGACACTCCACCTGTCTGTTATGGGCAATAATTAATATTGTGTAAAAATTATACCAATTTTCAATAGATTGATTAACTGGGCTGGATCAGAAGTTATTAAAATTTAAATTTCAAATATAATTTTTATAATTATCTACAGCACAATTAATTTTATAATGTATGTTATAATTTCAAAGTAACTGTTCGTACAGTATGTGCAAAGTATTTATAAATTGAATGAAAGCCTAAAAAAACATTTGATGATCAAAATTTATTTAAAGATCTAAACGAAAGAAAAACATACACACCAACCCACACATTCGTCACTGGCAACCACACATCAGTACAATTAAAAATACTTAAAATTAAAAATAACGTTCCAAAATTAATATGACAACTCATACGCTACAAACCTTTAAATACTTTATTTATGCACAAATTAATATTAACAAAATTTAAACAACTATATTATTTATTTTAAAATATATTTAAATCACCATAGCACAGTTAGTGATAACTTATCAATTTAGTATAGTCATTAACTAAGATTAGAAAAACAAACTATATTTAGTTCAAACACAGGATGTTTTCAGAAATTCTCATATTCTGGTAACACTGTTTGATCACAAAAGTATAAATTTCCATGAAAATTTTATTTACTTTACAGATTTTTAAAATATTTTGAAGCTTTTTTATTCATAACAGTAGGTAGTTAAATAAATTTTAATTTAAACATTTTTTTTTTTATTATTAAATTACTTTGTTACAATGAAAATGAATGATTATTAATGGAAACAATTAGAAAAAGACTAAAATTTTACAAACTTTTGTACAGAATGGATGATAATAGATTCAAAGAAATCAGAGAGAATTTTAAGAAACCCAGAATAAACCGATAAAACTTAATGAACCAAACTTAATTCAGACAACTATTTACAGATTTTAAGGGGGTTTCATGGAGAGCAAAAACAGAACACAGGCAGAATAAAGGAAAAATGCCTACAATGAATGAATGCTGAGAATGTGTTCTTGGCAAAAAGAGGTTCCTGAAACGATAAGTCACCTCACAGGGTCTAAAATTGGACCTACTCAAAAAAATATTTGTTATTTAAAATTTTGTTTATTTTAAAACGCGTTTTGTATATGTATAAAGCATGTAAAAATATTAGAAATCAGTTTGGATTATTCAAAATTTTGGATTAGGGTTGTGTATTATGTACAGAATAAAATTGTGTTATTCTCTTAGATAAAAAATAAAAATGAAAAGTATGTGTTATAAATAAATTAAAAATCTGACCTAACCTTTACAGATTTACTTTTTATTTTATTTTTTAGAATAAGATTCCTTATTTATTGTTTATAATATTTGTAATAGTGTATGTACTGTTCTACTGTATATAATTCAGCGATTTTAACTACGAAGCCCAGTTTGGTATTTTCTTTTTTTTTAGTACTGTACAAATATTTTTTAAAAATTCTAGATTTTTCAGATGCGATTCAGATAAACCTCCATTCCACTGTAAGTCTAGCATATTGTTGAAAATCATTAAAGATATTTTAAAATAAATATATTTAGTTCATTTCGTGGCCGTTGACATGTTTCATCACATATTTTGAAATATTTTAAACACTCTGATTACATTGGAAGTTTATAAGTTTGGTTTATCACAATATCTTTTAGTGAATTACATTAACATTTCTGAAAGCGTTTGAATATTTTATTAATAATTAAAGATAAATTATTTAATATATTGTGGTAGGTTAATTTTCATTAGAGTAACAACTTTGAAACTATGGTTACCATATAGAGTCGACCATGTATTTCTTTCTTTAAAAAATTTTATTTGTGTTTATTGACAATTATAAGAAAATCATTGAAACAGTATAGGTTTGTAATTCATTTATTTAATGATTATTAGTGTAGTATATTTTTCTATATATAAAATAGGATTTCTGCAATTTTTCTCTCAAGGGTTATTCCCAGGATGGTAGTTTACTAGCATGACCTACTAGTGTATAGGTCTTCCCACAGAGCTAGTTAATTATTGCCAGGGTTCTAAAGGCGTACATACGTGAGTTGAGTTGTGTATTGCTGTACAAAGTTAGTGTAATTTATTAAATCATATCTTCTGTTGATGTAAACCGTAAAACTTTATGATGAATTGAGGATGGGAGCACACAAAGTATGCGAGAGAGAGAGCTGAAAAACAAAACTGCTGAGTGGGTGAGGAAGTAGGTCATTAGAAGAGAAGAGTTTGGGGCTTCTCAAAGACTGTGACGGAACTTGCTTTGGAAGATTTGAAAGAGTGACTTAAAATTTTGAAATTAACCCTTTCAGTACTTAACGTCCGGAAAACGGGACGTCGATATATTTTATGTAAGGATAAAGTGCCAACGTCCAGATAACTGAACATTTCCAAAAAAACTTTTAAACAAAAATTAATGTAATAATGTATTTTGAAACCACCTCCGTGGCGTAATTACTAGCGTGCTAGCCTACAAAGTGAAAAGTCCCGGGTTCAATTCTCGGCTAGGGTCTGGAAATTTTAACATGTTTAAACCACCGTTAAGGTACCAAAACTTACAGTAGTTGCTAATGACCAAGCTGTCGATGCGACTTTAAAAAAACTAAAAAATAATATTTTGAATATTTTAAGTGTTCGAACGATTTCTTTTTTATGAACTCTATAAGAATTAATTTTTAACTGGAAATTTTATTTTTCTGTAACGTTGAAATTTTGGTCGGCAATAACACACTTACGCCTGCAAGTTTTCGAAATAAAGGCTGGCACTTTTTGTACACCCTTATTCAAATTAAATGGCACTTAAGATCAAACTTTTAAATATTGTTTCAGCACTGAACAGATTAAATCGCAATCACTTTAGCTGCTCCTTTTCGCCTGACAACTTCACTTGCAACATTACACATCTGAACCTGAAAACAGCTTACTAGTAACTAGCAACGTTTCCAAACGTTTGTACCGAGCTAGCTAGCGCTAGTCAATTACATGACCTTTTCTCCTCTACTAGCTGCTAGTGAATACTAGCCCTTTAACTCAACGAGGCTAGGACTAGCGTCAAGGGAATAGGCCTTTACCACTTGGAGATAACTACTAATGCGATAAGAAATTAGAAAAAAATAAATGTAAAATACAAAGTTGAATTTGTAAGTAAAGTTTTTGGTACAATATACCAGAAATGATAACTTGGGAACTTCCTTAAAAAAGAATGTAGTAATGACTCATCAGAATTATTCTTTTATTGCTTTTAAAATCAATATTAATTTATAGTCGGAATCAGAGTGATGTAAGCTTTACCCGATTTATTATATTTCTCAAAAGTCGTTTACGTTAACTGAATTACAACTCTGCTTGATCATCATTACTGCTTCACTAATTTATTAATCGTATCTACAAAGTCCAGCTTTATAAAATCCCTTTTTCTGAAATTTTTTCCCGATCAGTGCTACTATAACTACCTATGTTATTTATTGTTCAAATTTGTTATTGTTGTTTAAAGCTGTAGTTTCAAAGCTGTTATTAAGCTGTTACAACTATTAATAAAATATTTAAATATTTTTAGAGATTTTATTGTAATTCACTAAAAGATATTGGATAAACCAAAAGTAATAACTTTCAATGTTAATCTAAGTATTTGAAATATCAAAAAACGCGATAAAACATGTGTTTTATCAGCCACAAAATGACCAAATATATTGTTTTAACGACCTCCAATGATTTTCAGATATGCTAGAATTGCAGTAGAATGCAAATTTATCTGAATCGCTTCTGAAAAAAATAAAAAAATTTAAGTATATTTTAGTATAGTACAGTACTAAAAAAAAAGTACCTAACTGGGGTTCTCTTGAAAAATTAGTAGTAAATTGTGTACAGTAGTACATAACAAACACTGATATAAATTTTATGAACAATAGTTAGGAAGCCTTACTCTATTAACAGATTTACTTTCTTTTTTTATTGAAGAGTACAGCATTACACAATTATTGTAATAAAGTAGTACACAACAACCCTAATCCAAAATTTTCAATAATCTAAACTGATTTCTAATTTTTTTAACATGCATGTAAAATGCGTTTTAAAAAAACAGTAATTTTAAATAATAACATTTTTTTCGTGTAGGCCCAATTTTAGACCCTGTTTGGTAACTAGTCATTCCAGAAAGTTCTCTTTGCAGCCCACATTCTCAGCAATCATTCTCTTTTTTTCTCTTCATCGAAGCCCTTAAAATTTGTAATTAGTTGTCTGAATTTGGTTCAGTTCATAAAGCTTTATCAGTTTATTTCCGGTTCCTCCATATTCTTTCTGACTTCTGTATTCTTTAGAATTCTTCTGAAGTCAGAAAATCAAGAGGACCTTTTCATAATATCCTTATTCAACTGTGCCATATTTCATTTAAAATCTTAATTATTTTTTGAAGCTATTAAAATATTAGTGTTAAATTTATTTTTTCCATTTTTTGACAGGTGAAAATATTTTAGACATTATGTACAAGAGAAAATTTTGACACGACAGTACTATTGGGTTCTTACGAATATCAATAATTATTTGAACATTAACGTGAGAGTATGAGTGGAAGGAAATTGTTATGTTCGTTTAAAAATGATTACTAAAATTTATACTACTCCAACATGATTCATTATGTCTGCATCTGGTAAAAAAAGCAGAAAAGTAAGACTATCTATGTACCATTCTATTAATATTGTTTATACACAAAACCTTGCTAATCCGAATTGAAATTTTTTTACATGTGTTTTATAATGAACTAGAATATTTCTGTAAACTTCTAAACGTAAAAATTAAATTTAAAAAAAATAGTTAACAATATTCTTAAGAATCGGGAATAAACATAACCAAGTTCTTAATACAAAACATACTTGCAATATAAAATTATTCCTGGTAAAACATTTCTTGTATTTCATTAACAAAAGAACCTATTACTGCCTGGCTGTATAAAATCACTTTACTCTATCCCATGAAACAGTGCAGCATGTCAAAACATAAATGAATTAAAATTGTAATTGTACTTAGCGGGATCCATTCGAGTTACAAAAAATATTCTTTGCTTATAACAGATAAAACTTGCTATATACTAATTGAAACTGAAATTGAAATATAAATTTCAATACGGCTGTTTAAAATCCTACATAGGATGTTTGAAAAAATAATCAGTATAAAGAATCCATAGATTAGGCCTATTATAAAATATCTGGTCTGTCGCCGGTTGTTTTGACTGAAGATGTTGGTGAGTGAAACATAATTATGTGTCCTTTTTATTACCTTTCATCCTGTAGTCTGTTAACATCTGCTGCTTGGTTCAGTGTGGTATACTATAATTGCTGAAAATATTGAGAACACAGTATTTCACTAGTTCTCATAAACACATTTGTGTGCGTACCGTTGTTTGAAATACAACAGTGGTTTTGCTGTTATTGTATAGATACGGAAGCCACGAGATTGCCTTTTGCATATGGATGGGCTATGAAAAAGGAAGTGAAAATTTGACAGTGCTGCCAACCTCAGCAGTGAGAAACTACTCGTACATTTCACTACCGTGAAGTTTCTACGTTCATTTTTTAAGCTGTGGTTTATTCCGAGAAAATGTTTACTTCATAAACCTTATAAGAAATAAATGTGACCTGTAATATTGCCTATAGCTTAATTACATGACTAGAAATGTTTGATTCACTGTAATTACCAGCTACCTTATTCCATTGAAACAAAATTTTCTATGAAAGAATCGCCTTCTTTACTATTAGTACTGGCGTCTTCACTATCAGTCTCATTAGTAACTACCTAACCGTTTCTTTTTTTTATCAAGTGTCAACAAAACTGTTAAAGAATAGCTTCTTCAAATCTTTAATTTCCTTCTTTATTTTTCAAATTTTAGAAAGAGAAACATCTCAGTAGTTAGCCACTCGCTCATGGCTTTTGTTAAAGAGGCAGGGAAAGGCATTTTTGTTTAGCTTCAACATCACAGCATTTTATTACACTGTATTAATTTCGTTCAGCACTGTGGATAGTCTGCCTACGTTTTCGAGAAACTTAACATTTCTGTTTACGGTAACAAACCATTATATTTGTACAGTTAACCTATAAAAGGTTCTGCGATATGTTGTATGTGCTCTGGGTATAGTAAACGTTGTTGTGTTGGTTGTACTGAAAATAAAGCAGTCGTGCATGCACACTGATGCTTTTCCCCTTTTATCCCTCGTTACAAAGGCAAACTCGTGACTCAAGTAACTTTATCAGTTTCTTCTGAACCTTCACCGGAGTCGGCCACCACGATTATAAACTATTTCTTTGTAAATTGTAATCCTAGTTAGCTGACAGCCATTCTTTCACGTCAACTCTAATTTTATTCTCACTTAATTATGTTGCCAAACACCATTATGTAATCATGCGCGTAATAATAAATTTAAACTATATTTTAATTAATTATGTCATTACGCACTTTTTTTTTGATAATCAGAACAGGTCCTGATTAGTTAGGATTAGCAGGGTTTGACGTGTAATTAATTTGAAATTTTGCTTACTTGAGATTATTAATGCGTGTCAGTGATCAGTAGTATTGTTTTCTGTAAGCTGCTCACCCCTGATGGCCATCGCTGTCTACATATTGCAATTTTGGCACGGCAATAATGTAACAGGTGAATACAAGCCGATCCAAAAATCTGAAATTAATTTAAAAAAAAAAAATTTAATGAGTGCGTTATTGTAATAAAACCAGCTGAAGTGTAGCTAACAAACAAAAACAAATCTTTAAGAACATGGAAAATGACTTATGCTAGGAAAATTATAAACGGAAAGTTCAGTTTTTTAAATAATTTAACGAGGGATGGAGTGATAAACCCTGAATAAATAATTTAGTTTACTGGCGTAGTGAACCCGTGCGAATAAATTTGCACAGTGTTCTTAGGTTTAAAACCCCTTCAAATCATTAAATAAATGATTTAAGTTAATAAAAAACTTAACCATTCTTAGAAGAATGGTAAGTAACGACTAAAGCACAGTAGTATGTTAGTTTCGTCAAAAGAACGGTGTTAAACTAAGAACATTAACATAGTGTTCACCAGCTGAATGGTCTGCGATGAGAAGATAGGTGCACATCTTGTATGGTTATGAAATATGGCTATGGAGGGGGTAAATGTGGGAGAACCGCATTACACTGCATCGTAAACAAAATTTAATCTTTTCATTTCGTGAAATGAAGCTCATACTAGCAAGAATTTCAAATTTAGAACTTTTGGGCGAATCCGGAAAGAATACTCTTTGAAACGATGTAAAAATAATAAAAATCTGTTCAGTAGAACTCTGTATGTAGGAGTTAATAGAATTCCCATTTAAAATACATCGGAAGGAATTTTGCGTTTTAAATATATAGGTATACAATATACCTCTGGAATTCTTGGCTTGCCAATTTGAGGGTTTGATTTGAAAAGAGCTATGCGGAGTTGTGCCGGATAGCGACCAAAAAGTTCAAATTAACCGTGATAATCGTCAACATCAAAAACAAAATAGACGTGCCAAACAGAATCTTTGGAAAGCAACTGATGCTAAGTCAAATGGTGCCCACATGGTTACTATCACACCAAATCTAGCATGTGTGTAAACCTTTAAAGTGTGTTTCGATGAAATTTTAGATAATTTTTAACTCTTCTTCATAATTATTTAGTTAAAACAATAATTCATCATATTTGATAAAAATAGCTTAAATATTTTTTTCTAAATTTAAGTAAATATTTCTGATACCATAGTACATTTTTGCAGACATCTACAACTCATGACACTAAAGCCTCCCAGTCTTTATCATCGAATGATGGAATTGGCAACGGAAAAATTACCTTGGTAGTTGATACACTAGGTAACACTAAAGTAAATATAATTATCAGTTTAAGTAGTGTATCGCATCCAGTTTATTACATATAAAAAAAAGTATTGAAATGTATATTTCTAAACAATCACAATACGATAAAAGTAAACACTTATCAATGTTTATAGAGTGCTTTCGTGTATCCTGTATACATCTTCAGTAATTTAAAAAATTTTTCGCATCAAAATTTTCAACTTCCTGCTCTTACCATAGTAGATAAGTCTTATCTGGAGGAGTTAAGTGAGAGGTACATGAAAGCGCGTTAAACATTGGTAAGTGTTTACTGTTACCATACTCTGGTGGTTTAGAAATATATATTTCAATTTTAAATAATACAGCTGTTTGATAAATTCTACATAAAATGTTTGATAAAATAATAAAAAAAAAATATCAAGTTTGATTACAACCCACCAAATTGATCTCTAGGGGTTGAGTTAGCTGTTTACCAGGAAATTTTCAGAGATGAAGGTTCTGTGATTCAAATCCTAGTAAAGTTAGTTATTTTTATATGAATTTGAATTCTAAGTAGTGTCCAGTATTCTTTGAAGGTTAAGAGTTTAATAACCCATCTTTATAATGGTCGGCCTGTGTCTGTACAAGCCTACATCTTCATTTAGAAGTCTCTTACATATCATCCTTCTCTCGTTGGGTCATATAGTTGTTTATTCACCATTAAACAGAGGTTGATTTTCATTTTGCATCCATTCACTCGTGTTTAAAATCAACTTGTTTTTCATTTTAAATTTTTGGAGTTTACTAATGATTAAACATGTTTTTTAGATTTTAAAAAATTAGTGAATTAATTTAGGCTGCACACAAGACGCGACGAGTCGTTTTTGTCAGTGACCAATTCTAGTACTAAGTAGATGTGGTTTGAAATGAAGGAAGTAGTGAAGGTGTATTCAATTACATCTCATCATGAGAGAGTTCGAGTCATTTGCTTAATAGAAGTGCCGAAATGCATGCGATTGTCATCCAGCTACTAAGCACAGCAGTAAAACATGTTATTATTATTTAAATAGTTGAAATAGTGTAGTTTAATTAAATTATTTGAATCATAAATACCAGCTGTATGGATCTCTATGTAGACAAACTTCTTTTTGATTAATTGGATGTCTCCAAAACTTACGAACTGGCCTTTCTTCCTCCAAACATGTCAAATAATGGAACACAATAGCCAAATCTCAATCGTATGCTATATTACCTCAGAATGAAATATGTTGCACAAGTCGCCAGCGATGGTTAGAGACAGTCTGAAACAAAACATTTTGTTTCAGACGTTTTTGTTTGTTTCGCCAATCCTGTGTGCAGCTGGCCTTAGTGTCTGTGATTTGTGATTTTAAATTATAATGGTATTTTGCTTTGTATACGTTATATCAAAAATGAACAAAGAAGGAACTGTAAATAACTATTATGATCAAAAATAAGTGATTTCATTACTAATGTATGTTTTTAGCCATCAGCCAAAAGGCTGGTTTGAACCTTTACAGGTTTTTACAAAGTAAAATAAGGAGTGAAGTTGTTTACCATTGCCTTCCTCACAGAGTTGAAAAGTATGCTTATCAGTGTGCCAGGCCCTTCCAAAAGTACACATTTTCCACCCTGTAAATGACACCTTCATTCACCACAGGTTCTGGCTGTATAATGAAATTCATTACTTTCAGGGGAAAAAATTCTGATTAATGTATTTTTACACCTCTACCTCTTCTGTCCTTCAATGATTCAGTCATTTAATTGGCTGACCATATGATAAGAAACAGAACTATTTTTTGTAGCCCTTGGAACTAACAGAGAAAATGTGTGATAAAACTAAATTGAAATAGGAAACTACTTGTGTAAACTTACCAAACAAAATCTTTAAGCACCAATTCTTGAAATATTTGTAGAAAAGTGAAGTTGTCTCATTTGTTTACAGCCATAGTGATTGTAGACAACGTAAAGTGGCTTTAGACATTTCTGGAAGCTCTTTTTGCAGTTAATATTCTCACCATTCTTTCACTGTAAGTTTTCCTGTTTCCATCCAGTTGTTCTGTTTTGTTCTTCTTGGAAGCCCGTGAAGTCAGTTTTCTAAATTTGTTTTGGTTTAGTGTCATTTAGATTTGTCTGTAGATTGTAATCGATTCTTTACATTTGTTGTAGAATTTTAATCTTTGTACAGTATGATATTCTGAACTAAAAATTAATGCTTTCTTAAAAAATTTTCACATGTGTTTTCTTCAAACAACACATAAATCCTACAATTTTGCCGGTTATATTTCTTACTTGATTTTGTGTATTATTTCTTTGTAACTTAAAAACTTTGTTAATGATATTTTACTTATGCAAAGTTTAAATAGTTTATTAATAGAGTTTCACTAGAAAAATTTAATTGCTGGTTCGTATTGCATTTTTATAGTGACATTAATAGTTTTCTGTATAAATGTTTTTTTTTTACATAATTATTCATTGTTACTCAGCTGAGCATATGTGTACAAGTTTATTTATTTTTTTTGAACTGTGTATATATTTATTTTATTGTACTTGAATGTATTTAAAGGAAAAAGTTATTGAAGTATTTATTTAAATTCATTTATTACGTTCATTTTATTTTATGTAATTACTTCCGATGTCATTAGTTTTGTACACTTGCTCTCCTCATTTGCGTAAGATCTTTTTTTAATAGTTTTTCTTGAATTTTTTTTATAAAATGTGTCTTGTAGGTGTTGTTTTTTGTAGTATGTGGTTCTTGTTTTTATGAACTAAGTAATAATGTATTTATTTATTCATGTAATTATCTTTGTTTCTTTTTTAATCCATCTTGTCTCATTCTCTTTAAACTTTCATAAATTTTTATGTAGTTTATTCATAATTTCTGTTGACTTATATTCATGTATATATTATGTTTAGTTTTTCTATAATAAACTTGCACAATTTTTTTATTGCACCAATTTTTTAAAAAATTATGTACTGCAATGATTTTTTTTGGTTTGTGTATAATTTTTTTTAAAAAGTTCAGGTAAATCTGTTATGTTTTTAACGACATAGTATGGTATTCTATTAGATCGACTTGCATATTTTTTTTTGTAAGTAGTTATGGAGATCATTCCATTTCAGATTTCTCAGTGTTATGGAGATCATTCCATTTCAGATTTCTCAGTGTTAAGTAGCTCAACATTTTTTATTTATATGATTTTCTATAAAGGTGTTCCCGAACTATTGGAAGTTTAAAACCATGGTTATATCTTTTTTAATAACCATATCTATTTTGTTCTGCCCGGTGTTTCCTCGGTAGCTTAATACAATTTTGGTGAAAAATGTATTTAATACATTATATAGGTAATTATAATTATTTTGTAATTATTTAGAATCAGGGCCTGTCACTGATTGTAACAATTTTTTTTGAAATCAATATTTTTTTGGGCGCTGAATCCGATTATGAAATTATTTTTCCCCGCAAATCACCATGAAATAAGTTATAAGCCCTTTTCTATCATGTACCGACATAACCTCACTTTTTCGTATATGTTTTAATTTGCTGTTTTATTTGAATTCATTTACACTTTAAATGGACACTAAAATTTTAAAATGTTGTAAGTATAGCGACATTATTAATTGGTCGTAGCATTTATACGATAATGAAGGGTAATATAACTGCAAAATTGAAAATTACAAAAAAGTGAGGTTATATCAGCAGGTAATAAAAAAAGGCTTATTACTAATTCATGGTGATATGCGGGGAAAAATAATTTCATATTTGGATTCAGCGGCCATAAAAGTGTCGATTTAAAAAAAAATTGTTACAATTGGTGTCGGGCCCCAATTCTATACAATTACCTTTAGTAGAAAATAATGCAGTTCCTTTATATTCAAATATATTAAGATAAATTAAAATATAAACTTTTTGGTCTGTAATGACAGTTATAGTAGTAATATATTGGTCGGTGGGTTTTTTGTTGCCGATTTTTAAAATTTTCATCTATCATTTTCCGGTGATCATCTGTCCGTCCATCTGTCATACCCAGATGTCGGAAACTACAAGAGATAGCAACAAACAGTTTTTGGATTCATAATCTACACAAAAAGTTAACGAGCCTTAGGGGTTAAGTTCTGGTTTCAATCGCAAGTCAAGAAATCAAAGTTGGAATTTGGAAACAAAAAAGTGTCATTAATTTTCTATAAGAGTAGATACAGAAATCATTGCGTTTGAAGTTCTGGTTTCGTTCGGAAGTCAAGAAATCAAAGCCGAAATTGGAAACAAAAATAGTGTCTTTCTATTCCTCTTAGAGTATATACAGAAATCACTTAATGGTTTTTGTCGTAGGTCAAAAGTAAACCTTTTTAAAAATTGCTACCAGCCATGAAACGCATCATCTCATGAAAGGGATTTTTAATATGTTCGAATTTTCAGGATTTAACTGTGAATCAAACTTGAAATTTTCTGTTTTACATTCTAAAATGCTAATCATTGAGCCATATAGGATGCGATAGTTTTTCATATTATCAATATTTTTAAACGTTGCAGTACATAATTAAAAAATAATAATGTTTTGGGCACTATTGTTCTTTATTTTTTTTTATTGTTTTATGTTGATTACATCTTCATTTTATTGGGTTTTCCCTGTAATAATTGAACCTGTTTTTACATGATTAATAACTAAATTTTATTTTTAATAACTTACTAAAAAAATATGGTTTTGCGTATTCAAAATTTATTATTCTTGGGTTTTTAATTAACGTTAATAATAATTTAATTTGTATTGTTTTCTAATACAAATACTATCTTATGTGAAAGAAATTAACGCTTGGTTTTTTCTGATGGATTGTTATGTAACTGACTTACTATGTATTATTAATTAAGTTAATTATTTGTTGATAGAATTGTATATAGTATTGTTAATTTATATGTAATATATTTAATTGATTTAGTTATGTTAGTAGTTTATTCGATGGAATGTAACTTCTTAATGCATTTAATATTAAAGCTTATTACTGTCCGAATGTAAACACCATTTAATTGATTAAAAACCAAAAATTAAGAAATTACATTCCAGAAAAGTTTTATGATTTGTTTTCTTTTATTTATTTGTAGTGTGCTAATTTATTCTTTATGAAAGTTTTGTTTTGAATTTGTCGTTTATCTTTTTTGACCAATTAATAGTCATGTAATTTGATTAAATTTTAATTCCTTTTGTAGTTAGTTTTTTAAGAGGAGAATTTATTTGTGAAATGTTTGGTTGAAAGTTTTCTTTCTGATCACAAATTTTATTTAAAGTAACGTTCATAGTTTCTTATTGATTCAGTTATTGGTGTACACATTGGAGCGTATCGTTTTTCATAAAGTAATGACATCAGATCCTTGGCATTTTTAGTTACTTTCAAAATAATCATAGTAAATTATTACCTACAAAATTTATCCCCTTTACACTGATATTCATTTAAAGCTCTAAATTTTCTCTTTAATTTAATTTAAATGTTAACACTAAAATTCTGGTGTGAAACATTCACATAACTTTCACTTGCCATGCAAATATTGAACAATTTAACCTAATATTAGGAGTTAACAAAAAAACTAACTCAATGAACATAATCAAATTTTAATTATGAGTGAAAGTCGCAAAATGAAAATCAACCTCAGTTTGGCTTAAAAATACGGAAAATCACTCTTTCACGCTAAACTAGGCTCTGTAGAGAAAAATGGTCGAAGTAAACATTGTAGATCTTTTAATTTCGTATAAATTTGATTGTGTCCATTTATGTCGTTAAATGCATGCTAAGGCTGAAATCTTAAAAATATCTATTTTTAAAAAAAACAGAAAATCACTAATTACCGCTAATCTAAGAATTAGACAAAAAAATGTTTGAAATAAAAGTTGCAGGATTTTAAATTATCTACAACTTTTATTAATGGATTTTTGTGTTAAAATGCATATTAGTCACAATCTTTAAAAAAACAATTTTTTTTATGAGAAAACAACCTCCCCAAGAATTTCAGCAGACATGGTGTCTACCCTATCTTGTAGAGCATAAAAAATTTAGTAAATGAGGCAATTTTAAAAAAAATTGTTTGAGCCGTTTTTGAGAAATCGCAAAAAAGTGAAAAATGACACGAAGAAACTGCTTCTTCTGGTTGACCAATTTTGATTAAAATGTTAGTGTCGGGTTCTCTAGTAGTATCTAACTTAAGTTTCAACTTAGTACGATGTTCTGTTCTTGAGATATTCTGTTCACACACACACACACACACACACACACACACAGATCAATTGCTGAAAACATGTTTTTTGGGTTCAGGGGGTCTAGAAACGTGTAGATCCAGTGAAACTCGATTTTGAAAAATCACCATGAGAACAATACTTTCCTTCTTATATTATATATATTCATATTGGCAAGCGAAAGTAAAAATTGATGAAAAAATTAAACGTGTTTGTAAAATCGTAACGATAAAAATAACCGTAGGTAATCGCAATATACATTAAACAAAAATATAATAATTTTCACATTATAACCAATATTTCATAAACTTTGAAACCGAAACAGAATAATAGAGCCAAATTCCAAAAACGAATACAACAAACACAAACACTGAAAAATATGTGAAACGCAAAATTTATAAACAATATGCAACCATTACACAATGTTGATTTTTTTAGTCATTATAAAAATTATAAAATGACCTTGTAACGTAAATAGATAAACAAAGCTGTTTTATACCATTTAAAACAACACAATTTATTTGAGAATGAGCACCACTCACCTAAAGATTTTAGAACCATTTGCGGTAGACAAGCTGGATTCGTTAATATGCTCCAATGTGTTAATTAAATTTACTTAGGAAAATTTCTATTTTAAATTTTACCTGAAACTCACAATTATTTCCTATAATAATTATATTATTCGTACTGTAACAATACTGTTCTAACTTGAGGTCATCCAACATAGCTTCTAAAGTAAACACATATTTAGGCGTTTGGAATCTGCAACAAATGACTATATCACTTTTGTCTTTATTTCTGAATATTTGATATCTTAACACATTAAGTTCATGGCTAATTTTTATGATCCAACAGCCAATGTCCAGCTAAAGTTTTTGACTATCCTATCTCAACAGCCTCTATTAGATTCAACAATCTTAAATGTAAATTAAAACTGTCTGAAGGTATGATAAAACTAAAAAAAATCATCTTTTTTGCACTTAATCAACCAGCGGTTTTTTATGTATATATGTTTTTGAAACTTTTCTAATTCAATTTTTACATTTCATGATTGAGTATAAGAGGTGTTATATCACAAGTAAATAAAATGTGTGTACTTGTTCTTAGATTTTGTCATTTAAAACTTACTTCTAAGATATCCAGTACCCATTTATATCATCTTGAAAGAAATCAGTATGTTATATTGCTCAGAAGTTAAACAAAGTATATAGAATGACTTTGACTTCCAAAATTGCACTAAAATGATCAATAAACGCCAAACTTTTCAAACGATTTGAACTTTCAAAGAGTTTTTGTTTCGTTTTTGAACTGCTCATCCTATATCTTTGATCTTCTATTTAGCGATCTGAATACTCATGTATTGAGAACAATTTATTTTGTCATTGTTTCATAGAATTGTGTTAATTTCATAATCTTCTGTCAGTTTTGTTTATTTTTATGGTTAAATTGTTCTTTTCCTTTGTAACCTGTCCCTATATTATCTTGTCTAAAATTTGTTTTTTGAATTTTTCTCAGACCATCCTGCCTGATTTATTTAACCTTGTAGTTATCTTGAAAACAGTTCCTTTTATCATTAAAAAGGTAGCATGAATGTAAAAATTAAATAGTTTTGTACCATATCTACGAGGGTCATTCGTAAAGTAAGGTCCATTTTTGTATAAAAAATTAACCACAACAGATTAGATCAAAAACCTTGTTTTATTTAATTCCTGATGTCTTAATCTATTTTTCTACATAGTTTCCATTTTTTTTAAACATTTATCATAACGTTCTACGAGCTTTTGAATACCAGTGTTGTAGAACTCTGCCGCCTGCGAATATAACCAGTCATGAACAGCTTCTTTTACCTCGTCATCAGAGTTGAAGTGCTTACCGCCGAGAAACTCCTTCAGGTAGCGAAACAAGTGAAAGTCGCTGAATCGCCGATTTTCTCAAATCTTTTCTTCAATGGCTTTGACCAAATCTTCCGTGATCACTGATGGTCGGCCAGATCACGGTTCGTCATGGACATTGTCCCTTCCCTCCTTGAAAGCTCTCACCCACTTGCACACTTTACTGTCACTCATTGCATTAGGACCACACACTTCACTTATTTGTCGATGAATATCTACTGCACAAACGTTCCTTGCTGTCAAAAAACGAATCACTGGCCGTATTTCGCAGTCGGCGGGATGATCAATTGTCTTAAACATCTTAAAGATGCACAGTAAATAGCACACAACAAAGATACTGCTGCAAATGGCGTCGTTTCGTACGCAAGACATGCTGGGAGTCGTCGCGCATGCGCATTGCGCTGTTCGCTCACCGTGTGGCTAGTTACCGCGATTCGGACCTTACTTTACGAATGATCCTCGTACATTCAGTATAAAGTGATTTTTATTGATCAGATATTTATTTCATTATTATTATTATTATATTATTTTTTGGTTATACATCTTTTATATAATGTGTTTTTAATAGTAGTATTGTTTTTTTCCAGGTAAAGATGGTAACAAGGTGACCACGGTAGTTGCGACCCCAGGGCAGGGTCCAGACAGGCCGCTTGAGGTCTGTTATACAGATACTAAAGTGATAGGTAATGGCAGCTTTGGGGTTGTGTACCAAGCTAAATTATGTGACAGTGGCGAAATGGTTGCCATTAAAAAAGTCCTTCAGGATAAAAGGTTTAAAGTAAGTATAGCCGTTTTTATTTTTTTATCTTTGTTATCAATTGAACTTAGCGGTAGAAGGTGTTATGTAACAAAAATATAGTTTTGAAAAAAATTATATCTATAATATATAAAGCCCCAGTCACTGATGACTCACTGATGGAAATTCTAGCCTATTAGGAGGTCGGGTGTCGGCTGAAACCCCCGGGAAAAATGCCAGATTTAAGGTACCTCTTCCCGAAAGCTCAGGGGATGCGTCCGAATATTTCAAACTTTTTGACGAAGTTTCGTAGCGCAAAGGCCACTGCGACCATTTTTGTTCCCCTCCCGAAGTAAGTCAAGACCATATATATAAAGTTGCCCTTAACTCCCCGGTTCGCTGGAAAAACTCAGAAAACAAAAATTCGGCTTTTTCGTGGTTACAGTTTTTAGGTTTTTCTTTGTAACACCACGCAGACGGGTTTCATTGACAAATTTTTATTAGGATCACGTTACGCTAACTTCCGGAATCACGGGTGACTTCAAATTTTAGATCGGGGTCCTACGGGGGTCACTACCCTTATCCAAAATATATGAAATGTTTAATTTTTAGAATACAAAAAGTCTTTTGACGGCATGTTGTTTAGCGTTAAAAATTACACAAAAATTTGATAACCCGAAAATTTTCAATTAGAACCCTCTAGCCTGCGGTAGGGGTTGTATTTCTTTATCTCCTTAACGGTGAATAATAGGGACAAAATGCATAAACTTGTTTTGTGCCCCACAAAAACGTACTTCAACATTATATAACCGAAGTTTCCCTTAACCCACTGGTCCGCTGAGTAAACTATAAAAACCAAATTTTGGTTTTTTGGGGTTTGCCGTTTTCAGGTATTCCTAGGCAAATTTTTATTAACAAAACATTACAGGTACGTAACGTTCATTCATTCATTCACCTTGTGGCAAATGGTTCTGATCCACTTACCCCTCTGAGGCCGAGACACGGAAGCAGCACGAAGCGCTGCTGGAGTGGCGAGTCAAATTCTAAAGCTGCCATCTTTTTATAAGTTGCCAAATTTCTTTCATTTTGGTAACTACTTATTACCTACATCTTTTCTTTATGCAATTAAAATTTGTTTGAACGTTACTTTTTAGTACCACTTTTCTCGTAAATTTCTTATGCATTTGACACCTTCGTCCTCTAAACAACTATATCGTTCACTATCGTCGTTTTCACACCGACACCTTTCGTTTCACAGCAAGTTGTCGATCTGAGTACGCGATAATCAGGCAAAACAATATATTGCCTCTTTATGGAGATATCGGTTGAGATGGCTTGAGCAGCAAAATCCTTTCACACTACCGCCTTAGTTTCGCCAGTTCGCCACAGTATCGCTTTTCAGAACCGCACGGAATCTGCCGCAGTCAACAGATTTTCGCCAGCAAAACATTTCAGAATATTGAATCTGTTATCTATTGCAAGTATTTTGCAAGTTTACTATTATAATGGATAGCACATCGACGGAATTATTGATTCAGTCAGTCAGGCAACGACCTGAAATATACTTCATGAGTCACCCGGACTATAAAAATAACATGAAAAAGCAAAATGCCTGGATTAAAATACAAAAAGAGAATCAAGTTTAACAATTTAATTTTAAATTAACCCTTAAATAAAAATAACTTACGTTAAACACAATGCTAGTCTTTGCTTGCTGGGGATGGCTTCTTTATAATTAGTATCTTGTTTAGTGATACGAGATGTAGTAAATCATGAAGCTCTTCAAAGCTTTCTTGGTTCCTTCGAAAGTAATTGTAAAATTGACCTTCATGAGACTGCATTTCTTTGCACCTCACATTTTCTCCCAAATATTTTATTTTTTTGTTAATGTTATGAATCCAAATGCTACGCTTTCTTTTTTGACGTGAAGCCCACATCAACAGCAATATTTTCTCTTTATCAGAAGAAGAAATACTTGACATTTTGTATAAACTCTACCGAAACCAATCGACCATTAATACAAATGCACCAGGAATCACGCGGTACCGCTTTGAAATTTTCGCGCCAGTGTGAAAGTCATTTCAATGCAAAATAACAGCGAAACCGCTGTCACGTTATTGCAGCGATTTTTCTCTGAGGATGGATAAACGGTATTTCAAAAATAGACGACAAAATGTTTCATAACAGAATTTTGTTGAGAAATACCAAATAACAGCGTTTACTGGTGAAGATATATATAATACCACAATTACTTATTGTTTTTCCAAAAAGGTGTCTTAAGGCTGCAGTTCATTCTGGTGGAAGGCGCCAAAGTAAATTTGACCCTTTAAGCTCTACAGAACATTAAATTAAGCAGTAGGCTTCAATCGTATACCACTACCACTTATCCCTTAGTATTTCCTTAAACTGTAGAAACACAGTTTAAATCTTCATCAGTCACAACAAAACTAACTTTTTTAAATTTTTGAAAAAATGTTGCGTATCACTTTCATCCACTAAGCTCCTAAATTCATATAAAATTAATTGCATTAAATTTAATGTTACATTTACTTCTTACTTCCTCTTGACCTATATAACTGTGTAGGAAAGGAAAGTATTGTTTTCTCGTCGATTTTTCAAAATTGAGATTTTGAAATTCACATTTTCAGACTACTTCAACCAAAAAACATATTTTTAGCGATTTGTGTGTGTGTGTGTGTGTGTGAACAAAATATCTCAAGAACAGAACTTGAAATTTAAGTTATGTACCACTAGAGGACGCGACACAAACATTTTCATTGAAATCAGTCAATCGGAAGTAGTAGTTTATTCGTGCAATTTTTCACTCTTGCGATTTTCTCAATGGCTCCTAAAACTTTTTTTTTAAATTGCCTTATTTACTACATTTTTTATGCCGTACAAGATAGGGTAAGCGCCATGTCTGCTGTGCTCAAAGATTAGGGCATTAAATTTTAATAGCCCTACAAGGTAAAATGATTAATGAAATACATAAAATAAAATTTGGTGTTAAACATTCACACGAATTTCTCTTGCCAATGCAAATAATAAACAATATAACCTAACATTAGTAACAAAACATTAGAAATAAACAAAAAAATCAATCTTAGTTTTGCTTAATAATTCAGAAAATCACTCTTTCACTCTAAACTAGGTTCTTTAGAGAAAAATGCTTAAAATTTAATTTCCTCTATATTTGATTATATACACTTGTGTTAAATGCATATTAAAGCTGAAATCTTAAAAAATCCTTTTTTTACAGATTTTCATGAAAAATAAACAGAAAATCACTAATTTCCGCTAAACTAAGCATTATACAAAAAAATGTTTGGAATCAGAGTTGTATGTTTTTAATGTTCTACAACTTTGATTATTATATATACTTTTGCCCTAAAACGCATATTAAAGCCGCAATCTCAAAAAACCATTGTTTTCTACGATAGCACAGCCTCCCCAAGAATTTCAGCAGACATGGCGCCTATCCTATTATGTAGAGCATAAAAAATGTAGTAATTAAGGTGATTTTTTAAAAAAATCGTAGGAGCAGTTTTTGAGAAAATGGCAAAATATGACAAATTACATAAATAAAGTACTACTTCCGGTTGACTGATTTTGATGAAAATGTTTGTGTCGGGTCCTCTTATGGCACGTAACTTGAGTTTTAAGTTTCAACTTTGTACGATGTTCCGTTCTTATGATATTTTGTTCACACACACAGATCAATCGCTAAAAACATGTTTTTTCGGATCAGTGGTTCTGAAAACATGTATATCCAGTGAAAAATCTACATGAAAACAATACTTTCCTTCTTTGTATATTCATATAGGCAAGAGAAAATAACAAAGGTTGTTTTGTGTATTACCTAGATATTTAATGTGGTTTTTGTAATTTCTGTTAATAAAATTAATGTGAAAATTTCTATTATGCAAGTTATTCATATCAACAACATTGATTGATGTAAATAAAAGTAGACAACTTTATCGGTTTTTATCGCAAACAGAGTTTGAATATTAATGAACATGATGATTTTTTTTTTCAATATTAGTAATGTTGTCGATAAAATGTATATATCGAACATACTAGAAAAGTAAACATGATTGAAATTTGAGAAAACAAACAACAACCTTGTAATTTATATTAAATATTCATATTTACAAATATTTAGTTTGGACTGGTCGAGGTTAGATATTAAGCTCTTTAAAACTGTATAAACATTTTATTGATTGCTTGTAATTTATGTAATGCGATGTGCCCGTGCCCATAAATAAAATGGTTATGTATAATAGTTGTGAATTACAGTAGGTGGGGGTTATTCTAAAGTATTATCTACATCAAATGTTTTTCCTTTACACATTTTTTTTTTTAATATTGTGTATTTGTTTTAATAGCTGGTGCAATAAACAGCAATATTTTGTTTCTTCCACTAATGGAGTATTTTTTAGGCCATCAGCTGAAAGGCTGGTTTGAACTTGTAGAGCAGTGGTTCTCAACCTTTGAAACATCGCAACCCCCTTTTTAGGTTGAGTATTTTGCCGACTCCCTCTGAATTATGTTAAAAAAAGTTGAAAATTCTACAATAATAATAATTTTTACTTTCTCTTGCCTATATGAATATACAGGGTGATTCATGAAGTTCTCCCCCCACTTCTACAGCACATTGTACTAGTAAAAATAATGAAAAAATGTTATATAAACATAGGTCCGAAAACGCTTCGTTAGCGAGTTACAGCTAGCGAAAGTTTCGCCTGGATTTCAATTCAGCAGGTGAAATGAGGTCTTCCTGGAATTGTGGTAAGGTAGATTAAGGGGCGAATTCAATCATTTCTTATGGTTTTTGATCTGATAAATTGAATAAAACAGGTCCCAGAACTGTAAGTTAAATAGTTTTTGAGAAAACCAGTGTCAAATGCAAAAAATGGAGTGAAAATCACATTTTTTCATCTTTGGGCAAGAATAACTTTGTTATTTCACCAAGAAACAGTTAAAAATTTTCAATAAAAAATGTAGAAAATTTTATTCTGAACAAACCGGTGTAAATAAAGTACACAGAAAGCGAATAGTTTTTGAGAAAACCAGTGTCAAATGCAAAAAAATGGAGTGAAAAAAACACATTTTTTCATTTTAGTTTTTCCGGTTAATTTTACTTTGTACTCTTATGAATAAAAACTCATTTAATCAAACATCTATTCGCTTTCTGTGTACTTAATTTACACCGGTTTGTTCAGAATAAAATTTTCTACATGTTTTATTGAAAAATTTTAACTGCTTCTTGGTGAAATAACACAGTTATCCTTGCCCAAAGATGAAAAAATAAGTTTTTCACTCCATTTTTTGCATTTGACACTGGTTTTCTTAAAAACTATTTAACTTACAGATCTGGGACCTGTTTTATTCAATTTATCAGATCAAAAACCATAAGAAATGATTGAATTTGCCCCTTAATCTACCTTACCACAATTCCAGGAAGACCTCATTTCACCTGGTGAACTGAAATCCAGGCGAAACTTTCGCTAGCTGTAACTCGCTAACGAAGCGTTTTCGGACCTATGTTTATATAACATTTTTTCATTATTTTTACTAGTACAATGTGCTGTAGAAGTGGGGGGAGAACTTCATGAATCACCCTGTATATAGGAAGGAAAGTATTGTTTTCATGTTGTTTTTTCGAAATTGAGTTTTCACCGGATCTACATGTTTACAGACCCCCTGAACCCAAAAAAACATGTTTTAGCGATTGGTCTGTGTGTGTGTGTACGTGCGTGCATGTGTGTGTGTGTGTTTGTAAACAGAATATCTCAAGAACAGAACATCGTACGAACTTGAAACTTGAAACTTAAGTTTCACCACTACCGGACAAGACACCACTACCGGACTCGACACAAACATTTTGATCAAAATCGGTCAATCGGAAGCAGTCGTTTATTCGTGTAATATTTCACTTTGCGATTTTCTCAAAAACTGATCCTACGATTTTTTTTTAAATCGCCTCATTTACTAAATTTTTTATGCTGTACAAGATAAGGTAGAGGTCATGTCTGCTGAAATTCTTAAAGAGGCTGTTTTCATGTAAAAAAATGTTTTTTTTTTAAAGATTGCGGCTTTTAATATGCATTTTAACACAAAAATGTATATAATAAAAGTTGTAGACATTTAAAATCCTACAACTTTTATTTCAAATTTTTTATTGTATAATGCTTAGTTTAGCAATAATTAGCAATTTTCTGTTTTTTTCTCACAAAAACGTGTATAAAAATCGGTTTTTTTTAAGATTTCAGCCTTAGTATGCATTTTACGACAAAAGTTGTATAATCAGATTTATAGGAAATTAATTAGGACATCTACAACTTTTATTTAGAGCATTTTTCTCTACAGAGCCCTCCACTAATGCAGTATTGTTTAGGTCATCAGCTGAAAGGCTGGTTTGAACCTCTAGAGCAGTGGTTTTCAACCTTTGAAACATCGTAACCCCCTATTTAGTTGTGTATTTTGCTAACTCCCTCTGAATTATGTTAAAAAAAGTTAAAAATTCTACAATAATTATAATTTTTACTTAAGGATATGAGTGGATATTTGTTGTGGGAGTCAATCCGTTCAACCCTTTCGACACAGACTGTTTCTTGTAAAACAGAAGAATTGCGAAAATCAAAACGCGCTTTCTAAACAACTGTTTTATCTAACGTCATTATTGATGAAAAATTCTGAAGAAAATACTGCCAATTCATATAATACGTACGCCCCTTTTAAATATAATAACATGAAAATCGCATCGTAATTCTTTGCGTTAAGGATGCGAAATCTTCATTCACAAAAATTTTTGTGTTTACTTTAGATTTTTTACTATAACGGGCTTAAATTTCAGTTTAACAAAAAAATTTATAAAATATGTTTTATAGAGAAGAATTTACTGAATAAATGTATATTTTTCATTTAAATTTCAGTAAATATTTGACAAAGTTACAGAATGTTCAAAATGAGTCCATTTTGGAAGGTGAAGGAATGATATTTTACATTCTTTACGGTGACGTCACAGACCCATTATTACATTTTACTTACAGCTGTAAGCAAATCAATGTAGGAAATTCTTTTCTGTACGACATTTTTTGAACAATTCTGTACGTCCTGTAAGAGGGAAGCTGTTACAATTCCCGTGCAACTTTGTAAAGAGTTGAATTTTTCAACTTGGTGATGGTAAACTCCCTTCTGAACAGTAAAATGAACTTGTCTAATACCATCAAGGGCAAATTCCGTAACAGAATCGTCATAGCTTTAACACAAACTAAAGAACTTGCGTATATGTTGACTTACACACGAGCTGCACGAACTTCCATTCAAAACAAACAATTCACATACAATCAATGCTACCTGCACATTATAGAGAAAATAAAAAATTTCCCTTCTATGATATTCTATTTCTAAAAACACTATCAGATGCATTAAAGAATTCCCTACAAGAAAAGTGCAATATTTACCGGTCTCTGATACTGGCCTGGCAAAAGCATGTTTTATCGCCTCACCACAATCCATTCAGCATAACCTAAAATTAGATCAACAGTGTGAACAGGGTTAATGAGCAAGCTGTACAAAATGCTGAGCTGTACAAAGTGCTTATCTTCATGATAAACTATTATTTTAGAGCTATCAAGTGATCAGGCAATGAAGTTAACTTTCAACAATGCTTTTGCCGACAAATTTTGGATGAAGTATTAACAAGAAATACCCAGAACTGTCCAGAGTAGCATTGGACTTTACTCTAACTCTATGAATAACCCTTGTACTTCAAAAAACTAAGATGGATATAAAGCATGGATATATAATGGATATAAAGCAATGAAAACGGCTGT
This sequence comes from Catonia carolina, assembly GCA_035578175.1. NCBI lineage: Eukaryota > Metazoa > Arthropoda > Insecta > Hemiptera > Achilidae > Catonia > Catonia carolina. The sequence continues at coordinate 63,259,733 of JAQMRL010000006.1, forward strand.
CATGTTTATGCAATTCATAACAGGTGTTCACAACATATAATTAATTTGCGTGTTATAGAAAAGTATGCTACGCAATGAAAAAGGTATTACAAAGGCCTTTTATTGGTTTTTTTGGATAGTAGATTGTCAATTTACGCGCGTCAATCTCTGAATCCCATTCTCTATCAGTGGAGTCATCTTGTCCTTCTTGTTTTCCTGATTATGAATTGTCTTTCAGCTCCATCTTTTCATGTTTAGTTCCATCTCTGCTTAATCCTCGTAATAGAGATAATTTGATTCTCTTAAAAACCTCTAGTAAGACCTCTGTTATCTGAACTACTGTGGCACTGGGTAATCTGGAAAGAGGAAAATCCAGATATCTAGATAAAAAGGAAATGAATCTGCAGTGGTTTTATATACGTTGCCATAATGAGGATGCGGCAAAAAACAGCCTGAAGTACACAAGCGTTTGAGTATTGTGTAGTATATACTCGGTTCACCGTAAGAAAAATATCTCAAGTAAACAAATAATGACGTCACTGAGCATGCGCATTATTTAAATATGTGTACACGCTGATTAAAAAGTAACAACAATATACTTTTAAAAGTATTTAAGTATAAAATATTTTTAAAAGTATTTTTATGAGTTAAACTGTTAGGCCTATACTTTTTATTTCCATTCTTTTTCATAAATAAATGTTGTTACAAGTTACAAGTTTTCTCAAGGGGTTTATAGGAAAATATAACATTATGAAATCTTAAAAGTATGGTAAAAATTTTAACTTTTTTTGCTTGTTTTTTAATTATTATTTCTGTCTGTTACAGAATCGAGAACTTCAGATTATGAGACGGTTAGAACATTGTAATATAGTGAAACTTAAATATTTCTTCTATTCCAGTGGTGACAAGGTATGTTTTTATTATAATTATACCTCATTTAATTTAAATAAATAGGTGATAGACGAAATACTAAACAATTTTTGAATTGAACATAATGAAAAGCATGTGCAAAGATCACACTATATTGTCACTAGAGTAGGATTATGTGCACCTGGTAAATCAATAAGCTGGCCTGTAATTTTTGGCTCATAATATGTTTTTTTAAACATTCTTTTAACACTTTCACTGCTGGGGGTTTTAAATTCAATACTTATGTACTGTGCTGGCCATTTATGACTGATTTCAAGATATTATTCTAATTTTATTTTTGTACCAATTTTATTGTTACTTAACCTCGAATTAAAGCTCTAATCTTTTTTTTAAATGCATTATTTTTTATTAACCAAAATAATAATTGTGCTTAAAAATACGCTAACAAAATATAGAAGCACTTTTTTGAACCGTACTAGAAATATTAAAACTTGATGTAATTATTTTTATTTATTTTTTTAGTTTATTTTTTTAAAGTCTCATCAACAGTTCGGTTATTAGAGACTACAGTGGGATTTTACTTGGAAAATTTCCAGACTGGTAATCGAACTAGGGACCTCCATTAACAACAAGTAGCATATTAACGAGTAGCACGGGACCTCCGTGCTACCATTACGCTATGGAGGCGGCCTAATTACATTGTATTACACTAAAATATATATGAGTACAAAACCTAATTACAACTCGAATAATATCATAATTTATATAATAATGATACTTTCTTCATCATTCAATGACATGTTGCTAAATGACATGTTGTACAACACAAATTGTAGGTTATAAACAGGCTTAGTAAACATATGTTAAAATAACCACAGATAGGAATAAAAACTTTCAGTAAGCGCTTTAATGGTGTATTTTATAACTAAAAATTTTAAATAATGTTTGTAACACAAGAAATGCCATTCGTAGGTGTTCAATCACTTAATTCAACACGAGGAATTCGAAGACGTCAAATGACGGTATCCATAAAACAAAAAAGTTTTTTGTGACGACGTAAATTGACGTAAGCAGCGAAAGTGTTAAGCATTTTTTTATACTGAAGTTACAAAATCATAAATTCCTTTTAGTTCAGTGATATTTTTAAGTAAATGCATTTTCTGTAAATTAAAATTGTGAATGTGTAGCCTATAATTTCTTTACACATAGGAGGCTGGCCGTTTTTCATAAAGTTATGACACCAGATTTTTTCACGCGTCCAGCCCACAAAGAACCATTGCCATTATAATTACATATTATCAGTACTGACAGTAACAGTCGACTTGTGAAACAACTTTTATTTATTTGTTTTACAGTTGTCTAAATCGGCATTAGCTCAATGCAAGATAACTCGTGAAAAACACTTAAGCATATCATATTCAATATTTTAATGGTTTTTGTAGGTTTTTTTTTAAATACAAAGAGGTTTTATATTTTTAATATTTTTCTTGTCCAAATTTGGAGGACCAAGTTATCTGGTCATTGATTTTAATTGTGAGGAGTGACTTAACGATGCTATTACTATTTTATTTTTTTAATATTTGCTGAAAATGGCATCAGTAGCTTGGTCATTAGTCACGACATTGGTTTCTGGAACTAAGGTGGTGGACTTTGGGATGTAAATTAAAGTAAATAAATAAATAAAATTTTATTGTCGTTAAGCTTACAAAGCAATAAACAGAGTCTTCTTAATCGTAATGTTTACCACATGAATATTATCATAATCTACAATATAAAAATTACAGTTCATAAATAATAAAGTACCACACATAGTTTGAAATAAATAAAAAACACAATCTAACAACACTTAATACCTGAGAATTATGAACCACTAAACAAATAAACATTGCTGAACACAATAGGTGCCCAGCAATATGACCTGCGACATTACATCTATAAATCTACTAGCGGTACCCGGCGTGCATTGCTACGCTGCCGGCAAATATTAAACCGGCAATATTTAAAAAAACATGTAATTAATGACAACTGTGAAATTAATTTGTTTTATTTAAATTAATGCTAATTGATAAACAATATTCTTCAACTCGCGATGTACACTACTATACTACTAATAATACTACTAAATAAGACAAAGAAGAAACAGTTTATATAAATTCTACAGAAAGGCAATGAAATAAACTACACACTAAAAATGTTTGAGTACAAAACATTATTGTTAAATTAGTAAATTAAACATAACAATATTACTGTCAAATAACCACACAAACAAAGCGATCTGGAAGATAAAACAGTACGTCGTACACAACTGAACGATATACTGAACAAAAACTAATTTTAACAAAGTACTAAAGGCAAACAATTATTAAAAAGTAGAAGAAACAACTATATTATTTACAGATGTCAAAAAATTATGCACTGTCTTTTGGGATCGGTAAGGTGTTTAGCTGATTGATTTTCTCCCAAGAGGTGAAACCATTAATGCGGCGAGGTATTGTGAAACCTTAAGAAAACCAAAGCGAGCAATTCAAAACAAACGGATAGGAATGCTCAGTAACGGAATTGTGTTGCTCCATGACAATGCTCGGCGCCATACCGCTGGTGACACACAAACATTGGTTCGACAATTTCGTTGGGAGCAGTTCGATCACCCACCCTACAACCCAGACTTGGCACCATCTGAATACCACTTGTTCCTGCACATGAAGCGCGAGCTAGGCGGCCAACACTTTGAAACCGACGATGAAGTGAAAACTGCCGTGGAGTTGTGGCTACATTTGTTGGCGGGAACCTTCTACGAAGAGGGTATAGACAAATTGATCACCCGCTATGACAAGTGTTTGAACATCGGTGGTAACTATGTCAAAAAATAGTTTAAGGTTTGGGCTTTCGTGTAGAAATAAAATTTTTGAAAAAAATTGTTTTATTTGTTTTTTTTTAGAAACGGTACTTACTTTCTGAACACGCCTCGTAGTTTGATACGCCAACCATTACTTCGGAACAATAGCTGCTTTTTATTGTTTTCACTTCATTTTAAAGAAATATTGTTGCAAAATATTAATAAATATGATCAGTTTTGGAGCGTTTGAAAACCATATGATAATCGGGATACTTCTCTTTGGGTGTCTTCTGTCTGCTGTTATCACCTCATATATTTTTGTTCCTTAATAGTTTCATGGAGTAGCAATGATACTAATCTCATAGGTTTTTTATTCAAGATTTTGCACTGTTGTTTGTCACGTAAATAAAATATCCAACTATTATCTTTTGTTTTTTTTTTTATTTGTAATAGTCGTCTGTTAATACTTAAGTTATCTTTAGTAGTACCAATATATTTGTCCCTCATTGTAATTGTTTTGTTCAATTTGTTTGCAGAAAGACGAGGTGTATTTGAACCTAGTACTTGAATATATCCCAGAGACGGTGTATAAAGTTGCGAGACATTACAGTAAATCTAAGCAGACTATACCAATTAGTTTTATCAAGGTAAGTTGTATACATCTCTCTCTATTTTTTTTTTTATCTTCCACCAATGTAAGAGTAAGAAAGTTGCGACTACGGGAAATCAAGTTTTCAAGTTTCAACAGGTTTTCATATTTTGTGACGTCACAAGCTGTAGAATTCTTTCTTGATAGGATATTAATCTTGATTTGATTACACAGGAAGGAGGTTTTTCCTTCTGGCCATTACACCACAGCTCTACAGAGAATATCCTATTACTTGATAATTTCTTAATCATTTACCAAACAAAGCTTCCCATAAATAAGTTTCAGGAGGCTGTTTTCCAAATATTTCAGTGGAAAATGCCTTCCAGATCTCGAAGTTCAAAGCTTCAAACAGTATCTCAAAAAAGTTCAAAAATAAGTCCTCAGCATCCTGCAGCTTAAAAAACAATTCTATTTTACCTAATATAAATTTCGCTAACGTTTTCAGGTACCTTGATCCTTATTATCTATTTACGTGTGTTTTGGTAGCACCACCATCATCAGAGTGCACAAAATACGTGAAACTTAAAAGTATTTTTTAAAATCGTACAGAAGATGTTTGCGTCTTCAGTCATCTAGTTTTATGTAGACGACTGAAGATGGAACCATCTTCTGTAGGTTTTAAAAAAAATATTTAAAGTTTTACATTCTTTTTTGCGTACTCTGGTGGTGGAACCACCGAAACACATAATAAGGATCTAGACAACTAAAGACGTTAGTGAATTTTTTATTAAGTAAAATGAATCAAAAAAGTTGTTGAACTTTTTCATTATATTTAAACTAGTTTTGGCACAATGAGAGAGTCGTTCAGAGTAATTGACTCTTGAAAGGGCTATGAACGATTTGTTACTTGTGAAAGAACTAAGTACTTATTTGAGTCTTAGGGTAAAATATCCTAGCTCCATGCATTGGTCTCCTAACTTGATCATTTATATATTGCAACTCCTCTCCAGTGGAGAGAGAGTGTTATTGACCCAACTAGCCTGCAATGTATATTACAGTTGATACTACATCAACGTAAAACAATCTGATTGGTTTTTCTAAGTTGGAATTTGGTTATGTGGTTCCTAGTTACTGTAATTTAGCGAAGTAATATGCTTGGAATACGTTTGTTATACACTGGTGTAGACACAAACTGTAAGCCTCTAAAATGAGAGGAAATTGTTGATTTTTCTTAATTTTCTATTTATTATTAAAGTGAGACTTAAATTAAGTACATATTAAAGTGTTATTTTGCCCGTAACAAGCAGGTGGAGTGTTAAATTATTTGCACTCAATGTACTAGTTCCAGGGTTACAAAAAATCATTCTGTTTTTTATCACATGATCAGCCAAATTATCAAATTATATGACTGAAGCATTTAAGAACAGAAGAGGTAGAGTTGTAAAAGATGCTAGTCACAGTTATCTTCCCTAAGAGTAATGAATTTCATTATACAGCCAGATTCGTGGTGAATGAAGTGAAGGTGCATTTGCAGGGTGGAAACTAAACGCTTTTCAGAGGGCCAGGCATGCTGATAAGCATACTTTTTTCACTCTGTGAGGAAGGCAATTGTAAATCACGTTACTCCTTGTTTTACTAGTAAAACCTGTAGAGGTTCAAACTAGCTTTTCGATTGATTACGTGAACAATAGTGTGTCCTTAATTATAAATTAAATTAAATTCTTTGTAATGCAGCACGCTACAAAAAATAAAGGGTGTTGTGGCTCACACTTTTCACATGTGACCTTCCATTAAAGAGGCGATGCAATAAAATGAGCCGAAAAGATGTTTATACAAACATATTAACTTAAAGATAATTATTTAAGTTATTAGTTAGCATCATAGCAGTAGAATCCATATTAATATCTTATTTTTTATGTATAGGGTGATTCAAAAAGAGCGCCGGTTTTGATATATCAAATTAAGAGATTTATTTTATTGAAAAACTGAAAATAAATACATCAACAAGTTCATCTTACCTTCCGATTTCATGTATTAAAAATGATGTCATGCATGTGTCCTCCTCTACTGCGCTGGCACGCATCAACTCTGTCCATGAAATTGGATATTACTGCACGACAAGTTTCGACTTCCATTTGCCCGATAACCCGTCGAATTTCCTCCTTCAAGTCATTGATGTTTCGGGGTTTATTGGCATACACCAATGACTTCAGATGACCCCAAAGATGAAAGTCACAAGGCGTCAAGTCACACGACCTTGGTGGCCATTGATGGTCCGAATTACGAGAAATGATGCGATCCTGGAACCGTTCACGGAGCAACAACATTGTTTCTCGTGCAGCAACTGAATTTTATACGGGTGATATTGGAGATCGTACCGAAGAATTCTCCGTACAGAAGAACATCATAAACCCATTTGTTGAGAACGGCGACGTATTGATTTTGCTGGGCTAACAGCCACACTGTCACGAACCAACGCAACGTTCTGCTCAGTTCGGCCATAACGACGACGTCCAGAACTTTTAAGGTCGAATGTTGAACCCGTCTCAAAAAACTTTTTCAAGAGCCTGCGAACTGTTGATTCATTCGGTGCTTCATTACGTCCTAGAGTACCGCGAAGTCGCCTGACAGTAGCCGCATAACTCTCTCCACTCTGGTAAAATGTTTTGACGATTAACACTCGTTGTGCAGTAGTAAACTTCTCCATGGTTAGACACAGACTGCGAGAGTACTACACTGCGAACAAGAGAAACTACAACTGAATCGTCAATCGGAATGTTCTCCGAAATAGAAACGAGGTCTAACAATGTTGCCAACCGATAAACAAAAATTTACCAGCCGTTTAAAAACCGGCGCTCTTTTTGAATCACCCGTTATGTATAAAAAAGTTTGATTCAAACCATTGACAAAGGAAGATGCAATTTTCATAGAATATTCAAGAACTTTTATTAGCAACACCTGAAGAAGCGGTGCGCACCGCGAAAGTACTTGCAAGGAGAATTTTGAAAAGCAGTACGAGGGGGTACCCAAAAGAAATCGGAATTATTTTTTAAAACTATTTATTTTTTTATTTTTTTACAAAAGAACCTTATCCCCTTCAAAATACTCTCCATTACAACTAATACATTTGTCCCACCGGTGCTTCCACTGTTCAAAACATTTTTTGTACTCCTCTTCAGTGATGGCTGCCAGCTCATCCGTCGTTTTTTTCTTGACATCATCAACATTGTTAAATCGGAGACCTTTCATGCCCCTTTTCATGCGTGGGAACAAGAAAAAATCACACGGAGCCAGATCGGGTGAGTACGGTGCCTGTGGTAGCAAAACCATGCCGTTTTTCGCCAAAAACTGGGTAACCGAGATTGCCGTGTGTGCAGGCGCGTTGTCGTGGTGGAAAAACCAGTCCCCTGTCTGCCACAAATTAGGTCTTTTACGACGAATGCTGTTTCGTAGTCTTTTTAACACTTCAAGATAAAAAGCTTGATTTACCGTCTGGCCTGGTGGAACGAACTCTGAATGGACAATTCCCCTCACATCAAAAAAACAAATCAGCATTGTTTTGATGTTCGATCTGACTTGACGACTTTTTTTTGGTCGGGGTGATAATGAAGTCTTCCATTGACTGGATTGTTGTTTGGTTTCTGGGTCGTACCCATAGCACCAAGACTCGTCACCCGTAATGATCTTTGACATGAAATCTGGATCAGTTTCAAGCTGTTGTTTCAAATCACTACACGTTTCAATTCGACGTTCCTTTTGAGTGTCTGTCAGAACCCGAGGCACAAACTTGGCAGCGACTCTTTTCATTGTCAAGTCTTCTGTTAAAATGCGTTGGACTGAGCTCCAAGATAACCCACTAACCTGTGATATTTGGTCAATGGTCTGTCGTCGGTCTGTTCGTACAATTTCTTTCACTTTCACAACAATTTCGTCTGTTCGGGAAGTCGACGGTCGTCCAGAACGAGGTTTGTTCTCAATCGACATGTCGCCATTTTTAAAGCGCAAAAACCACTCGTACACTTGGGTTTTTCCAATAGCGTCGTCTTTGTAAGCTGTGTTCAATATTACAACTGTTTCCGCGGCGTTTTTACCGAGCAAGAAGCAAAATTTCACAGCCGCACGTTGTTCATTGAAACTTGCCATCATGAAAAACGACACGAGCACAAAACAGCTCTAGCGAGAACAATCACTGCACGAGAACAGAACAAGCTAGATCAACGAACAAACTGGCATTGAACTGGCAATGAGTAGCGCTACAAGCAGCCTAGTGGCGGGAATTTGTACTGCACAAGCTCCGCCCACAGCAGAGCTATTCCGAATACTTTTGGGTACCCCCTCGTATAAGGTAAATTACTAAGTTTTTTTTATATACATAAAAAACAAAATATTAATTTAATTTTATAGTACTTAACATGGTGTTTTTCTGTTTCATTTACAGTTGTACATGTATCAGCTTTTTCGAAGTCTGGCGTATATCCATTCACTTGGTATTTGTCACAGAGATATTAAGCCGCAGAATTTATTACTTGACCCAGAGACTGGAGTATTAAAACTGTGTGATTTCGGATCGGCTAAACATCTAGTTAGGGGCGAACCAAATGTTTCTTATATTTGTTCTCGTTATTATAGGGCACCCGAACTTATATTTGGTGCAATCGATTATACAACCAAAATAGGTAAGTGTTTTCAATTATTGTTTTGTACAAGTTTAAAATTCAAACATTTTGCGTGATTAGTCTAGAGCAAAATTTTTTACAACACTTAGAGGGTTCAGATTAATTTTTGATCTTAACAACTTTTATTTTGAGCGTTTTTCTCTACAGAGCCTAGTTTAGTGTGAAAGAGTGATTTTCTGTATTTTTAAGCCAAACTGAGGTTGATTTTCATTTTGCATCTGTCACTCATGATGAAAATTAGGTTATGTTTATTGAGGTTAAGTTTTTTTTGTTTATTATTAATGTTAGGTTTATTGTCAATTATTTGCATTGGCAAGAGAAAGTTGTGTGAGTGTTTCACACCAGTTTTTTATCACTAATTTCCCTGAGAGGTTCGCAATTCTTTCTTTCCAGCTAAAATCAAATGCTATTCTCTTTTTTATATTTATGTCCAATATCTCAAAATTTTGTAAAGTTTTTCCAGGTCATTTTCAAAGATTTTTTTGTGAAAATGTAATGGTTTTTTTTTTATAGACTTACTAAGGATTGCAGTAGTTCACCAATTCAGCAATTATCATCCATCATTGGCTTCCCTTTTTCTTCTCCATCTCTCCTTCATTCTTTTGGTTTGGGCCAATTTTCTTTCTCTCTACCACATTTTTCTCTTTTGTTCCTCTAGGAAAGCACCAACCTTCAATTTATTTCTCAATTCTGTTCTTATATATCTTGTTTTGTTACATTCAGTCTTTCCAAATCTTTTTTGACTTCCACAAACCAACCGAATTTCGTCTTGGGGTTGTCAATCACAGTAAAATTTTGTTTGTATGTCTGTTTGGATTCATTCTATGTAGATGGCCGTTGAAAGCCAGTTTTTTTTTCTTATTGTATTCGTGATTTTTTTTGTTATACGGCTGTAAATTTCTTCATTACTACTGGTATGAAGTTTTCTTTCCTGCTTCCAAAGATATTTCTGAGGATTTTACTCTCCTCTAATTCCAATCTCTGTAGGTCCCCGTTTCTGGTAGGCAAACATCTGCACCGTATAGTTCTTCGAGTTGTATAACTGAGAGGTAATGTCAGAGTTTCGTGTTCCCGGACATAGACTTTTTATTACAAAATGTTTTTGGTCAGATTGTTAGCTATTTTCATTTTGATGATTCTCTGATTTATTGCCGCTTTTTCTGAGATATTTTCTTGTTAGCGGGCTGTAGCTCTCATTGGTTGAGTTAGGCAGCCCCACGTCTGGTGTCATTACATTTTCTGGCTGTAGCTCTTGTCAGTTGAGTTAAGTGGTTCCACGTTGGGCGCCATTACGTTACCTGGCTGTAGCTCTCATCAGTTGAGTTAATCAGCGTTCTTCTTCTGACCGGAGCCACAGGGCATCAGGCTGCATAGCTGCTTTTTGAAGGGGGTAGGAACTGGAGGTAACCGTCGCTGGCTGGGCGAGTACGTCTTTACCATTGCCTGAAGCCAGGAGCTGTCGCCTACGTAGTGTACACCTTTTGCTGTTGCGTGTGATAGGAGCGGTCGCTGATGAGGCAGATATGTCTACATTGCTACCTGAAGAATAGGGAGTGGTCGCTGGCAAAGGCAACACCTGTTACCGCTGCCTTTAGGAGGAGCAGTTGCTGGTGAAGCGAAGGGAAGGGGAGGGGTCGGTTGTGGAGACCAAAAAGCATACTCAATGATGAGTGCTCTAAGCTATCTCTACGTCAACCCTCTCGTGAAGAAGATTGATACTGACTGACTGACAAACTGCCTCCACCGTATGCTTTAGCCAATCGTAGTCGCACTAGTGCTGTGAGAAGTTTTCTGTCTGTACTATCTCACGGCAGTAGAAACAACCACCCACAGCATTCATATGCCCTACAGTGTTCAAAACACTAATGATGGACTGGCGTAGAAATGTTATGATTATCATTCTTCTATTGTTTCTCCTAGATATTTTAACTTTTTAACCGTCTTCATTCTGCCATACCTACAATTCTTAGTATGGAATTGGTTATTTTGAATGATATCTAATTTCATTTTAATTTTTTATCGTGGGTAATAAAGTATTGCGATTAATGTTGGTGGTGATGTGATTTATTTAAAATATTATTACATAAATTAAAAAATAACCTTTATGAGTTTTGGCTTGTTGACATTTTAATATTTACTTATTCTAAAGCATTTTAACCGTGACTAATGAATTCTGAACTATAAATTTTAATGTTGTACCTTTAGACGTAGCTACGCACACCACTTGTCTTTCTTTAAATGTATTGCTCGTATGTGTTTAGTAATGAACTGTGACTGAGCTAATTTTAGACGTCAACAGTATTTTATTAGGTACCTTACATTGAAGTGTATTCGTTTTAGTGCAAGTATGATTCGTAATATTTTCTGTTTAAAAATTTGTTCAGTCATTTTGTAGGTGAATAAAATATCAGTGGAGGTCATAAAATAATTTTTTTATGTATAAATATGTAAATGCTATCTCTGACAGACTGACTCAGCGCAAATTCTCAGACTAATAACCGAGTGGAAATTCAGTAGGTGATGAATAGAAAAATAAAAGCATTTTCATTTTGAATAATACCATTTAGTTAGTAAACAGAAGGTTGAACTACTCTTAATCAATAAATTTTATTTCTGTACTTTATTAAAGGAGGAGAGGGTATAGCTTTTTTTTAAATCAACATGCTACATATCTCAAATGATAACCTAAACCCAACACTTTCAAAATTACACTTTATATACCTGGTGTAATTTGGTAGACTGAAATATTTCATAAATTTTTGGAAAAAATTGGGTGTGAACACTCGCATGACTTTATCTTGACAGTGTAAATAATGAACAATATAAACCCATGTACAATCATGAGTGAATGACACAAAATGAAAATCTGCTTCTGTTGGACTTAGAAATAAAATATTGTTAATAATCAGTTGTTGCTAAACTAAGCTCTATAGATAAAAAATGCTGGAAATATAAGTTGTAGGTTTATTGTACACAGTTTGCCCTAAAATGCATATTAAGGCCGCAATCTTTAAAATAAAATTTACGCAAAAAGTGAACAATCTCATAAATGAACTATTACTTCCGGTTGAACTATTTTGATAAAAATGTCAGTACTGGGTGCACTTATGGTACCTAACTTAAGTTCCAAGTTTTAAATTGGTACAATATTTCATTCTTGAGATACTTTCTTTGCACGCACACACATGCACAGATCAATCGCTAAAAACATGTTTTTTTTTTGGTTCAGAGAGCCTGAAGACGTATTTCTGTTATCTCTGTATTGGGGAAACTTGATTTCAAAAAATCAACTTGAAAACAATACTTTCCTTCCCTTGGACAAGAGAAAGTAAAATTTAGCAGTTTTAGAATGGATGCCAACTAAGCTTACCGGTTTTCTTGAGTGCGCAGAAGGTTTGTTTTGGTAATGGCGCACTCGGTTGCCTCAGCGAGTGGTGGGGATCAGTCCTGTACTAGCTCTGATCAGAGCTACATCGCTCGCACAACATTATATATCAGCTAACCTGAAAACATTAGTCTGTAATGTGTTGTATATGGTAAGCGTTAAGTGTTGTACATAATCTTTAGAATTAAACGCCACTAATAGATGATAATTTAGATCATTCAGTGCCTGTGATTTATTAATACGCAGTTCAGTGCTAAGACATGAAATGTACCGACTGAATCTGAACTGTTCATGCAGCTGCACTGGCAAGCTTATTTGGCATCCGCTCTGTTCCACATTATATTAATATTATTGTGCAAATTTTAAGGTGTGGCTATTAAATAACAAGGCTGACAATGTAAAAAAAAATATTCTAATTTTATACATAATCACTTATTGTCACCTTCAATATACACTCCTCTATCCCTACAATGCTCCGTGTGAATTTTACATTGTTGGAAACAGTGCTGGAAGTCATCTTCTGTCAGCTCCTTCAGGACACGTGCCACTTTCTCTTTTACGGCTTCCACCGACTCAAATCTTGTCCCTTTTAATGCAGATTTCATCTTAGGGAACAGGCAGAAGTCACATGGGGCAAGATCTGGTGAATAAGGTGGATGTTCTAACACTGAGATGCTGTACGAGGGGGTACCCAAAAGAAACCGGAATTATTTTTTAAAACTATTTATTTTTAATTTTTTTACAAAAGAACCTTATCCCCTTCAAAATACTCTCCATTACAACTAATACATTTGTCCCACCGGTGCTTCCACTGTTCAAAACATTTTTTGTACTCCTCTTCAGTGATGGCTGCCAGCTCATCCGTCGTTTTTTTCTTGACATCATCAACGTTGTTAAATCGGAGACCTTTCATGCCCCTTTTCATGCGTGGGATCAAGAAAAAAATCACACGGAGCCAGATCGAGTGAGTACGGTGCGTGTGGTAGGAAAACCATGCCGTTTTTCGCCAAAAACTGGGTAACCGAGATTGCCGTGTGTGCAGGCGCGTTGTCGTGGTGGAAAAACCAGTCCCCTGTCTGCCACAAATTAGGTCTTTTACGACAAATGCTGTTTCGTAGTCTTCTTAACACTTCAAGATAAAAAGCTTGATTTACCGTCTGGCCTGGTGGAACGAACTCTGAATGGACAATTCCCCTCACATCAAAAAAACAAATCAGCATTGTTTTGATGTTCGATCTGACTTGACGACTTTTTTTTGGTCGGGGTGATAATGAAGTCTTCCATTGACTGGATTGTTGTTTGGTTTCTGGGTGGTACCCATAGCACCAAGACTCGTCACCCGTAATGATCTTTGACATGAAATCTGGATCAGTTTCAAGCTGTTGTTTCAAATCACTACACGTTTCAATTCGACGTTCCTTTTGAGTGTCTGTCAGAACCCGAGGCACAAACTTGGCAGCGACTCTTTTCATTGTCAAGTCTTCTGTTAAAATGCGTTGGACTGAGCTCCAAGATAACCCACTAACCTGTGATATTTGGTCAATGGTCTGTCGTCGGTCTGTTCGTACAATTTCTTTCACTTTCACAACATTTTCGTCTGTTCGGGAAGTCGACGGTCGTCCAGAACGAGGTTTGTTCTCAATCGACATGTCGCCATTTTTAAAGCGCAAAAACCACTCGTACACTTGGGTTTTTCCAATAGCGTCGTCTTTGTAAGCTGTGTTCAACATTACAACTGTTTCCGCGGCGTTTTTACCGAGCAAGAAGCAAAATTTCACAGCCGCACGTTGTTCATTAAAACTTGCCATCATGAAAAACGACACGAGCACAAAACAGCACTAGCGAGAACAATCACTGCACGAGAACAGAACAAGCTAGATCAACGAACAAACTGGCATTGAACTGGCAATGAGTAGCGCTACAAGCAGCCTAGTGGCGGGAATTTGTACTGCACAAGCTCCGCCCACAGCAGAGCTATTCCGGTTACTTTTGGGTACCCCCTCGTACTTTGCTAGGAACCTCTTGACAGATAACGCAGAATGAGCTGGCGCATTGTCTTTGTGGAGAACCCATGATTTGTCCTTCCACATTTCAGGGCATTTTTTCCTTACTCTTTTGACGTAGTTCAGAAAGTACCTCAAGGAGTAATATTGATTAATTGTTTGACCTTCAGGAACCCAGTAAAGATACACAATCCCATAGATATAAAAAATACAATAATCATTGCTTTATTTTGACTTGCTCATTCAAGCTTTTTTGGCTCTCGGTGAAGTTTGGCTCTTCCAGTGCATGGATTGGCGCTTCGTTTCCGGATCATAAGTAAAAAAGCATGTTTCATCACATGTTATTTTCTTCTACCTGTTCCTTAAGGTGAAATCTGCATTAAAAGGGACAAGATTTGAGTCTGTAGAAGCTGTAAAAAAGAAAGGGGCACGTGTCCTGGAGAAGCTGACAGAAGATGACTTCCAGCAGTATTTTCAAGAATGAAAAATTCGCATGGAGCGTTGTAGGGATAGAGAAGGAGTGTATATTGAAGGTGACATTAAGTGATTATGTATAAAATTAAAATAACATTTTTACAATGTCAGTCTCTTTATTTAATAGTCACACCTTGTATTTAATATTGAAAACTCAGATTTTTTTCTGAAGAGTTGATTTTCCTAAATGATACTCCTCCCCTCCCATGCCAGTCGCTACAGTACACATTTTCATACAATAAAACTATCAAAAATAAATCTTTTTAGTTTCAATTATTTTATTTACTCTGATGGTGGTGGATCCACCGAAACACGTGTAAGTAAAAATAAAAGTGACGCAGTTTAAAAAGAAGGTTAGTGAAACTATTATATAAATTCATTATATAAAATAAAAATAATAGAAAGAAGAATACTGAGGAAGTGCATAAACAAAAAGCATATGGTGGAAGGACAGTGGCGGTTAATCCCAAACAAAGACTACAAGCTCTACAAGCTAATCACCTCACTAACAGACAACTTCAGAAGGAAAAGAATTTCATTCCTAGGACACCTACTCAGAACAGAAAACTCCAGACTTGTGAACCGGTTGATCAGCCATTTTTGGGATAAGGTGTCGAGACCTAAGTGGCTGAAAAATGTACAGCAAGATATGGAGGAACTTAAGTTCACTAAACAGGACCTACTAACGAAATCAACAGTGTACGACCAACTGGTCAAGGCTAACATGATAACATTTGCACCAAGACCCAGGAGAGTATACAACAGGGTGTTTACCGATGAAGACCGGAGACAAAGATCGGAGCGTCTTAAGAAAGTGTGGGCCAAACGAAGGGAAGGCGGTCTCAAGAGGGGGTGCTTCTTAAAGAAACCCAACCCTGGAACAAACCTGAATTTGAGTTGAAGTGATCCTATGGGGTCTCATCATACCCAAACCACTTCCAGTCTGCCACGAACTACTATTTTGATTAATGTCACAATATTAACGTAATATTTTAATGATGTTTTCATTTTTTCTTTTCAGATGTATGGAGTGCTGGATGTGTGCTAGCCGAATTACTTTTAGGACAGCCTATATTCCCTGGTGATTCTGGTGTCGACCAGCTTGTTGAAATAATAAAGGTGCTCGGGACACCGACACGAGAACAGATAAGGGAGATGAACCCTAATTATACAGAATTTAAATTCCCCCAGATCAAGGCACACCCATGGCAAAAGGTAATGTGATATTATTGAAATATATATATATATATCTATATATACGGGTTGTATCAGTAGTACATTAAAATGTAGATTGTACAGTACTTAATTTTTAATAAACATTTGTTTTTGAAAGCTTTTCAGTGATTCAGTTCATCGTCAACGCTAGAATGTCTCTTATATCAACTCTAAGTAGATCATAAATATAAAGATTACATTATGCTTTGTCATTTATATATCTTTGTTAGGTTATCTACAAAGCTTGAAAAATATTTTTCTATAATGTACGCCTCAAAAAAGCAGTCGTTTTATAAGAACACTTATTTCTTAAACTCCCAACAGAAAAATTTGAAAAATACACTAAATAAAAGGTTGTTTTTTTCTGTGTTAATGAGCATGACTATAAAGGTTTTTTATTTAAAAATCAGTAGAATATACAGAAGCTTATATGTAAAAAGTACCCAGGTGTTTTAGCTCGTTTTCAATATTTTTAGCTGACTGTATTTTGAGCTGTATGCCACTGTAAAGACTGCTTGCCACTCAACAAATTTAATAAAATTTTCTATCGGATGATCATATGTTTTATTTGTAATAATTATAAATAAATAAATATTGTATTTGGCATAATATTGTTGTAAACGTGCATGGTTAAGTCCAAAAATCATTTACTTCCTATTGTTTATGTGGAAACAAGATTTTGCATTTTTTTTTAAATGGCCGCTGTATTAAAACAAAACTTCGGGCTGTATTTTCTAAATATTCACTTCACAGAGGAAACTGTATTCTTGAACATAATTGAAATCCAATTTTTTTTTGTATTTATCCTGGATGAAGTAGTATACAGTTTAAAAATGGTGAAACAAACAAGTAAAAAACTGGATTCTTTTATGTGTAAACTTTGGTATTTCCGAGTAATTTTTAATTAAAAAAACCTTATTCGTACTAGTTAACGCAGGAAAGAACAACTTTTATTTCGTGTATCAAATTTTCCATTTGGTAGTTTATGAAATATACTTCTAATACAATGAACTTCTGTCGTAGCATGCACTATACTGTAGTAGTTAAAAACACACATTGGAAGTTATAAAAACAGAAGTTTTTTGGCAACAATAACATCTTTAAAGCTTTGGTGATACTGGAAATAACTGTATTGCTGAAATCAGCAGTTATTGTAAAGCTTTCTCAGATTACAACTCCAAAAGATTTACGATTGTTGCTTATTTTCTAAATAAGCAACATTCCAACAGGAATTATGCCCATGTCATCGTATCAGATTCCTTGAACAAACTGGATTTTTTTTTGTTTTACTTGGGTCAAATTAATGATGTACCCATGTTCAGTTTTATTTTGTTAAATAATACTACACTCTTCATGCATCACTTTTCGTTTTTTTTAGGCTTCCATGACTTTTTTACGAAGTTGTTTATTGGAATTTTAATGCTACATAGAATAAAACAATAATTTAACAAATGTTTATTAAATTGTATGTATACTAAAGTGTGCTGTACGATCTTAAAATATTATATTCAGGTGGTTTTTAAATTGTTGACTTTGATATGTGTTAATGTATTTTCTTGGTATTTTGATGAAGATTGAAGATTAATGAAGAATTTGATAAATCTTTTATTATATCATATTATTTTTTGTTTGTTGAAATAAGATGTGGTATTTATTTACAGGTGAAGTATAGATTCATGAAAAGGGAATTTTTGTTTTATCACTTTTTAATCTGTATGTGGCAGAAAAATGTTATTAGATTTTTTTTGTCTCAATATTTTGGATTTTGTTTTGTTCAATATTGTCTAGATTTTGGAATTGAATTTAGGTTAGGTAGATAGAAATATAATTTTTGGTAAGTTTATCAAGTTTTAATCAATTTATCGATAGTTCAAAAATTGAGGATCCAGTTCTTAAACAGTGGGATTATTTTCATGATCCTCTGTTAAAGTGTGCTATTGAAATTGTGTTTTTATAATGGACATCTCTTATAAAGAATGTCAATTCTGTTAATGTTTTTAATAATAAAATATAAATTCTTATTTTTTCAATGTGGTATTAATGTCAGGTGGGTTGATCTTTCATCAGAAGAATTTTATTTCGACGTTTAGCTGTAAGTCCAGTGTTTTGTAAATTTTTTTAAAGAATTTCTTAATTTTTGAATGATGTGTGCGCCGCCACATGGTTTAGTGACCATGTTGTTGTGTTTTCTTATCATTAATAAAACACCCGTTACGGTTTTACCTGACATCAAATTATGGTCACAAGTTTTTTCTTAGTTTTTTAAAAAATGAATGAATGAACTTTCAATGTTCGTCTTAAATGTTTAAATGTATTCTTGTCGAAATTTTCAATTAATGTTTAGTTAGATGGAATTGTGTGCCTTAACTTTATTAATAATTTTAATAGAAAATTTCCGTGAGTTTGTAACCCAATAATTATTTTATTAATTACTACAAAATAAATAAATTTTACTTTCAACCTATGTATATAGATTTTAAGTTAGTTTTTAACTTCTGTTTAATATGGTTTAGTTTTTTTTTTTAGAAATTATACTAGTTGTTTTCTTTAGGTTAGTAATTTTTTCTTGTCACTTTGTTTTTGTTTAGAATAGATAGTTTTTATTAATGTACTTAACACAAAAAAAACTTCTTGCACGCCCTATATTCTGTATTATTAAAAATTTTATTTCTACCGAATGAGTAAAACGTCTGGAACCAGTTAATTTTTAGTCTTATATCTTATGGTAGTGAAGAAAAGCAATGAGAAACAGAAAATGTGTTTTTTAAGTACCCAAAATTTACGTTCGTTGTCTTAGATTCCACCATATATTGAATCCACCTTTTTGTTTTAAATAGGGAGGTAGACTTATGCTACATGACTTTGATGTAAAATTTCAAAAGAAAAACAATATTGAAACCCGTTTAACGATATCTTTTATCGTTCTTTAGATATTGGCCATTAAAATGTTCAGATCGGGGAAAAAACATAATCGCCAACATCTGTCTACACAAATTATTTGGGTTAGAAAAACATAAATGAACACATCATTTAACATTGTCTTCTTATATAAAAACTAATTCTGCAATCCAGTTAATAATATCTCTTCTTGTTGATTTAAACAATAATTTTTATTGCAAGTTTTGACAACAAAATTCTGAAAAATTTGCCGTAAAAATTATCGTTTAATCAACTAAAAAGCAGAGATATTGTTAAATGGATTGCAGAATTGATTTTTATGTAAGAAGACACCGTTAAATGTTGTTTCATTTGTGTTTTTCTACCACATATAATATTAATGTTGACAGAGATTGGCGATAGTGGTTTTTCCTTGATCTGGACATTTCAATGGTTCATATCTAAAGAACGGTGAAAGATACCGTTGAATGAGTTTCCCCCATTGTTTTTCTTTTGAAATTTTACATCGAAATCATGTGCCATAAGTCTTACCTTCGTATTTTAAAAAAAAAAGTAGATTCAACATGGCAAACTTAAATTTCTGGTACTCCAGTACATTTTGTACCTCTACGGATTCTCATTGCTTTTTCTTCACTACAATAAGCTATTTGACTAAAAATTAACCAGTTTCAAATTTTTTACACATTTGGTATAAATTTAACTTAACAAATTGTTCAGTAAACTTCCATACATTTAATACATATTGATAAAAATACTCTACAAGATTTTACGTCCAGTCATGAAGTAAATAAGGAGTTAAATTTTAGCATAATCCAAGTTTACTTTTTAATAATTCATCTTTTGACACATGTTTCAGTTTTGTTGGGAAAACACAAATGTAGTGTTACTAGATTGGGAACACAGGTAGTTAATTTGTTTGAACTAGTAACGTCTCAATTATTAATTTTTTTTATTTGAATTAATTCAGGAGTTTTTTTTTATTAAATATTAAATATATATACAGCAAAACTCATTGTTTTTACTACAAAAACTTAACATCTTTTATGCGTGAATCAGTCAGACAGTTGTTTGTTACAAAAGGGTTTTTAAGTTAAGAAATAGCTAATATAGTTTATATTTTTAATTAGGACAGTTACAGAAACATTGTACACTACAATTCTTAAGTAACATTTTAAACATTAAAAGTTTTATTAATTTTGTTTTATAGTGAAATATGAATTAGTTAAATTTACGAAAAAAATTCAGACAATACTCTTAAAATATTAAATGTCTATTTTTTTTTATCGTGTCAGATTTCTTTTGTGGAAAAATCTTTCGAAATTTAATTTTAATATATTTAAATGTTGTAAACAGTATTTTGAGTGTTGTGAAAAATAGACACTAAGGTCTTT
Source organism: Catonia carolina (assembly GCA_035578175.1). NCBI lineage: Eukaryota > Metazoa > Arthropoda > Insecta > Hemiptera > Achilidae > Catonia > Catonia carolina. Next base: position 63,280,049 of record JAQMRL010000006.1, read on the forward strand.
CCTTACAGTTTATGCTCCAGCAAATGTCTGTGCCAAAAAGCACAACTGATCATCAACGGATAAGAGTAAGTCGGATGGTTGCGTGTGCATGCCAGTGCGTCTGTGTTTGTGTTTCTTTAAAAAAATTAATATTGAATTTTCTTTATAGTTTTGTGGTTTTTAACAATTTTTTTGTGTTAACGATAAAAATTATTGTTTGTTTTTTTTTTGTTTTAATGCTGTAAATAATTTTCCCTAGTTTGTTTTCCATATAGCGTAATAAAATTAAATATTTTTAACATACATAATCTAGTAGTTTTGTTCTGAGCATTTAAAATGTATAAAAATTTCTTTTTCTAGTTTTACTTTCTCTTGCCCTATATAAATATATAGAGAAGGAAAGTATTGTTTTCGTGTTGATTTTTCTAAATAGAGTTCTCATCGGTAATACGCGTTTTCTGGCCCCCTGTCTAAAGACATGTTTTTAGAAATTGGTCTGTGTGTGAACAAAATATCTTAAGAACGGAATAGCGTACAAAGTTGAAATTTTGAATTTAAGTACCGCTAGGGGACCCGACACGAACATTTTTATAAAAATTGGTCAACCGGAAGTAGTAGTTTATCCATGCAATTTTTCACTTTATTGCAATTTTCTTAAAAACAGCTTCTGCAGTTCTTTTCACAGTGTCTGCTGAAATTCTTAAAGGGATTTCAAACATTTTTTTTCTGAAACGCCTAGTTTGGTTAAGTCGAACTGAGGTTGATTTCATTTTGCTTCATTCACTCATGATTAAAATTGTTTTTTTCTCGTTTAAATCGTTTATTAATGATTAAACGTACGTTATATGTTTTGATATTTACATTGCCAAGAGAAATTTGTTGTAAGTGTTTCACAGCAGATTTTTCATGTAGTGTACATAAACTTTAAAAAATTTTATATTTTGTTCATTATTACTTCGGTTTGTCAATGTCAGTTTAGTTATTGATAATTTCTGAATAAACAGAAGTATTGTTTCACAGCTCCATAACGTTTTGTACGTTAGGTGCAGTTATGTTTTAAAATTTTGCCTATCTAGTTAGATAATAATGAAAATTCACATTGAAAATTTTCCCACTTTCAGATAGCGTTCCACCACTCATTTTATAGTTAGTACAAAAAATATGTTCAGAATAATAATAATAACGTACCTGTGCCGTAAAAGAATTGTGCTTAGATTTTCCTGGCAAAAATTTATGATTTTTAGTGTTTTAGATATTCTTCTTCTCTTCACGGGTTAGGCATTTCTACCTGTTCCGGCACCAATCTTTTCTTCGGCCTTCAAATATCTCTGCTTTATACTTGTTTGTATCTTCTCGCTACTCTAGGCAAGAGGTTTTCTGGCATTCTATTTAAATGATCAACCCATTGGGCATGATAACAATATTATTTTTTCGTTGAGTGGAAAAATTCCCAATTCTTGTATTAGATTTAAAAAGTTTATTATATTCTAGTAAAAAAATTAATGTGTTAGTTTTTTTAAATAACCAAAATAATATTAATTTATTAGTTTTTAACTTTTTTATGTAATTATTAACATTTCTTAGTAAGACTTCTTTTAATAACTGTTTTTTTTTTTTTGACGTGTAATAGTTCAATTTAATCCGTACAAATGGTTCTAGTCTTATATCGAATAAATTAATTAGAAGTTAGAATCAAATTACAATTGTACATTTTTAAAATTTAGTTTTTTTTAAAGTAATATTATATTTATTGGTTAAAAGTGATTATTATGAATTAGGTAATAAATAAGTGGGTTTTATAGTTTTGTAAAATCCCGACCCTAGCTGGGTATCCAACCCAGATCTACTTTGTTATGTGTAGCGCACGCAGTCTAGCCTCTAACCACTAGGCAACAGGTGGCCAAAATAAGTTTTATTTTGATTTTATGTAAAAGAGTGTTTTTTATTTTCAGTTTTAGTTAAAATTAGTCTATCCAGATTCCTTTTATTACAGTGTTTAAAAATATGGTTTCATGTCAAACAATAATGGCTGTTTGAATCAACATAGGTTCAAAAGAAACTAGTTTCATTTCTGTTTATTGTAATGAATTGAATTTAATCATAAAGGAAACCTAACTACATTCAACAGTTATTGTTTATGTAATTGGTGTTTATTAGGGGTCCCAGGTTCTATGCCGAGTCAGGTCTGGCATTTTTTCATTCGTCATTTTTATTTATCACCCTCATTCTTCACCATTGTCATTCGCCTTAATGTGCGTTATAGTCGGGTGTAAAACCAAAAATGAAAAAATTTTGATGACCATTAGTGATGGCGAATAGTCTTCTTCTTCTTCTTCCTTTCACGGGTTAGGCGTTGCTGCCTGTTCCGAACCTCCACCATCTGCCCATCTCTTCCTTGGACGTCCTCGATCCCTTTTACCCCTTGGCTTGTACCATAGTGCCTGCTTGGGTACTCTTTCATCCTTCATTCTACCTAAGTGATCTATCCACTTCTTCCTGCCCTCCATTACTTTATCATTTATGGAGAAGATATTAAGATGTTGTCGTATCTCCGTGTTTCTGTAACGGTCCTCTCTACTACAGCCATAAGTTTGCCGGAGAAATCTCATTTCTGCTGCTTGTAATCGGCTCTCTTCCCGTCTTGACAGAACCCACGTTTCACTTCCGTAAAGTACTGTTGGAGCAGCTATCGTTTTATAAAATCTCATTCTAGTGTCTTTACTTGTGATGTTTGTGATGGCGAATAGTGATAGTCATAAATGCTGATACTTTTTATCAGGTACAAGCATGTTTTAGGAGCAGGTACCTGATATGCAGTAGACCTCACCATTGTTCTACACATTGGAGCAAGGTGTGTTTGATAAGACATCAACGAAAGAATCGGGGCTAGCCAGTAGATTCTATACTAAGCACTATTTACTAATTAAATGTGCAATCCACATCGGAGAGTTATTTAAATAATTTCACATGGTTGATTCATATAACTTACACTTAGTTCATTTATTTAACTGGAGCAACAATAGAAGAAATAGAATTTTTTTTCGCTTAGGATTCAAAGTAAATTTATTGGGTAGAACTACTCCATAATGCATATGTGGTACAGACATTGAATCAAATAATGTTGTACTGATTATTGGTTACTGTTTTTTTAATAATTAATTGTTCTATTCGTCCTTTTAATTTACTATGTGTTTATAATATACAGTAAAACTGCGATTATTCAAGCTAAGTTAACAAATATTGATACAAGTGCTTGTATTGATACAAGTGTATTATCTCTTAACTGGTTGACAACTGTGAAAAGGAGTTTTGGAATGTTAGAATAAACCCACAGTAAAGGATGTAGCATACATGTTCGCCTCATCATAGAAAGAAATTAAACCTTTAACAATTGAAAAATCGTGGAAAAATTACTGAATTTGGAGACCTAAAACAATATACTGAATATGCTCAAAAAGGACATAAAAAGTATTTGAGTTACGTAGAAAATTACAGCTGGTGAACTAATTAACGAAAATGATGTAGCCAAGTGATAAATGCGGTGAAAATCTTGAAGTGATGAAATGATAAAAGCAGCAAATCAAAAAGAGGATGAAAATTCTGATTGACATGCAATAGAAAACAGTAGAAAGATAATCTGAATTAATTGGGACCGGACCCCATCTGGATTTTGGAAAATAACCAATAAAAGACCGGATTTGTTCAATGTAAAATATTGGCTACAATCGGCCATAATTTACAATAATGTTTACAAAAGAAGAGTGGATAAAAAAAACCATTCATATACATATTGAAATATATATTTCTAACCACCAGAATACGGTAACAGAAAATACTTACCAATGGTTTTTTAGCACTGTTGTGTATCTTGTACACATTTTCAGTAAATTAAAATGTTATAAAATATTTTCCTTATCAAAATCAAAGAGATTGTGATTCCTTATCTACCATGGTAAGAGTAGGAAGTTTTAAATTTTGATGTGTTGTTGTTTAGGTCATCAGCTGAAAGGCTGGTTTGAACCTGTAGAGGTTTTACTAAGTGAAACGAGAAGTGAGGTGTTTTACTATGCCTTCCTCACTGATTGGAAAAGTACGCTTATCAGCATGCCGGGCCCTCTGAAAAGCAAATATTTCTCACTTTGCAAATGACATCTTCACTTCTTTCACTACAGGGTCTTGGCTGTATAATGAAATTCATTACTTTCAGAGGAGATAACTCTGATTAGTGTCTTTTACACCTTTTCCTCTTCTGTTTTTAAATTATTCAGTCTTTTAATTGGCTGACCATGTGATAAGAAACAGAACTATTTATTTTAGCCCCGCAACGAACTGATTAAGTGTAAATAATTTGACACTGCACATTTTGATGTAAAAAATATTTGAAAAAAATTTAATTTACTGAAGATGTGTACAAGATACATGAAAGCACTATAAACATTGGTAAGTGTTTTCTGTTACCGTATTCTGGTGGTTAGAAATGTATATTTCAATTTTAAACAATACGGCTGTAGATAATCATACTTTAAAATGATAAAATAAAATAATCATATACATATGTAGTAAATGTTTTACTTAAAATATATAAATAAAAGTACTAATAAACTAAAAGTACTGTAAAGTTCATACAACATGCCACTGGCATGCACTCTGTTGGGAACAGCGAGTATTAGTCGTTTCTGGTACTTTTATATACAGGCCAGCCTCTCTTAGTTTGCTCCTAATGTAAACAAATAATGAAGTCACTGAGCATGCGCATTATATCAAAATATGCACACGCTGATTAAAAAGTAACAAAAAAATACTTTCAAAACTATATAAATACAAAATACTTTAAAAAGTATTTTTATAAATGAAATTGTTAGGCGTACATCATATCATGACTGATGTTTTTAGTACTTTAAGTACTTATAATTTAAAAAATAGTTAACTTAATAGGAATACAACATTCATAAAGTCGCAGACTCTAGCGTGCACCCTGTAGGAGGTGGCCTTTGTTTGTTGACAGTAGGAGCAAACTAAGAACGGCTGAACTATAGATAAACATACTTTAAAATGTTTGATAAAATAAAATAATCATATACATGTGTAGCAAATGTTTTACTTTAAATAAACTAAAAGTACTGTAAAGTTCATACAACATGCCACTGGCATGCACTCTGTTGGGAACGGCGAGTATTAGTCGTTTCTGGTACTTTTATATAAATACGAGGGGTACCCAAAAGAAACCGGAATTATTTTTTAAAACTATTTATTTTTGATTTTTTTACAAAAGAACCTTATCACCTTCAAAATACTCTCCATTACAACTAATACATTTGTCCCACCGGTGCTTCCACTGTTCAAAACATTTTTTGTACTCCTCTTCAGTGATGGCTGCCAGCTCATCCGTCGTTTTTTTTCTTGACATCATCAACGTTGTTAAATCGGAGACCTTTCATGCCCCTTTTCATGCGTGGGAACAAGAAAAAATCACACGGAGCCAGATCGGGTGAGTACGGTGCGTGTGGTAGGAAAACCATGCCGTTTTTCGCCAAAAACTGGGTAACCGAGATTGCCGTGTGTGCAGGCGCGTTGTCGTGGTGGAAAAACCAGTCCCCTGTCTGCCACAAATTAGGTCTTTTACGACGAATGCTGTTTCGTAGTCTTCTTAACACTTAAAGATAAAAAGTCAATGGTCTGTCGTCGGTCTGTTCGTACAATTTCTTTCACTTTCACAACATTTTCGTCTGTTCGGGAAGTCGACGGTCGTCCAGAACGAGGTTTGTTTTCAATCGACATGTCGCCATTTTTAAAGCGCAAAAACCACTCGTACACTTGGGTTTTTCCAATAGCGTCGTCTTTGTAAGCTGTGTTCAACATTACAACTGTTTCCGCGGCGTTTTTACCGAGCAAGAAGCAAAATTTCACAGCCGCACGTTGTTCATTAAAACTTGCCATCATGAAAAACGACACGAGCACAAAACAGCACTAGCGAGAACAATCACTGCACGAGAACAGAACAAGCTAGATCAACGAACAAAATGGCATTGAACTGGCAATGAGTAGCGCTACAAGCAGCCTAGTGGCGGGAATTTGTACTGCACAAGCTCCGCCCATAGCAGAGCTATTCCGGATACTTTTGGGTACCCCCTCGTACATACATACTGTATCAGTCAATTTTTTCCTCCAGAACCGAATCCAGATTATCAACAGTCGGGATTATTGGACGCTCTACTACATATTAAACAACAGTCAGAAGCAACTCCGACCTTCTACTACTGCAACGATGGCGTGAAATAGTGGTTTCCTAACGAACGAGAATGGCTTCAAACAAAAGACTTAAAAATACTATATTCGCATGAAAAACCATTTGTATTATTACGTAACTTAACCTTAAAATTCAAAGATGTCCGTATTACACAAGTTTTTACGAGTTACGCCTGGTCCATTAGCTTGGATAATCGCAGTTATACTGTACCTCCTGCGATTTTATTTCCTTTTCAGGTTTTTGTTTTATGAAATGGCTGGTTTAAAATGTTCCGTTGTTTTCATTTTTAATTCGAAATGTTGTTTATTTTTCATTATATCTCTTGTATATGTATGAGCGTACATTGGTTCATCCATTTACATATCCTGTAAGTGTATTGTCTGAATTTTTTTGTTTTGTTCTTTTTCATTCTTTCTTTTCATTTGTCTCATTGATTTTCAGTTTTTTTTTTGTTTTCATTATTTTTTGCATTTAATTATTGTATTTGTTTATTTTGCTGTTTTTTTTTTATAGACGTTATTTAAGGTGATTTTCATATTGATATTGCTTTGTTCATTGTAACTTTATCGAAAATGTTTGAACTCAGAATAAAGATAATGAGCAAAACAGTACTGTTGGTTGTAAAAAATAAACGTGTCTTGTAATACCATGTATTTATTTATTGCCAATTCAATTAGAGCAAAATAATGTAGTTTATAATTGTTATATTTTATTTTCTAGGTTGTAAGATGCGTACCTTTGTAATAAAATACTCTGCTTCCTAATTGTTCTTTTAACCCGTTTGTGGCCATTGAAAAAAATTTGTCTATGCCGAAAGCGCCACAGTTTTAAAAGCAGTTGTAGATAAAAAAAAAGGCGAGGCTTAAAATGTCACTTTAATGAGATTTTATGTAATTGTATTTTGCTTGGTCAAAACTTGAAAATTTTAATGATATTTCTTTGTTTTTTTCCTAATTTATCGGATATTAATCCTTTCGACACGGACTGTTTCTTGTAAAACAGAAGAATTCCGAAAATCAAAATGCGCTCTCAAAACAACTGTTATATCTAACGTCATTACTGATGAAAAATTCTGAAAAAAAAATACTGCCGATTCATTTAATACCTACGGCCCGTTTGAATATAATAACATGGAAATTGCGTTAAGGACGCAAAATTTTCATCCACAAAAAGTGTTTACTTAAGATTTTTTACTATAACAGACTTAAATTTCAGTTCAGCAAAAAAAATTTATAAAACATGTTTTGTAGAAAAGAGTTTACTGAGTAAATGTATATTTTTCATTTGAATTTCCATAAATATTTTACATTCTTTATGGTGACATCAAAGGACCCATTATTACATTTCGGTTACAGCTGTAAGCAAATAAATGTAGGAAATTTTTTTCTGTACAACGACATATTTTGAACAATTCTGTACGTGCCGTAAGAGGGGAGCCGTTACAAATTCCGTGCAACCTTGTAAAGCGATGAATCTTTAGGTGATATTTAACCCCCTCCTGAACAGTAAAATGAACTCTTCTAACATTATCAAGGGCAAATTCCGTAACAGAATCGTCATAGCTTCAACACAAACTAAAGAACATGCATATACGTTGACACACGAGCTGCACGGACTTCCATTTAAAACAAACAATTCACAAACAGTAAATGCTACCTACACACTATAGAGAGAATGAAAAATTTCCTTTTTATGATATTCTATTTCTGAAAACACTATCAGATGCGTTAAAGAAGTCCCTACAAGAAAAAGCAATATTTACCGGTCTCTGATTTATACTGACATTGCAGAAGCACGTTTTATCGCCCCACCCACAATCCATTCAGCATCATCTAAAATTAGATCAATAGTGGGAACAGGGTTAATGTTCCTCCATATGTAATTGCATCCAAACTAACTGAATATAAGAAAAATACTACGTTGAACCAATTAATATTTATTTTTTGTAAATGTATTCTGTAGTTTTTTTAAATTACAAGCTAATATCAACATGAAAATCCCCTCAAATCATCCACAATTCATACAGTTTTATCAGTATTATAATATAGAATAAAACGATATTGTTAAGTTTGTGTGGAATACAGTTTACATAATTTTGTGATTCTATTTTCGATCATTATGTTTTCATTATGTTTGTTAAAAAACTGAATTTCAAATTGGTTTCTATTGTATTGGTTTTCGTAAACCAGGGACAGGTTATATAATTTTTCTTCTTATAAACAAATATATTTTTATGTTTTTAATTTAATAAAAAATCCCATTTTTTTGGAGAATAATTATTGAATAAGATAACTTGTTCTCGTCACCAGAGAGTGAGTGTCGAATTAACAAAAATGAGCTGGTTTGAACCTCTAGAGATTTTTTACTAAATAAAACTAGGAGTGAGGTGGATTACACATTGCCTCCCTCACTGAGCAGAAAAGTATGCTTACTAGCTAGAAAAGCATAAAAGGCTCTCTAAAAACCATCTACTTTTCACCACACCTTCACTTCATTCACCACAGAGTCCGTCTGTGTAATGAAATTCATTACTCTCATAGAAGATAACTGTGACCAGTGTCTTTTACACCTCTACCTCTTCTGTTTTTTTAAATTCTTCAGTTTTATAATTGGCTGATCATTTGATAAGAAACAGAACTATTTTTTATAGCCCTGGAACTAGCAGATCGAGAGCAAATAATTCAACCCATTGACTGATTATGACGAGTCAGACTCACCGCCATTTAAAAACACAATGATGACTGTGACGAGGTGGACTCGCCACTTCTATCCCTTGACTATCTTTGACGATAACTGCTCGCTGTGTATTTTTAATGTAATTTTGGTTATTTTTAATAGTTGTGAGAGGGTCTGGTACATCTCTGTAGGATTTCAGTACTGACGTATATGTATTTAGTCCGTATGACTTCTGTTGTTATTGATGTAGTGTAACTAACTGTGTCACGTGCATTTCATTGTTTAAAAAATTAGCTTGCGATATAATATTGCAAACCTTGCGGACAAAATAACTGAAACGTAATTATTTAGTGATGATGAAGATTTTGAAATTTCAATTTAAGATTTACAAAATATTGAAATTTAAATTTTTAATTTAAATAAAATTATCAAACAAAAGAAAATTATTTTTCCATAATTTAAGTGTTTTTCTTTTTTTAACATAGAAATAAAAAAATAAAAAACTAGTCATTTAGAACTAAAAATTGGTCAGTCTGTGGGTTAACACGCCACCTGCATGTTATGGGCAGTACTGGAACATAAAAGGAATCAAAATAAAAACATGTTTTGATTTTCAAGAATTCGTGTTTAAAACATTTCATTCATTGCAGTCCATCAATCCATTATCCTTGTTCACCTCACACAATAAACAATTTTTTTCTAGAATATCACTGTTACAATGTTACATTATTATTTCTATACCTTTTCAAAGAGCTACAGTTCTGAATATCAGAGTACATATTCTCTAAGTTTAACTTAGAGAAAATGAAGCATTTTAATTACGGTTCGCTCCTAATTGGTTACCTGATGGAAGGGGTACAATTTAAATCTCGTAGCGCGTAGACATTCTAATAAGGTACTATTAGTGACTTTTATTCAATCCCTACAAGGCTAGCAATAAGCTCACTTGTTGGGCGGACACAATTACTATATTAGTGTAGATCAGTAGTCACTAACGGACTGCCAACTCATTTTTTGGAGACCACAAGCTCTAGAGAATTTGATTTTAATAAGCAGACCTTATTTTAGTGTGTGTTGTGAACTTTTTACTTTAGGTCCATGCTGAGAGCAACTGGTGATGTCTAGATGACTTGCACCCAAGTTTACAGAAAAGAGTAGATGCTCTCTAAGCAAGTTTGCAGTCGCAATCAGTTGTTTAAACGCTGCGCTACGAAATATAAAAAACTACAACTTTTGTACACAGGGCCCCTATATAGTAGTTTGAAACTGTTGTTACATTGTATTATTGCTCGAACGTTTTCAAAATCAACAGTTTTGTCATAGATTTAGTTTTGATAGCCATATATCTAAATTTTTAGTCACCTTGGTGGACCTAAGTGAAAAGTTCGCTGGACCGTGGCAATGTCATAAAAGTTTTTAAACAGACCTTGATAAAATTTTGTTGATTGCCACTGGTATAGATGTACAAAAAAATCAAAAAAAATTTAGGGTTCTGCTTGAAAGTTTTTATTTTTTATTCTGTTTTGAGTGTTTTTCAAAATATGAATAAAATTTTATAATTAAAATAGTGGTTAATTGTTTGAGTGTTGTATTGATTGTTGTTTTATTATTATTATTATTTCTTATATATTAAATTGTGGTGTAATGTTGCAGGTATTTCGAACGCGCACACCTTTAGAGGCAATAGATTTGGTATCGCGTCTCTTAGAATATACTCCATCATCAAGGATCTCGCCTCTACAAGCCTGTGCACATAATTTCTTCGATGAATTAAGGGAACATAACACAAGACTCCCGAACGGCCGTGCATTGCCTCCTTTATTTAACTTTACGGAACAAGGTATATAAAATAGAATCGTAAAAGAAAAAATGATCGCAATCAATTTACATACATAAACTTTCTATCATATTATAATTGATTTAAAAATTTTTGAGTTTGTATCAATAATAATAAATCGCTTGGTTTTAATCTGTAAAACGGTTTTTTATTTAATTCTTTTTTTGTTGAAATAGAATTTTGAGTCAAAATTCTATTAAATCATAATTCTATAGAATTTTGATTCTCAAAATTCTATTTTTATAATTTCAATAAATTTTACGTGTATTTAAATTGAATGTGCTCTCAAAAGACTTAAAAAATATTATTTGGTTATTTTGTTTTAAAATTTTAATTCTTTTAAATCTGATTTTTATGGAATTTCCTTTCTGATATTTGAAATAAATTTTTGGTATATGTATAAAATTTATTTTAAATGTGTTTATGAAAAACATTAAATATCTCATGAAATGTACAGAACTATACATTGGTTTTTGACATTTTCTAAAAAAGGTGCACAGTGAATCAGGACATCTGTTTCGAGGCTAGATTTTACTTAACAATGAATTATGGGAGAAACTAATACGTACTGTAAAGTGGTTTAGGTAATTTAGAATTCTTTTGGCCTATCTCAGGGCTCAGGAATGCCTTTTCATTTCAGATGTCTATACAATCTTAAAAATTTATGTAGATCCAGTTTAAGCTTTTTTTTAATTAAAATTACAACAATTATCTTTTAACATGTAGGTGCTGTATGAAACTCCAGGCATTTCAGTACTTATTACTTGTTTTCTATAGATTTTATTAAAACTGCCGCTTATTGAGGTATGTTATTAAATATTCCACTGGCAATCAGACTGATTCAAAAAATACTACAATGGAGGTCATTTTTAGTTAGCTATTACGAGGCATTTTTTTTTTTTATTTATTTTAGTGTCTGTTCTGGTATTCTATAATAGTGAATAGAATGTTTATATCCAAAATTTTAGCTTTTTAGCTTAGTATATTTTCCTACAAGTTTTTTTTTTGATAAGTGTCCCCTGAGGCCAGGTTTTTATATAGTCAGGAATTGTATTGTCATCATGTCTTGGACTTGGTGTAGATGGATCATAAACACCAGATAGGTTTTGCCCAAGCTCATCGGTAACAATGTCATTTTCAAATTGGTTAGTTCTAAAAGAACTAAATACAAATTCACTGTCTAAATCACTTTCACAATCCGAATATTCTCTTAAATAAAATTCAATCTCATCCTCTTTCAATGCCATGATCACAATGTTAAATTACACAAAATATAATAATTATTGTGTACACACTATACTTGTAACCATGAAATTGCGAGCCTGATTCTAGTTAGACAGTAATACAGTGTTGCCGTGTTTGGCAGAGTGGGAACAAACTTTTTATATATTTTTTATTGTCTATCATAAACAGTGTATAAGATGACAAACTTATTCAGTTTGGGTGGAATTGGCAACACTGTAAGGCAGGTTGGGTGAAGGTTCACAACTACTTGGTTTACTAGGAAGCTCGCAATTTTGTGATTACTAGTATAATTTTAAATAACGTTTAAATATGTTATAATAAAACTAATAGCACTAAAAATGCCTGATACAAACAACAAAAACTCATGCACAAACTGAAATCGCACATAGGTTATGAAACGCAAAAATCAGCTGTTCACTGCTGCCTGTATTTCGTTCTATCACTGTTCCAAGTAGGTGAATAATATTGATGAGTTGTACAGTCGACAGCTAAAAGACCATAGAAGTGCATATCTGTAGTCATTTACGTACATCGATAGTACTATACGACCGTGGAATTCGAAACTCTCGAAAACTAGTACACTCCGGCATGGCCTCTCACGACACCTTAGGTCATCCCGAGTATACTCGGACTTGGCCAGCAGAGTTAATGTAAAAAATTTTATTCGTAAGTAAGGAACATAAAGTGTTGTTCAGGTCCTAGCTGGGAACTTGTTCCATGTAATGTGGAACATACTCTAATGAATGGGCCATGGAGGCAGCTAAATAATCTTTATTCTTCGGTTATTCTGTACTATTAAAAATCGGACATTGCCCAGTTAACCCTTTCATTGCTAAATTAGGAAATGTGTTTAGGATGACACCCTTGAGGTTGTTGAAATCAACAACCTTTTCCCAAAGTCCGACAAATGACATGGTAAAAATATTTAAGACTAAAGTAAATAAAACTTGAAAGATATTTTTGTACAAAAAACACGATTGCACACTACAGTGTGAGTGTACACAATCAATCTAAGAGGTTATGCTACACATAAATCATTAGATTTCAGTTCAAAATAAAGATTTAATAAAAGTAAAATACAAAGCAAAACTAAAACTGAATTAAAAAAATAAAAGAATATGTCTACTAAAACCACAATTACACTTGACAATGTGTACGTAACAAAAAAACAATTAAGTTCTAATAAACATACGAGGGGATACCCAAAAGAAACCGGAATTATTTTTTAAAACTATTTATTTTTAATTTTTTTACAAAAGAACCTTATCCCCTTCAAAATACTCTCCATTACAACTAATACATTTGTCCCACCGGTGCTTCCACTGTTCAAAATATTTTTTGTACTCCTCTTCAGTGATGGCTGCCAGCTCATCCGTCGTTTTTTTCTTAACATCATCAACGTTGTTAAATCGGAGACCTTTCATGCCCCTTTTCATGCGTGGGAACAAGAAAAAATCGCACGGAGCCAGATCGGGTGAGTACGGTGCGTGTGGTAGGAAAACCATGCCGTTTTTCGCCAAAAACTGGGTAACCGAGATTGCCGTGTGTGCAGGCGCGTTGTCTTGGTGGAAAAACCAGTCCCCTGTCTGCCACAAATTAGGTCTTTTACGACGAATGCTGTTTCGTAGTCTTCTTAACACTTCAAGATAAAAAGCTTGATTTACCGTCTGGCCTGGTGGAACGAACTCGGAAAGGACAATTGCCCTCACATCAAAAAAACAAATCAGCATTGTTTTGATGTTCGATCTGACTTGACGACTTTTTTTTGGCCGGGGCGATAATGAAGTCTTCCATTGACTGGATTGTTGTTTGGTTTCTGGGTCGTACCCATAGCACCAAGACTCGTCACCCGTAATGATCTTTGACATGAAATCTGGATCAGTTTCAAGCTGTTGTTTCAAATCACTACACGTTTCAATTCGACGTTCCTTTTGAGTGTCTGTCAGAACCCGAGGCACAAACTTGGCCGCGACTCTTTTCATTGTCAAGTCTTCTGTTAAAATGCGTTGGACTGAGCTCCAAGATAACCCACTAACCTGTGATATTTGGTCAATGGTCTGTCGTCGGTCTGTTCGTACAATTTCTTTCACTTTCACAACATTTTCGTCTGTTCGGGAAGTCGACGGTCGTCCAGAACGAGGTTTGTTCTCAATCGACATGTCGCCATTTTTAAAGCGCAAAAACCACTCGTACACTTGGGTTTTTCCATTAGCGTCGTCTTTGTAAGCTGTGTTCAACATTACAACTGTTTCCGCGGCGTTTTTACCGAGTAAGAAGCAAAATTTCACAGCCGCACGTTGTTCATTAAAACTTGCCATCATGAAAAACGACACGAGCACAAAACAGCACTAGCGAGAACAATCACTGCACGAGAACAGAACAAGCTAGATCAACGAACAAAATGGCATTGAACTGGCAATGAGTAGCGCTACAAGCAGCCTAGTGGCGGGAATTTATACTGCACAAGCTCCGCCCACAGCAGAGCTATTCCGGATACTTTTGGGTACCCCCTCGTATTGCTTGAGTCCCAGCTCCGTGTTGTTGGAAGGAATGCAGTCCATTATTATAGTAGTGGGAGAATGAATGAATTAGTAGTGTTTCACAGCTGATGCATTTGTAGTGGTAGCGTGTACTAATTAGACTAAAAAAATATTCTTATCATCCGGCACATTAATTTAATAAATACCTACCTGGTTATTAACTTGGTTGGATTCATAATATTTAACTTACTAATTTATATCAAAATATGTAAATAAATATAAACGTAATAAATACAAAGAAATATGTTGAATTCGGAAGGTTTGAAAACTAATGTTTTGTATTAGAGTAATACAACAATCTTCTCCCAGCATGCATCACTTATTCATTATACCTCACCCATACCCTTCACCCCGCAACTACATGGAGGTTGAAACCTCACATTACATGTGTGGTTAGATATCAGTTTTTGTACATCTGAAATGAAACAAATTTTAGTTCAACCATAGCTAAATGAATGGTAGCATCATTCTATATAAGCTGCTAAAAGAGATATTATACAAAACCATCAGTAAAAATTTGTAAACTACAAATGAAAATCAAAGTGTGGAATGTAAAAATGTGGGATTAGCAGTGAAATTATTATATAATCATTCACCCGTTTTTTAAGGAATTAATACAAATAGTACTTAAGTGTATAAAAAAATTTTCTTTGTAATTATTTATCTTAGTTTAGTAGAGGGTGGAAGAGTCTTAAGGGAGGTAAACCCTGAAGGAGGAAAATCCTTGCTTTTTTGGATGTAGTAAGGTAGCAACCCTACCATCTAACTATTTCACACAACATTTTTGTAAGGGGGTTGTGAACTTGTTTTCTTATAAGCAAGCTTCAAAGTAGACTTTGATGTAGGACTTGGAAAATGGTATTTATCAAAAAAAAAATGTAATAAAAAGTTTTTGAATGTTGAAAAAGATTTTATGTATTTGTAAAAATGTTGATATTGTATTGAGAATTCAAGTATATCGTCTCTGTATTTTTGTTACAGAATTAAGTATCCAGCCTAACCTGAATAATGTATTGGTGCCACGACACACTGTAGCCGGTGAAACCGTCGGTGGAGGAGGTGGTGGAGGTGGAGGCGGCGGTGGAGGTGGAGGAGCAGAAGGTGTATCAGGGGCATCAGTGGCGGTCACCAATGAAAATAGCGCCTCCATGACTTCTGAATCGCCTACAGCAAATAATCCACAGCAACAATCTGAAATGGCTTAAACGAACTTTGCCGGTAATTATTTTGAAGATTTATTATTATTATTATTATTATTATTAAATAATTGTTGTTTAGATCATCAGCTGAAAAGGCTGGTTTAAACCTCTAGAGGCTTTACTATATAAAACGAGTCGTGAAGGTGGTTTACCATGCCTTCCTCACTGAGTGGAAAAGTATGCTTATCAGCATATCAGACACCCTCAAAGGCATCCAATTTCCACCCTCCAAATAACACCTTAATTTCATTCATCACAGCTGTGTAATAAAATTCATTACTCTCAGAGATTATAACTCTAGTTTCTTTTATACCTCTATCTCTTCAGTTCTTAAATGCTTAAGTTGTGTAATTGGCTGACCATGTGATAAGAAACAGAATTTTTTTTTGTAGCCCTGGAACTAGCAGATCGAATGAAAATAATTTAACACTCCATCTGCCTGTTATTTCTAACTACTGCCTACCTGTAGTAAGTTAGGTTAAAAAATAGTTAAATGAGTAACTCTCCTACAGTGTTCAGCTGGTACATACGCATCGACAATTGTTTGTAAGGTTGTTCATTTTTTAGGCTTGCTTGACCTACTAGATCACTTAAGTCGATTATTTGAATGGGCTTCTTTGGCTCCCATAAGCTTTATTTCTTAATACTTTATATTTTCCAATCTCGCTTTCCCCTGTTTATCCATCAACAGTACAACTCTAAGTCACTTTGTCAATTTTAAACCCCTTTGTGTTCAAAAGTTTATTTATCCTCAGTTTATTTATTACGTCCTGTCAATAGCCCAATTTCTTCTAGGTCCTCCATAACTCGTGCTACATATATATTCCTCCAGATTCTACACTCAGTCCTCTGGTTGTTGTTAAGTTGTTGGTTGAATTATTCTAATACCTTCAAATTAAACCTTACCTTTAAATTGTTTAGTATGCTTTCGGCATTCTTAGGATGTGGAAGAATGAAAAATTCTCCATTTTTTCATAAGACACAGATAATTGGTCCTGTGGCATCGTAGACAATTTCGTTTATGGGAATTCTCCGTTCAGTTTTATTAATTGTCTGATCACTTTTCCCTTAATGTCTTATTCTAATTTTAGACTTTCACTGGCATTAAGTGCTTCTGGTTGTTCTTTATTATTAGATTAAATTTAATTATTGTGGTAAACAACCGAAATGTTGGTTTGAATCTCTAGAGGTTCATTCACCTTCAATTCATCCACCACAGGGTCTGGCTTTATAGTGAAATTCATTTCTCTCAGAGGAGATAACTGTGACTAGTGTCTTTTACACCTCTACCTCTTCTGTTCTTTAATAGTTCAGTCATATAATTGGTTGACTAATGTGATAAGACAGAATTATTTTTTTTAGCCCTGGATCCAACGGATCGAGTGAAAATAATTTAACACTCCACCTGGCCCGTTAGAGGCATTAAATTTAATTAAATCAAGTCATTTCAAAAGCCTTTGAGTCAAATTCTTACCTTGTTTACTTTCCTAAACTGAATGTAAACAGACCATCCTTACAAAAATCACATAAACTCTGGCGCTCCTTAACTAGTACAACACTAAGAAAAGTTTTATCCTATAGGCTGGTTCCTTCCAATTAAAAACCGAGTATGGATGATCTTTTGAAGCAAAGTCCTATTTTCCTGTAGAAGAGTCCAACAATTTTGAATGTGAAAATGTTTAACTACTGTCGTTGACGACAATGAAGAATGTGAATAGTCCTAGAAACCAATTTGTTTTTTCTTTCTTAAAGTTAATAATTACATTTTTATTATTGCAGAAACTCCATTTAACCCTACTTATGCAGTAAACAGCAGCTTAACGCCCGCTGCAAAACTCTCTTCACTCCTACTCTCTTCCCTCAGCCATTTTTTTACCAAAAAATTCATGAAGATTTACAAGAACACGAGCTTTATATTTTTAAAATATGCAAAAATTGCTTTTTTACTTTTGTTAATAGTTCAAAAATAGTCCAAAAATTTGGAATCCTTGTACAATACGTGATTTTACCGACTTATTTACAATTTTTTATGGCAATATGCTTTTATATTATTGAACAGCATATTTCAGTGACTAATTTTGTACTAAAAAAGTAAATAAATGTAGAAAATAAGGGATAAGGATGTTGCTAAACACTGAATGACGTGACGCATGAATGGCAGTACTCGAGTGAACCAATGCTGTTCTCTCCAGTTCAATGCTAAACTACATTGGTATGTACATCTGTGTTGCGTAAAAAGTAAGAAATTAATAACAACTTTCCTTGCTATTTTCATCTTGCCTATATTCATATAGGGAAGAGAAGTAAATATTAAAAAAATAATAGTAATAGAAAAAGGACAAAAATATTTTTAATTTGGAAATAATCTACTCAAACATTCAGGTCATTTGTAATGTCATTATTTTCTCACAGCGGTCAAAAAACTGTAATATTTTCAAGGTAAACCTTTACAAACAGTAAACATGCAAATAAAGTCTTGATTTGTTAAAAAAAAAACGACTTTGTGTACAAAGTACTGTAAGGACGTTTGTTTCTTCTCTTTCCACTGCTACCAAACCACGTGAAAATATACCAAAAAGATTTAGTTTGGCACTAGATTGGAGATACAGTCCAACCTCGTTTATCCAGGCCTCGGTTATCCGGCCGGGGTTTGGATTAACCGGGGGCATGATCATCCGGGATCGTGATAATGGGAACACCTGCATCGGCGCTGAAACAAAAGTAACTTTGCGGTCGCGACAAGGAAAATATCTGTCTTTTGATGTAACATAATTGTAGGCGTGGCCGCAACTCTTGTATACCTGATTTTCTTGAAGATCATTATGTATGTTTGTATGCATAATGCACATTGAAAAAACCCATAATATGGTGCAATCAGTATTGAACTTCTTGGGATTTTCCACAGTTTTACAAAGATTGCGGGATTTACGTGTCGTAAAACATTACCGGCATTATGTGGTAATATCTGAAAGTAGGTTCGGCACATGCGTGCACGCGCGTGTACACACACACACACACACACACACACACACATACACAAAAGGTATGTTATAACAATGTGTTTCACGTGACACTTAAGCGTCTACATCTGTCGGTATTTATGTATCAATAAACATTATTGTCATAAATCTATTTTAAAAATTTAAGAAAGTAGAAAAATGTATAGGCCTAACAAACGATGAACCAAGTTGACACTGTATCGACGAGTTTTAAGCTAAAATAAAAAAAGCCGTCTTAAGATATGAGTTGATCTCTGGGAAGAATCGGTTTTTTAATTCACATTGACATAGGCATCTTACTGATGAGTTCACCTATGTACCTATATAACATACATATACATACTTTATGGGGATTCATAGGTACAACTGTACTATGTAATATTGTGTATTCGGATTAACCGGGATTTCGATTTTCCGGGGTAGGTGTAGCCGGAGGTCAGCCCGGATAATCGAGGTTGGACTGTAGTTTTATTGTGAACAAATTGATTTGAATATCAATATAACTACTATTACTGACAAGGATTAATGAGCATTTACTCTATGCTCTACACCAGGGGTCTCCAAACTACGGCCCGTGGGCCACATCCGGCCCGCGGAAAGCTAGCATGCTGAGAAAAAGGTTTTTGATAATATATTTCCTTTTAAGCATTTTTACCATTAAATATGAGTACAGTTGTCGTCTCTCACTTGCCACTTCTTTTCTCAATAAGTGTAAAACTAGCTGTAAACAAGTAGTGACCAACCTTTGTTTGACTATAAATGGGCTGAAATTTTAAGTGGCAAACAAATGCAATATTCTCACTAAAAAATAATTGTTCCTTTTAAGCTTTACACTTGTTGTAAACTCATGTATTGTCAAGTTTTCTTTAAAATTCAATGAAGTACATTTTGTAGTAAATTGAAAAGATTTGGTTTTTTATCATCCTGTGTTTTCATTAAGCCTACTTGAAAACTCCTTTTACAGAACAAATATTATTTTATTTGTTTGGTCACAGCTTTTTCTTAAAATCACGTAAAAAAATTTAGTTAGCCAACAACAAAGATATAATAAGGAAATATAGCAACTTAAAAAACTAAGCAAGAAAATCTCAAAAACCACCACTGAGCTCTTAATTAGAAAAAACTTCGAGGGTGTATGGGGGGGGGGCTAGACTTTCTGCCCTGAAATATTGCTGGCCCGCCTTTCCTCCAAAAATTTACAATGTGGCCCTTGAGTAAAAAAGGTTGGAGACCCCTGCTCTACACATTGAGCGGTTCCCGTTATTTGACGGTTAATATTTTTTTTATCGAAACGTAGTAAATTATCCGTTAGTAAAAATTTTCAAAAGTGTTGAACTTTCTGAAATGAAACGACAGATTCAATTAAGAATATTGTATTAATAAATTGTGTTTATTTCTGTTTACAGGTTGTATAGGTTAAGCGTGATATATTTAAAAAGAGATAAATAATAAATACTACACTGCTTCTACTTCTTTTACTTGAAAGTATAAAATAAAATAAATATAAAAATAAAAAAAATTAATAAAGCCATAGGTACTCTCGAGTCTTGTGTAGTAACATGTTCGATGTGTAACATGTTGTGACGACTATTATTATTATTATTATTATTATGATTATTATTTATTATTATAACTTCATATATTATATATACATATATAATACTTTAAATATATAAATATTACAGTGAAATAGTTGTACAATACTGTGTGTGGAGTTTTACCACATTATGTTAATTAATAATAATAAAAAATAAAAATTGTCAGATACTTTCATTTGAAATAAAGTAATGTATATTATTTAAACTGTACTTATTATTATTATTATTATTTATTTATTTTATTATGTTAATGTATATATTTTCCATTACGATGATCATAAATTATGTAAATTCTTTGGGTTTTTAAATAATAGTTTTTTTATAATGTTATAAGTTTTTGAAATGTTATTATTGTATTTTGTAAATAATAAAGAAAATTTTATTATTATTTTTTTTATTTAATTGTTTTATTGGTTGTTTGTTTATTATGTACGTATACTTGTACAGTAGAATCAGGTTAATTGGGATTTATATATCCAAAAAGTATGTATAAACTGTCTTGAAAAACTATGAAATGTTATACTACAGTTTAAAACATGTTAAATGTATAATTAGGTTATCAAACAAAATCTAAGCATAACTTTTTAATTTATTGGATAAATTTTAAAATCTTACATAAAAGTGAGGAACATAAAATAGAACAAAAATGGAACATGGATTTTTGGTACCTCATATTAAAGTTAACGAATTTGTAACACTGTGACCCACACACATTTTGTATGAAAGTTAAGTCCAGTTTTACCAACATTATAAATTTAATGTAGTTAAAATGATTGTTCACCATTCTTTACCAATTTTACCCATTTTCTACATCAGCGTTACTTTTTTCTTCGTAATCTTAATTATTTTACGAAAAGCATTCAATCAGAAAATAATGGAAAACATTTTATTTTTTTATGATTTCCTCAGTTTTCCATCTTTTGTGGCCAACTTTTTCTTATTTTATCTTGTTGTAAAATTACAAATTTATTTCAGCTTTAAGCTTTTAAGGTAAATACAAATTGTGGTCATTGGTTAAAAGTGGATTTATATTGTTATTAATTAATTACATGTGGAAGAAAATGAGTTAAATTTTCTTTATGTGCAAAGTCTGTTCTGTACCCTTCATTTTGTTTTCATACCAGAAGATTTGTCCCATTTAACAGGATTCTACTTACCGTTGATTTTGTTCTACCAGAATACAATCAGTTTTTTGTTAAGTTGCCTGAACTTATTCAATCCAGTTTTTGAAAGAACATGTTTATAGTTGACGATTCTATTTTTTGAAAAAGTCTTAACTTAAATCTTTCTTCATGGACTCTGTACCCATGGGCACCTATTTTATTTTTTACTATCTTACGTAGTTTTGCCTCATTGTTTGGGATATTTCCTGTATTCATCCAGGTCATAATATTAGTGTTTGTGCACAGACCTGTATATTTTTATTATAGTACTTTACATTTATGCAATGCTCTTAGTAATAATAAAATTGATTCCGCCCAAACAATTTTCTTCACTTATATACTGTAGTAGAATGTTAAATAAAGAATGCCTATTAAATTAGACACTTTTCCTTTTTTTCTTTGTATTTTAGAGCATCCTATTAAATCCCATTTTATATTCTCAAGGTGAGTTGACAAGTTATAATTTTCTACATTAATAAATTTCTAGTCTCAAAATCCGAAAGGCAACCTGTTTTGACAGGATAGGATGTTGGGATCTATCCTATACCCATTTTTGGATTTATCTTAGATTTTTGACAAGTTCGTATTCTAAGGGTGTTCCCCAAATTCACCGCACTGGATATATTTGTTGGTAAATTGTAAAGGAACGATCACAAAATGAGAATCATGAATCACATCACCACGGTTATGTCACTGAAGTAGATCTATTCTCTATCGGTATCACAAAAAAACACATACTTATATTAATTTGAATTTATTCAAGTTATTAATAAGCAAGTTTACATACACAATTTTATTGCACCTTGATAAAATGTTTTTGAAAATTTTTAAATTTTATTTTTGTATACTTGAAATTTTTTTGAGTATATTTAAAATTTAATTTTTATTGAATAAAAATTTCATGTATTTTAATTATTATTATTTATAATTGGTAAAAAAAATATTTATATACATCGCCTAAATTAAAATTTTTAATACAGATTACAACGTAATAATATTTTAAATTGTATAATAAAATAATGACTAATCATAAATGTGGCACAATTGATCATGTAAATGATGTAATCTTTAATTACAAATTCAATTCTTTTCATAATGATACAACAAATATAATTTTAGTACAGTTTAAATTATCGTTAATTTTACTTTATTTCAAATTGAAATTATTCAGTACATTTTATTTTTTATAAAAATAAATAATTATATATATATTAAATATATAATATAGAATAAATAACATGAAATAGTACATGTTTGTATAAACACTGATTTACTGGTTGGTTGATATCATTGTAGTCGATTGATATGAGACAAAAAAAATAGTACGCTGATTTTTTTTATTTTTATCTACAATAAAAAATATGTATATGATTTGAAATTTAAAAAATGATAAAATGTATAACAATGAAATTAATAATATAATTACATGTAAACTTGTTGTTTGCTAGTTTCTGCATATACCTAGATCAATAATATTTATAATTAATAATTTAATTATATAATTATTTTATTGCCCCTTATAATTTTCCCTGACCATTTCTTTGTATAGATTAAAATAAAAAAGAAAATATTATATATACATAAGTTAAAAAAATAAAATAATTAGTTAATATAACATTTATGATTATTATTTTTATTATTATTATTATCTTTATAATTATGATTATTATTATAAATACTATGTTTCTATTACTATTTAATAATATTAATGATTTTAATGTTCATATTTGTTTTTTTGATTTCAAAAAACCTTTTCTCTTGAATTCCTCTTGCCTTTATTTCCTAAAACATCCAGTCGTTTATCAGTAGCTCATTCATATTATTATTATTATTATTATTTACATATTTTTGTACAGTTTTCGTAGTTTATTATTGGTTATTTTTTTATTATTATTAATTATTCTTTTGTATATATCAACTTCTGTATAGGACCAGTAGAAACATACAATATTATTATGGTTATTAATACATTTAAAATTAAATGGAATATATGATTTTTGTATATATTTCATATTCGTGATTTTTATGGTTCATTCATTAATTTTTTCAATTTTAAATTTAATAGTAAATGTATCATAAATGCATGATTTTTAAAAATCAATATTCAGTTTTAATAGCTTTTAAGTTGGGTGTGGTTTAATTTGTGTTTTTTTTTTAACTAAATTAAAATCTAATTTGTATATTATTTGTATTGCAAAAATATACCGTTGATTTTCGGTTGTTATAAAAATTATTCTTATATTATGTAATTACATATATATTCAGTAGTGCTTGCTTAATCCTGGACTTGTATTTTGTCTTTCATGTTATTGAAAGTTCGGTTTCTATCAGAAAAGCGTATAATGTAGGTAACTTATTGTGGGTATGTGAAATAATGTATTTTTTGTAAAAATTGTTTGCAAAAATAACCAGAGATTAGATTATTTAAGCAGGACGCTATGGATTCACTGTATAAGTCATACAATGGCAGGTCCAGTACATTGTGGGATGATGTTAAATGTAATTTTCCAGTAAAGTTTGCAGCTTTGAAAAACAAGTAATATTTGGATTAAAATTTTCCTGGTCAAGTGGTATACGGATTAAAAGAATCCGAATTAAGTGACTTACAAATTTAATTTATCTAGATCAATTGACAAACAAATTAAAATGATTTAAAGTAAATGACACGGATTTAAATGATTCCAATTAAGTTAGCTTACAAATTTAATTGATCCAGATCAATTGACGAACAGATTAAAATGATCCAGTGTAAGCATCTGGATTAAGTGGGTACTATTATATATCAGTAGAAGCTCATTTTTATAATTCTATGCTTATCTCAACATGAAAAAAAAATGTAAAGGATGTTTCTTCTTTGATAGATATATTATAAACTTTGTTACTTCTATCTGAGGTAAAGTAATAAAAAACTTGGAATTTTTTTTATAATTTTACTCAGTTTTGTAAAAATTGTATTTAAAAAATTACTTTCTTTTAATAAACCAGGGTGAAAATGTTAATCTGTTGAATTATACAAATATCTTTTCGTGATATACAAAAATATTACCAATATATTTAAGACTTTCCCTGAATTATATTTTGTAGCATTAAATTTGGAACTACAAAAACTATACCTTGATTCTTTTTAGCGTATGATTTTATATTGTTATTTTATTAATTTGATGTGATTTTTAATTTTATGAATTTTTTTATTATGAATGACTGAACAGAGATGATCTGTTCATTAAAATAAAAACAAATAAATGAAATTAATTTTTGTTCCATTTTATTGTTTAATTATATAAAGGTTTATAAAATTAATTACAAAATAATGTTAGCTCATTTTAGATGTAATATTTTTTAGTTTATTATTATTTGGTTGTAATCAATTTATTAATTAAATGTTCTTTTTACTGCAGTTTTATTATTTTTTATTATCTAATGTACTAAATAGTTACTGATTTCTTTTTTAAATAATAGTATTAATTTCTTTTATTGGAATCTATATTATATGCAAGAACCTTGTGAAAATGATATTTTTTGAAAAGTTATGTAGTTTTCATTGTATTGAGTTGTCAAAAACCAGTTTTTAAATTGTATGATGGGGTTTATAAGACTTTGTACACAAGATTTCCTCCATTAAAAAAATAGGCAATTTAAACCAAAATTAGCTGAGACTTATCTTTTTTTCCAAGAATAAAATTTACATCCCTAAATCTGGGATGATTTAACATCCCATGCATTGTCTCCTGAGACACCAGGACAAAGTTGCAAAAACAATATTGGAAAACCAGGTAGTTTTAATAAAAATTGTTAATTTTTTATTTATACTGTAACCAAGGAAAACTGTGCAAAAATTTTGAACAAAATATTTTATCTGCTTTTTAGTTTTGTTATTTACTTTTGTTTTTTTTCGGTGGTCCTGCAAATTTCTTTGTTTCCTAATCCTGTTGTTTATCATCTTGAATTCCATATATCCGTGTATTCAGAGGTATAACCTCTTACATTAAAAAAAAAATAAATGAATGGAAAAGAAATATTCTTTAGGAACTTCTGTCCCCTGTCATTTTTTGGGTGTGCCCATATCATACAATCTGTCACATCTCTAATCTATCTGCTATGGTACACTATTATTCAACAATCTTAATTAGCTAAAATTTAACATGCCAAAATCCAGGACAAAATAGTATCCCAAGCATGGTCATTTGGGACACTGGAATTAAGCTTCATAAAAACAGGACATTCCTGGAAAATTCAAGATGTCTGATCACTTTAATTTAACTGGTTTTAATTTTAGGTGTATAGCCAAGGGACTGTAAAAATTTTGAACTAAATATTTTTAAATCTACTTTTTTTTATCTACTGTGCTGTTCTGAGAACCGGTTTGTTGCCTTATATTTTAAATTTTCACTGCTCCTTTCTGGAAACCCTTCACAACCAGTTCTGTTAAATTTAATTTTTAAATTTTAGTTATTTGTTCAATTAAAAAAAACTCTGAAGGAAATCATTGTGTAGTAAAAACCTTTTTAATAAATAATTTTTAAAATTTAAAGCCCGATATTGAAAAAAAAAAACACTCCCATATTTTAATAAAGACAATTTAATTTTTATAACAATTATGGGATTATGGGTTGGACAACTCAAAAAAAATTTATTCAGTCATAAAAAAACAATGGTTTAATTTTTTTTATGAATTTATAAACTTAACCATCATTAATTATTGTGTATATATTTGGTTTATTTTACTTATTTATGATTGTTATGTAACAAATTTATAAAACAGTTTATTATTTTTTCTAATTAAATTTTTATGTGCAATTTTAAACAGTACAATTTTAATTTTGTTTCTTAATTTGTATTCATTGATAATTTTAATTATCAATGTTGTTAATTTTAGACTGGTGTATTACATTTTTATGTGAACCTATTCTAATACATTATTACTGAACTATTATATTTAAGGTTATATATTATTATTATTATTATTATTCAAAGTAATTTATAGTTAAGTATGTATTTGTATCTGTAAAATACTTATGATTAATTAATTCATTACAAATAAATGTGAAAAGTGTTTCGTAATAAATTAGAAATCAAATTTATTTTTTTTGTTTTTTCTTTTATTTATGTTGAACCACTTGTTAATTTGATTACTGATCTATTATTGGGGCTATGTAATCTTTGAGTTAATAAACTATTACCCGCACTAGTAAATGAATTATTCTGAGAAATTACTGGGTAAATTTTTCTGGAAAAACAAAAGTGTTTTAACTCCTGTGTTAAAATCAATAGAAACTTAAAATATATCTTGATTAAAATAATAAAAATAAGGTAAAATAAATTTTGATCTTTTGTAATATGGTCTCTACTTTACTGAATAATTTTCTATTGAGGTTGTGTGATATTAGCAACATTTGTTACTTTATTATAATTGACATATTTTATGTAGTTTTTGCTAAATATGAAGGTTGTCTGAAAAGTTTCTAACCTCAACCTGAAGATCATAGCATTCGTCAAATACACAAATTGGCACATGCGTTGAAATGTACTCAAAAAAATTACAGTCATTTTGGATGTTCATTTTTTGTGAAAATGGACAAAATCTAGTATTGAATTATTAGATATTTGATTTTGTGAGAGACAATATGACTACGCAAATTAAAGACAAATTGGACGCTGTGTATTGGAATTCTGGACGATCATTTACCTCTGTGAAATTTTGGGCTGTGGAATTTAAACATGGTCGTACCAGCTTGGATGTTGATGAACATTTGGGATGGCCAGAAACTGCAACCATTAAAGATAACATCACTTACATTCATCTAATGGTGCTAGATTCCCTCTAACTTTAATTTGACAGTTATCTAGCATCATTTGGTGAACTTGAGCGATTTTATTGTCAGTGTTTGGCCATCCCAAATGTTCATTATCACTCAAGCTGGTACGGCCATGTTTAAATTCAGCTCCCCAAAATATCACAGTGGTAAATGATGGTGCAAAGTCCCTGTACACAGCGTCCCAGTTCTTCTTTAATTTGCATAAGCATATTGCCTTTCAAAAACAAATATCTAATAACAGCTCGATACTCAATTTTGTCCTTATTCATAAATACTGCCATCTTCATGTTGAGGTCGGAAACTTTTCAGACAACCCTTGTTTCTGTTGTCTATATAGTATATTGTAATATACTTTGTTTCAATCATTAAGACATTCTGTTTAACTAAACAGCTATACACAAGAATTTTCCAACATTCAAATTTGTTTCATAGGTAATTAATAATGTTTTATGGCTTGTAATAAATTAATAAGATTCAAATATACTATCTATAATTTAATGTATAAATAAAATTCCATCAACTTGCATTATTTTCATTCTTGTTAACGTCTACTCTAAATTTATATAGCCTCAAGTAAGTAATTTTGTAAATTATTAGAATACAGGAGTCAGCGTGAATCAGTTTACAAAAAAAATACTAAGGAATTCTATTTTATAATATAAATTTCACTAACCTATTCAGCTACCTTTATCCTTACTGTCTATTGTGCGGTTCCAAGCTCTGTGTAGTTGCTGGGTGAAGGGTACGGGTGAGGTATAATGAATGAATGACGCATGCTGGGAGAACAATTGTTGTATTACTCTGATACAAAAAATTCGTTTTCAACCTTTCCGTATTTAACATATTTGTTTGTATTTATTACTTTATTTATTTACATATTTTGATATAAATTGAAAAGTTAAATATTATGAATCCGACGAAGTTAATAACTCGGTAGGTATTTGTTAAATTAATGCGCCAAATGATCAGAATATTTTTTTAATCTAGTAAGTACACGCTACCACTACAAATGCATCAGCTGTGAAACACTACTAACTCATTCATTCTCCCGCTACTATAACAACGCACTGCATTCCTTCCAACTACACAGAGCTGGGACTCAAGCAATACTTTCATATATTTTTGGTAGATCCATCATTATCAGAATACACAAAATGGCATTTCAAACTTTAAAATTTTTATTTAAAATCTACAGAAGATATTTCATCTTTGTTATATAGATGACTAAAGATGCAATATCATCTGTAGGTTTTAAATAAAAATTTAAAAGTTTCAAATGATATTTTGAGTACTTGGATGGTGGTGTATTCTCTGAAACATGTGCAAGTAGACATTTAGGATAAAAACAACTGAAAAGGTTAGTTAAATTTATATTACAAAATGTTATGAATTTCAATCTGCAGGATACATTATAAAGATTTACTTGGGAATTGTTTTAAAGTAACGTAAATTGATTGAGAAAGTTGTGTGTACAAAAACAATGTTGTTGTATTAACAGCCACTCAGTTTGATCGCTGCTTTTTTTGATTCTTCATGTGAAGTATAAATGTACATTTGAACAGAGAGCTGTTATTTGTTTGCTGTCAGTTGGTCATCTAACAAGTTGCTCGGGTAACCTTTATTACCTAGCAGTTTCTGTTAGCTGCATAAAGGTACAGTTATAGTCTGGTATTCTAGCATAGGGTACACACACACTACACAGATTTACTCGCATAAGATATTGTTTCAATCACGTTTTGTGTGTATACTATAGTTTACAATTTTTTTTATCAATAAAAAATTATTTTACATTATTGGCAGGTAATAATCTGTGACAATAGTGTTAATTATATTTCCACCACTAAATTAATGTAATTTCTACAGCTTCTAACAAAAGGTTTAATGCTCATACTATAATTCAAAGAATGCAAGAATTAGGAAAATTATAATATTTATTTCAGGAAGTCAAAAGAGGATTCTCATAAATTTCATGAGTATTTATGATTATCACCGGAATCAAACAAAATATTCTCTAAACAACAAATCGTTCTTCTGTCTATTATAAGTAGCACGTTTTTAAAGTAAGTAATTTATGAAAAAAAAAACAAGTATACTTTTCTTTACAATTTTATTTTTACATGAAAGCCTTTACCTTAATCTACTTTTCTACATAATGTTCACTAACTTTTTTTATCTCTAATGTGTGTTCATTGCAATCTGTTCAATTCAGAACAATAGCAACCCCATGGACCCAATGAGGTATTGTATACAGACCCAGGCCAACAATTACAAGAAACATTGAAGAAAGATTGCATCTTCCTATGTCAACGGTTTGAATCAAATTAATTCAAACCATTGACTAAGGATGTTGCAATTTTCATAATATTCTAGAACTTTTATTATCATTACCTGAAGAAACGATGCGCACCGCAAAAGTACTCGTAGAAGAATTTTTAAAAACAGTATAAGGTAAATTAAAAAGTTTTTTGTATTACAAAAAACAAATATTTATGTGGATTCTACTGCTATTATACCAATTAATAACTTAAATAATTATACTATGTCATGCTATAAATGTGAACCTTGGCACTGTATTTATATGAGGAACAGTTTGTATTAAACTATGTGCTTTTTAAATCTTTGTTTTGTGATATAAATAGTGACTAACTGAATAATACACGTTACTAAACTTGATTTATGCTGACCACTGTATATCTGAAATAAAACAGGTTTATTATAAATATACAGTTACTGGTTTTTAATTATTCTCAAATTTAAATTATTATAATTTCAAAAAATGGGCTAACAAAAAAATATAAAAATCATAAATTTATAATAAATTTTCTACAAAAGTTTCTTTAAATATTATTGTAAAATTAATTTATTTTTTAATATTCTTTGTTTATTATTTACTTTTCTTATTTTATGTACACTGAAACCTTGTACAAAGCCAACTGTGAACCGGTACTCCTGTTCTAACATTACTTTCAACTCTGGATGAACGAATAATATGTATATTATATCATGTTTGCCCAAAACGGGCAGGTGGAGTGTTATTTTAATTGCACTCTATCTGTTTGGTCCAGGGCTAAAAAAATAGTTCTGTTTCTTATCACATAGTCAGCCACTTATCATCATTATCTGGGTATCCTTCCAGCAGGCCGGGTAGGATTTGAGTGGACGATATGCCTCCATCTATCTCTATCTTGATATACCTTTTGTATTCTGATATCCTGTAGTGTCATTCCTTTTGTTAGGAGATCATCCCTTATTTGGTCAGTCCATCTTCTTCTGGGACGTCCAACGGGTCTCTTTCCAGATACCTCCATGTCCAAGTACTGTCTGGGGATACGTGCCTCTGGCATCCTTTGT
This sequence comes from Catonia carolina, assembly GCA_035578175.1. Lineage (NCBI taxonomy): Eukaryota > Metazoa > Arthropoda > Insecta > Hemiptera > Achilidae > Catonia > Catonia carolina. Next base: position 63,310,699 of record JAQMRL010000006.1, read on the forward strand.
ACATGTCCAAACCATTTGAGTCTTGCGGTACGTAATCTAGTTCAGCCACTTATATGACTGAACTATTTAAAAACAGAAGAGGTAGAGGTGTAAAAGGCACTAGTCAGAGTTATCTACTCTGAGAGTAATGAATTTCACTATGCAGCCAGACCCTGTGGTGAATGAAGTGAAGGTGTCATTTGCAGGGTGGAAAGTGAGTGCTTTTCGGAGGGCCTGGCATGCTGATAAGCATACTCTTTCAACTCAGTGAGGAAGGCAGTGGTAAACCACCTTACTCCTCGTTTTTTACTTAGTAAAACCTCTAGAGGTTCAAACCAGCTTTTCGGCTGTTGACCTAAACAACAACATATGTATAAATTATAAAAAATTTGTCTATATACCACACATCTTAACAGTGTACAGAAGATTTGTGAAGCCTGCTTGAATACAACAAAATATTTTTTTAAACAAAAATTTTTTCAAATTTTAATACTAAAATTTCAGATAAACAAGGTTTTAGTTTGTATATATTTTACGATGATTTTAGGTTAACAAATATATGTTACAAAAGTTTAACCATTCTACCACTTAATAAAATTAACCTGTTCTTTGACTGTTAATTTAAAAAAAAATCTATAGTGTATCGCTTGTTACTGTGCCTCTGTTAGGAATGTAAAGAATGTGTTTGCAATGATCGGTCAATCGGAAGTAGTAGTTTATTCGTGTAATTTTTCACTTTTTTGCGATTTTCTCAAAATCTTGTCCTGCGATTTTCTCAAAATCTTGTCCTACGATTTTTTAAAAATTCGCCTGGTTTACTAAATTTTTATGCTCTACAAGATAGGGTAGGCTGGGTGGTAGTTTGCTGAAATTCTTGGTGAGGCTGTTTTCACGTAAAAAAATTGTTTTTTTAAGATTATGGCTTTAATATGTATTTTAGTGCAAAAATTTATATAATAAAAAATGTAGAGAATTTAAAATCTTACAACTTTTATTTTAAACATTTTTTTGTATAGCACTTATTTTAGTGGTAATTAGCGATTTTCTGTTTTTCTTCTCACGAAAATGTGCAAAAAATCGATTTTTTTAAGATTTCGGCCTTAGTATGTATTTTACGACAAAAGTGTATATAATCAAATTTATAGTATTTTCTCTACAGAGCCTAGTTTAGCGTGAAAGAGTGATTTTCCGTATTTTTAAGCCAAACTGAGGTCGATTTTCATTTTGCGTCTTTCACTCATGATTAAAATAAGTTTTTTGAGGTTAGTTTGTTTGTTTATTTCTAATGTTTTATTACTAATGTTAGGATATATTGGTCATTATTTGCATTGGCCAGAGAAAGTTGTGAGTGTTTCACACCAGATTTTTTTACGAGGGAATGGTGACACATTTTGTGCTAACCACAACCCGTAGGTACCTTTGTACAGCAACTGCAAACAGTGGCATTCTCTACCTTAGGCCCCTCTCCACTTTTTCCACTAGGAGTCGTAAGTGTAAGTGACCGGCTGTGGAAATTCATTACAGGTACTTTTGGTACAGGCCCTCAATGAAATGGCATTATTTGTACTGACAGAGTGACCGAATAAATAATTTTTTAATATTGAACAGTAGTACTTAGTAGTAACAGGCATAGTTATGAGTGGTACCCTATAACAGTAGTATCTATAAACTGGTTAACTTCTATAATTTAGTGAATTGTAAAATTTAAAAACATGTTGTACATAAATAATCTTCACAATGTACCGTAATCTCTTAAAATATTTTTTTAAATTGTATTTTTTCCCCAAATTTTTTAAATAAGAAACCAAACTATGAATAGTTTAATGAACATTAAGGTAAATGGACATTATAGATTGAAAACTGAAATTTTTTGTCAATTTTTTTTTTTTATGGTTTAACTAGACATTAAACGAGTTATTAGTGTCATGTATGATGATTCAAGGAAGTTTCGTTATTGTAAAATTATTTTTATAAAGAAAATTATCTTTATCAATTAATATGTGTACACAATTTTAGAAACATCTTTAGGTCCTAATATTATAGATATAAACTGTATTCACAAACAAATGTTATTGTAGTAATATTCACATAACTTGACAAACTTTTTTATAATCACATTTAACAGGGAAGTATGCTTATTTGATCAGAATTATTATTCCCTTCTACTGTACTTATATAAGAGGAATTTTTTTGTTAAAAGTAGATTTGACATTCTGTCAGTATGATTTCTAATTTTGCTGTCGAGTTATTTGAATACTATATTATTTCTATGTTTAACGATGACATGATTCAATCTGAGTTTATCAGTGTGTTATATATAATAGAATATTTTTTTGAGAGAAGTTTTGTTAAAAAACTTTCTAATGCTATTTTCTCATGTACTGAACAAGCCACAAAAGTTTTTTTTTTTTGTTTTCAACATTGAAATTGTATAGTTGACTCAGGAATTTGTCAGTTTATAAAATAAATCAAGATTACAAAGAATAATTTTGTAAAAATGGAAAAACGTACTTGTGTACTTGATAGGAAAACGTATAAACTTAAATTACTAAATATTTTAGAACAGCAATTACACTTATCAAAATTATCACCTTTGTAAGTCTAGTAATTCAAATTCGTATAAAAGTAACTACTTGTACTTGGATTTGAACCAGGAACCTTTGACTCTAAAAATCAGCTTTTAAACAGATGATTTTACCACTAAACCAACACTACGGTTGGTTACTATTATTAAAACATTATTTAAATATGCAAATTAAATTGATATTATGTTATAGTTTAACTATAATATAGAAAATGTAATAATTTACTGCAAATATGTACGGTATGTGCATTCTTCCATCTATCTCTCATTCTGGATAACTCGATAACCTCAAAGTTCACAAATGGTCAAGTTTTTAAGGTTCTGTTGTGTTGTATCAAAAATATGTGTAAGTCACTTGCAATACAAAGAATTAGTTGTTTAAAAATTATTAAATACAAAAAATTAAAATACATTAAATCAACTTACGAGTTGTGATCAAATTTGAATAATTAATCTCCTTGACTAACGGTGCACTTACCCCACATTGATCAGAAGTATTTCTGGAAGGCTTCTTTTAAAAGGGCCTTCAGCTGCTTTGTCGTGGCTCTCTCAATATTGGGAATGGTATCTAATTGTTTTCTTTTTAGCATGGTTTTTATTTTTGGGAAGAGCCAGAAGTCGCATGGTGCTGAATCTGAAGAATAAGCCAGTTACAGACAGACAGGATTTTTTTCGGTAAAAACTTGTGTATCAAAAGCAAGGTGTGTCATGGGGCATTTCTGTCACAAAATTTTGGAAACAAATTTTGCGCTCACTTTATTTGCAAATTATTGGTTAAAATATTTTGCATGGACCCGTACAAGACATTTAAATCTTCAGTAAGTTTTTGTGTAGTCAATTGCCTGTTTGAATGAACCAGTTTTGCCACTTTTTGCATGTTTTCATCTGTTTTTGAGCTCAAACAATCATAGATTTTTACTTTTCATGGGCTTTATTGGTACTTTTTTGCATTTTGAAACAAAAATTAATGCCAATGCATTATTCAAAATCCATGATGCGCAACAAACACAGTAAACGCAACCTCACTTTTCCGACTTTGGAAGCTGACTGTCAAGTCACAACTTGTTCAAACTTGAAACTGACTCTTTTAAGGAATAAGGCTATCGGACTTATTATTTAAAATGGATATAGTGTCACCGGTTTGTTCATAATAAAATTATTCATCGTGTTTTTTGATCACAACCCGTATATGTGGTACTTATTTTGTATAGGTTTACGGAGTATGTGATGAATCACTTTACTTCTTGTGTGTACTCCGATTAGTGGTTTGAGATAGTTTATCGATTTACAGATGTAGTAAAAAAGCTTTGGTAAACCACCTGACTTTTTATTTTACTTTATAATCTAAGCTTTTGGGTGTTAACCTACAAAATTTTTAAAACTATATTTAATCTACAGAAAATTATTTCAACCTTATATTTCTTGTCGTAATTTGTTATACTTCATCAAGCAATTTTTGTACTTTTTTACTAACAAATTCATGAGTCGACTGTATTTTTTTAAAAAGTAAATATTTATTTATTAATAATTCCCTAACCTATTTTGTATTCTTGTTATCCTAACATTTATATTAATTAACACTCATGCACAGATTTTTCAACTATTTTATTATACTGATAAACCAAAATAAAATAATTAAGAAATACAGTATCACTCCAGTTATCTGATTAATTATTTTAGGATGTGATCGAATAAAATAGGGACAGTCTTCAAAAAATCTTAATTCTTTATTTTATTACATGATCATAGTACATTTTATATGGTGTTATAAATAAAAGCTAGTCATTTCTAAAAAAAAATTAAGGCCACCCACTTATGTAACAGCGGTGGCTATTCAGGTGAAGTAGGTGACGACTCTCTTCACCCTCTCTTCATTGGATAGTATCCACATTTATTTCTCTCACAAAATAAGAATAATTTCTGTTTCAATAATTTTTTAAATTTTATAATAAATGAAGTGTCGTTGTGTGAAAAAAAAATATAAAATTATTGTATCTGCTTAGAGTGTTTTCTAATGTTTTAAATAGATCTTGTAATTGCCTTTATACGAGGTAGGGTCAAAAAGTTCCCGAAATTGGTTAATAGAAATTGATTGAAAGTATGTATAACATTTTAATCCTATTTTCCTTCAAAATATTCTCCTCCTGCATCTACGCATTTATTCCACCGTTTACACAATCGTTAGAAACACTCCTGAAAGCCATTTTTCAAAAGTTTTATCAGCTGTTTCGTCGCATTTTCTATCACCTCTGATAAATCAGCAAAACGATGTCCCTTCAATGTCATTTTCAGTTGTGGAAACAGATAAAAATACGGTGGTGCAAGATCGGAAGAATATTGGAGGTTGTTCCAGAGTGGTGATATTGTTCTTTGCGAGGTATTGTTTCCCCATTAGGGATCGATGTGGCAGGGCATTGTCATGCAATGAAAACGAATCATTCCCTGCCCATTTGCCCATTTTTCAGGCCGTTTTCATCGAATTGCATCTCATAACTGTCAGGTCTCTGTGTACAATTCTTTGTTGATTGTTTTCCCTGTTGTTGCCTGTTTGCACGGACAAGTTGTTGAACGCGCTCAACATTCTCATCTGTGGTAGAAGTGGAAGGCCACTCAGTCCAAACATCATCTTTAATTGTTATGCGACTGTCACGAAAATGCTTGTGCCACTTGTAAACTGCCATTTTCTTCATTTCATCATTTCTGTATGCTTTCTTCAGCATCTTAAGAGTCTCCAAGGGTGATTTCTCCAGAAACTTAGAATTTGATATTGCCACGCTTCTCTGATGTTGATATTTCACAATCCGACGAAAGAAAAAAAACTACGTCTAAAATATCATACACCGTACGCAGAAACCAACTCTTAAATGCCTTCTGAATGGCACAGCACCTTACCTAGTAGTGATACCAACCTCCCAAACAAACTGTATGCTATTATACTTACATGTCATAAATTTGTAATAGAAGAAAATTTTGCCTTGTCCCTTTGATTTACTGTTATACAACAATTTCTACCGTGAAATATGAAATAAAAGCTGTTCCAATTTTCATAATATATCTTTTTCAACCAAATACAAAAATTAAATATTCATTATCAGCAATTTTTTGGCAGCAATCACTGTGTGTAGCCACTGTTCTCTAAATATGTTTTTCACTGAATATGTTGTCACTGTTTTCTAAATATGGTGAGATTTAATTAACAAATAATTTAAGATATCAGGTCCCATTATATTTGAGTCTTTGAATTTATCTGGATGTATTTCTGATGTATCTGATTATCGACGCTACAGTATATTGTCATTTTGTTTTACGGTAATTTGAAAAATTACCTTAAAAATTTGATATCCAGGGTTTGTTGGTTTGTAGTATTAGTTAATTTTTTGTTTTTTTTTTACGAGAGGAAACCGAATTTACAGGTACCCAGATCTCTACCTGGGATATGCGGAGCTGTGCCGAAGGCAACTATCCGCCAAAACCTCCCAGTTCCTTTCTATCACATCCAGACTTGCCGCGGGATCACCGTTCGGCATAACTTCACAACAAGCCGGAGGTTCTTTATTAACTGAATAACTCTTCTTATCACCCATTTATCCCCTTTTTGAGTGATTTCTTTTGGGACGCAGCTGGGCCTCTCTACTCTTCATCACTTTCTGGATGAACTCCTCCATGGCCTTCTAGCTCTCTTCTTCTGCAGTCATAAAATCACAGAGATTTTCTGGATTTTTGTTTAGAAATTTTTTTCTTTAAAAATTTCAATTTTTTTATTTCCAGTTATCATCCAGTTTAGAATTTGGATAATTGGATTCTTACTGTATTAAAAAAACAAAACAAATTATTTGTAAAAATTATAACATTTTAAGAAAAGAAGCTTTTTGTCTATTTCTTGGTGTAAGTGTTGATGATGTAAGTGTGATGTTTAATACTTCATATAAAAATTATGTTCTTACAGATATGTGCATAAGTAATTATGTGCTAAAATTAATTAATTATGTATGTATTAGTGATAAATTTGAGTGTGTTGTTTAATGTGTTGAGATATGTTGAGATGTAATATTAATTAAATTAACTATTATCTGTTAGTGATAAAATATTAATGTTAACTTTAAAATGCCTGAAATTTTAACGGAGTTTATTCTGTAAATTGGTTTTTACTGAAAACATTGATTCAAAATTTAATTATCTTTATTTTGATGAAAAATTATTATAAACATATTTTTAAACACAGGAACAAAATTAAATAGTGTGATTGTTAGTTCATTGAAAAAAAATTTAACAAATTTTAATTTTATGTTCTGTAACTAACAATCTATAAATATATTTAATGAAAGATTTATTGATATATTGTAATTTTGCAATATTCATAACACTGTAATTACTTAGTATTTTTTTTAAATTGTATTTTAAGCTGGAATGAACATCTTAAGGACCTTAAACTTACATTGTCAAAAGGAAATTTCATTGTTAAGAAGGTCACTAAATTAAACTCATTGAAACTGGCAGTCAATCCACATTGTGGTTTCTTTTAAACACACATTGCGTATTCCATAATGTTTTTGTTTTATACTAATAAGCTTGAAGAGATCTTCCTGATGCAAAAGACGAGTAGTGCGGTACACATTTATGGGATAATTCGAGAGAAGTCTAGCAGAGACTACTTTAAGCAAAATAAAATTCTCACTGTACCTTGTTTTTACTTTCTCTTGCCTATATGAATATATAGGAAGGAAAGTATTGTTTTCATGTCGATTTTTCGAAATCGAGTTTTCACCGGATCTATACGTTTTCAGACCCCCTGAATCCAAAAAACATGTTTTTAGCGATTGGTCTGTGTGTGTGTGTGTGTGTCTGTGTGTGTGTGTGTGTGTGTGTGTGAACAGAATATCTCAAGAACGGAACATCGTACGAACTTGAAACTTGAAACTTAAGTTACATACCACTACCGGACGCGACACGAACATTTTCATCAAAATCGGTCAACCGGAAGTAGTAGTTTATTCGTATAATTTTTCAGTTTTTTGCGATTTTCTCAAAAACTGGTCCTACGATTTTTTTTAAAATCGCCTATTTTACTCAATTTTTTATTCTCTACAAGATAGGGTAGGCGCCATGTCTGCTGAAATTCTCGGTGAGGCTGTTTTCACGTAAAAACGTTGTTTTTTTAAGATTACGGCTTTAATATAAATTTTAGCGCAAAAACTTATATAATAAAAGTTGTAGAGAATTTAAAAACCTACAACTTCTGTTTCAAACATTTTTTTGTATAACGCTTAGTTTAGCGGTAATTTGCGATTTTCTGTTTTTTTTCTCACGAAAACGTGAGAAAAATCGATTTTTTTAACATTTCGGTCTTAGTATGCATTTTACGACAAAAGTGTATATAATAAAAGTTATAGAAAATTAAAAGATCTACAACTTTTGTTTAGAGCATTTTTCTCTACAGAGCCTAGTTTAGCGTGAAAGCGTGATTTTCCGTATTTTTAAGCCGAACTGAGTTCGATTGTCATTTTGCGTCATTCACTCATGATTAAAATAAGGTTATATTTTTGAGGTTAGGTTTTTGTTTATTTCTAATATTTTATTACTAATGTTAGGTTTATTGCTAATTATTTGCACTGGCAAGAGAAAGTTGTGTGAGTGTTTCACACCAGATTTTTTTATTATGGAATCTGTACTGTGGGCAAAGTCAGTAAAACTTGATAGTTTGATAGAAAAGCCTCATGACTATCTCATAAGAGGCATTGTTCTGATTCCTGAATTTCATAGTTTTCCTCCCTGTGAAAAAATTTATCATATGTTGGATAAAATTTGGTGTTCCATCTTCCACAAAGGTTGTTTGTGATTGATTATTAGAAATGATTTAGAAGTTGAATTGGTTGAAAAGTCATATTATACGGTCCAGGAATTTATAAACGTTGGAGTTTTATATTGGATGTGACTGATATTGAGAATTTGTTTTCTGTGATGTGTATTTTTAATGCTTTTTAGCAGATGAATGTTTGATACTGACTTATTTTATACTGTTTTTGAGATTTTCTATGGTAATAAATAAAAATCCAGGAGACTCCGGACGGGAGTATAGGACATGCCAAGATAAAACTGGTAAGTTTAAATTTTAACGATATGTTAAATTAATTTATTACCACTATTCATTTGCTTACTACAGTAAGCATGTTATCCAACCATTTACATAATTTACCTCAGCGCTTATGGAGAAGTTTATATATTTTTCAACCAAAAAATATTTTTAAAAAATTTGTGTACACTAAGATGTTTCATCAGTCAAGTATTTTTTTAGTTTTTAAAAAAAACTTAAAATACCACAACTTTTTAAAGCTTGTGATAATTTATTGATATAATAATAATATTTAATAATATAATAATATTTATTTATTCCACTTTATACAAATACAAAATTATATCTTATCTACTAGGAATAAATAACCACCAACTCAAGTAAACGGTGGTTATATATATAAAAAAAAAAAATACAAAATACATAAAAACAAGTTTACAAATGAATTACAAATCAAATGAATTATAGAAATAAATTACACATCAAATGTCGTCATCCACTACAAATGACAATTCAAATCTTAGCGGCAGCTATATTGAGTGCTGTGATTAGCAACATAAACAATTTGTTTCAAAATTGAAAATTGCATTAAATTTTATTTTTTAATATAAATAAAATTATTAAAAACCTCCAAAAATTGAGTAAAAACACTTACAAATTGAGAAGTACTTTCGTGGCTATACCACATCGTCAGCTCATCACAATATTTTAAATTAAGCAATTATAACATTTATTTGATCAGAGCTGTAAACTTCCTCTGTATGTCATGACAATTACACAAAACTTTGTAATTGTGGTGAGATGATGATTTTGGTAAATCCTCTAAAGTATATCTCAATTGGTGAATGTTCTCATCCTTGGACCTTTTCTAAAGCTTTTAATAATAATTTTATTTGTTATAAAATTAGAAATTCATTAAACAGTGGATACATGCTACAATATTTATCAAAGTAACACTATATATCTAAGTATATATTTATTTATTTATTTTATTATTTTGAAAACTAGGTTTTTTAAGGGACCAATGGTTTACTCTTTTGGTAAATTATTTTGTAACTTAACAGAATTAAAAACTGATCATTAATCATTCGTTACATTATTTTATTTTTATCTGTAAAATAGAAAAATTAGAGAAAGGATTTTATTTACTGTAAATTGTAACAGATACAATACTGAATTTGAAGTATTCCAGTCTGAAAATAAATAAATTTAAATTTAATTAATTTTAAAAGGTTATTTGTAATATTGGAAGTTTAAAAATTTCAGTATTGCTTTGGAATAATAATTTAAGAATATTTACGCAAAATTTTCATTGATTAAAAAAATTTTGACATTTGGCATTTTAGAGTTAATAAATAAACATTCTACTATAAATAAATCTCTTAGAAGGCCTTTATTCTTGTTTTAAGTTAGTTAATTAAGAATTTTTCTCTAATTCTGTTACCTTTGTATTATAATTATTGCATGTAGAGATTAAAAATTATTAATAGTTACTATTAAAATTGTATTTTTCATTAAAATATTCTGGCACTTTTCAAACTCAACATACAAAATTTTTCTGATTAGATTTTACTTATAAACAATTTGTATACAAAAAAATAATAAGAATAGTAAAACAGTTTTGTGATTGGTGATTGGGTGTGGCAGATTTATGTAAAAGTTAAAGTTTATTATTTTGTTCGCTTTAATGATACCAATGTTTCTGTATTAATATGAATTTTTAGAATAATTTATGTGAAAGTGAAAGAATGGTTGTACAGAAATATTAATATTCATTTTATAAAACTTTTTATTTTTACAACAGTTTTTCTTTAAATCAATATTATTAAACAGTGATGGAGAATGATTCTAAAAATTACTTTCAGTTACATAATTTTGGAACACTAAAAATTCCTTTCACGAGACAATGCATCTCTCATAGGCGGTGGCAATTTTTAAAAAGGGCCTACCTTTGATTTATGCCAAAAACCATTAGTGATTTCTGTATTTACTCTTTAACACATTCAATGTTGTCCGGTAGATGCGAGGTCATTCGCCGTGAACGGAGCAATACTTCAATGGTAAACTGGCTTGATGCCATTATATTTGTGTACAAAAATTTAATTTATAAATAATAAATATTTATTTAATTATTTTTGCAGTACTTAATATTTACTACAATGAATTTTGCATAATTGAGCAATTGTAACGCAAGTAATGTCATAAAATAAATTTTCATAATATTATAAGTACGACTAGAAAATATTGAAAAATTGTGTAAATACTGAAGTTTTCTTAGATGATTAAAAGAATGTAGATGAGATAATATAATAAATATATGTACTCTAATAATCAATAATGTATTAAAATATTTCATTTAAACTAATATTTATAAGTAACAAATAAAATTGCATACAAAATTTCTGAGTTGTAAATATAACAGTTTTTAAAATTCCGTCAAAAAACCCCATAACGGCTGTTCAAGAACTGATCCCATACTGTCATAGAATGAACTTTTTTCTAGGACTGCACAATAATAGAATTCTCACCCTAATTGAACGTAGAAAGAAGAGATGATAAAACATAAAACTGGCCGCATATTTTTACGTTTGCCAGTCACTTCGTAGTGCTCAATAAACCGCATAAATGCCTCCAATGCACTGAATGTGTTAAAAGGAATCGAATGACTGTATTTTTGTTCCCAAATTCCAACTTTGATTTCTTGACTTCCAATTTTGGGCCATTTCCGATCTAAATCAGAATTTCAAACGTTGCATGTAGATTACAAATCCGCCAACGATTTATTGCTATCTCATGTAGTTTCTGACATCTGAGTGTGACGGACAAAGTAAAATTACAATTTTAAAAATTGCCAATAATTACGCTTGCTTCTACACAACAGAAAAAAATTTATATGATGTTTAAACCTATAAACAAATAGAGATTGTATTAGTTCATTTTTTTAAAATAACAAAATATCTGTCACATCCTAACTTAATTTTTTAATTTGTTTTATGTTAAAAATGATCAAATATTGTTAATAAATTGTACAAGCGTTACGCCAGAGCATAATGTAAACAATTTATTGTAAAAAACTATGATAACATACTGTTACTTATAGAATAAGTAGAAAGAAGAAAATGCTTAATGTACATAGGCTGTTACTGCATATTATTAATATTTATTAAAACAATATGCTGATAAAAAAAATACTATGTAATATCTTACTATAAAATATTGATTAAATGCTCATTATTTTTATAAATTATAAACTTTATTTTTATTTTTAATTATTATTATTAAAGATTTATTAATAATATTATTATAACATACAAGATTAAAATTTTTGAAAGAATAAATTATTTATTGATTTAATTGTGAAAATTATGTTATGGCCTAATTTAAAAATTATATTAGGCCTATTTTTCAAAATAATATTTATTTTTTATATTTCAATTTTTAAAAAATATTAGAAAATAATAATAATAAATTTTATCACTTCTACAACACATTTATGGTGTTAAATACTTTCACAATTAGATTTAAATTATAGTTAAAATTACAAAGAAGAAAAAAAAGAAAAAACACCATTTATTCCAAACAGCCGAAATTATCATGAATGAAAAATATTTATAAATTTTTGTTTTATTTCTGTTTTAAATTTATTTTGTATTATATTTTTACAGTAGATTCTTGTTAAGTCGGAACTTTAACTCAGATTTCTATGTATGTAATCGGGTTCAATTTAGAAAAACATTTTTTATTTGATATGGTGCGAGAAGAGGCTTCTGTAGAAGTATTCCGTATATTCACGTAATTTTAATTTAGATGCTCAAATTATAAATTTAGTTTTTTCATAAGATCAGAATAATATTACAAAATAAAAATAGAAAATTATGTATGAAGTTTTTAATGTAAAGTTATCAATTTTGAATGGTTTTGTAATAATTTTATTATGGTTCAAACCATACTAACAATTAAAGGAGAGATGTTGGGAGGCCATGCAAAAGATGGTAATAATTCAAGAGTTTGTCACTATTGTGAGTCGGAACAAGCGGGAGCCTAATCCTTGATTGTGAGAAGAAGAAGAAGAAGACAATATTAATTTTGTTCCTATATAAACTTGCTTTCAACCTGATCACGACCATAAACTTGTCCAGCGAGCATCTCTTTAGAGAAACTTTAGTACCTATATGTCATGTTGACATCACCTGTTGTTCACACATGAAAATAAGATCTTAATACAAAAAAATTATTCTTTAGAGTTCAGAGTTCCACAAAAAATGAGTTGGCAGCCCACCAGATGGTGACCACCGCATTACTGTATGATAAATATTCCAAAACAGGCTGAGGTCCCATCCTACATCCAGATGAACAATTGAAAATTATAAATGGAATTATTTTCTATTTCTAGCAACACTACTTCTCTGAGTACTTAAAATTCTTCCCTATACGATAACACCAGGCTCACTTAGATTACTTGTCAGGAATTTTATCTGCTCAGTACGTCCATTTACGTAAGTTAACAACTCAGTTAAATTTTAAACACACTTCTTCACACCACAAAATTCATTTCAAAAACTTTCGTTAGGTTTTATTACAGATATTTCATTAATTTTTCCCTATGTTCTCCAGAAAATTTAAATTTTTTATCCCTATTGATCTTACTTAACAGGATACACCTGTAAAAATATTTTTTCCTGTTTTATATTTATATTTTAATTATGATTTAAATAGTACATAATTCTAGTTGTAACTACATTGTAAATAATCATACTCTACTAGTAAATTAACTGTTTATAATTTCTTCCAGATTTAATTTTCATAAAATATTTAGTAAATGATAGGGTGTTTATAAAAGAACTCCTTGATTTCAAGTGTTATTTAAATAGCTTTAATTAAAAGAAAAACTTACATGATAATAAATTCTCGATGAGAAATTTTTCAAGTATTTTTTGTATTTAATAAACTTCGATATGTGCACCATTCGTTGCCCTGCATACGTCCAAACGGTAATCCACTTCTTTCCATGTGCTTGCCAGCATATCGGGTGTTATTGCTGCTACAACTGCAACAATCCTCTCCCGTAGGTGTTCAATGTCACGGGTTTTCTCCGAGTAAACAATATTTTTAACATGCCCCCAAAAAAAGAAATTAGTGGTGGCGGGCCTGCTCTTGCAATCCACCGGCCTGGAAAATGAATGTTTAATGCAGCACGGACACAGTTGTAATGCAGTGGAGCGCCGTCTTGCTGAAAGAAAATTAATCCTTTTTCTCCTTCGATATCATCAATCTGTGGAAAGGCGTACTGCTTTAACATATCACAGTAATGAGTTCTGTTAATAGTTTTTTTTGGCAAATATGAAAGGGCCAATGACGCGGTCAGATGGCCTGCCTGGGGATGTCCCTTTCAAGATACTGCCTGTTGCCTTAATCTGGTTAAACCACTCCAGAATCGTTTTATTCATAGGCGCAGTAAGCCGTATTCGTGCCGAAAATTACACTGAACGCGTCTCTGTAAACCAAATCATGCACTGTCCTTTCTGCTGCAGTGATGCCATGACTGGCAGACTGACACCACATGAAGGTCAGCCAAGTTAACCAACTGGTTGGCCAATGCAATAAATTGAAACTTTACGACATGCCTGATAGAACTATGAAAACCAAATGCTTTTAATTAGTTAGGTTATTTTATTATGATTTATTAAAATTTAAGAGTTCTTTTATAAACTCCCTATACTGTAAGTATATTTAAAAACAAAACCTTATGATACTTCTGTATTAAATGCACTTTAATTGTGGTGCTAATACATAAAAAAAAATAATGTATTTATTATCTATCTTATGGTTTTATTATTTTTTTAAAATATTATTTATTAAATAAAAAATATATTTATAAAGAAATGTTATGTAATTGTGTATTTTAGATGTATTATGTATAAATTAAGACAATGATGGTTTTTTAAATTATTACTTTGAGGTTATGTGCTAAATTATATTAATATCTTAATTTATTATTATATAAATACATATTAAATTTGCAGTGTTATTTCTCTAGTAATATGAACAATTTTATTATTAAAACATGTTGTATATTTTATTAATATTATTGAACGTTAATTAAGATTTGTAAATTTGTTTTGATTTGATATTGCTTTCGTTTTTATATTTACCTATACGTAAGAAAGTTATTAAATTACAAAATTATTGTAATTATATGTTGATTGTATTTTTACTGTAATTCAGTTAGTAAATTATAATGAATGATTCAAAAGTTTTTGTATAATTTTTACATAAGGTTAGGTTAGGTTAGGTTAACCTAATTTTATGTAATGTAATAGTTTTTTATTGTTATCTTTCTTAAGGAAAATTGTTTTATGATTGCTATTTTAGATAAATTATTTGTATATTTAACATTTTTAATGAGGATCAACCTATGTACCTTGTTCCTATTCTTAATTCTAACATTTGCTATATTTTTGTTTGCTAGGAAGGTAAATTCACTTTAGTGTCCCTTGTATATGATTAACATATTTTAACAATAATTTATAAGGTTTGTGCATTTTTCAGTTCCTTGTGTGACTCTCCAATCATTTACTACAATTTTTTTTAAATTTTTCTACAAATTTTGGTTACCTAGCATATTTTATTTTAATTACTATATTTTCCTTGATTAAATTATTGTATTGACACAATTGTTATGGAAAAATTATTAAAATTTAATTCTTAAATTAGATGCTAATGTAGACAATCCACTGAGAAAAAATTGAAACTTTAATAATTGTATGCTGCCTTTAACTACACAAACTGTTAAATTTTAATATTTCACAATTTTTTTATTATTGTGTGTCTATGTTATAAATTTAGTCTAGGAAAAATGTAGCAGTAAAAAAAATTACACTTAAAAAATTTATTGAAAGATTTCCAGAATATTATAGAAAATGACTGGAAGTCAAATTAAGCTGAATAAATATTGTTATAATAATTTTCTTATAAATGCGAGAGATGGAAGTGAAATCTTCTTTGTAGACAGAGTGTAGCAGATTATTAAATCGAGAATAGAACCACAGTCCTCCTCCATGAATATTTTAATTTAGTAAAATTTGAAGAACAGGTATACCAACTGTGTAAAAATACACAAAAAACTTTTGAATCGTTTAACATACTATATAAATTCTTTTTAAATTATGTATTCATTTTATAAAAAATATTAAATTATAATTTTTAATTTAATTAACCGCTGTAAATATATTTTCTGCTGGACTTTTAGTGACGAGATATTAATTAAAATGAATTTTAATTATATAATTAATTGTGTAATATTTGTCTATTATTAATTCTTAATTAAATTAATTATAATTAATTAAGTTTAAAAAATTAATTATAATTTTTAATTTAATTAATTAAGGAATTATATCAACCTAATGTATTGATATGGAAATAAATTATAACAAAATATAAATTAATTAATATTATTATAATTATTAATTAGGGTAATTAATCATTAATTAATAGTTGTTAGTGTGTACGAATGATTATAATGTTAATTAATTAATTGAATTGATGAAAATGAATTATAATTAAATATAAATTTAAGTAACAAACAATTATAAATAAAAAATTGTCTTTGAAGAAACAAATTGATTTTTTTATTTTTTAATCATATTTTTAATAGGTAATTACTACTATGACTACTATTATTGCACCAGTGCACTTGTTGTTTATAAAAACTTATAGAATTATGCATTGTGTTTATTTTTATTATTATTAATAGTAAGTATTACCATAAATGCTATTTATGTAATTGATAATTACTAAAAAATATGTACAGTTTAAATTTTTTAGTCCTTAGCTTTATATAGACAATGGTACCTGTTGTTTTTTTTTAATTGAAAAAAAAAATTAAAATTTTAACAGCAAAATTGTTGAGGTATGAGCCATATTCATAAAAGTAATAATTGTAAATTGGTTATAAAAAATATCTATTTGTTAGGAAATTTTTTATTGACGGTTTTAGTTTTCTATAAATTTGCTTTACTTTTCTACATTGGCGTTCACTTTTAAAAATTTTTCGTAACTGCATCAGTTGACAATGGTCTTAAGATTCCAATCATCTTTAAACAGTTGTTTTATAAGCCACTATTTCAAGTGCAAGAAGAGGAAATAGCCACTTATTGCAAGGTCAGTTCTGTAGGGTGGTTATTCAATAAGTTCCTAACCAAAATCATGAATCTACTTAGTCCGGGCAGTGATGCAAAGGAACCCAGTGTCATGGAAGATAACTATTCAGACAACATTTCCTGTGCTATCGATTTTAGAACTCAAGTCTCAGTTTGGTGAGCGTTTTGCAGTACTAGTCAGCTGTAGTTATTGTCCCATATTCCATGAAATCAACTAAAAGAACACCTTATTTTATCTTAAAAAAAGTAGCCATCTTCATCCAACTCGAGTTAAATTTTTTTAATCGTTATGGTTTTGGTGAATTTAAGTGGTTCCATTGCATTGACTGGTTACGCCATAATTTAATTTATAGTTGTAGGGTTGAGGGCGCCGCTGTCGTTTGTGTCGTAACAGCTGACCAGACAGACTCGTTCGCCAGTACGCGCTGGAGACAGTCAGTCCGTGGCTTTTATGGTAGTGCGCCGCCACGCTTCATGAACGCGCAACGCATACAGTCCACTGCTCTGGAGGAGGGTCCCACGGGATCCTTCGTTTGATTTCATTTTTTTCTTCGCTCGGGGACAAACGCACCGCACCACACTCGCATCGGCGCTACCATTTACTGTTGTTTTGTTTCTGCATTGTAGGATATCCATGTCTTGCCTGTAATAATAGGGGGAAATGTAGGAATGCCATTATCAACTGGTTCAATTCACAGACAGTGAACTCCTGTAGATAAAAGAACATTCCTAAACTACTTTGCATCAAACCAATAAAATTAAAGATGACTTCAATTTACCAATTATCTAATATTTTTTTAAAAATTTAGAATTATGTAATGCCATATAACCTGTATTACTCAGGAAGCTCTAAACTTTCCAACAGTGAAACAATATTTAAAATCGGTTTGATAGTTTTATGAGATTACTTCATACAAACAAACATAATTTCTTTATAATATTAGATAGATAACAAAGAAAGATTCATTTATGCCACCTCCGTAGTGTACTGGTAGTATGTTAGCATAAAATGCGGAGGTCCTGGATCCGATTCCCAGCTAGACTTCCCAGCTAGACTTCCAGTCTGGAAGTTTTTACAAGTTAAAATCCACTGTTTCATAACCCACTGCAGTCACTAATAATCAAGCTGTTGATGGTGCAACTTTAGAGAAAGTTAAAGAAAATTTATTTATTTAAAAAAAATAAATTTATGCTGATAAATTGATAACCTTATGAGCTAATATTATACAACATATTCAATTGTTGAACTTGAACTATTTGGGTTTGATTCTGAGTTAAGTTCTGAATGGAACTAAAAAAAATTGATATATGCCACATTTAAAAATTGTTTTTTAAATTTTTTTTTTTATCTTTAATATGTGTACGTTGCAATCTGTTCAATTGAGAACAATAAGCAAACCCATGACCCAATGAGATGAGGATGATGTGTATGGAGTGTAAATGAGGTGTAGTCTTGTTCAGACCCAGGTCGACCATTCCTGAGAGAGTATGGTTAATTGAACCCCAACCATCAAAGTACACCGGCAATCACTGTCTAGTATTCAAATCCGTATAAAAGTAACTACCTTTACTAGGATTTGAACCAGGAACCTTCGTCTCCGAAAATCAGGTGTTAAACAGCTGATTTTGGCGACGACTTTACCTCTAGACCAACCCGGTGGGTTTAAAATTTTTAATAATTGAAAATAATCCTTAAAATATAAAAACAGGTTTCATTGTATATATAAAAATTTTGAAAACCATACATAATTTAGAAAAATAAATAAATAAAAATAATTAAGTAAAAAAATATATTCATCATTATTTAACTAACAAAATAAATTGACTGAATACTTATGAAAAAAATCTATTAAAAATATTTGAAATTGGACGTTGTGTATTACTTTTATTAATAATGTTGCTGTTGTTTTAGTTGTCATGTATTTTATTTATGTTTTGTTGTAGTGGTAATAGTGTTGTAGATAAAAATGGTAATAATTTAGTTGTGTTGTGTTTAATATAAATATAATATAGTAGAAATAAATTATATAATAAAATGATGCAGTATATAGTAAATACACTTGCAATTATATAAATCAATTACATAAATCTATTATAATACATAATTATTATATAAAATATATTTCATAATTAGTATCTTTCCTTGCTATATAAATATTACATAAATGATAATGATACATATATATGAAGAAAATCTTTTATACTATAATGATTTAGTCTCAAGTATCCCCTTGCCATTAGGAATTTAAAGAAATATATAATTTAAATATAGAACAGGAAAGAAAATGAAAAATAAAAAAATTGATGCTTGAAAATTTTTCATGATTTTCACTAGGATATAACCTAACCTATAAAATGCATGTTCCTAAAAAAAAGAATTGATGTTGCTTTGCATGGATTTTTTGTTATTTTTTAGTTAGTTTTATGTTTTGCTGTTGTAGTTAATATAATTGTAAGGATACGAGGTGTGGCAATTAAGTTCCAGGAATTTAGTTATAACTCTGGAATTGGCAACTTTGTGTTGTTCATAACTTTGTGTTGTTCATAAACATATGACCGGAAATAAGAGACTTTCCTTTTGTTGCAGTCGAAGTTTGAAGTCAATAGCATGTGTGGTTTGTGTTTTATGCGTGTTTTTTGAAAGTAACTTTTATGAGTGCTTCACATTACCAGTGAGGTTTGTGAGGATTTGTTGTGCCGCATTCAGAGCGACGGGAGAGGTTAGATGAGTCGGGTAATCACTGGAGATGAGACCTGAGTATTTGAGTATAACCCTGAGACCCATAAATAAAGTCAGCAGTGGGTGAAAAAGGGTGGGGAGTGGCCAACAAAAGTGATGATGTCCAATTTGCGACTGAAGGCATGCCGATCATTTTTTTTTGTATCTGTGGCATCATTCATCGTGAATGGGACAGGACAATTCTGCATTGGTGTCCTGGAGCAGCTGCAAGCACTTTATTACTTGCTTAGCCTGAAGTCGCCAAGAACGGCTGGATCTTGGACCACAACAACCCGCCTGGCCATTCGTCGTTCATTGTGCCAGAGTTTTTGAGAAAAAAAGGCATTACAACATTGCCGAACCCACCCTATAGTCGCGATATTGCCCCCTACGACTTCTTCTTATTCCTCAAGATGAAGTCGCATGTCAAGGGAACTCATCATGGCGGCGTATAGAAGGTCAAGGAAGCTGTAACTGCAGTGCTGAATGGAGTAATTTCGGAGGATTAATAAAATGTTGCTTGTGTTTTATTGACAAATTCCCAGAACTTAATTACCACACCTCATATATATCTTAAAAAGGAGTAATAAATACAGTTACAAAACAGTTAGTAAAATATCGAGGATGTTTTAAAAAGTGTTTCAAGAATTCAGGATAAAATACTCAATGAAATGGATGGTTTCAATCAAAACCTTCTCAAATCAAATACGATGTTACATCAAAAGACATAGATGACTTAGTCTGTATATGGGAGAGCCCTCAATGACTGACTCATTCATCATTAATTTTCCTACTTGCACAATAGCTAGAAAGCTGAAATTTGGATGGGCAATTCCCTTTACGGTAAAAAGAAAAGTTTAAACGATTTTGATATTCCGTTGTTAAGGGGTTCAAAAGGGTGTTCAACCATTAAACCGATATTTATTGTTTACTAAGTTCTGGACAAGCTAAGCTAAGTTTCGGCTGAAACTCGATGTAGATATCACTAATAATTCAACTACAAAAATTACCCCTTAACTATTTCCAAAATGTACCCCTAAAAAGGGTATCAATCTCTTGAACCAAGATTTTTTTATTTACTAAGTTCTGGAAAATATAGATGGCTGAATTTGGTGGAGATGTTTTGCATAGTGATGCTAAAAAATTACACCTCAATGATTTCAAAAATTTACCCGTAAAGGGTTGAAGAAGGTGTTCAACCCTTAAATCAATATTTTCAATTTACTCAGTTACAGATGAGCTAGATGCCTGAAACTCAGTAGAGATGTTTTTTATTTTACGCCTAAAAAATTACCATTACAAAGTTTTTTATTTCTTTTGATGTAAGCAACCACCTCCTGAATTTCTTGTAATGCTGTTTAAAACCACCTTGGACAATAAAAAATTTTAAAAACTTAGCCTCTTCATTTCAGTTACACCAGAGAAGAAGAAAGATTCGATCTTGCAATTAAAATTGTATTTTTGTATTTATTTAACTTAAAAATAGAAACATTGGGAAGAGCTAATACATACTCATGAATCTCATCTGTAAATAAGCACCATACTCTGCACATTCCCTTTCCTTAACATTAATTTTTATTATAATAAAATCACTATGTTGTACAGTGATTTTTTAACGTTTCTGCTGCTTTTTTGAAATTCAATATTTGAAAAATGTTGTATGGTTTTAAAAATTTTTTCCTATTTTTATTTATGAGTAAAAACATTCTTTTATAAACAGCCAGCCATTGTGATAAGTAATGGTTTATAATTGTATGTTTAGAATAATTAGGAATTTATTCACTAGAGACCCACCAATGTACGAGGGGGTACCCAAAAGTAACCAGAATAGAATTGCCGTGGGCTGTCTTGTGTAGTACGCATTTCTGCCACACAGACATGTATAGCGCAACTCATTGCGAGTTCAATATCATCTGCAGTGATTGTTTTTGCTGGCGCTGTTTTGTTCTTGTTTCGTTTTTTATGATGGCAAGTTTAAGTGAACAACAACGTGTAGCTGTGAAATTTTGTTTTCTACTCGGTAAAAGTGCTGCTGAAACTGTTTTAATGTTGAAAACAGCTTACAAAGATGACGCTATGGGAAAATCTCAAGTATATGAGTGGTTTTCTTGGTTTTAATATGGCGACATGTCAATTGAAGACAAACCTTGTTCTGGACGTCCATCAACTGCCCGAATGGACGAAAATGTTTAAAATATTTGAGAGAGTGTGCTCTCAGACCATTGACTGACAATTTGGAAGTTTTAAGAAGATTGCCCAACAGTGTTCGTTAAAAAAATCCAATTTGTGGCAGACAGGAGACTGGTTCTTCCACCACGCAATGCAGCTGCACACATAGCCATCTCGGTGAAAGATTTTTTGACTAAAAATGGCATGGTTCTGCTGCCCCACGCACCTTACTCGTCTGACCTGGCTCCGTGCGACTTTTTCTTATTTCCACGCATGAAAAAGGACACTAAAGGACAAGTTCATGACATGTCACACTAAATAAGTAATGTAATTATTTAAAGAAAGTAAATTCTTTAAAATTCAATTGCAATTTAACATAACTTTACTGAAAATAATGGAATTAGAAAACCCTAAAAATACAATAACATTTTGAAATTACTGTAAAACTAGTATTACTCACGATAATAAGCTCACATCGATGGAACTCACGGACTAAAATAGATAGTCTATCACTACAAATGTCAGAGTGCAGTAATTCAGTTACTGCTGATGACCAAAAAGGATACTAAATATAGCTTAGGCCTAGTATTATGGCTTATTTAGACAACATGTTTGTGATTTAGGATAATTATTAAGAATCAATAAATAATACAATGAGATGTTTATAAAACGACATAGTTGTAAATATAATAAATCAATGTAAGAGTAAAACTACAACATAATTTCATGGTTAGAGCTTTCGCTATGATGTATTTAGAAAACCACATATAGTAGCACTTCCACCCCCCGCATAGTCCAGTCTTACTCTCGCTGACGATTGTCAACTTATATTGCGTTACCAGTACACCGAGCCGAGAAGTCAGCAACCGTGTATCTATAAAAGTGTCCGCAGGATTAAAGCAAGTCAATACTCAAAACAAACCATCCAGGGAGTCATGATGTCACCGCCGGACAATTTGTTTTACTACCATTTTTTGTACCAATAAACTTTTGTACGGAAAATCTACCTGTTTGTGAATAATTTAGTTCACTTCTTTTCCGCATGTGTCATGCTGTTAGCTACGTTGTATTGTAGACTGGGCGATAACAGAGTTATTTTAATAATAGGTTATAGAATCCTGTTATCGAGCATGCTGTTATTTTCAGTAACTTGTTATCAAAAATAGCTTTATTTTCTATCACTCAGCTGTTTAACAGCTGATTTTTGGAGACGAAGATTTTTGGTTCAAATCCTAGTAAAGGCTTACTTTTATTACTTTTATTCCTTTATTTATTATTATTATTTATTTATTACTTTTATATAGAGTTACTTTTATTCGGATTTGAATACTAGACAGTGGTTACCGGTGTACTTTGATGGTTGGGGTTCAATTAACCATACTCTCTCAGGAATGGTCGGCCTGGGTCTGTACAAGACTACACCTCATTTACAAGTCATACACATCATCCTCATCTCATTGAGTCATGGGGTTGCTTATTGTTCTAAATTGAACAGATTGCAACGTACACAAATTAGGAATGAGAATAATTTTCTATCACTCCCACACAGTAACCACTGCTTCCTAAAATGTGAACAACAGCCACTACATGGAAGCTCACGAACCTGTGAATCTAATTATAACAACATTTTCTTGGAATAGTTTACGGTAAGTAAGTTTTTTAAATTTCAACATGAAGTATTTGATGTGTTAGTAGGTAAGTCATTTGTAAAATTTAGTAGCTATGAGTTCAAGTGAAAAAATTGTTATTCCGCACTGATATGTGAGTAAAACATAAAAGAGAAAATTCTGGATTTATCCATATAATGTAGTCAATGCACAGTGTAGCCCATGGTAGCTACTGGTATATCAACTCATAACATTTTTTTCCTTGCTTTATTAGTGATTTCTCTTCTATGATTAATAGATCTTAAACTATGTACAGAACTGATTGTTCTAAAAACATGAATATATTTTTTTTAGTTGACAAAGTATATTACAAACAGAAGAAACAAACAAAAAAAGTTATGGTGTGAAACACTCACTTTCTCTTGCCAGTGTAAATCATGAACAATATAACGTATTGTTATAATGAAGTGGCGAAAATAAAATCAGCTGGTCAAATAAAATCAGCTTCTCATAAACAGCTGACTGGTTAAATATAAAAACGAAGGTTTCCATTGTTGGGACGCGGCCGCGGTTGGAATGGCTGACGTGTTAGTGGTCTAAATTGTACGGGATTCTTCGTTATGGTGAAGTTTGTTATTTTGTCAGCAGACCTTGTTATTTAATGTTTAATTTGGTAAGGGATATTGTCTATTTTATTTTATTGTTAATTAATTGCGTGAACTGTATTATTTTCAATGTTTAATAACTTATTTTCATAAACTCATGTTCATTGTTGTCGTTTGTAAAGGTTAGTTTTTAGTTCTTGTCAAATTGTGTTAAATAACTATATGTGAATTAATTAAATAAAAGTTTACAATTTTACTTTACTATAACGAGTTGTAACAGTATGTTGTACATGAGTAAACAATATATGAAAAACAAAGCATAATTTTAATCGTGAGTGAATGACATAAAATGAAAATAAACTTCTGCTGGGCTTAAAAACACAGAAAAATCACTAATTATTGCTTAACTAGGGTCTGTAGAAAAAAAAATTGGTGTGAAACAGTCGCACGACTTTCTCTTGCCAATGCAAATAATGATCACTATAACCTAACATTAGAAGTAAACAAAAAACATAACCTTATTTTAATCTTGAGTGAAAGACGCAAAATAAAAATCAACCTCAGTTTGGCTTAAAAATACGGAAAATCACTCTTTCACACTAAACTAGGCACTGTAGAGAAAAATGCTCTAAATTAAAGTTGCAGATGTCTGAATTTCCTATAAATCTGAGTATACACTTTTGTCGTAAAATCCATACTAAGGCTGAAATCTTAAAAATAATCGATTTTTTTTACGTGTTTTGGTGAGAAAAAAACAGAAAATTGCTAATTTCTGCTAAACTATGCGTTATACAAACAAATGTTTGAAATAAAAGTTGTAGGATTTTAAATTCTCTGCAACTTTTATTATGTACATTTTTGCGCTAAAATCCATTTTAAAGTCGCAGTCTTAAAAAAACAATTTTTTTACAAGTAAATAGCTTTCCAATAATGTCAGCTGACATGGTGCCTACTCTACTTTGTAGATCATAAAAATTTAGTAAATTAGATGATTTATAAAAAAAATTGTATGACCCGTTTTTGAGAAAATAGCAGGAAAATTAAAAATGCACGAATAACTACTATTTCCATTCGACCGATTTTCTTGAAAATGTACTTGTCGGGTCCTCTTATGGTACTTTACTTAAGTTTCAAGATTCAACTTCGTACGCTATTCCGTTCTCGAGATATTTTGTTCACGCACACAAATCTGTGAAAATTTGACAAAAACAATACTTTCCTTCCCTATATATTCATATAGGGCAAGAGGAATACAAACCTACAATTTTTATTTAAAGCATTTTTCTCCACCGAGACTAGTTAGGCAATACCGGCAATTGCCGTATTTCTATTATTATTCTGGCGACAACGTTTGCTTCATAAAAGAAGTTTTTGATACCAGGATAGTATAAAATAGTAAGAGGGAGTATGAAGCGAACAACATACCTTTATCTAAGAATACAAAATTAATAGGGCAGAGCAACCACTTTGATTTCATGCTGTCCTGGTATCGAAAATCACATTTTTAACTTCAGATATTCTTATACGCGGTGACGTAAGCTACTGCCACCTACCGGCATTCTCTTAAATTAACTAGGGCAAAGCAACTACTTTGATTTCATGCTGTCCTGGTATTAAAAATCACATTTAACTTCGGAAATTCTACGCGGCGACGGTAGCTACTGCCACCTACCGGGATTCTCTTGAATTAACTAGGGCAAAGCAACCACCTTGATTTCATGCTGTCCTGGTATCGAAAATCACATTTTAACTTCGGATATTCTTCTACGCGGCCGCGGTAGCTACTGCCACCTACCGGCATTCTCTTGAACTATTTTCAAAATTCTTTCCCGCTGCTACGTGTTGCAACCGTGAAAAAAATTCGAATTTTTACTTTCTTGTTCTGTATGAATATAGGGAGGGAAAGTATTATTTTCATGTCGACTTTTGGAAATTTACTTTTACCAGATATGCACGTTTACAAGCTTCGTGAACCCAAAACGCGTTTTTAAGATTGGTTTGTTTGTGTGAGGAGGCTGAGCTCTCGTAGAAAAATATGTTTTTTTAAGATTGCAACCATAATATGCATTTTACGGGGAAAATTTATATAATTAACATCATAGAAAATAAAAAAATCTACAACTTTTATTTTGACTATCTCCTTCTACCAAGCTTAGTTTAGCATTATTTAGTGATTTTCCGTATTTTTTAGTCAAACAGGATGATTTTCTTTTTGCATCATTCACTCATGATTAAAATTAGGTTGTTTTATTATTAACATTGGTAAGAAAGTCATGTGAGTGTTTCACACCATATATTTTTACTGAAATGAATAAGCCAACTTTGATGCAGGTATAATTTAAAAACTGTAGTTGCTAGTGAACTGTATTTTGGGAACTTACTAATCATTTTTTTAAGTCTGACTATTTTGTGCACTAATACTAATGGATGACAAATGAAAGTGACTGGTGAAGAAATGCCAGGGCTGATTCGGAATAGAATCCAGGATGCCTGGTGTAAAACCCAGTTATATTAACCACTACACCACAGCCTGACCAATAATGATTTTCAAGGAACACAAGAGAAAAGTAAAAAAAAAAACAAAGAATCAATAAAAATTACTTTAATATAAGATTAAACAAACAACAAATATTTATTTTTCCTAAAACACTTAAGGCACAAGAATTTTATATTTTACATTTTCAAAAATAAAGAAAAACCCTGTGGAATGAATACAAAAAATAAAAAGCAATCGATATTAAAAAATTTAAAAAAATTGACAAAATTTTAAAACTAAACAAATTTTTAACATATATTTTAAAACATAAATAATTACATTTCTTAAAACAGATACATTAACAAAAAAATAAATAATAAAAGTTAATTTTCATAAACCATATTTGAATCATGCATTTCCAAAACGTTATAAGTGCCAAAAACAAAATTTTACAGGAGAAGGAATAAACACACGTGTTATAATATTTTGACCTGTACATAAATGTTTCTCAAGTTCGAATTTTTGTAACTAGGATCAGTAATAGATAAAGAATGTACTGTGCCATTGTTAAATGTATTTTTGTAATAAAATGCAATTCACCCAAAATGGCAACTGAGGCATTAGGTGCAAGAAGGGCATGAATGAGACAATTAAGTTTTGAGATAAACAGTTATAAAAATTTGCACATTCACTTAGCTTTAATATAACTTTTATTATTAAATTACCATGTAATATTTTATAAACAAAATTTTGTTATTTAAGCTTGATGTTATAGTTACAGAATTATGATAAGTTACATTACGCTTCAATATAATGAATTTTTGAAAATTAAACATTTAGAACAGCTGTTGTGTATAGAAATCCAAGTCTGACAACCATGTCATTAAAAAGTTAGAACTCCATCAGTTTTTTTAAAAGGCCATGAGGTTGCCTCACGCCCTTCTTGCACCTATTACCTCAATTACAAAGTTTAGGAAATGCACAATTCGTTTGTATAAAGATAAAAAAATTCAAGTACTTCGCCCAGATTATAAAATCAAATTATGTTTACCAATACATTTAAATCTCTTGTAGAGTTGGAAAACAAGAAATTATTTTTATTGAATTGACTAAACATCCAGATAGTGAACTGATCAAGATGTTTTTGTCATAAAATGGTAGAATCAAGTTAAATTCACAATCATGGTAATGTATAATATTCGACAGAGAGATTTTTTAGTCCTGTAACCCAATTGTTAATGTCTGGTAATTTTTTTCTAAGGAAGGGAAATTTTGTTTTGCGACACAAAGTTGGTAGCCCTACTCAACCGGTATAGATACGGCAGTGTGAGTTGATTCTCTTTGAGGTGTATAAAATTTTGTGCTGTTTCTGGTCGTGTTACGAACAGAATGTCTTTTACTCAAGAACAACTGGTTGTCATTCTTGAACAATATTTTGCTATGAAATCGTACGCAAGTGTAAAAGAATCATTTCAAATTAAATTTGTTGGTATTTCTCCACCAGAAAAATGTAAATTTCTATGCTAACAAACCGATTTCGAGAGACGCAGTGTCTCTAAAAGGGATTTTTACTATTATTATTTTATAATACACAAAAGAGAGTTAAGGATGATGAATTTAACTGATCTAATTATGTCTTGAATTAAAATCAATTATTAATTGAATGCGGGGTTTTATTAGTAGCGAGGGGTTGTAAATATCACAGGGGATGGATACACTATTGTAATATTAAATTAAATATTATAAATAAGGCAATAATAGGCCTATTCATCACAATAATTGACCAAACTCACAAAAGCAATCAAAAAACCGGTGTGTTAATACAGACCAAAAAAAAAGGTCTGGAAAATCAATTTCAAAAATATCTCTGATAATGGATGGAAACAATATTCGCATAAATAAAATGTTTCAACTGAATGATCATAAAAAATACTTTAATAATTAGATAACTACAGTAGAGCTCCGGTTATCCGAGCCCCAACCACCCGAATTACGGGTTAATCGAGGTAGTCCCAAAAAGTACCGCGCAAAGTAAAATCCACAAATGAGCGGCAAATCGATCAAACTGTTTATACTGTACTTCTTTTCTACATTTTGTTTTTTATGTGTACGTCATTTTTTATTTGATAATACAGTGGATCCTTTTTCACATCTCTGACCACGTTTTCATTTATTTCACCAGTTTACCATACGTTTCTCTCGCGATTTTTGACAGAGTCCGTGTTATACGAGTTATCCTCGGTCCACATTATCTTGAATAATTGAGGCTCTACTGTCCTTAGAAAGTGTAACAATGAAATCTACTTACTTTGCAGTCCTAATTTTTATTGGACATTTTAAAATTGAGGTCGCTAAACTGATACTGTATTTCTGAAAAAACAAAACAATTTAAATTTCTTTGGTATCTTTTAAACAGTTAAGGACTTAGGAGAAACATTTTCATTTTTTATAGCAAAAAAATCTATAAAAATGCCAAATCGTCAGCTAAACTATAACACCATGTATCTTCTTTGCAAACCATCAACTTCTCAGGAGATTGAAAAAACTTTTCTTTTTTTAACATCTGACTTTACTTACAATTAGTCTAAAAATTATTTTAAGTATATTCCTTAAGTAAGGGCTGTCGGCTTATATGTAAATACTAGCATGCCTCGCACGGCTTCACACGCACATGTATAATTAACTTTTTTTAAATAAATATGTAACAGAAATTGTGTAGTTGCTAGATCGACTGTATACTCCCACACACACACACACACACACACACACACACACACTAAACATTTTGATAAATTACCCTGGGTACATCCCTCGCTAGTCTTTATATGTATGTACTGTCTTCAACAATGATATACACACACAAAAAAATGTTTTGATAATTTCTCCCGCGTATGTCCTTCACCATCATCAAATCCCTTCATCTACTTCAAAAGCAATATGTACTCACATGTACATACACACTTAATGAAAATCTTCATTACGGCGCTTAAGGTTATCATTTTTGAAGATTTAAAAATAAAATGTTGCTGTGAATATGAATACAAATATGCTGTCGAAATCTCATGAAAATCCGTTCGTAGTTTTGGAAATTAGCCTGCACAAAAAAACACTTTGTTTTTATAATATTATTTTATTTTATATCATAAATATGACTAACCTTTTTTCAAGTTGCCTTTATTTTTTATTTATCACTTACACGCATTTCAGTGGATCCACCGTATCAGAGTATATTACATAGTTTGAGACAAAATTTTTTTAAATCTATAGAAGATGTTACATCTTCAGTCATCTGTATAAAAATCTTTTATACAGATTAAAAATTAATCTCTTTTTATAATATTTTTATTTTTAGAATTAATTTCAAGCTGCAGGATGGATTATAAGGATTTATTTTTTTAATATTAGTATAGAATCGTAGGTCTGAACACAGTTTCACGCAAGTGGGAACATCTACCAACTATTTACAAAGCCACTGCACTTTGATTCACTTGTCGTTTGCCAGACGGTGAATGCAAACTGTAATACAATGATTGTTTACAATGATTGTTGTAGTACTGTGATTCAATTTTTGCGGGCAACAGTATCTACAGCTGCTGAAATCCATCAGGAGTTGAGCCTAGTGTATAGACCTACAGTAATAATTAATGGAAAGGTTCGACAATGGTGTCGGGACTTTCAAAATGGCAGCACAAATATGGATGATGAAGAGCGCAGTGTCAGGCCCAGTTTTCAAACCGATGATGTGAATTAAAAGAACCGAAAACTGCGTTGTGATCACTCCTATAACCAAGAAGAAGATTCAAGATTTTTGTTAGGAACTTTTTAACCACGTTTTTTGCATTTGAAAAAGAGGCTTGGTGGACAACAGTTTAAAAGTGACGAGGAACTCAAGACTGGCGTTGTAACTGGTTCAATACCCAGGCGGCAAATTTCCATGCAGAGGGTTTAAAGAAGCTGATGCACTGTTACAAAAAGTGTTTAGAACTGAATGCCGAGATTATGTGGAAAAGAAAGGTAGGAATGTAATGAACTAATACTGTCAATAAAAACCTTTTCTCATGAGTTAATTTTTTTTAAATTACCAAACGGTCTTTACTTTAGGAATATGCCTAATATAATATGAAGACAATAACAAATGGTATTGCTTTCAAATAAAAAAATTGTTTAAAATTTTTGAAAACTTTAAATCATGATAATTGTTAAGGCATTCTGTACCGGGTTTGCACTATTTTGTAATCCTCTGTGTTTTTTCTTCCTCTTCCCTCTTTCTTCTTCTTTTTGTTGGCCTACTGCTAACCTGCATCCGTTTCTCCCTCGACCACTTATGCAACTGAATTCATCACGGACAGACGCGTCCTTCGTTTGAGGCTTAATATTTCGGTCTAGCAACTAACGTGATGCTGACAACGGCTTATGTATTTCGAAACGAGGCTTTAAACTGTGCTTATGTCGGTTAATATAATTATTTATCATTGTGTTTGTGTATTTGCTAAACTGTCTGCTAACGAATTAATAGTAATTCTTCGTCGGTCGCCATCTTGGGCTCACGCACATGTTCCTGCTGCTGGACTTCAGGCTATTGTGTTCGATAACAAGTAAGTGGACGTTTTATGTTTGTGATACTTAATTTAGTTTCTCAAGTGGTCATTCTCCTGTGTTGTTTGTTTTCTTATGTTTTACTACCACGGTCTTGTACGCGGACCCCTGTAAATGCGTACTGGTCCTCCTATAAACATAATTTCGAGCCAAATTCCTTTTCTTACTTTACAAAACCATTCAGGCATTTTTACAAGGTGCTAACCTGAACAATAATAGATGAATAAAAATATAAAACACATTTTACAAAAAAAAAAAAAATACATAAATCTATTTTAGACTCGATAAATCTGAAAGGAAGGTCAAGTAATTTTATTCGTTTTAATCTTGTTAAGTCATTAGATTTTATCAAGTAAATTAAGCACCAAAGAATTCGGGTAATCTTCTAATTTTCCTTGATATTTTAAACTTTGCATAATTTCTCAAAGTTTTAACTATTTATTTAAATTGTTTTACAACTGTTTCATTGTTCCAAATCTACTCTATTTAACACAGTACATTACAATTTCTACTGCTATTTTCAAAAAAAATATATTTTTAATATTCTAAAACTAAAAATCTGAAAATTAAGGATACATGGTATTAGAGTTTAGCTAACGAAATAGACTGATGAACAGCTATTAATTCTAAAACCGATTTTCACATTGTATAACTTCAATTGAACAATTGAAAGAAAAAATCTGCAAAACAGCACTCCATTGTCTTCATAGAGGTCTTAATTAAGCAAAACATCACAGCAAATTTTTTTTATAAATTATAAAAACATTTATTTTCTATTTTCAGTGTTAATAAGGAATTTAGAAAAAAGAAAAAAAGAGTGGATAGCCAATCTGAAAAAGGGCTTCATAAGTAACTGACTGTCATCATCCAATGACATTCCATTTAAAAATTAACATAGCTGAACATAATTTAAACAAATTTAAAAAATGTAACAAGTGCTTCAATAGATGTGCGTGAATCCAACAATAGATAAACAAAGTGATAATTTACAGATTTTAACTGTATTCAACATTTATAAAATACAACTACAATAATTATATTATCACACTTCTATAAGGCTAATTTAAATAAATTAATAATATAATTTAGACTATCCTTTAAACAGTACAAACATTCTCAAATCTAACAATATTTCTATACAATATTATTGCACACAATTTTTATTTTTTCAACAAATATCTAAACATTTACATCAACAATAACAATAAACAATTATTTTAAAAACAGTAATTGAAAACGTGTAGGCCTAATTATTTATTAATTAAAAATTAGAAAAATATACAAGTATATTACTAATATTATTAAAGCATTTTTTAAAGAATAAATTTAATAAACTTTACATATCGAGCAAAATAAATTGAAATTTCATTATAAATTTTTCTAGATTTAAGTAGATTTACGAGGTGTGTCCAGGAAGTAATGTAATCTTTTTTGTGATGGTATTTAAAATGGCTATAGAGTGTTCCGATCAGTTGGGTTAGGTGGGGCAGACTCTCAGCTTCAAAACGATGCCTTCAGTGGTCTGCTCTGAGTAGTTTGGGGCATCAAGATCGCAGTCTCCACGCACTCCTGTTTAGTGACTGCGTCACATGATGGAATCGTCTCTGGAGCAACATTATACGATAATGTTTTGTTCAAAACTGAACAAATCATCTTGTTGAGACCCACCAAAAAATTGTGCAAGCATATGAGGACAGTTCTCTACCGTATTCGGAAGTTTAAATTATTTAAAGGTAGTTGAAAGCATTTTAAGGTAGGGTGGGAAGAGGCGGTAGACGAACCCTGCAATGGATAACCGTCAACCAGCACAATGACAATTTAGCCTGTGTGCGCAATCTGTTAAATTCTGACTGTCAGTTGAGTATCCAGATGATTGAAAAAACTCTCAACATTCCCAAAACAATTGTACATGAACTGGTGACCAATAAATTGCTCATGAGGACGTGTATTCCAAGCTTTTGCTGGATTACCAGAAGATTCACTAGGTTGGGTGAAGCACAACTAGGCAATGCTTCCACAACCCTCTTACAGTCCGGACATGGCTCTGGCTGACTTCTTTCTCTTCCTGAGGATCAAGACCGCCCTGAAAGGAATCAGTTTTGGTCAATTCAAGTCATGATGAGGGCTCCGTTGAAGCCTTCCAGAACATGTACCTTGCACGGCAGAACCGCTGCATAAATTGTTTAGTTGCCTAAAGAACTATTTTGAACAATATTAAATGTTTGTAATGATATCTACAATAAATCTATTTGTTAAAAAAAATTGTGTTACTTTCCAGACACACCTCAATATAATACTTTTCTTTGAATTCCAGAAATTTTTTTAAAAGGCACCAAATACCTAAGCTAGTAAATTAATTGCACAGTAATTAATTCAAAATACAGTACTACCTTGTTGATCTGGATATCTGAATTATCCAGTCCAATCTGGTACAGAAATTGTTTTTCATTCACAAAATCGCAATATCCCAAACAGAGTATTTGAAGATCACTGCAATCTAGATTCAGTACATTATACATTGTATAACCCATACGGTACCTACTGTTAAAGCATTAGTACCGCAAGGTAAAATTTGCACACTTTATATATTTGGTGAGTCATCGCAGGAAAATATCATGGTGTACTTGGAGCATCAGCCCAATACCATACTGGATGAACTTATGATGGTGAAATTATAACATGATTATGCTACCTTTAATACTTGTAAATAAAAAATAAACAATTTCTTTGTAAAGAAAACACAAACACTATGCCGCCTCCATGGCATAGTGGCTGGCATACTACTCTACAAAGCGAAAGGTCCAAGCTTCGACTTCCAGCTCAGATCTGAACATTTTAACACGTTAAAACCCACAATTACTATTGGATATTCACGCCTTTTGGAAACCTTTCTCATTCTTTATGTTATTAATACTTGCTTCCAGCTGATAAATTTAAATTCATTGAAATTGTAAAAGAAGAAAATACACTTCTATAACAATTATTTTCATTATTAATATGCACTATTAACTATTTGTATAATTATTATTTATTGCGATGAACATACTCATAAAAAATGATTACAAAACAAATTTAACATGTTCTTATTTATTTTAAAATACAGTCCACCCCTCTCTACATCCAATAGTACTAAAACCCAAAATGGTCACTAATGACAAAACGGTCAATGTGACTTTAAATAAAAACTATAAAAAATTGCCAACTGCATTGGCGTAGTTGGTAACGTGCTCGCCTCTCATCATGCAGTCTTGGGTTCAAATCCCATTCTGGCATGGCATATTTTCATACGTTACAAAAAATCATTTCATCCTTCATCGTCTGCATTAGCAGTAATTGCAAAAAAGTTGCGACGTTAAACAAAAAAAAAACACAAACACTTGTAAATATTTGTATATAAACATACTGTAGTGTTTTTCTATCCAAAAAATTATAAATAAATGCTTAATTTTCTTAATAGATTTTGTTTACATTGATTTCTAATGTTTCTGGATTCTGGATCGCTTCCAACCTCAATAGTCCAAATAAACAAGGTAGTACTCTTAACATCATTTTACTTACTTACAATATACAACAAAAACATCCAAATAAATTAACAAAGTACATTAATTTATTACAAATTAAAAATTTTAATGAATATATTTTGTGCTTGTTAAATTTGTAAACACCAAAACATAGATCTATAATTTAGTGAAATAATATTTACATGTTTAATAATTGAGAACATTTGTGCTAACCTTTTAAACAACACTAATAATGATCCAGAATTGTTAGACAGAGTGATTACTTGTGATGTATCATGGTTTTTTACCTATGATCCTGAAACAAAGTTCTAATCGATGAGAACAAAAACTCATCATGGAAAAATATAGCAAAAATAAGCAAATCAAAATTCAAAGCCATGATGGTTTTTTTTTATAAGAGTGGGGGTTTATGTTCACCAGATCTATGTGGTGAATGATCTATGATCTATAGATCTATGATCTATCACCAGTTTATGTTCTGGTTTATGCTCACCAGATCCCCAAAGGTCAGAAAGTCAATCAACATTATTAAATCAAGGTTCTTTCTGAGTACCCTTTATGAACGAATCGGAAAACAAAGACCCGCCTTGTCTATGAAGGCATTCTTTGCGAAATACAGAATCATCATGTTGGAGCACCCACCAGGCCTCCAGTAACTATTTTTATTTCCTAAGGTAAAATCGGAGTTTAACGGACACAAGATTTGACTGAGTGGAAACAGTGAAACCGAAAACGAAGGAGGTTCATAACAAGTTGACAGAAGCGGATTTCCAGCACTGCTTTCAACAATAGAAAATTAGCATGGAGGGTTGTAGGGATTGGCAATGAAAGTACATTGAAAGGGATAAACTTTGTACTGTAATTGGTGATCAATAAAATGTTTAATAGCTCCAGTCCAGTTATTTAATTACCACACGTCATATTCTGTAACTTTTCTGTTTTCTCAATTCCAATGAGTTAATTCTTTCCAATTTTGGTTTAAAACTAGCAACCCTTATACCAGTCATCTAATTTATATTTGGTGATTTTTACTCTATTCTATAATAATACAAACAACCTACAAGAAAATGTTTAACAAAATTTTGTAAAACAAATAAAACAAATGAGTACTTAGTGTCATAAAAACAATCACAGAGGAGGCATGATGTTACAACCTAAAGTTGAGAACAGATAAAAAGTTGATAATTAACATAAAAAATTTGATCCATTTAAAAAAAATAATATGATAGAACATAATTCAATTAATTTAGTAAATTAATAGGTTACATTAACGTTCCTAATAACAAAATTTTTAACTATAATAAACATGAACCAGTAAAACACATTCAAAAATTTATAAAAATGTAAAAAAAGCACTACGGAATGTTTCACTTTTATTAAACAAATTACATTTTCACAAAAATACATTAAAATGTTAACTCAAAATAAATTATTGGTCATAAAAATAATTAACAAAATTTTTTGTAATTACATTTATAAAATTTTTTCTTTGAACAACCATATAAATGTGGTACAATATTGGTGGCAATTTTTAAAATTTTCATAATTTTCCTATGTCCATCCATCCCCCCAGTCACATTCAGATGTTAAAAACTATATTTTCGGATTCATAATCTATACAAAAAGATAAGGTTTGAAGTACTGGTTTTGATTGGAAGTGACCCAAAATTGGAAGTCAAGAAATAAAAGTCAGAATTTGGAAACAAAAATGGTGTCACTCGATTCCTCTTAAAGAGTAGATACAGAAATCAATATGGTTTTCGCCGGAAGTGGCTAAAAACCGGAAGTTAAGAAATCAAAGTCAGAATTTGGAAACAAAAATAGTGTCACTCGATTCCTCTTAACCCCCTCAAAGTGTTAACCATCGCAAAATCGACGCATTTCACAGTTGTAGAAGTAGCATCATTGATTTTGCGATGCATTTTATAAATCGCGTATTCTTTACTTTTGTTGTTTAGGTCAACAGCCTAAAGGCTGGATTGAACCTCTAGAGGTTTTACTAAGTAAAAACGAGGAGTGAGGTGGTTTACTATTACCTTCCTCACTGAGTGGTAAAGTATGCTTATCAGCATGCCAGGCCCTCCGAAAAGCACCCACTTTCCACCCTGCAAATGATACCTTCACTACATTCACCACAGGAGCTGGAAAATTCATTACTTTCAGAAGAGATAACTATGACCAGTGCCTTTTACACCTCTACCTCGTCTGTTCTTAAATAGTTCAGTCATAATTGGCTGACTCTGTGATAAGAAACAGAACTATTTTTTGCAGCCCTAGAACCAACAGATCGAGTGCGATTAATTTAACACTCTACCAGCCCGTTGTGGGCAATTCTTTACTATATAAGTCATATAACCGTTGCCAGACAGCAGCACTAAAAAGATTATAATCATTTATGAACCAATAGTTAAATATTTTATTGCAATGTTGTGGGGCGCTGGTAAAAAAATATTTCTGCCGTCTTTCATCAGCTGTGTTTTGATGTTTGTTCCTCGCCATTTTGTGTTTACAACATGTGTGCATTTTTGTCGAGTATTTATGCATATGTTGTTTATTAATTTATTTGTATACAGTATTTATAGAATTGTTTAGTAATATTTGTTAGGTAGTATTTTTATTTTACGTGAAAAATGAACAAAGAATTCTAAAACATAAAAGGTACTAATTATTTTGTGTATACAAATTATTCTCGTGTGTGACTTCACACGTTTTACATTCTAAGCCATACCTTGAAATGTGGGTTTCAGTTTTGTAAGATTAGTAGAAAATTGAATGGGCTACATAATGTATATTTTGGATTTTAGGTATATCAGTTTACTACAAATGACTTATATGGTGTCTCAGCTGACACAAACATTTAAACCGAAAATACCTTGTTTTGTACATTTATTATTTTTTTCAGTTTATATCAACAGCAAAAACTAATTATATAATCATAATACTATACAGCCAGACCCTATGTTGAATGAAGTGGGTGCTTTTTGGAGGGCCTGGCATGCTGATAAGCATACTTTTCCACTCAGTGAGGAAGGCAACAGCAAACCAGCTCACTCCTTGTTTTTACTAAGTAAAACCTCTAGAGGTTCAAACCAGCCTTTCGGATGTTGACCTAAAAAACAACATAATCACAATCTGCACACTTTTCTGAATGATATGGTATATAATAGCCTACTTAGTATTTAGTATTTTTATTTTTTATTAAACATCCTATGTAGGATTTTAAAACAGCAGTATTATTTAAAATTGAAATATATATTTTTCTAACCACCAGAATTCGGTAACATTGGTAAGTGTTTTATGTTACCGTATTCTGGTGGTTAGAAAAATATATATTTCAGTATTTAGTATATGTTCAGATAACTGAAAATTTTAACAAAAATGCCTTTTACTTTCTGTGTAAACTAGGCAGCCAATTTAACAAAATGTAACTGCCACTTTGAGGGTCAAAGAATATATACAGAAATCACCAATGGTTTTTGTCATAGGTCAAAGATAAGTCTTTTTCTTTCTTACGAAACCTAAGTGGGCTTGATCTCTTACAATTTCTTTAGAAAAAAATTGCCACTAAATATTTTACCAGTCTCATGAAAGGGATTTCTCAGAAATATCTTTACTAACAATATAATATCTAATAAATAATACATAAATTTTTTAACATAATAATTGACAATAAATTTTCACAATTTTTTTTATTCTTACATATCACGAGTAAAAAAATTTCTCAATTACACACTATAAAAACAAACTGAGGTAAATCAGAACACATGTAGAGGACAATGAAGACACATCTAAAATTTTAAACTTAAGAAAGTTTAAGTTCTTACTGAAATTATAAATTGACCGCCTCCATAGCAAAGTGGTTAGCGCATTAGCCAAACATGCGGAGGTCCCAGGTTCGATTCCCGGCCAGGGTCTGGAAATTTCCACAAGTCAAATCCCACAGTTACAGTCGCTAATAACCAAGCAGTTGATGCGACTTTAAGATATCGGAGAAAATTACTTTGAAGACCACTTGAAAAGCTAACAATATAATACTTAATCACTTTTGGTTTTACTTCAAAGTAGCACTTGCTTAAAAAAAAAACAACTGTATATTTAAAATTGACAAATTTTCTTACTATTTTATACACTTATATTAAAACAAAAATATAATTTTATAATAAAGCTCTGAACAAAACATAAACCACAATTTTACTAATTATTATAAACCCTAGACATTAGCTAATTAGAGCGGACGCCAAATAAACTTGCCGGTTTTCTGAAGTGCGCAGAAGGTTAATTTTGGTAATCGTGCGTTTGGTTGCCTCAGCGAAAGGTGGGGGGTCAGTGCTATACTAGCTGTGAAAAGAATCACGTCGCTCTCACAACGTAATATATCAGCTGACCTGATAATATTAGTCTATAATATGTTGTATGTGATAGGTGTTAATTTTTTTATACAACGTTTACAATTGAATGTTTTTAACGCCGCTAATAGATGATAATTTACATCGTTCAGCACCTGTGATTTAACCCATTCAGTCACAAATTTTTATCTTAGAATTTAAAAAAAAAATTATTATATTCTTACCCATCGGGTTGGTCTAGAGGTAAAGTCGTCCCCAAAATCAGCTGTTTAACAGCTGATTTTCAGAGACAAAGGTTCCTGGTTCAAATCGTAGTAAAGGTAGTTACTTTTATACGGATTTGAATGCTAGACAATGGTTACCAGTGTACTTTGATGGTTGGGGTTCAATTAACCATACTCTCTCAGGAATTGTCGGCCTGATTCTGTACAAGAGTACATCTCATTTACATGTCATAGATATCATCCGCATCTCATTGGGTTGGGGTTGCTTATTGTTCTGAATTGAACAGATTGCAACGTACACATACTAGGAATTAAAAAATATATATATACCTATTCTTAAATTACTATTTTTTTTATTAAAACTTTTCAAAAGTCCCAATAGATTGCAGCACTTGCTGGACTATTAAAGAATTTGTTCATGTATGTGGCCAATTTTACGCAAAGTGATATGTGCGCAGTTTAGTGCATAAGAATAGGTAAAATTTTATGTACATGTATATGGCCAACGTGAATGAATGGGTTAATAGGCAGTTCGGTACTAAGACATGAAACCTACCGACTAAATCTGAACTGTTTGCGCAGCCACACCGGAAAGCTTATTTGGTGTCCGCTGTACTAGATACAAAAAATATAATTTTTGACTTTTATACAAAAAAAAAATATGTTTTTTTAAACACTATTATAAAAATATGTTATTTCTAATACATTTTTTGTAACAAAAATAAATTTATATGGTTTTTATTAATAAAAAAAAACTAATACTTAATTTAATAGTTACTATAAACCGTTCTGTAGAATATTAAAAGCAGCTCCTAACGACCAGCTTACTTCTTGACCATCAATTTTCTTTAGTAACTGTAAAAATAAAAAGACAAATATTAAATAATTTTACATTTATTCCTTGATAAAGCACAACATAGCTTAAAATTATATTTTATTTAATGTTGTTTAAGTCTTTTTACCATTGACAAATACTTGAAAGTAATGTTCGGTACAATAATGGTGGATTACAACACATTAAATGAGACTTCTTTCTTTTTAAGGGTACCCAGAACCGAGAAAATTGACAATTTTCACAAATTCGGTTTTTTGCACATTATTAAATTTCAGAGTTTTCTGCATCCAATGATGTGTCACCGGATGGCGACATTAAGTGGCTAACCTTATCATTTTGGTGGCCCTGAAAAGGGCCGTTTAGGTGTGTGTGTCCGCCGAGGTGGACAGACGTGTTTGATGGCCCTGAAAAGGGCCGATGTAAACCTTATTGAATTGGTTCTGAAAAGAACTGTTGTGCCGGTCTCGAAGGAGACCGGTGTAGGCAGCGCGTGGCTGCGACGAGAAGCTGGGCGACACGGCGTGTCGTCGTCCAGCGGAGACGTAGCTCAGGTTGATGGCCCTGAGAAGGGCCGGTTAAAACCTTATTAAATTGGTCCTGAGAAGGACCGTTGTGCCGGTCTCGAAAGAGACCGGCGTAAGCAGCGTGTGGCTGCGACGAGAAGCTGGGTGACACGGCATGTCGTCGTCCAGCGGAGACGTCATCTTCTTCCCTCGCAGTAGTGCGTCGATGGCTGCTTCGTCGGGTCCGGTGGGTGTAAGGCTTGGTCGAGGGACCGCTGTGGGCATCGCTCGCGTCAGTGGGCGATGACGGTCCGGTCGACGGCTTACGGTGACGGGTCAGTGAGTGGAAGCATCATCTTCTCTCTTGCGGGGTCGTTGATTAGTTCTCGCTGGAGTCTGGCAGCCATGTGCTGTGGTGGACGTCTTGTCTGCTGTCTGGTGGAAATGAATCCCTCGGTGTCTTGATCGGAATTGAATCGGCCGGCTCAGTGCAGCGCTCTTTATATAGCTGCTGAGAGCGCTGTTGTAGAGAGTGCCGACTGGTTTGGCCTTGATGACAAAGGCCTTTGCGGTGCGCAGCCGAAAGCTTTGTCACTATGCCCTCAAAGGCCGGGAGAACTATTGAAGCCGGCAACACAGTAAATGATTAATTAGAAGGGGTGGTGGTGACAGATGTATAATTTGTTGGGGTTTTTTTCAGTTATTATCCCCAAAAAATAAATAATTAAAAATATGTTGAACCCTTATGTTATTTTCTAATCGTTACAAGTTTGTATATACACATCTATTTTTTGAATGACAAAAGATAAATTCCTAATTTTTGTTTTGTTTTAAAACTTTACGTTGGCATTAGACCAGCTATGAATGTAAAATTTGAGGAATTTCTAGATTATGATCCTAGAATGTATTAGAGGTAACCTTTTTGCACAGCCCTTGATACTATAATTGCAATGTATTGAGTTAATATTACAGTAAAATAATGTCTTAGAATATTTATTTTCCACTTAAATAGGCAAAAGTTTATGATTTCCAAAATTGGTAATTTCAAAAAACATTTTTTTACCTTCTTAACAATATATAAAGATTCTACTAATTCTGTGGGTGTAGAATATCCTGAAAAGTAACCATAACAAAATTGGACAGGATAACTGTAATAGTTTTTGAGAAAATGTTCCTTAGATTAACATTATGGAGATAGACATTCCGGGTACCCTTAAACAATGGGTAACAGATCAATGTTGGGGTGACTTGATTGAATTATGTAATTAAGGTGTTAAAACTTCTTGACATGTCCTATACTCCCTCAGGAGTCGCCTGAGCATAATAACAAAAATTCGTTGTGAAACACTCACACATTTCTCTTGGCAATGCAAAACATTTTTGTCGTAAAATGAATACTTTTTTTATTCCTGATTTGTGTACGTTGCAATCTGTTCAATTTAGAACAATAAGCA
This sequence comes from Catonia carolina, assembly GCA_035578175.1. Taxonomy (NCBI): domain Eukaryota; kingdom Metazoa; phylum Arthropoda; class Insecta; order Hemiptera; family Achilidae; genus Catonia; species Catonia carolina. The sequence goes on from JAQMRL010000006.1 coordinate 63,352,546, forward strand.
ACCCCATGTCCCAATGAGGTGAGGATGATGTGTATGACGTGTAAATGAGGTGTAGTCTTGTACAGACCCAGGCCGACCATTCCTGAGAGAGTATGGTTAATTAAACCCCAACCATCAAAGTACACCGGTAACCACTGTCTAGTATTCCAATCCGTATAAAAGTAACTACCTTTACTAGGATTTGAACCAGGAACCTTCGTCTCCGAAAATCAGCTGGTAAACAGCTGATTTTGGCAACGACTTTACCTCTAGACCAACCCGGTGGGTTAAAATGCATACTAACGCTGAAATCTTAAAAGATCAATTTTTTTACACATTTTCACAGAAAAAAAAACACAAAATCGCTAATTACTGCTAAACTAAGCGTTATACAAAAATATGTTTGAAATAAAAGTTGTAGGATTTCAACTTCTCTACAACTTATATTATATACATTTTTGCGCTAAAATGCATATTAAAGCCGCAATCTTGAAAAAAAACATTTTTTTCTATGAGAGCACAGCCTCCCCAAGAATTTCAGCCGACATGGAACCTACCATATCTTATCGTAGCAGTTTTTGCTAAAATCGCAAAAAAGTGAAAAATGACACGAATAAACTACTACTTCTGGTAGACCGATTTTGATGAAAATGTTCGTGTCGGGTCCTCTAGTAGTACCTAACTTAAGTTTCACGTTTCTACGATGTTCCGTTTTTGAGATATTTTGTTCACGCACACACGCGCGCGCGATTGACAAAATTTCTGAAGAGACAGGCGTGAGTTGGAGCTGGTGCCAGTGGATTTTGACTAACGATGTGCAAATGAGACACGTTACTGCTAAATTTGTTCCTTGCCTTCTCAAACAGGATCAACAAAACATTTGATTGAATTTGAGGCAGGACTTGACAAATGAGGCTGAAAGTGATCAACACTTTTTGATCAAAGTGATCACAGGTGATGAGAGTTAATGTTACGGGTATGACCCAGAAACTAAGCCAGTGGAAGATTGGTTTGATGCTTAATGACATCGCAGGTGGAACATGACAATAGTAAGAGAAACACAACACTACAATCAAACGTTAACCTACAAACTGATGCCGTCTGGGCAATAGATTGTTGAAGGTCTCTACTAACTTTATGTAGCCAGAAAACTTTTTACTACGTCTACGAATGGCGGCATGCTCTCAGTCCGGTTATTTTTTGGTCCCCCTCGTAAGTAGATCATAAAAAAATAAGGCTCAAGGCAACTAAAAAGGACAGTAAAATATTTATACAACAGTACTGAGTAATAATTAGAAGGTGACTTGATTATTGAAGCAAATAAGCATCTAGTAAAATGGTTAAGTACAACAAGTATTAAGTTAACCTATAAGTTTGGGAGACTTGCATTCTACATTTACAAAATAAATCATAAATTTTCCCTACGGGGGCAGGTACTACGACCTACCAAAAAAGTGTTTTTCAGGATTTGCACAAAACTATGTGGGAGAAAAGGCCTGCACTGTAGTGAGAGAAAAATTGATTCCTCTACCACAAAGACGCACCCGCTAATCAAGCATTCTTCATCACGGAATTTTTGGCCATATACCAAATTCCTGTGCTTCTACAACCTCCACAATCTCCTGATACAGTCCCGCCAACTTCAACCTGTTTTCTAAATTAAAATTTTTTTGAAAGAGAACCAATTATACTCAATTGAAAATATCCAGGAAAATATCGAGAAGTTACTTAAAAAACCATGTTAGAAAATTTTAAGGAGCGCAATTAACACAAATAATTTTTTTACAAAAGTGTAACCGCTTTATGAACTAAAAAGTTACAACAATTAAGTAATTATAACATTTTAAAATTTCTAGTACGTAGATAAAAAATGAAATAAATTTAAAAAAATTAAGATAGTAGAAAAGAATGAAGTAACATTATGATAAGCAGAAACATACAGGTCATAAGGTACAATGTATGTTGTAAAATGTTTTAGTAACTTCCATAGTGCTGCAAAAATTGAGTCAACCTTACGGTATGTAGTATTATAAGATAAAAATTGTAAGTGTTAAATATAACGATTTTTAACAAATAGAAGACAGATGATGCCTCTAAAAGGCATCACGGTTCTTTTGTATTTCTATAGATGTCATTTCTTTGCTGTGAATTAGGCTGTGTTTCCTTTGGCCATACAGTGCTTATGAACCATTTACTCTACTGTGTGTGAACTTCACCTCTCATTTCATTTTGTAATTTATGGCTAGTTTTAAAATTGTCATCTATCATTTTCATTTGTCCATCAGTCCGTCACATCCAGATATCAGAAACTACAGGAGATACCAACAAATGGTTTTCGGAATCATAGTTTACACAAAAATTTGGTGGGTTTAAATTGGGTTTGAAGTTCCGGTTTCAACCGGAAGTGACCCAAAACCGGAAGTCAAGAAATCAAAGTCAGAATTTGAAAACAAAAATAGTGTTGTTCAATTCCATTAAAAAACAGATACAGATATTGATAGAAAATTGGTAAAAAATTAGATTTTTTTACGATTGCGATCATTTTCTGACAGAAGTGTACATACTAAACATTATAAGAAATTAAAAACCTACAACTTCTATTTCAAGCACTTTTTCTACAGAGCCAATTGTAACATCCGTTAGTGATTTTTCATATTTTTAAGTCGTACAGAGGTTGATTAGGTGGAAATTTTTAAAACTCTCATCTATCATTTTCCTTTGTCCATCCGTCACACCCAGATGTCAGAAACTGCAAGAGATAGCAATAAACTGTTTCCGGATTTGTAATCTACACAAAATGGTAGTGGGCCTGAATTAGGTTTCAAGTACCGAAGTGGACCAGAAGTGGTCCAAAAATGGAAGTAAAGAATCAAAGTCAGAAACTTTAAGAGATAGCAACAAACAGTTTCCGGGTTTCGGAGCTTTGGCTCCATTCCTTGCTTGACTTTATTGTATCTAATTCGTGATAGTAGACCCATGTCTCATCGCCATCATTCTGCAATGAATTTTGATTGCCTTGACACCTTCACTACACAAAAAACGCATCACATGGGCCGGCCATATTGTTGCGGATGCTGCTGCCTTCTCCTGCATTGTAGCATCACTCTGCTCCCTGTTGGTCACTTTGTGAAACTCAAGGAACACTACTGCCACCTACCAACTCATCACACAACTTTTCAAATTTTATGAAACTTTTAAGGTTTTTATTTGCATCACCCTTGTATATTTACAAATCATTAATAACTTACCGTAAGTTTTGTGTCTGGTGTAAATCCATAACCATTAATTAATAACACAGATATAAAGGTTAAATCAAGGCACATAAACGGTTGCTCTGTGTTTGGTGTATGGCACGCTGCAACAAATACAACAAAACAAGGTATCAGTACGTGGTTTGTTATTGTTATATTCATAAAATTTTTAATTGAAATTTACAAACATGGTTTGGCTAAAAGAAAACCGGGTATTGGTACAGCAAACAAACACACCCAATAAGGTCGAACATCCTGACGCCGTTCCCTTAGTATTCCTCCACAACCATCTACTCAAGTTTCATAGTATTCCCTCAATCAGTCCATCAACAGCGCTAGATGAAAGTGTTAGATCTAACACTGCATCAAAAGCTCTAATGAGTGTTCAGAAAGAACAGTGTGTGAATATCAAATTTCTTTTTAAACCTGGAAAATCAACAACTGAAACCTTTTTAATACTGCAACAAGTGTACGAAGATGATTTTTTTTGCGTACACATGTATTTGACTGGTTCAAACGGCTGTAAAGATATCAGTAATAATCTTCAGCCAAAACTGGCGCTAACATTGAAAAAGTCAGTAATTGAATTCAACAAAATTGCCATTTGACCATCAGAGCTGTGTCTGAGTTTGTAAAAATTGATACAGAAATTTTTAAATTCACTACTCATCATGAATGTTAAATGAAAGTGTGTTCACAGTTGGTTTCAAAGAGTTTCACGTCAGCACAGAAGGAATTATCAACTTTTCTAATCAGAATTATTTAATTGGTTAGTTAGCATCCTAGCATCAGAACCATATATTTTGGAAATAAATGATAATAAATATAAAATTCAAACATTGGAAAAAATACATAAATATATTAAATTATTTTATCAAACATCCTACATAGGATTATAAACAGCAGTATTATTTAAAATTGAAATATACATTTCTAACCACCAGAATACGGTAACAGAAAACACTTACCAATATTTATAGCGCTTTCATGTATCTTGTACAAATCTTCAGTATATTAAAATTCTTTAAAATCTTTCTCACATAAAAATTTAGAACTTCCTACTCCTACCATGGTAGATAAAGAATAGTCGATTCTTATAACTAAAACAGTCTCGCCAACTTAATCAGTTGATTGTAATAACTGATTAAGTTGGTAAAACTGTTTTAGATAAAAGAATCGACTATTCCTTATCTACACTGGTAGGAGTAGGAAGTTTTAAATTTTGATGTGAAAAAGATTTTAATTTACTGAAGATGTGTACAAGATACACGAAAGCGCTATAAACATTGGTAAGAGTTTTCTGTTACCGTATTCTGGTGGTTAGAAATATATATTTCAATTTCAAATATATTAAAAATCAATATACAGTCAATTTCGGTTATTGGAATAGGCGTTTTGCCAGAATGAATTATTCCAATAACCAAAACAATGCCCTGCAGGGTGGCCGAAGCATAATTCACATGTTAACTTTTCTTTCTTCAAGCAAAGAGAACCATCTTGAGCAGCACCTCTTTGTTGTTGTCACAAAGCTAGTATGTGAGGTTATATAGACTTTGTTTGGATACGACTTGTTAAGTTTCGGTTAAGATGTTCTTATCACTTTTGTTTTATAAATATTTTTTAGCTATATTATGAATATATTAAATAGTTAAATTTCGTGTAAAAAGTATTTAATCATTAAAAACCTATCGATGTATGACCAAGAACTTGAAAAATTTTTCCAAGTTTTAAAATAACTGTTTTCTGGTTAGTTATTACTTTTCTTTTATGGAAAATTTTTTACGCTCACTTATTGAATTAATTTCCATAAAATAAATTCTTTGTATTACAAGTGTACATAATTTTAAGGTAATTTTTTCAATTTTTATTAAAATTATTACTATTATTGATATTTGAGTAAATTTAATGGTATTTATCATTTACATCAAACTTAAAAAAAATTGTTTAATGTAATTCTAGTACCCTTTTAGATGTTATAACAGTATTTTTTGTAGTGGTTATGTAGTAGTAATAAGCAGTGGTTATAAGTAGTTTTGTAGTAGTTAAAGTAAGGTTGTAGTAGGTTATAAGTAGTAATTAACTACTTATGACATTTTTCTACATAATTTTTTTTGTATACGCCTAGGCGTGGTCAGAACTCTTTGTGAAGAAGAGTTTTTGCATATAAGAATAATTAGTAAAACATATTGTAAATAGCTTAGTTTAATAATAAGTTGCAATACAAAAAAAAAAATATTCAGCTCTGGTTATAACTAGGTTATGTGCAGACTGGGTTGCAAAGGGTTAAAATATTACATATAAATAAGTTAGTGGTATATTATATTTTATTGTATAACTGTACACAAAGCTTAATGTATTTTAAATTAGTAAAATGTAAAAAGAAAACAGGTTACATACCACTATCAGCAGCTACTTGAAACGATTTAACAGTAGCTGTACCCACGTCAACTACATCTGTACAAAAGAGAAGAACAGAAGTCATTAGATTTCATAAATTACTCCAACATATCATCAATAAGGCTACAGCTAGAGAGGTATTATTTGACGCTACTTTCTTTCAATAAATGACGCTGTAAATATGGACACAATAGTTTATAATGGGACCAGCTAGACAGTACATAACTTATCACAGCAAGAACATGTTCTCAAGGTGATAACGCAGACAGATAGACCACTTCCCATTCCTTCTTTCAATAATGACTCTGTGTACTGGCTAGACGAGCATTAACCCTTTGTCACCAGGAGACCACCAAATGGGTCGCCAGATTTTGACAAAAGCTTAAAAAAAAGGATTTTTTAAGATTTTGGCCAAAGTATGCATTTTACAACAAAAGTGAATGACAATCAAATTTATAGAAAATTAAAGATCTACAAATTTTATTTTAAGAATTTTTCTCTACAGAACCTAGTTTAACAAGAAAGAGTGATTTTCTGTATTATTAAGCCAAATTAAGGTTGATTTTCATTTTGCATCATTCCCTCATGATTAAAATTAGGTTATGTTTTTTGAGGTTAGTTTTTTGTTTATTTCTAATGTTAGGTTATATTGGTAATTTGCCTTGGGAAGAAAAAGTCATGTGATTGTTTCACACCCGATTTTTTTTTTTTTTTTTTTTTAAATAGGAAGGTGATTAATCATATGACACATGATTTCAATTTAAAATTTCAAGAAAATTTGAATGGCGAAAACTGCATATTGATATCTCAAACAGTTTTGAAGATATTCATCTTTCTTTAAATTTCAGCAACATTTTATTGAATGTCATGTGTAATTACTTAGGATGGGTGAAAAGTATGAGAACGGCTTAATGTTTCAAATGTAAGAAAACAAATGAATGAAGCTTACAGGCTGTACAATCGGCCTATAACTTCTGACCAGTCAAGGAATCCTGTGAAGAAACATTCTTTCATGATCAGTCTATTTGAAAATTTTCTTGGGACTGAAAGGGTAAACTATAAGAATGAAATATAAAAAATTATATACATACCTATAATACCAGACTCAATAGCTCTATCATAAAAGTAAGAGAATACTGTAATCTCGCGATCTTTTAATTCACGCGGCACATGAACATTTTTTGATTTGATATATTCTGCAACAATCTGGGTGCATTTATTCATTCTAACAGTTGGTATCATGTAATATTCTGAATTTCTATTACCCCTTTTTTTAATGTATAAAGGATCCAATGGTCCCCTGGAAATAAAATTCAAGTAAAACGTCTTAATTATTTTTATCTGAAATGAAGAGCATGGATAAGATTACACCCTTCAACAAAAATTTAGTACATAACCCTTTGACACACAGGGTAAATCGAAGCATAATTGCCCAACTGTTCTGCTGAATATGGTTGTGATTCATCAGAACTCTATTTTTAACTAAATATAATTTCCATTTTCGTTTCCAAATTAGTTTTTTTCCTTAATAGCAGCCAAAAGGTAAGAAACTTTATACACTGTCCAATGTTTTGTTTATATTAAAAATGAAAAAAGATTTAAAATAACATGCGACATAACTAAAATAAAAAAGCAGGATTTTTATATTCTATCTAATATGTCTGATAATGATTGGAAAATGAACGTTGCTAACTTCAGTACACAAGGGGGTACCCAAAAGAAATTGGAATTATTTTTCAAAAGCTATTTATTTTCAATTTTTTTACAAAACAACCTTATCCCCTTCAAAATACTCTCTATTACAACTAATACATTTATCCCGCCGGTGCTTCCACTGTTTGAAACATTTTTTGTGGTTATCTTTAGAAATGGCTGACAGCTCCTCCCTCATTTTTTCTTGACAGCTACAATGTTGTCAAATCTGTGTCCTTTAATGTCCTTTTTCATGTGTGGAAATAAGAAAAAGTCGCACAGAGCCAGGTTAGACAAGTAAGGTGCGTGGGGCAGCGGAACCGTGCCATTTTTAGTCAAAAAAATTTTTCACTGAGATGGCTATGTGTGCAGGTGCATTGTTGTGGTGGAAGAACCAGTCTCCTGTCTGCCTCAAATCGGATCATTTTTGACGAACACTTGCGAAATCTTCTTAAAACTTCCAAATTGTCAGTAGACGGTCTGAGAGCACACGCTCTCGAATTTTTTAAACATTTTCGTCCATTCGGGCAGTTGATGGATGTCCAGAACATAGTTTGTCATCAATCGACATTTCGCCATTTTTAAACCGAGAAAACCACTTGTATACTTGAGATTTTCCCATAGCGTCATCTTTGTAAGCTGTTTTCAACATTAAAACAGTTTCAGAGTAGAAAACAAAATTTCACAGCTACACGTTATTCACTTAAACTTACAATCATAAAAAATGAAACAAGAACAAAACAGCGCCAGCAAAAACAATCACTGCAGATGAATATTGAACTCGCAATGAGTTACAATCACTGCACTGAACTCGCAATGAGTTGCGCTATACACGTCTGTGCAGCAGAAATGCGTGCTACACTAAAGTACCGCCCACGGCAATGCTATTCCAGTTACTTTTGGATACCCCCTCGTATATTGGGTTAATATTGCCCAGCAATCTCTAAGCAGACGATTCTATAGCTAAAAATAAGAAAAAATTTCATATAAACATAAGATCCGGAAATGCTTTGTTAGCAAGTTATGCCTGGCAAAAGAATTCGCCATGATTCCTGGGCAAAGAGTGAAATAAAACCATACTGAAATTTTGAAAAGGTAAAATTAAGGGGAAATTTTAGTGGTTTCTTATGGTTTTTAACCTGGGAACTTAAAAAATGAGTCCGAGAACTGTATCGCTTTTAGTTTTTAAGAAAACTACATGAAAACATTAAAAAGTGAGTTAAAAAAAATTTTATCAAAAAAATTTCCTGGAATAACTGTGTTACAATGAACATTTGTTGACATACTTATAATTCATAGTAGAAGTAAATTTATTTTTTGTAACCGTTGAAAACTTAATAATTTTATTTATTTTATTAATGTACGGAAACAAATAACATTTTTTAAGATATTGTGAGGATCTCTAAAATTGTTTGATAAATGCAAAGTTTTTTATTAGTAAATCTTAAAAATGGCTGTTAAAAAACAGCCATTTTGTAACTTCGTCAAATATTTAAGGAAATTTAAATAAACAAATAATATTTATTCCAGTAAAGTCCTGTTTACAAAACATGTTTTATAAATTTTTTTGCTAAACTGAAATTTAAGCTCGTTATAGTAAATAATCAACACAAAAATCTTTGCAGATGAAAATTTCACTCGCCTAAATGCAAAGAATTATGAAGCGATTTTTTTGTAATTATACTCAAAAGGCACGTATGTATTATATGAATCAAGTGTAATTTTTTCAGAATTTTTCATCAGTAACGATTTAGATAAAACAGTTGTTTTGAGAGCGCATTTTGATTTTTGCAATTCTTCTGTTTTACGAGAAACAGTCCGTTTCGTAAGGGTTAAAAGCCCATTTACTGTTCAATAGTATCAAGAAACCTTAAAAAATTTACCTTATGATTGTTAAGAATTAAAAATTATTATTTTATGTTTTATTTGTTACAAAACTTCTTCACTATCGACAATTACCCAATTTGTTAGCTAACTCTGCTGTATTTTTAGCTTGGGGTAAGTGTGAGTTTGAACAGAGTAGAGTTTGTTTAATGATGTTTTTTTAAAATGAGTCCCATTTATATTTGATACACCCTTGTAAATTTATTGATTTTCGGTTGTTTTGGATAACTAGGAATCTACAAGGTGTGGCAATTAAGTTCCGGGAATTTGTCAATAGAACACAAGCAAATTAAGTTATGAGCAAAATTTTATTATTGACCTTCACAATTGTCTTTCTCTAACTCTACACAACAATTCCAACATTGTTCACACATTTGGAAGCACCGTTGGTAATCCTCCAAAGTTACTCTATTCAGCACCGTGGTTACAACTTCATTGACCTCCTGTATGGCACCGTGAAGAGTTCCCTTGAGGAGGGGCTTCATCTTAGGGAATAAGAAGTGACAGGGGGTGATATCAGGGGTACAGGGTGGGTGGGGCAACGTTGAAATACCTTTTTTTCGCCAAAAACTCTTGCACAGTGAACGATGAATGGGCCAGCGTGTTGTCATGGTGCAAGATCCGGCCATCCTCGGCAAGTTTGCGCCACACATGCAAAAAGCATGCTCGCAGTCGCTCCAGGATGCCAACATAGAACTGTCCATTCACTGTCTGGCTGGCAGGAATATATTCATAATGAATGATGCCGATATTGAAAAAAACAATCAACATTGCCTTCAGTCGTGGCTTGGACACCCTTGCTTTCGTTGGCCGCTCCCCACCCTTTCCCACCCACTGCTGACTTTATTTACAGGTGTTGGGATCATACTCAAATATCCAGGTCTCATTTCCAATGACTACCTGACTCACCAATCTCTGCCGTTGCTCTGAATTAGGGACAACAAATCATCGCTAACCTCGCTTGTAATGTGAGTCACTCATTTTCACAGCGCCACTAAAAAAATTACTTTAAAAAAAACACGCATAAAACACAAACAAAACAAGCTATCGACTTCAAACTTAAACTGCAACAAAAGGAATAACCCCTATTTCCGGTCGTATGATTACAAACGACGCAATGTAGCCAATTCCCAAGTTATACCTAAATTCCCGGAACTTAATTACCACAACTTGTAGCAGCTGACTTAGTCGGCTAATCTGAAAAAGGATTGATACTTACGAAACAGAGTATGTGACACCACCATAGCTCCAACTTTGGTTTTTAATGATTGGATTAACACACTCGCTGTGAAGTTCAGTCGCGTCTTCTTTGTTACCATACATTAGAATTTCTTTTCTTGCTGCCATCAAACCTAAACCAAGGTAACTGGAAAATAAAAACAGGATACTTAAAAACATACCGTATTTTTCGGGCGATAAGACGCATCGGACGATAAGACGCACCCTTGTTTTTCAAGGCATAAATTATCTAAAAATTATTTTGACTGATTTTAATTAGTTTTTTTATAACAGATAAATGTGATGTCTTTTATTGAAAAACAGCAAGTACAGAAGATACAATATATATAATTATTTCATAGTCATAAATTTACAAAAAAAAAAATGGATATAGAAACTGTAAGTACGTAAATTACTACTATCGGTTTCATAATCATAGACACCCGAGTTTGAACCCAAAGTATCTACAAAATTATGAGTCGGATTTCTACATACTTTACATCAAAATTTAGCTAATTTTATTCTGCGTTTACCTATAATAGTTCTATATTTTTAATGTTTAAAAATTGCCATATCGAGGTTGGAAGACGAAAAGACCCGGTTTTTTTGATATCGCAACAAAGTTCATGCGTTTAGAGGCGTGTAACTTGATAAATATTTGACCGAAAAGTATAAAATTTTAACACAACATAGACAATTATATTCTTACAGCGTGTACGAAATTTCAAATTCATACGTTATTTAAATTTCGATTTATTTACAATATTCTGAACCCTTGCTATCTCGGTAACCGCACGATCGTTCAGCTCGGGCAAACTATCGTTTAATTCAGCGTAAAACTTAGTACAGATATGTTAACATGAGATATCGATTGGCCTGTTGTGGTAAAATTTTTAGAATTTTGATAAATAGAAGGGTAATGCAGGGGATTGGTGTTACTATCCATGTTGCTAGTTTGTGTACGTGAAATCCTGTTGGACTGTTTACCTGAATTGACAGACTGCATTGTCAATTCAGGTACACAATCAGATTCAGGCACCATGGTTAGTCTAATTGTAATTGATAATACAATTTTTCAATTGTGCTTCTAGTTGAGGCCATTTGACAGTAAGAGTTCGAAATTTACTAGTATGTTTCTTATTATCTGCCTTGAGTAATAAATCTTCTTGTTTCCGCCATTCCCGAATCATTTTTTCTGTTGGAGGAGGTAAAAAATGCCTTTCTACTGCCCGAATGCCATTATCCTTTGCATATTGAACCACTTTTAATTTAAAAGCGAAAGAGTACGAAACATGCTTCACATTTTAAAATGCTATGATATTTACCGTAAGTAATATCGATACAGAAACTACTGTGTATGCTTAGAAACTTCAAGACAATAGCCTACAGTTTAAAAACTACGGTACATCCCATATCATTGTATGGTTTGTTTTGAAATCGCTAGTTATTGAACGTGTTTAAGTAGAGTAGGGTAATATTAAATATTATTATAGAAAGCATCTACCCTGAAATATAGCTAGCGTTCGGACCATAAGACGCATGGTAATTTTTAGGTCATTTTCCTACGAAAAAAAGTGCGTCTTATCGTCCGGAAAATACGGTATATTATACAATGTTAAATTATTTATACCCTTCATAATAAACTAAATACAAAATCTCAACAATTATTTATGACGTTTCTGAAAATGTAGATGAGTATATTAGACTACTTATTAAAGGCACAGGCGTACGACAAGGATGTCCATTATCACAACTACTTTTTAACTTGTAGATAGAAGAGGCTAAGAAAGCGAAGGAAGATTGGATCACAGTGAAATATACGAACATTGGAAGTGAACTGGTAGTTGGTAAAGTAGACGCAGCTTACAGAAAAATAAGGGAAAACTTTGGAGAACGAAAGAAGAAAGCTGTCAATTTACAAAGTGCAGATGGCAAATCATTGTTGAATGGCAAAGAAAGAACAGAAAGGTGGAAGGAATATGTAGATTAACTCTACAGGGAAAAGAATTAGATCACGATGCGATAGAACAGAAAACTGATGTTGAAGAAGATCAAAGAGGTGACCCTATAGTATGGAAGTAATTCGATCAGGCACTTAAGGATATGAATATGAATAAGATGGCAGGAATAGATAACACAACATCGGAATTATTATTATTACATTGTGGAGAAGTTGCACAAAATAACATTGTACAAACTTGTGTACAGAATATATGAGAGTGGAGAAGTACCATCAGACTTTAAAAAAAAGCATGATTCCCATACCAAAAATGTCAGAAGCAGAGAAGTGTGAACATTATAGAACTATCAGCCTAACGTGCCATGCATCCAAGATACTAACAAGAATTATATACAGGAGGAAAAAACACCGAACAGAATAAGTGTTGGATTATGATCGATTTGGATTTAGAAGGAGAATGGGAACTCAAGATGCAATATTGGCTCTGAGACTGATTATTGAGAAAAAGATAAAGAAAAATAAAACTACTAATACGGCATTTGTAGATTTAGAGAAAGCATTTCACAATCTGGACTGGAGTAAAATGTCTAAAACTTTGAAAAGACTAGGAATTAAATAAAAAGAAAGGAAAGTTATGTACGATCTGTATAAGAATCAAACGGCTGTTTGGAGAATTGAGGGGTACGAAAAAAAGCTGCTCTAAGGAAAGGTGTACAAATGTTCATTGTCACCACTACTTTTCAACTTGTGTATAGAAGAGGCTATAAATGAAATGAAGGGAAAACTTGATGCAGGAATGAAAATTCAAGGAGAAACAATAAAAATTCTGAGATTAGTCGATGATATAATAGTATCAGCTGAAACAAAGAAAGAACTAGAGGATATCTTAAATGGCATGGATGAGATCATGAGAAAGAATTACTTCATGAAAATTAATAACTACAAACGAAAGTGTTGTGCAGTAGCAAGAGTGGTTTAAAAGAGATGGAAATTAAAAAGTAGGCAACAAAAACATACAAGAAGTTAGGGAAATTTGCTATCTAGGGAGTAAAATAACAAGAGATGGTAGAAGCACATGTAATATCAAAAGTAGGATTGTTCAAGCTAGAAAAGCCTTTGAAATGAAACACAGCTTATTAACTACAAACATTGATTTACAGATTAGGAAAAATTTCTTATAACACTATGTTCAGGGAGTAGCATTATATGGGAGTGAAATGTGGGTGATAGGGGCTGCAGAAAGGAAGAGGATAGAAACTTTTGAAATATGGTATTATAAGAAAATGTTAAAGATCAGGTTGGTACACAAAATAAGTAATTTAGAGGTTCTTAGGCAAGTGAATGAAAGAAGTATATGGAAACATCTTACCAGAAGAAGGGATAAGCTAGTGGGGTATATCGTAAGACATCTAGGACTGGCCCTCAAGAGCTGCAAATTTAATAGACTAACAGTATCACCTCATCTATCCAACACAATCCATCAATCAACAGACTCTACACATTGGAGGGTTGTTACCGTCTGAACATTTCACTCAATCAAGCATTTTAAAATTACTTCAACGTAACAAGGTGGAACAGATTACTCCACCCAATATCAGAACTACGGTTAGAAGTAATGAAATTTTTCACATCAGTTAAACAGAGCAGATGCTACACCAGCCCAGAACCAAGATGTGGAGGAATACACCCAATTATCTGAACCATCCCAACCTTAGTCGGGCAGAAGCTTTTGCTGGTTCCCATCTTCTTTCCTAAATCTTTAACATGAAGGAGAATAAACCCCAAAATGTTTAATTAACACACTTCAAATTATAACAGCAATTAAGTGATTTTAATTAACAAAAATAACAAGAAAAAGTTACCTATGAGTATAAATAGATAATTTATGATGTAATACTGATACATGATTCAGGAAATCAGGTACTTCTTGTCTAATGACTTCAGCATTAACAGGTGCAAATGTTATCTGAGTTGAACCGCCGCCCAAATCCAAGGCAGCTATCGTTTGATATGTATCTCCAAAAATACGATCTAAATTGACCAAAGAAACAAAATTATTAGTACTTTTTACAGAAATATTATTTCTATTTAAAAAAAAAAGTTCAGCATTTATGCTGGATTTGTATTATAACAAGCAAAATCATATTTTTAATTGTAGTTTATTTATCAAGTCGAGTCAGTAGACGTAAACAACACTGAGCGCGTGATCAGCTGACTTGAAGGCCTAACCCGTCGGAGCCCGGTTCACATGTACGACTTCAATTACTCATGCAATTCAATTATTCATGCGCAATTGCCTAACTATTTAAGTAATACTAGCATAGTGGACCCGTGCGACAATAAATCGCACAATGTTCTTGAGAAACCGCTATTTTTAAATAAATTATTTAATTTAAGTTAACAACAAATTTAACTGTTTTGGAAGAACAGTGAGTAATGACTAAAGCAACTTAGAGGAATCTAATGTAACCCTAATTCTAATATAATCATTCAGTAGTACCTACTAGTGATGTGATGCTCATAAGCAAGTCGCAAAAAAGAGCTAGCTCTTTTAACTGAGTGGTGAGCTACCACCTCTTTTATTTTGAACAATGAGCACACCAGCACACCGAGCGTTTCTCCCCACGCAGCACGCTCTCTGCACAGAGCTGACTTGTACATCCCCTCCATCACTAAACCACTTTTCTCTAGTCGCATCATGCAAGGGCTACCTAAACGCTGCCGGCCGCATTGGCGAAGTTGAGTGCTCGCCTCTCATCATGCGGTCTTGGGTTCGAATCCCATTCAGGCACGGCATTTTTTCATACGTTACAAAATATCATTCACCGTCTGCATTAGCAGTAATGGCAAAACAGTCGGATGTTAAACAGAAAAAAAAAATACCTAAACGCTGCATGGAAAGTATACATATCATATCAAACTCTGCCTCTATTTGTGAGGGTGCAGGAGACGGGTGCGAAGAGGGGGTCATTATTCTTTCATACTATACTGCAACAACCCTGAGACAAGTGGTTGTAAAATACCATTGCACTGTATTGTAACTATTTTAACACATGCGTACGAAACAAAAACAGCCACATGACAAAAATTTGTTTGTGGAAAGAGATGCATGAACGTTCAGGTTGACGCACGTGCAAACACAACGTGCTGTGTGCGAACGAGTGAGCGAAAGTCACCCTCGGCTCGACTCACTGTCTGTTTATTCACATAGCTCAGCTCAGTGCTGTATGTAATGGAATCTACTAGCTCACTGCCACAGTTCACCCCGTCTCATCGTTCAATTGTATGGCACGCTCTGTGCCGTTCACTTAAGTGTGCAGAGCGGGGTGTGCTAGCTCGCCTATTTTACTGTGCTGTCCCATGACTAGTACAACTATAACCAACTATGGTGGCGTGCAAGCCGCACATGCGCAGTAAGTAGCTCCCCCACCACAGCGTCGTAGCCTGATACAGGCTGCCTCTAAAGTAATACTCATTAATCGTTGTGTTGCGTTCGTGCGGTTATCGTTTTGACATTTGTGTCGCTGTCGAAAGCCGCACGCCGTCGAAAGTAGTTGCGCGCGCACAAAATACGGGGAAAAATATCTGTGATTCAATATGGGGTAATAGACAATAAGTTTTTTTCTAAATGATGTACCTACCACACGTTTTGACAGGACCGAAAGAGAGGGACATCATACCCTCTTTCAGTTTTATTTACTATGCTGTTCTTTTTGTTAAAATTTCATACAACTGATATTGTGCGTGCGTAGTTGATTTCTAAAAATTGACGTATGTTTGGTATAAAGTTCAAAACTATAAAAAATGATTCAGCATCTTGGAATACTAACAGGAAGGTGACACCAAACACGACGATCTATCTTTGACGTCCTTTCAAAGAGTGATTTTTTCAAGTTCGTTTATTATTTCTGTTTCCGCACAACATGTGACCCAACATATATCAAATTACAGACAAATTTTATATTTTATAACAAAATAATAAAACTCATATTATGTCACCCCGGAAAAGAAGTTATATTAGCCTACATGATACGCAAAAAATGCGATGAGATTTAAACATCTAACTTTGTACAAGCGTATCTTATCTAAATATCAGAGTATAATAATAACATTTATAGTGTAATAAAGTAAGATTCATTAGGAAGCGAAAGTAATTTTTTCAGAATTTTTTGATCAAAAATGAGCTTGTTAGAGTGTAGGTAGTGAACGAAACTGGCCGGCAGAGTGCCCTACCGTATCGCGTATTGTCACTATTGCGCTTGAATACCGTGCACTGATTGAAATGAGTTGAGGGGAACGGCAGACGCAACACATTCTCTTTCTGTCTCGCTACCCTCCCTACATGCCACCGTAATTGGCGAACATGATAATATAAGGCACGTCATGTTGATGGTTTCATCGAACACACGATCAGCTGAAAGCAGATAATTAACTGGAAAGCTTCACGACAGCAGGTGACAGTAACCCTGCACTCAATAAGGGCTTGAAGTCAAGTGGCATCTGGTGACAGACTAGATAAACAGACAGCAATGACGCGATCCACGAAAAGCAGTACGCACAGTACTAGAGCAATGACAACAGTAGTTTAGTAGTTGCCATAGAAATATTGAAAAAGTTCGTTGCTTAGTGATAAAAAGCGAATACTTTCTGAATGTAACATTCAGAAATCGAAAACATTCAGAACATTCAGAACAAAATTCGGAAGCGGCATTTATATGAGTGCCCAGAATAACATTCAGAAAATATTCGAAAACAGTTATTCTGGGCACTGATATAAATGCCACTCCGAATTCCGTTCTCTATATCGCGGCAGCCGCGGTCATCGCACAACACTTATACTCGCTTACACGAGCAGCAGCAGCACCATCACCACCACCCCCACCAGCACAAAATCCTCCTCCGCATGTGCATTTCGAAGAAGTGGTACACATTGAATCTGTTGACATAGGAGGTGCTGGGGATGGCTAAGGCTTGAAGTTCAAGCGTTACCACAAAGCCCCTGCTGAATTGGTATGATGGTTCAAGCCTTGAACCATCATACCAATTCAGCAGGGGCTTTGTGTACTACTTCACCGAAAGTGTATGTGTAGAATGGATTGTGTGTTGGTGGTACACACACACACACACACACAAACAGGCACATTCAAACGCGATGTCTCACACCCACCCACACGCACACATCTACACGTCGCGACCGCCCTCCCCCGCAAAAAACCCCGAACATAATATAAAGCCATGAATGGCTTTATCCAAGGAAGAACTTTAATAAAGGAAGAATTTTTTTACCACCATTTTAGTCTACCACCATTCATGGTTGTAGACTGCAAAAAAAGTTCTTCCTTTTTAAAAAAAAAAAGAAAAAGGATGAATTTTATAACAACATAGATAGGAAAAACCACCCCTCGCACCCATATTTTTTTTAATGCGAAAGTACTTTTTTTATTGCCCGACGCAATTTGTTGTTTCAATTAGTACACTGCACATCAAGCCTCCAATAATCGACCAACATGGTAAGTCATCTACACAATGTATTTAACAACATCATTTATCATTCACTCTTCACTTTGCCAAAACATTCCATCTTGTTAATTTCTATCCACCTCCAAGACATCATCTCATTAACATTACCATATTTTCATAGGCGTCACATCGTGTTGTACCCGCTCTTTACTCAGCAAATGACTTTCAACCGTTCTGTAGACATCATTTATTCCAAAACTTTTCGCATTACCTTATTAAAATAATTTTTCTGCCTTACACACATGAAAAAATCTGGTGTGAAATTTATACGACTTTCTCTTGCCAATTCAATTAATGAAAAATATAACCTAACATTAGTAAACACCATAAAAAAAACGGAAAATAGCCGTCTCTGTGACATACTGGGTAGCGCCCTAGCCTATTAAGCGAAGGTCGCAGGTTCGACTCCCGGCTAAGGTCTGAAAATTATCACGTGCCAAAACCCATCATTACAGTTTCTAAACCAACCAAAGTCGCTAATGATCAAGCTGTTAGTGCGACTTCAAATAAACAAAAAATTAACCTCAAAAAACATAACCTAATATTAATCATGAGTGAATAATACAAAATGAAAAACAACCTTAGTTTGGCTTAGTAATACAGAAAATCACTCTTAAACACTCTCAAACATTAAACTTTGTAGATAAAAGTGCATAAAATAAAAGTTGTAAGTTTCCAATTTCTTATAAATTTTATTACATAGCCACGCTTTTGTCGTGAAATGTGTACTAAGACCAAAATCTTAAAAAATTCATATTTTACAGATTTTCATAAAAAAACAGAAAATCACTAATTAAATTAAGCGTTGTAAAAAATTGTTTGAAATAAAAGTTGTAGCATTTTAGATTTTCTACAACTTTGATTATAATACACTTTTGCCCTAAAATGCATATTAAGACCACAATCTCAAAAATACAATTTTTTTCTACGAGAACAGCTTTACCAAGAATTTCAGCACGCATGGAAAATATAACCCTAATGAATTTCAGCACCCTATCTTGTAGAGCACAAAAAATCAGAAAAAAGTGAAAAATTACTCGACAAACTACTAAAAAAATGTTCATGTCAGGTCCTCTAATAGTACCTAACTTAAATTTCAAGTTCAACTTCACACAGTGTTCCATTCTTTGACATATTTTGTTCATGTGTGCGCACACACACATCAATCGCTAAAAACATATATTTTGGGTTCAGGGGGGTCTCAAAATGTGAATATCCGGTAAAAACTTGATTTCGAAAAATCAACATGAAAACAATACGCTCCTTACTTTCTATTCACATAGGCAATAGAAAGTAAAAATCCAATTTAATTCTTTTCAATTTCCTTTATATCTTAGTATTTACTCAGAAATGTAAATCCGTAATACAATGATTTCAATTATTCTCAAATAAATCTTATTTGTTTTATTAAAAAATAAATTATATTCCATGACTATCCATAATTATTCCATAACTATCATTTTTAGCTGCAATCATTAAAACGAATTCACAATAAGAACATCACATGTATATTACTGTTTTAGAAAATTAAGAATTATTTTTAAGTTCACATTTAAAAGTACATTAAATGTGTATTTTATGATGTGTTGTTTCAGAAAACGCAGCTATTAGTCATTTTCAGGTCTACATTCAATCTTGGAGCTATTTTTTAAAATAAAATTAGCTAAATACTCGACTATAATAAAAAACACGTAAAAGCAAAGTTAGAAAACGCAAGAAGAAAAATGGCTAAAAAAACAATGGGTTCAATATTGCAAATAATGAGTTCAGCTGCAAATAAAAATGAGATAATATGTTTAGGAAGGAATCGCCCAAATTTAGATTAGTAAACAACTCAAAAACTTATCGGATGAAATGAGAAAGGGGAGAATATAATCTAAAGACACACCTTGTATTAATGAACCAAGAAGAATTTAAAAAAAAAATATCTGAAGGGTTCTCTCTCTGTCTCGCCACATTGGCACATTGGCCACATTGGCGCAGTTGGTAACATGCTCGCCTCTCATCATGCGGTCTTGGGTTCGAATCCCATTCAGGCACGGCATATTTTCATACGTTACAAAAAATCATTTCATCCTTCACTGTCTGCATTAGCAGTAATTGCAGAACAGTCGGACGTAAAACCAAAAAAAAAAAATCTGTCTCGCTACCCTTCCTACATGCCACCGTAATTGGCGAACAGTATGCCTACCATACAGTAGTACAATCGTTTAGTCCTGAAAAACGGCTTTAAATGAAACGATAACACAATGTCTAATACCGACTGAGTGTGTTGTGAGATGAGAAGAGAGATGACACACATCCCGCATGCTTATGGAATATGGCTATGGAGTGGGTAAATGTGGGAGAACCGCATTACATTACTCTGTATTACCGCTACGTTGTACAAAATCTATTTTTTTTTCATTTCGAAAAATGAAGCTCATATTAGCACGAATTTCAAGTTTAAAATTTTTGGGCAAATCAGGAAAGAATACTCTTTAACCCTAGAAGCGGTAACTGTCGATCTGAGCAACAGTTGTGCTGTTGAATACATGTCGATGTCGATTTGGTCGACAGATGCACCCACTCTTATTTTTAACCAGCAGGTTGTCCAACCTAGGTTATATAACTAATCATATGAAAGTATTTCATTTGATCTATTTAGTTTCACAGTTTGTTGGTAGTTTCAATCTCTCGTTCATTCGTACGAGTCTTTGAAAGTTGTTGTTTCGTAATGTCGTGTTTCACTGTAATGGCGATCTGTTTGTTATGATAGATGTGTTGTTGTTTCATGTTATTAGTGTGTTTTAATTCGTTTTACTGTAAGTTTATTAAATATCGTGAATTATCTGTGATATTATTTTAGTGTGTGTTCAGGTTATAAATAAAACCTAAGAAAATAAATGTGTACTCTGTAAATGTTGACATTGCGTAAACATAACCTAGATCTTTTCTCTACAGACCTTACCATTTTTTTACATATTATAATAACGAAAACAGATAAACTGATAATTCAAAAAAGTAATTATTTTAGAAAGATTGCACTAAAAAATGTATATTTCCATTTTTACGCATTTGTTTCGGTAAATCTTTCAAGTAGCTATTAACACAAAACATATTTCTCAAATTTGTTATTATAAATATTTCATTAGTCCTGGTTATTTGGGAAATAATATCAGAAAACAAAAATAACAGTCAGGTAGAGCTATCTTTTCTGTTTAATTTGGTATATAATACGTACCTGATATATGAAATACAAAAACAATAAAAAATTGTTTTCGTAAGCATGTTTTTTTTTGTTAAAAATGCTTGAAACTTTAAGTTAAACCTATTACCGCTTCGAGGGTTAAAACCACATGGAAAATGTGGAAGCATAAAGCAACAAAAATATCAGTGACTTTTAAAATATTTTTTGTATTGATTTTTATTTAGTGTCATCCACTCATGATTAAAATTAAGTTATCTTTTATATTATTTACATTTGGCAAGAGAAAGTTTTATCAAGTGTTTCGCACAATGGATTTTTAATATTTCAATACGCATTATTAACAACTCACCGAGAAGAAAATTCACAGTAAACCAAGAATACAATCCTTCATCAGTACCATCCATAATAGCAACAGACTGATCGTTTGTGTAAAATGGTGAATTTTGGAATGTCAATCGCACCTGCAATAAAAAAAATAATGTATTAATACAAAACCATCAATTTTTATAAAACTTATGACTACGATTTGATTCTCAGCTAGGGTGAAACAAAATTCATACTGATATGAATTTTTAAATAGAATACTGGCAAGATAAATTGAGCGCTGGTTCATGCATGCGCAGTTAACATTCCCCGCACCATCTGTAAAGTACAGTCGGTATAACACACAACAAATCTAAAAGTTCACATCATACAATCACCGTACGTGTCTTGTTTATGTAGGAATAATTTAAAATAATAATTAAAAGCAAATGCATGATTAATTAAATAAATGAAGTTTAGAAACAATAAATTATTCATTATACAAAAGATTTGTTTATATAACGATGAGGTTATGTTGAGATCAAGTACAGCAATACATACATTAGGCCAAAAAATGTAGGCCTAATCGAACTGTCGCAAGGGTGCACGCTTATAACGAGAAGTGACTGTACAGCTGCACTTGTATCCTAATTGTCAGCACTAGTTTAACTTGCAAATATTCTAAAGTGTCCCACTTTAGCCAATTAAGTTCATGCTAAGGGCATGAACGCTGCTGCGATTCATCACAAAATCATTGCAGTTTATGGAGAGGACGTAATGTCAAGGATGCATGTGACAAAATGAGTATGGAATTTCAATTTCGGAAATTCACGATGAAGACAGAATGGGACAGCCATCCATTGTGACTGATGACATGGTACAGAAAATTGAAGAAAATCTTCATTCGCCATTTGTCAAAATCGTCATTCAACAATTGACAATATACATGAATTTTGTCTGAACATTTCACAAACTGTTGTTTATGAACTCATAACTAATCGACTGAAATATCACAAATTGTGTGCACGATGGGTGGCCAAGATGCTTACTGAAGTACACAAAATAGACAAGCGTCAGTGTCACCTGAAAATTTCTTAACCATTTTGAATCTGAAGGCAAGGCTTTTTTCAAATCTACAGTGACAGGCGATGAAATTTGGGCTTATCACCATACTCCAGATAGTAAACACCAATGCAGAGGTACCATACCCATTCTCCTTCAGCCAAAAAATTCAAAACACAACAATCGGCAAGGGAAATCATGGGGTCTGTGTTTTACTGTTCTATTTGTTGATTTTTTGAAGAGTTGAAACAATCAGCGCTACAAGATACTGTGAGACCATGAAAGAAACGTTGTAGACCATGAACGAAACTTCTAAGTGTTAAAAGATTCTGAACTGATAAATTCAGGTTATACTGGTTAGAATATGCTATCTCAAAATTTTGAAACATCACTCATTAGCATTGCCCAATGGAAAATAACTCAAATGTAATTCAGTTTCTGGAATATTTTATTACCATATATCAATAAATACTTCCTAACCCCGGGGAGTTGCTAGTCTCCTACGGGGCGCCTCCACAGGTGGCGGATAGTGGAATGCCCACCAGATATGGCGAGTACCGGGGAAATAAAATACCCGGGGCGGACCAAAACTAGCACCAAAGGGCACGACGGTTCCACATGTTAGTGGCGGTTTCCCGACAGCGTCTGTTACACATGTTAGTGGCGGCTGAATAAATATCCTCTGCGGCTAACAACCGTAGTTGTAATTCGGAGCTTCGCTCCATCTAAGGTTGATAGCCTATGAATCTGAACTGCCTGGGGTTTGCGGATGACCTAGCTCTTCTGGCCAACAACATTCAGGAAACAAAACAGCAAATCAGGTCTTTGGAAGATATAGCTCAGAAGATTGGTTTAAAGATATCGTTTGAAAAAACAGAAATATTACTAACTCATGCTCCACTTGCAGATAAAATAAAGTTGGACAACCACAATATAAAAATTGTGCAGAGATTTAAGTACTTGGGGGAAGTAATCACCTGCAACTTGAACGAAAAACCATCTTGGCAGAATAGAATAGACAAACTAACTAGGATTAAACATGCTACTAAGAACACATATAATAAAAGATGTCTTTCAATAAATACAAAACTAAGACACTACAAAACAGTCGCCCTACCACAAATTACATACGCAAGTGAAACAATATTTAAAACCACAAATACCATTGCAATAGATAAGGTCCTCAGGATTGAGAGAAGAATAGTCAGAACTTGCTTGAACAAAAACTATCAAGTAGACGGAGTTTGGAGACTAGCTTCCAACGAAATGGTCTACAAAAACATAGAACCTATTACAAGTATAATTAAAAAGAAACGAATATCATTCCTGGGACATCTTTTAAGGACACCTGAAAATAGAACTAGCAGGAAAATAATAGAAAAACTGTGGTATAGTAAAAGTGATATTAAATGGATCATAGAATTAAAAGAAGATATTAGAAGGTTACAAATTACAATAGAAGATTTAAAACACAAGGCAAATGCATTGAAGATATTGAAGGACAAACGCGTTATACTACAGCTGGGAAGGAACAAGCAACGATTGGGAAGAGTGGTTCCAGAGGAGGAAAGAAAATTGCGCTCGGAAAGGATGAAAAAATATTGGGCGGAAAAGAAAAGGAAGAAAGAAGGAAAGACTTTAAATGTAAAATGACTAAAGTGGTCCTTTGTAGGCCATAAAATATTAAAAAAAAAAAAAAAAAAAAAAACTTCCTATATTTATCTTTGAAACCACTTTTGTTTTCATTTTTACACTAATGTTATTACATTCCAAAATATCAGACCAATCTAACATTTTTTTTATGAATCATTAATACTAACTTCATTAAGTAACGCTTCCGCATGTTCAGCAGGTAATAACCTCAGGCCAGCTGTTGCTCTAACTGCTAAAGGTGTTTGCGACCATTCTTCTTTCGGAATGAATTCTTTAGCTTTTTCTAGCAATTCTTCCATCTTTTTCGCACCCTAAAAAATAAAACAAAAGAATACACCATCCGATTAAGATTAACCCCTTAAAGTTTGAAACAAAATATTACGTCTGAGGCATTGTACAAGAAAGGGCCAGAGACGGAATATTACATTTCTGTCAAAACACAAACTTATTTTCACTTTTGAATGTAATATTTCGTCGCCTACCGTCGGCAATGCGTACCAGTCTTTTGTAGTTTTGTTTTCATCCGTTGAACCCTAGTAGTGCTTTTGTTTAATGTTAATCTTGCCATATTTAGTGACAGTTAAGAGACAACTAGTTGTTATTGCAGTCATATAACCTAACTAATGTTGTCCGTTGCTTGTTGCGTGCTCTATTAGTTTCATTTTTTGTTTTACTAGTGTTAAAATAATTACAATAATAATTTTTGAATAGTTAATTTTCTTAAATATACATATAAAGACGTCACATAATAAAAAATGAACAAAAAATAATAAATAAATAATAAAAAATAAGAAAAATAAAATTATTCACTAGGAAAAATCAAGCAAAATTACAATACTTTGGGTATAAAAAATCAACCAAGCATTAAGAGGTCAAGTACAAAAATTATTCTGTAAAATATGGTACAAAAACATGCTCGACAAAAAGAGCTAAAACAGAAAGTTAAACAGAAATATAGAATAATATAGATGAATGAGTTTCAAAGTTTAAATAGAGTAAGTAGATAAAACAGAAAAATAATGCCATGATAACTAGTAGATGGAGGATAGCCCAAAAGACAATGTCCAACTGTTCAACAAATTAATCCTAGTGCAGACAATGAACAATGGTAGATGAGAAAGAGTGATGAAAAATCCCTTTCATGAAATGATGCACCTTACAGCTGGTGGCAATTTTTTCTAAATTTCTTCTTCACTTAACTCAAGGTTATCCTTCCTCATAGTTGGATCAAACCCACAAAAAGCTACTCTTTAAGAAAAATCCAATGACACTATTTTTATTTCCAAATTTTCTTTTTGATTTCTTAACTTCCGGTTGAAACCGGATCTTCAAACATAATTATTTCTACATCTACGTTTTAAGAGGAATCGAACGAAACTAGTTTTGCTACCAAATTCCAACTTTAATTTCTTCACTTCTGGTTTTGGGCCATTTCCGCCTGAAATCAGAACTTCAAACCCACTAACTTTTTGTGTAGATTATGAATTTGAAAACTGTTTGTTGATATCTCTTGTAGTTTCTGATATTTGGGTGTAACAGATGGACATAGGAATATGGTAGATGCCAATATACTCAGGGGTTAAATAACATCCAAAACTTACTGAACAGGAAGAAACTAAAATAAAATTTTACAAAGTGATAACTACCCTATTCTTCCTGAATGAAAGTGAGTCGTGGGTTAGTACAAAACCACAAAAGAGTAGAATACAGGAGGCAGAGATCCTGTGGAGAGCACAGGGTTGTCATTGCAGGAACGAACTGAGAAATTGAGATATAAGAACAGAACTGGAAATTTACAACTTGAATGTCAAGATTGCAGAATATTGAAATCTATGGACGGGAGCACATAGAGAGAATGCCAAAGGAAAGGAAAGATGTAGGGAAGCCATGCAAGAGATAGCAATAATTCAACAGTGTTTTGTCGCTGTTATGAGACAGAACATGTTTCTTTTCTTTTTTGGCTTTACGTTCAACTGTTTTGCAATTACCGCTAATGGAGACAGTGAGAAGTATGATAGTTGAAGATGAGTGATGAAAAAATGCCAGACCTGACCGGAAATCAAACCCAGGAACCCAGTATAGAAACCAGTTGCACTACCACTTCTGTAAGTTGGAACACGTGGGGGAGCTGCCTAATCTTTGATTGTGAGAAGAACTACTGAACAAATAAAATAATTTAAAAATCAAAAAATAATTACAAAACTTTTATATTGCAATAAAAACCATTTATAAATAATTAAAATCCCTTAATTTTAATAATTATAATTACCATGACTGGATTATTGGCAAACGACGACAACCCTGGTTTAATTTGTACAAAAATACTATCCTCCAATTTAATACTGCCATCTACAACAAAAAAATTATTTAAAAAAAACAAAAATATTTTTACTATAAAACCAAATTAAGACATGAACTGGTATTAATTTTTTACTTTCTCTTTCCCTATTGGTTCCATATCGATTTTTCGAACTCGAGTTTTCAGGCCCCTGAATCCCAAAAACATGATTTTAGCAACTGGCCTGTGTGAACAAAATATTTTTAGAATGGATTATTGTACTTAAAACTTGAAACTCAAGTTAAGTACCGTAGAGGACCCAACCTAAACATTTTCATCAAAATCAGTCAATCGAAAGTAGTATTTGTTTTTTTTTTTTTTTTTTGTTTAACGTCAGGCTGTTCTGCAATTACTGCTAATGCAGACGGTGAAGGATGAAATAATTTTTGTAACGTATGAAATGCCGTGCCTGAATGGGATTCGAACCCAAGATCGCATGATGAGAGGCAAGCATGTTACAAACTACGCCAATGCGGCTGGCTTGAAAGTAGTAGTTTATTCGTGCGATTCTTCACTTTTTTGCAAGTTTTTCAAAAATGGGTCCTACAATTATTTTAAAAATCCCCTCATTTACTACAATTGTTATGCTCTACAAGATAGGTTAAGCCCCATGTCTGCTGAAATTCTTGTGAAGCCTGTGCTTCCGTAGAAGAAAATGTTTTTTTTAAGATTGCAACCTTAGTAAGCATTTTACGACAAAAGTGTATGTAATTAAAGTTGTAGAACATTTAAAAACCTTTTGTTCTGAACATTTTTTGTACAAAGCTTAGTTTAGCAGCAATTAGGAATTTTCTATTTTTTTTCCATCAAAATCCATAAAAAATAGGATTTTTTAAGATTGTGGCGTTAGTATGAATTTTATCAGAAACATGTATAAATCAGATTCATAGGAAATTAAAAACCCTACAACTTTTATCTTCAAATTTTTTTTCCACAGAGCCTAGTTTAGAGGCAATTACTGATTTTCTGTATTTTTAAGTTCAACAGATTGATTTTCATTTTGTCATTCACTTATAATTAAAACAAGGTTTTGTTTTTCATTTTACATAGTAACTCATGATTAAATATAGGTTATATTAGTAATTATTTACATTGGAAAGCGAAAGTCATGTGAGTGTTTCACACACCAGATTTTTTTGTCTATTGATTACAAGCTGCACGATGCATTTTAAAGACTTATTTGTAAATTTATGTTACTACATTTTTAACAATAGGATAAAACTCTTTAAAACTAATAAAAAACGTAACATGAAAAATTAAATTTTTACAAATTCTTACCTAAAACTGATTCGTGAAACGAAAATGCTAACACCCGACTTCCTGTACTACCAGCATCTATAATGATAGCATATTTATTTTTGTGGATACCGACATGCTTAGCAAGCTGATCAAATACACCAGTTCTATGTGCAAAATCTGAACCAATTAATTGATAATAACCTGAAAAAAATCAAAATTGAAAAATCATTAGTTTTAAGTGTGTACATACAGGGTGTTTCAAAATGTTCTTCGGGGTTACGAAAATTCATTACAAAAAAACTATTCCACTTACAAGAATGAAACAAGTACTGTACGAAAGAGCAATTCAAACAGTTTTTTTCCACGGGTACTGGGCAGTTAGTTGACCGTCTGCCCGCTAGGTGTAGACAGTAGAGAAAATGGCTGCCACGGGAAGCGAGAAGTCGTTTTGTGTCTTAGAATTTCACTGGTCAAAGTCGGTAATTACTGTGCAACGTGCGTTTCGGTTGAAATTTCATAAGGATCCACCAAGTGACAATTCAATTCGTGCATGGTACAAACAATTCAGCGAAACTGGTTGCTTGTGCAAGCGGAAATCAACTGGTCGTCCATCAACCTCAGATGCCAGTGTTGACAGTGTGCGTGCAAGTTTTATTCGCAGCCCGTCAAAATCGACTGCGTCTGCAGGCAGAGAGTTAGGAATTCCGAAAACAACAGTGTGGCGAGTTCTCCGTAAACGTTTATTATTCAAACCGTACCATCTTCAATTACTGCAGCATCTATCTGATGGAGATAAAACACGTAGGCTCCATTTTTGTTTAGAGTTACAGCAAAAGGTGTCATTGGATGAAGGTTTTCTAGAGAAGATAATTTTCAGCGATGAAGCTACGTTTCATATCAGCGGCAAAGTAAATCGTCATAACGTGCGAGTTTGGGGAAGTGAAAACCCACACGCTTATGTGGAACACGTTAGGGATTCTCCGAAAGTAAACGTTTTTTGCGCGATCTCTCGTGAGGCAGTGTATGGGCCGTTCTTTTTTGCAGAAACGACAGTAAACGGCATGACGTACCTGGACATGTTCCAATTATGGCTTATGCCTCAGCTATTAAATGACTTCATTTTCCAGCAAGACGGTTGTCCTGCCCATTTTCATAACGAGGTTCGACGGTACCTTAACACAACACTGCCTCGACGCTGGATAGGACGCGCGTCTGAGGAAGACCAACAACTTTTGCTGTGGCCACCAAGATCACCAGACCTCACGCCATGTGACTTCTTTCTCTGGGGCTATGTGAAAGACAAGGTCTTCAAGCCACCAATGCCGAACGATATCGCTGAGCTGAAGGATCGCATAATCAATGCGGTCAACTCTATCGAAAGAGACATGTTAGGGCGTGTTTGGCAAGAGCTAGACTTTCGTGTTGACGTATGCCGTGTCACCAAAGGAGCACACATTGAACATTTATAGATGTTAAAAAAAACTGTTTGAATCCCTGCATCTGCACGTACAACTTTCATTTAGGTAAGTGGAATAGTTTTTTTGTAGTGAATTTTCGTAACCCCGAAGAACATTTTGAAACGCCCTGTATAATGAACGTGGCAACAAAAACGCAACCCAGTGTATGTGAAGTTGGGAACATGGTAAATGTGTGGTAGGGTGGGTTGCTATGGCAGCTACGGTAGCGCTGGATGGTAGAGAACCGATTTACAGCAGCGCTGGGTGCAACGGTACTCAGTTAACAGGTTGAGTGCCGTGAGATGCGCATGTGATCCCCGCCTATTCCGTCAATATAGTCCGTGAGAATCGCTGGCGATTCTCTTTAAAACTCGGGTCTGTCCGCACAGGCCATGAGAATCCATGCTGGTTCCTCAGACGCTATTGTGATTATTTCATCAGAATTTTTGTAGGCCTGCTGGGAACGGTTTGAAATTTTTGCAGGCCTATAAGGATAATGTAATTTACATCTGTGCACAGGCGCCATCTTTGTGCGGCAAAATTAGGGACTACTATACATAACCTAAAGTTACTAAAACCTGACAGTTTTCCAGTGATGTTTATTTGTGTTATTGTTATTCGTAATGATATTTTCTTGTTTATTAGCGATTGTAAGTGTTTATTAATGTTTGTAATTATATTGTAACATATTTATAATATGGTTTATTTGTTTTTATTAGTGTTTAGTTTTTAAAAACAATATATATTTTCAGACAGTCAGATTATTTTATTGTGCTTGAAATTAGTAAGGTTAGTATCCAATTCATTTCTGTTTTGCGTTTTTTATTAAAAAAACTTTAATTTTATTATAAAAATATTTACACGCTAAAATATTACTATTGTAGGTGAGTATCACATACGATACACACGGCCTGTTCCGAGAATTTTTTCCCTTGTAGGCCGTGAGGATCACATGTGTCCTCACCATTTTTTCAATTACCTGACATTGTATTAACTTTTTACTAATAAATACTCAATATAAGTTGTGTTATTTGTTATATTTTGCAATTTCTCCTTGCGGCCCCTGGTGAAAGTTAACTCATTATTATAAGGCTTGTGCGGACGGCTTACCCTTATACATTGCGGCATTCAACCTGTTAAAGTCCAGACAACGAAGTGTAGAAGTGAGTTGTTACGCTGTACAGCACAAAACAACCCACATTCATCCTTAACCCTTTCAGTACTGTGGTCCGGATAACAGAACGCCAATATATTTTACATAGTGACAACATCCGGTTTACTGGACGTCCGGATAACCCAATGTTCACAAAAAAAACTTTTTAACAAAAATTAATAGAATAATTTTTTTTGAGACCACCCCCGTGGCGTAGTGAATAATGCACTAGCCTAAACTGGAACGGTCCTGGGTTCAATTTTCAGCTAAGGTCTGGAAATTTTAAAACCAACCGTACCAAAACTCATTGTAGTGGCTAATGACCAAGCTGTCGGTGCGACTTTAAATAAAAGAAAGAAAACTATTTTAAATATTTTTAGAGTTAGAATGATTTGCTTTTTTATAAACATAATAAAAATTAATTTTTAACAGGAAATTTTATTTTCACATAACGTTGAAATTTTGGTTGGCAATGGCAGGCTTATGTCTGCAAGTTTTCGGAATAGGGCTGGCACTTTTTGTACAATCTTATACAAATTAAATGGCACTATAGGATCAAACTTTTAAATACTGTTTTGGCATTGAAAAGGTTAAACATTATTTTGGTTCGTCATCATACATAGTCGTTCGGGAATGATTCGTAACTGCGTTTCTTGGCTCTCTGCTACCCAATAAGAGCATCGTTAAACGAATCATTGATAAATTTCAAGAATGTTACACCACTCAGCACCGTAAACGCAAGCCATTGAAGCCCATGTTAAAAAAAGAAAAAAATAGACAAAATTCACTACAAACTTGTGGGTGATCCATCAACATCGATCTGAAAAATGGCTTCACAGACTGGCGTGTCTACTCAAAGCATGCAACGTGCCCTAAAAACATTTAAACTGAGCCTCTATTGCATAACATTGTCACAGGAATTGAAGCCTTTTGATAAGTCAGTGTCTCCATTTCTGAAAGTGGTTTACTTGTTTTGTCCAGGACTGAGTAAGTATTCTGGATAACACTTTCTTTTCAGATGAGGCCTACAGCCCCAATTTGTCTCCTGCGGAATTCTTTCTACACAGCTACTTAAAAAATCAAGTTTGTAAAATGAGCCTACAGACTTTAGAGAGTTGAATTGCGGATAATGGCAGAAATCAACACTATTACACCAGCGACACTATAAAATATCTTCCGAAACCTCATGAAATGGTTAGAACGTTGTAAAGAGGAAAATGGAGGGCAGATTCAGCACTTATTGCAAGTAATAAAATTTAACAATGATGTATTCACCAATAAAAAATTTTCGGAACCCCAATTTTATAGCTTATTCTTTTGGGTTGCGTTTTTGCGGCCACACTCGTTAGACACTCGAGTCACAAGAATGGCTTTTGCGAATGGATGGCCTGGAGGAAGGAAGAAAGAGAAAATCTGACAGTGCTGCCAACCTCAACAGTGGGGAACCACAGAATTTTTGGTATTACCAACTGTAACTACAAACAATATCTTGTTTGTTTAAAAAATAGTAAACAACCGATTTTTGAGTTTTTTTCACTTATAACTGTTGTGGTAAATATTACATTTCTGTGCTAAAAGCGTTTGCAAATTGCTCATATTTTTCAGTGTAAAATGACTATCATATAAGCAGCAGTTCAACACAAATTGAAATAATAGCGTAACTTGACATTATCAGCTGTTGTGAGAGGTCCAGCAACCTCTCGCAGCAGAATTGGGAAGGTCATGTTTATTAGCTGTGGCAGTTAACCTGTTAAATACCTCAATTGGTTCATGATATATACTATTTTTCCGCCTTGATAAGCTCTGAATGTATGCATTCCCCCCCTCCACCCACTTCATAGCTAGCCAATGACTTGCCAGCAACGTTGCCAATACTTGCTTACATAGCTCTGTAATATAATTCGTCAGCCATTTTTTGGTCTTTCAATAACGATTGTAACCTATGAACATACAACCAGGTGTTTATATTATAAAGTATTGCATGTTAACGCGCTCATAATCAACGTGTTCAGTATAAGATCCAAGACATGAGTGAACTACTCTCTTATATGCATGCGGGCGTAATGTTTGTCAGGTTGATACATTCGTACAATCCGACAATGCTGGCAAACGTTCTGATTGGTCTAACCGCGTGGAACAGCAGAGCTCATCAACGGTGAAAAGTGTTTTAAGTGAGTTTATTTAAAAAAATACAAAATGATCCCCCAGAAGTAAAACTTGACATTTTCTTCAAACTGAGAAAACAACAATCATGTCCTAAAGTGTTTACAAACACCCTGTGTTATGTATTATTTATATTAAATTTATTTATTTTATTAAAGTTAGTAGATATTTTCATCTCCGTCTGTTCTTAAGACCTGAACTACCACCGACTAAGCCACCACAGTTAAACTAGATAATAAAAACATTATATTTAAATATATAAATTTACATAATAAAATTAAAACTGATAACAATTTTTTTTAGTATGTAATTTAATGTGATAAGAAAATAATTTATTAACTTTATGTTATGAGAGTTATAATAAAAGAAAAAAAAGATATAAAATACATTGAGATTGCACAGTCTACGTGTAGATATATTAATACAACATAAAAAATTTGAATACATTTCTTTCATACATCAGAGCAACTGTAATCATCATTGTTCATTAGATAATACAATAAAGATCTGGTGAGTTTTTTTTAAGTTTTTTTACTTTTGCGTATCTTTACCGACCTATGTTTATTTTTATCTTACTTTTAGCCATAGAATTCGGTCCCAAGAGATTGTCATTGAATTTTGAATCACCCTATATACAATAATATCTCAATTATCCAGGGTAATGGTGGGGAGGAAAGCCACAGATAACCGAAAACCACGGTTGAGCTGCCACCATATTAAAATGCTGAGCCCTGGGGCTGGAATCACAGATGTGCCACAATGCCGATGTGCCATTGCAGTGAAAGAATGCCATGATACCTCGGGCATCAGTTGGCCACACGAACGATCTTACATATTTGTTTATCTATTCATCAGCTATATATAGTACGGAATTAGACATATTTTCTTCATTTGTTGTGTGATTATAAAAGTACATACAGTTCAGCCATTCTTAGTTTGCTCCTACTGTCAACAAACAAAAGCCACCTACTACAGGGTGCACGCTAGAGTCTGCGACTTTATGGATGTCGTATTCCTATTAACTTAACTATTTTTTAAATTATAAGTACTTAAAGTACTAAAAACATCAGTCATGATATAATGTAGGCCTAACAATTTCATTTAAAAAAATACTTTTAAAAGTATTTTGTTGTTACTTTTTAATCAGCGTGTACACATTTTTATATATGCGCATAGTGACATCATTATTTGTTAACATTAGGAGCAAACTAAGAGAGGCTGGACTATACATTTTATTATTGTATAACGTCAAGTACGTAACAAATTCGGTGCATAGAGGTCGACAAAGTTGTAATACAACAGAATGAAGACGAGTTACAGAAATCGGTATTTATGTTGGAACAAGTTGCAAAACAATACAATCTGGAAATATCATCCACAAAATCTAAAACTATGGCTTTTAAAGGTAAATATACAATAAGGACGAGAATAGAGATGAATAGAAGGGCAATAGAACAGGTTAAACATTTTCAATATCTTGGGAGTGATGTTTCATACGATTTTGATAAAGACATAACAGTTAAACTGGCCAAATTTCAGAATATTTGTGGAAATATTCACAGACATCTGAAGAATAAAACTAGGAAGGAAACACGCCTCAAATTTTTCAACACTATTGCGGTTCCAACACTCCTATATGGCAGTGAGTCTTGGGTGCATACTGCTAAAAGCGATAGTAAAATTCAAGCTGCGGAAATGAAGTTTTTACGAAGTGTGCATGGATGTACCAGAATGGATAGAATAAGGAACGTGGATATTAGAAGTGCATTATCAGTTCAGTCTATGCATGAAAAGATAATAAAAAATAGACAAAGATGGTGTAGTCACCTGGACAGAATGCCAAACGAAAGGATGCCAGTGGCAGCTTTAAATTATCAACCAGTTGGCAGAAGAGATGTAGGGAGGCCGAGAGGGAGATGGGTACCGGAACAGGTTCATGTAACCTAATCCTTGGAAGTGAAGATGATGATGATGATAATGATATAATTGTGCCACATTGGTAGGTTCAAACTGACAATTTAAAAATCCGTTCAAAAATTCCCGGCATTAGATAACAAAGATGAACTTCACTGTAGTGCTTGTAGGATCAGTCTGAATGCCTGAACAACATTTACTAAAACCGCCCGTGTGCCAGCGATTAAATAAAAACTCTAGAAACGTAGTAGGGTACATGATGCTATTTGCGTCAGCCGTCCCTGGGAAGAGCCTTGATCTATCACTAGTTGCATCAGCCGTCCCCAACATGTTAACGAGAAATTTCAAACTGAAATTTATGGTAAAAAAATAAAATAAATTTGATTATATACACTTTTATCATAAAATGCATATGAAAGCCGAAATCTTAAAATAAATTAATTTTTCACACGTTTTCATGAGAAAAAAACAGAAAATCGCTAATTACCACTAAACTAAGCGTTATACAAAAAAATATTTGAAATAAAAGTTGTAGTAGGCCTATTTATAATTCTCTACAACTTGTATTATATAAATTTTTGCGCTAAAATGCATATTCAAGCTGTTATCTTAAAATAATATTTTTTTTACGTGAAAACAGCCTCTCCAAGAATTTCAGCTGACATGACGCCTACCTTATCTTGTTAAGCATAAAAACTTTAGTAAATGAGGCGATTTTTAAAAAAATCGTAGGACCCGTTTTTGAGAAAATCGCAATAAAGTGAAAAATGACACGAATAAACTACTACTTCTGGTTGACCGATTTGATGAAAATGTTTGTGTTGGGTCGGTAGTGGTGTCTAACTTAAGTTTGTACGATATTCTGTTCTTGAGATATTCTGTTCACACACACACACACACACACACACACACACACACACACACACACACACACACACACACACACACACACACAGACCAATCGCTAACATATTTTTTGGGTTCAGGGAGTCTAAAAACGTGTAGATCCATCCGGTGAAAACTCGATTTCGAAAAATCGACATGAAAACAATACTTTCCTTCCTATTTATTCATATAGGCAACAGAAAGTCAAAATTTTTTCGAAGGGGACACCTCCTCACTAATTAATAATGTGAGAAGGAACAGAACTATATTTCATAATCCTGGTGCTAAAAGGTCATTTGCAGTTAATGTAACAATCCACCTGACTTCAACATACACTTATGACTAATAACTGTAAAATATATTTTTGTAAACTTACATACTAACAACGTTGTAAATCCTAAGAGAGCACAAAGTAAAAGACATGTCCTTTGAGTTCTTCGAGGCGCACCATGTAGTAACATGTATTTACTTCTATCTTTTCCATTCGCGTATACTGAATCGGATGTTGAATCCAGCTGCAAAAAATAATAGAAGAAATTATAATTAAAAAATAACTATTTCATATAAACACTTTTCGTATAGTTTTCTGAGGTTTAATAAGTTTGCAATAAAATTCTTACATTATACACGATTCTAAAACAAACCTAATCTAATAAAGAAAGAAAACTTAAATACATACCTTAACCACACACATATCTCAACAACCTATCATACAATTACAATTGAAAAACCAATACGTACATACAACATCATACATGTAATACATGCTAAACACAATCAAACACTGCACATGAATAAACAATTACATACGTAAATAATATTACGAACATTTAAAAACCCCTTAAAAAAGTACTCTTTGTCGACAATATAATAACAAAATTAAATTTCATTACACGAATAAAATAACTAATATTAATCGTTAATTTTGTATTACAAATTTTATACCTAAGTAATTAAATTTAATTCAAAATTAACGAACAATTATATTAATGCAAACATTAGTCGTTAATAAAATCATTGTTTATAGTAACGCAACATCTGGTTACGTATTATATAATTGTATAACGCATCTACACGGATTATCTACTGGGTGATAAATTAAAAGTAACTTAGTATACACTTTTAACCTTGAGAAATGATGTCTTACACCTTTCCTGTATTATAATGAATTTAATGGGTTTTTTTTACTTTTTGTTGTCCTATAATTATAATAATAATACTAATAATAAAAGTTTTTTTATTTACCATTTAAGTTTACAAACAAGAGAAAAGAAAAAAATACAAAATAGCACACATAGAATGAATACAGCAAACCAAACCAAACCATAAATTAATTAAACTAAGAAATACAATATACTAATTCACTTTCACTTTGTTGCGTTCCTTATTACACGTAAAACACTTGCCAGCATGACCTACCCGGTCGTCTGCCTGGTTAGTAGGCCCTTTTACCATTGCATTATAACAAAAAGAACAGAACTTCTACCTGCACAAATCTGCTTAAAACAATATACAAAAAATTTCATTACGCATTCTTGTCCTATATATGAATATCTATATCATCACTGAAGAAGGATTTTTCACCGAATTGTTTTTTTAATTAAAATATTGTTTTCTTTTGATTTTCCACCAGAAATACATGTTTTCAGCCCCCTGAACCCAAAAACCATGTTTTTAGTAATTGGTGGATGTGTGAACAAAATACCTCAAGAACGGAATAACTTGAAAACTTGGAATTTAAGTTTGGTACTACAAGATCATTCAAAATCAGTCAACCAGAAGTAGTAGTTTATTTGTGCGATTTTTCACTTTTTGTGATTTTTCTCAAAAACGGCCTGCTGAAATTTGTGGATTAGCTGTACTCTCATAGGAATTTTTTCTTTTTAGATTGCGGTGTTAATATGGATCTAGGGGCAAAAGTGTACATAACTAAAGTTATAAGAAAATTACAAAACATACAACTTTTATTTCAAATATTTTCTTTTCTACAGCACTTAGTTAAGTGTGAATTTTTGTATATTTTTCTCATCAAAATTGGTAAAAAATTAAATTTTTTTAACGATAGCGGTCATTTTATGACAAATGTGTGTATAAAATAAATAATCAACATTATAAAAAATTAAAAACCTACAATGTTTATTTCAAGCTCTTTTTTTCTATTTACTTAGCACTTAGGGCCAAATGTAGGATCTGTTAGTGATTTTCCATATTTTTAAGTTGTACAGAGGGTGACTGGTGGCAATTTTTAAAACTGTCATCTATCATTTTCCTTTGCCCATCCGTCACACCCAGATGTCAGAAACTACAAGAGATAGCAACAAACGGTTTCCGGATACGTAATCTACACAAAAAGGTAGTGAGCCTGGATTGGGTTTGAAGTTCTGGTTTCGACTGGAAGTGGCCCAAAACTGGAAGTCAAGAATTTAACGTCAGAATTTGGAAACAAAAATAGGTGTCATCTGATACCTCTTAAGGGGAGATTGCACGATGGTTTTAACTCAAAATTTCGATTTTTGGTTTTACATGTTTTTCAATAGTTCAGGCCTAGATCAACCAGAAAAACATTAAACTACATAAAAAAAAAACATCTTTTTTATGAAAAATTAAGCTTTTATCAGATTTACACAGAAAAATTATCATATTACGAAGAACGAATCTTTTTCATAATTTTATACTGCTTGAGTGCAAAGAGAATTTCAGTTTTTAAAATATCTGCATCACGGTTTTTAATATTCTCAGCTGTTGGTTCAGCTTTCTAAACAGCTTTCTAAACAACTGTTGATGGGAAATTTACTTGTTTGTGTACATATTGTTTTTCACTTACACGTGTTTCGGTGGATCCACCATCATCAGAGTAAATAACATATAATTGAAACTAAAAACATTATTTATTAAAAATCTATAGAAGATGATACATCTTCAGTCACTTGTATAAAACTGTTTTATACAAGTGACTGAAGATGTATCATCTTCTATAGATTTTTAATAAATAATGTTTTTAGTTTCAATTACATATTGTTTTTGATTTGTGCCTTCTTGTTACTTACCTTTTCCCATAAATTTAGATTTTTAACACTAAGGTACATTTTTCTCAGAAACCAATAAACCTACCAGGCTGAAATTTTTACCAGTTAATTATATTGTATAGCCACATAAACCGACATTTTTATGACTCCCTCAGGTGCTCAAAAAATTAGTAATACACAAAACACGTAGAAAACAATTTGTAAAAATTTTATGTTATTCGTAATTTAAAAAAAAATGATATGGTCCAAAGATTAAATTGAAAAAATGTCAGTAGCTCAAGAAGAAACCGGACACCTATAGTGTGTAAAGTTTCATTTACCTATATTTTACCATTTCTATGAAAAATGTATCTAAAAATAGCAAATTTAACATCGGCAGGATACAAAGTACAGTCTCTCCTTATAGAGTCGATACAGAAATCACTAATGGTTTTTGCCAAAAGTCAAAATAAGTCATTTTTAGAATTGCCACCAGCCAAGAGACAAATCATCTAATGCCAGGGATTTTTTCATTTAGCATCATTCATTCATGATAAAATTTAAGTTACGTTTTTCATTTTATATCGTTTACTAATGATTAAACGTTGGTTTAGAATTTTTCATTATTTACATTGACAAGTCGTGTGAGTTTTCACACAAGATGTTTCAAATCGGATTCAATAATGTGTTTTAAAAACCTTTCAACAAACCCATATTAACAGCACACAATATTGTATTACAATTAATTTGTTTTATCTTTTTTAACACAACACAAGTGCATTGTACATACATAATTCTGATTATAGATAAATTATAATAATGATAGCGAACATCAACATTATACAAATTTTCCATACTATGTTTATTTTTTATTCATCATAACATTCTGACGCCATTATCTAACAAGCAATAGGACAGCGATAAATCATATTCACTGTATACAGTCAACGCTTAAATTTTACAGCCAGGATAGTTTTAGTGATCATTAAGTGGTTATCAAGTACCGTTCTAGTGTTTTTATAATCACAAAGAAATTATAAATAAGTTAGTTCATCAGAATAATAATACATACTGTAAGTACTATGTAATAGCAAATGCTACACATAAATTACAATTTTTTTTTCTTTACTTATTTAACATCGTATCAACTGCAACGGTCATTAGCGACGACGTTGAGATGTAACTGTGTATAATTAAGAATGAAATTTCTTTTTTTTGTAACGTATGAAAGTATTTTCTTGTGTATTTTTTAGAACTGTAAAATACAAAAATCTGTGTGAAACACTTACACAACTTTCTCTTGCCAATGCAAATAATTAACAATACAACCTAACATTAGTAATAAAACATTAGAAATAAACAAAAAAACTTAACCTTATTTTAATCATGAGTGAATGATGCGAAATGAAAACCAACCTTAGTTTGGCTTAATAATATGGAAAATCACTCTTTCACGCTAAACTAGGCTCTGTAGAGAAAAATGCTTGAAATAAAAGTTATAGATCTTTTAATTTCCTATAAATTTGATTATACAATTTTGTCGTAAAATGCACACTAAGCCCGAAATTTTAAAAAAATCATTTTTTTACAAATTTTCATGAAAAAAACAAACAGAAAATCACTATTTACCGCTAAACTAAGCGTTATACAAAGAAATGTTTGAAATAAAGAGTTGTAGGTTTTTTAATATTCTACAACTTTGATTATAAACACTTTTGCTCTAAAATGCATATTATTTTTTTTTTTTTTGGTTTTAACGTTCGACTGTTTTGCAAATTGCTGCTAAAGCAGACGGTGAAGGACGAAATGAATTTTTTGTAACGTATGAAAAAATGCCATGCCCGAGTGGGATTCGAACCCAAGACCGCATGATGAGAGGTGAAAAATGCATATTAAGGTCGCAATCTTACGAAAAAATATTTTTCTACAAGAGCACAGCCTCCCCGAGAATTTCAGCAGACACAGCGCCTACACTAGTTTGTAGAGAATAAAAAATTAATTTAGTAACTGAGGCGATTTTTTAAAAATTGTATAAGCCGTTTTTGAGCAAACTGCAAAAAGTGAAAAAAAATGACTCAAATGAACTAATACTTCCAGTAAACCGATTTTGATAAAAAATGTTTGTGTAGAGTCCTCTAGTGGAACCTAACTTAAGTTCCTAGTTTCACGTTTGTACGATGTTCCGTTGTTGAGATATTCTACACACACCCACGCACGCACACACACGCACATCAATCGCTACTTGCTACAAACATGTTTTTTTTTTGGATTCAGAGGGTCTGAAAATGTGTACAACCAGTGAAAACAATACTTTCCTTCCCTATATATTCATATACGGCAAGAGAAAGTAAATATTATAAAACATTTTCACTACATTATTTACACACGTCATAGACTAATATTGTATGCTCAGTCAAATGCTTACACGGCTCAGAAGCGTCATTGCTTTAATTTGACATGTAAACTTTTACTACTAAATAAATGAAATTTATCACCTTACCTTTGATTGCTTATTTAAGTTTTAAAAACTTACACGTGTTTCGGTGGTACCACCTTCTTCAGAGCATATTGTTAAAATAAAAATTTAGAATGGTGTTTCCATTCAGTCATTTAGATTAAAACAGTTTTTATCTAAAAGACTGAATGGAAACACCAATCTAAATTTAATTTTAAAAATATGCTCTGAAGAAGGTGGTACCACCGAAACTCGTGTAAGTTTTTTAAACTTAAATAAGCAATCAAAGGTAATGTGATAAATTTCATTTATACTGTAATTTATATTAATGGTTGGCAGGATGCACTTCAAAAATTTATTTTACAACTGAATTTACTACGCCATTATTTATATTTTACTAGTAGTCTGTATATAAATAAAATGTGTACCATGCCAATTTTTCTAAACAATATCAAAAGACCACAGATGATTTTTAATCATCCAATAATATTATAATCTTTAATACAGAATGATAAAATAATAAATTAGTTTTACTATTATTTCTACATAGCAGTCATCATTACATTTAAAATCTTATGCCAGATAAAAATATTAAAAACTTTTTTACAAATAATTTAAAATGTTACATAATATTAATTAATTAATGACATAATCAAATATATTGATTTCTGAATTAGCCTATAGAACCAAATCTTAAGATTTTTGCAATCTCATTATATTACTGCTGTATATAATATTGTGAAACAGATAAACCTCAAGTATCATTTTTTATACCGCAATACTTTTATTAATCTGAAATTAGTTATATATGACCTGTTACATAGATAAAATATTGACTTCACTCTTGACATTATACTGTAGTGCCTACTTATTTCAAAGATTGCATAATAAAATAACATTTTTTTAAGACAGTTCATGATCTGCGAGGGTGAATCTAATAAAAACGGTAATTTTTTTAAATATATTTATTTAATGATATTATACACAATCTATACGTTTAACACTTCTCAATATCCTCCTGCGTTACCTTTACACTTTTACCACAGATTCGGAAGCTTGACTATTCCTTGTTCATACAAATATATAGGAAAAGTTGTCAACCAATTGCGCACATGCTTCTGGACTTCTTCATTGCTTTCAAATTGTTTTCCTCATGATTCTTTCAGGGGCATAAACAAAAAGTAGTAACACAGGGACAAGTCTGGATTGCAAGGAGGGTGTTCGAGAGCTGCCCAGCTCATTTTTTCCAATTTATTTCTTGTCAACAATGCGGTGTGAGGCATTATCACGAAAAAGGATGATATCTCTTAATGGGCATACCTTATCTTTTGTTTCGGTGGGTAATTTTT
This sequence comes from Catonia carolina, assembly GCA_035578175.1. NCBI lineage: Eukaryota > Metazoa > Arthropoda > Insecta > Hemiptera > Achilidae > Catonia > Catonia carolina. The sequence goes on from JAQMRL010000006.1 coordinate 63,394,613, forward strand.
GCTAATTGTTATAACTGGCAATAGTGAACCGCATTTACAGTTCGTTGATCTTGATGAAAATCAATGAGTAAAAGTCCTCTTGAGTCAATAAAATCGTTGCAAGAACTTTTCTGGCTGAGAGACGAGTTTTCCTTTGCCACTTCTTACTAGCCATTTTCGATTCGGGAGTATAATGATGGACCCACTTCTCATCATGTGTGGCGATGCGCCTCAAAAAATCCTCACCTTCTCGTCAAAATAGATTCAGAAGTCTCTCAGTGATCTCAGACCAGATTTGTTTTTGATTTTCGGTTAACAACCTTGGAACCCATCGAGCACTAATCTTTCTGAAGCCAAGGTGGTTTGTGATAACGGATTGAACACTCCCATAGCTGATACCAATTTCTGACGAAATTTCTTGAAAAGTTAACTGGCGATCACCTTAAATAAGCTCTCGTACAGCCCTGATGTTTTCACTTGTAAGACTTGACCTGGGGTGTCGACAGTGACTTTAGTTTTGACACATTCTTGCCCATCCTTAAATTCTCTGGCCCACATATACACTCAATTCTGAGACAGTGTAGTGTTCGCAAACTGTCCCTGCAAATGAGTAAAAATTTCTGAAGGTTTAACGCCTTCATTGGTTAAAAATTTTATGACGATGCGTTGTGGAATAGATGGAGGTACCTCTTGCTTGGTCATGGCTGTACTGATGAGAGAATAGAGCGCAGTCACTAACTAAGTTGGTTACCCCACTCCTAATAAACCAAACAATAATCGCTCACAACTACACCTAGCATGAAAGTATCGGCTACCATCGATAGAAAAATTACAGTTTATATTTTAATCACCTTGTAATATACTGTAATAGAATTGAAATCACACTATTATTATTTCATTTTATATTAAATAAACTTTGTTAAAACCCCCCTTTACACATTCACTTCAGTTCTCATATCAGTTTCCGTTTCTGTTAGTTAAAACTGAGTGTAAACATTAAAACTAAACTAAAAGTTGGCCCGTTTGAAAAACCATTCAACCATTTGTCAGTTCAAACAGCCATGTTGTATACAGAAGCTTCAGTTCATTTCTAATTTCTCTCGTAACCTTGTCCGCATCTGATTTCATCAAATACTGAAAATTGGTGACCGATTTCATTAAATTATATCGCATTTTCCATGTCTGTGGAATAATAAGGACTCAAGTTACGAGAACATGCATATAATAAGTAGTTAATTAGTTATAAAGAATACAATCCATCAGCTACAAAAAAAAAGGTGCTAGCAAAAATGAATAAGGGATTGTCTTTTTTGTAACCATCTTTTACTCCAATTTGATCTATTTCTCCTATGGTCTATTAATGCTAATGACAGCCCAATTATAATAAATAGATTGTCATCCTGCCCATAACAGACAGGTGGAGTGTCAAATTATTTACACTCAATCTGTTCGTTGCAGGACTAAAATAAATACCTAGTTCTGTATCTTATCACATGGTCAGCCAATTAAATGACTGAATCATTTAAGAACACATTAGGTAGGGGTGTAAAAAGACACTTATCAGAGGTATCTCCCCTGAAAGTAATGAATTTCATTATACAGCCAGACCCTGTGGTAAATGAAGTGAAGGTGTTATTTGCATAGTGGAAAATATGTGCTTTTCTGAGGGCCCGGCATGCTGATAAGCGTACTTTTCCATTCAGTGAGGCAGGCAATGGTAAACCACCTCATTCCTCTTTTACTTAGTAAAACCTCTACACGTTCAAACCAGCCTTTCAGCGGATGACCTAAACAACAGATAGTCATCCATTACTGAAATGTGAACTGAACTGAAAAGAGTAAAAGTGCATTTTTGTTAACTAAACTGAAACTGATACGAGAACTGAAATTAACATGTAAAAGGGAAAGTATACCTAACTGAACTAGAAGCTTTCTCACAATTACTTTTCTAGATAGCCTATTTTGCCACAACTGATCTCCAATCATTGATACCAAACAAAACTAACCTAAAAATTGTAAAATTTCAAATATATAAAGTTAAACATAAATGTTCACACCACTGTCCTAAAATACTGTTAAAAAAGGTCTTGTAATATGATAATTAACATAATATATTTAAAAGTAAGAAACTAATGTTATCAAAACATAACGCACTTCATGATTAAACACTTCCCAAACATTCCCCTTGACAAGACTATTTATGTTAATTTATACAACAGTATTTAAGATTTACAAACTATTTAGCAAAATCAAGTATAGTTCACGAAATTTAGCAAGATGCATGACGAGGGTAACGTTATATCACTTATTGTTATTGTTTTTTGATGTTTTTGACTTTAAATATATAGCAAATATAATTTCATTAAGTACAAATAAAAACTAACTATTCAACTATCCCCATTCTTGAAAACAAGCATTTACAATAATTCGATGGACAAGTGCCTTGATAAATCTCACCTCACTGTAAGTTGTTAATGTGCTTGGATTCATGAAAGTAGGTTACATTGATTTAAAGATTTTTAAAGTAATGGCCCTTTAAAATACAATTTGGTACCAAGAATTTACGGTACAGTAGTTGATGTAAAAATGTCATTACCTTGAAAATCTTTAAAACAATGTACCTTCTAACCCTGTTCAACTAACAGGGCAAAAAGTTCATAGTTATTCTAGATTGATCGATTCATTTTAAATTAACAGTTTATCGTAATAATGTAAATTTCAAAGAATCTATGAACCCCGCCACAAAAAATAGATGGCAGTGCAAACCAAGTCGCAAGTTTGTTTAGTTTACTTTTGGCGCTTTCCCTAAAAATTTGCATATATATTTGACAAATGTTTTTAATTACAAGATCGATATACTTACAAATGGATGAAAACAAAGTAAACGAAATTTTTAAGTACATCAATAGTTTATAATTAACAACAGACAATCCCCGAGATGCTTGTTACGGTAAACCCAATTTACAATACCATGAAATAAAATTATTTTCTAACCTCAAAACTGTAATGAAATACATAGGTGAACATTATTATTCTGGAAAACAATAATATAAAATGTACTAACATATTAATAAATTAAATTATTTTAACAATCTTACCTTATGCAATAATTACGAAAAAGATAATAAATTAAAGGTATACAACAAAAATCAAACACTTTACAAGATTGTTTGTACAGCTGATGTAACGATTCCTAAAAAAAATGTTCCCTACTATTTTAGGAATCAGCTGGTTTAAGGATGTAGTGACCTTTTAAAGTTTTCATAATGTTGGGAATTATAATTTTAGTTAAATGATTATTAATTGCTAATTAAATTCATCTGAATGACAGTAAAAGTAAACTCACCTTTCTTCTTCTTGCGGTATCCATTTGATATTGTTTATAAAACTCACAACAAATTAAGAACCTACTTTAAAAATAAAAATGTTCGCATGCGATCTCCCGGTGCTTGTCTTGCGTACTGCAATGACTGTAGGTATATGAATAATAGAACCGTAAGTATTATTTTATGATTAATAACAGCCGTAGTATAATTGTAGAGTAAATTTGAAGAGTTGTTCAAGGTTTTTATTTTTTTTAACTAACAGTCAAGGCCTTTAAATCACTACATGTCATTTGTGTTAACTAATGTACTTAAGTTAAAAACTGCAAAATGCTGATGTACGATCTGCATTTGAAGTGTAAGAGATTACAACTTAACGTGAAAGTCTTACAGTATATAAAATTTCTAACAATTTATAATTAAATTAAGGTTAAATATTCGTAAAGTAACTTAAGTATTAAAGTAGAGCATTCCGAAATTAAGCAATACCTCGCTATCTCACGCTGAGATTTCGTTAAACAGTACAATAAGGCATGTGAATTGTAATAGGTTGAGCGTCAATTTAAATTTCGCGTGATAAGATAAGAACAATAAAATGCTTAATAATTTATAAATGCTTTAATTTTAAAACCCATATACTGTTGTTTCATTGGTTATTAAATCCCGCGCGTATTAAAATATGATTATTACAGTCTTTTTCCACAATTTATTACTGTATAATTTATTGCAATAAAGTGCAGCAGGCCCAGCATTTGTTTATAATTTTATTTTATAAATGTGGGCTACTTTTATTTAAAAGGCATACCGTGTTTTAGGCCTTATAGTAATTTTGGTATACCGTAATTTTCACTGTAACTAAATTTGTAGTACATTTGTTTTTTTAAACCTTTGATAAAAATTTAATTTAATAAATTTATTGCATTTTTTGAACTATATTTTTTACTATTTGAAAATGTTTTAAACTTGATAGATGTAATGTTGGGTTTTTAATGAACATGATTCGAGACAAGACTTTGAAAGACTAGCATAGTACAGAGTTGAATAGCAGCATTCTTCATGTGAATGAATCTAAGATTCTAATAATAGAACATTGGAAATTCTTTTTTTAACAATTCTCAACTAACATTAACAAACTGGAGTTTACCAAATTGATATTATAAGCTTGAAATTCTGCTTGTAATCATAACAGTAAATTTAACTTAATATTTTTACTTTTTATATTGACTGAAAAAGATATTCTTCCTCAAAAATATTGACTTCAAAAGTTAATTGCTTCAACAACAGCCAGTCTTTTCAAAATTAGTTTTAAATAAATATTTGATACCAAATATTTAATTAATCATGATTTATGTTTGTTTTTATTACAAAACATGTGGAAAGTTTTAATTCTTTTAGCACCATATGCCAGGTCATTTCTTTAGTTTGTTTTCTTTAATCTATTACTGTTGAAAAAAAATTTAAAAAACCATATTGAAAGAAATGAGATCTTTCTATTTCAGTTTTTATCTTTTTTGCATTTCTTAGCATTCACAAATATATTATTTGCTTTACTCATCAGTCTTTAGTAGTTTGTCTCCATGATGGGACGTATATTTAAGTAAATATTTGTTTATCTATTTAAATACTTCTTAAAATTACGTGGCAACTTTTTTTGTTTTTACAATCTTCACCTGTATCATTTTAAGTGCATTTTTAACTATGTGCATGAAATTAACTATTTATATTTTTAAAGTCTTTTTAAATTTTTTATACCTGCATACTCTGAAGTTTGTATTTCTTTATTTCAAAAAATGACAGTTATTTTTTATCAAATTTTTTCATTGTTAAAGTTTAATAGAACCAAAACTTTTATTATTATGCAATGACTTGCACTTTTTTGCTGGTGTTGTTGTGTACTTTATGAATATAGATAATAAATTATAATATAATTATTCAGTTTGTTGCTTTGAATACTAAGCTCTACTATTAATTAATGTGTTGCAGATTTTAAACAATATTTAACATAAAAACAGAAGTTCAGGAACATGGCTGATAAACATGAAGATAAAGGATCTAAAATAAAAGCCTATTTAAAAGAGATGGCTATACAGACTCTTTCAGGAGGATCGGCAGGTAAAATAAATTTGTAAATTTACTTTACTCATGCAAAATTGATTTTGTTTTGTATTCTTTTAAGTTCTATCTAGTTGATCATTCCTTTAATATGATCAAATTTAAAAGAACAAATATTTTAATCACAAAATTACATGAAATTAAATTTTTTTAGTTTTTATGATTACTGCTTTTAATTTTGCTGTTTATTATAGCTGTTTTATTATGATCAAGTATGAGGAATTTTTTAAAAATCGGGTGTGAAACACTCACACAACTTTCTCTTGCTAATGTAAATAACGGAAAACTTACCTTTCTTCATTCATGAGTGGATAATGTAAAATTCATAACCTAATTTTAATCATGAGTAGGTGATGCAAAATGAAAACAATCTTTTATTAGACTGGATTTTGATTAGCAAAATATGGAATACCACCAATTGACATTAAACTAAGCTCTATAAAATAAAAACTTTAAATTAAAGTTGAAAGATTTTTAATTTCGTATAACTTTGATTAGTATATACAGTTTCCCCCAAAAAATGCATATTAAGATCACAATGATCACTCTCAGGCATTTTTATTGGAAGCGCTGCAGTATTTCTATATTTAATATCTTCGATTTCCATTCTAAGAACATTATTATTCAAATTTTTATCATCTTTGCTTAAAATATGTAATTAGATTGAAAAAACTGATCGCAAAAGAATTACACTTTGTTAAAAATAAAAGATCTTCATGGAAAATTTTTACTTTATTTTGTCTTACATGAATATATGGGAAAGGGAAGTATTGTTTTCATGTCAATTTTTCAAATTTGAGTTTTCACTGGATATACATGTTTTCAGATCCTCTGAACCCAAAAGCATGTTTTTAGCAATTGGTGTGTGTGAACAAAATATCTCAAGTACAGAACATGGAATTTGAAACTTAAAACTTAAATTAAGTACCACTTCTGGACTCGACAAATGGAGATTACATTAAAAGTGATAATCAGAATTACATTTGTAATAAATATTTAATATAAGAGTGGTATTTAAATAGTCTAATTACTTAATGGACATGCCTCATCATAATATTAGCCGGCCGCATTGGCGCAGTTGGTAACGTGCTCGCCTCTCATCATGCGGTCCTGGGTTCGAATCCCACTCAGGCACGGCATATTTTCATACATTACAAAAAATCATTTCATCCTTCACCGTCTGCATTAGCAGTAATTGCAGAACAGTCGGACGTTAAACAAAAAAAAAAAAAAATCATCATAATATTATTATTATTTTTATTGATCTGTTTGTAGGTTTTGTTGAAGTATGTATAATGCATCCATTAGATTTAGTAAAAACAAGACTTCAAATACAAAGTAAATTGTCAAAAAGTGCTGCCGCGGATTCAAAACAATACACTGGTGTCATAGATTGTTTTACAAAAATGTACCGGAGTGAAGGTGTCCTAGCATTCTACAAAGGAATATTACCTCCTATACTTGCAGAAACACCAAAGCGTGCTATTAAGGTATGTAATGATTATTATTGCCCATAACAGGCAGGTGGAGTGTTAAATTATTTGCACTCAATCTGCTAGTTCCAGGACTACAAAAAATTATTCTATTTCTTATCACATGGTCAGCCAATTATATGACTGAAGTATTTAACACTAGAAGCGGTAACTGTCGATCTGAGCGACAGTTGTGCTGTTGAATACATGTTGATGTCGATTTGGTCGACAGATGCACCCACTCTTATTTTTAACCAGCAGGTTGTCCAACCTAGGTTATGTAACTAATCATATGAAAGTATTTCATTTGATCTATTTAGTTTCACAGTTTGCCAGTAGTTTTGTTCTCTTGTTCATTCGTGCGAGTCTTTGAAAGTTGTTGTTTCGTAATGTCGTGTTTCACTGTAATGGCGATCTGTTTGTTATGATAGATGTGTTGTTGTTTCATGTTATTAGTGTGTTTTAATTCATTTTACTGTAAGTTTATTAAATTCTGTGATATTATTTTAGTGTGTGTTCAGGTTATAAATAAAACCTACGAAAATAAATGTGTACTCTGTAAATGTTGACATTGCGTAAACATAACCTAGATCTTTTCTCTACAGACCTTACCATTTTTTCACATATTATAATAACGAAAACAGATAAACTGATAATTCAAAAAAGTCATTATTCTAGAAAAACTGCACTAAAAAATGTATATTTCCATTTTTACACATTTGTTTAGGTAAATCTGTCAAGTAGCTAATAACACAAAACATATTTCTCAAATTTGTTATTATAAATATTTCATTAGTCCTGGTTATTTGGGAAATATTATTATCAGAAAACAAAAATAACAGTCAGGTAGAGCTATCTTTTCTGTTTAATTTGGTTTATAATATGTACCTGATATCTGAAATACAAAAACAGTACAAAATTGTTTTCGTAAGCATGTTTTTTTTGTTAAAAATGCTTGAAACTTTAAGTTAAACCTATTACCGCTTCTAGGGATAAGAACAGAAGAGGTAGAGGTGTAAAAAACTCTAGACGGAGTTCTTCTCTGAGAATAATGAATTTATATAGCCAGACTCTGTGGTGAATGAAGTGAAGGTGTAATAAATAATAATTGATGCTTGAGATATGAATTATCTTAAGGAGAGAGCTGAGCAAGACGAACGTCTGCGTTAGTGTAGTCTTGTATGTACTGCAATAGCACAGTGTATGTAATCAGCAATGGAACAGCATGCCTACATAATACTATGGGTGTTGTCAATTTTCAACAACACTTGACTGTAGGTCAGAGGGATATGCAGAGACGAAATCAAGTATGCACACAGCGTTCACAGCAATTGAATCCAGTTTTTTATATGCAATGGTTACAAACTTTATGTTTCTGGATGGTTTTAGAAAGTAAAATAGTGCACAACCTCAGTATACAAGGTATGTTTGGAAAGTAAGGTCACAGACACTTATAGTGCTAGGGAAATTGGTTTTTACGAAGTTGGCACTCCTGCATGCTGGGTGGGATTGCGAGGAAGAGAATGAGTGGTGAAACAGGTTAGTTGCTTGTCTGGCAGTGTCACAGTCGTGTTTTTAAATGGACTCGCTCATTCCTAATCCTACCAAGTGCAAAGTGAGAGGTCTCATCCACTAACTCTTTATTGTTAAAAAACAGAAACTTGCGGATATTCATCATGTAGTTGTTGCTGCTTATGGTAATGTCATTTTGTGTGAAAAAGTGGCAAAGTGGTATAGAAATTTTACAGAAGAGTGAACAAACGTTTACGACGAAGAAAGGAGCAGGAGCCTTCATGACGAAGGAAAGAACCTTCGATAGTGACGGAAGAGTTTGACGCCAGTGTTTTGGGATCTCAAAGGAATATTGCTCATCAATTTTTTGCCAAGAGAATCAATTAATGTCATACACCCCATACTCCGGACCTTGGACCTTTTGATTTCTTCCTTTTCACTCATCTCAAGTAGCATCTCGGTGGAAAATGATTTTTGTTCAATGCAGAGGTAAAAGATGCAGTCTATGAATGGTCGAGGGAGTTGGCGGAAGATGAGTTCAATAAGGGCATAGAAAAATTGATCGTATGGCTCACTAAATGTAAGGAACTAATGGTGACTACGTTGAAAAATAGTTATATACCTACGTAACATTCCATGTAAGTTTCATAAATAAATCCACATTTTTCTATTTTTGATATTTGTTGTGACCTTACTTTCCGAACATGCTTCGTACAATGCTACTACTAGTTATCCCCACCCACAAATTTTAAATTTCGCACTCAACTCTTACTCTTAGGTCAATCACCTCTCTGTAGTCTACAACAGTGTCGTGGAGATACATATACTCGTCCTGATTTAACCTCAGAGTTAATTTAGGCTACTATGCAGACTGTCCCTACAGAAAATTAATTTAAAGAAATACTCATTTTAAATTTTTGTTAAAATAGAGTGATGTGTAATATACGTACTCTTCCTCAAACGAAATCCGTAGCCTGATAACAGAAAATATTTTTGGAATGAAAACCCCAGATTATCCGATTCCTCGGTTATCCGACCAATAGTCCACCCCATATAGGTCGAATAACCGAGGGTTTACTGTATTTATATTTAAATGTGTTAATATCTTTTGTTTTGTTTGTTACAGTTCTTGACTTTTGAGCAGTACAAAAAACTGTTTATGTTCGGTCAACCAACCCCTACAGCATTGGTACGAATTTTCTGTCACTAACATCATGTGATCTATTAACAAAATGATGTACGTAGTTTAATTGTAGAGATAAAAAAATACTCTTGTATTTAAAACAAAACAAAAAAAAAACAATTTTATTCTCTACACTTACTATGTTTCTCTTTCTCTATTCTCTACATTTTCTTTTTTGCTTCTTCATCTTTCCTTTCTTTAATTACTGTATTTTTTTAACTGTTTTTACAATTATTTACAACTCTCTTAATTTTTAATGACAGAATACAATCATATTTAATTCTTAATCTATTATACCAATACAATATAAAATTTTTTTGGTAATTATGCGACTTCAATTTAGTGACTCCAAACTTCAGATTTCATTTAGTGTTTCAACTGATAGAGACTCCCGAAGGGAATAAACTGTCGAAGACTCCCCTACCAACATTAGTGCTTGCAGATGGTCCCACTACCTGCCTGCCGCATGTCGTGCAGAGCCAACAGTGCCTCCCCTCCACTATGAAGTGGACTCGCCTGGTAGGGAATTAAGCAAGTGCACTGGCCCGCAAGGCACATTCTTTGCTCAACTCTCAACTGGAGAAGAACAAGAAAGAGCTCCCTCCAGAAAGAAGAAGCACAGACCGAACACACCATCCCTGGTCTACGCTACCGGTGGGGGACGCCACATTCCCGCACCGGTCAGCCTTCGCCGACCCGGAGAGAACCGTCTTGGCCGCACTATCGGCAGACAGCCTATGCCAACCCGACACTATGAGGCTCTGGGGGCCACCACTGCCACGCTGCAGTGGGGACCCAACTGCCACTGAGGGAAGGCTTGGCCTAAACCCGGTAGCCGAGCAATCACTCTTTAGGCTCCGTTTCCACCACGCCGGCTCGCTGCTTCTGACCGCCAACATTGACCCTTTTTAGGGCCACCAACACAATTAAATGGCCCTTTTCAGGGCCACCAATTTTCGAAACAAGGTTTTGCTACATGTCATCGACCCTGGTCAGCTGTGGATAAGCTTTCCAATAGCTTCTTCATAAAATTTTGCCGCCAATGAATTTTAATGAGTCTTGGAGCTCCTCGTGTTTCTTGTGGAGTTCATGTAACCTGAAACCACGATTATTACAGTTTTACTTTCTTTTGCCTATATGAATATATAGGAAGGAAAGTATTGTTTTAATGTCAATTTTTTGAAATAGAGTTTTCACTGGATCTACACGTTTTCAGACCCCCTGAACCCAAAAAACATGTTTTTAGCAATTGGTCTGTGTGTGAACAGAATATCTCAAGAACGGAACATCGTAGGAACTTAAAACTTAAATTAGATACTACTACTGGACCCGACACGAACATTTTTATCAAAATCGGTCAACCAGAAGAAGTAGTTTAATCGTATCATTTTTTCACTTTTTTGCGATTTTCTCAAAAACGCCTTCTACAATTTTTTTTTAAATCGCCTATTTTACTACATTTTTTATGCTTTACAAGTAGGGTAGGTGCCATGTCTGCTGAAATTCTTGGCAAGGCTGTTTTTTTGTAAAAAAATATTTTTTTAAAGATTACGGCTTTAATATGCATTCTAATGCAAAAATGCATATAATAAAAGTTGTAAAGAATTTAAAATCCGACAGCTTTTATTTCAAACATTTTTTTGTATAACGCTTAGTTTAGCAATAATTAGCGATTTTCTGGAATTTTTTTAAAGATTTCAGCCTTAGTATGCATTTTACGACAAAAGTGCATGTAATCAACTTTATAGGAAATTAAAAGATCTACAACTTTTATTTTGAGCATTTTTCTTTACAGAGCCTAGTTTAGCATGAAAGAGTGATTTTCCATATTTTTAAGCCAAACTGAGGTTGATTTTCATTTGTGTTGTTACATTGTTCACTCATGATTAAACATAGTTTATATTTTTGAAATGCATCCTGCCAACCGTTAATATAAATTTCAATATAAATAAAATTTATCATTTTACCTTTGGCTGCTTTTTAAGTTTTAAAACTTACGCGCGTTTCGGTGGTACCACCTTCTTCAGAGCATATTATTAAAATTAAAAATTAAAATTTAGAACAGTGTTTCCATTTAGTCATTTAGATTAAAACTTCGCTTACTTTTTAATGTAAATGACTGGATGGAAACACCGTTCTAAATTTTAATTTTTAATTTTAATAATATGCTCTGAAGAAAGTGGTACCACCAAAACGCGCGTAAGTTTTTTAAAACTTAAAAAGCAACCAAAGGTAAGGTACTGTAATAGTTAATATTGTGTTCATTATCTCTACATTGGAAAGAGAAAGTCCTGTGAATGTATCACACCAATTTTTTATTCATTATTATTTACAATATTCTAACAAATAAGGTTAGTGAATATGATCAATTGTATGGCATGAACGGCACAAAAAATCTGGTCGTACTGTTGCAACACTTCACATACTACAAACTGTATTTTATAAGTGCCAGCTTGTAAATCGTAACTATGTTACTTTATCCTAACCTAATCGTAAGTTGTAGCAAGGGGCAAAAACTGTATACTGTTCATAAATATAGTAGTTATACGTTTTTTTAAAATAAAGCAAAATGTGTGATTTCAGACATTTTCGTTATCTGGTTTTTGTGCTGGATTCACCGAAGCTGTTTTTGTAAATCCTTTTGAAGTCGTTAAAGTAACTCTGCAGTCGAATAAAGAATTGGCAAGTCGGTCACCAAGTACCTGGAGTGTTACTAGGGAAATAGTCAAGGCTGATGTAAGTTGAACAATTTTAGTTTTCAGTATTGTTGTTCAAATGTCTTTTCATGTTTTCATAATTTCTTTTTGTCAGTTTATTTAAAGTCGCAACAGCTTGATTATTAGTGACTACGATGGGTTATGAAACAGTGGGTTTAACATGTGCAAATTTCCTGATCCTAGCAGGAATCGAACCTGAAACCTCGTTGTAGGCTAGTGTGCTACGCTACGGAGGCGGCCATTTCTTTCTCTTGCCTATATGAATATATAGGAAGGAAAGTATTGTTTTAATGTAAATTTTTCATTGGATATACACTTTTCAGACCCCCTAAACCCAAAAAAAAACATGTTTTTAGCAATAATGGTCTTTGTGTGTGTGTGTGAACAAAATATCTCAAGAACGGAACATCGTACGAACTTGAAACTTAAGTTAGGTACTACTACCGGACCTGACACAAACATTTTCATCAAAATCGGTCAACCGAAAGTAGATTATTCATGTAATTTTTCATTTTTTGGATTTTCTCAAAAACGGCTCCTACGATTTTTTTAAAATCACCTCATTTACTACATTTTTTAAGCTCTACAAGGTAGGGTGTAGGCGCCATGTCTGCTGAAATTCTTGGGCAGGCTGTGCTCTCGTAGAAATGTTTTTTTTTTTTAAGATTGCGGCCTTAATATGCATTTAACGACAAAAGTTTATATAATCAAATTTATAGGAAATTAAAAGATCTACAACTTAAATTTAAGAATGTTTCTCTAGAGAGCCTAGTTTAGTGTGAAGAGTGATTTTCCAAATTATTAAGCCAAACGAGGTTGGTTTCCATTTTGCATCATTCACTCATGATTAAAATTAGGTTATGTTTTTTTGCTTAGTTCTAATGTTTTATTACTAATGTTAGGTTATATTGTTCATTATTTGCATTGGAAAAAAAAGTTGTGCGAGTGTTTCACACCAGATTTTTTTTTATGGTAACTTGATCTTGTTTCGCTAGTACCTGTGTGATGTTAGTTCCATGTTTCCGAAAGAAATGTCAGGAATTCAAAAGTTTTAGTAATCTGACAGGATCTCAGTCCTGTACTTGTTGGTTTCACAAGTGTACCTTACTTCAATGTTTTCTGCAAGTATCGTTGGAATCAAAGAGTTTTTTTATAAACATCTTATATTCCAGTTGGCGAGTTGGTATACTAGTCTGCTCAACTGGCTTCTATGCTAAGTCAGTTCCCGAACAGTTATATATTTTTTCGCCACCCTTCACCATCTGTATTAGCCTTCATCTGCATAACGGACGTACCTAAAACAAACAAAAAACAGATGTTCCCAATCAATAAAGTTTGTTGTGTTGCTGAATTATTTTTACTAATATGGCTAAACTTTTTGTTATTTTCAGGGTATTGGTTTTAATGGATTGAATAAAGGTTTAACTGCAACAATTCTTCGCAACAGTACGTTCAATTGCATCTATCTCGGTTTATATTTCTCATCCAGAGGTTTCCTTCCAGAATTCCAGGTCAGTAAACTTATCAAAATATATGTACAGACCTTATTATTAGAATTACAATTTCGTAGATGCTCTACACAACCTCTGAAATTAATTAAAAATACCACATTATGTGTGTTACACACTTTCTTATGCACTTAAGGGGCCTTTATATGTACATTCTTAACTGCGCGCAAGTAGGCAATCCATTCAGATGTGCATTCAGAAATGTTTACCCATAACAGACAGGTGGAGTGTCAAATTATTTACACTCAATCTGTTAGTTGCAGGGCTAAAATAAATAGTTCTGTTTCTTATCAGATGGTCAGCCAATTAAATGACTGAATCATTTAAGAACAGAAGAGGTAGAGGTGTACTGTGACACTAATCAGAGTTATCTCCTCTGAAAGTAATGGATTTCATTATACAGCCAGATCCTGTGGTGAATGAAGTGAAAGTGTCATTTGCAGAGTGGAAAGTATATGCTTTTCAGAAAGCCCGGCATGCTGATAAGTGTATTTTTCCACTCAGTGAGGAAGGCATGGTAAACCACCTCACTCCTCGTTTTACTTAGTAAAACCTCTACAGGTTCAAACCAGCCTTTTGGCTGATGACCTAAACACATTCAGAAATGTACGTTGAAAGGCAATTTTGGCTTGTGGTGAGGAGTGTTGCTAGGAGTGGCAGTAGTAAGTTCAGTTGTGCATTCAGACGCGCAACAAAGCGTGTCGTCTTCCCATTTTTGCATTGGATCTTTCCAGTTTCATTGGATCCTGGAAAAGAGAAGGTAAAAAAAATGATGTCAAAATGCTCACAAGTTATAAATTTCTTTCTTAATAATACAAAATGGCGGATTGACAGAAAATGATGTGTTTTCAGAACTTTGTGTATTGAAACCATTTTTCTTCATATTCATATAAAGATTCTGAAAATAGAGCAGGTTACTGCTTTTAAACATAATGTATTTAAAAATTTGAATTCTTGAGCGTTAAAAAATTACAATTGTATTTTACAGCTCGTTATAGTAAAGTAAAATTGTAAACTTTAATATAATTAATTCACTTACATTTATTCAACAAAAGTATTTGACAAAAAAACTAACCATTGAAAATAATGAGTTCATGAAAATAAGTTATTAAACATTTAAAACAATACAATTTATTAACAATAAAATAAAATAAACAATTTCCCTTACCAAATTAATCATGAAATACAATGTCTTATGACAAAATAACAAACTTTACCGTAACGAAGAATTCAGTACAATTTAGGCTACTAACACATCAGCAATTCAAACCGCGGCCTGCGATCCAACAATTGAATCTTTTTTATAATTTTAATCAGCTGTTTGTTCATAAACAGCTGATTTTATTTTAAGCAGGCTTTCATTATAACAGTATTAATTTTTTTTATTTAAAATTTAGGATCCTTTACACGAGTTCTTGAAGAAAGTTCTTGTTGGCTTTACTTCGGGTACATTAGGTTCCGTAGCAAATATACCTTTTGATGTCGCTAAAAGTAGAATTCAAGGACCACAACCTGTACCTGGACAAATTAAATATAAATATACTTTTAAAACAATGGGTATTGTTTACAGAGAAGAAGGGTGAGTAAAATAAACATTTACTTTATCAATTGTAGGCCCGTAGAATGAAACGATATACCGGATGTCCCACGAAGAGGTTACTATTTTTGAATTAATATGCCGGGCGTATCGCACATTCAGACTGGAAACTTTACGGTTATAATAAATAGGTATGTAAAAAAATACCCTCAAGTTTCATTTGCTTATGATTAATCAAAACAAAATGGCAGAATAAGAAAATAATATAAAAAATGATACTGTTGATACCTCGGCAATATTTCAAAAACGCTTATGACTCATTTTTGTTACGTTGCTATCAGTGCATAGCTGTTGATGAACATCAGTTCGAATAAAGGTTAAAGAAATTGTGTTCATTAATAATTTATCACCTTTTTCATTTTATTACTTAAATAACATTGTAACAAATCACCAATTTGAAATGGTTGCAAATAAAATTACTTTCTGCCATTTTGTTTTGATTAATCGTAAGCAAATGAAACTCGAGGGTACTTTTTTTACATATCTATTTATTATAACTTTAAAGTTTCCAGTCTGTAGAGTGTGTGATACGTCTGACATATAAATTCAAAAATAGCAACCTCTTTGTGGGACACCAGTATATACATATATTTCTAACCACCAGAATACGATAACAAAAAACACTTACCAATGTTTATTGCGCTTTCGTGTACCTAGTACACATCTTCAGTAAATTAAAATACTTTAAAAATTTTTTTCCCACATCAAAATTTAAAACTTCTTATTCCTACCATGGTATGAGGAATAGTCGATTCTTATATCTTAAACAGTCTTGCCAACTTAATCAGATTGGAAAAATATAATATTTATAAATACAGTAACGGGAAAAATTAATGAACACACATATGAATATGACAATCAACTGATTAAGTTGGCAAGACTGTTTTAGATAATAATAAACTATTCCTTATCTACCATGGTAGAGTAGGAAGTTTTAAATTTTGATGTAGAAAAAAAAAATTTTTATAAGAATTTTAATTTACTGAAGATGTGTACAAGATACACAAAGCGCTATGAACATTGTTTGTTACTGTATTCTGGTGGTTAGAAATATATATATTATTTTATTAAACATTATTTACTTTGTTTGCATACACTAAATATATAATATACAATGAACAGCGAAACAAAAACAAATTATACATGATACTCACCTCAAAGTATTAAAAGATTCAAGATATCTTTTGTCTCTCTCCGATTCATCATCAGAAACACACTACACAAATCACATAAAACAAATACGGTCGCAGACCACGTCAATTAATTCAATTTTTTGTATGCAACCATTTCAAGCGTGACTATTCAGCTTAAATTTAATTAATTGAAGTGGTCTGCGACCGTATGTGTTTTATGTGATCCGTGTGGTGAGTTCCTGATGATGATGTACCCGAGAGAGATGAAAGATATCTTGAATATCATATAATATTCTGAGGTGAGTAGCATATATAATTTGTTTTGTTTGGCTGTTCATTGTATATTATATATACAGTCAAACTGGTTTTGGCGTCATTGAAGGGACAGATTAAATTTTATAGTTTCATTTGAATGACTTTATAACAAAGTTAACACTTGTGTCAAAGGAAATCTAACTAAACTAAGAATATTTCGTATACATTACTAGTAATTTACGTAATGTGCTAAACGTTTTTTATTTGTGATTTTTAAATCGTAATACCCTAATAAAAAAGACTTATAACCACTTTGTGTAAGTAGGTAGACTTTATTATGTATTAAAATATGGAAACCAAAATACGTATTTGTATGTACATAAACTACATAATGGTACGTTAACTATTTTATTGGAATAAATCAGTGATTTTCTTTTGAACACGTCGTTCTGCGAAATAAGTCCTCTCCATAATGTTGTGCACTTGTTGCACGTGATGCATTGTGCCGGCAGATGTTTCTTGGTGTCGGTGAAATCTTAACAAAGTTCCAGCCGCTAGCATTGCCTCCTGCAATGTTGGCGTAACGGTGTCCTCTTCATCTTCCTCTTGCTCAGTCGCTTCTTCAGTATTAGAGAATTTTTTTAAATGTGGATAGTCTGATGTGAAAGTTAGGTACAGTGGTACCTACTAAGTGTCACATGTCACGTAGAGGGTGCAGTCCAAAAATTGACCTTGACGTAGATCAATCAGTAGGTATAGACACACATATGAACAGCTTAACAGTATCATTTTAATCCCTTCGCACAAGCAAAAACTATTCGCAAATAGACTATTGTACTATATTACTGAATACTGTATTTTTCTTTTTCAAACAATTTACTGATAAATAACCGCAAGTTCACAACCGTTGGACGTGAAGTAAAAAAAAGATTTTATCGAAAAAATTGTGACACAATAACCGAGTTAATAACGTTAAAACAGGGGTTTTTCAGATAGAAGTTTGACGCAATGCCTAAAAAAATAACGTTAAGTCCGAGTTGACGTAAAGTCTGAGGCCGTGAAAACCGGGTTCAACTCTATGTATGTTTTAGCATAATAAGCTTAATGCTCAAGAGCCATTACCTAATCATGGATACCGAACTATAGCTCTTGAGATGCTACTTTCTCAGTTCTTATGTATGGTGTAGTCTTGTAACTTGACACGTAGAGGCCAACTGACACCTCAAGGTGGCAAATTGAGTTTGTTCCCCAGGGCCAACTGACACCTTAAGGCGTCATACACCCCACTACATTTCTATAGCTTTCGTTTAATCGCCAGCACATGGGCGCTGTGTTTGTATGTTGTTCAGGCATTCAGACCAATCCTTCAAGCACTACAGTAAAGGTCGCCTTTTGTTACATACTACTGCCAGGAATTTTTGAACGGATTTTAAAAGTTTAGTCCATTCGGACCTCCCTGTGCGGCGCAATTTTATTATTTATCTTATGAATTTCTCCATTCCTGGTGACTTCTTTACATTTTCAATGAATTTAATGAAAAGAAGTCACCAGGAATGGAGAAATTCATGGGATAAATTATAAAATTACGCCGCACAGGGAGGTTCGAATGGACTACTTTTAAAATTTGTTCAAAAATTCCTGGCAGTACGTAACAAAAGGTGATCTTTACTGTAGTGTAGACTTCTACCTGTTTCCTAAGGTGAAATCTGCATTAAAATGGACAAGATTTGAGTCTGTGGAAGCTGTAAAAGAGAAAGCGGCGCATTTTCTGAAGGAGCTGACAAAAGATGACTTCCAGCACTGTTTTCAACAATGGAAAATTTGCATGGAGGGTTGTAGGGATAGAGAAGGAGCGTATATTGAAGGTGACAAATAAGTGATTATGTATAAAATTAAATAAATTTTTTTATAACAGTCTCGTTATTTAACACCTACACCTCATATACAACATACGTAAAATGAAACAGGAGAAAATTCTCTGTCTAGTCAGTGACGGATTTCCCACTAGGCACACTAGGCCAGTGCCTAGGGGCGGCACGACCTGACAGGTGCCGCTAAAATAATAAGAGATAGATTGTTGGGCAACAGAAACAATGCTGTTGATGAACTGAAGCAGCTTTTTCTGTCTCTCGGTGTTTTTATGAACACCTGTATTTTTAGTTTGTTATAGTATAAACCTTTTAAAATGTGATTAAAATCTAATTAAGTATCTTTTGGTGATTTTATCAACACCCGTTTATGAACTCGTTAGATTTACTTAAATTGAGTAATAACTTTGGCACAGATGTGGCATGTTTCAAAAGGGCGGCAGTCAGAATAGTGCCTAGGGGCAAAAAATTTATAAATCCGTCACTGTGTCTAGTGCAAGTTAACCCGTTAGAATACAATACATAGTTCCACAGCAAAATGAGTTTAAACGATGTCATGATGATATGCCAGAATTCTTGTGTTTGGGTATAACCGGGTTAATCTAAATAATTTTTCTTTTACAGATGGAGAGCACTTTACAAGGGACTGTTACCAAAAGTATTAAGATTAGGCCCAGGTGGTGCTATTATGCTTATCGTCTACGAATACAGCCACAAATATTTCACTGCACTTTTTTCTTAAAAAGTTGCTTACATTTGTACACATATTTTTTCATACATCGTATTGTATTTATTTTAGTTGTTATAAATTTATGAAATGTTTACACACTTTAAAAATGTTTTTGTACAATTTTATCAAATGATTGTGATAAATTTGAATAAAATTAATAGAAAAATGATATTTATATTATTATTTATTGGTAGTTTTATATAATAAGTTTAGAATTTGATTGCCTTGATTTTTTAATGTTGCAAAAATTATAATATTTTTATGATTTACATTAATATTTTAATCAAGGTTTTATAAATTCTAAAACTATCTGTTATGTAGTTATAAATATTTTTATTAGCAAAACTATTAAAATAGTATTTTTGTACAATTTTTAACATTTAAAGGCTGCTTTTTGATATTGTTATATAGAGTTCATATTAACCAACTATATTTATAAGTTTTAAATAGACAGTATTTATATATATTTGCAAAATTAATTTTAACTTGAATATAATATATGTATAATTTGAATTTTCTGTTTAATATGTACTTCAGTATTTATATTTGGTAAGTAAAATTAATGCATAGTGATATTGTGAGATGTTCAGAAATATTTTGCAGCTTTTTGTAAATCTGTACATAACATACAAGTGGCACAAAAAGAACGCAGGGTTTTTAACGTGTTGAGGATGGATGATGCCTCTGAGGTGTCATGATTCTTTTCTATATCTAAAGGTGTTTTTCGTTACCTGCAGCTGGGCAGTGTTTCCTTTTGTCAAACAGTGCCTCAGAACTGTTTACTCTGTAGGAAAGATTTTCATAACGATACCTCTTTTTTTTAAATTTTGAAAATGTTAATTTTTTTTTTATACTACAATAAATACTACTTAAAGGGGAAACTGTATGATTGTTTTGACTGAAAATTTTGATTTTTTATGTTTTTCAATAGTTTAGCCTGAGATCTACCAGAAAAACATTAAATTACATCAACAAAAGTGATTTTAACCAAAAAATAAATTTTTATATGGTTTCTTCTTCTTCTTCTATATGCCTGCTCCGCGTCGGAGATTGGCCATCATCATCATGATTCTAACCTGGGAACCAACCGCTCTGAAGAGTTGAACCGAGGTGGTCCCAAACCACCCCCGCAGGTTCCCCATCCAAGAAATTCTCCTTCTCCCCGGTCTTAGTTTACCTTCAATTTTGCCTTCCATGATGCACTGCAGTAGGTGGTATTTTTTATTCCGTACTATATGGCCAAAATATTGGAGTTTCCATCTTTGATATTGAAAAGAAGTTCTGTATTTTTGTTCAAATGGCTTAGAACTTCCCCATTTTTAATTTTATCCTTCCATGAGATGCGGAGCATCTGCCGGTAAGTCCACA
Source organism: Catonia carolina (assembly GCA_035578175.1). Lineage (NCBI taxonomy): Eukaryota > Metazoa > Arthropoda > Insecta > Hemiptera > Achilidae > Catonia > Catonia carolina. The sequence continues at coordinate 63,415,370 of JAQMRL010000006.1, forward strand.
TCTCAAACGCCTCCAAATTCCTTTCCAAGGACTTAGTCAATATCCATCCCTCATGACCATAAATGAGTACAGGAATTACATAACATCTGAGTATGCGAAGTCTTGTATCGAGGTTGAGTTCTCTATTGCAAAGCAAATTTTTCATTTTTATGAATACAGCTCTTGCCTGTTCAATGCGGGCCCTGATCTCCTGACTAAAGTCCCATCTTTCATTCAAGAGACACCCAAGATACTTATAGAACTTGACTCGCTCAACCACACTACCATCAACCGAAAGGACAGCATTTACTTCATGTCTACTGACAACCAGGAACTTTGTCTTGTGGATATTCATTCTCAAACCATAAGCGTTGCTGACTAAATTCACATGGTCCAACAATGTCTGCAGATCCTCAGCACTTCCAGCCATCAGGACTGTGTCATCTGCATATCGCAGGTTGTTGATTTCCAAACCATTTACCCTGATGCCACGTCCACATCCCTCCAGGGCCTCTGACAAGATGGCCTCCGAATAAAGGTTGAAGAGCATTGGAGACAATACACACCCCTGACGAACTCCCCGCCAAATTAGGATCTCCTCCGACCCGTCATCGCCAATTTTTATGTTTGCACGTTGACTCCAATATAAATTCGCAATTACTCGAATGTCACGTCCATCAAGACCCACCCGCTGCAAGATTTCCAACATTTTAGCATGCTGCACTCGGTCAAACGCCTTCTCATAATCAATGAAGCACATGAATACATCTCTGTCGACATCCTGACACCTCTGAGTGAGAACCTGTATAGCAAACAGTGCATCTCTAGTACAAAGTCCTCCACGAAATCCAAATTGAGTCTCAGTCATAACCTCCTCACATTTTCAAAAAACCCGATCATGTATTATCTTTAAGAAAAGCTTAAGTATGTGACTCATCAAACTAATTGTGCGATACTCTTCACAACGTTTGGCATTTGTCCTCTTTGGCAGTGGAATGAATGTCGATTTAAGCCAGTCCTGGGGAATGATACCAGTCTGATATATCCTGTTGAACAAAGATGTCAGAGTTCCAAGCTCCTCCTCATCCAAGGTCTTCAGAAGTTCTGCATTAACTTCATCTGGTCCTGGAGCCTGGAAAGGCTCCAGGACCAGATGGACTTATATGGTTTACCCAGAAATATTATCACAATCACCAATTCATAATTTTGTACGGTTTGTTTTATTGCAAATGGAATTTTAGTTTTTTTAAAATATCTGCATCAGGTTTTTATGTTCCTAGCTGTTCAGGTTCAGCTTTCTAACTAACTGTTGATAGGAAGTTTACTTGTTTCTGTACATTTTTTTGCCTTTTCGTGTAGATTTATGTTTTTAACACTTGGGCACATTTTCTCAAAAACTATTAAACCTACCAGGCTGATATATTTACCAGTTATTTATCTTGTACATGCACAAATACCGACATTTTTATGACTTTCTCAGGTGCTCCAAAAGTTAGTAATATGCAAAAAAAATAGAAAAACTTTTGTTAAAATGTCAGTAGCTAGAGAAACCCAACTATAACTGTAAAGTTTCACTTCCCTATCTTTTACTAATCCTATGAAAAATGTACCTAAAACTATCTAATTGAAAATTGGTGGGATACAAAGTACAGTCCCCTAAACTCATTGAACGCAACAAATGTATTCAAAAGTTGCATGCCAATTCTGAGGCTTGATACGTCTCTGACGTCCTCCATAACACATTTCTGAATCACTGTGATAAACAGGAACACAGCATGGCTGCTAGTAAAGAAATACCACGTATAGAAATACAAAAGAACAATGATGTCAGAGAGGCATCAGTTGTTTCCATGTTAATAACAGCTGGGAAAAAACAAAGAAAACAAAATAAAATGTTATTATATTAGTTGAATTTAACATACAAAATAATGTTTAATTATTTCATTTTGGTGAACTTTGTAAAATGCTCAACACTAAGCCAAAGATCCAATTAGATTTCCAGTGTGGGTCTGTAAAAATTAAACTCATTAACACCCACCATTACTGTCTTTTTTTACTATTCTAGTCACCTGTGACCAAGTAAAAAAATTACGACTAAGAAAAAAGTGTCTTCCACAAAAGTTACCAATATTTAAAAAAAATCATTTTATTAAGAATATATCTAATTATAAACTATACATAACTTATTTTTTTTATATTAATAAAATCACTATTTACCATAAGTCGTAGATATCAAGATTCAACTTCATTGTTTCAAATTAAGTCCTTTTAAATAATTCTTTGTCTTAGAAAAATGAGGTCAGATTAAACTAGTTATTAGCAAAGATCAAAATAGAAAATTATGACCACTTTTACTTTCTCTTGTCTTATATAAATTAGGGAAAGAAATTTTTCATCAGAAATACATGTTTTCAGGCCCCTGAACCCAAAAAGACGGGTGTTTAACGATTGGTTTGTGTGTATGAACAAAATAAATCAAGAATGGGAAGTCATACGAAGAAGAAACTTTAAACTTAAGTTAGGTTTTGCTCGTGAACCAGACATGAACATTTTCATTAAAATCAGTCTTTTTAAAAATCTCATTTACTACATTTTTTATGCTCTACAAGATAGGGTTAGCACTTTGTCTGCTGTGCTCTCGTGGTAAAAAATGGGTTTTTACAAGATTGCAGCCTTGATATGCATTTTAAGGCTAAAGTGTTTTTTCTACGACACTTAGTTTAACTTCAGTGATTTTTTTTTGTATTTTGCTCATCAAAATTATAAAAATATGGGATATTTAAGATTGTGGTCTTAGTATGCATCGCATGGCAAACAAGTTGAGGTTGATTTTCATTTTGTATCATTCACTCACGATTAATTTTTTTTATTTTACATAGATTACTAATTATTAAACAAACGTTATATTTTTCATTATTTACCTTGGCAAGACAAAGTCATGTGAGTATTCACAACAATTTTTTCTTAATATATATTTGTCATGAACAATGCAAAAAACTTTTAAATTCATGATGCATACATTTTCCAATGTAATATTCTGCAGTGAGGTTGAATCGCAAGTCTAATTAGAATTTTTTTATGAAACAAGATTCTTGACAAATTAATAAAAATGTAAGCTCTGTACTATAAATATAAACGTTTAACATGTAATATAATTTTTTTCAATAACAATTGTTTAATTATTGATTATGTAAAGTTTGTTCCTCAATATTATTTATATTAGTAAAACATTATTCTTTAATGTGTTGTATATTTTTTCTAAAACACCTTTCCTATGTACCTTTTATTTTCTAAAACAGTTAGCTCTTATTGGTGACTGCTAGATAGGTTGTTGGGGCAAAACCCTAATCTTGTTAATGCGTTTGGTTGGTTTTCCCATTAGTCTCAAGTCCCTTAAAATAAATTCAGAATAAACAATGCTTTTATATAAACTGTGTCAATTTGTTTTCGTGATAAGTACCTTCACATAATAATGTTCCATCTTGCCAGCAGAAATTTCACATATACGGTAAGGACATATGTTTTATTTGTTGTTGTTTAGGTAATACACCAAAAGGCTGGTTTGAACTTCTCGAGCTTTACTAAGTAAAATGAGGAATGAGGTAGTTTACATTTCCCTTCGTCACAGAGTGGAAAAAGTATGCTTATCAGCATATCAGGCTCCCTGAAAAGCACACATTTTCCACCTTGCAAATGACACCTTCACTTCATTCACCATATGGTCTGGCTGTATAATAAAATTCATTACTCTCAGAGGAGATAACTATGACTAATGTCTTTTACACCTCTACCTTTTCTGTTCTTAAATACTCGTCATATAATTAACTGACCATGTTACATGACATTTTTTGTAGCCATGTTTTATTTAAGGAAATGAAACTTCTATCCAGCTGTTAAAATTAAACTCATAATTTTTAGAAAAAAGGAAATCAAAATTCATTTTTAGAATGCCGTATGACAATCGCCGGCGAGCTGTTTGAGACAAGTTCGAAGGATCCTACATTCCTCCGACAGATCACTGGTGACGAGTCTTGGGTGTTCGCTACGATCCGAAGACGAACAGCGATCATCGGAGTCACAAACAAAATCATCTTTTAGACCAAAGAAGGACATCGAATCAAATGTGACCAACTCGGCTCCAATAGATTCCGAAAGAAGCCTTCTACCGCTGCTTTCGACAATGGCAGGATCGATGGAGCAAGTAGGCGTGTGCGCAAGGGTCCTTCTTCGAACATGATTAAGTAAGCATTGCCGTAGGTCATAACATTAACATGCTGAACCATCATTCCGGGAACTTTTTTAATGCCTCTCACATAATTATACATGGCTTATTAGAGGTTGAAAAACCAAAAATCTGGTGGGAAACACTTACATGACTTTCTCTTGCCAATGCAAATAATGAACAATATAACCTAACATTAGTAACAAAACGATAGAAATAAACAAAAACCTAACATCAAAAAACATGACCTTATTTTAATCATGAGTGAAAGACCCAAAATGAAAATCAACCTGTTTGGCTTAAAAAAATCACTCTTTCACACTAAACTAGGCTCTGTAGAGTAAAAATGCTCAAACCAAAGTTGTAGACCTTTAAATTCCCTACAAGGATCTACAATCTTAAATGAACAATTTTTTTTACAGATTTTCATGAAAAAAAAAACAGAAAATTACTTATTACCACTATACTAAGCATTATACAAAGAAACGGTTGGCATAAAAGTTCTAGGTTTTTAATTGTCTACAACTTTTATTATATAAAGTTTTGCGCTAAAATGCATATTACAGCCGCAATCTTAAAAAAACAATTTTTTTACGTGAAAACAGCCTTTTAAAGAATTTCAGCAGACATGGCGCCTACCCTATCTATATTGCAGTGCATAAAAAGTTTAGTAATTGAAGCGATTTAAAAAAAATCATAGGAGCAAATTTTGAGAAAATTGCAAAAAAGTGAAAAATTACACGAATAAACTACTTCTGGTTGACCGAATTTGATAACAATGTTCGTGTCAGGTTCGGTAGTATCATTTCAAGTTCGAAGTTTGTATGATGTTCCGTTCTTGAGACATTCTTTTCACACACATACACAAACCAATCGCTAAAAACATGTTTTTTGGGTTCAGAGGGTCTGAAAACTAGTAGATCCAGTGAAAACTCTATTTCGCAAAATCAACATGAAAGCAATACTTACTTTCCTTCCTATATATTCATATAGGCAAGAAAAAGTAAAAATACCCTAATATTAATATAAAAACCATGATTGTTATATTGCCTACTGTAGATTCGTAATGAACAAGCAACTAACATATAATTTAGTTAAGTAAATTAAGAATTTCATTAATATTCTAACAACCTTTGCCTTATCACGGTGACCGTGAATTCTTTACATTAAATAATTTATACCTTAAATAAAGAATAAGGTTAATAAATGAAAAATTAAAATTAAATTTTCACAATAATATTATTAATTCAAACGTCTTCTTTTATTTGAAAGTACATTAAGATATTTTCCTCTAGTTACTTCTTTGGATTCATCAAGACCAAGCTTATATGCGACATCATGTAATTTCTTTATTTCTGTGATCAAGGCTATGTGCGATAGATTCCCAAGTTCTGTAACAAAAAAGAAAAAAGAAATTAAGATGTGTAGTTGTTAACCACTCATTGTTTTGCAATGATAATGTTGTGAAATGATAATGTGAATGTTAAGTTACAGCAGTAACAATGAAGTGTTATGTTTGGTCAATTTTTTTTTAGTTTTCTTCTGGTTAAGACAACAACTCAGCTTAACCTCCAAATCCATTAGAAAAATAGTACAGTGTAATTTTGATTATCCATCAGTGTCATCGGGATCGTGACCCTGACGGATTACAGAAAATTCACAACTGACATATACAGTAATATAGCCTAATTTAAATGGTGGTCAGGACAAATATGAAAAAAACCTTTACAAGTGAATGATACACGTTTATATTTGTACAGCTAAACTACAAAAACCTGGTTCAGAAATATAAACTGTTTAATTTAATAGAAAATTACTTTAGAAATTCTAGATTTACACTTTAACACGTTCAGTGCTAGAGACTCGCCTAGCGGTTTCTGTTTTGTTATAATTTAAAGTAATTCTGGAGGGACAGAAATCAGTTTTTTGTTATTATATATCCCTCAGAAAGGTTTTTACTTTGTAACCGTGCAGTTCTTTCTGAATTTTCGTTACAGGATCTTCTACCCTCGTATAGTATACTCGTTCAGTATTTTTAACGGGTTTTCAGCGTACAGTTGAAGCCGTGAATTTAGTATCTTTGCAGGTATCAATTTAAAATAGCTTACACTTTTAGATTTACTTTAAAAAATATTATTTGTAGTTTAAAATTATATAAGAAATTACACGTAAATCGTAACGATAAATGGAAAAATTCAAACAAGAAATAAATTTCTTATAACAGGCAAAAATAAACCTAAAAAAATTGAATTGTTTACTTTTTATGTTATTAGCTAACATAAATCCATGTATAGGTCGCAAATAAAATAAATCTGCCGGCCGCATTGGCGCAGTTGGTAACGTGCTCGCCTCTCATCATGCGGTCCTAAATTCGAATCCCACTCAGGCACGGGATATTTTCATACGTTACAAAAAATCATTTCACCCTCCATTGTACAATAGTTACACCCCAACATCGTCGCTAATGACCATTGTAGTTGATGCGACGTTAAATAAATGAATTAAAAAAAATTATTATAAAAAATAAATCTACAAAAACGTAAGTAACATAAGTTGCAAGCCCTAGATAAAGCAAGCGGAGACACGCTGCACGAGTAATCAGCCAAAAGGGACAGATATCTCATACATAATGCTCAGCATTGAATGTGTTAAAATAATCCGTCATCGTCTTTGTGGCAATCTTCCGTATTTGCGATGGATTGTAATGTAATGTTCTGTGAAACTTGCGCTTCACAAAATAAGCACTATACTTTGATACTTCTTTTTTTTTGGGGGGGGGGGCACTAACAGACAACAGAAAGTGATGGTTGATCAAGATTTTACTGTGTACAGTACAAGGAGCACAAAGAATCTGAACATATGAAGATATATTATGCTTGTCACAACTAAATCTAGTAATCCATTCAGCAGTAGCCTATAAACTCTTTAACAAGCAGCTGCAGGATTTCTGAGACTTCAGCCTAAAATGCTTTTTCTACAAAGCTTCTACTATCTAAAAGAGTTTTTTGATAATAAATTCATATACGATGATATGCTGTAATTTTATCTGTACATGACTTAACGTTTGTATTGTGCAAGTACAAGAAATTAGTGATGAGCAAGTGCTTTCCCATTTAAATTTCACAGATTTAATTTTAAAAAAATTTCAACTTCTTAAATTGAATTTAATACCAAATGCATTCCTTACTTATAAATTACCAATTGTTGTATATTTCCTTAGTCTATAGAATAGTCTAACTCAGGCCTTGTAACACTAATTAAGCAGCGCACACACTGGACATAGTCCATCACATCACATCGCGGCTTTCCGTAAAACCGAAAGAAGCTTTTGTTACTGCAGATTCTTATGAACAGGCGCACACAGGTTATGACTCGTTACGGTGTCATGGATTGTAGATGTTAGGAGACGGATATATTACAGTTCAGGGCAAAATTGACTAACAACGCAAGCCACTTGCCACTAACATTTCAATATTTTTCTTCTTTGTGCATCACAAATTGATATTTCATTGGTTTGTTGTTTGTGTAACACTTGCAATATGGAAGACACCATATTAACTGAGTGCGTTTGTAAATATATACTTATTTATAACCTGAGTGAAAAAGGGCACATTGATATGCGATTGCTGAAGAATGCATGGGAAGAAATTTTCAAGGAAAGAAAAATTTTAAAAAATTTTGCGAACTCATTTGGACGTATTAAAATTTTTTTGACTTCCGAAGGTCCGGAAATAAAGGAAATTTTCGATGCTCATCTCTTTTGAATTAATGTAATGAATTCACAAATATTGTTTTAGTTTCTTCTCTTCCTCATCTGTAATACTCACTATTACAAGGAGTTCCTCATCAGAAGAAAAGTCCATGATGAAATTCCAATAAAGCAAAATAATGAAATTAAAAACTACGATGAAACAACCATCACAACAGTTTCAAACAAAGAGTGACAACTCTCTGAGAGGGCAACACACATCACAAACCAGATGGAAAGAGATGCATTTAGTGTGGCCTTTTGCCGTCACATCTCCGATCTGAATAGAAACGTGACGTAACGGAACATGTCTAGTGTGCTCGCCGCTTAAGACCGAAGATGATAAATTATTAATAAAAGACTCTATTAGAAAATAAAAAGTATGAAACTGTAGTAGCAATAAAGTTATAAACAAACTAACATTTCCAAAATTACAAAAACTAAAAACAGATTCGGTATATGAGCAGATGATCTTCACAATAGTACATTTCTGCAGCACTGTATATGGCAAAAGGAAACATTGCCCAGTTGGTGGAACAAAAATAACACCAATAGAGACATAAGAGAACCATGACATCCTAGACGCATCATCCGTCACCAACGAAATTCATTTGACACTCTGCAACATGTTAAAAGGCGTGTTTGTTTTTTGACCAGAAAACTACTTTGTTTTGCTACAAATTTTTTTTTTATTACTTGGCCTTTATCATCTCATTAGCCATGAATATGCAAAAAAAATTTGAATGTAAAGAAATAATTACAATGTATAATTAATTAACTTACGGATCATAAGGTTATAATCTTCATGATCCAGCGGATCATTCCAGTGTTTCGGTAACGGGTTTGTTGATACAGCATTTAAATGCATAAAATCAGACAAGCCTGGAACTTAGAAAAAGCAAAATTTATACATTACAATGTGAACAAGTACACACCAATTTATTGTTAAACAAATAAAACAAACTTTTATTTGTCATATATAAAAAACTAAATTAAATTTCATTCTGCTGTACACAATATAAAATTACTACAATTAATAACTGTTTTTGCTAATGTTTAATTATTACAAACGGTATTTCAACATACCATGAGTATATTACGATACACAATGAAAAGCAGCTTAATTCAGACTAAATTAGAAGGTAAAAGAAAAAGTTTATAGATGATTTAAACCTCTTAAAATACTACGTTTGGAGTGTAACATTATAAGGGAGTGAAACGTGGATGATAGGGGCTGTAGAAAGGAAGAGGATAGAAGCTTCTGAAACGTGGTGTTATAGGAAAATATTAAAGATTAGGTGGGTGGACAAAATAAGTAATTAAGTTTTTAGATGAGTGGATGAAAGAAGAAGTATATGGAAACATCTTGCCACAAGGGATAGGCTAGTGAGGCATATCGTAAGATATCCAGATCTTGCTCTATCAATAATGGAGGGTAACACTGAGAAGTGACCTGTAGAGGGAGACAAAGGTTACAATATTTAAAGCACATTAAAAAAGATGTTGGGTGTTGTAGGTATGTAGATACGAAATGACTGGCAAGATAAAACAGCTTCGATAACTGCATCAAACCAGTCAAGAGACTGATGATAATAAACAGATAATTTGAAAGGGAGTATGATATATCAAGAAATTAAGGACCTGGTGGAAAACGGAACAAATTAGGAGACACACATAAAGCAAGGGATCAGCCTAAGGGCAGATAATCTCATGCCAAAGATTAGTGATGGGCTATTCCAATCGTCAATTAAATTTGATCAAGGTCTTTTAAAATTTTGAAGACACTGATACGGTCCGGCAAACTTTTTACTTAGATCAACCTAGCCGACTGTAAAAATTTAGATACGACATCCAAGCTAAATTTTAAGACTAATTGTTGTTTCGAAAAAGTTTGAGTAATAAAACGTAACAACAGTTTTAATCCACTGTAGGCCCGTGTTCTGCTCATAACAGACAGGTGGAGTGTCAAATTATTTATACTCAATCTGTTCATTGCAGGGCTAAAATAAATTGTTCTGTTTCTTATCACATAGTCAGCCAATTAAATGACTGAATCATTTAAGAACAGAAGAGGTAGAGATGTACTGTGACACTAATCAGAGTTATCTCCTCTGAAAGTAATGAATTTCGCTATACAGCCAGACCCTGTGGTGAATGAAGTGAAGGTGTCACTTGCAGAGTGGAAAATATGTGCTTTACAGAGGGCCCGGCATGCTGATAAGCATACTTTTCCATTCAGTGAGGAAGGCAATTGTAAACCACCTCATTCCTCGGTTTACTTAGTAAAACCTCTACAGGTTCAAACCAGCCTTTTGGCTGATGACCTAAACAACAACAACGTAGGCCCGTGTACAAAACTTGCAGGTTTTGTATTTTATAGCGCAGCAGTACCACAACTTGCTTTTAGCGTGATCGAGGCCGTAAACTAGCAAGCATCAACTCTCTTCAGAGAACCTCAGTTATACGTCATGTTTACATCACCAGTATGCTCTCAGCATGCACACTTGCGTCGAGGTCGAGTCATTTTAATCATGTCGAGGTTAAGTATTACCGATGTGAGAGGGGCCTAAAAGTTTAATTCCAAGAGATTTTCAAAGATAATTGATACATACTCTGCTCAGGCCACAGTTCTGGCGATGTTCGATCCAGCTTCTCCAGGCTGAGAAGACTTTCATCCAATGATACTGTCATAGTCTGTTCTCACCCTAAACAGAAAACATAAAAACAATTATACTAACATAGCAGGGTCGAACACGTCATTTAAAAATCTGGTGAGAACACTAACACGACTTTCTCTTGCCAATACAAATAATGAACAATATAACATAAAAAATCTATTTTTTACAGATTTTCATAAAAAAAACACAGAAAATCACAAATTACCGCTAAACTAAGCGTTATACAAAGAAATTTTTTAAATAAAAGTTGTAGATTTTTAAATTGTCTAAAACTTTGGTTATACATACTTTTGCACTAAAATGCATATTAAGGCAGTTATCTTAAAACAAACATTTTTTCTTCGTGAGAACAGCCTCCCCAAGAATTTCAGTAGACATGCCACCTACCCTATCTTGTAAAGCATGAAAAATGTACTTCCGGTTGACCGATTTTGATGAAAATGTTTGAGTTGGGTCCTCTAGTGGTATCTACCTTAAGTTTTAAGTTTCAACTTCATGCGATGTTCCATTCTTGAGATATTCTGTTCACACACAGACCAATCGCTAAAAACATTTTTTTTGGATTCAGAGGGTCTGAAAATGTGTATATCCAGTGAACTCGATTTTGAAAAATTGACATGAAAACAATACTTTCCTTCCTACTTATTCATACAGGCAAGAGAAAGTAACAACAATTATTTAACAGACTAGCATATTTGTTTGGACCTTTTCCGATATTTCACATCATCAAAGTATCGTGTGAACGCACCTTTACTGTTCGACCCAGCAACTGCCTGAACGTGCTCTGTACTGTTCGATTAGCAATCGCTTGATTCTTTTATTTTCGGTTGTTTTCTTTTTTATTATATTTTCGGTTGCTTTTTCCTTCATTCTTTTACAAGTTTTACAAATTAATTAATTGTGTCGCTTCTTAAAGGTTTACTTATTCTGCAGATTGCTTTATTACACACCCAACGATCCTGGCCAGTGCTGTTCAGTATCATATTGTGTCCATTTAAACAAACGCGCAGATAATGCAATATTCCTTTCTCTTGAAGGAAACATATAGCTCTTTCCTTAGTAGAAATAATAGGAACCAATTCCAAAAGATTCATTATGTATAGAACAGAACACGTGCAAAGCAAACAACCAACTGATGTGTATTAATAATCATGCAAACAATATCTACAATCAATTATAGTGAGTGGGAGTCATCAGTCATAACAATAAAGATGCGTTTACACGAGGCGACTTTAAGGTTACAGATTGTGTGATGTGAAATAACGGAACAGGTCCATTTTTTTACATCTTGACTGTTTTACAATTTCTGCTAAAATGCAGACGATGAAGGATGATGATACATGAAAATGAGTGGTGAAAAAATGTCAGACTTGACCAGGAATTGAACCCAGGATCCCGGCGTAGAAGCCAGTTAAGCTAACCACTACGACAATGGGCTGGCCACAAACATAGCAGGGTAGAACACGTCATTTAATAATACAGCTACATTATATATTTGAAGACTTAAATGTGTATCATAACTAATAAAATAGAGAATTAATGTAAATTTACTAAAGGCCTATTTCCACGTCGCTGGTTCACTAGCTGCTAGTATAATATTGGGCGTCACACTTAGCACGCAGAGAGTTTAGCCTGTAATAATACAAGGTGTAACAAAAATTACCGACCCTAAAACAAAATGCAAGATAGTTTCCTATAAAGCGTACATTTATACAATAATATTCATATAGACCTAATTATACAATTTATAAATCTCTTCTAACCTTAACAAAATTTCTGTAACAATTTTGAAATAGCGCTACTTTAAATTTTTAATTAATTATCACTATTCGCCAATATTTCTAGAACAGTTACGCACTGTTATGAATGTCACTGATATTCTTACTGTATAAAAATAATTTGCCGGCGTGGCTAATAAAGTTTCTAGTAGTTAATTACAAAAAGGTTATTTTTCTTCTACAACTATTACAATTTAGTACTAGTATGTACCATAAAATAAAATAAACAATAAAATAATAAACACTACACTTGGTATATTCTATAAATTCAGTCCGCACACATAAAAAAAAACCTCAACACTTTTTAACTGTAACGTTCGCACTGAATGACAGTTGATTAAACAATGAATGACAATATTCACTGAGCGTTTCATTCGTTAGTTAGGTGTACGTAGTTGATAATCATTTGCTGTCAAAACCAGTATTATTTTTAAATAAACTGTGCCTACTAATAAGCCTGTGCTACTGAATAACAATAATAACTGTTGATTAATTATTATAATACATTAAATCACTCCCCATTCGCTTTGTACTGTATTTATAATAACCATATTTTACTATGAAATGTAGAAAATATACCGGGTGTTTCATAAGTCAGTTTACCGAGTAAGTGTATTTGTTAGAAGCAAATAATAAATCAATTTAATTTATATTGTAATTTAATTGAAACTGAAATTTACACTACACATAGGTTGTAAACTTAAAAGAATTGTTCAAAATGCTTTCCACTAACTTCAATGCATTTTTCACAGCGTTTTTTTACACTTGTAACAATCTGCTTGCATAGATTTTTATTGTTGTTTACGGCTTCAAATTCTCTTGCAATGGCTGCTCTCAATTGCATTACATCTAGGGGCCGTTCAGCAAAAACTTTATTTTTAATGATCCCCCAAACAGAAAAGTCTAACGGTGTAAGATCGCAGGACCTTGGGGGCCAATCGATCGTGCCGCGTCTTCCGATCCACTCGTCGAAATTGTTATTAAGAAATTCCCTCACCAATAAACTGTAATGCGGTGGAGCACCGTCTTGCTGCCAAATGAGGTTAGTATTTTCATATAAAGGATTATTTTGTAGCTCCGGCAAAACCGTATCTTGCAACATTTCAAGATATGAATCTCCACAAACAGTGTCATTAAAAAAGTATGGGCCTACGATGCCACCGCTCCAAATACCAGCCCAAACAGTTATTCCTGGAGCATTTAATTCTTCTTGAAGAACTTCGTGTGGGTTCACGTCACTCCAGTAGACACAGTTGTGTCGATTAACACGACCATTTAGTTTAAATGAAGCTTCATCTGTCCAAAGAACATGATTTTGAAAGTCTCTGTCAGCTTCAGAGCGTATAACAAACCATTCAGAAAACTCAACACGCCTGTCAAAGTCGTCTTCCAATAAACCTTGATGCAGCTGTGGACGATAAGGTTTTAATTTTAATGATTTCATGATACGGTCTACACTAGAAAGCGAAATGTCAAACTCAGCAGATCTCTTACGGAGTGATTTTTTCGGGCTCTGAACAACAGATTCAGCAATAGCTGTTACGTTGGCTTCACTTGTAGCAGTTCTAGGCCTCCCACTTCTTGGTAAATCATGTACGCTTCCAGTCTCTTCAAATCGTTTGTTCAATTTGTAAATGCCTTGCCTAGATGGAGCTGGAGTTTGAGGAAATCTTTCTACAAATAACTCAATAACTTCTTCACTATTTTTATTTGTTTTCCACCAACACTTTAAAAGGAAAATGCGCTCCTCGGTTGTTAGTTTGCGGTTCATGTTTACTGTCAACATGGAATGCAAATAAAAATCTAAATCTAACCTCAAATTTAAACATAAAAATGTCAACAATGACCTTCACAGCTGATTTTGTGATTGCTCAAAAACAGGTTGTGCAACATTAGTTACGAAAGCATTGTGTTTCATTCAGTTGACCTCGGTAAACTGACTTATGAAACACCTGGTATACATTAGTTTTGTAAACAGTCTATAACACTAGGCAAGGGACGGGTGGATGTAGTATATATAAGCTGATTCATTCGAAGCCTTGACGCACCAGATGAACTGCCTATACTTATACTAGCAGGACCTACTTGCACATCGGCAACAGTTCCCACGGAGCTAGTTAATTATTACCAGTGGTCTGAAGACATATATGAGTTGTTTTGTGTATTGCTATACAAAGTACAGCTTACTAGCAACTAGAGTCTGTCTGCACTAAGAGTACTCCGACGTAGGCAACCAGCAATACAAATGAGCATGCACATTAATTAAAAATACGCACAGCATGATCAAAAACAAAATTCCATACAACACTAATTCGCTCAAAGCATAATAAAATAAAAACACATTAAATTCATTTGTTAGAAAATGTTTTATAAATCGAACATTAGTTTTTACCATTAATAACTAAAACATGTTACTATTGTCATTCTTACATTGTCATTTTCGTTACATTATTTACTATTATTATTTATGATTAGTAGGTTTTTATTATAGACTCAGTTATATTTTATTTTTGGTCACAAGTAATATAAGACTAATTCTCTTGAATTATAACAGGAGAGTAAACAATTCCAAAGATTCCTTGTTTATCATTTTATATCATTGAAATAATTAATATCTGAGACTAATTTAATACAACTGTTTGCCCTTGCCCATGTTTAACTCATTTTTAGTTTCATCAGTTATCTTTTGGAATTGTATCGGTTCGTTTCAATTTTCTTCGTAGACTGAAGTTGAAAAGTTTTGTAAGCTGTGTTTTCTTAACATGCGTGATACTGGTAGTGAATGTGTTTGAGTTTTTTAAACATAAAAGCGGTAAACATTAAAAAGTAGCAAAAGTTGTTTTGTTAAATGTAATGTTTAAAACAATTAATTAAGAAGTCTTTATGAAACTACAATAATTACAAGTAATCAGAACGGTATAAAATTGAAAACGCTTAAAGGATAATGTTTATTTTAGCCAGATGTAGATATATTAATGATGTAACGTAATGCAAGATAATTGTCAGGCAGAGAGGTAGATACGCGCCAACTAGTGTAGTGTAATTTTTGTTCACAACCTATAGGTTGTGAAGGTTGTGAAATCCAAAACCTATAGGTTTTGGATTTAGAAGGAGAATGGGAACTCGAGATGCAATATTGGCTCTGAGACTGATTATTGAGAAAAGGATACAGAAAAATAAAACTACTTTTATGGCATTTGTAGATTTAGAGAAAGCATTTGACAATCTGGACTGGAGTAAAATGTTTAAAACTTTGAAAAGGCTAGGAATTAAATACAAAGAAAGGAAAGTTATCTACAGTCTGTACAAGAATCAAACGGCTGTTTTGAGAATCGAGGGGTACGAAAAAGAGGCTGCTGTAAGAAAAGGTGTACGACAAGGTTGTTCTTTGTCACCACTACTTTTTAACTTGTATATAGAAGAGGCTATAAATGAAGTGAAGGAGAAATTTGACGCAGGAATAAAAATTCAAGGAGAGACAATAAAAATGCTGAGATTCGCCGATGATATAGTAGTATTAGCCGAGGCAAAGAATGAACTAGAGGATGCCTTAAATGGAATGGATGAGATCTTGAGGAAGGATTACTTCATGAAAATTAATAAGAACAAAATGAAAGTGTTGTGCAGCAGCAAGAGTGGTTTAGAAGAGATGGGAAATTTAAAAGTAGGCAACGAAAACATACAGGAAGTTGGGGAATTCTGCTATCTAGGGAGTAAAATAACAAAGGATGGTAAAAGCACAAGTGATATCAAGAGTAGAATTGCTCAAGCTAGAAAAGCCTTTGAAATGAAAAACAGCTTACTGACTACAAACATTGATTTACAGATTAGGAAAAATTTCTTAAAACATTATGTTTGGAGTGTAGCATTATACGGAAGTGAAACGTGGGTGATAGGGGCTGTAGAACGGAAGAGGATAGAAGCTTTTGAAATGTGGTGTTATAGGAAAATGTTGAAGATTAGGTGGGTGGACAAAATAAATAATTTAGAGGTTCTTAGGCGAGTGGATGAAAAAAGAAGTATATGGAAGCATCTTACCAAAAGAAGGGATAGGCTAGTGGGGCATATCCTAAGACATCCAGGTATTGGGCTATCAATAATGGAGGGTAATATTGAGGGAGTAAACTGTAGAGGGAGGCAAAGATTAGAATATATAAAGCAAATTACGAAAGATGTAGGGTGTTACAGGTATGTAGATATGAAACGAATTGCGCAAGATAGAACAGGTTGGAGAACTGCATCAAACCAGTCGAGAGACTGATGACAAAAAAACAAAAAACCTATAGGTGCTTGCCTCGCGCGGAGTACTCTTACAGTAGACGGACTATAGAAAATATTAATAGGTTACAATCCAAATAAATTTAACTAATGAAAACTGTTTAATTGACCTGATGTTTCTCAGGTTATAAAACAACGATAAGTCTATCAACTAGAATTTCTAGTTCATCCATTCTAGAATTCTAGGAATCCATCCTGAATTGAGAAAAATATTTCGAAAGTTAAATACATTAACCATATACCAAACAAACACAAATAATTCTTTAAAATATTTGAGTAACAAAATCTTTTTTAAACATAAAAAAATATTCATTTAAATGCCAATTCAATCATACATAATCAACAAAAACACTGAGACATTTTGTAGAATGTCTTTCAAACACTCACTAGTTTACAAAAGCATCAAGGTTAGTAAATTCCAATACAACTAACTTTGTTTACAACAAATAGTGGTAATTCTGAAAATAGTGAGCTCAATCGCAAGACCTGCTAATTTAATTTTTACCTATCAACTTACCAAATTCCGCAGGACATCTTGATAATTAACAATATCGTTAAATATACTTAATTAACATATCAATATTGTTAATATTAGGCCTAATCTGTTTTGGTGAAGGTTAGGTTATAAATCATTAACTAACGTACCTAATTTATACACAGAAATTATTTTACATAAAATAAAGATAAACACTTATTTATGAACATAAAAAGCAACCTTTGTATGGCAGCGAGACATCTACATAATCATTCAGTAATGAAAGTATAATACCTCAACCTGATTTAGCCTTAGTGGAATATCATTGGTGAACACAAGTTCCTTATCAGTTTATTTTTAAATAATAAAAATATCTAATATAATTTTTAAATAAATTACGTAAGTATATTATTGAAACTAAAGTAAATTCTAAAAAGAAAAACAATAACTGAACCTAATGACGTATCATTTTTGAAAGCTCCACTAATTATATTTACTCCAATAGGTTAATAAAATTGCTACGTTGATCCTACCAGCTTACTTTAAAACCAAATACCCTTATTCTTTAAAACTAAATACAATTTAAAGTTAATCAACTTCAGTACAAACCTCTGAAAACTACCTAAGAACATAAACACCAGACACAAATGGAAGTTATACGTAAATAGACTTACAACTAAATGTACAACTAAGGTCGGAGTTTCAAAAATAATCTTGTATTTGTTACCTCAATAACTGCAACACGCTTTGGTGATGCAGTACGATTGATTATTCTTGTCTTCAATTTCATACAAATAGCAAGAGTTTCATATTTCTTCAAGATTGTGCGGGAACTTCGAAAAACGGTTACAAAATACAAACAACAAGCAGGAAACAGAAACGACTCTTTTAGATCGATTGTACACGAATAAGACCGAACAAAAACGAAAATGACGCCATTAAAAATAACCGCCATTATTTAATTCATTTTTCAACCTTCTGAACTACGTTTATATGTGATTATAAATTGTTTTACATAAGTTCTGTAAATACTTAAATCAATAGTAATAATAATAACAACAAAAATAAAGTAATAATTTAATAGAAAATAATCTGTTACCTTTGTTTGTTGAATCTATTAATATTGTAAATTGTATAAAAGTTAACCTTATTTCACTAAAGTATAATTTTACCTACCTACTCACTTGATTCAGGTAAAAGTAATTTAAGTGTAGACAGTTACAGCTGTCTAATTTTGTTGACACTGTAGACATGTGTCAGACCAATTCACAGGTGGGTTAATTCAACTCTATCAATATAATACATTATCTAACTGAAAGAAAAGTATTTTGTTTTCTGTTTGAATACTATAAAAGTCTTTAGTATATTTCATATGACCTACTTAGCTGTGGGTTTACTAACTAATAAATTTTTTGCTTAAAATTAACCTTACATACTTTAAATTAACAAAACCTTACATACAGATTTGAAAACACCACTTGTACAAAATTCCATCGAATACCTATACAAATGCTTTCACGGCAAGTCACATGAACACGAGAACCCACTGGTGCGTTCACTTTCCACCTTCCATTTACCTGATAATCCCCCTAGATGCCTTAAAAGACGCTGGAGTAGAGACCTGCTAATTTGATACACAAATTTCATTTTTTGGGAGGCACCAATGGGGGCCCTACCCCTCTCATGCCTATTATATCATTTACATTATTATCATAATCATCACATTTGCTTGGTATAAAATTTTACTCTTGTAAATAAAGAATTAAAGAGGAAAAAATAAAAAAAAATTAACCTTTGGGGACTGGTTCTGTTGCATTTTCACAACAGATGTCTTTTTTTTAACAAAAAAGGTAATTAGGTTGGATCCCCTTAATGTATTTCTCAACTCAGTCCTACTCCGCATTATCATGTCATCAAAAATTCACAAAAATTTTGTTTTCTGAGATAATGTGAGTTTTACTGGCACCATGCAGCAACGTTGTGAATTCACTACGGTGCCAGTCCGGATATCATACTCTTGGCTCATTAGTGTCATAACTGCACACCTCCAGTTATTGAGAGCTGCCATGAACTATTATAGATTCTTATTTCTTCTACACTGTGTCATTTTTTTTTTTTTTTTGGTTTAACGTATGACTGTTCTGCAATTACTGCTAATGCAGAGTGTGTCAGATTCGATGATCGTTCCACTAGGGACAAGAGACGAAAAACCGAAAAACTGTCAGGAATCAGGGAAATATTTAACTTGTTGGTAATTATTTACTTTTAGGACACCAAACCAATTTGAACAATTTTTTTAAAAATCGATACTTTTTGTGTGCTGAATCCGAGTATATAATCTCAATAATAATAATAATAATAATAATAATAATAATAATAATAATAATAATAATAATAATAATAATAAACAGCAGCAAATCGGTTGATCAAGAAAGTGTGAATGAATGATATTTTAAAATAAAATACATCACAAATACTACTAGTGCAGTAATATTGTAGTAGTAACTTTAAAATATTGTGTAAAATAATGCCTTGCAATCTCTAATATTTTGTTTTTAATAATATAATTTATGTTTTTGTAATAGCTTAAAATTTATTGTAATTTTTTAAATAGTATATTGTACAAAAACTACAAAATTGTTCATATATGTATTTAAAAATATTGCTTCAATAATTATATAATAATATTTAAGTTGGTAATCATGAGTGTTTGTTGTTGTTTAGGTCAATAGCCAAAAGGCTGGTTTGAACCTCTAGAGGTTTTACTAAGTAAAAACAAGGAGTGAGCTGGTTTACTATTGCCTTCCTCACTGAGTGGAAAAGTATGCTTATCAGCATGCCAGGCCCTAATAAAAGCACCCACGTTCCACCCTGCAAATGACACCTTCACTTCATTCACTACATGGTCTGGCTGTATAGTGAAATTCATTACTCTAAGAGGAGATAACTCTGACTAGTGTCTTTTACAGCTCTACCTCTTCTGTTCTTCAATAGTTCAGTCATACAATTGGCCGACCATGTGATAAGAAACAGTAAGAAACAGAACTATTTTTTGTAGCCCTGGAACCAACAGATCAAGTGCAATTAATTTAACACTCCACCTGCCCGTTATGGGCATCTTACAAGTGTTTGTAAAAATATTTTCAATATTACAACATTTTGCAAAATGCAATTGCGCCAGTCCTCATGTTAGTTTTTTAGCACCAGCCCCTGAATGTTAAACAAGTTTTATATGGTAAATACTTAGTTGACCCATCGGGTTGGTCTAGAGGTAAAGTCGTCGCCAAAATCATCTGTTTAACAGCTGATTTTCAGAGACGAAGGTTCATGGTTTAAATCCTAGTAAAGGTAGTTACTTTTATACAGATTTGAATGTTAGACAGTGGCTACCGGTGTACTTTGATGGTTGGGGTTCAACTAACCGTACTCTCTCAGGAATGGTCGACCTGAGTCTGTACAAGACCACAACTCATTTACACGTCACACACATCATCCTCATCTCATTGGGTCATGGGGTTGCTTATTGTTCTGAATTGAACAGATTGCAACGTACACACATTAGAGATTACAAAAAAACAATACTTAGTTTTTATTTCATGCATATAATACCACGATAAAAAATGTTTTGTTACTAAAAGTTACGTATGCTTATGGCTACTTTTCGATATAAACACATTAACAATTGAGACATTTGCTGTACCATGGTCAAGTTTTTCAATGCCTTCTTCATAAAATGCTGCTGCCAATGTAATTTAAATGAGTCTTGACATTGTCTTGAAGCTCCTTATGGTTCTTGTGGAGTTCATGCAGCTGTTAACCATAATTAATGCAAATGTTTATTGTAAAACTTAGCAAAGTTTGTGGAGAACCATTCAAAACAAAAGAAGAGGGATGCTGACTTCTGAATTTGTTTTGATCCATGACAATGCCACCTTCACAGTTCTGGTGCAACCCAATTTCTTCTTGAGCAATTTCAGTGGAACGTTTTCTATCTACCGCTATACAGTACTGACCTAACATCGAGGGACTTCCATCTTTTCCCTGAATTGAAGAAGTGACAGCGCATCCAAACTAACAAGGATCTTCAAGACTTATTTAACTTTTAAGGCTCCGGCTGTTCTGCTTCTAATACACAATGGCCGTATTACATTCCTTTCCCATGATGTCATACCCACATTCATGTAGGTATAGTCACTTGAGTCATGAGTTTGCCCTTGTTTGCAACGAGGGGTAAAGGGGGAACAGCATCAGTGCGCATGCGTGACTGCTTTAATTTCAGTACACAAACATAACAACTTATACTATACCCAGAGCATAGCCTATACAATATATCACGGAACCTTTTGTAGGTTAACAGTACGAATATAACTGTTTGTTACCGTAAACAGAAACGTTAGTTTCTCAAAAATGTGAGCAGACTATTCACAGTGCTAAATTAAATGTAATATGCAGTGTAATAAATTGCTGAGAAGTTGAAACTAAACAAAAATGCCTTTCAATGCCTCTTAACAAAAGCCATGAGCAAGTGGCTAATTATTGTGATGTTTTACTTTCCACAATTCTAAAAATAAAGAAGGAAATTAAGGACGTGAAGAAGCTATTCTTCAACAGTTTTGTTGACACCTGGTAAAATAAGGAAGTGGTTAAGTAGACTAGTGAGACTGATAGTGAAGACGCTGGTGACAGCGAACGTAAAGAAGGCAATTCATTCGTAGAAAATTTGTTCCAATGGTAATAAGGTAGCTGGTAATTACAGTAAATCAAAAATGTTAGTCGTGTAATTAAGCTATAGGCAGTATTACAGGTCAAATTTATTTCTTATAAGGTTTATGAAGAAAATTTTCTCGGATTAAACCACAGCTTACAAAATGTATGTAGAAACTGCATGGTAGTGAAATGTACGAGTAGTGTCGTACTGTTGAGGTTGGCAGCACTGTCATATTTACACTTCCTTCCTCACAGCCTATCCATATGCACAAGGCAATCTTGTGACTTCAGTATCTATAGTTAGATTTTACTTGTGAAAAACCATTTGTAAATCATAATTTTATCTATACATATGTATATTTCACAATTCTGTCGGTTGTAGGAAAATTACATGAGGGTGACTTGTTTGGGAACACTGCAGGTAGTATTTTGTCGTGCGCCATTTCCTTTACCCCTTTGCTACGACGTACATTAGACCCAACCGTTTGTAACAAAAACAAATTCCTATAGAAAAACATCACAGCTTTCACACAAACTAAGAAATTTTTGTATGTTGACTTATGGATGGCCTGCATGTGATATCTGTTTACATTAAAAAAATTCAACACGCTAGCCTACCCTTCACACTAAAATGATAATAAAATATATCCTTTTCAACATATTATATTTCTGTAAATGCAATTATTTGTGTTGAAGAATTCTCTACAAAATAAATACAATGACTGGTTTTAGATGTTTATTGACCTGACTGCAACACGTTTTATTGTGTACTGCACTACCCATTTCTATAATCACTGAAGTGGCTTCGCATAGCACATGGGTTAAATTTATTGGTAGCAACATTTATGAAAAGGGTATTAAAAACTTGTCCACAAGTACGACAAATGCCTCAATCGTCAAGGTGATTTGAAAAGAAGCCATTAGTGTACATATTTTTGATTAATAAAACATTTTTTCTGCATTCACTTGTCTTTTATTTGTAACCTTTTGGAGGTTGAAACAAAACTACCCTCAGATTACAATTTGTCAGCCATTAGAAAGAGTTGGCCACACAGAGCCACACAAAGCCACCGAAAGAAAGTTAAAATTAACTTTCTTTCAGTGGCTTTGTGTGGCTCTGAGTTGATATAAAACATTTTTTCTGCATTCACTTGTCTTTAATTTGTAACCTTTTGGAGGTTGAAATAAAACTACCCTCTAACTTTCTTTCAGTGGCTTTGTGTGGCTCTGTGTGGCCAACTCTTTCTAATGGCTGTAAAATTGTAATCTGAGGGTAGTTTTGTTTCAACCTCCAAAAGGTTACAAATAAAAGACAAGTGAATGCAGAAAAAATGTTTTAGATCAACTCTTAGCCTAAACCTCCACTTTTTACAAGGCACGTGGTCCATGTTAAGGAGGGGGGTTAGGAATGAATGAAAACAATGTATCAAATTCTTTGAGTCAGTTTTACCAATATAACTAATGTGCATATCAGCCTATTGTAATGATAACTAATAATAGCTTGATTACTCATTACACATTTATAACGACAGAGTTAATCAATTTCCAAGTTATTGTTTTAAAGAGATTATCATCTTTCTTTTATTATGCGCAAAAATTCTTTATTTTTGTGTTTATTGTTATGGCACAAGCTAGTCACAAAATACAGTACAAGATAAAAATGAGTTATGGAACCTGATAGTTTCATTAATAAATGTTACAGATTAGGCTTCCTTGCCTGTTCCAACTTCAAACTGAGTTATCTACTATTTTTCAAAGAAATTGGGATGCCCGTCTTTTCCAAGGTTGTTCAATACCATGTTGTCCAGTTGGTTGTAAATAAATAAATGTTTGAATGTTCGATCATCTAGTACCTGCAACAAAAGATTATACAATTCTTGCCTGTATTCCTGAATGGTAGATTTCATCTCAAGCATATTAAATTAATACTTAATAATATCTATTGCTTTTTTGGTTCAGCAATCGAGAACCTGCTAAAGGCCTCAACAATATCATCTCTACATTTTTTTTGGGTTTATGTCCGACTGTTCTGCCATTACTGCTAATGCAGACGGTGAAGGATGAAATGATTTTTTGTAAAGTATAAAAATATGCCGTGCCTGAATGGGATTCGAACCCCAGACTGCGTGATGAGAGGGGAGCACGTTACCAACTACACCAATGCGGCTGGCATCATCTCAACAGCCTTTATTCTTGACATCTGCTGAGCAGTCAGGGTTCAACATTTAAACAACTGAAATATCCACTGAAATCAATTTTTGAAAAACAGAGTTCAACTGTTTTGTTCAAGTGTACATGTTCATAGGAAGTTTTAAAAATTTCTAACTCCTTTGAAGTTTTGTTGCCCATAACAGGCAGGTGGAGTGTTAAATTATTTGCCATAAATATGCTAGTTCCAGGGCTACAAAAAATAGTTCTGTTTCTCATCAAATGATCAGCCAATTAAATGACTGAAACATTTATGAACAGAAAAGGTAGAGGTGTAAAAGACACTAGTCAGAGTAATCTCCTCTGAAAGTAATGAATTTCATTATACAGCCAGACCCTGTGGTGAATGAAGTGAAGTTGTCATTTGCAGGTGGAAAGTAGATGGTTTCAAAGGGTCTGGTATGCAGATAAGCATACTTTTCCGCTCAGTGAGGAAGGCATGGCAAACTACCTTACTCTTTGTTTAACTTAGTCAAGTCTCTAGAGGTTGAAACCAGTCTTTCAGCTAAACAACACAAATTTTACCTGATGAGATTTGATTTTTTTTATTTGTTATTTCACCAGTAATGTTTAGTCTCTGTTAATCGTTTAGTCTTTTTGTGAACTCAAAATGTGCAGTTATTCTTAATATTTACCTATTATCTGATATTTTTATGTAAATTGTTCATAATGTTTTGTAATCAATGTTTTGTAAATCATTACGTAGCTGTGGTCGCCAATATCTTATTGTTAATGCGACATTAAATAAAATTAAACAAATAAAAATAAAAACAACTTTGTTTGATAATTGTAATTTTATATTGTTAATTTCATATGCCTACTTTTTTAAATTTAATTTCGTTTCAGTTATGTTCAATCTCATTCAAATATGCTTAAGATTTTGTGTAAAATTATGTTCAAATTTTTCTGTCATATAAATTATCTTAAGTAATTTTTTTAAACATTTCCTGTGTATATTAGATAATATTATCTGCTACTTTTTGTTAATTAAAATTTTAACTGTTTAGTGAATATTATTAAGTTAGATTGTGAATATGAATACGACACACGATTAGAAATTCATTTGAATAAAACATTTTGACTTGTACATTTAATGTATGTGTATTATTTTAGATGACAATAAATTTTATTTATTTATTAAAACTGGCAGAGCTAAAATGTATCAAAACTTTAAATCCTCATTTAAATTCACATTTTACAAACCAGTATTTTCCTTAAAGTGTATACAAACAATTTTTACCGACCCCAAGCCCAAGAGCTCCTTTTACAAGTGATGTATAAGTATGAAGGGGAGAAGTAACAATTTTATTAAAAAACCTGAGTCCATCTGGTACAGATAGAAGTTCTCAGTAAGGTCCCCATCGCTGGGGAGAGAAGTGAAAAACTGACTGATAGTCCCAGTGATTAAAGAAGAAATTCTCAACAGCTAAGAATCTAGGGGAGTAACCCTGAAAAATTCTTACATTTTTGGAGGCAGTGAGTTAATAGCTCTACCACCAAACTACTTCTCGCAATGCTTGTAACATGGCTGGGGGACTTATTTTGTTACTGCCAAACTTCAACCTAGTCTCAGATTAGAACTAAGAATATCCAATATTCGAGTATACCTGATTTTTTATATCAGTCTATTAAAACTCATTTACCTGAACAACTAATATGAGAAAAACATCAATTATTCAATGCTTGTTTAAGGTTAAGCTGAGAAAAGAAACAATTTAATATCTGAATCAGTTACTATTTACCATTTACTTTGAACTGATGAAGTAACAGAAAATTTGGATCTATTCCATTATCCTACAAGAAATATGCTGGTTGCAGGTGAACGCGTTAATAAAACAGTACGCGCTAAAAACAGTACTCTTGTCATGAACACTTGTAAAAAAAATTAATCTCAAAAATTGTCTGGGATACATGCAACAGTTTGTGGGTCCACAAAATTCAAGGAATGGTTTACTGTTCTATTACAATAATTTTCTGGGAGACCTTGAATTCCCTGGTAAGCTCGCCACTCATCCGAAGATCCGAAAATCACATAGCTACACCACCACTCATCCGAACATCCACATAGCTACAGGTTGCCCTGGATTGCGCTGTCCAATTGACCTGTAATTTCTGACCAGTCTAGGAATCCAGTGTGGAGACATTCTCTCAAGAAGATCAGTCCAGATGGGACATTTCCCCTATAATAGGTATAAAATTATATCTACCAGAAAGTAAAATTGAAAAAAAATTCTATAATATTTTTTAAAACAGTTCATTAAATTACAACATAAATTTAAATTTTATTGAAATATTTTGTGAATTATCATCATATTGTTGTTGTTTAGGTCAACAGTCGAAAGGCTGGTTTGAACCTCTAGAGGTTTTAATTACTAAGTAAAATTGAGCAGTGAGGTGGTATACTATTGCCTTCCTTACTGAGTAGAAAGATTATTCTTATCAGCATGCCAGGCCCTCCGAAAAGCACTCACTTTCCACCCTGCAAATGACACCTTCACTTCATTCATCACAGGGTGTGGCTGTATAGTGATATTCATTACTCTCAGAGGAGATAGCTCTGACTAGTGTCTTTTATACCTCTACCTCTTCTGTTCTTAAATAATTCAGTCATATAATTGGCTGAATATGTGATAAGAAACAGAACTAATTTTTATAGCCCTGGAACCAACTGATCGAGTGCTTTTAATTTAACCTCCACCTGCTCATTATGGGCAAATCATGTTGTTATCACAACATTTTATAACAATCAACTTTCAGTAATTCATTCTACATAATATATAAGTATAAAGTATGTAATTATTTTTACACAAAACATGTTTGTTTTTCAAGTTTATTACAATAGTCTGCAATATAAAATTACTATAATTATTTATGAACCAATAATTTAACAGAATTTTTTAGTTATTTCTTTTAGATGTTTCTTCAATCTGTACATATTCTATGAAAAAACCACTGTTATTATAAAAACCAACAAAATAACTTCTATATTTATGTAATATTTCAATCTACCCACATCATATATTTATGAAATGAATTAAATAATTACTAAAAAGAAAGAAAAAATTATTACAGTCTGTAGAGTGTCTAGTAGAACATAAAATAGATTGCATCATACATTTTTGCCATGATATCCCACACAGCCATTAGATATTAGTGTTTTATAGTTCAATGAACTGCACAAACCAGTTCATCAGTTAAGTCGTAGTTCAGCAAGGATCAATATTGCAAGGTAGACCTAAATATTTAGGCACCTACACAATCTAAATATTACAATCTATATGGCACCAGTATTTGTAGATGTGTGTGTGTGTGTGTATTTAATTTGTCCATAATCATAATAGTAGTTACACAGGAATCAATACTACATTAAAGTAAAGAAGTTGTATCACAACATGTTTATAAATTATATCAATGGTACCCAACTAGTGGTATGTGTTACCATAAAAACCTGGGGTTACACGAAAAATTAATCAGTAATGGCAGATGGAAGCTTCAGAAAAAATTAAGATAAATAGATAAAATAATTGTCTTGGAAAACAAAAATTAGACACTGCAAAACAGTAGTCAAACCAGAAATTTTATATGCAGTGGAAACTGTAATCACTCCCAGAATATCAGGGGAAGAGATACAAAAAGGAAACGTACTGGGTATGGTTGTAGCAATACAAATAAAAAAAAATAAAAAGAAATTAACAAAGTTTAATGAAAATAGATTCTAATTAAACAAATTAACTACCAAACAGCAATAATATGAGTATATAATAATTATAGCAATTTAAGAATGACTCGATTTTTAAAAAAAACAATATAGTTTTAAATCAGAATTAATATGATCAACAAATTTTACAGCAAATTTGAATTTAATGTTAATTTGGATCCAAATAAAAAAATAGAAAAAATATGCTTAGAACATTTTTTTACAATCGAATATGCAGACATTATAAGAATAGATATAGTCTGCTATCAAATAACAATAGTAATCATAATGAAATACGTTTTTATTTAATTATTTGTTTTTATTAATATTATAAGTCCAAATCCAAAAAGTGTTTTGTTTTATTAACAAAATTTATAAGCTTTAAATATATATAAAAATTCATTCAAAATAACAAAACAACAATATATATATATCTTTTAAAGAAAAAAAGATATTTAAAAAACTGGTGAAAATCAGGTGCTGGTCCACAATTCAGTGAAAATAAAAATCAGAAAAATTTGCCCAAACATGCAGCCAATGCATAGTAGTGAGAACAATCGTAGAACATTGGTAAATTGATGGTTGATTGAAAAAATTAAAAAAAATTTACATACCAGATGAGATCAGCATAACAAAATAATAGATACTTAACGTAGTTTGATTTTCAGTCAAGGTTCGAGTAGAATATATATATATATAAATACATGGTAGAATTTAAAAAAAACATTCTTCAACACTCATACACCCTTTTATGTCGCTGGTGAAAATTGAAAATACGTGTCTGGGCATTGATTAAAGCAGAAATAAACAAGTTGAAAATAGCCTTTTATACGTAGAGAACATTATTTAAAAAAAATGAATAAAAAAACTGCCAAACAGATCCGCAATACTTTACAGCGCTGCATTTTAGAAAAATGCTTCCAAAAAAAACAAATCACGACATTTTAAAAAGCACTTGAAAATTTTATTTTATTTACGGCGGACAAATTCAACATATCATCGTAACGGTCAGTCTAACACAGAGAGGGAAAAGTACGTTTAACAAGAAACAGCTGATTTACGAGAGATAACAAAAGCAGGTAGATAAGAGACAATTACCACTACTAAATCGCCACACGTAATACCAAAAACAGCCGAGAGATGGAACAGGCGTACAGTCAAGCAAAATAACGACATAAACTACGGTACGAAATTCAAAATAAGCAATGTAACCAGTTACAGAGGTTACAGCCTCCCCCGCCAAGGACAAACAAAACCTGAACCACAGGTTTAGTTTGCCCATGTCGAGAGCAGAACACCTAAAGGGGGAGTTTTAGTCGTCCCCGAGCACGACTCACATCAACCCCCCAACAAAACCCCACAGGAGTAGTTAGGGTCATCTCCTTCGCGTGACCGAAACGACAAAGCCGGGAAAAGGGATCAAGATAATCCCCCGGAACCCCTCACCACCCGCCTAACGAAAGGAAGAGGTGAACAGCCCCAGAAGACATCAAAGATCCACAGTGGCGGCGCTGGCGGTTTCCGCCCAACCAAGGGAAGAAAGCACCAACACACGCACACCCAAAACTAACTAACCACAACCAAAACCAAAACCGACTAACCTAAAACCCGAAACAAATAACTAACAGTAAACAAATTGGCCAAAAGGCCACAACGGACTCACTATGTCCAAAACAATGGGCCGAAACCCGACGAAATCGTCAAACAGACGACACAGAAGGGGACACGGACGTCTCCATGACACCCCAGAAAAGGCAGAACAAAACCTACCCCAAAAACGGCAAAGTAACATCGTGAGTAAAATACACCAAACAGTGTAAAAGAAAATCCATCGTGCACGAGGAAAAGGAGTAAAACCCCTAATAATAATAATTGACAAAACCAACAAACAAAACAAAGGCAAATCAGGGTACATCGAAATTTCGTAAATTCGGGCAAGACACAATCGGGAAAAACAAGGACTCATCACAAACCTCGTCACAAACAATTTCTCCTTCCATATCCAAAGGATTATTTTCGGGTCGGTACGGACCGTACGCTTTCTTCAGTTGCGACACATGTGCCTTTCTGACACAACATTCTTCATTTGGACGACTTAATTCGACGGTGACCGGAGTCAGAAACTTAAGCACCTTGAATGGGCCAGCCCAACGAGTCATTAACTTGGCGGCCTGCTTGTTAACGGCAGAACTCAAGTTGTGCTTCTGACACCATACTAAGTCTCCAGTTTTAAAAGGGCATTCCCTCCTTCCATTATTATAAACACCAGCAAACTTCTCGCGTGCCTTCACAAGATTATTTTTGGCGCTATTCCAAACTTCCATAACAGACTTAGGATTTCGTGGCAGTAAATCATTAATTTTCCATAAATTTGACAAGGGACAAGAAGGTTGGATTCGAAACAAAATATTAAAGGGACAATCCTTGATGGAATCATGGAAAGAGGTATTAAATGCCAATTGCAACCAATTAAGAGACAGATCCCAGGAAGTTTGGGACTGAGAATGGTACGCAATAAGAGCAGCTTTCAAATTACGATTAAAGCGTTCGGCATTGGAAGGCTGTGGGTGGTAAGGGGACAGGGTAGAAAATTTAACCCCCACAGAAAACAAGAAATTCCTAAACAAATTGGAAGTAAAACAAGAAGCATTGTCCGTAATGATAACTTCAGGAAAACCAAAATTTTGAAAGATATAATCACGGAGAGCCTTAATGGTGGTGCTAGCGGTGGCTTCTCGCACGGGACAAAGCCAAGTAAATTTAGAAAAAGTATCAACGACCACCAAAATATAACGATTACCACCGCGGGTACGGGGCAAAGGGCCTACATGGTCAACATGAAACATGTGAAAGGGGCGTACGGGAACCGATGAGGCAAGAAAACCTAACTTAGTGTTACGTGATGGCTTACTAGTAGCACAAACACCACAAGACCTGACACGCTGCTCGATATCACGGGACATAGAGGGCCAATAAAAATTAAGGGAGATTTTGCGGCGTGTCTTAACGAAACCTAAATGACCACCTAACAATGAATCGTGATAGTAAGAGAAAACCATATCAATAAGAGTAGCGGGTAAAACAATACGGGACGGAAAGGGGCCGAAAGCGTGGACACATAAAACACCTTTAGACAAAAAATACTTATCGGAGACGGAACCATCTTTCAAATTTTTAATGATACTAGCCAAAAGGGGATCTGAAACTTGGTGTTGCGAAAAATCGGAAAAGGCTAACGGGAAATCGGTTAGAATAGGAAAACATTCCACATTCTCTTCTTCTCCGCTCCCATCGTCTTCTTCAAACATGCGCGACAAGGTGTCGGCAATAACATTCTGCGTGCCCTTAATGTGGGTAACATTAAACTTCATGCTCATTATCTTAGCAATCCACCTCCCAAGCTTACCCAAAGATCTTGGCCTAGCAAGCAGCCAGGATAGCGCTTGGTTATCGGTTTCTAGCTCGAATTCCCTGTGCTCCAGATAAGGCCTAAATTTATCAATACCATAGACCACGGCTAGGCACTCAAGCTCGTACGCCGAACCTTTTCTCTCCTGATGAGTAAGACTTCGCGAAGCATAGGCAATAGGCTGTCTCGAACCATCGACCTCCTGCAATAACACAGCACCCAAGGCGTTGGAACTCGCATCAGTTTGTAAAATGAAAGGCCGGTCAAAATCAGGTATTCTCAACACCGGAGGGTGACTAATAGCGTCCTTTAATGCAACAAAAGCCTTCTGAGTCTCTTCCGTCCAGTTAAACTTGGCTTTCTTTCCACGGAGAGCGTTGAGGGGGGCGGCTATATCAGAAAAACGAGGTATAAATTTGCGGAAAAAATTCACCATGCCTATAAACCTGGATACAGCCTTAGCATTAGTAGGAACGGGAAAACCTTGAATAGCAAGAGTCCTATCGGGATCAACACGAATACCTCCCGCAGAGATCAAGTGGCCAAGAAAACCCACCTCGTACACGGCAAACTTGACCTTACTAGGATTAACAGTTAAACCAGCACGTGAAAGTCGACTAAGAATATCTTGAACATGTGACAGATGAGTATCAAAATCCTCGGAGAATATTAGGACATCATCCAAAAAATTAAAAACATACTTGAATTTCACATCATGAAAAATTTTATCTAATAGCCTAGATAACACTTGGCCACCAGTGGCCAAACCAAAGGGAATCCGTGTAAATTGATACAGCATCCATGGTGTGCAAAAACTGGTAACATGTTTAGAATTTTTAGAAAGGGGGATTTGGTGATAAGCAGAGTTTAAATCTAAAACGGTGAAATATTTGGCCTTCCCAAACCAATCAAAACAGGAATGGAGGTTAGGAAGGGGGACAGCCTCAATATCGACAAACTTATTCAACTTGCGGTAATCGATTACCATCCGAGGCTTTTTATCTTCTTTGGCGACTACAAAAGCCGGACTGGCATAGGAAGAATTACTCGGCTCAATGATGCCCTGCTCCAACATCTTGTCAATTAAACCGCGCAACAGGGTCATCTTAGGCGGCGCCAAAACATATGGGTGGGATTTAACAGGGGTACAGCTAGACAACTTGATGTCATACTCAATAAGATGTGTTAACCCCAAACGAGTGGTAAGCACATTAGGAAACGCCTTAAACAACTCCACAGCACGTTCACGTTGCAAAGGATCAAGATGTTGTACAAGAACATGCCAGTCAGAAGAAATAGAGTCGGGCGATTGATCCGGTTGAACATAAGAAATGGATGAAACTTGAGTATTGGATAAACACATTTTAAATTTAGGGCGGAATTTAAAATGAAAAGAAGAAGCAGACAAATCCAAAACGAGACCAGTATGAATAAAAAAATCGGAACCTAGTATAAATGGACAAGCCAGGTTACCAGCAACAAGAACAGGGAAACACCAGGTAAACTGATCAATTTTAATTTTACACAAAACTTCGTATATAACATCTAGTTTGGAATTAGTAGCAGAAGAACACACGAGATTAGATTCTTTAATATTTTTAATATTACGCACATTGTTAATGCTATTGAAAACAGCAAGACTCATAAATGATCTAACTGATCCTGAGTCCAACAAGGCAGGAATGTCACATGAATCGAAAACAACATTGACCTTAGGGCGACACCTTACCCTATTCGCGTCGATAATGTTGTCGCGTTTATGTTCCAGAATATTGGTCACATATTTGGGCCATTTAACACAACTACTATAATTAT
Source organism: Catonia carolina (assembly GCA_035578175.1). Lineage (NCBI taxonomy): Eukaryota > Metazoa > Arthropoda > Insecta > Hemiptera > Achilidae > Catonia > Catonia carolina. The sequence goes on from JAQMRL010000006.1 coordinate 63,448,364, forward strand.
TACCAACGACAGATGTTACGGCACAGACGCGACCGGCAACAAATTTATTGGAATCAATAACGCGAAAACGATTTAAACCTTTTACAAAATGCTGACATTTCCATATATAATGGCCTATAACACCACATAAATAGCACGTAGGGACATATGCATTAGATGAGTTAGACTTGACAACAATAGAACGAGGAAGGCTAACTTGATCGACCTCGTTGCAAATTAGTTTTTTGAGACGTTCGCTCCAGAGAAGTTACCATTCTTATTATCAACTGCAGCCTTCTTAAAACAATTAGCGACAATATGCCCGGGTTTGCGACAAAAATGACACACCGGAATAGTTTTAGGTCTAGAGTCAAACTTAACCGTGTCGGGCTGAATTCTCTGCCGCTGACGATCTGTGAACATGGTATTCACCACCTGAACACACATTTGGTTCAGTTCAATATAATTAGTGGGTCGAGTACACATTACAAGACAGGATCTAGTTTCAGGGGACAAACCATCCAAAATAGTATTAACAATCTCTATCTCCGCCAAATCGAGCTGTAAAACAGACGCGGCCTCCTTAACGTCAGAAACATACCGATGCAAATCCTCCCCGGACCTTTGACATCTTAAAAACAAATTTTGTTTTAGCTGGACCAATTGCCTAGCAGGGACAAATGCCAACAACGCATCCTGCTGAAAGTGACGGAAGGACTGGCTATCCATATGCTTGACCAGAAAATCCCGCAAAGGGCTAACGACATAGGGCAACAAAAGCGAAAGAATACTTCTTCTTATATCAGGAAATGACTCGAGTAAATTAATAGAAATCTTAAACAGTCTTAATAAATTATCAACATCAAAACCGTTGCACACTGGCAAAGTATTTAATAATTTTTCTGCGGGGTGCGGCAGTTTACCGTATAGAGAATTACATAATCCCCCAGCAGCTAATGTCCTAACGCCACCCTCATTAGAAGGGACAGGCATATTAGGCAATTGGGGTAAGACATCCGAAACACCTACAATATTCGGAACTGGGACACTACCCCCAGGACTGGGATCCGGCGAATCTATGCTCATGTTAGCAATAGCAGTAACCGAAACGCCTAATGACTTCATATGATTTTCAAAATCCCCAATTTTTTCAGTAAAGTTAGGATCATTTGTTGCTAAACTTTTAAGTAACTCAAACCTGCCTAACAACGAATTAAATCTACCTTTCAGGCCGTTATAAAATCGCTCAGAAACGGGTGCTTCTAAATTGTCGATTTCTTGCACAAAGCTGTGCATCCTTAAGGTAAACATTTGATACTCTTTCTCCGTAGAAAACACGGTAAGAAAATCTACAGAGGGGGTTTCACAATTGGCTAAAACACGCCTGAGTTTGATCCTCAGTTCACTCACAGAGCCTTCAACATATACGCCACGACTACGCAGTTCAAACAATAAATCATCTCGAGTGAGATGATCTATAGAAAAAGTACGACTCACAGCAGCCATAATAAAACCTACACCCAGCACTGAAATTTCCAACAGTAGAGAACTTGTTTCCACAACCACACCTCCAGCAACAATATAAAAAAAGAACGTAACCACGTTCTGCAATACCACTTTGTAATCACTCCCAGAATATCAGGGGAAGAGATACAAAAAGGAAACGTACTGGGTATGGTTGTAGCAATACAAATAAAAAAAAATAAAAAGAAATTAACAAAGTTTAATGAAAATAGATTCTAATTAAACAAATTAACTACCAAACAGCAATAATATGAGTATATAATAATTATAGCAATTTAAGAATGACTCGATTTTTAAAAAAAACAATATAGTTTTAAATCAGAATTAATATGATCAACAAATTTTACAGCAAATTTGAATTTAATGTTAATTTGGATCCAAATAAAAAAATAGAAAAAATATGCTTAGAACATTTTTTTACAATCGAATATGCAGACATTATAAGAATAGATATAGTCTGCTATCAAATAACAATAGTAATCATAATGAAATACGTTTTTATTTAATTATTTGTTTTTATTATTATTATAAGTCCAAATCCAAAAAGTGTTTTGTTTTATTAACAAAATTTATAAGCTTTAAATATATATAAAAATTCATTCAAAATAACAAAACAACAATATATATATATCTTTTAAAGAAAAAAAGATATTTAAAAAAACTGGTGAAAATCAGGTGCTGGTCCACAATTCAGTGAAAATAAAAATCAGAAAAATTTGCCCAAACATGCAGCCAATGCATAGTAGTGAGAACAATCGTAGAACATTGGTAAATTGATGGTTGATTGAAAAAATTAAAAAAAATTTACATACCAGATGAGATCAGCATAACAAAATAATAGATACTTAACGTAGTTTGATTTTCAGTCAAGGTTCGAGTAGAATATATATATATAAATACATGGTAGAATTTAAAAAAAACATTCTTCAACACTCATACACCCTTTTATGTCGCTGGTGAAAATTGAAAATACGTGTCTGGGCATTGATTAAAGCAGAAATAAACAAGTTGAAAATAGCCTTTTATACGTAGAGAACATTATTTAAAAAAAATGAATAAAAAAACTGCCAAACAGATCCGCAATACTTTACAGCGCTGCATTTTAGAAAAATGCTTCCAAAAAAAACAAATCACGACATTTTAAAAAGCACTTGAAAATTTTATTTTATTTACGGCGGACAAATTCAACATATCATCGTAACGGTCAGTCTAACACAGAGAGGGAAAAGTACGTTTAACAAGAAACAGCTGATTTACGAGAGATAACAAAAGCAGGTAGATAAGAGACAATTACCACTACTAAATCGCCACACGTAATACCAAAAACAGCCGAGAGATGGAACAGGCGTACAGTCAAGCAAAATAACGACATAAACTACGGTACGAAATTCAAAATAAGCAATGTAACCAGTTACAGAGGTTACAAAACCTTAAAAACAATTAAATTTTCCACCATGGAAAACTAGAGAGAAAAGAAAGAAAATTCTAAAGGAAGATTTTAGAACCCAAGAAAATAGGACCAGAAGACAGGTTAAAATCAAAGAAAGAAATCTACACAAATGTGCAAAATCTTTCACACACAATCAGAAAAATAAGATTACAATTTTATGGCCAAATTTACAGAATGGATGATTCCAGGTTAACCAAAAATGTTCAACGTTATAAATAAGCACAGGCCAAAATCCTGTGGCATCAAGAAATAAGTTAAAAACTAGGAATTTAAAAAATTACACCAGAAATCATCTTCAATAGAGAAAAATTCAAGAGTTTAATAAAAAGCCTACAGTTTCAGGAGGAAAAACCAATAAACGCCAAGAAATGGTCTGAAGAAAGAAGGAAAGAGCATTCAGGAAAGATGAAAGCAGCATGGGCCGAAAGGTTGATTTATCGTACCCTTTAAATTGGGTAATTTGAAAAAATAAAAATAATAAGAGAAAATCTGCAACTGTAGGTACCTAACGATACAAAAACGTTTATTAATTCATTGTCAATTTTCTAAGTTTTATTCCTGCAAATAAAATTGTTTTCAGTTCAATATATTTGTATTATTACTTATTTTTTGAAAGAAGAGTACTCAGATCTCAGTGATAAAGTTGTGAAATATTTATTACCGTTTATAAACACACAGCTTGTTCAATCATGTGGTCTAAAGTCACCTGAAGAATAAAACTGGTGATAGAGTAACCTCGTTCTATCCGATTTAGCACTATGGTTGTAAGCCGTTGGCTCTCCTCTTCAGTCTGATAGAGCAGATACTCTACATATCCAAGGCAAGCACATGGAGGTTGCACCTCGAAATCTAGTCTTTTTTCAGTTTTACATCTGACTGTTTTACAATTTCTGCTAATGCAGACAGTGGAGAATGATGATATATGAAAATGGGTGATGAAAAAATTCCAGGCCTGACCAGGAATCTAACCTGGGACCCCGGTGTAGCAGCCAGTTGCAATCTGGACCTTAATGACCATACCTGGCAGAAGCATTGCCAGTTTTGGATTGCTTGAAACTCTTTTCAGGGCAGGAGAAAGATCCCCAACATGAGAACGAGCAAAACAGAACACTTGGTAGACAGAAGAAAGGAGAAAAGCCTACAGTGAATGAATGCTGAGACTGTAGGATGTAAAAAGAGCATCCATAAAAAAATGTCTAAAGTCAGCTTATGTGGTCTGAAATTGGCCACATACAAAAAAAACTCATAGCTTGTTGAAATACAGTATTTTCATTCTTTTATTTAGTTATTTAAAATTTTAATCTTTACAAAACTCAAAAAGAGTATAGGATAAGTCAGTATCAAAACATTTCATCTCTTAAAAAGCGTTAAAAAGAATTGCCACATAAAACAAATTGTCTATACATGAGTCACATATAAAAAAAAATAAATGATAAATATTATACAGTAACAATAAATTAACAATTATACAACACAAAACACAAATTTAAACTCCATCATTTGTAAATTCCTGAATTGTATAATATGACTTATCAAGCAGGCAAGACTTCAACGTTTTCTTAAATCTTTTCTCATATTCAATCAAAAACAACCTTTGTGGAAGATGGGACATCAGTTTGGATCCAGTATATGATGATTTTTTTCATAGAGAGACAACCTAAGAAACTCAACAAAATCAGAATGGTCTTCTATGCTTATAAATATTGAAATATCATGCGGTCAATATTGAAATAAGCTTAATACAGCCCCTGATATGAGAGTACGAGGGGTGGCTATTAAATAACGAGACTGGCGTAAAAAATGTTATTTTTATTTTATACATAATCACTTATTTTCACCTTCAATATACACTCCTTCTCTATCCTTACAACACTCCATGCGAATATTCCATTGTTGGAAATAGTGCTGGAAGTCATCTTCTGTCAGCTCCTTCAGGACACGTGCCACTTTCTCTTTTACAGCTTCCACAGACTCAAATCTTGTTCCTTTTAATGCAGATTTCACTTTAGGGAACAGGTAGATGACAATAACATGTGATGAAATGTGGTTTTTTACTTATGATTCTGAAACAAAGCACCAATACATGCACTGGAAGAGCTGAATTTCACCGAGAGCCAAAAAAGCTAGAATGAGCAATTCAAAATTTAAAGCAATGATGACTGTTTTTTTGATATCCATGGGATTGTGTACCTTCACTTGATTTCTGAAGGTCAAACAATTAATCAATATTACTACCTTGAGGTACTTTCTAAACTATGTCAAAGAGTAAGGAAAAAATGCCCCCAAATGTGGAAGAACAAATTCATGGGTTCTCTACCAAGACAATGCGCCAGCTCATTCCGCGTTATCTGTCAAGAGGTTCCTAGCCAAGTACAGCATCTAAGTGTTAGAACATCTACCTTATTCACCAGATCTTGCACCATGTGACTTCTACCAGTTCCCTTAGGTGAAATCTGCAATAAAAGGGACAAGATTTGAGTCTGTGGAAGCTGTAAAAGAGAAAGCGGCACGTGTCCTGAAGGAGCAGACAGAAGATGACTTCCAGCATGTTTCCAACTGTGGAAAATTCGGATGGAGCGTTGTAGGGATAGAGAAGGAGTGTATATTGAAGGTGGCAGTAAGTGATTATGTATAAAATAAAAATAAAATTGTTTTACGTCAGTCTTGTTATTTAATAGCCACACCTCGTAGTTACACCCCAACGTTGTCGCTAATGATTGTTGCAGTTGATGGGACGTTAAATAAATAAATAAATAAAAAAAATATTGAAATAAGCTTAATACAGCCCTTGATTTGAGAGTATATCTGTCTCTGATTGAACCTAATTCTAAGAAACTCACCTGAATGAAACAAGCTGAAACATTGTAATACATTTTTAAGAGCTTTATGTAAAGATGGTAGAGCAGTTTATTGAATGTACTAAACTTGAACTAAACTAATGACTTAATTATAAACTTTCACTGTACATTAAAAAAAATATGGTTAAAAATATACCTTCACACCTTTATAAAAATATTTTTTTCATAATATTGTGGTAAAAATATTGTAATTCATTGTAAGAATGTAAACTGAAAATTAAAAGCCTCCAAATGCAATTTAGAACAAACTTTTTACGATTTATCAAACACAGTATTTATGTATCTGTTAATACATAACATGTTCAACTAGTATTATATAACAACATAACTTTTTATTTACAAATAAGTGTACATATAAAATAAATAAGCTTCTCACACCACTCACTCATACCTTCAAACAAGTAGTGTGGGGAGGGAAGTAGTTGAGAGAAGGAGATACTCATAAATATAAAGCTTAGTTTAGGGAGAGAAAAAATGTTGGGAACCCCTGTTTTGTATTATTATGCCCTAAATGAGCTACGACATTCAATAATTAACGAAACAAATTGATGTAGAGAAAAAACTAATTTTATTACAATTGGTTTGCTGGCATTTCTGCCACCACCTCCCCCCTCGGATTGGTCCCCTGAAAGCATAGACCCGGAGACCGTTCCGTAGAACTCTTATATACCGTGATTAGTGACTGTCACATTCCTAAATTGGACAAAATAACTAAAGTTTCGAAAGCGAGGGTGAGCATGGTCGGCAACTAGGGGGATGTGCATTAGTCGCTCTCTTGTAAGGGAAGCCTCTTGACGCACAAGGCACCCGTCCTCAAGAATATATATTCAAAAGTTTGGTCCAAACGGTCATTAAAAATGTCAGAATTAAAAACTAAAATTTATTATAAAACATTTAGTTAGGACTGTCACCATACTTTGTGTACCACCAAGTGCTTGATACCATTATTATTGTTCCCGGCGGGGAAAAATCAAAAGTGGGGTCTTTTCTGTTATTCCCCCTTCGGAATAATTTTTTACATTTTGTGGATATTTCGTATGTAGGTATTCGTACAGTATTTTTAACTGTAACAACGGGTAAAATATTAAAAAACTCATATATCAATATTTGTCAAGTTAACGTTAAAGATATTTTTCCTTTTTCAAGTAAACCTTAGTCCTAAACTATTTATTGACACTTATTAAATTATTTAATAATATTTAATTTAATTATGTTAAATTAATTTAATTGTGTCATGTACTCAATGAGTTTATATTTCATTTTTTACAGTAACAATATTGAGAAAAAACAATATATTTACCCTACCTATATTTAACCTTAACTTTAAGAATATTGGTGTGGGAGTTTTAAAAATATTTTCCCCGTTTTTATCGTTAAAAATACTATAAAGTTGCATCCGAAATATTCACAAAATGTGAAAAAAATTATGCTAGGGGGGGGGGAATAACAGAAAAGAGACTTAAAAGTGAATCGGCGCCAGAGTTTCAGACCTGGACGGGATAACACCCTTATCTACATGACGACGGTAGACCGAAGCTACCTTGTCAAGGAACTACCACACCGGAGAGCTATGCACCTCGCGGTACAAGCTCTGACGTACCGCGAGGGGCCAATTTTCCCCTCGACCTTGAAGCTGCAGGGTCAGTCGCTGCCTGGATCCCCCGAGAGCGGGGTAGTCGTACAATAATATAATTCTATGACAATGAAAATTACTTTACTTAGTTTTCAACACAGGATGATGAATATCACAGAATGGATGAAGGAATATCAGTAAATGACGTTAAAAAAAAACAAAAAAAAAACAATAAATGGGTTTAGATTAAACAATATAAGATATGCTGATGACACTACGGTATTTGTCGACACCATACAGGGTCTGAAAATACTAATGGACAGTATAAAAGTTGTTAGTGCATTTATGGGCTTGACATCAATGCCAATAAACCAAAAATAATGATCATCAGCAAACAGCAGATCGATTCTGATATTCACATATTGGTCAACCAGGTCAGAATAGAACGAGTCGCACAATGTCAATGTCTGGGTATCTGTATTAATGAGAGGTGGGATAATTCACAAGAGATAACATGTCGTATTACCAAGACTAGAAATGTCTTCAACACCATAATTTCTGTCTTTAAAAGCCATAATTTAGCTCTTGACACTAAAACGAGACTCATGAAGTGTTATGTGTTCTCAGTCCTATTGAACGGAGTTGAGGCCTGGACTCTGACAGAACAATTTGACAAACAAATTGAGAGTGTTCGAACTTTGGTTGTATAAGAGAATGGTACGATTATCCTGGATGCAGAAAATTATCAATACGGAAGTGTTACGTCGAATGAAGAAGGGAGCGGAATTGGTCAGCATAGTGAAGACACGAAAACTGCAATATCTTGGTTATACCATACAAGATGAGTGCAGGTATGAATTATTTCAACGCATTCTACCAGGAAAATCGACAGTAGAAGGGGTCCAAGACGCAGAAGAATTTCATGGTTGGCCAACTTGAGAGGGTATGGTTTCGCAAAAGCTTAGAAGAACTCTTTCGGGTAGTTACCAGTAAGGTAAGCATTGCCATGATGGTCGCCACACTTCGAAACGGAGAGGCACTCTGAGAAGATGAGTTTTCAAATAGTCTTCAGCAAGATTTAGACACTTATCCCACAGTTCTATGGGCTTTTTGATTACCGCAGTGTAGAAGTCCATGCACGTTTGAACCATTGGTGTACCGCTTCGATGTCGTCGAACTAAATGCCGCGTTAAAGTCTTTGAGTGAACCGAAAAAAATAATATCTGATGAGGCGAGGTTCTGGGCCGTAAGGAGTACGTGGCAACCTCCCAACCCGACTTCTCGAGCGTTTCTCTCGTTCTCAGAGCGATGTGGGGGCGCGCGTTATCATGCAAGAGAATCACACAATTAATTTGTATTGACGCTTCAGCCCATTAGATAACGCATTCTGAAATAGGTCTATAAATTAAAATAACAGGTAAACCTAAATTATAACGATAACATTAATTATTAAAAGTTTCACTAACTTTAAAAACAAAAAACGGTGAAATTTAAATTGAAATTTAACTACTCTATATTTAAATGTTTGTAGATTTCTTATAATAAATACAATTATTATAACTCGGTAAATAAATAGTATACAATTTTTTAAAATCTTATTATAATTTTGGTTACCAATTACAACAAAAATTAAAGAAACTTGTAGTCTTTAAGAAAAAGTGTTCCCTTAATGTTTATAAAATGATATACAATTTTCTCTTGACACTAAAACTACGAGTATAATATATTGTTTTAATAGTGGTGTTTATTTTTGAGTTGTTACTTACACTAGACATGTTTAACCTGTACAATTTAGTAACGTGTTATTATCTTCAGTTATATTTTACATTGTAAAAACTTTCTAAGTGTAATAAATGTTTTGGTTTAAATATTTCTTTGAGAGTTTATTTTTTTTAAATTTTATTTATTTTGTTTGTTTTGCCTGGTAGTTGAATTAATTGCTAACGTTTTTGGTTTGATTCCTTGGTAAAATCTGATGTACGTATTATTTTATAAATAATCGTACTCATAAAATTTAATGTTTATGTTACCAATATAAATAAGTACTGCCCATAACAGACAGGAGAAGTGTCAAATTATTTACACTCAATCTGTTAGTTGTAGGGCTAAAATAAATAGTTCCGTTTCATATCGCATGGTCAGCCAATTAAATGACTGGTTCATTTAAGAATAGAAGAGGCAGAGTTGTAAAAGACACTATTCAGAGTTATCTCCTCTGAAAGTAATGAATTTCATTATACAGCCCGACCCTGTAGTTAATGAAGTGAAAGTGTCATTTGCTGAGTGGAAAATATGTGCTTTTCAGGGGGCCCGGCATGCTGATAAGCGTACTTTTCCGCTCAGTTAGGAAGGAAAAAGTAAACCACCTCACTCCTTGTTTTACGTAGTAAAGCCTCTACAGGCTCAAACAAGCCTTTCGGCTGGTGACCTAAACAACACATTAATAAGTGAAGAGTAGTGAATCTTTAGTAAAACTTGCCATTGTATGACTATGAGAGAGTGTTTGATAGTGTGGAATAGTGAGCTCTCCAAAGAGTCCTACAGAAGTATGGAGTGCATTATGAGGTATGCTGAACTACTCCAATCTATATATGAAAAATCCTTTCGTTAGATGACGCGTCTCATGGCTGGTGCAATTTTTTCTAAACCCATTTGTAAGAGATCAAGCCCACTTAGCTTTCGTAAGTAAGAAAAAGGCTTACCTTTGATCTTTGACTAAAACCATTAGTGATTTCTGTGTCCACACTTTAAAAGGGGAGACTGTACTTTGTATCCCGGCAATGTTAAATTTGCTATTTTTAGGTACATTTTTCATAGAATTGGTAAAATATAGGGAAATTAAACTTTACACACCACAGGTGTCGGGTTTTTTCTCGAGCTACTGACATTTTTTCAATTTAATCTTTGGACCATACCATTTTTTTAAAAATATTATGAATAACATAAAACTTTTACAATATGTTTTCTACGTTTTCTGCGTATTACTAATTTTTGGAGCACCTGAGGAAGTCATAAAAATGTCGGTATATATGTATATACAAGATAATTAACTGGCAAAAATTTCAGCCTGGTAGGTTTAATGGTTTCTGAGAAGAATGTACCTAGTGTTAAAAATCTAAATTTACGGGAAAACGCAAGAAACAAGAAGGCACAAATCAAAACAAAAGGTACACAAACAAATAAATTTCCCAACAACTTGTTTAGAAAGCTGAACCAACAGCTGAGAATACAAAAAACAGTAATACAGATATTTTAAAAACTAAAACTCTCTGCACTAAATCGAGCAGTATAAAATTATGAAAAATATTCGGTCTTGGTAACATGATAATTTTTCTATATAAACCTGATAAAAACCTAATTTTTCATACGAAAAAAATTTTTTTAGACGTAATTTAATATTTTTCTGGTAGATCTAGGCCTAAACTGTTGAAAAACATAAAAAACCAAAAATAGAAATTTTGAGTTAAAACCATCGTGCCATCTCCCCTTTAAGAGGAATTGAATGACACTATTTTTGTTTCCAAATTCCGACTTTGATATCTTGACTTCCGGTTTTCGGGAACTTTCGGTCGAAACCGGAAATTCAACTCCAATTCAAGCCCACTAATTTTTTGAATAGATTACGAATCCGGAAACCGTTTGTTGCTATCTCTTTTAGTTTCTGATATCTGGATGTGACAGACGGACATAAGAAAATGATAAATGACAATTTTGTTGTTTAGGTCAACAGCCAAAAGACTGGTTTTAACCTCTAGAGGTTTTACTAAGTAAAAATGAGGAGTTGGTGGTTTACTATTTCCTTCTTCACTGAGAGAAAAAGTATGCTTATCAGCATGCCAGGCCCTCCGAAAAGCACCTAATTTCCATCCTGCAAATGACACCTTCACTTCATTCACCACAGAGTGGCTGTATAATGAAATTCAGTACTCACAGAGATAACTCTGATTAGTGTCTTTTACACCTGTACGTCTTCTGTTTTTAAATAATTCAGTCATATAATTGGCTGACTATATGATAAGAAACAGAACTATTTTTTGTAATCCTAGAACGAACAGATCGAGTGCAATTAATTTAACGATCCACCTGCCCGTTGTGGGTAAAAATGACATTATATCATTTAACTACAAAATTATTTTAAAAATTGCACCAAAAAGTAACGATGGTGATACAACTCCATGAAAGAGCACAATCAATTCCAATTCGGCGAGGTATAAGAAAAGGAGACTCTATGCGCCCTAAGCTATTTATAACTTTACTACAAGACTTACTTTTAAATTTATTTAGATTGGGACGACAAGGGCATTTCAGTTAATAAGAAGATGCTGAACCATTTGAGATGTGCTGATGATGTGGTTCTAATAACAAACAGCTTTAAATCTAAAAGTATTTTGATAATCACTTTTAAACTAACCTATTTTTAAGACTGTCAGATTATAGTATTTTTTTATTTAGCAGATCTATAAAAAAATTGTTTATTCCAAGCTCATGGGATCAGACTTTGTCTAGGGATTTTTATACGGTGTTGTTGTTTAGGTCATCAGCCGAAAGGCTGGTTTGAATTTCTAGAAGTTTGACTACGTAAAACGAGGAGTAACGTAGTTTACAACAGCCTTCCTCACTGAGTTGAAAAGTATGGTTATCAGCGAGCCAGTCCCTCTGAAAAGCACATATTTTCTACCCTGCAAATGATACCTTCACTTCATTAACCACAAGGTCTGGCTGTATAATGAAATTCATTACTTTCAATAGAGATAACAAGCTATAGTCCGATTCACGAAAGAAAACACCTGTCTTAAAACAACAATAACTTTTGAACCGTTGTATGTAAAAACAATTACGATACATCAGATTAAATCTTGTTTTATTGTTTGTTACAAAATATACACTAATATTTTCGGAAATTAATAGTGTATTAAATATAACGAATTACGCATAAAAAGTACCCTTTTTTAACCACTTTTCCAGTGTACCCAACTTCAAGGTACTATTACTTTGTTCACGCGTACTTTAATATATATAGGGATACAAAGTGTTAAATGTTAATGTAATCCTATAACCAACAATAAAACTAGCTTTAATTTGATGTATCGTAATTGTTTTTATATACAACGGTTCAAAAGATATTGCTTCTTAAAGACAGGTGTTTTCTTTCGTGAATCGGACTATACAGTCGTGTCTTTTACACCTCTACCTCTTCTGTTCTTAAATACTTCAGTAATTTAATTGGCTGACCATTGGTTGATAAGAAACAGAACTATTTTTTTTGTGGCCCTGGAACTAACAGATTGAGTGCAAATAATTTAACAGTCCACCTGTCCGTTATGGGGAGTTTTATACAAATAAAACCTGTAGCAAAATGTCATCTGGGGTATTTCCATTAAGACAGATTGCCAGATTAAATGGCATAAAATTGCTAAGAGCTTATCACGGTTTGATTTTTCCTAATATGCTGCATTTGTGTGGGGTAATTCTTCACGGGGTAATATGGAAAGGGTTGAAATTAAGAGACAAGTAGGTAGATATATGTCGGGAGCCAACCACCTGACTTCATGCAGACATTATTGAATAAAACTCTCGTTAGATTACAAGTGTAATATGTTATTTTAGTTCCTCTTTTACGGAATTCGTTCATTAGTTTTCTGACAACAATAGCTTCTGCATGAAGTTTTGATAGGTGTAATTTATTACCATCCCGGCGCTTTAGCCTTTGTTCAACTGTTGTTTTTTCTAGTAAAGCATAAAAGCTTCATGTAAGGTCTATTATGTTCTTATTATAGGTATTAATTATCGATTTGACCAGTTATTCTTTTATGTATTTATTTGTCTGATTCATTATATTATTCATGAAAGGTCATTGTTTGTATATAAAAGCAGACTGGCTCCTTTAGTCGTGGAATTAATATAACTGGACAACAATAAAAGTGAAAAGTGAAGTCAGTCAGTGTTTGTTTGAGTCAGTGGTTAAGAACCAGTTATGCGTACGGTATTGAAATAGATTCTCAAATATTGCGCAAATGTATTCAGGTAATAAAGTAACAATAAATTAATTATTGCATTCTAAATGGCCATATTTATTTAGGTTAGCTTTAGTTTAAGACTTTGTTGTTAAAAAATTTGGTAAATAATTTAGTTTATTGTAATTTACTGGTAGTTTTAACTGTAACAGTTCATTATAGTTTATTCGTTGATAAATAATTGTTATAGGTTTAAAGGAAAGTTTTGTCATTTATAACTAACCAGATCCTAAAAGAACCATGAATAAACGTCACAGTATTAATAGAAATTTATCAGTCCTTTCAAAAATACCATTGAAAAGTGGAAATGTAAAAAAATCTTTTTTTCAGGCTTTTTCCAACAGCAAAATCATAACTGTTCTAAATATAGATGTATAATGTAATAATATTTCTGTGGCAACGATAACAATATTTTTCTTTTTTACTAAAATATGTATTAAGTAAAATTATCAAGAAAATTTTTCGTCAAAATTTCCAGTCTCTTTAGATCAATCCTTTACGTTCAAATAATACTTAGAGTTCGAACCAGGACGCACTTACAGGTAAAATGTCCATTCATATATTTTTTGGCATTAAAAACTAAGTTTAATAAATATTATCCATTAATTCCTTATGAATTACTTATTTTCAGCTGTGCAATCACTCCTAGTGTTTGGTCTTACCTTTTATAGACACCCTGTATACAAACGCCAGCCCTCGCTTACTCGGTCGTTTCAGACTATTATTCTATTCCTCAATGATGTACAGCTCATAAATGTTTCTTCGCTGTCCCTTAATATGTGTTCAGAAAATTAAATTTTGAATTTGATAGCCTATAAATCCTTTTGTGGAACACCCAATATACCCACTAATTAACGGTTATTAGATTTCTTTATAGAAGGAAAATTAACGAAAGCCCAAACAATTATCAAATTAGCCCATAGAATTTTTTTTAAATTTACTGTTGTTTAGGTCAACAGTTGAAAGGCTGGTTTGAACCTCTAGAGGTTTTACTAAGTAAAAACAAGGAAAGAGGTGGTTTTCTATTGCCTTCCTCAATGAGTTAAAAAGTGCGCTTGTCAGCATGCCAGGCCCTCCGAAAAGCACCTTATTCCACCCTACAGATGACACCTTCACTTCATTCACCATAGGGTCTGGCTATGTAGGGAAATTCATGGCTCTCAGAGGAGATAGCGACTTGTCAGGATAAATTTTATTTATCTTGTATATAAAAATTAAAAAAAAATTAGTTTTAAAATGAGAAGGCACGTTTAATATACATACGATCGCGTATAGTTAAAAATGAAATGTACATGCATTTATCTTCACCAAATTAGTTACTGCGGTTTGCCGTCCTTCATTTATTTATAATGGCTTACAATTGACCTAGATTGGAAAAATATTAAATAACTATATGGAGGCCTACGCACAATATCAATGTTATCCATACCTCCTAAACTGATTGATGAATAAGTGAAAGTTCAGTTTTTTCTATGTCATCGAATACCACCAAAAATTAATGGATCATTTTTTATTGTCAGTATGGAAAGTACCAGAAAAGATAGGGAAAATGTAAATAAATCATTATAGCTTTCAAATCAATAGACAAAGAGGAAGAAGGGAAAGATTCAAATTTTTAACCATTTCGATTACGTATATTGTTAGTTTTATCTTTTACAACAGGTATCTTACTTTCAAACAATCCTCTTGCCATTTGTATCGGAATCTTCATCTAGAAATCAATGTCATTATTCAGTACTTTAATAATGTTGTTGTTTAGGTCATCAGCCGAAAGGCTGGTTTGAACCTGTAGAAGTTTTACAAAGTAAAACGAGGAGTGAGGTGGTTTACCATTGCCTTCCTCACTGAATGGAAAAGTACACTTATCAGCATGCCGGGCCCTCTGAAAAGCACATATTTCCACTCTGCAAATGACACCTTCACTTCATTCACCACAGGGTCTGGCTGTATAATGAAATTCATTACTTTCAGAGGTGATAACTCTGATTAGTGTCTTTTACACCTCTACCTCTTCTGTTCTTAAATGATTCAGTCATTTAATTGGCTGACCATGTGACAAGAAACAGAACTATTTATTTTAGCCCTGCAACTACAGATTGAGTGTAAATAATTTGACACTCCACCTGTCTGTTATGGGCAGACTTTAATAATATAGGACATTAAATTGATAAATAAGTTTATTTTGTTGTAATAGTTGATGTATAAGAAATTTTTGTTTTGTTTATTTAAAGTCGCATCAACAGCTTGGTCAATAGCGATTACAGTGGCTATCTCCACACTCGTGCGATGTCGTATGCGATGTAGCATGCATGCTACACCGCATACGCTTAGAGGCATGCCATTTCACCTGTCCGCACTGGTTTGAAGAGCTTTATTTTAAACAAACACAACGAATATTTTTTAACACTACACTAAATTTTTTTTAAAATTCCTAATATGTGTACGTTGCAATCTGTTCAATTCAGAACAATAACCAACCCCCTGACCTAATGAAATGAGGATGATATGTATGACGTGTAAATGAGGTGTAGTCTTGTACAGACTCAGGCCGACCATTCCTGAGAAAGTATGGTTAATTGAAACCCAACCATCAAAGAACACTGGTAACCACTGGCTAGCATTCAAATCTGTATAAAAGTAACTACCTTTACTAGGATTTGAACCAGGAACCTTCAAGGATACAGCAATTTACGCATAAAGAGTACTCAGATTTTAGCCGGTTTTCCGTTAATGTTGTTTTTAAACGTCCGTTACTCCGTCCAGGCTTTTCATAAAAGAACGGCGTTTAAGTACGTTGAAGATCAGAGTTTTCTCTGTATGTAAATTTAAAAATAGAAGCCTGATGTTCCATTTTTAAATTCCGGCCATTTTTTTAAAGTGTATTTTGGCTTCTTTACGTGAAGATAGGGAAATTATGTTTGGACTGAACCATGCATTTTTACAGCAGTATTGTGCCATGTATCGTATTTTGCATTTGTCATTAGAAATAGATATGTGGTGTTAATAGAAAATTCTATTAGCCTCTAAACTTCTTATGAGGAAACTGAGCTCTATAGCGGTATCCGCTCCGAGTATAGTCGTTTAGAAAAAAACAAACTTTCTGTGTTTTTCCTGCTGCAACTCATTCCATAGCTCATTTTGAATTATTTAACGATGTTTTTATTTTAAAAAATAAACGCTTTGCTTGACATAATACTGTTGTGAAAATGCATTGTTCAGTCCAAAAATCATTTCCCTACCTTTACGTGGAGCCAAAAACACTTTTTTAAAAAATAGCCGGCATATTAAAACGGAACATGAGATTTAAATTTTAAAATATTCATATTATAGAAAAAACTCTGATCTTCAACGTACTTAAACGCCGTTTTTTTATGAAAAGCCTGGACGGAGTAACGGACGTTTAAAAACAACATTAACGGAAAACCGGCTAAAATCTGAGTACTTTTTTGAGTAAATTGCTGGAGTTATCTCCGATTAATTTCTAAATAAAACAATCTAAATCAAACCAATCAATGCGGGAAAGAACAGGCTTTTTAATTTAGTGTATTGTAAAAAATATTCATTTTTTTTAGATAAAGCTCTTTAAACGAGTGTGGGAAGGTGGTATGCCTCTAAGCGCATGCGATATAGCATGCGACATTGCAAGCCGAATCGCAAGTTGAAAAAAACGCACGAGTGTGGACTCGTGCGACTACGGTGGGTTAAGAAACTGTTACGATAGATTTTGGCACTTAATAATTACCAGACCCTAGGTGGGAATCGAACCCGGAACCTCCACTTAGTAGACTACGTCACGGAGAGAAATATTATTATTTTCAGCCAGAGGTTGTTTGAATTTTAAGCGTAAACATATTCTAATGATTTAGCACTGTTTTCTTCATTGTATTAAAAATCATTAAAATATTATAACACCTAACCCTAGTTTCGTTCGGGATTTGGGTATAATAAACAATAAACAGAGTTACTTTAAAATTATAGCAATTAATTTTTATTTATAAGATTAACAAGTACAATTATAACAATTAAAATACATTATAATATATAATCTAATTTTATTAGATTGTTGCTGTTGTTTAGGTCATCAGCCAAAAGGCTGGTTTGAACCTGTAGAGGTTTTACTAAGTAAAACGAGGAGTGAGGTGGTTTACAATTGCCTTCCTCACTGAGTAGAAAAGTACGCTTATCAGCATGCTGGGTCCTCCGAAAAGCACATATTTTCCACTCTGCAAATGATACTTTCACTTCATTCACCACAGAGTCTGGCTGTATAATGAAATTCATTACTTTCAGAGGAGATAACTCAGATTTTTTTACACCTCTGTCTTTTCTGTTCTTAAATGATCCAGTCATTTAATTGGCTTACCATGCGATAAGAAAGAGAACTATTTATTTTAGCCCTACAACTAACAGATTGAATGTAAATAATTTGACACTCCTCCTGTCTGTTATGGGCAGTTTATTAGATTATATAAATGAAATAAATTGTAGAACTTAAGCTTAAATTTAACTTATAATTAAGCCACAGAATTATTAATTATAATTAAAGCATATTAACAACAAACAATCAAAACAATTGATAAAACTTGTCCACAAAATACTCGAACTTGTTACTACTGTCTGTTATAAGCAAAAAAAGCTTATTAATTTCAGATAAAATGGAATATTGCCCAAAACTGGCAGGTGGAGTGTTATTTTAATTGCACTCTATCTGTTTCGTCCAGGGCTAAAAAAAAATAGTTGTTTCTTATCACATAGTCAGCCACTTTATATGACTGAACTATTTAATAACAGAAGAGGTAGAGGTATAAAAGACACTAGTCAGAGCTATCTCCTCTGAGAGTAATGAATTTCACTATGCAGCCAGACCCTGCGGTGAATGAAGTGAAGTTGTCATTTGCAGGGTGGAAAGTGAGTGCTTTTCGGAGGGCCTGGCATGCTGATAAGCATACTCTTTCAACTCAGTGAGGAAGGCAATGGTAAACCACCTTACTCCTCGTTTTTTACTTAGTAAAACCTCTAGAGGTTCAAACCAGCCTTTCGGCTGTTGACCTAAACAACAACAAGAAACAGAACTATTTATTTTAGCCCTACAACTAACATATTGAATGTAAATAATTTGACACTCCTCCTGTCTGTTATGGGCAGTTTATTAGATTATATAAATGAAATAAATTGCAGAACTAAAGCTTAAATTTAACTTATAATTAAGCCGCAGAATTATTAATTATAATTAAAGCATAGTAACAACAAACAATCAAAACAATTGATTAAAACTTGTCCACAAAATACTCGAACTTGTTACTACTGTCTGTTATAAGCAAAAAAGCTTATTAATTGCAGATAAAACGGAATATATTCTTGATTTAAAAATAAAAGTAATTTGCAATAAGGATGAATGAAAAATAATAGATTTCTTTTAAAAGGCCCGTTTGTTTACATTTTTTAATAGCGTTGTTAGTCATTTAAAAGCCACATTACAAGTTCAGTAAGTAAAATAAGAAAAGCTAGAATGAAGATTACAATGGTGTAGTAAGGCAGGATGGTTATACCACCTGTGTTGTTTTACCCTTAGGAAGTTAATATTTTAAAACTTGAAGTCCTTGAAGTGGATGAAAGAGGATCACTGTTCATTTTAATTTACATGCTTTAGTAATAGACTCATTGCTGTTTAAAAACCAAAACATTTACACCACGTGACCGTATAATTTTTATATTTCAAGGTCGTTTTGTGGACAGGTGGTTGTGTCCCACCTTAACCGTGAATATGTGTGGATGTTTAGTTGTACTTCAGGATACAAAGTACCAAAGTTTTAATTTATTACCAGTGTTTACATTATCGAAAAGGGATTTTCTTTAACTTTTTATTATTTTAAAATTTGGAACAGTTTTGTTATAAAAGTCAGCTAATTTTGTCGGTGAATTGATATTTATTTTTTACTTTCTCTTGTCCTGTATGAATATATAAGAAAGGAAAAGTATTGTTTCGTGTCGATTTTTCGAAATCGAGTTTTCACCGAAAATACAAGTTTTCTGGCCCCTGAATAAAAAAACAGGTTTTTAGCAATTGGTCTGCGTGTGAATAAAATATCTCAAGAACAGAATAGCGTATTTTTTTTTTTTTTTGTTTAACGTCCGACTGTTCTGTAATTACTGCTAATGCAGACGGTGAAGGATGAAATGATTTTTTGTAACATATGAAAATATGCCTTGCCTGAATGGGATTCGAACCCAAGACCGCACGATGAGAGACGAGCACGTTACCAACTACGCCAATGCGGCCGGCAGAATAGCGTAAGAAGTTGAAACTTGGAGCTTAAGTTTGGTACCATGAGGGACCCGACAAGAACATTTTCATCAAAATCGGTCAACCGGAAGTAGTAGGTTAGTTTATTCGTACAAATTTTTCAAATTTTTTGCAATTTTCTTAAAAACGGCTCCTACGATTTCTTTTAAAACCCGCCTCATTTACTAAATTTTAAAATCTTCTACAAGATAGCGGAAGCGCCATGTCTCTGAAATTCTTTGGACCGGTCTAGACGTAAAAAGTCGCCACGAATCAGCTATTAAACAGCTGATTTTTGGAAGCAAGGTTCCTGGTTCAAATCCTAGTAGCTCTCATTCATTGCGTAATCCCTTTTCACTTTTCTCTCTCCTCTCTCCTTCTGTTCTACTCTCCTCCTCCACTCCACCACTATAAATCCACTCTCCCCTTACTCAATATTCCTGCTCCTCTCCTCCTCCTGATCCTTTTTTTCCTCTCTACTCTCCTTCTCCTCCTCTTCTTCTCCTTATATCCCTTCTGGCTTGCAGTGTTGGGCCATCTTGAAAACTTCCAAATTCCCTTCATCGGTCCGTCGCCAACATCCTCACCTTTTTTCTGTCTCTCGAAGCTTGGGTATTTTAAATTTGGTATGTCGGTTAAATTTTTTGGCTTTTGACATTTTTATGTAATGATAGATAATTTTGTATTAGTGGGATCTTTAACGCTTCCTTTGCTGCGGCGACAGATGTCATTTCCATGTATATATCACAAATGCGATGGAACCCGCACAATAAGTACTTCATTTCTGTTATTACTTTTTATTTAGGTTGGGTGTGTGTTAGCTCTTTAATCTCTTCAGCCTTCAAGCCTCTGACCACACACCATTGAGTCTGTAAATATTGTAAATTTTTCGTCTGTTCTTATGGCTATGAGTTTAAAACTATTGATTGAATCAATAAATAGAAAATGAATCATAGTTAAATGTTATGAATAAATCTTAATCGTAATTTACCTTGCCGTTTCATTCAAAACGAATACCGGAAAAATTCTTTCTTCCGTTACTAAGATTAGAATAAAATACTTAACTTTATTTATTATTCTTTATCATAAATTATAAGCCAACAAACTGGAATTTACGTGGAAATAAACATTTCATAATATATACTATATTTTTTACAATTGTAATAAAAAATAAGAAACACAAAAATCATAGTAAGTACATTTATTTTAATTCCTTACTACATATAGCCTACACGATGACTCATAAATCGTTTGACAGTTTTCTTTATATTTTAATTTAAATTTAAGTACAATGGTATTGTGACCGTTAAAAAATACAATCTGTATGAAAATATTACACATCGAACAGTTCAGTTTTTCTCGTATATAGTCAATTTTAGACAACGTGAGGTGACTTTTCTGGAAGCTTTTTTTGCAGCCAACATTCTCAGAATGCGTTCACTTTTAAGCTTTTCTCCTTCTTCTGTCCATCCGGTGTTCTGTTTTTTGTTTTTCATGAAAGTCTGTAAATAGTTGTCTAGATTAGCCCTCGCTCATCTTTTGTAATTTCCTTATACAAAAGAGAGCTGAAATTTGGTATATATGTTCTTTCGGTGATGAACTGAAAAATTCTAAAGCTTTTGAATTTCTGTCACTTGAGCCTTTGAAGTAAACAGAAACTGTCAACCCAAAACCAATACATTTATTATGTTAATCTTATAGATTATCAAAGAGTAACGATTACAGAAAACGAGTGCTTTCTGTAAGTAGTAGTAGAGTAACGTGAAACAAAACAGCCTTTTTAAGGATTATCCTTTTAGCCTTATATTTTTAGATTAGCCTTTTTAAGGATTAGGACTTTTTAAGGAAATCGGCGACAAAAACAGCCTTTTTAAGGATTAGAAAAGGATTTCCTTGCAGTAATAAATATTGTATCTGTAATTTTCCAAAATCGGCGACAAAAAAAAAAGGAAATTGAAGAAAAACAATAAATCATTTTACCTTAAGTATCCCGATGATATTGTTTGTTGTTGCTGTTCAGGCCATTACGCGAAAGGTTGGTTTGTACCTCTAGAAGCTTTACTAAGTAAAACGAGGAGTGAGGTGGTTTACCATTGCCTTCTTCACTGAGTGAAAAGTATGCTTATCAGCATGCCATGCCCCTGAAAATCATCTACTTTCCACCCTCCAAATGACACCTTCACTTCATTCACCACAGAGTTTAGCTGTATAATGAAATTTATTACTCCCATAGGATATAACTCTGTCTAGTGTCTGTTACACCAGTACCTCTTCTGTTTTGAAATCCTTGTCATATAATTAGCTGACCATGTGAAACGAAACAGAACTATTTTTTTGTAGCCCTGGAATTAGCAGATCGAGTGCAAATAATTTGACACTCCACCTGCCTGTTATAGGCATCCGATGATATTGTATAACAGAAAAACGTAGTAAAACATTGCCTATGAGCATGCACCAATTGAAAGCTGGGGTATAGTTACTCCTCTAACTGCCACCTTGTGATAGTGTGAGCAGCGTCAGCGATGATTATCAACTGGATCGACAATTAAGGAATAGTATATTTTTTTATTTTATGTCCGACGGTTTTGCAATTACTGCTAATGCAGACGGTAAGAAGGATGATAGATGAAGATGAGTGATAAAAAAATGGTAGACCTGACTGGGAATCAAACCCGGGACCCCGGCGGGGAATAGTATCGATGCACCGTAGTAGGAGAGGCGAAAATAGTACAACCTGAGCAAGCTACGTATCCAATTATTTTTGTAACTGTAAAATAGACCCACCGAGTTGGTCTAGAGGTAAAGTCAGCTGTTTGACAGCTGATTTTCGGAGGCGAAGGTTCTTGGTTCAAATCCTATTAAAGGTAGTTACTTTTATACGGTTTGAGTACTAGTCAGTGATTACCGGTGTCTCTCATCATGCGGTCTTGGGTTCGAATCCCATTCAGGCACGGCGTATTTTCATACGTTACAAAAAAAACATTTCATCCTTCACCGTCTGCATTAGCAGTAATTGCAGAACAGTTGGAAAGGTTACCGGTGTACCTTAATGGTTGGGGTTCAATTAACGATCACTGTCAGGAATTGTCGGGCTGGGTCTGTACAAGACTCAACTCATTTACATGTTATACACATCATTCTCATCTCATTAGTTCATGGGGTTGCTATTGTTCTGAATTGAACATAATGCAACGTTCACACATTAGCAAAAAAATATGGTAAAATAATTGTATTTTATATTGAAATAGGTTTTGTCAATCTACTTAACACCCATCCTGTACTACGGAAAAAATTTGCATTTTCAAACGATTTTAAATTTAGAAAACATTGAATTAAAATTTTAAAAGGGCAATAAGATATCACATTGCGATTTAAATGTTTTAAATAAATATTCAATTGAAATGAGTATGTAAGATATTTAAATTTTTAAATTCATCCAAATAATCTCTTAATTTTATTGTTCTCTTTGATTTTTATTATGTCAACTTGTCTACCTTCTCAAATGACCTTGCATTATTCCACGAATAAATTCATTCTTGAAAAAGTTAAATTTTCATTGTTTACTTTTTTATTATTACATTATTTAAATTGGAAAATATACATACGGTAGTGTACTTAAATCAATAATAATAAGTGGGTTTTTTATGTGAATGTAAACCGTAATAAAAAGGTGCTTGAAAAGTTTATCGAGCAAAGAAATTTTAGATTACATATAAAATACAAACAAAGGATTTATTTTACAAGAAATTTGTTTATTACGTATTGATGTATTTACCCAATGCGTTCTTCAGATTCTAAAATGGTTAAAAATTATCTTTCTACTTATTTTCGAAGTTAGCTGCCGTGGTTACTGAATATTGCTAATAACTACATCTGACTTTGTCATTATGTTCTTGTTTTCATTCTGCATTTCTCGTAACATCGTAACCTCAGCTGATGTTTAATACCGTATCGTACACGAGTGTTTTTTAATTTTTTTACTTTCTCTTGCGTAAATGAATAGCCATATAGGAAGGAAAGTATTGTTTTCATGTCGATTTTTCGAAATCGAGTTTTCACCGGATCTATACGTTTTCAGACCCCCTGAACCCAAAAATATGTTTTAGCGATTGGTCCGCGCGCGCGCGCGTGTGTATGTGTGTGAGTGTGTGTGTGTGTGGGTATGTGTATAACAAAATATCTCAAGAACGGAACGTCGTACGAAGTTGAAACTTAAAACTTAAGTTAGATACTACTAGAAAACCCGAAATGAACATTTCATCAAAATCGGTCACCCGGAAGTAGTAGTTTAGTAGTGTAATTTTTCACTTTTTTGAAATTTTCTCAAAAACAGCTCTTACCTATTTTTTTAAAAAAAAAATGCCTCATTTACTACATTTTCAATGCTCTTCATGATAGAGTAGTCAATGTTTGCTGAAATTTTGGGGAGGCTGTGCTCTCGTAGAAAAAAAAAGTTTTAAGAGTGCAGCCTTAGTATGCATTTTAGGGCTAAAGTGTATAACCAAAGCAACTTTTATTGCAAACATTTCTTTGTATAGTAACGCTTAGTTTAGCGGTAATTAGTGATTTTTGGTTTTTTTTTTGTGAAAATCTGTAAAAAAAATGTATTTTTTAAGATTTCGGCCTTAGTATGCATTTTACGATAAAGTGCATATGATCAAAAATATAGGAAATTAAAATATCTTCAACTTTTAGAGTAGCATTTTTCTCTATAGAGCCTAGTTTAGCGTGAAAGAGTGATTTTCCGTTTTATTAAGCCAAACTAAGGTTGGTTTTTATTTTCTATCTTTCAGTCATGATTAAAATTAGGTTATATTTATTGAGGTTAGATTTTTATTTATTTCTAATGTTTTATTACTAATTGTTGGATTATATTGTTCATATTTTCATTGGCAAGAGAAAGTCGTGTGAGTGTTTCACACCAGATTTTTTTTTAAATTTGTAAATGAGTGTACTCTGCAATCTGTTCAATTCAGAACATAAACAACCTCATGACTCAATGAGATAAGGATGATGTTTATGACGTGTAAATGAGGTGTATCCTTGTACAGAACCAGGCCGACCATTCCTGAGAGAGAAGCCTATGGTTAATTGAATCCTAGCCATCAAAGTACACCGGTGTACTTTGATGAGAGTGTACTATGAGAGAGAAGTACACATCAGACTACACTGTCTATAGTATTTTTCAAGGCTGATGAGCTCTGAACGTACCCTACTCACTTCAGCAAATGACTTGCCAGCAGCGTTGTCGATACTTGCTCTCGTAGCTTTGTTGCATTTTTTGTCAGCCATTTTTTTGGTCTCAATAAATATTATAACCAATGAACACACAACCAGCTGATATTATGAAGTATTCCATATAAACGCCCTCTATAATCGACGTGTTCAGTACGAGATGCAAGACACGCGTGAACTACTGCGGCTCTTATACGCATGTAATGTTTGTCAAGCTGAAACATTCGTACAATCTGACAACGCTGGCAAACGTTCTGATTAGTATAAACGCGTGGAACAACAAAGCTCATCAACCGTGAAAGTATTATTGTATATTAAAATCCGTATAAACAGCTGACCAATTCCGGTTGATCAATGTTGATGAAAATGTTCATATTAGGTCCTCTAGTGGTACGTAACTTAAATTCCAAGTTTCAACTAAGTACTCGATTCCGTTCTTAAGATATTTTGTTTACACTCAGACCAATAGACAATTGTTTTTTTAGGTCCAGGGGGCCTGAAAACGTGTATTTCCGGTAAAAACTCGATTTAAAAAAATCGACATGAAAACGATACTGTGACACTTATTGCTAAGGTCCGTTTCGGGATCTAGGTTATTAAATAATTAATACATTAGAGTTTACAATTACAAATATTTTATTACAACTAAAAGAGTTACAAAATAAATAACAAACTAATTATAAAGAAGTAATACAATAAATAACTTAATAATTTACTTAATGCTACTTACAACAATTATATAGAATGCACTTACAAAATAAAACTGAATATACAATGCACTTATACAAAAACTGAATTTAATGCACATACACAATAACTTTATACAAAGCACACACACAAAGACAGTATAACAATAGTTGACCAACACAATGCTCGGATACGTAACCTGTACTACGCACCGTTAACCATTCAATAAACACTCGTCAAAGATCAAACGGATACTAACTCTCGACCACACCCGGGCCTCCCTTTATAGATTAGATGAAAGAGGTTTCTCGAAAGACACAAAAATTCGATCAAAAAGATAATTCCAGAAAGGCAGAGAGATTCCATGCAAATAATAAAGCACAAAAAACCCTTTTTACTGGAAAAGTCTTAACTCTTGTAAACAAGTAAATAGATCTATTGTAAATAGAATAAAAGGTAGTAATCAACCGACCCTTTTCATAAATAGTTGTACAACAAAGATCTTATCATACACAATAGCACGGTACTTTTTGAATAACCTTTTAGTAACGCATCCTTGAACAAATTTCCTCGTCACCATAGTCACCACGTTTTGTATATAGTAACGCCTCCTTGAACAAATTTCCTCGTCACCATAGTCACCACGTTTTGTATATAGTAACGCCTCCTTGAACAAATTTCCTCGTCACCATAGTCACCACGTTTTGTATATAGTAACGCCTCTTTGAACAAATTTCCTCGTCACCATAGTCACCACGTTTTTTATATAGTAACGCCTTGAATAACCTTTTATAACAGACCCTAATGTTACTTTTTCACTCTATTATCTACTCTTTACTATTTTATGAATGAAGTACTAGAAATTTCTTGAACCATATTCGTCTTCGATATTGTCACAATACTTTCCTTCCCTTAATACCCATAAAAGACAAGAGAAAATAAAAAATAAATAAAATTCGAAAAATTGTAAGTTTGTAATAAACTATTCTCAATTTTAAAGCAATTTATTTAATTCCCAACTACTACTTACATGAATGGATTTTTAAGCGTATTTATGATGCTAAATCTGATTAAGTAGAATTTAACAAATCGATTTGTCACTACTGATTTACATAAATAAACAGGGGGCGAAGATTAGCCAGTAAACGTATGTTCCTAAATTATTTAATTAAGACCAGATTATTCGCATGAGAAACGACCCGGTTAAATTTCTAAATAGATTAAGTACACTGTCAATCTTTAAAAACTTGTTTCTGAATTGTGTTGATTGATATAATATAAATTTAAAGTATTTTCTGCGAACACCTGTTCCTAATTAACAAGTGTGTTACTTTCATTAATTTTATTGTACAATGTACTTACAGAATGAATCTAAAAAAATTATTAAGTTCATTTTTAAATGTCAGTTGTATGATAAATTAATTCTTTTGATATGTTTATATTTTGTACCTTATTAAATTTATCCAATTTCTAAGTTATTTATAGATTTCTGAAACTGAAATCCGGAATTTTACTAGTAGATTCATTTTAAAGATTTTTATTTCCAACTTTTTCTCATATATGATGGTACAATTCTGTAATAGTCACATAGTGACGAGAAAGATGCGTTTAAATTGTCTAAAAAAAATGAACGATGTTGTACAGGAAAATTTTGTACATAGAATAACTAATCTTCAGCCGCAATTAAATTTTTTCTGTTCTTAGTACAATTAGCACGCCCATAACAGGCAGCTGGAATGTTAAATTATTTGCACTCGATCTCCTAGTTCCAGAGCTACAAAAAATAGTTCTGTTTCTTATCACGTGGTCAGTCAATTATATGACTGAACTATTTAAGAACAGAAGAGGTAGAGGTATAAAAGACACTAGTCAGAGTTATCTCCTCTAAAAGTAATAAATTTCATTATACAGCCAGACCCTGTGGTGAGTGAAGTGAAGATATCATTTTTAGGGTGGATAATAGATGCTTTTCAGAGGGCCTGGAATGGTGATAAACATATTTTCCACTCAGTGAGGAAGGCAATTGTAAACCACCTCACTCCTCGTTTTACTTAGTGAAACCCTATAGGTTCAAACCAGCCTTTCGGCTGTTGACCTAAACAACAACAGTACAACTAGGTTGTTGTTTAGGTCATCAGCCGAAAGACTGGTTTGAATCTCTAGAGGCTTTACTAAGTAAAATGAGAAGTGAGGTGGTTTATCATGCCTTCCTCACGGAGTGGAAAATATGTTTATCACCATTCCAGGCCCTCTGAAAAGCATCTATCCAGCTTGCAAATGAGAATGTGGGCTGCAAAAAGAACTTCCAGAAATGACTAAAGTCACCTCACGTGGTGGTGCAAAATTGGCCAAATACGAGGAAAAATATATCCATACGTACACGTAACAAAATATATACATATAGAATACGCTAAAATATTAGTTTAGAATTATGAATGGAAAGTGTTGACGGGCCTTTCGAAATAATGTCCTAACGGTACCGGTTCTGAATTACGTAAATAGTGCGTTGCGTACGTGTGGTACCAAGTAGTTGTGTAGACAGGTAAACATTGTTTTGATTGTTACGTGACTCACTTATAGTCAAGTTTAGTTTAAGTAAAGTTTTGTAATTAATTTAATTGAAGTAATCTAATTGTATTTGTTAATAGAATAAGATAAATAATTGAAGAGCTGAGTGGATGAAAGTGCTGTGACGTTTTTTAAAACGTATTTTTCATGATTGATGACTATTAATTGCATATTTAGTTACTTAGGTGGCATAGAATGGTATATTTCAACAGTTTAAGGAAATACTAGAGGATCAAGGAGGCATGTACCACATAATTTTGTGTTTTGTATTGAATAATGGGGTAAAGATTACACTTGTTCCTCTAGAATAGAAGACAAGACATTATCATTTTAGAGTAACAATTAACTCTAGCAGGCTAATAAATATTACGTCATCGATAAAAGCTGTTATTAAGAATTAATTTAAAGATTCTTTAATGAAAACTCCGTCTTGTAATATTGAAATAACCTACTAATCATCCATTCTCAAAGGAAACAGAATTTTTGTGTATTAAGGAGTTATCTGCAGAGGAAAGTTATAAAAAGCTCTTATAGAAGAATAACTACACTCAATCTGTTAGTTGCAGGGCTAAAATAAATAGCTCTGTTTCATATCACGTGGTCAGCCAATTAAATGACCGGATCATTTAAGAACAGAAGAGGCAGAGGTGTAAAAGACACTAATCAGAGTTATCTCCTCTGAAAGTAATGAATTTCATTATACAGCCAGACCCTTTGGTGAATGAAGTGAAAGTGTCATTTGCAAAGGGAAAAATATCTACTTTTCAGAAGGCCGGGCATGCTGATAAGTGTACTTTTCCATTCAGTGAGGAAGGCTCTGTTAAACCACTTCACTCCTCATTTTACTTAGTTAAACCTCTACAGGTTCAAACCAGCCTTTCGGCTGATAACCAAAATACGGAAGAATAATGTGTTAGAGTAAAATTTGAAGAAATTTTAAATTTGAAGAAATTTGAAGCAAAATTTGAGATAATTTTTCGTGAAGAGACAATAAGTAGGTACCAAAATAAAATCAATCAGTTTGTTAACAAACTCAGAAAAAGTTGGGAGCCTTAGATTTTTGATCGCATTTTCCTCAAAACTATAATTTTGTAATACAACACCTTCATCCGCTAAAGTCTTCAATTAAAGCTGTTAATAAATAATATTGTTACAATTTTAAAGTAAGTATGTTTATTATAATACCCAGATTCCGGATGTACCTAAGCTTAAGTGTTAAAATACTATTAAAAGGTTAATAACCGTGAAAATTCACTAGATAAAAGTTTAGGAAACACAAGAATGCGTTCTGAACTACCGATTCTAATAAACGGTAAAATAATTTTAGTATTTTATTTAAAAATCAAAATTTGATATTATGTAGGACAAATCTATTTGATGTTAAATCTTGAGCTTTATTTTTTTGTTTTATTTTTAAAGAGATGAATACTTCAATTAAGTTCAATGACTACCTCCATATAGTTCGTGAGTAAACGTTTGCGTGTTAGATTTGATTACCCCGTAGTATTCTAGTACCTTGTATATATGTAAAAGTATTACGTATAATATTTTATGAATAAAAATATTCTGTTCTATAATTTCCGGTCGGTCCACTCATGAAAGTTGGTTATCACTTATAAAAACATTAAAGTTGATATATAAATTTGACTTAACTCGGTCACTTCTGTTTAAAGTAACTGGATACGCCTACAGCCAAGAAACAAGA
This sequence comes from Catonia carolina, assembly GCA_035578175.1. Classification (NCBI taxonomy): domain Eukaryota; kingdom Metazoa; phylum Arthropoda; class Insecta; order Hemiptera; family Achilidae; genus Catonia; species Catonia carolina. The sequence goes on from JAQMRL010000006.1 coordinate 63,478,240, forward strand.
TGAATAGAAATTGAGAAAGTCGCCATTAGCAAATTTTATAAAGTTATTGAAACTATTCCAAAATAATAATAATAATAATAATAATAATAATCGATGTTAAAGTTTACATTACATTATTTGAATACACCATGAAAAAATGATATATATATATATATATATATATATATGCTGATTCCAAGAAATGAGGGCGATAACTTTTACTGAATTTTTAAGTTCTTTCATTCATCGAAAGTTAAGACAATATTAATCTTTTATTATTAATTTTTTTTTACTTTGCTTAAAGTCGCATCTTGCCCTAACAGGCAGGTGGAATGTTAAATTATTTGCACTCGATCTGCTAGTTCCAGGGCTACAAGAAAAAGCTCCATTTTTCATCACATGGTCAGCCAATTATATTTGCACGGTGAAAAATTGATGCTTTTTAGAGGGCCTGGCATACTTTTCCACTCAGTGAGGAAGGCATAGTAAACCGCCTCACTCCTCGTTTTACTTAGTAAAGCTTCTAGAGATTCAAACCAGCCTTTCAAACAACACAACTTTGTAAACAACAACGAAAATAAAACCCAAAATCCATAGTTCAAAATACACAAAACTTTTGGCAGAGAATTCAATAAAGGAAAATTAAATAAAAATAAATTTAAAAGTAAAATAGTTGAAATAAAAAAATTGCAAACAACAAAGACCTTCAAATGATCTTTGATTAAGAAATACCATGAAAAATGAATTTGGTAACGTGATCCATAGTGGTCAATTCGAGAAAAAAATACATAAAAATCTTATCTGGTTTCTAGGAAGAAAATGCTGATAGTTATAATACTTGGTAAATAAAATCACTAAAAATATGAGGGCAATTACGAAAGAACAAAATATAAATATATAAGATAAATTTACGTTATTTTTTCAGAACAAAAAATATATCGAACGAAAATGGATAAACGGATAAACGAAAATGGATAAAATAAATAAAGAAAACTATATACTATTCAACAAACATTAACTATAATTTTAAGAAAATTTTTCCAAAAATAATTGAAATTAAAAATTAAGAGACTTAGTACAAAAGTATTAGCATGTAATGTGACAGAAAAAACAGCGCTGGTTTTTTGTTTTGTTAATATTAGTATTTTTCTTTCTCTTGCCCTACTATATGAAATTAGGAAGGAAAGTATTGTTTTTATGTCAATTTTTCGAAATCGTGTTTGCACCGGAACATATTTTCCCTGAAACCGAAAAACATGTTTTTATCGATTGATCTATGAGTAAACAAATTATCTCAAGAACGGAATAACGTACAAAAACGAAATTAGAACTTAAATTAAGTACCTACCACAAGGAAAACGGAGACGAACATTTTCATGAAAATCGGTCAACTGGAAGTAATAGTTTATTCGAGCAACTTTTCACTTTTTTGTAATTTTCTCAAAAACGGTTCGTACGATTTTAAAAAATCTCATTTACTGAAAATTTTTTTATGCTCTACAAAGGTAGGGTAAGCCGTCTGTCTGCTGAAATTCGTTAGGGCTGAAATCTCGTGGTAAATTTTTTTTAAGTTTGCGGGCTTGATATGCATTTTAGAGCAAAAATGTATACAATCAAAGTTGTAGAAAATAAACTATCTACAACTTTTGCAGGAGGAGGAGGAGATGAGAGGAGAGGAGGAGTAGGAGCTAGTGGTGGGTGGTGGTGGTGGTGTGGTGGCAATGTGAGGGAAAGAACCCAAGCAGGATAGACAAAAGATATAACAAGTCTAAAATTAAGTAAATAATAAATAGAACATATGCAGAGGAGTACAGAAAAGAAAAATGACTGAAGCTAAAGTAAATACAGCACACGACGATGATGGAGTGAACGATATTGTAGACGAGATATCAGGTTAGAAATTGAAGAAATAAAAAAAGGAAGAACCGAGTAGGAGCGAATAATTAATTTCACCTGATGCAAATTTTTATTCAAGATGAATAGAAAACAAAACCACAATAAACAATATGGAAATATGAAATCTCTTTTCTAAAAACACCTACAAACAATTTGATATAGGATGACTCAGATTACTTACAATTTGTATGTCACAAAGCAGACACACATTATTTATATAGATCTTCAGAATTAATAAGAATTGAATTTGCAAAGTTCGTCGACCTTCCTATAGTTTATAAAATAAAAAAATTTCATGAAGTTGTAAAAGAATAGATGTTTTCCCATATTCTTCTCTTTCTGCTAAAGAACACAATACAATATGCATATTTTCATCTTATTTTTGTTAATTACTACATTGTCTTTTTTAAAAGAAATTATAATATATGCCAAGGCCGCTTAAGGACATGAGAAATAATTGTTCTTTGAAACCACATAAATTAAATTTTAATATTTATTCAAAAAAGCCGCTTCAGTGCTTGATTCGGCCGCGTACTCCTTTAAGTAAGGTCTGGGTTGAATTCTTGGAAAGAATCTAGATGTATCCCCAAGTTATTGTTGTTTGATATTGTATAGGTCATCAGATGCCCAAAACGGGCAGGTGGAGTGTTATTTTAATTGCACTCTATCTGTTTGGTCCAGGGCTAAAAAAAATAGTTCTGTTTCTTATCACATAGTCAGCTACTTATATGACTGAACTATTTAAGAACAGAAGAGGTAGAGGTGTAAAAGACACTAGTCAGAGTTATCTCCTCTGAGAGTAATGAATTTCATTATGCAGCCAGACCCTGTGGTGAATGAAATGAAGGTGTCATTTGAAGGGTGAAAAGTGAGTGCTTTTCGGAAAGCCTGGCATGCTGATAAGCATACTCTTTCAACTCAGTGAGGAAGGCAATGGTAAACCACCTTACTTCTCGTTTTTACTTAGTAAAACCTCTAGAGCAGTGTTTCCCAAACTTTTTTTTCTCGCGACACACTAACCAAAAAAAAAAAAAAAAAAAAAACGGCCAATAGCCGCGGCACACCTATTACTTTATGTCATTGATTAAGCTTAAGTACTTGATATGTTTAAATTTAATTTAATTTATTTTCCTTGAGTTCCGCGGCACACTTGGCCGGCCTCGCGGCACACAGTTTGGGAACCTCTGCTCTAGAGGTTCAAACCAGCCTTTCGGCTGTTGACCTAAACAACAACAGGTCATCAGCTAAAAAGCTAGTTTGAACATCTTCACCCTGTTTGATTGAGGCTTTACTAAGTAAAACGAGGAGTGAGGTGGTTTATCATTGCCTTCCTTACTGAGTAGAAAAATAAGTTTATCAGCATGCCAGGACCTCTGAAAATCATCTACGTTCCACTCTGCAAATGACACCTTCACTTCATTCACCACAGGGTCTGGCTGCATAGTGATTAGTGTCTTTTACATCTCTACCTCTTCTGTTCTTAAATGCTTCAGTCATATAATTGCTGAGGCACTGCAGCGGCTGAGAGGCTAAGATACTCCAGCGCTCAGCCGCTCTGCTGCTGGAGCATCAGAGGGGTAGGTGGATCAGAATTCATAAGCGGTTGAAAAACATGGAAGTGCCACTTTGCCACAAGTGAAGTTCGGCCGCCAGAGGGGTTGGGTGGGTCACAATATTTTGAAGTGTGAAGATTTGAAAGTTTAAAGATGATATTTTTGAAGTTTCAAAATTTAAAATTAAACGGTTTAAAGGTTTAGGTTAATGTTTGAAGTTCCAAAATTTCAACTTTGAATGTTTGTTGTTTGAATGTATGATAATTTGAGTTTTATCGTTTTCTCAGCGACCTGGTGTGTTAAGGGCGACTTAAGTCCATGGTCTTGAAGTACTTTGGAAGGGGCACAAAAAATGTTCAATACACTTTTTCGCTAGGATGCAACGTTTAAGAGATAGAAAAGTTTACCATCCATCTTTGGGGAAGGGGTGCAACCCGAAATTTTGGATTATTACATTTTTATGAAATTTTTGTCGCTAAACAACATGCCCTTAAATATTTTTGTATCCTGAAAATTTAAAATTTTTTGGATAGGTGTAGCACCCCCTATAGGACCCCGAATTGAAATTTTAAAAATACCCAAATCGTAGGGGTAAGTGTAACTTGTTTAAAATAAAAATTTGCCGAAAAATCCAGGCAAGCAGGTTCTATTGCCTTACTGCCAAATTAACGACGTTTGTGTAATCTTATCCTGGAACCTAAAATAAAAGTTTTTTTTTTAATAACTGTAAATCTACGATCTGCTCTTATAGAACAATGAGTAGATGTGTTGTAAGTATAAATCTTGAGTAAGTAATACCCCTTGGTATTACTCTATAAAATTTCCCATTTTGTTGAATTGATCTTGCCAGGAATGTAAAATAAATTACACAATCACATATTAAAATAAATCTGTAGGGTGTAGTCTGTAAAAGTCTCCTGTGTGTTCCACTGTTGTCTAGGAGATTGATGGCTTCTGGATTCTGATGATTTTCAAGTCTTGTTTGGTAACTGGTGCAAAATTTCTGTATAGCTTCGTGTACCGTGGGAGTGTTCGTGTCTCTGTGCAATATAGTGTTGGATATGTACCAAGGTGAGTCCATGATGTTTCGAAGTATTTTTGACTAAAACCGTTGAATTATTTCAATGTTACTGTGACTTGCTGTACCCCAGAGTTGTATCCCATATGTCCACACAGGTTTAAGTACAGTTTTATAAAGTAACAATTTGTTTTGTGCCAATAATTTGGATTTTCCATTAAGCATCCAATACAGCTGTTGGTATTTAAGATTTAACTGTTTTCATTTGTTCCATATGTGAGTCCTCCATGTTAGACGCCTGTCCAGGTGGAGGCCAAGATATTTTGCCGTACCGGATTGTGGAATTTGTACGTTGTTAAAAAATACTGGTGAACATGTTTCCCGTTTTAGTGTAAATGTGACGTGCAGACTCTTGTGTTCATTTGTTTTTATACGCCACTTTTTTTGCCAATTTTGTACGCTGTCTAAGTGTTGCTGCAAGTTATGAGATGCAATTTGTGCATCTTCGTGTATTGCCTGAATGGCTGTGTCGTCGGCAAAAAATAAAAAATAAAGTTAATGTTTTGATAACAACCAAATTTTTTTCCGGTAGGCCTACGTGGATAAAATACCTAATATTATACATCTTGTAGGTTCTACAGTACCTTGTTCAACCTAGACTATTTCTTAACCATTGATTTCATAACTTTAATTTTAATAAAATTTTCTTATCACTTCTCTACATTAATGCAACTACAAATTTAATACATAATAATTATCGAATATAACCACGAGTTATGAAAATATATTACATCAATACAAGAATTTTAATGTTATTCCGCAATAAAAACTATATTAAATCTTGTACTGTTAGTATAAATTTGATTAGTAATAAAAAACCTATAAAATATAACCATTCTAAGTCGAGGTGAACTTAACCACCTAAACGTTTAACCTTGAAGTGTCTACGTAAGAACTTCAATACATACGTAAATAAACAAATGAATCGTGATAAAATCTGCGTGCTGAATTACTATTATTTGTATTGTTTGAATTCGTACTTACTGGGTTTCTTTCTATTAGAAATTGTATAATAAAATTCTTTCTATAATTCTACTTTCTAAAATATAAAACAAATTGTTAAATTTTATGGATAAAATTTAGTATTTTTTTGTTAACATTTTTGGGGTACTTATGGTTTAAACCGACTACCTCTTCAGGTTACTCAGGAACCTCAGGTGCTGGAATAGTTTAAATTCAACTGCACATTGAACCAGGTACCACAATCATTTCCGACTGTTGGAAGGGGTAGAAAACGGACGAGTTAGAAAACGGGGAATCACTTTTATTTCTATTGTTTGTATTCGTACTTTACCAGGTTTCTTTTTATTAGAAATTGGCCAGCCCGTTGGCTTTGTGGTTAGCGCAACTGGCTTCTACTCAGGGGTCCCGGGCTCAATTCCCGGTCAGGTCTGGCATATTTTTTCATCGTTAATTTTCATAATATCATCATTCTTCACCTGCATTAGCAGAAATTTCAAAGCGGTTAGACGTAAAACCAAAAAAAAAAATCTATCAGAAATTATACAATAAACATTTTTCTATAATTCTACTTTGTAAAATATAGAAAAAATTTTTATGGATATAATTTATTTTTTGTTAACATTTTTGAGTACCTACTTATGGTTTAAACCGACACCACCTCAGGATACTCAGAAACCCCAGGTTATTGGAATATTTAAATTTAACTGGACATAACTGGTGGGTTTTCAACGCTTTACGGTAAATTATGAATATAGTTTCGATGACCCTAAGACTGGAGCGAATACACAGCGAGTAGAACGCATGTGGGATCAGCAAAATTGCGAAATAAGAAACACAGAGGTGAAATTTGTACAGCTTGCCATCATTTGGATACATGTGAATACATGAAAATACGTGTGGCGGCAGTGGTCGGCTAAAAGTGGAAATCGCTACCTAACAGTCCTCAATGACATTGCTTGCATTCTGGGAGTCATAAAAATATAACTAATCGTCATAAACTCATTTGTAAACTACGTTATTAAACGTTTTTTCAATTTAGTTTGTTTTATTTATTTTTAATGCTTGATTAACCTGAGGATGGTCGTCGACTTAATGCATAAATACCGTTTTTGGGGAATAATATAACATTATACTGTGATATTCAAGATATAGTTGGTGGAATAAATTATTTATTGTAAGAAATAATGTAATGTATGGTGCGGAGTGTGTTGAACAAGGATAGTAGATTCCGATGAATGAGATGTTTTGAATGGAGTTCTTGGGTATTTGTTATGCATGTTATTGATCATTTCTACTATGTTTTGGATTTTTCTGGTAAAGTGGCGAAATTTTTAGAAGACTCAATTGTTTGGGAAACTATCAGACCACAGGTGTAAAATAATTAGCGTCTTTGTAATGAGTCAGTCAATACTTGAATTGTAAATGGATTTTTTGTTTAAATTCCTAATGTGTTTACTAATCTGTTTAATTTACGAACAATAAAAAACTCCATGACCCAATGAGATGAGGATGTATGTCGTGTAAATGAAGCGTAGTCTCGTACAGACAAGAAAGAGTATGGTTAATTGAACCCCAAACATCAAAGTACACCGGCAACTACTGTCTAGCTTTCAAATCCGTGTAAAAATAACTACCTTTATTATTCTAGAATAATAATTGAACCACGGAAACTTCGTTTCTGAAAATCCTCTGTTAAAGGGAGATTGGACGAGGGTTTTGACTGAAAATTTCGATTTCAGTTTTATATGTTTTTCAATAGTTAACGTTTAGATCTACCAGAAAAACATTAAATTACGTCAAAAAAAATTTTTATGAAACAATTAAGTTTTTATCAGGTTTGCCCAAAATATTATCATGTTACCAAGAACGAATATTTTCATACTAATTTTTATATACTGCTCGATTTAGTTCAAAGAGAATTTCAGTTTTTTAAAATATCTGTATCACTGTTTTTAATATTCTTCGCTGTTGCTTCAGCTATCTAACCAACTATTGATGGGAAATTTATTTGTTTGTATACATTCTGTTTTTGATTTGTACCTTCTTTTTTGCCTTTTCCCGTAAATTTAAGATTTGTAACACTTAGGTAAATTTTTCTCAGAAACCAATAAACCTACTAGGCTAAAATCTTTTCCAGTTAATTATCTTGTATATCCACATGTACCTACATTTTTATGACTTTCTCAGGTCCTCCAAAAATTAGTAATATGCAAGAAAATGTAGAAAAACTTCGTGTTATTCGTTATTTTTTTTAGAAATTTTATGGTCCAACCGATTAAATTGTTAAAATGTCAGTATCTAAACAAACACGACAACTATAAGTTTGTAAAGTTTCATTTCTCTATCTTTTACAAATCCTATGAAAAGTCTACATAAAACGAGCAAATTTAACAATGGCGGGATACAAAATACAGTCTCCCCTTAAACAGCTGACTCGGCGAAGACTTTACCACCAGACCGACCCGGTAGGTTTACACTAAGTGTTATACTTTATTTTAATAATTTTTAATACAGGCATATGTCTTTAATTAACATAATAATTCAATCAAGTAAATGCATATATAAATACAGAAAAAAGTGTTGTCAAACAAATATCGGATGCACTATTAACTTAGTAACTTGCACAACAAAATTAATACTAAATAAAATGTCATTTTTTTAATTTTTTTTCATCCTATATAAATAAATAGGGAAGGAAAGTATCATTTTCATGGCGATTTTTTGAAATCAAGTTTTTACAGGAAATACACGTCTTTAGTTCCCTTGAACCTAAAAACAACATGTTTTTAGCGGTTGGTCTGTGTAAGAACAAAATATCTCAAGAACTGAATATTGTACAAAGGTGAAATTTAGAACTTCAGTTCGGTGTCCCCTGAATTAAAAAAAACATGTTTTTAGCGATTAATCGGTGGGCGAACAAATTATCTCAAGAAGAGAATATCATACAAAGGGGAAATTTGGAACTTAAGTTCGGTACCACAAGGATAACAGACGAAGGAAAGGACAGACCTAACGAGACGTCTCCAAAAACTATCTGTTAAAATTGCAAATACTATTTCGTTGTATATTCTTTTCAATGAAATTTGTCTGACCTTGTCAGTAGAAGACCATTCGTATTGCACGTGAAGAATAGAGAAGTACAAGTATAGATGGCAAACTTTGTAAAATCAATGTTAATGAAATAAACAAAATGGTGAAGAAGTAGAAGTAGACAGGTAGAGAAAGAGAAGGAAGGAATAAGAAGGGGAAGAAGTGGTCCTTTATTTAAGCCTTCTAAGAATTCATGCAAATCTGTTAATCGTCTAATAGATACAATAACCTATATTGTACTAAAATCATCAATCAATGATTTTGGTTTTTTATTCTAAGCTGTTAGAATAAACAAAACGAAATAAATTCCAAGGTAAAAGAACAGACACAATAAAAAAATTAAATACGCAAAATATTTTCTTCTAGCATCTACACATACTAAGAGCCAGCATCTGGATTACTCCTACATATTTGTAAAGACATCTGTTTTCACATACCTTAAACGCAACGCAATAATAAATATGTCTCCAGACTTCCCACCTACTCACCAAATTTTAAATAATTAAGAGTGCGTAAAAATGTTCTCATCGTTTCATAGTTTAAATTTTAAAATGATCTGAAGCACACAATTCCGATTTAAATACGGAAATACAGTACAACCTCGTTTATCCGGACTAATTGGAACCAAAGGCAATCCGGAAAATCAAAAATCCTGATAATCTGGATGTTGTGTTGTTTAGGTCATCAGCCGAAAGGCTGGTTTCAACCTCTAGATCAGTGGTTCCCAACCTTTTATGGGGCATCGCCCCTTTGTGAAGGATGACTTACACCTATCGCCCCCTCCTCTTAGCATCGTATACCTAATTTAATTTGAAGTAATGTGTTGATAAATAATAAAGTATGTTATTCTGTAAAAAAGATTTAATATTGTTCACAACAAATAATCAATCAAAGCAGTTGTGTCCAGAATTCTTCATCTCATGTGTAGGAGCTCGACCATAAAAAATGTCAACAAAGAGTTTAGTTTATTTGTTTGTAAAAACTAAACTATTTGTTTGTAAAAAAAAACATGTATCCGCGACAGTAAAGATTCTACCCTGTAGTACAGTTTTATTTTTCTGTCTTTGAATACTCATCGCCCCCCTGCGAACCCAAATCGCCCACCAGGGGGCGATCGCCCCCAGGTTGGGAACCACTGCTCTAGATGCTTTACTAAGTAAAATAAGGAGTGAGGTGGTTTACCTTCCTCAACAATGAGTGGAAAAGTATACTTATCAGCATGCCAGGCCCTCTGAAAAGCATCTACTTTCCATCTTGCAAATGACACCTTCACATCGTTCATCACACGATCGGGCTGTGTAATGAAATTCATTACTTCAGATGACTTTGATTAGTAACTTTTACACCTCTACCTATTCTGTTTTTAAATGTTTCAGTTCTTTAATTAGCATATGATAAGAAACAGAACAAAATTTTGTATTTTTATCGGGACCCGACACGAAGATTTTCATCAAAATCGGTCAACTGGAATTAATAGTTTATTCGTGCAATATTGTTTACTTTTTTTACGACTTTCTCAAAAACAACTTCTACGATTTTTTTAAAAATTCCCTCATTGACTAAATTTTTTATGCTCTACAAGAAATAGTTAGCGCAACGTCTGCTGAAATTCTTGGGGGTTGGGTCTTTGCTCTCGTAATAAAAAAATGGTTTTGTCAAGATTAAGGCCTTATTATGCATTTTAGAGCAAAAGGTTGCACACTCAAAGTTGTAGTAATTTAATAAACCTAAATCTTTTATTTTAAATATTTTTTCTACAGTCTCTACTTTAGCGTCGATTAGTTCTGTGTTTTTTCTTATCAAAATCGGTAAAAAATAAGATTTTTTTAATATTACGGCCTCAGTATCCATTTAACAAAAAAAAAAAAAAAAAAAAAAAATGGTGTATATAACCAAAGTTATAAGAAATAAAAATACCTACAACTTTTATTTCAAGCATTTTCTTTTACACGCCAGTTTAGTGTTAATTAGTGGTATTCCGTATTTTAAGTCAAACGGAGGTTAATTTTTTATTTAGCGTCATTCAATCATGATGAAAATTAGGTTATGTTTTTAATTTTTTATTGTTATTCACGATTAAACTTACGTTACGTGTTATTTGTTTATCGTGAGAGCGTGATTTGTTGAACTGTGAGAGCTCAGAGGACTTTTAATAAAAATATCAGTCAAGAAATAAAAAATGAAATATAAATGACGAATAAGAATAGAAAATTGTCCCGGATTTTTCACTTTTTTACAATTCCAATACATTATTAATATAGTATTTTAAACGGATTGTTTAATCCAGGATTTGATTTTTTCTATGCATTTATATTGCACGAATACCATTATAACAGACAACCTAGCGACAGGAGCGCGTTATTCGGCGGCCAAGGTTAACCGCTACAAGATATTTCAGTTCTTTCATTTGTTCTTTCTTATATGGAAACTTGTATTGCAATAAAGATAGAACAGAATTAAATAGTGCTTATAAATACAAGTCCCCGTATTATACATACAAGTTCAATGTATGAACGTAACATTGAATCAAACAATGAAAGTCACTGTGTTGGTTAGAAAATATCCGCATGCAAATCATGTTAATTGGACTTTATTTATAATTTCAACGCAAATCCCATAAGTTAACAAATGATCAAGTTGAGTCATTAAAACGTAAGTTACCCACCACCGGATTGGTCCAGAAATAAAGTCGCCGCCAGCTGTTTAACAGCTGATTTTTTGAAACGAAGGTTCCTGGTTCAAATCCTAGTAATGGTACTTTTATACGGATATGAATATTAGACAGTGGTTAGAGGTGTACTTTGATGGTTGGGGTTCAATTAACCATACTCTTTTAGGAATGGTCGGCCTGGGTCTGTACAAGACATCACCTCATTTACATGTCATACACATCAACTTCATCTCATTGGGTCATGGGGTTGCTCATTGTTCTGAATTAAAGAGATTAAAACGTACACACATTAGGAATGAAAAAAAATTAACTTATGATTAACCATACTCTCTGAGTCTGAAGACTACAAGATTATGACTCATTTCAAGTCATACCACCATTCTCATCTCATTGAGTCATGGGGTTGCTTATTGTTATGAATTGAACAGATTGCAAAGTACATACATTAAAGATAATAAAAAACAAAAAAGTTGATATTCTACAGAACTTTGAGTGCGTGAAATATTTAAAAGAATCAATGAAAAACGCGTTATGAAATTATTTTTTACTTCCTCTTGCTCCATATGAATATTTATAGGAAAGGTAAGCAATGGTCATGTCAATGTTTTAAAATCGAGTTTTCACTGGAAATGCACATTTTCAAGGCCCCCTGAACCCAAAAGCATGTTTTTACCGATTGGTCTGTTGTGAACGAAATAAGTGTACGAAGTTGAAAATTGGAACTTACGTTAGGTACCACTACGGGACACTACTACTAATATTAAAAAACGGCTACTGCGACTTTTTTTTAAACACTACTATCATTCACTACATTTTAAAATTCTCTTCAAGATAAGGTAAGCGCCACATCTGCTGAAATTCTTGGAGAGGCTGTAGTCTCGTAGTAAAATTTTATTTTTTTAAAATTACGGCCTTAATAAATGCATTCTAGGGCAAAAGTGTATTGTGTATATTCAAAATTGCAGAACATTGAAAAACCTACAACTTTTATTTCTAAAATATTTTATTCTGTAACTAAGTTTAGCTCACTACATTCGTGATTACTACTAATTAGTGATTTTCTGTATTTGTATCATCTAAATTTGTAAAATAATAGGGTTTTAAATAGATTTTGGCCTTAGTATGCATTTTACAACATAGGCCTACATAAACAAAATTTGTTGTTTTTTAATTCATCAGCCGAAAGGCTGGTTTGACCTTCTAAAAGCTTCACTAGTAAAACAAGGAGTGAGGTGGTTTAAATGGTTCTTCCTCACCGAGGAAAAGTATGCTTATCAGTATGCCAGGCCTTCTGAAAAGCATCTACTTTCCATCTTGCAAATGACACCTTCACTTCATTTACCTCTAGATTTGGCAGTATAATGATGAAATTCATTACTCTCAGAGGAGATAACTCTGACTAGCGTCTTTTACACCTCTACCGCTTCTGTTCTTAAATGATTCAGTTATATAATTAACTGACCATGTGATAAGAAACAGAACGTTTTTTTGTAGCCTTGAATCGAGCGCAAATAATTTAACACTCCATCTACCTGCCTGTAATGGGGAAAATCAAAGTTATAGAAAATAAAAAAATGTACAACTACTCCAATTTACCGCCTTAACCTCTTTTCTGTATTTCCTACTCGGCAAGAAAGTGCACGGCCAGATGTCTCGGTCCGAACAGCATTGCAAATGATCTTGACAATTTGATACAATTATAAATACATAAAATCAACTCGGTAAAATTTGACAAATATTCCTGATATATATATATCATCCATGTAAATACCGGGTGATTTTTTAGTCCTGTTACCCAATTGTTAATGTCTGGTAATTATTTTCTAAGAAAGGGATATTTTGTTTTGTGACACAAAGTTGGTAGCCCTACTCAACCGGTATAGATACGACAGTTTGAGTTGATTCTCCTTGAGTTGCGTAAAATTTTGTGCTGTTTCCAGTTGTGTTACGACGAGAATGTCTTTTACCCTAGAACAACGGGTTTTCATTCTTGAATAATATTTTGCTACAAAATCGTATGCGAGTGTAAAAGAATCATTTCAAATTAAATTTTTTGGTGTTCCTCCACTCAATTCTAGTCAATTTCTAGGCTAACTAACTGATTTTTAGAGGCAGGTATTGTTTGCAGCAGAAAACGTAGTGGTCGACCAACTCTCTTGACAGATGACGTTAAGAGAATGTGAAAACAAGATTGCTTAATTCTCCATGGAAAAGTTTACAAAAACTTTCCTCGCATGTTGATTTGTCATGTTCGAGTGCTCAGAAAGCTGCTAAAAAATTGAAATTGTATCCGTATCACATACGATTAGTTCTAGAGCTTCAGCCTCCAGATTTAAACAAGAGTTTGTTTTAGGATAAAAGACATTCTGTTCGTAGCACGACCGGAAATGGCACAAAATTTTACACAGCTCAAGGAGAATCAACTCACACTGCCATATCCATACTGGTTGAGTAGGGCTACCAACTTAGTGTCACAAAACAAAATTTATTTTTTTTAGAAAAATATTACCAGACATTAACAATTGGATAACAGGACTAAAAAATCACTCTGTATAACACACCGAAAATCGGTAAAGAATAGCCCTAAAGATGAAAATCAATATTCTTTTAAAGCGGAACCAAAAGGAAGTTCAACGCACGTGTCTGTTCCAAATTGATAATTCATTTAGTTGAAACACGTGGAGCAGGTGGTGGGACTGAGTTATTTTCGGAAATAATCTACCTGTATTTATCATGTTCAGTTGAACCCTGATATTTTCAAGTTAATCAATACAGGAACTACCATAATGTAAACAATTCTATTTCACTAACAATATTATTTTTAAAAGTCCCTTTTCTTATATTAAAAGAAAAAAAATCTGGTGTGAAACACTCACACAACTTTCTCTTGCCAATGCAAATAATTAACAATATAACCTAACATTAGTGATAAAACATTAGAAATAAACAAAAAACTAACCTCAAAAACCATAACCTAATTTTAATCATGACTGAAAGACGCAAAATGAAAATCGAACTCAGTTCGGCTTAAAAATACGGAAAATCATTCTTACACACTAAACTAGGCTCTGTAGAGAAAAATGCTTTAAATAAAAGTTGTAGGTCTTTTTATTTTCTATAAAATTAATTCTATACACTTTTGTCGTAAAATGCATACTAAGGCAGAAATCTTAAAAAAATCGATTTTTCACACGTTTTCGTGAGAAAAAAACGGAAAATCGCTAATTACTACTAAACTAAGCGTTATACAAAAAAAATGTTTGAAATAAAAACTGTAGAATTTTTAATTTTCTACAATTTTTATTATATAAATTTTTGCGTTAAATTGCATATTAAAGCCGTAATCTTAAAAAAACTGTGTTTTTACGTGAAAACAGCCTCGCCGAGAATTTCAGCAAACATGGAGCCTACCCTATCTTGTAGAGAATAAAAAACTAAATAAACCAGGCGATTTTAAAAAAAATTGTAGGATCAGTTTTTGAGAAAATCGCAAAAAAGTGAAAAATTATACGAATTAACTACTACTTCCGGTTGACCGATTTTGATGAAAATGTTCGATTCGGGTCCGGTAGTGGTATGTAACTTAAGTTTAAAGTTTCAAGTTCGTACGATGTTCCGTTCTTGAGATATTCTGTTCGCACACGCACACACACACACACACACACACACACACACACACACACACACACACACACACACCACACACACACACAGACCAATCGCTAAAAACATGTTTTTTGGGTTCAGGGGGTCTGAAAACATATAGATCCGGTGAAAACTCGATTTCGAAAAATCGACATGAAAACAATACTTTCCTTCCTATATATTCATATAGGCAAGAGAAAGTAAAAACAAATAATATGGAAATTCATTGAAAAAGTTAATGGTGTATTTTTTGACCAAATATACTGTAAAACTTAGTCAAGGTTCTTTCCAGGATCTGGTTGTAATAAATAATCAAAAACCTTCCTTTAAACTTGTTATTTGTCATCAGTCTCTCGACTGGTTTGATGCAGTTCTCAAAGCTGTCTATCTTGCGCAAGTCGTATCATATCTACATACTTGTAACACCCTACCGCTTTTGTAATTTGCTTTACATATTCTAATCTTTGCCTAGAATATGTAAAGCAAATTACATTTTAACTTTGTTATTTTAACTTAGTTATCATTTTAACATTACATTTGTTATTTAAAATTATAACAATTATTTTATTTACAAGACTATTAATTACAGTTAACTTTAAAATTGCATAAACTATTCACAAATTACAATTAAATTAATTACAAAAAAGCTTCAATT
The DNA here is from genome assembly GCA_035578175.1 of Catonia carolina. Taxonomy (NCBI): domain Eukaryota; kingdom Metazoa; phylum Arthropoda; class Insecta; order Hemiptera; family Achilidae; genus Catonia; species Catonia carolina. The sequence continues at coordinate 63,493,770 of JAQMRL010000006.1, forward strand.
AACTTAATTAACAATAATAAATTACTATTTTACACAACAGTCTCTGTAGTTCACTAGGTTGGTCTAGTGGTAAAGTCGTCGCCGTGAATCAGCTGTTTAATAGATTAAAAAAATACCTACAACTTTGATTTCAAACATTTTTTGTACAATACTTAGTTTAGCGTCAAAATTAATGATTTTCTGTATTTTATTTTAATTGGTAAAAATTTGAATTTTTTAGTATTGCAGCCTTAGTATAAATTATACGACCAAATTGTATATATTGCTAATCGAAAATTAAAAAACTTAAAACTTTTATTTCAAGCATTTTCTTCTACAGAGCCTAGTAAAGCGTCAGTGGATGATTTCCCGTATTTTTAAGTCGGAACAGAGCTTGATTTTAATTTTTCTACATTCACTACTGATTAAAAATAGTTTGTTTTTAATTTTAAATTGTTTACTAATGATTAAACATGGATTATATTTTTTATTGTTTACAATAAATTGGAACAGAAAGTCTAGTGAGTGTTTTACACCATTGTTTTTCTCAAACTATGTGTTTTCTTAATTTACAAAATATAATTTTTCAAAATTATTTCTTAGGAAGAACCTACGATCAAAATATTTCAACAAGAGAGTTCTCATTAAGAAAAAAAAGAAAAAATTTTTTTAACCTATTTTTAAAGTCCGTTTATTATATAAATCATCTGCTAGGTCAATCAACAGCAATATTATGAACTGCTGTAGTTGGTCATAACTGCTGTAGTTGGTCATGACGGACAGGTGGAGTGTCAAATTATTTACACTCAATCTGTTCGTTGCAGGGGTAAAATAAATAGTTCTGTTTCTTATCACAAGGTCAGCCAATTAAATGACTGAATCATTTAAGAACAGAAGAGGTAGAGGTGCAAAAGACACTAATCAGAGTTATCTCCTCTGAAAGTAATGAATTTCATTATACAGCCAGACCCTGTGGTGAATAAAGTGAAGGTGTCGTTTGCAGAGTGGAAAATATTATGTGTTTTTCAGAGGGCCCGGCATGCTGATAAGCGTACTTTTCCACTCAGTGAGGAAGGCAACGGTAAACCACCTCACTCCTCGTTTTACTTAGTAAAACCTCTACAGGTTCAAACCAGCCTTTTGGCTGATGACCTAAACAACAACATATGAAATTATTTCAGATCCTAACCAAAAGTTGAGGTTAGGATCTTTGAAAACGTTCCGAATGAGGCAAAAAGCCGGAAAATTTTATAACTTATTAATTCCACGATGATATTTAAGTTACAGTTACTTCTGTATTAAATTTAAGTAGAACGTTATAACCAGATATAAGATTTCGTAAACTGTTTTTTAAATTGTATTTTATAATTATATTATATAATAAGAACAAGTATGTTTCTTCAATACATACCGACCATAAATTCGTATGGTTAATTAAGTTAACAAATGTCCTGTTTAGTCCTAGATGAGGAAGTCAAGTTGTGGTGAAACCTAGGTCATCGACTTCATATGGATACTGAATAAATGTCTACATGATACACATATGACTAAATTTTTTAATCTCTGCGAGATAGATTAAGCGTTATGTCAGTGATTTTTTGAAATCACTAATTGAATACAAAATCGGTAAAAAAAATTGACTTTTTAACGGTGGATCTTTGTATGCATTTAACGACAAAAGTGTATCGAAACGTATAACTACAGTTATAAAAAATAAAAAACTCTGAAAATTTTATTTCAAATTTTTTTCGACAGATCTAAGTGTACCGTCAATTATTATTGATTTTCCGTATACTTTATTGTTGATATTTCATTTTTACTTTTATACGGATTTGAATACTAGACAGTGGTTACCGGTGTTCTTTGATGGTTGGGGTTCAATTAACCATATTTTCTTAGGAATGGTCGGCCTGAGTCTGTACAAGACATCACCTCATTTACATGTCATACACATCATCCTCATCTCATTGGGTCATGGGGTTGCTCATTGTTATGAATTGAAGAGATTAAAACGTACACACATTAGGAATGAAAAAAAATTAACTTATGATTAAAATTAGGTTATATTTTTCATTTTACGAGTACATCGTTTATTAATTAAACATAAGTTATATGGTTTATTAATTACATTGGCAAGAGAAAATCGTGTGAAAATTCACACTAGATTCCAGTATTTCTACGTCGTTGTACTTCCCCTCTAAACAAGGGCTATGTTTGGGAAGTTATTTTAGTAAATAAACACATACATAATACAACAATGACGAACAGAAAACAAACTTTTTTATTTAACATAAACAATGAATATTAAATTAAAAAACTGGGTAATTAGATTAAAGCCATTTAAATATTAAAAGCCTAAATAATTTTATTTAAAAATTTATTATTTTTTTATCTACGATTTAGTAGGTTATCACGTAGTTGTTGATAAAACGCAAAAAATAGATGTTTGGTCTGCAGATGTGACCTTGCAATAACGTATCTTAAGTAATAACATTAAAATGAGAATATAGTAATGTGTTTTCTATGTTGTAAAGAATATCTCTATTCTTGTAGTGGTTTTAAAAGTTGTGTGAGATTTTATTATGTATAAGGAAGGCTTTTTATGTAATTCTTGGTTACTTAATGAATTCTTTTCAAGATTTGCGTAATCTAATTAATTTCTGAATAATAAATTTTTGATAAATTTAATAATTATAGATTTATTTGATTAACCCACCGGGTTGGTCTAACTGTACAGTCTAACAGCAAACTCAGTTATTTAAGAGCTGATTGTCGGAGTTGAAGGTCCAAGGTTCAAATCCTAGTTGCTTGTTATATTTAAGGGGCGTCCTAAGAGTCTATACATGCAATGTTAAAATTGGTATATTTGAGTTCCTTTTTAAAGTTCTGGTTACAGATATGACTTAACAGTTTTCTTTATTTGCAAGAGTTACACTTTTCTTTATAATTTGATGGAAGGATTTTTTATCATATTCATAACTTTTTTGTTAAATATTTTCGATTTTATTTAAAAAATTTTCCAATCCGTTTGATGGACATTTTTTAAAAGTACAGAAAGAATTTAAAAACTGTTCCTTCACTTTGAAGAGCTACAAAAGAAATATATATTTGAAAAGTTTCATCCCCTTATCTCCTACCAAAGCATCAAAAAGGAACACTGAATCTTAAAATAACCCATTTTCGGTAAATTGATCTCAAAGTATACAATAATGGTATTTCTTGAATTTTTTCAACAGTGCTTGCCCTCACACTAGGTGATATTTCCACATTTCCAGAAATTACTTAAGTTTTTTTAAAAATTTGTAGCCCTATTACACTTTCCTAGCTCTAAGAAAAACAAAATTTTCCAACTGAAACTCTTTTTCGTTTACAAGAAATGAAAGAAAAAAGTTAAGAAAAATCAGTGTAGTTGATTTCAGTCGATAGTTACATTTAAAAAAAATTGTAACACAATTTCTAAATATTAGATTTTTATAAATTATACATACTTTTAAAGAGAAAATTCTGGGAAATACATTTTTTCCACAAAAAGTGATTTTTTCCAAAATTCCCTTCTGAATCCCCTTTTAAACCAATTTGTATGTACGATGGTCAAATCTACTGTTGTGCAAAACCATCAGTAATCGGAAAAATACAACTTTTCAAGTCGAAAGTTTTATGTCAAATATTGATGCACCATATTATGTAACACATTCTACACTACATTCTGATTTACAAATTGCATTCATCAACGACGTCTTCCACAAAATATACAAATTTTTCAAAAATAAACTACGAAATAATCCCAACGCTCTAATTGCCGACATTGACTCTCCTGACTTACTAAATAATACTGTACGAAGACTGAATCGACGCTGGAGCAGAGACATCATCAGGGAAATTTAACAAAGCCCATATAACCGTTGGAGAACTGTTACTCCTCAAAGTTTTTCCTTACTTCTTAGTTCTACTCAAGTTCTGCTCTTCTTACTGCTCAAAGTTGCTATCTCCTCAAAGTTTTTACTTACTTCTTAGTTTTACTGTTACTGCTCAAATTTGCTATCTCCTCAAGGTTTGTACTTACTTCTTAGTTCTACTGTTACTGCTCAAAGTTGCTATCTCCTCAAAGTTTTTAAACCCACTTTTTATAATAGCTACTTATTAACGTTTTCGCTTGTTATGCGACGATTTGTGCAGTTTTAAATTTAACACATTCAATGCTGAGCAATTATGAGGTATCTCTCCCATCGGGCTGATTACTCGTGCTCTCCGTGTCCTCCGCTTGCTTTATGTAGGGCCTACAACTACGTTACTAAATTTTTTATAGATTTATTTTATTTGTGACCGATACATGGATTTATGTTTGCTGATAACATAAAAGTAAACAGTTCAATTTTTTTTTAGGTTTATTTTCGCCTGTTATCATAAATATACTTCTTGTTTGAATTTTTCCATTTACCTTTACGATTTACGCGTGATTTCTTATGTAATTTTAAGCTGCAAATAATATTCTTTGAAAGTAAATCTAAAAGTGTAAACTATTTTTGAATCAATACCTGCAAAGTTACTAAATTCACGGCTTCAATTGTACCCTGAAAATGTGTTAAAAATACTGAACCATTATACTGTACGGGGTTGAAGATCGTATGACGAAATTTCAAAAACGAACTGCACGATTACAAAGAAAAAACTTTTCTGAGGGCTATATAATAGCAACAAATTGATATCCGACAGGCGGGGGCCCTCCGGAATTACTTAAAATGATAACAAAACAGAACCCGCTACGCGAGTCTCTAGCACTGAATGTGTTAATAATTAAAACGTAAAAAAATCATTGTAAAGGTAGTTACTTTTATAAGCATTTAAATACTAGACCGGTGTACTTTGACTGTTGGGGTTTAATTAACTTACTGTAGGCCCTACTCTCTCAGGAATGGTCTGCCTGTGTCTGTACAAGACTACGTCTCATTTACACGTCATATACACATCATCCTCATCTCATTGGGTCATGGGGTTTTTTGTTGTTCTTAAATTGAACAGATTGAAAAGTACACACATTAGTTATAAAATAAAATTGACTTGATAGTTTTGCTACTCTAGTGGCAACATTGCAAAGTTGATTGTGCCACACAACCTGTTCCTCATTCCAGCTATAAAGCATCCTAGATCTAAACTAATTACAGTCAAAAAAATTTTAATGATCACCTTTATTCAGCCGATCACCCCTTTTTAAAACTAATTTTTGAACAACCGATTTTACTTAGCATGAGGCCTACGTATTTTTAACTCTTTCAGACCACCATTCATCTTCCCAGGCCAACGACCGTCATTTTGTTGCCAATTAATTTCTTGTTTCCTCTATGAAATATTTTAAGTTTATTTTTATTAACCGAACAAAATTTTTTTAAAAGTTTGGAGTAAATCAGATGACTAGCCCGTCAAGTTTTTTTATTATCAGTCTCTTGTTTTTGACGTGTTTGATCAAGCAGTTCTCCAAATCGTTTCATAACTGCACACCTGCAGCAGCCTACATCTTTTGTAATTTGCAGTAAATATACTAACCTTTGCCTCCTCCTACATTTTACTCCAATGCCTGGATAAGCCCATAACATAACATAAGCCCATAACAGACAGGTGGAGTGTTAAATCGTCTGCTAGTTCCAGAGTACGAAAAATAGTTATATTTCTTACCACATCACGGTCAGCCAATCATGCGACGGAAGCATTGTCATACGACGGGTCCTCTAGTGGTATCTAACTTTAATTTCAAGTTTCAAGTTCGTACGATGTTCCGTTTTTAAAATATTCTGTTCACACACAGACACACAGTCCAATCGCTAAAAACTTTTTTTTTTGGGTTCAGGGGGTCTGAAAACTTGTAGATCCGGTGAAAACTCGATTTTGAAAAATTGTCACAAAAACAATATTTTCCTTCCTATATATTCATATTTTTGATAAACGACTAAATTGGACTAACTTGGCACAAAAATTACGCATATATAGTTCTCTTTTGAAACCTATATGAACCTACGGGTCCCAAATTTACGGTTCAACCAAACCCTCTAACTTGCAACGAATTCAAGCAATTCCAGTCAAAAACATTACGCCTTATAGCAAAAGCACCTCTTTACGTTAGCAACAAAACCTTACAGATTTGAAAACACCACCTGTACAAAATTCCATCGAATACCTATTCAAACGCTTACACGACAAGTCACACGAACACGAGAACCCACTGGTGCGTTCACTTTCCACCTTCCATTTACCCTGATAATCCCGCTAGATGCCTTAAAAGACGCTGGAGTAGAGACCTGCTAATTTGATATACAAATTTCATTCTTGGGGAGGCACCAATGAGGGCCCTACCCCTCTCATGCCTATCATTTTATTTGAATTATTATCATAATCAACACATTTGGTGTAAAATTTTACAGTTTTAAATAAAGAATTTAACCCACCGGGTTGGTCTAGAGGTAAAGTGTCGTCAAAATCAGCTGTTTAACAGCTGATTTTCGGAGATGAAGGTTCCTGGTTCAAATCCTAGTTAAGGTAGTTACTTTTTTACGGATTTGAATACTAGACAGTGGTTACCGGTGTACTTTGATGGTTGGGGTTCAATTAACCATACTCTCTTAGGAATGGTCGGCCTGGGTCTATACAAGACTACACCTCATTTACACGTCATACACATTATCCTCATCTCATTGGGTCATGGGGTTGCTTATTGTTCTAAATTGAACAGATTGCAACGTACACAAATTAGGAATAACAAAATAAAGAATTAAAGAGAAAAACAATTCATATAGGCAAGAGAAAGTAAAAATTGCCACCGACAATATAAGGCACGAGAAAGTCAAAAATAGTTGATAAATGAACAATGGGGAATTTTTATACAGATACTTTAATATTTATATGTTTTTAAATATTTAATAAGCAAATAGTTCTGGTAAATATTTGAGTTAGGTCCAGATAAGTAATGACTTAATGTGTAGCCACGTGTGTTCTAATTTATCAAGCGTACATTAGACCAACAGACTGTAAACTACCTAGCTCTGTTCCAACAAAGCTTGACCTATTTAATACTAAGTTAGTATAGCAGTTAGTTTTAACATAGCATAAATGTAGATTTAAACATAACACTATCTCCGTTTCTATTTCCGAACTATATTATTTTAAACTCTATTCAACAGATATTCAAATGTTTTTTTTATTTATAAAAAGCCTAATTCTTGTGTGTTCTGATTCCAAAATAACATTTTCGTTGAGCAATAACCCACTGTTTTAAAGAGGTATAGCATTCTAAATTATAAAAGCATAAAATGTTTTTCGAAGTTCATTTTGTTAAAATAAACCAATATTTTCGATCAGTATGACAATGTACTGTACTTAGTGTTATACGAATTGTCAACTGGATTTGTTAGTTTTTATTTCCACGTGCCCCGTAGGAATATATAATAAATAGGAAAGAAAAAAGTATTGTTTCCATATCGATTTTTCGAAATCAAGTTTTCACCGGAAATATACGTTTCCAGGCCCACTGACCCCAAAAAAATGTTTTAGCGGTTGGTTTGTGTGTGAGTGTACGTATGAATGTGAATAATAATAATAATAATAATAATAATAATAATAATAATACTTTTATTACAATTTTTATTGTAATACAAATCTCTATTTTTCTGTATTTTTTTATTTCATTACAATTTTTATTGTAATAACAGAGGCGGTGGGAATTAACATATCAAACTATAGTTAATTACTTTTTGCGAATTTCTCAAAAAACGGCTTCTACAATTTTCTTTTAAATCACCTTATTTACTAATTTTTTAATGATCTTCAAGATAGGGTAAGCAGCATGTCTGCAGAAATTCTTGCGATTCTGTGCTTTCGTGGTAAAAAATATTTTTTTTTTAAGATTGCGGCCTTAATACGTATTTTAGGTCTTAAGTGTATGGCCTATATAATCAAAGTTGTAGGAAATTAAGAAACCTGCAACTTTTATTTCAAATATTCTTTTCAGTGATATTCTGTTCTTTTCTCAAAAAAAAAAAAAAAAAAATGGGAGTTTTTAAAATTACGGCTTTAGTATGAACTTTATGACCAAAGAGCATATAATTAAAGTTATAGAAAATTAAAAACTGACAATTTTAGTTTCAAGAATTTCTTTCCACAGAGCTTTGTTTATAGTCAATTAGTGACTTTCCGTTGAAGTCCTACAAAGGTTGATTTTCATTTAGCGTCATTCACTTATGTTTAAAATTAGGTTACGTGTTTCATATTACATTGTCTACAAATGATTAAACACAGTTTATATTTTTCATTATTTACATTGGCAAGAGAAAGTCGTGTGATGGTTCCACATTAAATTTTTGTATGATTTTGGAAGATGTTTAGAAGCATCACGTGTACGTAAAATGTCAAAAGATATACCAATTTGACCTGCTAGTTCCAAGACTAAAAAAAAAAAAAATCTGGTGTGAAACACTCACACAACTTTCTCTTGCCAATGCAAATAATTAACAATATAACCTAACACTAGTAATAAAACATTAAAAAAATGAAAATCAACCTCAGATTTGCTTAAAAATACGGAAATCACTCTTTCACGCTAAACTAGGCTCTGTACACAAAAATGATCTAAATACAAGTTGTAGATCTTTTAATTTCCTATAAATTTGATTAATACACTTTTATCGTAAAATGCATACTAAGGCTGAAATCTTAAAACAATCGATTTTTCACACGTTTTCGTGAGAAAAAACAGAAAAACGCTAATTACCGCTAAACTAAGCATTATGCAAAAAAATAGGAAAGAAAAGTTGTAGGATTTTACAATCTCTACAACTTTTATTATATACATTTTTGCGCTAAAATGTATGTTAAAGCCGTAATCTTAAAAAAACAATTTCTTTACGTGAAAACAGCCTCACCGAGAATTTCAGCAAACATGGCGCCTACCCTATCTTGTAGAAAATAAAAAACTGAGTAAACCAGGCGATTTAAAAAAAAAATCGTAGGACCAGTTTTTGAGAAAATCGCAAAAAAGTGAAAAATTACACGAATAAAGTACTACTTCCGGTTGACCGATTTTGATTAAAATGTTCGTGTTGGGTCCGGTAGTGGTATGTAACTTAAGTTTCAAGTTTCAAGTTCGTACATTGTTCCGTTCTTGAGATATTCTGTTCACACCCACACACAGAAAACAATACTTTCCTTCCTATATATTCATATAGGCAAGAGAAAGTCAAAATAATTTTAGTTTATTTTCTTACGTCCAATCAAACAAATGATTAATAAATTAAGAAACAGCTAGTTTAGACGAGCTAATTAATTTTATTTGCGTTGAATATAATGAATTTTATTATACAGCCAGATCTAAACAAATTCTAAGACCGAGTAGATATATTTTTACGTTAAAATTACCAAATACTCATGTGTAAAGTTTTTGTAAATACGTGAAGGTACAGATAAATTATTTTAAAGTATTCGTTAATAACATAGAATTTTAGTTTACAACATTTAAGGAAAATAAATAAACTTAATTTATATCTTGTCATAATCGATCAAGCTTACAATTCTTACTTAAAACTAGTTTTAAGTCGACCACGAAAGTAAGGGGACGTCAACCATGACTAACTTTGTTTAGTGGATATGACGAAATAAATACTAAAATAAATTGAAGTTGATTGTACATTCACCATTAATATCTCAGTAAAACGATTTATCCCGCCATATTACGATCTTTTTTATTGTTTGAGAGACTTTATTGAAAACTGTTATGAATTGCACAACATCTAGAAGTTATTTTGTAATTTAAAAATTAAATAATATCTATAAATAGTTACTTGGATGGTTCAGACAGCAAGAGTTTGACTCTTAAGGGCATCCTTCCCAAAATAAAATGGTTAAGCCAGAGTAATCCAAAAAAATTTTGTCTTTATTAAGTAACAACTACAACGTAAGTCTGTACGATTCCGAGTTGTTCTGAGCTTGTACAGCCGGTCCCAATTTCCTGAATTTTTCAAAAATTTGAAAAAGTATTTATTTCCCACACGAAACTACGAGAATCAGTTCAGTTTGACGTTAAAACCTCATACGAGAAACTGTCCCCAATTCCAAATCGTTAGAAAAAAGTTATCGGATATTTAATTTTAAAAGAAAATTTTTGGATCCCTAAAAATACCAATATTAAAGTACGTTTTAGTACAAATCAATGGCTTCAATTTATAATAATGATAATAATTTTTTATTTCCACTCCAATTCTTCAGACATAAACAAAATTAGACAAAAAATTGAATCACCCAAAATAAATGAAATCTACAACTTCTTATCTCATTTTACGACAATTTAAATACAAATAAATTACAATAAAAATAATAAATACATTTTAATTAAATATAAACAAACAAAATCCAATTATAAATTTAAAATAGAATAAAATGAGAATGTAGTTTAGATCAACAGCCGAAAAGTTTGTTTAAACCTCTAGAGGATTTACTAAGTAAAAACGAGGAATGAGGTGATTAACAATTGCATTCCTCACTGAGTTGAAAGCGTATGCTTATCAGCATGTCAGGCCCTCCGGAAAGCACCCTTTTTCACCCTGTAAATGTCACCTTTACTTCATTCACCACAGGGTCTAGCTATATAGTGAAATTCATTACTCTCACAGGAGATAACTCTGACTAGTGTCTTTTACACTTCTACCTCTTCTGTTCTTAAATAGTTCAGTCATATGATTGGCTGACTATGTGTTAAGAAACAGGGCTATATTTTGTAGCCCTAAAACCAACAGACCGAGAGCAATTAATTTACCACTCCACCTGCCCGTAATGGAAAAAAATGAGATTATATTCCTAATTTGAGTGAAAATTAGGTACCTCCATTGGGTTAACCAGTTTTGGAGGTTACCAGCAATTATTTAAAAATTTCATGTATTTATTGAATATTTTATATAACTTTTGAATAGTTTAAACTTTTAACAGAAACATTATTTAACCTCATATAATAATTAATACTTTCCCTCTCACCATCCTCTAAACTTTGGTGGATTCTCAAAGTTTACGGATGATAAGTTCGGAGAATGGAGGGTGGGAATTGGTTGATCAAAATCGGCGGACAATAGTAAATAATTATTATTTGAAATTTAAACAATATTTTTGTAAAACTTTTAAATCAATGAAACCATAGATTTGTTGCAAATATAATTTTTCTTTTGAGGTTCCAACGTTAAACAAAACTGATTCTCGTAATTTTGTGTGGGAGATAAATACTTTTTTCAAATTTTTGAAAAATCAGCAAATTGGGACCGCCAATATGAGCTCGGGACATCTCGAATAAGTATATATTTAACTTTTTTGATATATCTTCTTCTCACAATCAAGGATTAGGCTCCCGCCTGTTCCGACTCATAACATTGACAAAATTTTATTGAATTATTACCATCTCTTGCGTGGCCTCACAACATCTCTTCACCCCTTCGGTTGTATTGCAAAATGTCCAGGGAGATCCTTTTCTCAGGCATTCTCTCTACTTACTCTGTTTTGGTATATTTGATAAATTATTTTCAAATTGTTCGCTAGGAGACTTTACCTTGTTTGCGTGCCATTCGAAGAGGGAAACCGGGAGAACAATGAATAGAAAACCGAGTGGTGACATTTTGTTTCTTTTTTTCCTTTTGAGACCGCAGTAAATCACTTGGGCCAGTTTCTGGGCACTTTCTTTTGGTTCTTTTCTTTGATTTTCCTCCAGTATTCTTTCATTCTGGCAGATCTTCTTTACATTTCTGCTTCCGAAAAGATCACCTTCCTGCCTCCTCTTTTATGTACCTTTCCTTGGAATCTAATATTTTTATCTTTTAATAGTTTCAGCTGTTCAGTTTTATTTTATAGATCTTCGAAGGTGATGCCTATTTCTTCCATATCTTTCTTGATTTCTTTTAACCACATTACTTCTGTCTTTTTCTGGTAGAGAAAAAGACAGAACATTTATTTTGTTTCTTTATTACGTTTGAATCTTTGTGAATCTATGTACCGCTCATATGCATTTAATTGACGCTACAATTTAAAACAATTTATGTACTCTGTATTAATGGTATCTTAATAGGTTAAACATTAAAATTCACTTGGAGGGTATTCTGTACGACAGTATTGCTTAATTACTCTTCTTTCTATCCGTCTCTCTCTCGACATTCACTTGTAATAAAATAGTATATCATATCTACATAAACTAGAACTAGGGCTAGAAAAACTTATTACAAACTACATTAGTAATAGATTATTAGTCTACAATTTAAAAGCATTAAATTATTACATAATCATTTATTTATTTCATAACCTATAATTCATTTAAATAATTATTAAACATTAAAAACTGTGATAAAACCTGTTGTGTCTGTACGCAAGTAAATGTCTTAAAATAATTGAGAAGTCTAAGCAAAAAAATTTAAGAGATCCTCTTGTAACTCTCAATTTTAGTTATAATTAAGTCACTTAAAAAACTCTAAAATTGTAGCCTAATATTAATAAAATAATAGGTTATTAGAAACTATGAAAACATGAAATACTGATTGGCCAAAGTTGTGGTAGAATTTTTAAAATTTTGAAAAATATACTAGGTAATGCGGGGGTGGGCGCTACTATCCATGTTGGCAGTTTGTGTACGTGACATCTTGTCGGACTGTCTACCTGAATTGACAGACTGTATTGTCAATTCAGATAGTTCAATTTTGAATCATTTCAAAATTAATTTTTAAAATTACGAAAAGGTTATCTGTAACAATTATTATAAATGTATAATGTTGAAATTTGTCTTTTCTATTTTAACCTTATTACTGTTCTTGTTCCTTTATAACAGAACAGATTGTAATTTTGCCGATTTGATAAAAAAAACTATTATTAACTGAATACTCTTAGTGAAATTATGAAAAGCCTAAGTAATAATTAAGTGGGGGAGTCCTAATAACGAGTGGAGTCCTCCTTTAACGTGTAACGTCATTTTTAAAAACGTATATTATGAGCACATTTGCTGGATGTAAAAAACCGCACAGTTGTAAAAAAAAAATAAATAAAGTGAAAAAAACTGTAATTGATTGTGTAGTTGATTCATTGGAGAGGTTGTGCATTCATGGTAAAAATGTTTTTTTTTTTTAAGATTGCGGCCGTAATATGAATTTAAGGCCAAAAGTTATATTTGAAGTTGTAAAACATTAAAAAACCTACAACTTTTATAACAAACATTTTTTCTGTAATGCTTAGTTTAGCAGTAGTTGGTGGTTTTCTGTATTTTGCTCATCAAAATAGGTAAAACTGGTGTTTTTTCTTCAAAGATTGCGGCCTTTGTATTCATTTTAGGACAGAAGCGTAGTACATAATCAAAGGTATAGGAAATTAAAAGACCTACAACATTATATCGAGCATCTTTTTGACTACAGAAAGATTGATTTTTATTTTGCGTCATTGACTCATGATTAAAATTAGGTTACGTTTTTCATTTTAAATTGATTACTCATGATTAAATATAGGTTATATTTTAATTATTTACATTGGTAAGAGAAAAGCATGTGAGTGTTTACACAAGAATTTTTAAATTAAATTTTAACAAAAAGAAATATACCTTTGGTCATTACAAATATGAGTAATAATGGATATTTTTTAAAGAAACGTTCATTATTTCAGAACAATAGGCCTAGACTGAAGAAGACGCAATAGTTATTATCAATGTAATACAATAGTGTTTAAAAGACGCTTACAAGACACGTGCGAAAGATTAGGCTCTTCAGAATATTCTTACACAAACATTATTTTTATTTATTTATTATTTTACGTATTACAGAATGAAAGAAAAAATATATTTCCGTGTGTGATATTAATATTTAAAATCTATTTGTTTAAAACATAATTTTGCACTTCGTTTTTCTCTTCTTTTAATAAATTATTTTTTTCATTTTCATAAAAACAAAAAAAAGAAGATTATTTGATTTAGTGGATGAGAATAAATAAACATTTATTTATTACTAATTTCTGACTTGCGCTAAAATTCTGAATTTTTTAAAAAACGGGTCTTTTTATTTCATTTGGGTAATAGTCTTCTAAAAACATCATTGACCGCCTCCGTAGCGTAGTGGTTAGCGTGTTAGCCTACCACGCGGAGGTCCCGGGTTCGATTCCCGGCCAGGGTCTGAAAATGTTCACGTGTCAAATCCATAGTTAAACGTTTCATAACCCACCGAAGTCGCTAATGACCAAGCAGTTGATGCGAGTTTAAATAAAAAATGAAAAAATCTTAGTTGTTGTTTAGGTCAGTGATTCTCAACCTTTTTTTACCTAGAGCCACTGAACGTTTTATATCAAATCAATGGTAGACCACATGCACTAGATGAATGAAAGCCTTAAGGGCTCGTACACATGAGGCGACTAACGCCGCGTTAATCCCGTGATTGCAAAAACAGACGTGGATACACATTCAAGCGTAAAACGCACGATTGCAAAAGAAAACGATACACAGCGCAGCTGTTCATTGCTGGGAGATTCGAGTCATTACAAAAATGGAAGTTGAAGAGGCAGCGTGTTTTTTTTTTTTTTTTGTTTAACGTCCGACTGTTCTGCAATTTCTGCTAATGCAGACTATGAAGGATGAAATGAATTTTTGTAACGTATGAAATTATGCCGTGCCTGAATGGGATTCGAACCCAAGACCGCATGATGAGCGTGTTTATGGCTCTGTTACAATAGATATTGACATCGCAGGCAAAGACAGATACAATTTTGGGTCCAGTTTTACGAGATAAACTAAAGCATAATTTATTTGTAACACTGTATCCAAAATTATGGGTATACAAACCGAAATTCTTCAATAACTTCCAAATATCCACACAAACCTTTGATGCTTTATTACAGTTTGATAGAATACGATATTTTTCCCGGTATGAACAGTGAAAATATTTACTTACCTAACACTTTCTCTTTTCCATAAAATTGCCAACTTCACAGAACAGTTCCACCGTTTCTTCCCAAAATTTTATTTTTTTTCTCTCTTTTTTTATATTCTGAACTTTGTACATTTCAGAGAGCGGTTTCTTCTCGCTATTTCGTCTATGAAACGTTCTGTATCAAATTGTTCGGTGTCTATTTTGTAATTCTTACAGCGCTTGTTTGGTGATTATATTTACAATAACGAAATAACGCAATAGAAACGGAGACCAAAAACAACTACTAGTTTCAAAACGCGCGATCAGATGTACAAAGCAATTTACAACAATGTACTTAAAAGCGCGCGGTAGTCGCGCGACAACAGCCAGAACTTCGACTTGCGTGACAGATACATAGAACTCTATCTAATAGAGTTCTACGGAACTCTAATAGAGTTCTATGGACAGATCGCGCGGTCGGCCAAATCGCGCGTTTGAATGTGTACGCCTGATTGCAATTCTGTGAACCTCGCTCACACGCTACTGCAATCGCGCGGTAGCAATCGATTTCATGTGTACGTAGCCTAGAATTTATTGCCTACTAATTTAAATAGGCTGAATTTATAGTTGCATTGGCTTGATTGTATATTAATGAAAGTAATAAAAGTATGTTGTTTATCATAGCAGCCGAAAGGTTGGTTTGAACTTCAAGAGGCATAAAATTGCCAACTTTGATGCTAAGTGAAACGGGAGTGAGGTGGTTTAAATCTTGGATTATTCGAATTCGCACTAGCAGCTTCGGTGTTTATCTACTCCAGTCTTCGCTACTTGCCATGCAACGCGGTACAGTCACAAAAGTATACAATCGCTACTGTAATGTGTGACTCACGGGCGGTCACTACGCTTTGTTTTCACTTTTGTTATTAATAATCTGTCAAGACATAATGATGTGACTAATTTGTTTTCATATTTGATTTTCTGTTCATTGTATATTCTGACCAATTTGTTTAGTTAGTTGCGTGCGTCTTTGGAGTATAGTTTAGTGAGTTTTTGCAGTTCAGTTCTTGTAATTTATAATTTAAATTTTTACTGGGACAAATTAAACACATATTTTAAAATGAAATAATTATTTGTATGTTTGTGCACTGAAATAAGGTTGTAGGCATTTGCATACATTAAAATTTGTAGACCTTGTTGAAAGAATAGGTTATGGATATACTTTTTGCGGAACTGTGTGTACACGTAGAGTAAGAGTTGTGCCAGTTCAAATTGTTCACAGTATACTGTCCTTAGTAATCTGTAAAATAGGTTTTTTAATTCTTCACTCTAAAAAAAAAACAAAAACTATTTTTTTAAACCATGATAATAAGTGTAGGTTGCAATCGATTCAATTTAAGAACGATAAGCAACCTCATGACCCGATGAGATGTGTATGATTTGTGTAAATGACGTATGATCTTTGAGGCCTATTAAATTAGAGCGACCATTCCTGAGAGAGTATGGGTATTGAACCCTAACCATCAAAGTACACTGTTTATCATTGTCTAGTATTCAAATCCGTATAAAATAAACTACCTTAACTAGTATTTGAAAACTAGCGGCGACTTTACCACTAAATCAACCCGGTGGGTTTAACATTTAAACATGAAAAATATTTAAAACGTACATTTTTCAGCATTAATGAATAAACTTCAAAACACTGATACGGATAAAATATTTATAATATAAGCGTATTTAACAAAGAGAATTTATACACGTACGTCAATATTATTGTATACACGTTGATACATTATATTGTACAAACAAAAGTCTTGCGTTAACTATAAAAATATACTAGTTTTATTTTTTTTATTTCAAAACCTCATTTACCTATTTGGCGTTCCAAACATAACAAACTTCTTTCTTTCTAATTTTTTTTGTAAACAGTCTCTCGACTGGTTTGATGCAGTTCTTCAAGCTTCCTATCTTGCGCAAGTCGTTTCATATCTACGTGTATATACCTGTAATACCCTACATCTTTAGTAATTTGTTTTAAATATTCTAACTTTTGCCTCTTTTTACAATTCACTCTGTTAATATTACCCTCCATTATTGATAGAACAATACCTGGATGTTTGAAAAAATGCCCCACTAGCCTATCTATTCTTCTGGTAAGATGTTTCCATATACTTCTTTTTTCATCCACTCGTCTAAGAACCTCTAAATTACTTGTTTTGTACAACCACCTAATCTTTAACATTTTCCCCTCACACTACATTTTAAAGGCTTCTACCCTCTTTTTTCTTTCTATAATAAAGTTTTATTCTCTAATTTTGCGTGAGCTTCTTTGTATGTCAGTCAGATAATATGCCTATATGAACAAGTACCACTAGGTTTGCGTGTTCCAATTCATGCCGACAATTCATCACAATGATGATGATTATTAAGGTTGTTTAAATTATTATTTAAACCACATGGTTATTTATGGTAACACAATGGTTATTTAAAGAACAGTTACAGATGTGAAAATTTAAGCTAAAAGATTTTGTAGCTTTTCATATAATATAAAAATGTCTTAAGACCAATGAGTAACTCTAACTAATATACAAAACTGTTCTGCTTTCAATCTAACAATGACACTATTTTTTTGTCATCAGTCTCTCGACTGGTTTGATGCAGTTCTCCAAGCTGTTCTATCTTGCGCAAGTTGTTTCATATCTACATACCTATAGCACCCTCATCGTATGTAATAATGACACTTTAGGCAGTTCAAATTATTTTTCTTCGTATCAAGCCTTTGCTTCGAATTATCGTTATCGAACTTCTTCATTGCACTGGCCGCATAGTTTCGTTTGAACCTCTGGATTTCACTTGAGATATATAGTAGGTCCTAGATTTACAGATTTGTACCGTGCTAAAGTTTTGGTCGGACATCGAAGTTAAATTGAAGCAACTTTAAAAATCCAAACCTTAAAAAAAGAGGTGGAAGAATTGGTGCATTCGTATATGTACAGTGCACTTATATTCTTCATAAGGATTTACAGCACAATACAACATTAATCATAATATAAAAATGTTTTTGAATCAAGCCGGAAATATTATCAATAATCCATTATTATAAAATTACCAATTTTTAAACAAAAGAATTGGCTTTAAACGTGACGTAAATGGTGGGGGCGAAATTTTTCTAGTCTCAAATGCGTGACGTTAATCCGAGCCACAGAAAATACGAGACCGGTAAATCGTGGACCTACTGTAGTTCAACTGTAGGTTTCTATTGAGGTCTTCCTGATAAACCGACAATGTTTCTCAGCAATTTTCATTTGGAAGCGTATGATATTGATATTACTTCGTCTGCTTGATAAAGAAAATTGTATTAAGTCCAGAGAAGTTTAAGCATCTATTTGTAAAGTAGGAGTTAAGAGTCATAATCAAGATCTCTCCGTAATTCTTTTCGTACTATTCCCGTCGCCCCCTTTTATTGGCTACTGTTGTGCTGCCGACAAAGATTCCGACTTTCCGACAATGCAGGAGGTAGTAGCCGCCCTTCTGGGTACTGCATTGATCCCAAATTGTCATATCATTCTTCAGCTCTGACCAGACACCACCGACCATCACCGCACGGCTCATTGCTTATCGCTTCGACGTGAACCAATCATCGACCCTGCAAGAGAGAAAATTATGCTTCCGTTTGCCGATCCGACACTGTAACTGCCACTCACCGGGACCCGACGTAGCCATCGGACACACAACTGCGAGGGAAGAAGATGACGTCTCCGCTGGACGACAATACGTCATGTCATCCATCCCCCCCCCCAAGCCGTCACGACAAGTACGACCGCAACAGCCGCCCACCTGAACGAGCAACGCTTTAAAGCCCCTTTTCAGGGCCCCCACAAACATTTAACGTTTCCCTATGCCATCGTACTTACCAACAGGTGACAATACCTTACCCGGAGTTTCATTCTTTTCTTTTTGACATGGTTTCAAAGAATTACAAATAGTACATTTAATTTTTTAATCTCTAGACTAACCCACCGGGTTGGTCTAGAGGTAAAGTCGTCGCGAAAATCAGCTGTTTAACAGCTGATTTTCGGAGACGAAGGTTACTGGTTCAAATCCTAGTAAAGGTAGTTACTTTTATACGGATTTGAATACTAGACAGTGGTTGTCGGTGTACTTTGATGGTTGGAGTTCAATTAACCATACTCTCTCAGGAGTGGTCGACCTGGGTCTGTACAAGACTACACCTCATTTACATGTCACACACATCATTCTCATTTGGTCATGGGGTTGTTCTGAATTGAACAGATTGCAAAGTACACATTATTAGGAATTAAAAAAAAAAAAATTTAATGCAGTAGTCTACAATCACCGAAATTCTGTAACAATGAAATACATATACGTAATTATTTTTGTTTTAATTAATTGATTAATTATTTTTAAAAAAATCATCAAAACAAAAGAATCAATAAAAAATAATTCATAATATTTTATTACTACTGTATTATTATTATCATTACTATTATTATTATTATTATTATTTGAATAATAAATAGATAAGTTTATTAGCCTATATTTTAACTACGTAGATTTAAAAATTAAAAACACGAGTCTTAATTTTTATTTTACGACCTTGCAACCTACAATTACTTATTACATCATAAAACATAATTCTCTAGAATAAGTCGCAAATTCTAATTGTTGTATTAACAGTTTTTATCTTGAACTTTTCAGGTTATCTAAAAAATGTGTACTTAGATTTTTATTACTTACCTATTTATTAATATTGTTAATAAAGTAGTTTTTCTTCTCAAGTTAGAGATGATAAAATGTTATCTAATTTTTTATTTAGTTTAAAAAATTAATTTGAGTTTCCCGATTGGTTATTCAAATAAGTTTTTGTTCTTGTTTTATTTATTTTTAATTTTTAATTGCATCTAGAGTTAACGTTTTCTGTATTTACGTTGGTTTTGATTCGTTTCAACGGTTGTCGTGAATTTATTTTAAATCACAACCAGAAAATTGAAACCTTGGACCTTCAGATTCACAGATTTACGCTAAACCACTGTACTACTGAGGTGATTCGTTAACAAATATTACTTTTTTATTTAAAAAAAATACATATCTTACACGACTTCTTTTGTAACTTATTTAATTTTGAAACTAAGCAAAAAAAAATTCGCAAAAATGATCAAAATGGTTAGTTAAATTTTAGAAAATCTAGTGTGAAACGCTTATACGACTTCTCTTATCAATGTAAATAATGAAAAATATAACGTAAGTTTAATAAATTGTAAACAAAGTAAAATGAAAAACATTACCTGATTTTAATCATGAGTGAATGACGCAAAATGAAAATCAACCTCTGTAGGACGTAAAATTACGGAATGTCAATAATTTGACGCTAAACTAAGTAAACTCTGTAGAAAAAAAATGGTTGAAATAAAAGTAATAGGTTTTTTAGTTTTCTAAAACTTTGATTATTTATACAGTTTTGTCGTAAAAATGTACATAAAGATGAGACGGCAATGTTAAAAAAATCAGCTTTTTTCAAATTTTGTTCAGAAAAATACAAAAAAAATCACTAATTCTTGCTAAATTAAATGTTGTAGGAAAATGTACGAAATAAAAGTTGTGGGTTTTTAATTTTGTACAAATTTAATTACGCACACTTTTGCCCTAAAATGTATATTGTGGCTACAATCATTAATTTAAATTTCAGGGCAAAAGTGTATACAAGTATACTTAAAGTTGAAGAAAATTAAAAAACCTACAACTTTTAGTTAGTGTTTTTTCTACAGATATTATTTTAGCGTCAATTAGTGATGGTGTTTTCTGTAAGGAATGGTAGGCCTGAGTCTGTACAAGACTACACCTCATTTACAAGTCATACATATCATTATCACGTCTCATCTCATTGCGTAATGGGGTTATTTATGTGTTTTAAATTGAACAGATTGCAACGAACACATATTAATTTAAAAAATTAGTGTTTTTCTGTATTTTATCATGAAAATCAACCATTACAAATCAAATTACAAAATGATGCATTTTAGGAAAAAAGTGTATATAATCAAAGGTATTGAATAAAAAATCTGCAACTTTTATTTTAAGCAATTTTTCCATAGAGCCTAATTTAGCGTCAATTATTGATTTTTCGTATTTTAAAGTTCTACAAAAGTTGATTTTCGTATTGCGTCGTTCACTCATGATTACGGCCATAAAAGGGAGGTAGAGTATTACATTATTTGCACTCGATCTGCTAGTTCCTGGGCTACAAAAATAGTTCTGTTTCTTATCACATGGTCAGCCAATTATATGACTGAACTATTTAAGAACAGAAGAGGTAGTGGTGTGAAAGACACTAGTCAGAGTTATTTCCTCTGATAGTAATGAATTTCACATAACCTGTGGTGAATGAAGTGAAGGTGTCATTTACAGGGTGCAAAGTAGATGCTTTTCGGAGGGCCTGGCATGCTGATAAGCATAGGCTACTTTTGTACTCAGTGAGGAAGACAATGGTAAACCACCTCACTACTCGTTTTACTTGGTAAAACATCTGAAAGTTCAAACCAGCCTTCTGGCTGTTGACCTAAACACCAACTCATGATTAAAATTAAATTGTTTTTCATTTTGCAATGTTTGATAATGATTATAGTAAACGTAGGTTATATTTTTCATTATTACGTTGGCAAGAGAAAATCATTTAAGTATTTCAAACCAGATATATTTTACGTATTACATTTCTTCTTATTTTTTCTATGCACAGTTGCAAAATAAATTAAATAAGTTTAAAAAAATTGTTGGATATAGGGTAAAGTAAGTTTATTGAAATATTTCTACATTCTGAAATAATAATAAAAATTGCAAAACATTAAAACGGAAAGAAATAAAATGATCATAACGTTTTGGTTCATCAACTTACCTTAAAACTATAAAACTAGAGATAAATAAATTTATGTATTGTGTAGTAGAGTGTATATTAGTTTGATCAAGAGTTAGCTATTTGCTACCACCACAAGGTAACAGGCTGAGAACTTTCACTTTTTATTTTACATTACAAAATTACCAGTATACGTTGACTACAGTATTATAGCTGTTTCTACTACTAGTTTTAAAATCTAATACATTTTCAGCTATCTAACATTACATAATGATAATAGCCTATACGATATTACTTCAAAATATTTCTTATATTTTTGTCTAAATAAAAATAAAATAGTATATATTTTCATCTATAAATTATATGGCCTCCAAATGAAATTTATAGGAATTTACAAAATAATAAATTGATTTCTATAAATATTTTTACTTCATTAGTTTTATAATTTATTATTATTTTTAAGTTTTTATTTACTTGTCTGTTAATTAACTTGCTGGTTTTTCTTGTTGTTATTTGTTCTTTATCCTTTGAGTTTCCATTAGCTATCTTTCCACGCTGTAGGTATGGTATCAATCCCTGGACAATTTTCCTTTCCTATGTAGTTATTTATGTGTTTTTCTTTTGACGTTCTCTATGATTTACGTCCCGATAGGTAATTGCACCGTTTTCAAGGATTTCTATCTGTTGTTGCACTGCTTCAACTTAAGTAGGTCTTCCCGGTTTCCCTGTTAGTTCCTTTCATGGAGATTGGGATGGCTGTAAGGGGTGAGGCCATAAAAAATTGTTTTTCTTTAAATAAAGTCTCATTACGGTTGAAGAATTTGGACTCCACACAAAATTAATAAATTTTATTAGAACAACACTTAAAAACACCAACTCTAAAGTGAAATTTAGAGGAGAGCTTTCCTAGTCATTCAAAATAAAGACAGGGAAATGGGCTTTCCCCAATCCTTTTCAACTGCATTTTGGTTGTGAGGGAATGAAAAAACTGAACAAAGCCCTCACAAATGAAAAACAAATAGAAGTGAACTGTCTAGTATTTGCAGATGATCTTGCATTGCAATCAGAAAGGTGGGAGGAAGCCAAAAAAGCAAATAGAAACCCTCAAAAACATAGCAGAAAAATTCGGACCCCAAATCTCCTATGAAAAGACCGAAATAATGCCTATTAAAAAACTAAACCGAATCAGATCAACCTTATGAACTCTTTGACAACTGATAAAAAAAACAAATAAATTTATTTAACTCGGATAATTCATATAAAAGAACATAAACGAAACGAACAATCCAAAACAGAATTAATAAACTGAGACTTACACAGAAACTGATTTGGCCCACGTACAAAAAAAAATTTCTCTGAATTAAGACAAAAATTAGACACTACAATACAGTAACAAGACCAGAAAATAACGTATGCATGTGAAACACTGTTTAACACTAAAAGCAAGAACAGAACAAAAGAACTTCAGAGAGTGGAATGAAGAATTTTAAGAACGATCATTAACGAAAAACATATAGGTGGATGGAAAACACGGATTTCATTCTAATGTACTGATATGTAAGGAGAACAAACCCTACTAAACATTATGTTAAAAAAAGATAAGCCTTTTATAGTCATCTCGTAAGGCTACCTGAAGAAAGACCTGATTACGCCCGTTGGCGTAGTGGTTAGCGCAACTGTCTTCTACGCCGGGATCCCTGTATCGATTCCCGATCAGGTCTGGCATTTTTTCATCACTCATTATCATATGTCATCAATTTCCACCGTCTGCAGTAGCAGAAATTGGAAAACAGTCAGACGTAAAACCAAAACAAAGAAGTTTAATCTCATGAACTGCCTTCCATGAGATTATTCAGTTATTCAGGTTTACGAACGCTCCAGTTACTCTTCCCTTGCCAATAGAATAATCTCCCTTAAAAGGGAAACTGTACTTTGTATCCCGCCAATGTTAAATTTGCTATTTTTAGGTACATTTTTCATAGGACTGGTAAAAAATAGGGAAATGAAACTTTACACACTATAGGTGTCGGGTTTCTTCTAGAGCTACTGACATTTTTTCAATTTAGTCTTTGGACCATACCATTTTTTTTTAATTACGAATAACATAAAATTTTTACAAATTGTTTTTCACGTGTTTTGTTGCGTATTACTAATTTTTGGAGCTTCTGAGAAAGCCATAAAAATGTCGGTATGTGTGGATATACAAGACAATTAACTGGTAAAAATTTCAGCCTGGTAGATTTATTGGTTTCTGAGAAAAATAAACCTTAGGTTAAAAATCTAAATTTACGGGAAAGGTAAGAAACAAGAAGGCACAAATCAAAAACAAATATGTACACAAACAAGTAAATTTCCCATCAACAGTTGTTTAGAAAGCTGAACCAATAGCTAAGAATATTAAAAACCGTGATGCAGATATTTTAAAAACTAAAATTCTCTGGACTAAAACAAGAAGTATAAAATTATTAAAAAATATTACTTCTTCGTAACATGATAATTTTTCTGTGTAAACCTGATAGAAACTTAATTTTTTCATAAAAAAATATTTTTTTTGACGTAATTTAATGTTTTTTTTCTGGTAGATCTAGGCCTAAACTATAGAAAAACATAAAAAACCAAAAATCGAAATTTTGAGTTATAACCATCGTGCAATCTCCTTTTTTAAAATATTTCTTTTGAACCTTCTCAACTTGTTACAGTCTGATTTTGACACATATATATTTTTATACACAAACCATTATATTATATACTTTAACTTTTGTGTATTGCACTGATACGAATCCAAACTGCCCAAAACGGGCAGGTGGAGTGTTATGTTAATTGCACTCTATCTGTTTGGTCCAGGGCTAAAAAAAATAGTTCTGTTTCTTATCACATATTCAGCCACTTATATGGCTGAACTATTAAGAACAGAAGAGGTAGAGGTGTAAAAGACACTAGTCAGAGTTATCTCCTCTGAGAGTAATGAATTTCACTACGCAGCCAGACCTTGTGGTGAATGAAGTGAAGGTGTCATTTGCAGGGTGGAAAGTAAGTGCTTTTCGGAGGGCCTGGCATGCTGATAAGCATACTCTTTCAACTCAGTGAGGAAGGCAATGGTAAACCACCTTACTCTTCGTTTTTACTTAGTAAAACCTCTACAGGTTCAAACCAGCCTTTCGGCTGTTGACCTAAACAACAACAGCAACGAATCCAAAAAGTTGAGTTTTTTTTAAACAACTCCAATAATTATGGTTAAATTTCCTTTAGTACCTATTTACTGAACTTCCTTTTTCCTTATTAAGATGACACAAGAAAATCTCCGAGAAAGTGAGATAACGGTTTACCATAAGATTTTAATTATATTTTTTATGAGCACATCCGGACTTATTTATTACATTCATAAATACAATTTTCTAATTAATGATGCAATCTATTAATAAAACATAATTAATATTTATTACTTTTTTATTAATTACATTATAATTTTATGTATTCGTTACACATCATATAAAATACACTAATAATAATAGTAATAATACTAATTCTAATGTAATATAACGAATTACATAATATTTCTAACGTGAAAAGTGAAAGGTACTCTGTTCTGTTATCCTTTTACAAACTCTCTTTATATTAGCAAAACAGTAAAACACGGCGTCTCTTTTGTTATAAAATAACCTTACATTATTTATTCTCATAGAATGTATTACAGAAAGATACTACAGTAATTTATTCTGTTTATAATCCATTTCTATGAAAGTTAGTCTACTTATGCGGAATTAAGCCTTTCTTTTGTATCCGAGACGGCGAGAAAAACTCATGTTCACTCTTTCACGATGGGGGAAGTAGTTTTGGACTCAATTGAGACGTCCTCGTCCAGCCCCAAGGAGGCCGCAATCGCCTAACCAACCAAAACCCGCCGCCTGGCCATTTGATCCGACATCAGCAAACAAAACTCTCCACCTCCCTCGGAACTGTTTATATAATACTACAAGGGAAACGTCGGGTTAAAAAAAAATTACATACTGTCAGCGGGGCGTGGAAGGGAACCGTAGCCTAATTCCCCTGCGGAATTAAACCTTGCTAATCTTAAAAGTTTAAATTTGCTGCTTGAAAAAGCAACAAGTTTATTCCGGATGCAAATAATAATCCAGTATCAATATACAAAGGAATTCGACAAGGAGACAGTTTACCTCCAAAACTTTTTACAAACTCTTTTCAAGATGTAGAAGAAGAAGAAGGAGAAGAAAAGAATAAGAAAATAGCACATGGCATTACTGAAATAGTAATGAGCTGGACACACATTAATAAATCATAAATTGATTCTCATAGTTCCAGAATTCTAATTGTACTTTACGACAAAGTTTTCTGAGAGGTCACTGATAAGGGTGTATGCACACTTCACGATGACCTTTCAAACCGACGCATGCGTCCTTCCATTAGTCTCAGTAGGGGGTAAATCTTGCATGACACGATGTTATTGTCTTTTTACATGTCCTTTTGTTTGCTATGTAATGTTATTTAACGACGCCCATTGATGTACCGTTGCTACAAATATATAACAATGTAGATTGCATCTTTTGTTCACTGCACTTCTATTAGTATATAATATATTACGAACAGTCAAAGTATTGGATGTAGATGTATTAATTAGTGTAAAATTAACATGTCAATTAAAATAAGCTTAACGAAGTCTTAATACACAATTGTTATAACTGGTGCGTACCAACTTGGTGCGTATAACTTGGTTCAAAGTACCAAGTTTTTTACAACCCAAATAGTGGTATGCAACTTAAGTTTCAAGTTTCAAGTTCGTACGGTGTTCCGTTCTTGAGATATTCTGTTCACACACACATACACACACAAGACCAATCGCTAAAAACATGTTTTTTTTTTTGGATTCAGTGGGTCTAAAAAACGTGTAGATCCGGTGAAAACTCGATTTCGAAAATTCGACATGAAAACAATACTTTCCTTCCTATATATTCATATAGGCAAGAGAAAGTAAAAATATAGCCAACGAATAGAACTACCAAATTTTTGTCAGGAATATGAAACAATCATTGGATACCAAAAACTCATATTTCCAAGCTGATTTAAGAATCATGTTAGTCATGTAGCCATATGAAAGGAAATTGTCAGACATTATTGATTCATTCAACTCCATTGCACAGAGGGGTTAATAATACGTAGCTTAAATGTTTTACCGAGCTGAACATAATAGACTTATGTACTATTGACTTAACATGATAGAGCTAAATGCACATAACATATACAAACCAATTATTGTAATAAGGTTTAAAGGTAGGACTTTGTAAATAATTTATCAACGCATAAACATATGCTGTTTAACATGAAAATTGCACCTATATAGTCTAATAATTAGGGGAATATACTCAAAGCACACATGCGTAACGTAATTATACGGTGTTGTAGTTTTTGTACTAAAGTACATTTTGAAATCGTGAACAAGAAGTTTTTTGATCATACCGGAAGTGACTGATAATATTGCTTACATTTTAATGTAATATTATAACCTACAAAAAATTATCTATTTGGAGAAGGTTACGTTGTTCACAATATGATTGTATTTATATACAAAATTTTTGTCGTTAGTAACAGTTTTTACTGACGTAAAAAATTTATTTTTATTTTATACACAATCACTTATTGTCACCTTCAATATACACTCCTCTATCCCTAAAACGCTCCATGCGAATTTTCCTTTATTGGAAATAGTGCTGGAAGTCATCTTCTGTCAGCTCCTTCAGGACAAGTGCCGCTCAAAAATATTTGAAATGAAGCTCACAAAAATGTTTGTACTGACACTTTGTACGCGATTGAAAATGACCGAAATTGTTTGGAAACGATAATAACATGGGATGAAACGTGGTTTTTTACTTATGATCTGGAAACGAAGCGCCAATCTATGCACTGGAAGAGCCGAACTTCACCGAGAGCCAAAAAAGCTCGAATGAGCAAGTCAAAATTTAACGCAATGATGATGGTCTTTTTATATCTATGAGATTGCGTACCTTCACTGGGTTCCTGAAGGTCAAACAATTAATCAATATAAACTATCTTGAGGTACTTTCTAAACTACGTCAAAGAGTAAGGATAAAACGCTCCGAAATGTGGAAGGACAAATCATGGGTTCTCCACCAAGACAATGCGCCAGCTCATTCCGCTTATCTGTCAAGAGGTTCCTAGCCAAGTACAGCATCTCAGTGTTAGAACATCCACTTTATTCACCAGATCTTGAACCATATGACTTCTACCGTTCCCTAAGGTGAAATCTTCATTAAAAGGGACAAGATTTGAGTCTTTGGAAGCTATGAAAGAGAAAGCGGCACGTATCCTGAAGGAGCTGACAGAAGATGACTTCCAGCACTGTTTCCAACAATGGAAAATTCGCATGGAGCGTTGTAGGGATAGAGAAGGAGTGTATATTGAAGGTGACAATAAGTGATTATGTATAAAATAAAAATAAAATTTTTTACAAGGTCAGTCTCGTTATTTTATAGCCACACCTCGTATAAAATTGCATATATTTAAAGAACTATTAGTATTTATGATGATGTAAGTATGTGATGTCCTATTTTCGTCGAGATTAAGGAAACAACCCAGTGGCAAACCTTCGTCGCTGTTTTATGTTGTTGTTTAGGTGATCAACCGAAAAGTTGGTTTGAACTTCTAGAGGCTTACTAAGTCAAACGAGGAGTGAGGTGGTTGACCATTGCCTACCTCACTGAAGGGGAAAAGTATGCTTATCACCATGCCAGGTCCTCTGAAAAGGATCTACTTACCACCCTGAAAATGACACCTTCACTTCATTCACCACAGGGTCTGGCTGTATAATGAAATTCATTACTTTCAGAGGAGATAACTCTCACTAGTGTCGTTTACACCTCTACCTCTTCTGCTCTTAAATAGTTCAGTCATATAATTAGCTGACCACATGATAAGAAAGAGAACTATTTTTTGTAGACCTGGAACAAGCAGATCAAGTGCAAACGAACACTCCACCTGCCTGTTATGGGCACAATATATTATAAAAAATGGTAAGTACAAGAGATAAAGCGGCTGGTAAACAGGTCACAATGTAATGTCAGGTTTATTTATTTAGTTATTAATATATAATCAAATAAATAATTAAAGTAATAATTTTCTTTTAATTTATTTACAGATTATAATTACAACACTTCAAAAATACTGATAGATCGAACAGAATTCCTTAAAACATAAGACTTATCAATTTTCGGCTATCCAAATTTTCTGTTTAAGGTAAGTTGTGATTAATATTTCCAATTACTATAACTTATTTGTAAAAAATCACTTTCATGAGACGGTGCGTCATGAGACGATGAATCTCACGGCTGGTGGCAATTTTTGCTAAAGAAAGGAGTCGACCTGAGAAGTCACATTGCGTGTTCTCTTAATTCGGGGTTATCCTTCCTCATAA
The DNA here is from genome assembly GCA_035578175.1 of Catonia carolina. Taxonomy (NCBI): domain Eukaryota; kingdom Metazoa; phylum Arthropoda; class Insecta; order Hemiptera; family Achilidae; genus Catonia; species Catonia carolina. Next base: position 63,522,943 of record JAQMRL010000006.1, read on the forward strand.
TGGGATCAAGCCCCCGTAGTTTTCATAAGGAAGCTACTCTTTAAGCAGGTCCATTGATTAAGGGATCCCTTATTCAACGGCCCTGCTCTTTAAGGGGAGATGACACGATGGTTTTAACTCAAAATTTCGATTTTTGATTTTTTATGTTTTTCAATAGTTTAGGTCTAGATCTACCGGAAAAAAACATTAAATTATGTTACTGATCACGGCAGCCCCATGGTACGTAACCAATGAAATACTGCACAATGACCTAAACCTGCCCTTCATAAAAGAATAAATTAAACAACATAGCGAAAAACATTTACAAAAACTAGAAGACCATCACAATCCATTAGCGATTAACCTCCTTGACAACAGCGAAGATACTCACATACTGACACGTTTTAAACCATTAGACTTACCTCTACGATTTTTGTTAGTCATTTAAATTTTTTTATCTTTTCCACATCAACTCCTAATCATCGGCATCTCATAATCGGCGTCGTTTTCATCTCTACCATCGTCATTGTCATTTCCAACTTTAACAACTTTGTGTTTCGGGATGTTGATTCACGGTTCATCAAGTTTGATTTTGAATTTACACATATATTTTTTCTTCTTCACAGTTTGGTCTTTTTCAAACACACTACTGAGTGTGGTTTGTGTTTTAATTCTAAGGACATTACTCAGATTTTCTCATACTTGCTTAAAGTTATTGTGTTTATTAACTGATTGCAAAAGAAATACTATACTGTTAAAAAACAATTACGTCAAAAAAATAATTTTTTTATGAAGCAGTAAGTTTTTATCAAGTTTACACAGAAAAATTATCATGTTACCAAGAACGAATATTTTTCATAATTTTTATACTGCTCGTTTTAGTTCAAAGAGAATTTTAGTTTTTAAAATAACCACTGTTTTTTGTATTCTCAGCTGTTGGTTCAGCTTTCTAAACAAAACTGTTGATAGGAAATTTAACTTGTTTGTGTACATTTTGTTTTTGGTTTGTGCCTTCTTGTTTCTTGCGTTTTACCGTAAATTTAGATTTTTAACACTAGGTTCATTTTTCTCAGAAACCAATAAACCTACCAGGCTGATATTTTTACAAGTTAATTATCTTGTATATCCACATATACCGACATCTTTATGACTTCCTCAGGTGCTACAAAAATTAATAATACGCAAAAAAAGTAGAAAACAATTTGTAAAAATTTTATATTATTCGTAATTTAAAAATAAATTGTATGGTCCAAAGATTAAATTAAAAAAATGTCAGTAGCTCGAGAAGAAACCCGACAGCTATGATGTGTAAAGTTTAGTTCTCTATCTTTTACCAATCCTATGAAAAATGTACCTAAAAATAGCAAATTTAACATTGGTGGGATACAAAGTACAGTCTCCCCTTAAGAGAAATCAAATGACATTATTTTTTTTCCAAATTCCGACTTTTATTTATTGACTTCCGGGTTTGGACCAAATCCGGTCAAAACTGGAACTTCAAACCCAACCAGGCTTACTAAATTTTTGTGTTGATTACGAATCCGAAAACTGTTTGTTTCTATCTCTTATAGTTTCTGACTTTGTTTTCTTGACTTCCGGTTTTAGCCCACTTCCGGTCGAGATCGAAACTTCAGACCCAACCACGCCAACAAACCTTTTGTGCAGATTACAAATACGAAAACCGTTTATTGCTATCTCTTGTAGTTTCTGACATCTGGATTTGATGGACGGAAGGATATAGGAAAATGATAGATGGCAAAAAATTGCGACCAATGTAATACTACCGGGTGATTTTTTAGTCCTGTTACCCAATTGTTAATGTCGGGTAATTTTTTTCTAAGAAAGGGATATTTTGTTTTGTGACACAAAGTTGGTAGCCCTACTCAACCGGTATAGATACGACAGTTTGAGTTGATTCTCCTTGAGTTGCGTAAAATTTTGTGCTGTTTCCAGTTGTTACGAACAGAATGTCTTTTACCCTAGAACAACGGGTTTTCATTCTTGAACAATATTTTGCTACAAAATCGTATGCGAGTGTAAAAGAATCATTTCAAATTAAATTTTTTGGTGTTCCTCCACTCTATTTTAGTCAATTTCTAGGCTAACTAACTGATTTTTAGAGGCAGGTATTGTTTGCAGCAGAAAACGTAGTGGTCGACCAACTCTCTTGACAGATGACGTTAAGAGAATGTGAAAACAAGATTGCTCAATTCTCCATGGAAAAGTTTACAAAAACTTTCCTCGCACGTTGATTTGTCATGTTCGAGTGCTCAGAAAGCTGCTAAAAAATTGAAATTGTATCCGTATCACATACGATTAGTTCTAGAGCTACAGCCTCCAGATTTAAACAAGAGTTTGTTTTAGGATAAAAGACATTCTGTTCGTAGCACGACCGGAAATGGCACAAAATTTTACACAGCCAAGGAGAATCAACTCACACTGCCATATCCATACTGGTTGAGTAGGGCTACCAACTTAGTGTCACAAAACAAAATTTATTTTTTTTAGAAAAATATTACCAGACATTAACAATTGGGTAACAGGACTAAAAAAATCACCCTGTATTATTATGTTATAAATTTTATAGTATCATCCAATCTTATTGTTACGTTAGCTTAAAATATTTAGCAAAAAAATAAAAATAAAATAAAAATAGAATAACATAACTAAGTATAGTCACTGAAAAAGTTTTTAAGATTTGTTAAAAAGTGTTGGGAGCAAGGTCATGGATTGAAAATAAAATATAGAACATATGGCGAAGAGTAGCACAAAAATACTTTCTGTAGTTAAACTTCAATGTTTCTTTAACAGAATCATCAACCAGAATAATTGTTCTCGTACGCTTTTACAAATAAATCTTTGTAATACATCTTACAACCAACATTCAATTCTACTGTAAAAATATTCAATTTTTCCACTGACTTGTTACAGTTATTACAACACTTGCATTTTATTTTTTTTGTAATTATAATCCTACTTTTTTGACCATAACAGGCACGGGGAATATTAAATTATTTGAACTCGATCTGCTAGTTCCAGGGCTACAAAAATAGTTCTTTTTCTTATAACATAGTTAGCCAGTTTTAATGACTGAATCATTTAAAAACAGAAGAGGTAGAGGTGCAAAAGACACTAGTCAGAGTTATCTCCTCTGAGAGTAATTAATTACATTATACAGTCAGATACTGTGGTGAATGAAGTGAAAGTGTCATTTACAGGGTGGAAAGTAGATGCTTTTCAGAGGGCCTGGTATGCTGATTAGCATACTTTTTCACTCAGTGAGAAAGGCAATTGTAAACCACCTCACTCCTCGTTTTAATTAGTAAAGCCTCTAGAGGTTCAAACTAGCCTTTCGGGTGATGACCTAACAACAATCGTACTTTCTACTGACATGTTTCGGTGGATACACCATCATTGAGTACTTAAAATTAATGTTAATTACCTATTAATATTAAGTAACATTTTTAATACTCTGATGATCTTTGGAACCCACCGAAATATGTCAGTACAAAGTAGGATTATATGAAAAAGGTAAAAAATAATTGAAAAATTATTTTTATAAACACTCCATTATTACATTACTAAACCACAATTATTCCATTGTGAATATTTTCTAAAGTAACATACGGTAAGAGAGGAAAAGGAAGGCCGAGGAACCAGAATTTAAGTTAAACTAAAAATGAAATTCAATAAGTACGTAGATACGAAAAAGTGTATACATGATGTCTCTTACAGTTTAGATTGCAACTTCAGTTGCTTTGAGATAAAAATATAATAAATTTAAATGAGGTCATTTTTAACTCAGTTTCCTGAATGTGTATATAGAATTTTCTTCCATTTTTCTTCCAGTCATAATAAAAATTTTCCTTGTACATATCTTTTTACTTAAAACAATTTCTCTTGACCTCGTCACACACTATCTAACAAAGTTAGATATTTATTTTGCATTATTCACTTATGATTAAATTTAGGTTATATTTTTCATTTTATACAGTTTACTCGTGATTAAACATAGTTTATATAGTTCATTATTTACATTGATAAGAGAAAGTGATGAGTGTTTAAACCAGATATTTAATGTTACAATATTGTGTCCTTTTTGAAACACCCATAATATATAATTTGTTACTAAATTCAGAATTTAGAAATGTTATCATTAACTAAATTCTATAAAATTTAAATTTAAATTGAATTTTATCAAATAATTTAAATAATCAATTATTTAATTGAATAGGCTGCTTTGAATCTACTTAATTAATTTTAACAATGTCTATGTTAATACAAATACATTGTATAGCTTAATACAAATTGTATTGTACTTTATTGTATTGTATTTGAAATACAATATGTATCAAAACTTGGCATTGACATTATAATGTCATTGACACTCCCCCTCGATTTAATACCGAACGACCTATTTGATAAATACAGTTTACTCTTACAGTATGCCAATTTGTTTATCGATCTAGTTTAGTAAATCGCGCATAGGTCAAAAAAGCACAAAACTCGGTCAATTTCATTTTATACGTTCTATTGTTTACTTGAACGATTGCATTATACGAAAATAAGATTTATGAATAAATTTACAAATCGTTTAAATTTTTTATAAACATTTTTGTTATCTTTTATGACCACAATGGATCACTTTAGTCAAATTTGAAAAGCTTCTTCCTTTTCATACTCTTTAGCTTGATGTTCTGCCAGTATGCCTTCATTTGGATTGATCTTGCTTGCCGACTTCCTCTGAAACGACCGGTTTCTTCCTGCTTGGGTTTGTTTTTCCATCTGATTTTGTTTCAAATCTACTTTCCTTATTTCTTAAGATTTTTAATATTTCTGTTTTGTTTTCTAAATCATCGAAAGTTAATCCGGTTTCAATCATGTCTTCTTTAACATTTCGGATCCATACTCCTGATGTTACCATTGGAAAGAGTTTTCTAATCATCTTGTTTAAAATTCTGTCTTTAGGTGTTCTGATAAGGTGTCCAGGAAAAGATATCCTTTTCTTCCTTGTTGAATCCGTTATGGGTTCGTTTTCTGTATAGACTTGTTCGTTTGTTAGAATTCTTTATTGCCCATCTACTTTGTTTTTCTTTCCTTTGCAGGTTCTTAGGATTCGTCTTTCGAGTTTTAGGACATTGTCTATTGCTTTTGTCTTGGTCACTTTTGCTAATGCTTTAGCATAGTTAACGCTATGTTTTCTTTATTGTTGTGTGTTATGTGTTCGCCCAGATATTTAAACGATTTAACTAGTTCTACTTAGTTTCCGTTAATGTTTACTGAATTTATGCAGAGTGTCTAGCCACCATTTTAGTTTTTTCTTAAGAGATTTTTAATCCAACTTTTCCTGATAATTGTTCTAGGGTTTCTATCTGGTGTCTAGCTCCCTTAACACTCTCCGTCAGTAAAGCCAGATCGTCCGCCAATTCTAGACAGTTTAATCTAATGTTATCTTTTTCCCATCCTGTTCTGATGTTCTTAGGATTCAGTTTGTACCACTCTCGTATGACAAATTCCAGTGCGCAGTTGAAGAGCAAAGGCGATAGTCCATTGCCTTGTCGTAGTCCTGTTTTTATTTTGAAACTTTCTGATAATTCGCTTTTAAAGATGACTTTAGATTTTATGTTCGTTAGTGTTAATTCGATCATTTTTACCAGTTTTGGGTGTAAACATTTATATTTGCTTTTTCTAAAGTATTTTAAATACACAACTCGCTATAGGATAGGAAATTATTGTTTTCTTGTCGATTTTTCGAAACTGAGTTTTTAAAAATTGGAATTACACGTTTTCAGGCCTCCTGAACCCAAAATACATGTTTTTAGCTATTGGTCTGTGTATGTGAACGGATTTAAAAATTAAAAAAATTCTAGCAAATTTCATATTTTAAAATTCAGGTCGGTGTATGTTTTAAATGATTAATAAAATGATAAATAAATTATGCAAAAATTACAATTTCAACGTTTCCGTAACCGAGTCAAAGGTAATGGCATTTACTGGTAAATATCTTACCAGGTCTGAAATTTTAGTAGATGATGTAGTGCTCAAACAAGTATCACAATGCAATATTATTTAGGTTGTGGCATCAGATTTGATCCAGATTCGGATATACAGTATTGTGCGAATTAATGTGAACAAACAGAAATAATTTGTAAATATGATTTATTTAGGACAAAGATACATTTAGGTACACTTACATGAGATAATTTCCATTAACTAGTATTTAATGTGTCCCCCTTTTACTTTTATGACTTCCTGGAGTCTTCTTGACATGGAATCCACAAGTTTTTTGCAATTGTTTGTGATGGCTTCATCTCTAAACCAAACCTGAATCACTGCTTCCACCAGTTTTGTTTTTGTCGTACAGTCCAATTTTTGTAGCCTAGCCTTACATATTGCCCACAAATTTTCTATAGGATTAAGATCAGGTGAATTCCCAGGCCAATCAAGAAGGGTAATATTATTATCTGGCACGGAGCCGAGTCTTGTTGAAAAATTGCGGTCCCTTCGGCCTGTACTTTATTAAGTTCTATAGCTAAGCGTTGCCCTAGCAATGCTTTGTATTTTTCACTATTCATCATACCTTCAATTGGAATAAGTGTGCCAGTACCTGAGTATGAAAAACAGCCCCAGAACATTTTTTTGGGGGGATGTTTGACTGTTTGGTTAACCAACTTATGAAAACTGAAATTTTGTCTCTGTTCACATTAATTCGCACAATACTGTAGAAAAGAAAGTTGGCAAATTCCAAGCAGTGTGCGGCAATATTAGCAGAACTTCTAGGCAGGAAAACAAGAAAAGAAACCCAGATAAAGGGAAGAGGAAAGGAAGGAGGAGGAGGAGAAGAAGAAGAAGAAGAAAAATGAGGAGGAGGAGGAGGAGGAGAAAGTAGGAGGAGGAGGAGAAGAAAGATAAATTTAAAGGAAAAACATCAAAAAATTTGAAACACCAACCAAAAATGGTTTAATATATTCAACAAAAATCAAGATGAGAATTTCCCAAGCAAAATTATCATAAAATTAACTTACGTAAACAATTTAAAAAACACTTTCTGTAATTATCGTGGGCCAACAAACTAAACATAAACCTTAATGGTTAAGGTATAGGTGTTTTATTTAAACTATATTTTAAAGTAATTTTATAAATTGTTTGCTTTATTTTTTTTGGTACGATAGAGGGCGGTAAATTTACTAGATAGTTATTCTATTGTCATGCTAAATAATAGGGGCATATACGTACACGTAAGTGTTTTACACCCATTCATTAAGTTGTTAGATCTTTACTTGACAACCCGCACACGAGTCAATGAGGTAAAGAAAGATCATTGCACTTTTCTATGTACTGTAGTAATCGTTTCATGTTAAATTTCTGCAAATCACATTCTAACGTTATTTCTACTTGTTTCTAGCATTGTTTGTATTCTGCATATTATAGTGGTCAAAAAGTTCTCGGAATTCGTTAATACAAATTTTTTGAACGTATGAATAATATTTTCACCTTATTTTCCTTCAAAATTTCCAAATTTCCTCCAAAATTTTCCCCCTGCATCTCCTACTTATTCCACCGTTTATACAATTGTTGGAAGCACTCCTGAAACCTGTTTTGAAAATTCTATCAGCCGATTCGTCGCATTTTCCATCATCTTTAATGAATCAGCAAAATGATATCCCTTCAATGTCTTTTTCACCCATGGAAAATTGTCTTTAAAAAGACAAAGGTACATTTTATATTAAAGGGGACAGCCCTCTGAACAATTTATATTTTTTTATATTTTTCTAATTGAAACATAGTAAATTAAATGTTTTCTAATTTTTCCATAAGTTAGGTTTTTTGACTTTGGGCTTCCTGAAATGACGAATCATATATTCTTTAAATAATACATCGTTTGTAAATTCGAAAACTTTGTATTCTAAAAGGAACGGGAAATGAAAACAAATCTTAGAAATTATGAATTTATTAGCTAGTCATATTAAACGTCGGGAGAAATAATTTTAAAGCTATTCACGAGTTATTAAAAAGATCAGATTAGATTTATTTTGCTGTATTAATTACGTCATACCACAATAGGGATTATAAATTTAGAATGTACGAATATAATGCTGATTTGATTTGTATTTGAAAAGTAACATTCACAATCATAATAAATATGATTATGAAATGAATTTTCTTGTAAGACGAGAATAATAAAGTACTTTTAAGTGTATAAATTACAACTGGTATAAATTTAAGTTCTATAATCGTGATTCTCCCATTTACAGAAGATTTTTAACAAACAAATTAAAAAATGAAGATTTATTGCAAAACACAGATGTTCATGTACTATAAATAAATTGAATGCAATCCTTTGTGGTTATTTTTTTTATTTAGATTAAAAATTTTTCATATTAAATCTTTTAAATTGTAAATAAAATTTAAACATCATACAATTTATTGTACGTTTTTAAATTGGAGTAATAAATTACGTGATATTGTACCGTTTTGAAGGTTAAATAAGAAAGGAAAGATCGTAATGTTTCTTCCGTTTTACATTTAAAAAAAATTCTTTTTAATAAGGGGTTTCCTACGGTTGTCGCCACCTCCACTTTCTCAATTACCACATATTTTAATCCATCATTCTCCTCCCGAGTCCTCTCCTCGCCATTAATTAATAAATTAATAAATAAAATTCATAAATTATTTATGAATATTTTCATAAAATCGGTCAGTCGGAAGTAGTAGTTTATTCGTGCGATTTTCTCAAAAACGGCTTTTATGAAAATTTTCATAGAAATTTTAATTTCAAAAAATTTTCAAATTTACATTTTCACGACATGAATATTTTCATAAAATCGGTCAGTCGGAAGTAATAGTTTATTCGTGCGATTTTCTCAAAAACTGCTTTTATGAAAATTTTCAAATTCCATTTTCACGACATGAATATTTTCATAAAATCGGTCAGTCGGAAGTAGTAGTTTATTCGTGCGATTTCCTCAAAAACTACTCTTGTTGATACTGTTATACTTGATAATATTGATATCATTATTTTTACAATAGTTTTATTTGTTAAATAAAAATACCATTTGTACATTTTTTAGTTTTTAAAAAATTACAATTGAATGTTATTTGAAGGAAAACACCATTCAAGGGGCGGTATTTCAAAGACTGTCTTGAATCATTCTGAAAAGATTTAAAGCGATAAAAAATTGGCTATCGATACTCAACATTTTTTATTTAGTAATTTTTCTATTCTTTAATTGAAAGAACTGATATAGTAAGTCTGTTTTGTATAAATCAACGAACAGTAAGTATTTAAGTGAAAATACTTGTAATAAAATCAAGTATTTTTAAAAAAAACCAAATTTTGTTAGAAGAATAATTTGTAATATGATCACAAACTCAAGATATATGTAGTCTACCAGATATTTAAGAAATTCAATGAAAACATTACGACTTTCAATGTTTACATAAACTTATATTGTAATTTCTGTGAAAGAAATAACATCAAAAGCCATTATTAGAAGGAATAGTTCTACTGATTTGGATAATATACCAGATATATAAACTTTATCGGAAAGAAGAAAAACATTTTCCAAAATATTTTAGTATTATTATCAAAGTAAAAATTTAATTCATAATCGTATTTAGATTGCAATATGGTTTCGCTGGCGTTGTCGACAAAACTGTTGGCAGCAGTGGAAAACCGTCGATTTGGTTTTTGAAAATAATAATATCGTTTTCTATCATCGCTTCTAAATTTTTAGTTAGGTACAGACAATGAAAAAGTATGTTATTCCATAAAAATCAACTGTAACCAGTAATCTAGCTAGATAAGAGATATGTATGAAGTATATTGCACTGTGTTTAAGACTACAACTTTACTACGTTATCAGTGAAATCATCTTCTGCTCTTGTTAGATTAGACAGATTTCCTATTCTGGAAAACATCGCCTTCTCGGGCGTTCGACATACCTCTTACACGTAGGGTTGTAAGCATGGTAAAAAAGGGTAAGTTGTCCTTTTCCATACGTTTCAAAAGGCTACACTATTTCCCCTCATGAATTTTGATTCTTTCATCTAGTCCAATAATGCCAAGTTTATCCGGCATGTCCACATTTCTTAGTCCATTCTCCTAAGTACAGCTCTTCATTGTTTTCAGAAATCTCATTTGCACCCCTGGCAATCTTTCTCTTTATTGTTTCTCCAACACCACAGGTATAGATACTTTAGTCACGAAATTGCCTTTTGCTTACGGACTGTGAGGAAGAGAAGTGAAAATTTACAGTGCTGCCAACCGTGAGACACTACTCTACATTTCACTACCGTACAGTTTCAACATACATTTTGTAAGCTGTGGTTTATTCCGAGAAAATCTTTTCTTCATAAACCTTATAAGAAATAAATGTGACCTGTAATATTGCCTATGGCTTAATTACATGACTAGAAATGTTTGATTTAATGTAATTACCAGCTACCTTATTCCACTGGAACAAACTTTTCTACGAATGAACCGCCTTCTTTACCGTCGCTGTCACCGGCGTCTTCACTATCAGTCTCACTAGTATCTACCTAACCGTTTACTTTTTTACCAGCTGTCAACACTTTAATTTCCTTTTTTATTTTTTCGAATTCTGGAAAGCCACTCGTTCATTGCTTTTTTTAAGAGGCAGAGAAAGACATTTTTGTTTAGCTTCAACTTTACAGCATTATTACACTGCATGTTTGATTTCGTTCAGCTCTGTGAATAGTCTGCCCACGTTTTCGAGAAACTAACATTTCTGTTTACGGTAACAAACGGTTATATTCATACAGTTAACCTACAAAAGGTTCCAAGATATACTGTATATGCTATGGGTATAGTATAAGTTGTTGTGTTTGTTGTATTGAAATAAAAGCAGTCACGCATGCGCACTGACACTTTTGCCCCTCGTTGCAAGCAAGAGAAAACTCGTGACTCAAGTAATTTAATCGCCTTAGTCTTATAAACCTCCTCATAGTCTCTCTCATAGTCTTAGAAATATAACCTCCGATGAGGTTTATCGTATCATGTGCGCCAATTCTTTAGCCAGGAGCATCTATTTCACCCAGAACATCTTCTGTTGCAGATTTTGTCTTTTGTGATGAGTCGCAACAATGAGTATTTTTTCGCAATGCATGATGCGACCGAATTCAATTTGTCTTGGTTTAATTTTATAACATAAGTTTCAATAATTCATGCTAAGTGGGTCCTATATGTTCATTACCCTTTTCGTCCAGGAAATTCAAAGCATCCATCTGTACTCCCATACTTTGAAGAAATTTTGATAATCCTTTTAGGAGTTTCTGTTCAATAGTCAATACAAAATTCTTCCCAAAGTGATTTTGCTTGTATTACCTTTTTAGTAAACTAAAACAAGCATAGGCCTACAAACGCCTAGAAAGAAGTGAAATAAAATTTATCTCCTTTTAATTACTTAAAAAGCAAACAGTTAACGTTAATATTTACTCCTTATAATGCTTGAACATCTAAAATACCTGAAAAAGCTAAAGGACACCTATGCGCAGGTATGAATCTTTCATAATTTCATTCAATTATATTTTCCCTTGCGTAGGGCCAATTTTAGACTACGTTAAGTAACTTTAGACATTTCTGGAAGCTCTTTTTTGCAACCCATATGCTCAACATTTATTGACTGTAGGCTTTTCTCCTTTTTCTATCCACCCAGTGTTCTTTTTTTGCTCATAATGGAAGCCCTTAAAGTCTGTAATAAATTATCTGAATTTGGTTCGGTTCATAAAGTTTTCTAGTTTCATTCCTGGTTTCTCAATATACTTTCTAACTTCCTTGAACCATTTACCCGACGCCTTAGGTCTATTGTTTAGTGAGTTAAAAATTTATTTTGGCAACCGGTTGTCATCCATTCTATACAGGTGTCTGTAAAATTTTAGTCTTCTTTTTCTAATCGGTTTTAATAATCGTTCATTTTTCTTGTACAGTTCTTCTCGATCTCGTAACCTATATTCTCCGTCTACTATCTTCGGGCCCATTATTTTGCTTTCACATTCATTCTAAGGCACTCACTCGCGTACAGACACACAGGTTTTATCACAGTATTATAATGTCTAATCTTGGCTTCCCTTGAGAGTGATTTATTCTTAAACAAGTGGTGTGTTCCTCGGAGTGCACCGGCCATCTTTCCTCGTCTGCTAGTTTTCGTTGGTCTTCGATGGTACTATCTCCCCGAGGTACCTAAAGCTTACATTTCCAATTACATAATTCTTTCCGTAGTAATTTCCTTCAATTAGGTTTACCTTTTTAATCAATGAAAACAAGCGTCGAATCTCTAGGAATACACTATTCTTTACTTACTGTGTTACTTCATATCTAATACAATCCTGTATTACACGAATTATAATCTTAATTCATTTTTTTCTTTGCTAATACATACTTTTTCATTGTTTCATCTGATATGAACATATTAGAAAAACAAGCTTCGAATGGTGATTTACAACAATGCGTCCAACTTATTTCGACGTATCAGTTTGTTAACAAAATTTAATATAATACAATTTTTAATCAGGGAATGTATGATTCCATTAAATGGACATTGAACCATTTTGGTATCGACCACTGCTGCCAACAGTTTTACGTCGACAACGCCTTGGAACCATACCTTATCTTGAAAACTGATTTGATTTTCTTTTGCCGTAGGAATGGATGTCGAATGATGATAAGATCGGATTTAAAAAAAGAAAGAGGGAAGGAAGAATATCCTGAAGTTATCAGTCTCCAGTGTTTATAAATAGTTAAAAAATATGACAAATCTTTTATTTCTGTACATGATCATAATATGTAAATTGTACACCATAACAGCAACTGAAAACGCAGTTCCTCCTCCATGTGACAGTGATATATTTTGTTATGGAAAAATGTTAGATACTATCGAAAAAGCTTATGTGTATCCTGACTCTAAGACATTTGTCGATATGAACTTGATCGATTCGAAAGCGCAAGTTTTAAAACAGTTCAGATTATTGATGCGCAAAACGAAAGGAAATGTGACTAAAGAAGATCTGGAAGATTTTCTTGACATTTGGTTTCGACCACCGGGCAGTGAATATCAACATTTTGAACCCTTGGACTGGAAACCTTCACCATCATTTGTGGATAAAATAGAAAATGAAGAATTTAGAAAATGGGCTAGGGTTTTAAATGCAATATGGAAAGATTTAGCCAGAAAAATTTCAAAAGACGTCAAGATAAGTCCACCTCGTTATTCAACTATTTATGTACCAAACCCAGTAATTGTTCCCGGAGGTAGATTCAGAGAATTTTATTATTGGGATTCATATTGGATTGTAAAAGGGTTGCTTCATTCAGAAATGTATTCCACGGTGAAAGGAATTTTGGAAAATTTTTTGCATATGGTAAGACGTTACGGTCTGGTACCGAATGGTGGACGAGTTTATTACACGAAAAGATCCCAACCTCCACTACTTATACCTATGGTTAAAATGTATTTGGATGCAACAAATGATCATAAATTTTTGGAATTTCATATGGAATCTCTTGAAAAAGAATTTTCACATTGGTTAAAACAAAATACGGTTGAAATTACAAAGGATGATAAAAATTATACTCTGGCAAGGTACAAAGCGGAATCAACTGGACCGAGACCTGAATCATACAGGGAAGATTCAGAAAATGCTGAAGTATTTGAAACCGATGAAGAAAAACAAGTTTTCTTTTCGGAAATAAAAGCAGCAGCTGAATCAGGTTGGGATTTTTCAAGTCGTTGGTTTATTTCGGATGGTACCAATGAAGGGAATATATCACATGTGAAAACCACTTCGATTATCCCGGTAGATTTGAACGCAATAATTTATTGGAATGCTAAATTATTATCAAAATTTTCTAACAAGTTATCAAATAAGGAAAAAGAAAAAAAATATTTAGAAATATCAAAAGAATGGTTAAAAGCAGTGACAGAAGTTTTATGGGACGAGGAGGAAGGTATATGGCTCGATTATGACAACGAAAACAAAAAATCACGAAATTATTTTTATGTTAGTAATCTTTCTCCATTATGGACAAAATGTTATGATGAAAAGTGGAAAAAGGAAATAGTAGAAAAAGTATTGAATTATATAAACAAAACAGGACTGATGAAATATCCTGGTGGAATACCAACATCTTTGGAACAAACAGGTGAACAATGGGATTACCCAAATGTATGGCCACCATTACAACATTACGTCATAATGGGTTTAGATTCTACCGGGATTAAAGATGCTCAAAAGTTAGCTCGTGAAATTGCGACTAATTGGATTAATGCAAATTACAAAGGTTATCAAGAAGCTCATGTTATGTACGAGAAGTACGATGCAAATGTTGTTGGAGGTTACGGCGGAGGGGGTGAATATGATGTCCAATCAGGGTTTGGTTGGACTAACGGAGTAGCAATTGATCTACTGGTAAAATATCATTCGAAAAAAAGATCTGGTGATAAAGGAACCGCTAATTTTGGAAACAAATCAATCTCTTATGGTGCAATTTCCCATTTGATAATTTTAATCTTTGTGCTATACGCAAGTATTTTAGCTTTATCTTCAAGAAGTATATGAAACGAAAAAATAAAAACGACAGAAATTGGTAAGAAAAAATACGTTTTTGTTATAACTTAATTAAGAAATAGTTAAATATACAACTATATCCAGTAATAAAGAATAGGCATATTCATAACTAAGATAAGAAAATTATGTCCAACTCCATAGTATGATGTATTATGACGTTTGCTGAAGAAGTACAAGTCATAAACATAAACAGCAGAAATAAAATTACTGCAACAAAAATGAGATATACTGTGACACTTATTGCTAAGATCCGTTTCGGGATCTAGGTTATTAAATAATTAATACACTAAAGTTTACAATTACAAATATTTATTACACTAAAAGATTACAAAATAAATAATTCAACTAATTATAATTAAGTAATACAATAAATTATTTAATAATTCACTTAAAATAGATAATAAACAATAAATAACTTACAATCACTTTTATAGATTACACAAACATACAAAACACAGAAACTGAATTCACAAAACTATACATTAACTTTACACAATACCATACACTCACAAAGGCGGTATAACAATACCTAGGAATCGTTAACCTGAAATAACGTCCCGATAATCGCTCGACAAAGATCGCACGAATACTGACTCGACTGCGCTCGGGGGTCTCTTTTTATATTCATTGAGAAAGATCGTTCGAGAAGAGAATAGAACAACATGCAAAAATAAAGTACAAAAAAATAACTCTATTAATGAGTGCTAGAAAAATCCGTTGTAAACAGGTCAACAATAGGTCTTTTGTAAATAGAAAACGTAAACAACCGGCCCCCTCATAATAGCTGTACACGATACCGGACCTTTTACGATAGTTATTACAACTTTTATGAATAGACATACCTTTATGGTTATTATTGTCTAACTGTAATTTATTGTTGCTATTGTGTGTTGTTATTTTTGTTTCACATTCTATTATCCTCTTTACTATTTTCATGAATGAAATTCTGGAACCTTCGCGAACCGTCTGTTTTCGATATCGTTACAATACTATAGATACTGAAGTCACGAGATTGTCTTTTGCGTATGGATGGGCTGTGAGAAAGGGAAGTGAAAATGACAGTACTGCCAACCTTCATAAACCTAGTAAGAAATAAATGGGACCTGTATATTGCCTATGGCATAATCACATGACTAGAAATGTTTGATTTACTGTAATTACAAGCTACCTTATTCCATTGAAACAAAATTTTCTACAAATGAATCGCCATCTTTACTATCGCTGTCACCGGCGTCTGCACTATCAGTTTCTCTAGTGTCACCTATCCGTTTTCGTTTTTTACCAGGTGTCAAAAAAACTGTTGAAGAATAGCTTCTTCACGTCTTTAATTTCCTTCTTTATTTTTCGAATTGTGGAAAGGGAAACATCACAGTAGTTAGCCACTCGCTCATGGCTTTTGTTAAGAGGCAAGGGAAAGGTATTTTTAGTTCAACTTTAACTTCACAGCATTTTATTACACTGCATATTAGATTTCGTTCAGCACTGTGAATAGTCTGCCCACGTTTTCCAGAAACTAACATTTCTGTTTACGGTAACAAACAGTTATATTCGTACAGTTAACCCACAAAAGGTTCAGCGATATACTGTATATGCTCTGAGTATAGTATAAGTTATGTTTGTTTTACTGAATTCAAGCAGTCGCGCTGCGCAACTGATGCTTTTCCCTCTTTACCCCTTGTTGCAAACAAGGGCAAACTCGTGACTCAAGTAACTACAGTAACCACTGTTTCTATACTAGACGGGTAGCGGTCACGCGCAGCTGCTGTGAGATGTAAGATGACGTAGTCTGGTCCCCAACAACTCGGCCGGTGCGTAGAGACGGTAGGATTTTTGCATTTTATTTACGTAGAGACGGTAGGATTTTTGCATTTTATTTACAAACATAGCGGTTGAGGAGTGTTTACACGGGAAATCGATTTTAATTTTAATAATTCTTCGTTTGCAGCCTGAAGTTTTCCTGTAAGTAACTGTAATTCTTTTAATTCGGTGTTTTCACGTTTTAAGAGATCAGTTTCCTCTGACTAGTTCTTCATTAAAACAGGGCCTACCTTTCTCTACGGCTATCCCTTCATTTTGTGAACTGCCTGTGTTGCAATTGGATGATGAGTTTAAAATATCACAAACTTCCTTACAAGCTTATCGTTTCTCTGCTCGATTTTTACGTTCACTGCAAGTCGGGTTTACCGGATGTAAAACGGCAATACAAATCGGTAAATTTAAATGTGTGACTGAATTTGTCTTTAAGACTAGTTTTAATGGAAGATATAACAACTCGGATTTTAAATCGCGTACATAATCCGATTCGTCAAAATGTACTAAACACACGCGACCACTGTCAGCCGAAATGAATCGGCCCGCTTGCAAGCATTTATCCACTTCAATCTAGTTTTAATACCCTTGGGAAAACGGTAAAATTTATAATGCCCAACTCCTTTTGGTGTCTATCGTGATAAGAGCACCCAGCAATCACACAACACACCATTATTAAAAAGACTAGTAAAGTATTACAGACCGTATTAAGACTAGTAAACATCACAGTCCGACACGGTACGTATCGTATGTCGGCTGTCGCTGGTGACCAGTGACGTCAGAGGGCGGGGCTTATCACTGCGCTTGCGATGGCGATGTTGGTAATGTGCTCGCCTCTCATCACGCGGTCTTGGGTTCGAATCCCACTCAGGCATGGCATTTTTTCATACATAACAAAAAATTCATTTCATCCTTCACCGTCTGCATTAGCAGCAATTTGCAAAACAGTCGAACGTTAAACCAAAAAAAAAAAAAATTATCACTGCGCATATTGTTGATGATCCCTACCGTCTAGTAAAGTAACCTTGCTAGTAACCATGAAACTACGAGCTTGTGCGATGAAAGTGGTCATGAAAGTGCGAACAAACTTTTTATCTTGTATTATTATCATCTTGTTGTTGTTTAGGCCATCAGCCAAAAGGCTGGTTTGAACCTGCAGAGGTTTTACTAAGTACAAGAGGCACGTAGTACAAGAGGTGGTTTACCATTGTCTTCCTCACTGAGTGGCAAAGTATGCTTATCAGCTTGCCGGGCCCTCTGAAAACCACATATTATTATCTTATCAAAATATTAAAAATTTAATTTTGTTCTTGCTTTAGGATTGTTAGCCAAAATTTTGAAAAAAACTTGTAAGCATTACTGTTTATTTCTTTACTTTGTTTTCTAAGATCTTTCATTCGATAACGACAGTCACTGTTCGTGGTCGATTTACCGGGTTATTCGTCAAAATCACTGAATTAATTCATATATTCATCTAAAAATACAAAAAATACATTTAATACACTGAAAAATAATAAATAAAATTTAAAACCTTATTAACGAACGACTGTATTAAACAATTAAACAGTAGACCTATAAAATAAACAAATTTTTAAAACGAAAATGACTTTAAAAAAAACAGCCCACAGACGTTTCAAAACATTGTGTATGTGACGATTGCATTAAACCTTTATAGGGCAGTACTACGGGGAAAATAATAATTAATATGCATGTTGTAAAATGTAAAATTTTGTTTTATATGGCCTTGAATAATGTATTTCTAGTACCAGAACAGTAAGTTATTTCTTTTTTTATATTAAGCCCTGGTAAATCTACTTACCAAGGAACGTTTATTGAAATGGAAATCACATAATGTTTAGTGGTAAAAATTCTTATTAAAACAACTTGTAGTCGTATGTAACAGAAAAAACAGAAAAAAACTCCACTGTTTCTACAACGGTGGCATCAATTTCAGCTTTAGCCCTGACAAACAAATTTTTTTAAACCTGTCCAATCTCGTGACTCCATAATTTCAACGTAAATTATCCATTTTCATGTTTCCAAGCGTTTGGAATTTCTGTATGACATTTTCCACGCCTCTGGTTAATACGTAGCGGTACTTTTAATCACTGGCTTATATAAGTTTTGACTTCCATGGTTGTATTCCGGCTCTAAATTATCGGATGCAATGATTTTATGGCAGCTCTTCCTTTTGAAATTCCAGCTGCAATTTTCTACGCACTCCCACCATTCTCTCGTGTACCAAAGTAAGAACAACCAAATTAAAATACCGGTAGGATATTTAAAGCTCCCAGTTTAACTTACTCCCACACGTACTCGTGACGAAGCGAATCGTAAGAGACTTATACGTTGGATGACGTAAATGGAATAATAGGGAGAAAAAAAAGAAGAAAATCAACTACAAAATAAAAAAAAGTATAAAAGTAGAATGTAAAATGAAAACCTATAACTTAAAAAAAAAATACACGAATAATAATTATAAAAAATTTCTCAACGCTGGAAAATCCCTTGAATAAGCTTGTAATTATTTTCATTTGATAATTACTGAATAGCAGGTGAGCTACGCCAACTATTCGCCAACACACAAACAAACAGTGGTATGGAAATCAAGCGCACATAATATTTAAAAAGCTAAACATTTAAACACCTAAACATTTTTTTTTTAAATAACTAGCCAAGAAATTGATCAGCTGCCAGAACCTAACTAAGTACGTGTTTAAATTGCATCACTCAATTACTAAACGATCACAACTTTTTATTATAATTTTTTTATTCCTAATGGTGTACGTTGCAATCTGTACAATTTAGAACGATATGCAACCCCATGACTCAATGAGATGAGGATGATATGTATGACGTGTAAATGAGGTGTTGTCTTGTACAGACTCAGGCCGACCATTCCTGAGAGAGTATGGTTGATTGAAACCCAACCATCAAAGTACACCGTGTCTAGTATTCAAATCTGTATAAAAGTAACTACCTTTACTAGGATTTGAACCAGAACCTTCGTCTCCGAAAATCAGCTGTTAAACAGCTGACTAGCAGTGACGTCGTTACTCCTAGACCAACCCGGTGGGTTATTTTATTATAAATGATTTATTTTTTACATTCTCTTACCAATATGATCATATAGGAAGGAAAGTATTGTTTTCATGTCGATTTAAAGAAATAGAGTTTTTATCGGATCTACACGATTTCAGACCCCCTGAACCGGAAAACAGGTTTTTAGCGATTGGTCTGTGTGTGTGCGCGCGCGCGCGTGTGTGTGAACAAAAATCTCAAGAACGGAACATCGTACGAACTTAAAACTTAAGTTAGGTACCACTAGAGGACCTGACACAAACATTTTCATCAAAATTGGTCAACCAGAAGTAGTAGGTAGTTTATTCGTGTCATTTTCACTTTTTGCGATTTTATCAAAAACGGCTCCTACGGTTTTTTTAAAAATCTCCTCACTACATTTTGTATGCTCTACAAGATAGGTTAGGCGCCATGTCTGTTGGGTCTGTTTGCCCATAACATGCAGGCAGAGTAATTCTCTACCTGCATGTTATGGGCAAACTTTAAAAAATATAAACAAGAAAAAAAAATATTCTCAGTACAATTAAACGAGCAATAAACTGTGTTTCATTTCAGAAAAAGTCAAGTAGGCACTAAACGGAAAATCTATTGCTCACAAAATGTGGTTCGAAGAGAGGGAGTGTTTTGCAAACACGCACGCAACTGGGGTAAAGTACATGGAGGCACTTTATTTATTTTAGATCGTGATCCCAGAATACACGTGCAGTGTAGTAATCTGGCTTAACCTAATCCAACACCTTCTTTTAGGTCAATAAAATCTACTTTTACCTATTCTTTCTTTTCAGTGGGCCTACAGGCCTACTTTTTACGTAGTAAATACTTTACTGTCTTGACAGAAATTTTAATTAAATTTCTGTAACTGTTATTTTAATTGTAGTCGCTAAATACTTTATTGTTGATGCGACCTTAAATAAATAAACTTTAATAAAATAAATAAAAAAACCAATTTTAATTAGTAATGTATAGGCCTACACATTCTAAAATACGAAATTTTCGCTAAAGCAAGAAATCGTGAAAAAATTATTCAAAATTTTAAAAAATATCAAGAGATGATGTAGAGGAAAACGGAATAAACCGAGAAAATATAATGGACCGAACCAAATTCAGACCACTGATTACTGACTTAAAGGGCTTCCACGTAGAACAAAAGCGGATAAAGGTTAGAAGGAAGAAAGGAAAAAGAATATACAGTGAAAGAATGGTGAAAATGTGGGCTGTAAAAAGAGAATCTGTAAAAAGCTACTTGAAATGGGCTTTACGAAAAGATATTACCTAGTATAAAGAAATTAGAGGAAATATATTACCCTAGACCTAAAGGGCTTCCATGAAGAACAAAAGCTGAACAGTAGATAGCAGGAAGAAAGGAAAAGCTTACAGTGGAAGAATACTGAGAATGTGGGCTACATAAAAAGAGGTTCCGTAAATATCTGAAGTTACTTAAAATGGGCTTAACAAAAATATATTACCCTAGTGCTCATTTTTGCCCTGAAATGCTTCTCCGGGCTGAATTTTGAAAAGACCGTTACAGCAAAACCTTTCAGTTGTCAACGACATTCTTCGAATTATCTCATGTTTTTTACTTTCTCTTGCCTATATGAATATATAGGAAGGAAAGTATTGTTTTCATGTCGATTTTTCGAAATCGAGTTTTCACCGGATCTATACGTTTTCAGACCCCCTGAACCCAAAAAACATGTTTTTAGCGATTGGTCTGTGTGTGTGTCTGTGTGTGTGTGTGTGTGTGTGTGTTTGTGTGTGTGTGTGTGTGTCTGTGTGTGAACAGAATATCTCAAGAACGGAACATCGTGTGAACTTGAAACTTGAAACTTAAGTTACATACCACTACCGGACCCGACACGAACATTTTCATCAAAATCGGTCAACCGGAAGTAGTAGTTTATTCGTATAATTTTTCACTTTTTTGCGATTTTTTCAAAAACTGGTCCTACGATTTTTTTAAAAATCGCCTGGTTTACTCAATTTTTTATTCTCTACAAGATAGGGTAGGCGCCATGTTTGCTGAAATTCTGCGTGAGGCTGTTTTTACGTAAAAACATTTTATTTTTAAGATTGCGGCTTTAATATGCATTTAAGCGCAAAATGTTATATAATAAAAGTTGTAGAGAATGTAAAATTCTACAACTTTTATTTCAAACATTTTTTTGTATAACGCTTAGTTTAGCGGTAATTAGCGATTTTCTGTTTTTTTTCACGAAAACGTGTGAAAAATCGATTTTTTTAAGATTTTGGCCTTAGAATGCATTTTACGACAAAAGTGTATATAATTAAATTTATAGAAAATTAAAAGATCTACAGCTTTTATTTAGAGCATTTTTCTCTACAGAGCCTAGTTTAGAGAGAAAGAGTGATTTTCCGTATTTCTAAGCGAAACTGAGTACGATTTTCATTTTGCGTCTTTCACTCATGATTAAAATTAGGTTATGTTTTTGAGGTTAGTTTTTTGTTTATTTCTTATGTTTTATTGCTAATATTAGGGTTATTGTTAATTATTTGCACTGGCAAGAGAAATTTGTGTGAGTGTTTCACACCAGATTTTTAATTTAGTTTTTATTAAATAATTAAGTATACTATATTAAGTATACATTATATTACGAGGAAAGCCTGATAAACTGCGATTAAATCTGGGACCAAAATATTGTTGAATTAAAGAAATTTTCTTAGAAACTGGTGAGTCGTTTAGTCAGTTCATATTTTTGAGCCACATAGAGTAGTGGGTAGGTTTCCAACGACAACTATAGGTTATATTTTGAGGAGATGCTAGCAGAATAAGATGTTTCGTAATGGTAGGAACTTGTTAAATGTATCACGATTAAAAAATGTTTTTGAACACGTGTTAGCGCGACAAATGAAATTTAAATAACTAGTACCTTGAAGGAGAAGACGAGGTTAAAGTGAGGGGGGGTATATTTTTCTAGAACACCAAAATCTCTAGACAATGATAATTATAATGACTTGAAACTCATGATTACGATTTGTCTAATACTTTAGTTACAGGACTCTACTTCAATACTTGAATAACATTAACCGCAGTGGTGAGGGATCAGGCCTATCTTCCCATTAGTTTTGTGGATCAGCTAAACGTGTGAATGTACGTAAAAATGAAAATTCACAGCAAATGTCACGTTTTTTATTCCTGTCTAGGGACAAGCTCTAAGAAGTCAATAACGAGAAACTTTGAAACAAAAATCAATACGGAGCCGTTTGGTATAACCCAAAACAAATGTGACATTTTTTAAAAATAAGCACAATTTTGACGACGTTTATTTCTTTAGCAAGTCAGATAAAATTATTAAATTACGTTATGTTTGGGTCAGACAAAATAAAAATTCACGAGAAAGGTAAAACTTCGTGTAATTGTTTATAGGAAAAGACAAAACGAGACTGTATTGATATTTTTGTTACATAACACGTACTAATAAAAGTGTTAAAACATGAATTAAACTAAAATCTCTCTACTTTGAAATTACGATGAACGAAGCTCGGTAACATTTTCATTACCAGTTAGAACCGGCTATGAGAATTTAACAGTAAGCAGAAAGAAAATAAGCAAATACAATCCGCGGTATATGTACAATAGCCAAGCAGACGCTGTTTCGTTTGACCTTGTTAGTTACACTAGCGCTTCTAGTTTGTGTACCCAGAACTAAACAGCCAGTACTCAGCTGGCAGCAGTAAACAAAGCAGACTGCTTGCAGCGTAGTGTCAAATAAATGATATTTTTGTGGAACTGTTCTAAAAAAGTGAGTGGTTGATGAATAAAAGATAAATTAAATAGTTGCCTTAAGTGTTTGTTTTGTTTATTTAATTAAATTTTTGTTAAAATATAGTGAATTAATAAAAATTTAATACAAGATGCTTTGTCCGTTTAATTTTCTTATTGGACAAAGAAGTGCGTCGTCTACATTTTACTATTGACTATTGGTTTTCTTGTGAATTAAGTTTCCGTTTATTATTTTAGTGCTTTATTGAGCGTAAATTTTAAAATTTATTTTTGTGATTTTTTTAAAGGAATTATTTTATTATTTGTGTTCTTTTTGCGTTGTTATCGTCCCACGTACTGGAAAATTTCCAGCTTTATTTACAAACAAAGCACAGCTGATTTTGAAATGTCAAACTGTAAAGTGCATAAATGTTTCGTAGTTTGTTTTTGTATTACAATAATCTCCAGTCGGTTTAGTGAAAGTTTTCATAACAAAGCAGCAATATCATTTATTTCAGTAATGCGTAGCTAAAAATTATAAGTGCATAATAAATGTTACAGAAGTAGTGGGGTTACTAATTGAAAGCGTGTTTTGTGTGATGTTGTATAACGCTAAATGACGGAAATGTTGTTTTATAACGTAAAATATAATATGTGCACGGCAAAACTAATTTTTACAGAAATTATTAGAAATCAAGTATTTAGATAAACCTCTTTTCCGTAAAATAAAATGCTGTTAATTCATTATCCTCAGTAAAACGAACAATTTTTTTGTTAAATTGTAATTAATTCCATATTGTCTTGTCACGATGTGTTACTTCAATTCTTCTAAATTTACAATTTTTACGTTGATGAAAATTACACATTTTTATGAGTTTCGCGTTTTTACTTTCTGTTGCCCTATATGAATTTATAGGGAAGGAAAGTGTTGTTTTTAAAATGTAGAACAGCCTCATTTATTTTTATAGGTGTCAATAAAAACGTTTGAATTTAAAAAAAAATCAGTCGCGGGACTAACCGACGGAAATGACTAATTAATTAAAAAATTAAGTTAAAACAAATTAAATATATAAGATTTTTGTAAATTAATTAATGATTAATTGATTATTTAATGTTTCCATGATAAATTTGTCGATAGCCGAGCGTGACGTGACGGCAAACCAAAGATTTTTCCCGTGCAAAAAACACTGTCCAGGCGCGCCAAAAAATGTAGTCACTTCAAAAAAAATAAGTAAAAAATTTTTCTTTTCTAAGATGCTGTAACAAAAGTTTTTGCTTAAAATTTATATTCCCTTTAAAAATTCAGTCTGAACATAATCCATTACTAAATTTTTTAAACACTTAGGTGATACATGTGTACAAAAGTAAAATAAAGTAGGTATTCATTGGGATGAGAATGACAACATTCAGTGAGTGATATTTTTAAATTTATTTGACCTTAAAACTGGGCCATCCATAAATCTAATTATTTGGTATAGAACTTTTTGTAGCTTATGAATTCTGTTTACAAAAATCTATTTTAAAAAAATCAGCATTGAAGCTTTAATATATTAAAATACTACAGTAATTTTTATATATATCCTCTACCAATAAATTTTTTTTACTAAATCCATCAGAAATATATTGTTGAAATCAAACTTTTTTTTAAATTTATTTTTTTATTGTCACATCAACTGCTCAGTCATTAGCGATTATGATGTAACATGAACTGTGGGATTGCCATGTGAAAATTTCCAACCCTGGCCGGGAATTGAACCCAGGACCTAAGCGTAGCAGGCCAATGCACTACCCACTACACTACGGAGGCAGCCAAAATCAAACATTGTATAGTAACTGAATTCCAATAATTATTCCAGTTAATTGAAAACTCTGAAGTTAAATAAACACTACTTAACTTTGTAATTAAGAAACAAGAAAAAAATAATTTTTTAATGAATAACCAACCCCTCCATTAACAATAAAACTGATTTTCTATTTTATTGTAGTAGAAATGTAGTTACAGTATTAAAAGTAGATGAAATTTCACTCAAAATATTATTGTTTATTTTATTCACTGCTGTTGCTAAACATTTTTCTTTTATGCCAATTTTTTCGTGTACATTTTATCTCCCAAAGTAACTCCTTTTTTATATTCTTAACTGAAGTTTTTTTTTACATTTTTGAAATGTTTAATTTAATATTCTGAATTAATAGGATTTTGATGTGAAATTTGTTCTTTCTGGCAGGCATACTTCTTTTCCCTGTTCATTTCTGAATATCTATATCTCTGTCTTTGTACTAAACCTAAAAAAATTTAAGCAATTTATTAAGGATTTAACAGCACAATTCATACTTTTAAAATATCTAATAAATGTTTTTTTAATATTCATGTCCTAAACCAGTATGCTTTTAGTTTTTTAAATAGTAACGTTTACAACAAGCTTTCCTTATATTTAAATCTATTTCTTATTTTCCAAGAAATCATCTTCTAGCACGATTAATTACTACATCCTTAGCAATTTTACTTAATAATAATATAACTAAATTATTGCAGCCAATTTTAACAAAATGTAATGCTTTGTAACTGTTTCTACTGGTGCAATATCATGTAAGTACTGACTTCTTAAGAAAGGTCCTGATGCGCTGAGGACATTTTTATATCTTTTTTTGTAGAAACCTTAAAGATTTTCTCAATACTCAATAAATTAAAATTGAAAAATATATCTTAATTTTGTTACTTATGTAGTGTTGCCTTAGATTTTATTGCATAATTGCAATATACTGAGTAAAGAAAGTATACCAAATAATCATGTAGCAAACTATTAAATGTTTCAATTTTGTGGTAGAAATTGTTTACCACTCGCTCTTAAAATTCACCAGGCTGGTGTAGTGATAAAGTGGTCGCTGTGAGTCAACTGATTTTTGGAGATAAAGGTTCTGTGGTTCGAATCCTAGTAAAGTTAGTTACTTTTATTTGGATTTGATTACTAGACAGTGGTTACCAGTGTACCTGATTCTGTAAAAGGCTACACGTCATACACATCATCCTCATTTCATTGGGTCATGGGGTTCATTACTGTTCTTAAATAGATCAGATTGTAATGTACACACACAGGGAATAAAAAAAACCTGCTCTTAAGAGTTTTCCATGGTATAAATCTTTTACCACTGTACTTTCAAAAGCTTAATATTTTTTGTGTAAGTTTAAGCCATATTGTTTGTCACTATTGTACAATCCTAGTTATAGCCTGATTTTCGTAAGGAGAGTGCTGAGCAAAATGTGCATCTGCATTAGTATAATCTTGTATGTACTGCATACGCTGCAATAGTGCAGCATATATATGTAATCAAGAATGTAACAGCATGCCTACAAAATACAATGGGTGTTGTCAATTTTCAACAACACTCTGACTCTACATCTTACTGGAGGCATGCCCCAGACCTCACAGAGCATGCTCATAGAACTGTGGTTTAGCTACCCTATCCTTGCCTGCTTTCGAGATAACAGGCGCTGGCAGTAGCACCTCCGAGTGCTATTCGGAGTAGACGGTTGTGCGCACAACATCCATGTGTGGTAGAGCCACATGCAAAGCATTAGCTGCGTAACGAGCTCGACGGCGACTCGTTCAACGTGTACACAAGTACTGAGGGGAGTGGGGCGCCCTGCGGACGTGACCGCACCCACTCATTTGGGTTGGCCTCTCAGGGGTTGTGGGTTCCTAGGTAGCGCTTCGGAGCCACTAGGCTGCTTAAATTCCTTCGGAATGGGCGTAGCTGGTCGAGGAGTGTACGGATAAATACGCGTGTACATCTTACTGTGGGTCGGAGGGGTATGCGGGATCGAAGTCATGTATGCGCATGCGTAGTCCAGCGCTTACAGCAGTTGGCTTGGCCTGTAATATTCTTAAAATTCATCTTGCTGTACTTTTTTTTTTAATTTTCTTTGCAAACCATAGTATTCTTATTCCTTCTGACTTAAATTTAAAAGTTTCTTTTAGTTCACAAATTCCACAGTTTTTAGAATGATTCTTTAGTTTTAAATTGAAGATTCAGTTTGGAAGTGTGTCGCGTGTATTCAAGTTTGTGTACAGTAGGTTTTTAAGGGGGGGGAGTAATTATTAATGATTAATGGTGACTTTACTAGTAGTTAATGTAACTTCATAAAGATATTAAAAAAAAACGTTCATTTATATTTTGTGGATAGCATCATAGAAATATCTGTTCGTATAAACAGAACTGTTGGAATACTGTTTTATGATCAGATAAATTGATGAAATTGTATAAAATTCATGATTTATAAATTTCTTTCAAAAGTTAGACAATCAATTGTGTCAGAATTTTTGAATTATTGAAAAATTTTTTATGGATACTTTATTAGTTTGTATTCTGGGGCAATGTATCTTTCAATTCAATGCTATGGTCCATAAATCTTTCCCATGCCATCTAAATTATATTGATTTAGATATTCCTGAAAGCTCTTATCAAGCCAATGCTGACAGCATTCTTTCATTGTAGACTATTTCTTTTCTTTTGTCCATCTGGTGTTTTGCTATAAAAACTTTTAAAGTCTCTAGTAGTCTGAGCTTGTTTTGGTCCATTATATTTTTTCTGTTTTTAAACTGCCCATCCAACACCTTCGGTCTATTGTTTAATGTCTGAATTATTGTTTGTTATATCAACTGTTCTATACAGATAACAAAAGGATTTTATACTTCATTTGCAGATTGTTCTTTTATTTGTTTTCTGGATTAATGTCCTCCATAATCTTTAGATTAAAGAATTCTTTTGATTCAACAAAGGTAGGTCCCTCCAATGTCTGATGCACTGTGTTTCAATGGTATTGAAATGAGTTGCCTTACAACGTGGAAGGTTCCAACAGCTACTGTTAGTATGACCCCCAAGTTTTTAAATCACTGTATTTTCATGATGTTAAAATGTGTTTGTCTTACAAATTGGAAGGTCCGAGTTTTGGAATCAGAATTATCTTATCTTAATTTACAATCTTCAAAATTATACATATTGTCATATTAAAACTAATCTAACTGACCGGCTACATTTAAAACTACAGTGTTTACAGTGCCAAATTCAATGTATTATAAGTAATTAAAACTAACGTGTGTATGCTTACATTGCAATCTGTTCAATTTAAGAGCAATAAACTGTGCAAATGACATTTCATTCACCACAGGGTCTGACTGTATAATGAATTTCATTACTTTCAGAGGAGATAACTCTGATTAGTGTCTTTTACACCAATACCTCTTCTGTTTTTAAATGATTCAGTCATTTAATTTGCTGACCATGTGATAATAAACAGAACTATTTATTTTAGCCCTGCAACAAACAGATTGAGTGTAAATAATTTGACACTCCACCTGTCTCTTATGGGCAGTGTTATGTTGAGCTTATGTTTGTTTTTCTCTAATGATCTTTTCATTCTTTTGGTTCTTTCCTTAATAAGTTGTTCAATGTTGTGGAGTCTCTCTTCTTTTCATTCGTTTTTTATAATTGCATCCAGGAGACACCAAAAGGGAGTATAGGACTTGTCAAGGTAACCTGATTCTCTCCCTCGAAGATCATTCTCTGGCGTTTTTCTCTAAAAATTTCTTTATTATTATGTCTTGTGTGTTGATTTTTGCATCTTTAATGTCATTCAATGTTACTGTGAACCATGCTGGTTTGGTTTTGAGATTTATTATTTATAAAAAAATTTGTTTTTTCAATCTGCTATCATTCATTCTTACCACATGTCCGAAAAATACAAGTCTCTTTTTTCTCAGTACATGGATTACGTTTTCAGTTTGTCATATATCTGTGTGTTTGAACTATTGTAATTGTCTTCTTCCGTACTAGGTCCTTGGATTTCAAACTATTCCATTTTCTACCCTTATTATTTTATTGATACCACCTTTTAACATAATTTTAAGTGCTTGTGCTCCATACGATGCTTCAACTGTCTCGTAGTGTCTGATTTTTGTATCCCATGTTAAGGTTTTTTTGTTATATAGGCTTTTGGTATTCATGAATGAAGTTCTCGTTTTATCCGTCCTTTTTTATACCTTCTTTCTTTCGTGATCGTTTATACCAATCTATTCTCACAAATATTTAAGCACCCTTATTCTTTTAACTTTATTTTGATGAATAGGTGTATGACCAGGCAGTTTTTAATGTTTTTTTGTGTATTAACTTTTGTGTATTAAGTGTTGAGAAATGATATCTGTAAATCTATTTTTTCAGCTTGAGCTAGTAAACTTTACACTTGAATTATAGCATTTTCTGGGGTGTCAGTAATCAGGGAAATGTCTTCAGCAAAGGCTAAACAGTCTTTCAGTGGTCTCAAACTCGTAGCCTTCAGAGAAATTTAAAAATTTACAAACACTTGGTGGCCCGCATAATTCTGAACAACATTTATACAGAGTTACCACAAACTGCAGGGTAGGCAGTAGGCTACAAAGAGATTTTTCTTTCTTCACAAACATAATAACATGTTTCTATTGTATAGGCAACTTTTACTCAACTTAATGTTATAATTTATTAAAAATTGTTTACTATTTAATCATCACTATTCAATCATCTACTATTTTGTAGTAGGTATAACAACTATAATTTTTAACATTAAAATTATGAGGATTTATCGAGGGCCGCAAAACATCAGCTGCTGGGCTGTATGTGGCTACGAGTTTGACACCGCTGGTCTGTATAGATATATTTTTTTCCACTATCCTTATTTCCTTATTCTATTTTTCAGGGGTGATAAGCTCTGAACATATGCATTCCCCCCTACCCTCTTTATAGCTAGCCAATGACTTGCCAGCAATGTTGCCAACACTTGCTCTCATAGTTCTGTTTTATATTTCATCAGCCATTTTTTTAGTCTTTCAATAACAATTATAACTTACTTTTACTTTACAACAACCAGGGCGTTCAGGCTTCTGCAGCCCCTCCTCACCGCGACCTAAAAGATCTTTTGTGATTGCCCCTATTCCTTATTTATGCAAGACCCACACTTTCGATAAAGCGCAGGATCTGCCTAGGATCTAGTGCACTTACCTGAGAAGGTGTTAACACGTCCTTACCCGTCAGCGCTCTTCTTTTGCAGCCAACCACTTTGCAACTGCATAAAATATGCTCAGCCTTCTCTTCTGCCTCATGACAGAATCTACACAGGCTCTCTTCAGCAACTCCTATCTTGGATAAATGATACCCAAGATTACAATGACCAGTCATCAGTCCCACTACCCTCCTCAAGTCCTGTCTTCCTAGTCTATTATATATCCCAGCCTTTCTGCTGGAATAGGCAATGAATTTCTTTGCCTGTTCACAGCTTGGCACCTTCTCCCAATAGGAGGTTTTAGCCTCCTCTTCCCAGGCCCTAACTATACCTCT
Organism: Catonia carolina; assembly: GCA_035578175.1. Lineage (NCBI taxonomy): Eukaryota > Metazoa > Arthropoda > Insecta > Hemiptera > Achilidae > Catonia > Catonia carolina. The sequence continues at coordinate 63,553,484 of JAQMRL010000006.1, forward strand.
ATAATAGCCTTCACCAATTCCACAGAATGGCTCTGGGCCTATGAAGTGAGAGGCTGCACCTTTCTTTGCTAAGGCATCCGCTCTTTCATTTCCAGGCACTCCCTGGTGCCCCGGCACCCAACGCAGCGTCACCACGTTACGCTTGGCCACGGCATTCAAAACTTCCCGACAATCATAGGCCAATCGCGACTCAAAAGTACAAGAACTCAAAGCCTTGATGGCCGCCTGACTATCGGACAAAATATAAATGTGCGACCCACTGAGGCGCCTTTCAATACACCTCTCCACACAGACCTTAATGGCCAATATTTCAGCTTGGAAGATGGTTATGTTACACCCAAGGGCCAGGGAAATCTTTCCCCCGGCCCCCAATCCCGCTCTTCCGCTCATCACTGAGCCGTCAGTATACCAAACGGTAGCCCCTTCCGGTATCACTGGCTGTCCCTCCGCCCACTCCTGACGATCAAAAATTTCCACCCTCAGTGTGTCGGAGAAGTCGTATGCTCTGTTCATACGGTCCCGAGGACCACCTACCACACCCATCCCCTCAATCTCTTTGAAGATCTCGGTGTGGCCCATCTCCCCTGATGGGACCCCGATCTTGCCCTCCAGCCTCAAGGCAGTTCTTATCGCCTCCTTCTTCACTTGAATATGAAGAGGAGGCAAAAGTAAGTAAAAGTAAAGTAAACAATTATAAGCTATTAATGTACAATTAGCTGATTATGTTATAAAGTATTGCATGTTAATGCACTCTATAATCGATGTGTTCAGTACGAGATGCAAGATACGAGAAAACTACTGCGGCTCTTATAAGCATGCACATGTAATGTTTCTCTGGCTGAAACATTCATTTAATCTGACAACGCTGGCAAACGTTCTTGTTGGTCTAATTGCATGTAGCAGCAGTGCTCTCAACCATAAAAAGTATTATAGTATCATTTTTCTCACTCCCTGATTACCTTCTCTATGGCATCATTGAAAAGCAATGGTGACAGACCATCATTTTGTCTCACTCCTTGTATTATATTATAGTGCTCAGAAACATTGCAAACGCTCCATGGTATGCTTGCAACAGTGACTTCCAAGTTAATACAGTAGCAGAAGTGTGCCAAGAAACACGATCATGTCAATGTTGAAGCTCTTCAACTGTTGGATAGTAGTGTAATGTTAGGCGACTGAAAAGTTGGATAGTAGTGTAATGTTAGGCGACTGAAAAGAACTAAGCCTGTAGATTTAATTTGTTAAAAAATATTATTAAAGTGTAATAGTTAGGCGACTGAAAAGAACTAAGCTTGTAGCTTTAGTTTGTTAAAAAAATATTATTAAAAGTGCAATAGTTTTAGGCGACTGAAAAGAACTAAGCCGGTAGATTTAATTTGTTAAAAAATATTATTAAAGTGTAATAGTTAGGCGACTGAAAAGAACTAAGCCTGTAGCTTTAGTTTGTTAAAAAAATATTATTAAAAGTGCAATAGTTTTAGGCGACTGAAAAGAACTAAGCCGGTAGATTTAGTGTGTTAAAAAATATTATTAAAGTGTAATAGTTAGGCGACTGAAAAGAACTAAGCCTGTAGCTTTAGTTTGTTAAAAAAATATTATTAAAAGTGCAATAGTTTTAGGCGACTGAAAAGAACTAAGCCTGTAGATTTAATTTGTTAAAAAATATTATTAAAGTGTAATTGTTAGGCGACTGAAAAGAACTAAGCCTGTAGCTTTAGTTTGTTAAAAAAATATTATTAAAAGTGCAATAGTTTTAGGCGACTGAAAAGAACTAAGCCGGTAGATTTAGTGTGTTAAGAAAAAGACTAATAAAAGTACTGTTAAACTATAAATAAGATTAAATTACATTTTAGTCATGTATATAATACTATAAGTTACTAAAACTAATGGTTAGGCTACTTTTAAGTCATGTATATTTACCCATACATGTATATACAATTATGTATATTATACCCAAGTTAGTAGATAAATAATAGGTTTAAGTTAGAGATTTAAGAGATTAATAAGTTTTTAGGACACTGTATAAGTGATATTAGAAAATAAGTTCTAGCACCAGTGGATGACTTCATAATTATACACATGGGGGGGGGGATATTATTTCTAAACAAAAACTTTTCATTAGTTTTAAGTAACTAGTTGCAGTAACTCTACAATAAAACAAAAAAACTTCTGTATAAATTTCAATATTATACGGTGAATTTTAATATTATTATTTTAGGTGCTATTAAAATAATAATTATTGTTTAATTTTAGTTTTTATAATAGACTGTTATATAATTAATTGAATTGTTTAAATCATTTTTAGAATCAATGAGATGCCATCTTTATTGGAGGCTATAGAGGCGAAATATGGGGATGATAAAGAATTGTGTAGTGTGGATTTACCCATCGCAATCTACGTTCCTAGAAAGAGTCCAAGATGTTGTATTCCATCTTTATTGGTACTCAATGATTGTGCCATTGATTCTGCTGGTAACAGTGAAGAGTTACAAGACAAATGTGAACGAGTTGAGGAACTGGACTTAGCTCAAAATAACCTTCAAAGTTGGACTGAGGTATGAACAAATTTTTGTTTTCTTTAGCTGTGTATATAAATTTCAGTTAAAAAAATCAGAGAAAAACTAGTATACTAACAAGTATCTGCGAGCCTCCCGAGAGTACTCAGGAGTATAAAAACGAAATGTAAAGTACACACATACAAAACAACTGTGTGACACTGCAAATACAAAACAATGAACATTACACGTATGAGGTGTGACTATTAAATAACAAGACTGACGTAAAAAATTTAATTTTAATTTTATACATAATCACTTATTGTTACCTTCAATATACGCTCCTTCTCTATCCATACAACGCTCCATGAGAATTTTCCATTGTTGGAAACAGTGCTGGAAGTCATCTTCTGTCAGCTCCTTCAGGACATGTGCCGCTGAAAAATGTTTGAAATGAAGCTCGCAAAAATGTTTGTACTGACACTTTGTACGCGATTGAAAATAACCCAAATTTTTTGGAAACAATAATATGTGATGAAACGTGGTTTTTTACTTATGATTCGGAAACGAAGCGCCAATCCATGCACTGGAAGAGCCAAACTTCACAGAGAGCCAAAAAAGCTTGAAACAGCCAGTCAAAATTTAAAGCAATGATGAGTGTTTTTTTTTATATCCATGGGATTGTGTACTGTCACTGGATTTCTGAAGGTCAAACAACCGATATTGCTACCTTGAGGTACTTTCTAAACTACATCAAAGAGTAAGGAAAAAATGCACCGAAATGTGGAAGGACAAATCATGGGTTCTTCAACAAGACAATGCGCCAGCTCATTCTGCGTTATCTGTCAAGAGGTTCCTAGCCAAGTAAAGCATCTCAGTGTTAGAACATCTACCTTATTCATCAGATCTTGCACCATGTGACGTCTACTTGTTCCCTAAGGTGAAATCTGCAATAGAAGGGACAAGATTTGAGTCTGTGGAAGCTGTAAAAGAGAAAGCAGCACATCTCTAGTAGGAGCTGACAGAAGATGACTTCCAGCACTGTTTCCAACAATGGAGCATTGTAGGGATAGAGAAAGAGTGTATATTGAAGGTGACAATAAGTGATTATGTATAAAGTAAAAATAAAATTTTTTACTACGTCAGTCTCGTTATTTAATAGCTACATCTCGTATACATTTTTTCCATTAATTGTTGTTTGGATAATTGACGGTTCGGATGATTGACGTTCAGATAATTGATGCTTGTGTGTACATATTTAAAATACTATAACAACTAATTTATTTATTAATGTACATATATGTTTTATTTCAGATATTAAATATACTATCACAAATGCCAAGATTAAAATTTGCAAATTTGAGTTTTAATGCACTGAAAGATTGCCTGAATGGACTTGATATGCAAGACTTCCCGTATCTTAAAATGCTTGTTTTAAATTCAACAAATATTGACTGGGCCAGCGTACGACGATTACTGACAAGATTACCCAGGTAGTATCATCAATAGTTAATTGTGTAAGCACATTAACATTGTCATAAAACAATAAGAAGAAATTTGGTAGCTTCATTAAATATTCATTGGAATTTTTTTTAGCTTGGTAAAGCATTGTAACTTTGTGAGTATAAGTAAATAATTTGTGTTCTGTTGCAATTGCATGCGAGTATGTCCTAGACCACACAGAGTGGACTGATAAAATGGCCGTTTTGTGTGAGAGGGATTCGGGGTGAATGGACACACCCATTTGTACTTGCATTAAGTGGTAGAGTGATATGTCACCCTTTCAAGGTATTTGCGCAACAACTTCAGTGACAACTCAGTGTGTTCGGAAAGTTGCTGGCACGTAAATTATTGAAGTGAAATGACTAAACTTTCTAAAGAAATAATTACTTTAATGATTGGATTGTTTAAAAAAGGTATTTTTTTCATCCAGGAGACTCCAAAAGGGAGTATAGGATATGTCAAGATAAAACTGATAAACAAAAAGTAAATCACAATGATAAATTCATCACTTACCACCAAAAATTGGTTCCTGCTATTGCTTACTTCAGTAGGCTTATCATGAACCCCTTTGTATCAAATAGCACACAAAATTAAAAAGTTAAACACAATGATAAATTCATCACTTACCAATAATTTGTTTCCGCTACTGCTTAACTTAGTAGACTTGTCATGAACCCCTTTGTATCAAATAGTTCATAAAATTTGTTTAATTAGAAGTTAAACACTTTTTAACCAAAAACTATTTAGATAGGAATTCATGCACACTGTAAAATGTGTAAAATATTTTGTAAGGTCTTGGAAATGGCCTCCTTTGGCATCAATAGATTAGTGCACTTGGATTTGAAATAACGAGCAGCTTCTGTTTGTTTAACTTACATGGTCTTTCACTCGCTCAGTGTCTTCAACAGAGCCTGTTGCCCAAAATTTTTCGATCAGAGTTCATACTGCATCATGGTGAAAAACACTAGTCCCTGGAAACTTAATAGACATTATTATTATGTCGTTATTGGATTGTTTAAAAACTGTGTTGGAAATGGCCTCCTTTGGCATCAATACAACACTGGACTAGAATCTGCAATATCCAGTAGCTTCTATTCATTTAGTTTACGCGATCTTTCACTTCGTTCAGTGTCTTCAACAGAGTCTGTTGCCTGAAATTTTTTGATCAGAGTTTGTTCTGCATTACAATGAGAAATATTAGTCCCTAGAAACTTTTCAGAGAACTTATGCGTCACTAAATTACTGTACTTGTTTTTTTTTATGAAATACATGTTTAACAAGAAAAATTTGTTCCTCTGTAGAAAGAACCATTGTGCTGAACAATATGATACTTCACTAAAACGGCAAAAAATGAAACACGTTACACGTTCAAACACAACTCACTGAGTTTTGTTACATATGCTAGGCCGTGCCCAGTGACACCATAGGGCAAACAACCTAATGGTAAAAGAATGCACCAATGCAAAGTAGTTACTTGCTGTACAGTACAGTACTGTACAGTAACTTTCTGAAACTCTCTGTAGTTGAGGAAACATAGCCACATGTGTGTGAAGGTGGGTATTGCCTCTGACTTTTATAGGGCTTACTATAAGAAAAAAAAACGGCATACATGCTGCCCTTTTTGTTTGTGTTAGAGATACTGAGGGAAGGATGCACCTGATTAATTGTGTATCATGTGGGAGAGTGATGTACCATGCCTGTTCGGGTTTGTGGTGCTACAATCTCGATGGTTACCCATCGTCATGTTCAGAGTAATCCAGCTGACATGAGTAAATAAAGCAGGTATGCCCCAGACGAAAAAGGATGTACCTCAAAAATAAATGTTGGTACAGCTGGTTTATACCCAATTTTCTTTGGAGGAGCTGGAGTACAGTCGTGGTTTATTATATGCCAGCACCATAAATGTAGTTATGGTCTCCAATACAAATATAGCTTGTAACTTCTTCATTTCCATCTATATTATACTAGACCAGAACATTTAGCCTTTGAAGTGCAGCTGTACACTGCTTTTGTTGAAGGTTTTCTCATGTCGGTGAGGACTGATGGGTGGCTTAGGAGAGACGAGCCACATGGAGTGAAAAATAACATTCAATTCCCTACTAATAAACAATGCACTAATAATAATAATAATAATCAATATTTTTATTTTATATCTAATGTTGTTTTTCTTTTTATTTGAATTTAGTTTGGAAGAATTGCATCTTAGTAAAAATGAATTCCAGCGAATTGAACTTGATGATGAATTAAATTACGACAAAGGGGATATAACTTTTCAGCATTCCAATGTCAAACGATTACATTTTACAGGTATTATTTTGATATATCAAAATTTATTTTGAGATACTTTAAATTTTATTATGATATTGGTATTTATTAGTTTTCTTCACGAAAAATGAAAATAAATTTAGAAACAATATTGAAAGAATTAGTTTTTTCAGTACTTCAATGAGTTTTATGAACAATGAATCAGATATATTTCTCTGTACTACAGAAATGAAATTTATAAATTATACTAAAGTTATTTAAGTTTGAATTGTTTAATTTATGTAGATTTCACTATTAAGCTTACGAGTTCATCTGTGGACAGATTTTAACAAAAAGAAACTGCTAAAACCTTTAGCAGTTTTTTTTCATGAACATTTGTTCGTGTCAAACAGCCTTAAATTCATGGCACCAGTTGTATACATCACTACAGTTTATCTCACCATTCCCATAAAAAATTTTTATTTCATTTAAAATCTGGTACAGTGTTCCTATTGTGAGAAAAAAATTGATTATGCTCCTCAACTTAAAGCTGGTGGGATTTTGAATGAGACTCTTATTTTAATAGAACTACTACAAGAAGAGTTAAGATAAATGAGCACACATTCTACTCCCAAGACCTTAATCTTGAATGCTGTGCTGCCAACCTTTGTTAAAATATTCCCTTTCAGCGTCAAAAGCCTAGTTCTCTTTGCTTTCTGAATCTGCTTTAAGTTTGCCTGGATGTCTTCAGAGCAGAATGAACCCCTATTAGCAAAACTTCAATTCAAGAAGCAGATAGAGATCAAAAGACTATACAACAAAATAAGGCGTTTCAGAAGCACTGGAATGTTTTTTCTTGTTTACAGCTATTTTATTGTTGCTCTTCTACTGGAATGTATTGCTTGATTCCCAGCTCTGTGTAGTTGGAAGGAATTCAGTGCGTTGTTTTATAGTAGTGGGATAATGAATGAGTGTTAGTAGTGTTTCACTGCTGCTGCATTTGTAGTGGTAGCGCGTACTAACTAGATTAAAAAAATATTCTTATCATCCGGCACATTAATTTAACAAATACCTACCGGTTTATTAACTTGGTCGGATTCATAATATTTAACTTAACAATTTATTTTTAAATATACGAGGTGTGGCTATTAAATAACGAGACTGACGTAAAAAAATTTATTTTAATTTTATACATAATCGCTTATTGTCACCTTCAATATACACTCCTTCTCAATCTCTAAAATGTTCCATGTGAATTTTCCATTGCTGGAAGTCATCTTCTGTTTAGCTCCTTCAGGACACGTGCCGCTTTCTCTTTTTCAGCTTCCACAGACTCAAATCTTGTCCCTTTTAATGCAGATTTCACCTTAGGGAACAGGTAGAAGATAATAACATGTGATGAAACGTGGTTTTTTACTTATGATCTGGAAACAAAGCGCCAATCCATGTACTGGAAGAGCCGAACTTCACCGAGAGCCAAAAAAGCTCGCATGAGCGAGTCAAAATTTAAAGCAATGATGATTGTTTTTTTGATATCCATAGGATTCATACATAGGACCTACACATACATATACTACATAGGACCTTCACTGGGTTCCTGAAGGTCAAACAATTAATCGATATTACTACCTTGAGGTACTTTCTAAACTACGTCAAAGAGTAAGGAAGAAATGCCCTGAAATATGGAAGGACAACTCATGGGTTCTCCACCAAGACAATGCGCCAGCTCATTCCTTGTTAGCTGTCAAGAGGTTCCTAGCCAAGTACAGCATCTCAGTGTTAGAACATCCACCTTATTCACCAGATCGTGCACCATGTGATTTCTACCTGTTCCCTTAAGTTGAAATCTGCATTAAAAGGGACAAAATTTGAGTCTGTGGAAGCTGTAAAAGAGAAAGCGGCATGTTTCCTGAAGGAACTGACAGAAGATGACTTCAAGCACCGTTTCTAACAATGAAAAATTTGCTTGGAGCGTTTTAGGGATAGAGAAGGAGTGTATATTGAAGGCGACAATAAGTGATTACGTATAAAAAAAAATAAAATGTTTTACAATGTCAGTCTTGTTATTTAATAGCCACACCTCGTATGTAAATAAATAAATGTAATAAATACAAACAAATACATTAAATATGGAAAGTTTAAAAACAAATGTTTTGTGTCAGAGTAATACAACAATCGTTCTCCCAGCGTGCATCACTCATTTAATATCCTTCACCCTGCAACTACACAGAGCCTGGAACCACACAATAAATGTATTTTACATCTAAATCTAAATCTAAAAGGAATAATATTTTTTTAATCATTTATAATATCTTTTACAGATAACCCAGTAGCAGATTGGTGTGAAGTGTGTAAACTTGGTAAAGCATTTCCGCAGCTAGAATCGCTAGTATTAGCACATTGTCCGTTAAGTTCATTAGATACTTCCAGTCCTTCATCATCTCCGTGTTCATACTCTCGAACAGAAAGTGAATGCGAAGGTAGCTCACCTCGAAATAGTCCTCATGATCGATTTCGACAGCTACGCGTTCTTAACCTAAATTCAACACTATTATCATCGTGGGATGATGTTGAAAGACTCGGTAAATTTCCTGCATTAGAAAATCTTCGAATAAGAAATTGCCCTCTGTTTGAGGTATGTAAAATATTAATTTATGATTACAATAGCATATCATCACATTCATTTATAAATAAATCTTTATAATGCATCCTGCAGCCTATATTCAATCCTAGGAATAGTCACTCGAGTCACGAGTTTGCCCTTGTTTGCAACAAGGGGTAAAGGGGGAAAAAATCAGTGCACATGCACTACTGGTTTAATTCCAGTATGACAAACATAACAACTTATACTATACCCAGAGCATATACAGTATATCGCGGAACCTTTTGTAGTTTAACTGTACGAATAAAACTCTTTGTTACCGTAAACAGAAATGTCGGTTTCTCGAAAACGTGGTCGAACTATTCACAGTGCTGAAAAAAATCTAATATGCAATGTAATAAATTGGTGTGAAGTTGAAGCTAAACAAAATACCTTTCCTTGCCTCTTAACAAAAGCCACGAGCGAGTGGCTAACTAATGTGATGTTTCTCTTTCCACAATTCGAAAAATAAAGAAGGAAATTAAGGGCGTAAAGAAGTGATTCTTTAACACTTTTGTTGACACCTGGTAAAAAAATAAAACAGTTAGGTAGATATTAGCGAGACTGATAGTGAAGACGCCGATGACAACGATAGTAAAGAAACCGATTCATTCGTAATTACAGTAAATAAAACATTTTTAGTCATGTAATTAAGTTATAGGCAATATGATAGGTCATATTTATTTTTTATAAGGTTTATGAAGAAAACATTTTCTCGGAATAAACCACAGCTTACAAAATGTATGTAGAAACTGCACGGTAGTGATATGTATGAGTAGTGTCTCATTGTTGAGGTTGGTAACACTGCAAATATTTCACTTACCTTCCTCACAGCCCATACATATGCAAAAGGCCATCTCGTGACTTCAGTATCTATATAGTTACTTGAGTCACATGTTTCCCTTTGGTTTTAACCAAGGGTGGTAAAAGGGTTAAGCATCGGTGAGCATGCGAAACTGCTTTGTTTTCATTTCAACCTACATTACATTGTACACTATACCCAAAGTATGTACACAGAATATCACAGAACCATTTGTAGGTTAACTGTACAAATACAACGTTTGTTACCGTAAACAGAAATATTGGTTTCTCGAAAACATGGTCAGACTATTCACAGTGCTAAATGAAATCTAATGTGCAATGTACCTAATATAATGTTGTGTAGTGAAGCTAAATATAAATCTCTTTCCGTACCTCTTAACAAAAGCCATGAGTAAGCGGCTAATTACTATGTTTCTCTTTTACAATTTGAAATATAGAAGGAAATTAAATACATGAAGAAGCTATTCTTTAACAGTTTTGTTGACACCTGGTAAAAACAGGTAATGGTTCCGTAGATACTAGTGAGAATGATAGTAAAGACGACATCGATAGTGATAGCAAAGAAAGCTATTCATTCCTAGAAGATTTTGTTCCAATTGAATGAGGTGTTAGTAATTATGGTAGATCAAACAACATTTCTATTGATATAATTAAGCTATAGGCGATATTACAGGCCAAATTTTTTCTTATATTGTTTATAAAGAAAACATTTTCTCAGCAATAAATCACAGCTTACAAAATGTAAGTAGTAACTTCACGATAGTAAAATGTAGTGTCCCGCTGTTGAGGTTGGCAACACTGTCAGATTTTCCCTTCCTCACAGCCCTTCCTTACGCAAAATGCAAACTTGTGACTCAAGTACATAATTATAATAATATGTAATTTTCCACTGACTTGTTTAATGTGACCAAAAACCATCATTTCATGGTTTGTTGTGTATGGTTCTGTGGATGATGCCAGTCGCAAATCACACTGTCTCCGGTAGAGGGAGAAGTAGAACGAGCTGGATTGAGTGTTAAAGAACAGTGAAAGAGAGTGGGGAGAGTGAAATATCATGTGGGTGAGAGGGAGACAGAAAACTGAACAATACTGACAGCTAGTGATGATGTGTTTATAACAAAAACAAATAAACTATATTTTATTTGAATAACTTTGTACATTTGGGGTCTTGAATAGTATTATACTGTATAAACATTCATCCCAGCATGTATGTAGCTGCTATAGTTGTTTGCATATTCAGTTGACACTATGGATATTATGGGAATCGTCACTGCTATTAGCGCAACTAAAAACATCAATTAAAAGCATCTGGATGCGTATATAAATACATTTTTTAAATCTCTATAGAATACGTATTATTTAAGGTAGAACTACAATTCAAGTTTTGCTTAACAGAAAAAAATTATGTATTATGTAGAATGTTTAATGAATTGTAAAAAATTAAAAAAAACTGTAAAAACATTTTCTTCTATTGGGGGAGGGGGGTTAAAATGAATATCTTATCTATTATACTACAGACCTACTAATGCCTTCTCACATTTCCTCGCCAAACTTTCTAAACAGTGCGTGATAAATGTAAACAAATGACGCAATCAGTTATTACAGATCTAAAAAATCTTTCCCAGTACAGATATCGAAAAAATATTTTACATTTAGAATCCACATATGAAGTTGAGTATAAACTTATAGTGTTAATTATTGATTAATAGTCATTATAGACTACTCTACATTATAAATGTTTGTTTATCGATAGGGCATGGGGAAGGAGGGGAATATTATTGGTTATGATGGCATTGATTGATCAACAAAGCCAATGTTTATGTATGTGGTAGTAGCAGTCAAAGCCCCATAAGAAATACACTGTCCTATACTGCTTCGCTGTGTCAACTGAACGTGCATACGACTATAGGAACTTTCAAAAATTTTATTTGAATAAAATGTTTTTTCAAATAAAAATTATTTGATTGTGAAAACTGTTCGTTCGCCTTATTCCTACTCTGTACTTCAAATAAAGTTGCAAGAATGTGAAAAGAATATTAATGTAAAACATCCCTTTCTTGAGACAAGCATCTCATAGCTGGTGGGATTTTTTAAAAAGGCTTACCTTTGACAAAATTACAAAAACCATTAGTGAAATCCGATTTGGGCCACTTCCAGTCGAAACTGAAATTTCAGATACCCAATCCAGACCCACTAACATTTTGTGTAGATTACAAAACCAAAAACTGTTTGTTGCTATCGCTTGTAGTTTCTGACATTTGGATCTGACTCATGGACATGGGAAAATGACAATTTTAAAATTTGTGACCAATGAATATTTTGTGATTTTGTTGGCAGTATCCAATGGAATACACAGAACATGAGAGGCGCCAATTACTCATAGCCAGGTTGCCTAACATACTGACTTTAAATGGCGGAGGTGCTATTACAGCTGAAGAAAGGGAAGATGCTGAAAGAGCATTTATACGTTATTATATGGATAAACCAGAAAGTGATCGACCTGAAAGGTAACTATATTAAATTTTCCAAATTTGTATTTTTACTTTCTCTTGCCTATATGAATATATAGGAAGGAAAGTATTGTTTTCATGTCGATTTTTCGAAATCGAGTTCTCACCGGATCTATACGTTTTCAGACCCCCTGAACCCAAAAAACATGTTTTTAGCGATTGGTCTGTGTGTGTGTGTGTGTCTGTGTGTGAACAGAATATCTCAAGAACGGAACATCGTACGAACTTGAAACTTAAGTTACATACCACTACCGGACGCGACACGAACATTTTCATCAAAATCGGTACACCGGAAGTAGTAGTTTATTCGTATAATTTTTCAGTTTTTTGCGATTTTTCTCAAAAACTGGTCCTACGATTTTTTTTAAAATCGCCTATTTTACTCAATTTTTTATTCTCTACAAGATAGGGTAGGCGCCATTATTGCTGAAATTCTCGGTGAGGCTGTTTTCACGTAAAAACGTTGTTTTTTTAAGATTACGGCTTTAATATAAATTTTAGCGCAAAAACTTATATAATAAAAGTTGTAGAGAATTTAAAAACCTACAACTTCTGTTTCAAACATTTTTTTGTATAACGCTTAGTTTAGCGGTAATTTGCGATTTTCTGTTTTTTTTCTCACGAAAACGTGAGAAAAATCGATTTTTTTAACATTTCGGTCTTAGTATGCATTTTACGACAAAAGTGTATATAATTAAATTTATAGAAAATTAAAAGATCTACAACTTTTGTTTAGAACATTTTTCTCTACAGAGCCTAGTTGAGCGTGAAAGCGTGATTTTCCGTATTTTTAAGCCAAACTGAGTTCGATTGTCATTTTGCGTCATTCACTCATGATTAAAATAAGGTTATGTTTTTGAGGTTAGTTTTTGTTCATTTCTAATGTTTTAATACTAATGTTAGGTTTATTGTTAATTATTTGCATTGGCAAGAGAAAGTTGTGTGAGTGTTTCACACCAGATTTTTTAAGATCATTTTGGTAATATTTTTGTAGGCCCATAACTGCAGGTGTTAATCTATTTGCACTTGATCTGCTTGGTTACAGGGCTACAAAAAATAGTTCTGTTTCTTATCATGTGGTCAGCCAGTTGTATGACTCAAGCATTTAAGAACAAAAAAGATAGAGGTGTAGAAACAAGAATCAGAGTTATCCCCTCTGAGAGTCATGAATTTCATTATACAGCCAGACCCTGTGGTGAATGGAATAAAGGTGTCATTTGCAGGGTGGTAGGCAGGTGGTTTTCGGAGGGTCTGGCATACTGATTAGTATACTTTTCCACTCAGTGAGGAAGGCAGTTGTAAACCAGTTCACTCCTCATTTTATTTAACCCTTTCACTGCCAAACACGAGTATACACATAGTGGGCTTACCATGCTTACACGCCAAACACGATTTAACTCGATTGGCATTGAAAGTGTTTGAATTGCCTCCAGTAAGTGTTACCTGCACATTGCGCACATTGCTGTGTTACATTGCTGTGTATTTACGCATTTACTGTTGACTTTTTTCTCTTTGTTGACGAAATCAAGTACGTAGTAAAGAAATATTTTCATTTCTGCGCGGCCTGTTTTGTTTGTTGACACGAAATGGCATTGGTAATTATATTGTTTTTTTTTTTTATTTCTCTCCGATTCTGATTTAACTGATGGTGATAGTGGTTGTGACGTGGAAGAACAATTCCATCTAAATGACGTAAAAAGGTTAGACCTACTTCGGAAAGCTACCAGTAGGCTTCCAATAAATTTATTCATGTTCATGATTTTAGTGATACAAATAGTGGAATAAATCTAATATAAATTTTAATAAATCTGCTACAAAGAAATAATTTTAATTGATAAAAACTAGTAAAAATTAAAATGTTTAAAAACTTAAGATGCATCCAAAAAATATTAAAAAAAAAGCTGGCTCACTGGTTTAACCCACGGTTTTATAACTCGGCAATGAAAGGGTTAAAGTCTCTAGAGGTTCACACCAACCTTTTGGCTTGTTTGACCAAACCAATTGCCTTTTCTTTATCCTTTCCACAATTGTATCGGTCACATCCGCTCGAGCCCTTACTTCTTTATTTCTCACATGTTCCAGCCAAGAGATTTTACAAGCTCTTCACAAATAATCCATCTCCTCTGCATTCAGCCTACTCTTGTTTCTCCTACTAATTTGCCCACCTTCTGCTCGTAAGTCATTATTGGGTCACTACTGCTTGGCAGATTATCTTCATTTTAATTTTAATTTTTGAAGACCACAGCACTGAATTTAGTTTATTCATACTGTTTAGTTTAGCACCTTGTAAAATGTCTGTGGATTTTAAGATACGAATTTGACTCGAAATTAAGCCTTAGGAGGACCAATGCACATTTATAGCAGTCAGTGCATAAGACCAAAAAACTTGTAATGGAACACGCACAATGAGGAAAAGAAAACATAGGAATATTGACCAATTGTACAGCAAAATAATATCATAAGATGAACGTACTTGGTTGAAATATGATGCAGAAACACATTGATTGGAACACGCAGCAATGCCGACTTGATGAACGTTAGAATACACTTTTAAGTACATAAACAATAATAATAAACACAACAAAGCACAATTTAATACAGACGTTAGCAAACAGCACAACATAAGCCTTTTAAAGTACGAAAGCAATGTTAGCGTCATGCGAGATGCCAACCGAGAGAGTAACGCCTCAAGCACAACCGCATACGATAAATCTTACTGCACAAGAAGCCAACACAAAAAAGAAGAAGAAAGAAGAAAAGGAAGTGACGTAGGAACAGCTGAGTTACGGCGGGAACGAATGACAGTGCAAACCCCGGTGCATAATGCCTTAACACATACCAACCCCTGGACCAAATGTCTCTTTTACACATTCCTGCCCCTGTAATGAGGCTTCCAAGGTAATAATTATTGGTGTATAATTTAACAAGATTGTAATTACTGTCTGTCTATAACTTGATGGTCTCTGACAGAGAGGAGCAATATGTCAATTGTAAAACAATTTCAGAAAACATAAATCTAATTTTTTAAGCAACTGAAACTTTTCGGAAATTATGACCAATTTGTTGTTGGATAATTCTTTCACTAAAATTAATTGAAAATTTTCTCTTTATTTCATTTTGTATATGTGTACAGTTATTTTTGAAGACTGAGAGGTTTCTCACATGCTGACTTTTATGTCATGTTTCACAATTTTACAAAATTTATTTATGAAAATTTCTCTGAACTTAAAAAGTAATGGTTTTCTTTTAAATTTTATTGCATTATCATTTTCCATAATTGTTACAAAACAAACCTGCCAAATATTTTGTTAATCCGTGAAATATTTGTTGAACAATGACGATGATGTATTTGAAAAAATATGCTTTTTTCTTCAGAAACAAAATTTTACTAAATTATACATTATCTCATTAATCATATGTTTTCAAAAAAAATTTACAAAACAAAAAACATGCGAAATACTTTTTTTTATAATAATATGTAATTTCTGGCAAGTTTCAGTTACTTAAAAAATATTAACTATGTTTTCTGAAATGGTTTTACAATCTGCATATTGCACCTCTCTGCTGGATGCCATTAAGTTATAGATGGATAGTAGGTACTAATTTGTAATTGTTTAGTTAAATTTAGTCAATGTAATATTGAATAATTTCATTTGTATTTTCCGTTTAATAATACAACATAATTTTTAATAATTACAGGTATTCAGATTTGGTTGCGATACATGGTAAACTAGATCCTTTAGTTAATATCGATTTAACACCTGAAAGGCAAGTTAAAGTAACGATATCATGTCCTCAAGAAAATTTACTTGAAGAAAGAAGTATAAACGTTTATCAAACCGTACAAGAATTAAAAAAGAGCCTCGAACAATTCTCTAAAATTCCAACCAATAAAATGAGATTATTTTATGTAGATCAAGATATGAAAACGATAACTGGACCGGAGGAAATGATCTACCCTAACAAACAATTGTATAGTTATAACATATCAAGTGGTGATGAAATCATCGTTAGCGCAAAACTCGGTAAGTCTACGAGTCTAAAATAAATATTTATATACAAAGAAGAAACGTGAAGACTATTTATTAATTCAGTTGTATTAAAATATTTTAAAAATATATTTAAAAAAAACAAGAACGGCACTTAATAACATAATAAAACAAATATGTGTAGTCATAATAACTGTTTAAAAAAACCTATTAAAAATGTTAATTAGGCTGTAATTGTATAGTTTAGTCAAGCTATTAAGTTAAATAATGTTTACAAATGATTCGGTTAACTTATAAGTATTTTATCATCTCTATATTTTGTTTTCTTATGTCCCAGAACAAAAATAAAGGGCATCTATTTATTTTTTAATGTATTTTGTGTCTTATTTATGTAATTAATTAATTATTTTGTGATAAAATCTTAATTATTTAAAGTTTTGTTGCTAAATGGTACAGTGATAATAGTTTATACAGTAAGTTTTTTTTTATAATGGGAGTTCAAAGGGCTGAAATAATTATTCGTTACCAGGAGCATAATGAATTTATATGAGGGTCATTCAAAAAGTAAAGAACATTTTTCTTTATTATAGCCAAATAAAATTTTTTTTACGAAATACACCTGATATTTAAATTATTTTTCTACGTAATCTAAACACTTATTGTAGTACCGTTTCACTAATTTTGCTGTGCCCTCTGCATACTTGGTTGCCGCCAAGTTGTTTAATCTCTTAGAAACACCCTCTTTCAGTTTGTTGTCACTTCCATAGCGGTTCCCGCCCAAAACATCCTTCAGTTTGGGAAACAGATGGAAATCACTTGGGGCCAAGTTCGGGGTTTAGGGCGGATGATAAAAATGGTTTTATTCCTCAATCCTTGATTTGAGTTTGTCAGTCATAGCTGAAGGTGCCTCGAACGCTCTTCATCGTGAACATTTGTCCGTCTGCCATTAACCCTTTATAGGGCAGTACTACTAGGGGGAAAATATATGTTTTGAAATGTTAAATTTTGCTGTGTAGAGACTTGAATAATTTATTTCTAGTGCCAGAATAGTAAGATATTTCTTTGTTTTGATGTTAAGCCCTGGCAAGTATACTTACCAAAAAACGTTTATTGAAATGGGAATCACATAATGTTTAGTGGTAAGAATACTTATTAAAACAACTTGTAGGCTACTATATAACAAAATAATGTGTAGGATAACTTATCTTAGTTTTATATTAGCATGAATGATTGCTATCCCGTAGAAAACGCGAATTTTCTAAGCACTGTACAAAAGTAACAACAAAACAACACGGTAGCGTACGCTGGTATGAATCCTTACCACATTCGTGTAACTCATGAAGCAAATGGTCAATGTGCACTTATTTCAAAATTTTGATAGCCAATAAAATTTTAGAATATCTGAAACCATAAAATGCCAATACGGTTCAACTGCATAGCTTATTCTTCTAAAGAATCGACCTAATGGCCAGTGGTAAGTATACTTACCAAAGCCCTATAAAGGGTTAAACTTAATGCACCATTTTTGAACTGAAGCTTGGTTCATCACATTACCGTAAACCTCCATTACTTGTGTATACATTTCACACTAATTATGTTAATTTTGGCGGGATCATAAATTTTGTTATGTATTTTAAAGTCTTACAAACAATCAATACATGACTATCAGCTTGCTCTTTGCGCCAGACTGGCCCAAGTGAGTGGAAGTTTAATGACTCGGCAGTGGAGGTGTGTGGGGGTAACTGCACGGCACATCAGATCAAAATATTCTTTTTTTTTCCGATTAACCCTCATATTAACACGTGGTGGGAAAATTAATCTACCCAAATATTGTTTCCCATGTTCAAGGGTAGATCAATTTAGTGCTTCTGTTTTTATTTTCTACTTCTATGGTAATATATTAGTGTGTTAGTAATTAAAACTACATGTTAGTTACTTAAATACTAATTAAACTACTAAGAATGTTATTAAAATATTATGCTGTAGTATATGTATGCATTAAAATAAAGTATGAAAATATACAAACTAAAAAAAATTATTTATAACCAAAAAAACTAATTCTCGGACCGGTAGATAAACTCACAAAATTATTGGATTCCTGGTGTAACCATTGGTTCTACAGCTTATCTTTCTACTAACATGAGCCATATGGTTACTACTTTTTTATACTTTAAAATTGGTAAGAGCTCTACGCTCTTAAATTTTTAAATAAACTTTGAACAATTAAGATTTTAATTTATATATTAGTTATTATAAAAATGTCATTTAATTTTAATTAATTGTAATAATTTCATTAATTAGTCATTTAACTAATTGTTAGTAAACTTTATAAAAAATCTATTTCAATAGAATTGGTGTGATATATTTATTACATTCTTACTAACACAATTTATTCTTCCAATAATAGAATTGATGTTCAAGTAGAATCTTAAAAAATATTAAAACTTTTATACCTAACCTGAATTTTCTGTAAATTGTACTGATCTAGTGCCAACTGTTATATTAAATGACTGTAATATATTATGTTGTTTTGATTTTATTCACAAGTCTTTTCATTATCAAAGTTTCACTAAATATTTATCAGTGTTTACGTTGGGAGATCCAAAAGTAATGAGATTTAACCTGTGGAGGCGGAACGTGTTCTTGGTGGTGGAATCTTGTTAGAGAAACTCTTCGTGAGGCAGAATGGGAAGCCTCATCACTGTGATCCACCTGTTCATCTGTAGTGAATTTTTAAGTGAAACAAGAATTCCCCTAATGGCGAAAATGTGAATCCACAAGAGCAGCATGTCACAGTAAAATTTTGTTTCCTGTTAGGAAAAATTACAATACTCTCCTTATAGCTTAAAAGGAAGATGCATTGTGTAAAGCTCAGGTCTACGACTGGTTTTCTCATCTCAAAAGGGGTAAATATAGGTTGAAGACCAACCTCGTTCTGGGTGCGCCCCTCTACCTCAAGGACTGATGAAAATGTTAAAAAAATCAACATTCTTGTCCGTGAAGATTGTCACCAAATAATTGATGAACTGTCTGACATGATTAAAATGTCATAAGAGTTCCGCTAAGAGCATTTATACATGAGGAGAGATGTAGCCAAACTTCTGCTCACACCGCGTTGTCTGTTATGCAGTTTCTGAGCAAAAATGGAATAACCCTGATTGTTTACCCGACTTGGCTCCCTGTGACTTCTTTCTGTTTCCTACACTGAAAAGGGAAATGAAAGGGAAACGTTTTGGAGACTGTGGAAGAAGTGAAACAAAAATCACTGGAGGGCTTAAAGGACATCCCAATCAGTGAGTTTAAAAAATGTTTTGAACAAATTAGAAAAAAAACGATGGACTAGAAAATACTATCTAATGGTGAGTATTTTGAAGGCAATAAAATTTTGGTGTAAAAATATTAACAAATAAAAAAGCTATTAAGAGAGTCTCATTACTTTTGGGGTTTCTTCTTAAACGTGATTTTTTTGGACATATTAAACTACAGTTTTATAATATATATTTAAAAAATTCATTAAATATTTTTTATTATACTTGCACAGGAATAATAAAAATATTTCATAATTAAAATAATAGCACTTAGCCTGTTTAAAATTATCAATATAATATTTTATAAAATATTAAAAACCTATGTATAAAATTAGATTGGAATTTGTTATTAAATATTGTACTATAATTCTGTTAGTTTAATTTTGGCCATTTGTTATTGTAGCTGATCATGTAAGTTTAATAAGGTATAATCTGTAATTAATGTAACAGATTCCATCATATGAGTTTCCCCTATTATAATTTCATGATAACTAATTAAAATTAGTAAATATTCAATGTTCAGATACTTTGTTTCTTAGGCCTCAGCCGAGATACAAGTGACAGGAGGCTGGAATAACGGCATAGTGGTACAGATATAAGCAATACAGTGGTCCTTTCTTGCAGTTGTTGTTTGAACGTTTTGTTAGAAAAAGATGATTATCGTTCTAGAAAAGCCTAAAGAAAATTTGATGTATATCTGATTAATAAAGTTAGGCAAAAAATTACGGGGAATATCACCTATTTCAAAATTTCAGAGAGGACGAATCATGTTTTCTTGAATTTGTCAGGATGTCTCCAGGAATATTTGATTTTGTATTGCGAAGGATCTTTGCTCATTTACGAAAGAAAAGAGTGAACCATGGGCTCCATAGACATGATCTCGACTGAACTTCTGAAATCAGTATTTCTGTTTCAGCACCTGTAATTTTACGGTCATGGATACAGTTCCGTTTTAGATTTGGAATATCAGAGAAACAATGCTAGCCACTTTCAGAGGGTACCATTGTCACAGGCGACATTTTGAAACAGGCTAAACTATTGCGTCAGTTTATTTTTTTTTGTTTGGTTTAACGTCTGACTGTTCTGCAATTACTGCTAATGCAGACAGTGAAGGATGAAATGATTTTTGTAACGTATAAAAATATGCCGTGCCTGAATGGGATTCAAACCATCAGTTTGCGTCAGTTTAGTAGCAGCAAACTAAAAATTTAATGTCTCAGTATAGCGGCAAGCAGTGGGGGGTGGGTGCTATATTCCTGCTCTCCCTTATTGTAGCCAGTTTTCACTTCGATATAAAATAAATAAAAAGCTGAGCGGCTCCAACCTGACACCTGCCGTTTGCCACCTGCCGCTCATATCATGGCCGAGATCTTAGATTGCAAACTATATTTAATTTGTTTAGTAATCTTAGAATTGTAACTTAGCTAAAAATTTTATAGAACTGTACTTTCTTTACATTATTACAGTTCAATCTCGGTAAATCAGATGAATTGGAAATGGGTTTTAGTCTGGGATATCGAAAATCCAGATTAACCGGAAAATCAATTTAAAGAAAATGTACTTTCAGAAAACTGCATGTACATTGAAGATAATACCACATATTACAGATAATGAACGTCAATTTTTACTTTCTTTTCCCCTATATGATTTATAGGGAAGGAAAGTATTGTTTCATGTTGATTTTTCACCGTTAATACATGTTTTTTGAGGCCCCCTTAAACCAAAAAGCATGTTTTAGCGATTGGTCTGTGTGTGAATGCAGACTACTAAATTTTTTATGCTCTACTAGATAAAAAATGTTTTTTTTTTTAAAAAGATTGCGGCTTAATATGTATTTTTGGGCAGAATCATGTATAATTAAAGCTGTAGGAAATTAAAAACCTACAACTTTTATTTCAAGAACATTTTTTTACAACGCTTAAGTTTAAGTGTAATTACTGATTTTCTGTATTTTTCTCATCAAAATTGGTAATATAAATTTGATTTTTTTAAGATTCATTTTATTACAAAAGTTTATATAATCAAAGTTACAGAAAATTAGAAATAGTACCTACAACTTTTATTTCAAGTATTTTTTTCTACAAAGGTTGATTTTAATTTTGCATCATTCACTCGCAATTAAAATTATGTTTGTCAGTTTATTTTGTGGACTTATAATTAACTGTAAGTTATTTTTTTAAATTATTTATATTAGCAAGAGAAAGTCGTGTGAATGTTTACACCAGATTTTTGTTATTTGCATGAAACGGCAGATTTCAGTTATCAGTCTAAGATTACTAAAAAAGTTAAAAAATCTCAAATCAAAAATTTTTAAATAGAAATTCATTCAGTTCATGATATTCTCTTAAAAAATATTATATATTTTTTTATGTAATATAAATATTATTCAAAATAAAATTTGAAATTACATACATTGTTGGAATGACCTTAAAATAGTATAGTGTAGGAATCCAAACCCAATATTATTGTGAATTATTATGTATTTTATGAATAAATTCTGATTGTATAAATACTAGTGATAAATATTTTACAATTTTTTTGAAGTTGCATAAAATATTGAAAGTATATAACACATTACAAAATAAATAAAATTTATTCTGTAATTTATATTAATGGTTGGCAGGATGCATTTCAAAAATTTATTTATATAACACATTTGTTAGATTATACAAATAATGGCTGCTGTTTAAATAAATAAATAAATGAAATGACTATTTATATAAATATATTTTTTTTTGAGAATAAAATAAACAAGAAGCAATATTAGTTTGGTGTAATGTTTAATTGTTTGTTAACATAAACTCATTTTAGTTTGTTGTAAAAATATAATTAATCTATTGTAATATTATATATTTATAAACTTTCAGTAAAACCCTGATTATCTGAAACCGGCTTAATCGCAATCCGCCCCAAAACGGATCTGAAAAACTTGTTTTTTTAATTTGGTAATTACTAAATTTAAAATTATGTACACGCACAGTACAGCATTTAAATACATAGCTTCATTAAAGTGCAGAAGTGTCCAATGAAAGAAATTATGATTATAAAGTTTCGCTAATCTGGGAATTCGTTTACTGGTTCTTCACCTCCGGGACGTGCTTTTAATAAAACAATGGCATGATGTTGCCACTGAAAATGGTTTTATCAAAAATCTCGCATTTTTTTAAAAAGATTATAAATAATTTTAAAAAATACAGTAAATATTACTTACTGTACAATATTACATTTTTTTTCTTGAAATTTCTGTATTTTTGTTTATAATATAGTAATAAACAGTCCTATTTCATATAATAAATTTATACAATAAATTTCACTAATCTTTATATGGGAGTGAAACGTGGGTGATAGGGGCTGTAGAAAAGAAGCGGATAGAAGCTTTTGAAATGTGGTGTTATAGGAAAATGTTAAAGATTAGTTGGGTAAACAAAATAAGTAATTTAGAGGTTCTTAGGCGAATGGATGAAAAAAGAAGTATATGGAAGCATCTTACCAGAAGAAGGGATAGGCTAGTGGGGCATTTCTTAAGACATCCAGGTATTGGGATATCAATAATGGAGGGTAATAATAAGGGAGTAAATTGTACGGGGAGGCAAAGATTAGAATATGTAAAGCAAGTTACGAAAGATGTAGGGTGTTACAGGTATGTAGATATGAAATGACTTGCGCAAGATAGAACAGCTTGGAGAACTGCATCAAACCAGTCGAGAGACTGATGACAAAAAAATCTTTCTAAGCAGCTTTGATTTCTACAATCTGTCACCTACACATATTTCGGTGGATCCACCATCATCAGAATACAAAATTTCATTTGAAACTAAACATTTTATTTAAAACTTGTAGAAGATATTACATATTCAGTCATCTTAAAATTGAAATATATATTTCTAACCACCAGAATACGGTAACATAAAACACTTACCAATGTTTATAGCGCTTTCGTGTATCTTGTACACATCTTCAGTAAATTAAAATTTATTTTACGTCAAAATTTAAAACTTCCTGCTCCTACCTCGGTAGATAAGGTAGATAAGGAATTCCTTGTCTACCATGGTAGGAGCAGGAAGTTTTAAATTTTGACGTAAAATAAATTTTAATTTACTGAAGATGTGTACAAGATACACGAAAGCGCTATAAACATTGGTAAGTGTTTTATGTTACCGTATTCTGGTGGTTAGAAATATATATTTCAATTTTAAATAATACGGCTGTTTAAAAATCCTACATAGGATGTTTGATAAAAAATAATTCAGTCATCTATACAAAACTGATTTAAAATTGAGTTCTTCTAATCTATCCCTTCTCATATTTATTATACATGTCAGCAGCAGTCAATATCACTTCATCATTCTTAATTTGTTTGTTCATTTAAAATACCCTGCTTTTACTCTTTTAAATGTTTATAAATATGAAGGACTCATATTTTTCAATCTTACTTTTATTTTTTTTTTAATTCTCTTCTATTATTTTTAAATGTTTGTCTATTTTACCAAATTTATGTTTTTCCTCCTTTATGTGATAGGTATAATTTGATAAACGTAGTTACACTTCAGTGCTTTTTCATGTTCATTATACCTCGCTTGAAAATTACTACTAGTCTTACCAATGTGAAATTTGTTGCAACCCTCATTAGCACAATATATTTTATTATTTAGTTATTTATTTACCACCGAAACACATATGACAGGTAGTAGAAATCAAAGCAGCTTAAAAAAAGTTAGTGAAATTTATTATGTGAAAGAGAATTGATTTCAAACTGCAGAATGCGTTACAAGGATTTATTTTTTAATAAACACTCATATAAAAATACTGTATATTTTACTATTTACTGTAATTTCAGGGGTTTGGGGCGATTTCAGGAGTGAAAAAAGACCAGGAATTTTTGTGTTGGGGTTACTATATTGTAGCTAAGGGAGCCCAGTGGTATAATCTTTTTAAAATCTCCAGGATTGAAAATTAAAATCATACTGACCAATAGTGCCAGACCGTTGATTCTTGAACTCAAAACATTTGCTTCATAAAGAAATATTTTTAAAAGAAATCATAATATTTTTGTAATATATTTAAATAAGACAATCAGTTTAAAATATTTGTGATTTAAATACCATGTAGATGTAGAATACCAGTGATTTATAAACTTCACAAATTGTTCAAAATGTAAATTAAAATCACCTGAAAGCTTCTCAGTACAAGATATCAAAATGATCTTATTTATAAATTCTAGTAATGGTATGAAATAATAATAAATTATTTTTGAGCTGTAAAAAATGGAAAATATATGGTAAGGAATCACCAAATAAAGAGTTATGTATAAACATTCTAAACATATCGGGTGAAATAAGTAAGAGAAGAATGAGATTCTACTGACATATATGGTAAGGTCGAACTAAGAAAAACATACAAAACAAATATTTAAAAAACTGAAAGAATACAAATTAAGATGTACAAAGAAACTGAAAAATACCTAATGATACAAAACATAGAAAATAATATAGATGTAATAGAAGATTGTCTAAACTACATCCAATCAATTTAATCTGAATATGAGAGATTGTATTGTAATACAAAGTTGTGTATTATAATATTTTTCATGTATTCCTTGGGATTTTAACCCAGTTTTGTTGGCTTAATTGTCAAATATGTTACCTACATATCCATGAAGGCAACCAATATTAAATTAACAAATTATTTTTATCCCTAATGTTTGTTCGTTGCAATCTGTTCAATTTAAGAACAATAAGCAACCATAACCCAATGAGATAAGGATGATATGTATGATGTGTATTAAGGTGTAGTTGTGTACAGATTCAGAGAGTATGGTTAATTGAACCCCAAATATCAAAGTACACCGGTAACCACTGTCTAGTATTCAAATCTGTATAAAAGTAACTACCTTATTGGGATTTGAACCAGGAACTGTCGTCACCGAAAATCTGCTGTTAAACAGCTGACTCGAAGCAATGACTAGCTTTAGACCAGTGGTTCCCAACCTTTTATGGGGTATCGCCCCTTTGTGAAGGATGACTTACACCTATCGCCCCTTCTCTTAGCATCATATACCTAATTTAATTTGAAGTAATGTGTTGATATAAATAATAAAGTATGTTATTCTGTAAAAAACATTTATTATTGTTCACAACAAATAATCAACCAAAGCAGTTGTTTCCAGAATTATTCATCTCATGTGTAGGAGCTCGACCAGAAAAAATGTCAACAAAGAGTTTAGTTTATTTGTTTGTAAAAACTAAACTATTTGTTTGTAAAACAAACATGTATCCGCGACAGTAAAGATTCTACCCTGTAGTACAGTTTTATTTTTCTGTCTTTGAATACTCATCGCCCCCCTGCGAACCCAAATCGCCCA
The DNA here is from genome assembly GCA_035578175.1 of Catonia carolina. NCBI lineage: Eukaryota > Metazoa > Arthropoda > Insecta > Hemiptera > Achilidae > Catonia > Catonia carolina. Next base: position 63,579,357 of record JAQMRL010000006.1, read on the forward strand.
CCAGGGGGTGATCGCCCCCAGGTTGGGAACCACTATTCTAGACCAACCCAGTGGGTAGAAAATTTTAAATTGTATAATTTATGTAAATAATATTGGTAGGTATAAATATTTGTTTTGGAATTTATTAAAGCACAATGCTTTTAAGATAGAATTCTTATAATCTGGTATTAGTTGGGCAGCCGATATTAACTAACATTTTTTAATAATGATTGTTCAGATTTTAAGGTCATTAAGTTTGATCAGGTAGCTGTATTATATAAAAAAAAACTTATTCACATAGAGCTGCATAATATGTAATTTCATCTGGAAATATTTTAATGTTATTAAATAACTAATAATAAGGGAATGAATTTAACAAATTTTAATTATTATTAGATGAAAGTGATTTGTCATAAGTTTATTTTATCGATTAATTGTTGTCTTTCTTAATTACTAAGTCAAAAATGCAATTAAATATATCTTTTATTTTATGTTTTTTAAATTGTTTATTTCTTGTTAATGATTATCAAAAATGTTCAAAAATATTTTTTGTAATATTCTAAATAAATATGAAATTATTGTAAATATTAAGAAAAAAATGTAATTTTTTAATTCCTTTTTTCTTCTTTTAATCTTTAAACCATGAAGTGATTTCTGATGGAACACCACTTTGAGGATATTTCTGTTGAAATTTTCCACGAACCAACCTTATAAAGTTGTACAAACATATTCCTTTGTAACAAAAATACGCTGCTCTATTAAATACGACATGATGCACAGTCAAACAGCTGTACAGGAATAGACGGCAGACTCAGTGTGAAAAGGCAGTGGAAGGAAAATATATGATGACTATCGCTCTGATATACGCATGTGTGACCAGTGACAGTGGTTTTATCTGGCCGATCATTGTATATCTAATAATTAATGTATTTCTATCTCTCGGGCCAGTTTTATCTGGGCCACCAGTTAAGTTAACTGTACGAATATAACTGTTTATTACCATAAACGGAAATGTCAGTTTCTGTCAAAATGTTCACAGTGCTGAACAAAATCTAATATGCTATGTAATAAAATGTTGTAAAGTTGAAGATAACAAAATTGTCTTTCTGTGCCTTTTAACAAAAAACATAACCAACCGGCTAACTACTGTGATATTTTTCTTTCCACAATTCAAAATAGTATAAAGAAGGAAGTTAAAGACAGTGAAGAAGCTAATTATTCATCATCAGTTTTTGACACCTGGTAAAAAAAAAAAATGGCCAGAATATATAGGAATGCATCATTGGACAGATTTTACAGACATGTGGTTGTCAAAATTATGGAGAACGTTTATATCTTTCAGAAAGTAGTGCTGAAATGTGAAAAGTAATTACTGGTTTTTAAAAAAAGGCAAAATTTTAGTTGGAAACTACTGTCACTGCCATCCCTTCTATTAATCATTTATACCAAATTCATTTTAAGAACCAACTGCGAAGTAAACAAACAGTGAATGACGTCACAACTCCAGAACCGTACGCACCAAAAGTATTATGTGATTTTCATAGTAGGCGTATGCGAAACGACTTGTGCTTAATACTCTTATGAGTAGTTAATTCGTTAGCTTATTAAAATTAAATACTTTAATGTTTTTTATAATTTTAAATGCTTACTTTATAAATAAAATTATTATTGTTTACTAATTTTAAAACTCACTTTATTCTCAAAGGTTTACCTTTTTGGGTGCATTAGCAATCACTATAAATTAATATCAACTTTTTCAGCAAAAATCAAAATAAACTTACTTTTGTTCACACAGTCGAATAAAGTTTTTTTTTTTTTTTTTTGGTTTAACGTCCGACTGTTTTGCAAATTGCTGCTAATGCAGACGGTGAAGGATGAAATGAATTTTTTGTAACGTATAAAAAAATGCCATGCCGAATAAAGTAATAACTACAATAAAATTAAGCTGTACATGAAACTAAAAGCACCATTCGAACTAGATGCACAATTAAACCGAACCGAACAGTTTAAAATAACAAAGCCAACTAAATTGAAAACTCATTTAGGATCATAAAATTTAAAATGACACATACATGAAAAATTTGTATATTTATGTGTTCACAATGTTATAATATAAAGATTGAATAAGCCTATAAACAATACAGAGTAGTATGCAACTGAATTCTACACAAAATTAAAAGATAAGGGAAAGATTTTATTGATGTTAGGGAACGCGGCTGTTCGTTGTTATTGTAGCAGTTATAAAAGTGTTGGTGTCCACCCGGTGACTAATGCTAGGCTGTTGTATGTATTTGTGTGGTGTATTTACACGTACTACCACAGATGCAGTTTGTTGATTCGACAGTTGGTTCTTACCGTGAACCACTATACTGTGTTGCCGCCTTCAATGCTTCTCCCGGCCCGTTTTGGCGTGACAGACCCTTCGGCTATGTACTGACAAAGGGCTTTGTCGCCAAGGCCGAGCGAGTAACCGCCCCCTACAACAGCGCTCTCAGTGAGTATAAGTGCACTGCACTGAGCCACTCGTCATTATGCTCCGACAAAGATCAACTGACTATATCCACGATTTTTTTTTGTCATCAGTCTCTTGACTGGTTTGATGCAGTTCTCCAAGCTGTCTGTCTTGCGCAAGTTGTTTCATATCTACATACCTGTAACACCCTACATCTTTTGTAATTTGGTTTACATGTTCCAACTCGAAGGATTTCAGAAACTTTTATCTTTTTGATGAAGTCCCCTCTGATAGTCCTCGCCCCGAGACCCGAGTGGAGGATTAGTTTATCTTCGGAATGTTTTACCAGAGAGGATGCCATCATAATTTTTCATATTTTGAAGTTCTTGAAGCTCTTGAAGACCTGCATATACTAAGTAAGGCTAACCAGAATCATACATGAAGGAGTTTCCTCACGATAATTCTAGTCAGACAGAAAAAGCTGTATTTTACTGTTGCTTTCAGCTTTTTAGTTGGAAGACTGAGTGCCCCAAGCCACCGTCTGCCAGGATGGAATGGGCAGCCCTTCCAGTTCCGTTCACCATGAGACGGTCATTGTGCTGATGAGCGGTCACATGGTTACTAAGAGGCTACACAACGTGAATGTATGAATAGGACACTAGCCTTCTATCCCAGCCGGTTCCCTTAAGCCTTTTGTAAAAGGAATTAAGGGGTCTCCTTCCAGTTGACGACAGAAGCCCTTTACAGCCCATATCCTCGATATAAAGAAAGAAAATGCTCTACACCAGTCACCTTTGAGACCAGTACACGGTCCTTCTCAGGACCAACTTGTTAAGGTTTACACCGGTCCTTTTCAGGGCCATCAACCAGCTCTGTCCACTCCGACGAAGACACACATAACTGGCCCTATTCCGGGCCAACAAACAGTAAAGGTTTCAACTTGACACTTAATGTCGCCATCCGGTGACAATACGTTAAAAAAAATTTGAAAGGAAATTGGATTAAAAAAGCGACAGTCACAACAAAGTATATTAATTGAAAGGTAATTTGCGATTAATAAATGGTGGAATTACATGGTATTGAAATGTAGTATCTCACTGTTGAGGTTGGCAGCACTGTCAAATTTTCTCTCCTTTCCTCACAGCCCATCTATACACAAAAGGCATTCTCGTGATTTAAGTATCTATACCATACTATATTGTCACACAAAAAATGTTCTAATTAAAATATCTTTTACAACTTTAACTGCCATTCCTACAAAGCAGAAAAATTAGGGTTGTACAGCTCTACCATTACTCTGTATTTGTACATAACATACTGTAATATGTTTCTCTCCAAGGAAGTATACATTAATTGTAAGTTTCCCCAATTTATTTTATTTGTTTCTGATATACCTCAATTTTCAGTTTTCGAGACCACTTTATTCCCAATTAGTCCAGATAAATGAGATTGTACTGTATTTGCTTTAAGAAGTATTTCAAATTATGTAGGTTTGAACTAGAGAGGTCTGATAGCAGTAGTAATAAAAAAAAACAACAGTAATTATTATAAAAAGTATTTTATTTAGCGTTCAAATAACATAACAAGTTCACAATGATGTGTATGTGGAAATAAATCAACAGGTGTTATATTTTTAATCAAGAATCGTTGACTATTACATAATTTAATGTCACACAAATCACTAAAATTACTTAATGTGCCTGGTGCATCTGCTTTGCATGATATGTAAATTAGTTTTGATATTTGTTTACAATATCTAATCGCCTTAATTATACTAGGTTCTGAAAAAGAATACATTTACAAATTACTTGAAGTATTTTTATAATTTATAAGTTAATATTTAATTTTCTTTAGTTTTACATATGACTGTTTTCTGCACTAATACATTGAATTTTTATAAGTCAACAAAACAACAGCCTTATGAACTTTCTATTTATGATGACAGATAAAACAATCTTTATGTGAAGCTGAGATTGCAATTTTTAAAAAAAAGGGCCGATATATAAAAAGAAAACATCAATTTTATTCTCAAAATATTCATTTTATCAAGAAAACTGTAATCTTCAACATTGTTTACGTGAAAACCAAATTTTTATGTTAATAATGGATGAAGTAACATCTGCGATATATCTTAAAATGTAATATCAAATATAACATAACATCTCCTAAAAATAAAAATGAATAGCAATACTACAGTCATACCAGTCAACGCACAAAAGAAAAACTTTTATTTGGTGTGTCCGTTCATTTTTCCATTTGGTAATTTATAAAATAGTTTTTCAAACACAACGGACTTCTTTCGTAATGTGCACTACAAAACTAATATCACATGTAGAATAAATTGAATGGTCCATTCCCCACCAAAGCTGTAAAGGGGTCTTGTATGGAAATGTACAGAATCACCGAGTACTTAAACAAAGACTTAAAACTACTATTACAGGTTATTCCTCAATGTAACAAGGCACCATACTTTTTGGGTGATGAGAGGAAATTGTGGAATGCACATGTCCCTCTAAAACCAAGAATATGGTTTCTGGAATATGTCAATTTGTGATTGTTTTATTCATCCTAGATGCGAAACTACATCAATTGTGCTGATATCTAAAAAAAACTAATATTTCCTTAACCAACGCTGACAGAGTTTTGGAATCGAACCAAGTACAAGAATGTACTAGGAATATGTACTAAGTACCTGAAGATATAGTGAGAGATTATGTAATTAGGGAAAAATATTGTGACAAGTGTGTCATAATGGAGAGGTAGTGTTAAATTATTTGCACCCAATCTGTTAGTTTAACGGTTACAAAAAATAGTTCTGTTTCTTATCACATGATCAAACAATTATACGACCGAACCATTTAAGAACAGAAGAGGTAAAGATGTAAAAGACACTAGTCAGAATCTCCTCTGAGAGTAATGAATTTCATTATATACCCAGACCCTCCGGTGAATGAAATGAAGGTGTCATTTACAAGGTGGAAAGTACATACTTTTCAGAGAGCCTTGCATGCTGATAAGCATACTTTTCTTCTCAGTGAGGAAGGGAATTGTAAACCACCTCACTTGTCATTATACTTAGTAAAGCCTCGACAGCAGCGGTTCTCAAACTTTGTAGACCCTTGGGTTCTTGAGGTACAGATCATATCTGGTGGTGCCCTTAATCTGAACCAACCATTGTACAATACAAATTGTACATTGTCATCATACATTGTACAATACAAATCAACCATTGTACAACCAACATTGAACCAACCATTGTACAATACAAATTGTACATTGTCATCATGTACGTTACACGGATGATTCCATTCTCGAAGAAGAAGATAAGGTAAAATGTTTATAAGGAAATGATTGCGTATGCTGACGTATGGCGCCCCAGGGGTGCCATACGTCGAACACTTTGAGAACCGCTGCTATAGAGATTAAAACCAGCCTTTTGGCAAATAACCTAAACAACATAATATAGATAAACTAATATTGTAATCACTTACGAACTCCATTACGAGCCGGGTTTACAATAGCAACCACATCACTAGCATGGTTTAAACTCTTTAATACTTTATGGAGAGTCTGAAAAAATAAAACAAAATAACGTTATATTAAATTAAAATTTAGTTTTCAACAAATTACTTCTTCAAACTTAAATTTTTCTTACTAGGAACTGTATTATGATTGATAACTACCAAATTTGATTATTGCTGGTTCTTTGAATTTTTGGTTTGAGTAAATATCAATGAGACCCAGAATCTTTTGTTTATGTACGACTCACAGCTGGTCATTGTACAGAAACTGATTGACAATCAGTGTACCTTAACAATTCAACTTATGTATTTTTGATAGATCATTTTTTATAATTATTTCCTTGTTTTGATATATCGGAAAGAAAGAAAAAAAACCTTTTGATGAGACGCCTTTTATGGGATGAAGCTTCCATGGCAACCGGTCATGCCCTCCCATATGTAAACGGGTTACTTCAATATTGAAGGTAACTCTGTAGCCTTTGAGGCAAGGTTATTATGCTAGGAGGCAACATTAGGCAGGTGTTACCTGTTACTCCTCATGCAAGGCAAACAACAGTACACAATGGCATAAAATATTCTCCTCTATGGCCACTCTTCAAAATATTCAAGTTGACAAAAACATGAGAGCCGTTCTCAAGTTTTTCACTAAACTTAGGTAATGGAGACTGTCCAGTTGTTATAGGTGGCCCAGATAATACCATAGAATTTCCTCCACAAATTGTAATCACAAAAGATATTATTACAGAAATATTTGGTGATATAATAAATGCGAGTGAAAGTAAAAATGAGTTATTTAATCGTGCTATTCTTGCCTTTAAAAAAGAGCACTGCCATGAAATAACAACATAATTAAAGCACTCAAAGTTCCTGAAAATTTTTAAATCAGTGTTAACACTTTAATATCTTATAATGGTAACAATGTCGTACAGTATCCATATGAGTTTTTGAACAGTTAAAACTTGAGCGGCTTCCACTTCATAAGTTAATATTAAAAAAAGGGGTTGTTGTTACATTACTCAGAAATTTTGAAGTTTCTTCAGGACTAATGAAAAGAACTAGGTTGTTGGTGCATAATATGCATGAAGACTGCCTTGAACTGAAGGTCATAACTGGTGAAGGAAGAGGGCAAATTGTATTACTTCCACAAATAGACTTAACTCCGTCTGCTACAACACTGCCCTTTTGTTTTAAAAAAACGCATCTGCAAGAGTTACCTTCTGCATGACTATAAACAAGGCCCAAGGGCAAACACTGGAAAACGTTGGCTATATTTAGCCATGGGCAATTATATATGGCATTATTGTGAGCCCAATCATTTCAAGACACCAGAGTCTGAATTGTTCCAGCAGCAAATTAGACAGTTAATACTGTTTATAATGAAGTTTTATAATTACTGTTATATTGGGCCTTGAGATACCGAGATTCGGGTATACCGTGCTCGTCTTAGACATTTATACAAAAGAGCGAAAGTGCAAAGAAATTAAAAGTAATTAATTTCTACTTGCTTATGTACTAACTTCACGATGTTATTGTATTCTGAATGAAATTGCTACCAAAATAAAGAAAACAATAGTGTCACAAACGGCAGCAATAAATTAATAAGTAACAGTAATACAATGACAATGATAATCCCAACTATACATATTAATACTCCAGGCTTTAAACATGCCTTTTATGTACTTTATGATACATTTGTAAGGGAGCAATAAAAAATATCTGTTGAAATGCAAACACAACTTCATATATACCAGGAAGGGTATAACCAGTCAATCGCCCGGTATAATGACATTTCAATGTACTGGTAACGCGCTTTAAGTTGACGATTGGGCCTATTTATCCTACTTACACCGGCCAACCCAAAAGCATAAGACAAAAATAAGCAAAAATTTTAAATGTATTAATATTTCAACATACGTCCTCAATTTTCCCTTCAATAAATTGACAATTCGTGACATTATTCAATTTTGCATTTGCCCAAGCATCATCAACAGCCTGCGACATTGTTTCAATTCCAACACAACATCTTACATAAGGACTGCACAGGATACTAATTGTACCTACAACAAGACAGAATATTAAAATGTTAAACATTATTTACGAAAAAAATATAATTACAAAACACTACTATTACGCCATTCCGACTTCTTGTTCAGGTTGAATATTATGATTTCTCCTAAATATTTTAAATTTATTTATGGTGTTTAGTTACTATTTTTCTACTATGATTTAATTTATGAGCGATGGGTCAGTTAACATGATTTTTGTTTTACCACAAGATATTCTCCGGCAGATTTTCCTGAAGTAATTACATCTTGTTGTTTGGTTTCTTGAATGTAATTGGCCAAGACAGCCTTTTTATAGGTGAAAAACCAGTGTGTTATCATCATCTGTCACTACAAATGAAAATGCAGAGTGCAGTTTTTTTACAACACTAAAATATTATAAAAGTATCAAAGGAAAGAAAACAAATTTTACATAAAACAAGAAGAAACATCACAGGTACAAAGAATTTGTGGCAGTACACCATAAAAAAATCAGACAAACAGGGAAATATACACTTAACCTAATATTACAGCTACAGTAAATATAATATTCTACTCCAACCAAGACTATCACACACTGTTATAAGCCACTATGTAGATCCTGTAATTCAAGGGGTATTTTGAATCACCGATGCAGAGCTGCGTAGCAGACGGAATCCAATCCATGTTTGATTTGGAGAGTCAGATCATCCATGAATTTTAGGCAGTTAACACGTTCACTGCTGCGGACGCAATTCTGCGTCCAACTGAACACTCCCAGGTGACTGCGGACGCAATTCTGCGTCCCGACTATATGGTTTTACTTTACTTCTTTCTCGGCTCAGCGTGGGTGAGAAGTCTTTGTATTATTGTTCAGTGGTTTGAAAAAGGTTTGTTCTAAGCCAGTGCGTGATCAGTTCTTGACCAGGGACTACCTGCTTTTTTTAGTGGAATTTTAAAATCACGTACTTTTCCGATTCAGTTCGCATCTCCTGGTGTATTATTATTTAATTAATTGTAAATTTAGTTATTATTATTAGCAAGATTATTAGTTTGTTTAAATATTAGTTTCCCACCTCCAAAGTTTCCTTATATTCATTTAGATTATCCGTCATAAAATCACTTTTCCTTCCGTCATACCGCCCTGCAATTGTTAACAACCCTTTTACCCGTACCGTACCACGACAGACCACACTACAACAGACGATACTAAATCACCTACCTAAAAAAAACCAAAAGACAGAATCAGGGAAGACTATAAATGTACGTAAACGTTGCCGTGTGTGTGTTGAAAAAAAAATTAGAGAAGACACAATGTATTATTGTGAGCAGTGTCCGAGTCAACCCGCTTTATGTTTGAATGAGTGCTTCGCTGAATATCATAAGCCTAAGTGAAGTGCAGTTATAATGCACAAATGAGTTGTGTCAATAATAATTGTATTTATTGTGTGAATAATTTCAAGTACAATTTTATTTTATTGTGAATACTATTATTTTAAATTAATTATGTACTGTATTACCATTATTATTTATTAGGCTTATAGGACGTGTATTATTATTATTGTTTATTACGTACGTTAATCATTAGGTTATTGTCATTATTCTTATTTACTATTAATATTATTATTATTTTTATTTTCCAAAAATAAAGTAGGCTACGTTTATTATTAAATTATTATTAAAAATTAAAAATCATTTATTCAATAATTATTTTAGTTTGTTTTAAAATAATTCACTGCAAACTTGAGCTATTTCACAGTTTTTTAAAATTATTTTTAATTAATTTGTTTTGTAATTTATTTTAAATATTTTTCATATTACGGGACAAAAGCAAAGTAATAATGAATAAAATTACATTTAAAAAGGTAGCCTATATCAAATATCAGAACGATACAGGCTATGACGTAGTCAGAGAATTTTGCTCTCTCGTATAACTGCGGACGCAGAATTGAGTCAGGCCAATTTAGCCTTGAAATCGACGCAGTCACAGGGAAGAACATCGCTCTTCCCGTGCCGCAGTGAACGTGTTAAAATTTACATTGTCTATGGATTGTCCAATTTTCATGTTTTACCATTTATTTTAATTAAGATTAAACAAAAATTTAAAAAAAATTCTATACGAACCAGTTCCACAGCAGAGATCAAGAAGAACTGTGTTAGGTTTTAACTGAGCTAATTTTAAAACATTTTGGTACAATAGTTCAGCAGCTGATTTGTTAATTTGAAAAAATGATTCTGGTGAAATTCTAAATTTATAATCATGTATCGTTTCAATTAAATAAGGTTTACCACTTAATAATCTGAAAGGTGAAATTTTGGCGCTACATCGCACTTGTGGACTGAAAAAAATTAAAAAAAAAAAACAACCATTAACAGACAATATTTATTTATTATTACAGAAAAGGATCACAATCTAAAACTTAACGAAAGTGGAAATCTTGCTGTGTTGACAAACAAACAGTTGCAAGCTAGACGACGATGCAGAATGAAACAAATCAAGAAGGCGGGAACATGGCAACACTTGAATATAATATAAGCCAAATATCAAACAATGGTAATGTTATTTGTGAATACAGTGAAGGCATATGGCAGCATAGATAAAGAGAGCTTAAGGAGAGGGATGAAGACAAGGAGATAAGGTGGATAGGAAAAGGCACATGTGAGGAAAGTAGGAACTCCATGAAGACAAGAGTGCGTTGATCACCGTCTGAACAAAAGATGACTAGCTAATAACCATATTAACAAGAAGGACTACTGAATTAAAAAATTCAGAACAATTCTACTGAACTTAAAAGTAACAAAACAAACTAAAGCAACAAAATTAAATTTTTAAAAACCTTACCATTTTTGATAATATAAACTGGTAATATTAGTAATATTTTGCTCAAAATATTCTTTCAACTGTAAAACATTATCATTTATTTCTTCATCAGTAAACTGTTGAGGATGTACAAATGCTACAACCATAGTACCACCAGATGTATTATTCGTTCTGATTACAATACCTTTCCAAAAACCTCCATCATATAGATCATGTAATGCAGGCAATGGAGAACTTCTAATAAAATCTTGATATAACTAAACAGAAAGATAAACAATGTTACAATACTTTATTAAAAATCTGGTGTGAAACACTCACACAACTTTCTCTTGCCAATGCAAATAATGACCAATATAACCTAACATTAATAATAAAAAATTAGAAATAAACAAAAAACTAATCTCAATTAACATAACCTTGTTTTAATCATGAGTGAAAGACACAAAAGGAAAATCAACCTCAGTTAGGCTTAAAAATACAGAAAATCACTCTTTCACACTAAACTAGGCTCTGTAGAGAAAAATGCTCTAAATAAAATTTTCTATAAATTCGATTATATACACTTTTGTCATAAAATGCATACTAAGGCCAAAATCTTAAAAAAATCGATTTTTCACACGTTTTCGTGAGAAAAAACATAAAATCGCTAATTACCGCTAAACTAAGCGTTATACAAAAAAATGTTTGAAATAAAAGTTGTAGGAATTTAAATTCTCTACATTTTTTATTATATAAATTTTTGCACTTTAATACATATTAAAGCCGTAATCTTAAAACAACACTTTTTTTACGTAAAAACAGCCTCACCAAAAATTTCAACAAACATGTCTACCCTGTCTTGTAGAGAATAAAAAATTAAGTAAATGAGGCAATTTAAAAAAAATCGTAGGACCAGTTTTTGAGAAAATAGCAAAAAAGTGAAAAATTACACGAATAAACTACTACTTCCGGTTGACCGATTTTGATGAAAATGTTCATGTCGGGTCCGGTAGTGGTATGTAACTTAAGTTTCAAGTTCGTACGATGTTCCGTTCTTGAGATATTTTGTACACACACACACACACACAGACCAATCGCTGAAAACATTTTTTTTGGGTTCAGGGGGTCTGAAAACGTGTAGATCCGGTGAAAACTCGATTTCTAAAAATCGACATGAAAACAATACTTTCCTTCCTATATATTCATATAGGCAAGAGAAAGTAAAAAGTAATCGATTTAACCCTATAGCCAGCAATAACATTTTTTTAGACCGGCAGAGAATTTCTAGCGTATGGGTTACCGAACCGTAAAGAAATTATTAAAATTTTGCTATAAATCACAAACCTTATCACATGACGTCATAATAACAAGAAAATTTAGGAAAATAGAATAAATACATTATTGAGATTTTAATCTGACAGTTAGGGATGCTGAAGCTATTTGAAAAAAGTTTTTGGACAAATATTTTTCTAAAATTTCAGATGACACTACTGTTAAAAACGTTCTTATCCTCTACTTTCAAAATGTATTATGTACAAATCATTACTTATAATGTTTATTTCAAAATAAAACAAAAAAAGATTCTATTTTCAAAACTTTTTTGTTTTTTAATTCCTAATATGTGTACGTTGCAATCTGTTCAACTCAGAACAATAAGCAACCCCATGACCCAATGAGATGAGGATGATATGTAAATGAGGTGCAGTCTTGTACAGACCCAGGTCGACCACTCCTGAGAGAGTATGGTTAATTGAATCCCAACCATCAAAGTACACCGGCAACCACTGTCTAGTATTCAAATCCGTATAAAAGTAACTACTTTTACTAGGATTTGAACCAGGAACCTTCGTATCCGAAAATCAGCTGTTAAACAGCTGATTTTGGCGACGACTTTACCTCTAGGCCAACCCGGTGGGTCTAGAGGTATTTTCAAAACTAAAGAAAATATAAACAAAAACACATCATGTAAACCAAGAAATAACCAAATTTAGCTGTAGGTTTCAACAGAGACACAAAAGCAGAATATGCAACTAAAACTATTGTATTATACGTAAAAATTTACTTTGTACATTACTAAACTATTGTACAAAACAGCAACGCTGTTTGCAGATGAATTTAAAACTAAAACAACAACACTGAAATGCTATGAAGCAAATCCAATTCTGTGATGCGACCGGTTCAAAAAGCAGTAACATCGTCTCAAAATCGACGATTACCGGTTTTAGAGTTAAAATTTTTTGCAATTTTAAAAATTGCATGAATAAACTGTTACTTCCAGTTGACCAATTTTGATGAAAATGTTTGTGACAGGTTCCCTAGTGGTACCTATAGATACTTTAGTCATGAGATTGCCTTTTGCGTATAGATAGGCTGTGAGGTAGGGAAGTTAAAATTTGACAGGGCTGCCAACCTCAACAGTGAGACACTACTCATACATTTCACTACAGTGCGGTTTCTACATACATTATGTAAGCTGTGGTTTATTCCGAGAAAACGTTTTCTTTATAAAACTTATAAGAAATAAATGTGACATGTAATACTGCCCATAGCTTAATTAAATGACTAGAAATGTTTGATTTACTGTAATTTCCAGCTACCTTATTCCATTGGAACAAAATTTTCTATGAATGAATCGCCTTCTTTAATATTGCTGTCACCGGCATCTTTACTATCAGTCTCACCTAACAGTTTCCTTTTTTTACCAGGTGTCAACAAAACTGTTAAAGAATAGCTTCTTCACGTCTTTAATTTCCTTCTTTATTTATTGAATTGTGGAAAGAGAAACATCACAGTAGGTAGTTAGCCACTCGCTCATGGCTTTTGTTAAGATGGAGGGAAAGGAATTTTTGTTTAGCTTCAACTTCACAGCATTTCATTGGACTGCGTATTAGATTTTGTTCAGCACTGTGAAAATTAAGCACTAGTGTCTTAAAAATTACTTTTGTCAACCGTTAGTCATCCATTCTAAAAAGGCGTTTGTAAAATTTTAGCCTTTTTTTCTAATCATTTCCACTATGATGTTCATTGCTGTTATATAGATAAAAAGAAACAACAATTAAAAATTATTGTACATGGTACAGTAACAGTAGATTGCATACCTGAGTAATATCTTTATGACTTTGTGGAATATTTACAAGATGTGTTGGAGGTACACAAATAACTTTATCCTTATCTACACCAGGAGCACCAATAAAATAACCAACTGTCTTCATATTGCCGTCAATACCTTTTCTTATATTCATCTCACTTTTGTTTCTGTAACCTTCTGTATTTGGCTATTGGGATAAGAGAATACAATTATTACATTATCATACCAACAAATTAATTTATTATAAAGACACTATTTATAGAAAACATAGTGTAGGAAGAGAGACGGAAAAAATTATCTAAATCACAACAAATAACCAAAAACATATACAACAAAACATGCTTATCTATACAAACAAAAATTAAACACTACAAAACAGTCATACAACCACAATTTACATATGGCAGTGAAGCATTAGCAATAGTGACCAAAACAAAAGCAATAGACAATGTCCTAAAACTCGAAAGACGAATCCTAAGAACCTGCATAAGAAAGAAAAACAAAGGAGATGGACAATGGAGAATTCTAACAAACGAACAAGTCTATACAGAAAACGAACCCATAACAGATACAATAAGGAAGAAAAGGATATCTTTTCTTGGACATATTATCAGAACACCTAAAGACAGAATTTTAAAGAAGATGATTAGAAAACTCTTTCCAATGGTAACATCAGGAGCATGGATCGGAAATGTCAAAGAAGACATGATTGAACACAGATTAACTTTCAATAATTTAGAAAACAAAACAGAAATATTAAAAATCTTAAGAAATAAGGAAAGTAGATTTGAAACAAAATCAGATGGAGGAACAAACCCAAGCAGAAAGAAACCAGTCGTTTCAGAGGAAGTTCGGAAAGCCTGAAAGAAGGCATACTGGCAGAATATCAAGCTAAATAATATGAAAAGGAAGAAGCTTTCTAAATTTGATTAAGTGATCCATTGTGGTTATAAAAGACAATATTTATTTATTATAAAACACAATGAATTCTACATTTAGTACAAGTTAGCCCGAATTTCATACTGCATTGGACAGCACACCTCTTTATTACCATTTGGATTTCTATTTCATATAATGAATTAATATAATAATTTCACTAACCTTCTTTTTAAACTGCGTCACCTTTATTGTAATTTCTACTTACACGTGTTTCGGTGGATTTACCATCATCAGAGTAAATGAAAAATTGAAACTAAAAAATTTTTTCACATTTATTTAAAATTTACAGAAGATGGTACATCTTCAGTCACTTGTATAAAAAATTATTATATTAATTCATTATATGAAATAGAAATAATTTCAAACTGCAGGATGCATTATAAAGATTTACCATTTGGATGTTACACCATTTGATTTTTTTATATGGGGATTTGTCAAGGATAAAGTTTATACACCACCTTTGCATGCCTGAACTCCAGCACCGTATCATCACAATGATTGAATTGATCGACCAAAACACTCATGTAAAAGTTTTCATGTATATATAAATGTGGTGTGTGGAGAATTCCCACAAACAAAATTAATTGAATTAGTTTAAGTTGCATTAATGTATCTTGAGTGGAAACATCCATATTCATCCATCAAAAAAATTATTCAAAACTTACACATCAGTCAGTAAAGTGATTTTGACAAACTTCTGGAACTTGCAAGGCTGAATTTTCTGTGACGTTTTATAAATCACAGTATAATGAACAGTAATACTATTCTAACATATTCCAACAAAACCAGTGATAAGACAAGAACATAAGGGTTCTGTCAAAAAGTGTGATTTTGTTGCATGACAAAGCACGCCCTCACATCACTCAGAGAATAAACAAAATGCTCGAGAAGTTGGATTTGGAGGTGTTGCCACATCATCCCACAGTGTCACACCACACCTCGCACTGTTCGATTTTTATTTGTTCAGCCTGCTCAAAGACTGTTTACAGGACAAGAGGTTTGATGATAACAAAGCAATCAAAAAAGTGGGACATAAATATTTTAAAGCAAGGTTATGACTTCTACGCTGCGGAGATCATAAATCTCACAGAATGGTGGGACACTTGTCCCATCGGAAAACACTAAACAATTTACAAAGTTTTCATTTTCCATTAAGGCTTGCATACCCTCACAAAAAATGTCTTTGCACTTCATCATTTGGTTTCATTGGTGAAGACGCTGAAGTTCGTAAGGCTTGAATTTTAGACATTTATGTAAAATATTCTAAACTGTTTTTTGCGGTATTCCAAGCTCTCTGCTAGTACATCTAACAGTAGAATTCTGTGGACTACATGTAAAACTTTCCCTTACCTGCTCCACAACTTCAGTGCTTACTGGCGGCCTACCAGTTGGATTTCTTCTTACAAATGCACTGATTTCTGTTAAAATTAAAGTACCACTGGCAAATAGAAAGATTACTGGGAGGATTTTCATTACATTTATTGAAGATCTATACAAGATACACAAAACCGCTATAAACATTGGTAGGTGTTTACTGTTACTGTATTCTGGTGTTTTTGAAATATATATTTCAATATTAATCAAGTAATGTACATGTTTAAAACTGTGAATATCATTTATTAACAAAGCATTAATCTCTATATACTTACTGAAGGTATGACATCTTCAATATAACATTGTGTTTTACTTCTTTTGGAGGTGAATTGGTTTAAAACATATCTACTCCACCTCCATTTCCTCTTTAATTGTTCACTATAAGGTATTTTCCACCATGGAGTCACTACATCACTGAGAATATCATACTGATTTTCAGCAGAAACTGTAATGGTTGGACCTTTTTCTTTTGTATATTGACTAACATCTTCAGTCTCATCATATTCTGATAATGGAGACTTCTTTTTGTATTTTTCTCTAAGGTACACTACCTGAAATACAAATAATGTAAATTTGAATAAATAAGCTACTATATATTCTTTTAAACTATCACATAACCAGTTAAAAATATTAGCAGAGTTAGTCAGCTGGATAGTGGCCCCTCTGCTTGAAACACTCGACCGACGTTCTCTTGCCAATGTAAAATTAAAAACAACCTAATTTTAATCATGAGTGATAGCAGACAAACATTATTATAAAACAGCCAAACTTTATACAAATACATTGCAGACAATTTACATTTCTAGGAGTACAAAGCGTTGCAGAACTGAAACTTTTAATTCAGATCATGTTGAAATCATCCATTTCAACCAAAACATTACTGAGCAAACTTTTAAACTAAAATAATTAGGAAAAACTACAAACATCTTTAAAAATTATTGTAACAGACAGCAACATCATTTTTTTTTGCTACTTGCATCCTGGAGACTCCAAAGGGAGTATAGGACATGTCAAGATAAAATTGACGAACTGAAAGTTTATCACCAATGTGATAAATTTATTACTTACCACCAAAATTTGTTTTTGCTACTGCTTACTTCAGTAGGCTTGTCATGAACCCTATTGAATTAAATACCACACACAATAAATAATAAAAATAAATCAAACACAATGATAAATTCATCACTTACCAATAATTTCCCCCTACCACTGCTTAACTCAGCAGGCTTGTCATGAACCCCTTTGTATCAAGTTGTACACAACATTTGTTTAATTAAAGTTAAATACCAAAACTATTTAGAAAGGAATTCGTGCACACTGTAAAATGTTTCATCAATCAAATATTGTTTTAGCTTTTTCTTAAAATGACTTAAATTGTCACAACTTTTTAAACCTTGAGGCAATTTATTGATGTATTTTCTACCTGCATAAGTTGGTTTTTGTTCAAACAATTTAGTGTAGTGATTAGCAACATAATAATCGATTCTGTTTCTTGTGTAGTGGTTGTGAACATCTAAATTCTGTAAAAAGGTATTTTTCTTAACGTACATTATCACTTCAAAAATGTACAAAGAAGGAACCGTGAGCAATTGCAGCTCTTTAAATAGTGATCTGCATGAGGTAAGGTGGTTGACTCCCATCATACACCTAGTAGCTTTTTTCTGTATTTTAAAAACTCTTTCCATGTTCCCTGTGATGAATTACCCATACTAATATGGCATACCTGATATGAGATAAAATTAAACCATGATAAGCTGCTATAAGCAATTTTTTATCATTTAATCTGGCAATTTGTTTTAATGCAAATACCCCAGATGATATTTTACTACAAATTTGATCGGTGTAATAATCCCACGAAAGGGTCCTATCTAGTGACACTCCAAGAAACTTCACTGTTTGCACATGATCTAGGATATTATTTTGTATCAAGACATCCACTTCTCTGTTTTCCCTTACATTGTGTTTGTTTTTGAACTGTAAGAACTGACACTTTTTTCCATTAACTGTTAACATTAATTCATTCAGAAATTGGACTACAGATTCTACGCTAATCTGTGTGTTCACTTCGAGACTATCTACCAGTAAACTTTTGTTTATGATTGAAGTATCATCAGCAAACAATAAAGCTTTACTGTTGGGTAAGATTTCTGGTAATCTATTATATACAACAAAAACAATTATACAACAATCATGTACAAATCACTTAAACTGGCTTTCAATAACTCCGTAATCGCCTACTTATTTAAAGTTACTTTTTTGACCAAAAAAATAATTTGTATGTACGATAAAAATTTATAAAAGAAACTCACTTGGGATTCTTGACTACGATTGGACGATTGAAACAAGTAACGCCGGCAAAATTTGGAAGAATCCACACCGTTCACATTTCGATTTAAACATTTTTGTGTAATATTTACCAATGTTTTTACTTGCATATTTCAATCGTTTTAACGTATTTATAATCTACTTAAGTAGAATATTACTTATCTATAAACACTATTTCACAAAACAATAACATAACCTCTTAAAATTTCACAATATACGAACACATGCTAGATAGAACCTAACCTAACTGCTTCTGATTAACAGCTGTTGTTCAGGGTCAATGATAAATTTTGTTGTTTCTCAAGGCATCATGGCGTCACGTGCGTGTGACGTAACTTAATTTAATAGTGGTTTTTGTTTGTTGCAGCAGTCTGGTCAAACCAGTAAAAGTCTGTCATTGATAATAATTACTATCAGTTAAAAATTGATTTATTTTGTTGCACGAATTTATTAACCACTAATTATAATTATTTCCGTTTTGTGTTTACAGTAGTGTGAAACGTAACAGTAAGAGTGTAGGTTATATTTCAACTGGTGTTTTATTATTCGTCAATTTAATGAGTCACAGTAAGTGCAAAGTACTTTTTTGTAATTTTATTATTAATTAATCAGTTTGTTTATTTGTTATATATTGCAAGAAAGTAGTTCATAAGGTTCTTTATTTATCGGTTAGTGTTGGTAGGTATTTTTTCCTTTTCATTAAATACGACTTTAATACGATTGTAAGGACGAAATTTAATTTTTGCGTCTAAAAAGAACTGTTTCTGTTCGTTATCTAGGATAAATGATACAGTTTAAAAATTACAAAGCGAACTAACTAGGTCAACATGTTATCAAAAAATTTATAGTTGTTAACTAAGTACAATACAATTGCTGTAAATGATATTAAAGGAGTAAGCCTTGCATCATAATAATTAGGGCTAATGCTAATTAGTCATTGTTATTAACAGTAGGCTTAATGCTTATATATTTTGTTTGACAAAAATTAACTTAACATTTTGAAATTAATTTAACATTTTTCCTGTGTTTGTGTTTATAAATATTTTGTCATTGTACAATCGTATAAGCTGTGGTAATAACATTGCATTTATTTATAGTTTTAGTGATTTATTTTTTTAAGGAAAATAACAGAGTGAAAAATTATCAAATGTTTTAACTGCAATAAAAAAAACTTGTTCATTTTGACGTAAGAAATAAGTGAAAAACATAACCTGTCTTAAACAATGTATTATAGTGTTATGTTTGTTCATATTTTAGATAAAATAAATTTAAAATCACTTTTATGTACGTAAGTTAATTGTTTATAAATATTGAAGTGGTTCAACAAAATAATTCGCTTACCTCTGTATCTTATCAGGTTGTAATGAATAAATTTAGTTGTTGACAAACAATATAATTACACTTAATGTTGTAAAATGTTTTTAAAATATTTACAACTTCAGGTTCCTGGAATTTATTGCATAATTTATGGTGAATTTTATTTAAATTGCTAATTTAATCCCTTACATGTGTAAGTTGCAATCTGTTTAACCCTTTCTAACCCAGTGTGGCATAAAAGTCACATTGGCATGAAATAACAAACATAAAAATTTTAATTGTTAGCGACTACTTTGGATTAAAGAGCGTTGGATGTGATGCGTAAAAATTTTCTGTACCCTAGCCAGGAATCGAACCTGAGATCTCCACTTTGCAGTGTAAGATGCTGACCACTACGCCACGCAGGCGACCATTAGTTTCTTTTTAAAGTTAATATTAGTTTTAAATATTCGTGTTCATTTACTAAAATAGTAGCATTTCTTCGAGTATGTTGAATGTACATACATACATACATATTTTTTAGACTGTAAAAGTGATTTTTTTATCCATTTTACCAGTATTTTTGAATTGTAACAATTTTTTAAGTCTTAAATAATGCTTTGATATTAAAATCATATTTAGTTTTTTTGCTACAAATTAAAGTTAAGAGATTATTGTTTAAGAAGCCTAAACATGATTTTACTTATTCATATTGTTGGGAACTTTTATATCAAGTTCCAAGGCTGAGGGCCTAAAAGTGATTTTATTACACTTAAATGTCAATAAAATGTATGAAACAATGTAGTTCATTTGTTTGTGTATAGTTAAAAAATCTGGTGTGAAACACTCACACAACTTTCTCTTGCCAGTGCAAATAATTAACAATAAACCTAATATTAGCAATAAAGCATAAGAAATAAACAAAACCTAACCTCAAAAACATAACCTAATTTTAATCATGAGTGAAAGACGCAAAATGAAAATCGTACTCAGTTTGGCTTAGAAATACGGAAAATCACTCTTTCTCTCTAAACTAGGCTCTGTAGAGAAAAATGCTCTAAATAAAAGCTGTAGATCTTTTAATTTTCTATAACTTTAATTATATACATTTTTGTCGTAAAATGCATTCTAAGGCCAAAATCTTAAAAAAATCGATTTTTCACACGTTTTCGTGAGAAAAAAACAGAAAATCGCTAATTACCGGTAAACTAAGCGTTATACAAAAAAATGTTTGAAATAAAAGTTGTAGAATTTTACATTCTCTACAACTTTTATTATATAACGTTTTGCGCTAAAATGCATATTAAAGCCGCAATCTTAAAAAGAAAATGTTTTTACGTAAAAACAGCCTCACGCAGAATTTCAGCAAACATGGCGCCTACCCTATCTTGTAGAGAATAAAAAATTGAGTAAACCAGGCGATTTTTAAAAAAATCGTAGGACCAGTTTTTGAGAAAATCGCAAAAAAGTGAAAAATTATACGAATAAACTACTACTTCCGGTTGACCGATTTTGATGAAAATGTTCGTGTCGCGTCCGGTAGTGGTATGTAACTTAAGTTTCAAGTTCGTACGATGTTCCGTTCTTGAGATATTCTGTTCACACTCACACATACACACAGACCAATCGCTAAAAACATGTTTTTTGGGTTCAGGGGATTGAAAACGTATAGATCCGGTGAAAACTCGATTTCGAAAAATCGACATGAAAACAATACTTTCCTTCCTATATATTCATATAGGCAAGAGAAAGTAAAAATTTGGGATTGAAAGGGTTAATTAAGAACAGGAAGCAACCTCTTGACCCAATGAACTGAGGATGATATCTATGGCTTGTATATGAAGTTAGTCTTGTACACTAAGGCCGAACATTCTTGAAAGAGTATGGTTAATTTAATTCCAAACATCAATTAACTCTTAATTTGAATTTAAAATTTTCCATAAAACTTGCTACCACCGTATTTGTATTAGTTTGCGTAACAAAAATATCATTATTTAAAAAAAAATCTGGTGTGAAACACTCACACGACTTTCTCTTTCCTATACAAATAATGAACAATATAACCTAATATTAGTAAAAACATTAGAAATAAACAAAAAACCAACCTCAAAAACATAACCTTATTTTAATCATGAGTGAATGATGCAAAATGAAAATCAACCTGTTTGGCTTAAAAATACAGAAAATCACTTTTACGCTAAACTAAGCTCTGTAGAGAAAAATGCTCTCAATAAAAGTTGTAGATCTTGTAATTTCCTATAAATCTGATTATAATTTTTTATTGTAAAATGCATAATAAGGCTGAAATCTTAAAAAATCGATTTTTTCATGTTTTCATGAGAAAAAAACAGAAAATTGCTAATTACCGATAAACTAAGCATTATACAAAGAAATTTTTCAAATAAAAGTTGTGGGATTTTAAATTCTCTACATTTTTTGTTTTATACATTTTTACGATAAAGTGCATATTAAAGTCAGAAACTGAAAAAAAAACAATTTTTTTACGTGAAAACAGCCTCTCCTAGAATTTCAGCAGACATGGTGCCTACCCTATCTTGTAGAGCATAAAAAATGTAATAAATAAGGCGATTTTAAAAAAAAATTTTGGAAACGTTTTTGAGAAAATCGCAAAAAAGTGAAAAATTACACGAATAAATTACTACTTCCAGTTGACCGATTTTGATGAAAATATTCGTGTCGGTAGTAGTATATAACTTAAGTTACAAGTTCGTACGATGTTCCATTCTTGAGATATTCTGTTCACACTCACACATACACACAGACCAATCGCTAAAAACATGTTTTTTCTGTTCAGGAGGTCTGAAAAGTGTAGATCCAGTGAAAACTTGATTTTGAAAAATTGTCATGAAAACAATACTGTCCTTCTTATTTTTGACATAGGCAAGAGAATATAAAAATTTCTTCCATGAGGTGTCTGATGGCTGGTGACAATCCTGAGAAGTTACATTGTATGATGACTTAACTCTGGGTGTTCCTCCCTCATAATGGGATCATGCCCACTTAGCTTTCATTAGAAAGCTACTCATAAAGCGAAATCGAATGATACTATTTTTATTTCCAGATTGCAACTTTGATTTCTGGAATTTCAGTTTTTGGTCACTTCTGGTTGAAACCAGAATTTCAAACTCAAAGATTTCTGTATCTACTATTTAAGACTAATTAAATGACACAATTTTTGATTCTAAATTTTGATTTTGATTTAGTCAAAACTGGAAATCCAATCCAGGCCCACTAACTTTTTATATAGGTTACAAATTCAAAAACCATTTGTTGCTATCTCTTGTAGCATTGACAACTGGATTTGACGGACAGACATCGGAAAATGTTGTGTTGATTAGGTCAACTACTGAAAAGGCTGGTTTGAAACTCTAGAGGTTTTACTAACAAAACGAGGGTTGAGGTGGTTTACTATTGCCTTCCTCACAGAGTACGAAAGTAACCTATGCATATCAGCATGCCAAGCCCTCTGAAAAGCATTTATTTTTCACTCTGCAAATGACACCTTCACTTCATTCACCACCGGGTCTGGCTGTATAATGAAATTCATTACTCTCAGAGGAGATAACTCAGTAGTGTCTTTTACACCTTTATCTCTTCTGTTTGTAAATACGAGGTGTGTTCAAAAAGTAACGGAATTTTTAAATTTCGCGGGTTTGGCTAGTCCGATTGTAAAAATTTTGTTTTTATTATGTTGGTACACATGCCCCTGACGTACGATAAAATTTTCAACAATATTCATTGCTTAGTTCTTAAGTGGAAGCCGCTAAGGTTAGACGTGTTTTTCGAGCACGGCTATTTTTGTTTGTTAAAAAAAATGGATCAAAGAATTTGTATTAAATTTTGCGTGAAAAATGAAAAAAAAAGTGTGTGAAATGTTAACAAAGGCATATGGTGAGTCTGCTATGAGTAAAACAAGGATTTACGAGTGGTATAAGCGTTTCCAAGATGGCCGCGAAAACGTTGAAGATGACGAACGACCCGGATGCCCAAGCACATCAACAACCGATGAAAATGTGAAAAATGTGAAAGAAATGGTTATGAACGATCGCCGAATCACAATCAGAGAAGTCAGTGATGATGTTGGCATATCGATTGGCTCATGCCATGAAATTTTTTTCGGATGTTTTGGGTATGAAACGTGTGGCAGCAAAATTTGTTCCAAAATTGTTGAATTTTGAACAAAAACAGCGGCGAATGGAAGTTGCTCAGGAGTCACTAAATGAAGTCGACAATGATGCGGACCTACTCAAACGTGTTATAACAGGTGACGAAACATGGGTTTACGGATACGATGTCGAAACTAAGGCTCAATCGTCCCAGTGGAGGCATCTGGATCGCCAAGACCGAAAAAGGTTCGACAAGTGCGGTCGAATGTGAAGGTTATGCTAACTGTGTTCTTCGATTTTAATGGCATAGTGCATCATGAATTCTTGCCACAAGGTCAAACAATCAATAAGGAGCACTACTTACAAGTTCAACGCCGTTTGCGTGAAGCAATCCGAAAAAAACGCCCAGATTTGTGGCAAAACAATTCATGGCTTTTGCACCACGATAATGCACCTGCTCACACTTCATTGCTTGTTCGTGAATTTTTGGCCAAAAACAAAACTGTAACGATGCCCCAGCCTCCATATTCGCCAGACATGGCTCCATGTGACTTTTTTCTATTTCCAAAAATAAAGAGAACATTAAAAGGCCGTCGTTTTACAAGCATAGATGACATTAAAAGCGAATCGGTGAAAGAGCTAAAAGCTATCACAAAGATCGAGTTTCAGAAGTGTTTCGAGGATTGGAAAAAGCGTTGGCACAAGTGTATTGCATGCGAAGGGGACTACTTTGAAGGCGACAATATTAATGTAGATGAATAAATAAATATTTTTTTCGAAAAACAAAAATTCCCGTTCTTTTTTGAACAAACCTCGTAGTTCAGTCGTATAAGTGGCTGATGACGTGATAAGAAACAACTTATATTTTAAGCATTTTTTACTACAGAGCTTAGTTTAGCATCAATTAGTGGTTTCCTGTAATATTTTTAAGTCGAACAGTGGTTGATTTTCATTTTGCGTCATTCACTCATGACTAAAATTATTTTAGATTTTTCATTTTACATTGTCTACTAATGATTCAATATAGGTTATGTAGTTTTATTTACATTGGCAAGAGAAAGTCGTTTGAGGTTTTCACACCATATTCTTTATTTGTATTGTTATAATATTAATTATTGCCCATAACAAGCAGGTGGAGAGTTAAATTATTTGCACTCAAATCTGCTAGTTTCAGAGCTACAAAAAAAATTGTTGTTTTTTTTTATCACATGGTCAGCCATGACCATAATGACAGAAGCATTTAACAACAGAAGAGGTACAAATGTAAATGTAGTCAGAGTTATCTCCTCTGAGAGTAATGAATTTCATTATACAGCCAGACCCTGCGGTGAATGAAGTTACGTGTCATTTGCAGGGTGGAAGTAGATGCTTTTCAGAGGGCCCGGTATGCTGATAAGAATACTTTTCCACTCAGTGAGGAAGGCAATGGTAAACCACTTCACTCCTTGTTTTACTTTGTAAAGCCTCTAGAGCAGAGGTTCCCAAACTGTGTGCCACGGCACTTCAGTGTGCCGCGGAACTCAAGGAAAATAAATTAAATTTAAACGGTCCAACAAAATAATGCCTAGCTGATGACTAAGAAATAACTTTTATGACGCCGGCATTTCAAAATCAGTTCACCGCTATGATAAGTGTCTTAATTTGTTTGGTGATTATGTAGAAAAATAGCATTTTAGTTGCACTTTCAAATGTATATAATAAAATTTTTTTCTTGTACTTAGTTTTTATTTATATCAAAACATGACAGACTTTCTGGACTGCCCTCGTATGATATAAGTACGTTTATATCAAGTACTTAAGCTTAATCAATGGCATAAAGTAATAGGTGTGCCGCGGCTATTGGCCGTTTTTTTTTTGTAGTGTGCCGCGAGAAAAAATAGTTTGGGAAACACTGCTCTAGAGGTTCAAACCAGCCTTTTGGCTTATGACCTTAACTACAACAATATTAGTTAATTTTTTAATATTATGGTATATTTCTAGGCAATTGTACGCCCTTATCTTATCAGGTTATATTTGTCACTCTTTCTATAAAATGCAGTATTTCAAAAATACTGATTCATATCCTTTCTCTAGTATGTGTAGTCTTCTGTTAAGTATACATGATCATATTTCATTGCTAGTGTTTGACATGACTCATTTGTTGACTCAGTACTCATGTATTGCATGTGTATATTATAGACATAATGATATTAGGATATAATATAAACTAAAAAATATCGACTAATATAAACTGTATTGTAGTTAGTATTTGATTTAATACTCTTCTGTTATAATTTATTTTCTATATTTTTAATTGCAGTTTAAAACTATCGTAGACTAAATAAAATAACTACTTTATTTATTATACTTTAACCTTTATCTGTCGAATAGCCAATTATTTATATTGTTGTCAAATGATGATTTGTTTTTTTTTAAATTAACATTATTTGCAATCAGTTTTTAAAAAATAAATTATAAACAAATCTTTTAAAATTTACAAATCACAAGTTGAGGCCTCATTACCCTGAGTACCTCTCATTATATCAATTACTCATGTGTTAAAAGAGAAAATTACGATGTAGAAAGATATTTACATTTTACAACATGGAATACTTTTCACTATAATTTTTGTACATTTAAACTCTTTCAGACAAGTCCAAAACATGGTAACGTTTCAGGCGCCTAACTTCTTCTGCTTTGTTTAGAAGATTTATGGCTAATTCATTTTCATGACTTTCAAGTCTTGCCTGATATTTTCTATTAAAATGCCTGACTTGTCCATTACATCAGGAAGGTTGCAATAATGTTGTATTTCTGCATTCCTTGCAAATCATGGCGCTTGTTATAGCCCGAAGAACCTTATTCTGGAACCTTTGAATTACCTCTCTGTTACTTCTGCTGGTAGTTTCCAAAGTTGAACTGCGTACAACCAAACTGGTTACAAAATGTTACTTAAATAATAGAAATGCAATGGAATATTTGATTTTGAACACTAACTCAATTTTGATAAAAATTGACATGTGTGGTTTCTCAAAAAAGTAATTCAGTTATAAAGATAACATTAATTATTAAAAGTTTTACTAACTTTAAAAACAAAAAAAAAGTATTTTCCTTTTCTTGGTTGATGAGCTCTGCTGTTCCACACGTTTAGACCAATCAGAACGTTTGCCAGCGTTGTCAGATTTGTAGCATGTCATTATATACTACATTTAAGTAGATTTTATTAAAAATTTATTTATATATATTTTTGAATGAAATATTTTTAAATTATAAAATTAAAGAAAACAGAAGTATCTAAATTTTAATACATAATAAAAGTTCAAAAATAAATCTTTATAATGCATCCTGCAGTTTGAAATATTTCTATTTCATATAATGAATTAATATAATAATTTCACTAACCTTCTTTTTAAACTGCGCCACCTTTATTTTATTCCTACTTACCCGTGTTTCGGTGGATCCACCATCATCAGAGTAAATGAAAAATTGAAACTAAAATTTTTTTTCATTTATTTAAAATTTACAGAAGATGATACATCTTCAGTCACTTTTATAAAAAAAAAAAAAAAAAAAAATTTAGTTTCAATTTTTCATTTACTCTGATGATGGTGGATCCACCGAAACACGGGTAAGTAGGAATAAAATAAAGGTGACGCAGTTTAAAAAGAAGGTTAGTGAAATTATTATATTAATTCATTATATGAAATAGAAATAATAAAAGTTGTTTTTTTTTTCTTAAAAGCCTCAAAGGACTACATAAGTTCATCAAACTAAAAAAAACTCATTTCAATTTTGTGCGGTTCAATTTTTCAGTTTTTGTAGTCCTTTCCTGATGATTCCCTCCTTGAACTTTCTCCAGTATTCCTTCAATCCATTCGATCTTCTCTGCTGTTCCTTGTCAGAATAC
This sequence comes from Catonia carolina, assembly GCA_035578175.1. Lineage (NCBI taxonomy): Eukaryota > Metazoa > Arthropoda > Insecta > Hemiptera > Achilidae > Catonia > Catonia carolina. Next base: position 63,607,165 of record JAQMRL010000006.1, read on the forward strand.
ACAACTTTCTGTCGTTTCGTTGGTTTCTGCTGTTCTAGTCTTGTGGTTGAAGACCAACAATAAAACAACAATAATAGACCAACAGTAAAAGTTGTTTATAATAATAAAAATAATAAATCTCAGTGGATTAAAAATAATAGGAAAATAAGAAAAACTAATGTAAACAGAATAATTATAAAATATGTATTAGAATCTGAATTGAGAATTAATAAAAAAGTGTTTATCTATTGCATTCTATTAATGATTATATTTAAATATATAGCTATACAAGGAAGAAAAAATACATGATGTAAATGTTGTTGTGAAACTAATAATGAGTTTAAAAAAGCATTTTGCAGAATGCTACAGATTGTAACTGACAAACGTTACGCGCGCAAGCGTATAAGAGCCGCAATAGTTCACTCTCGTCTTGCATCTCATACTGAACACATCGATTATAGAGTGCATTAACATGCAATACTTCATAATGTTATAATGAAGTGGCGAAAATAAAATCAGCTGGTCAAATAAAATCAGCTGGTCATAAACAGCTGACTGGTTAAATATAAAAACGAAGATAAATCTTTATAATGCATCCTGCAGTTTGAAATATTTCTATTTCATATAATGAATTAATATAATAATTTTACTAACCTTCTTTTTAAACTGCGTCACCTTTATTTTATTCTATTCCTACTTACACGTGTTTCGGTGGATCCACCATCATCAGAGTAAATGAAAAATTGAAACTAAAAATTTTTTTCATTTATTTAAAATTTACAGAAGATGATACATCTTCAGTCACTTATATAAAACTGATTTAAAATTAATTTATTTTAATTTATCCCTTCTCATATTTACTGTAGATAGCAGCAGCAGTGAGGAAGTGATATTGACTGCTGCTGCTATCTACAGTAAATATGAGAAGGGATAAATTAAAATAAATTAATTTTAAATCAGTTTTATATAAGTGACTGAAGATGTATCATCTTCTGTAAATTTTAAATAAATGAAAAAAAATTTTAGTTTCAATTTTTCATTTACTCTGATGATGGTGGATCCACCGAAACACGTGTAAGTAGGAATAGAATAAAATAAAGGTGACGCAGTTTAAAAAGAAGGTTAGTGAAATTATTATATTAATTCATTATATGAAATAGAAATAAAAACGAACGTTTCCATTGTTGGGACACGGCCACGGTTTGAATGGCTGACGTGTTAGTGGTCTAAATTGTACGGAAATTTTGTTACGGTGAAGTTTATTATTTTGTCAACAGACATTGTATTTAATGTGTAATTTGGTAAGGGATATTGTTTATTTTATTTTTAATAAATTGCGTGAATTGCATTGTTTTAATTGTTTAATAACTAATTTTCATAAACTCATTATATTCATTGTTGTCGTTTGTAAAGGTTAGTTTTTCTTGTCAAATAATTTGTTAAAGAAATATAAATTATGTGAACTAATTAAATTAAAGTTTACAATAATTTTACTTTACTATAACGAGTCGTAACAATAATATAATCAGCTGATTATATATTTATAGGTTATTATTGTTATTGAAGTACCAAAAAGATGGCTGATGAAATATTTAACAGAGCTGCAAGAGCAAGTATTGGCAACGTTGCTGGCAAGTCATTGGCTAGCTATAATGTGGGTAGGGGGCAATGCATACGTTCAGAGCTTACCAGCCTTGAAAAATAGTTTAAGTACTCAACAGTTTGTGTAATAGTGAAGGTCAATGTATGCCTCTGTTGTAATGTTTCGTCACAAACCTTTAAAGGGTTAATTTTGGAGATAATTTTCAAATCCTGGCTAAGTGAATGTAACCTGTGTAGAATAGCAGTCTATTATACGTAGTATCGTTGTTCAAATTTTTTTTTTTTTTTAATTCCTAATTTGTGTACGTTGCAATCTGTTCAATTTAGAACAATAAGCAACCCCATGACCCAGTGAGATGTGGATGATGTGTATGACGTGTAAATGAGGTGTAGTCTTGTACAGACCCAGGCCGACCATTCCTGAGAGAGTATGGTTAATTAAACCCCAACCATCAAAGTACACCGGTAACCACTGTCTAGTATTCAAATCCGTATAAAAGTAACTACCTTTACTAGGATTTGAACCAGGAACCTTCGTCTCTGAAAATCAGCTGTTAAACAGCTGATATTGGCGACCACTTTACCTCTAGACCAACCCGGTGGGTCGTTGTTCAAATGACAAGGTTAAAGTCAATTGTTGGATTTTCAAAGAAATATTTAAAATAATAAATCACTAAACATCAGGATAAATAATTTCCAGTTATTATCTTAATATTTTATAGCAAGAGTTAAATACACGAAACTAAAATTTATTAAGAAATATTGAAGTGTAAATAATAATAATTCCAGAAGTCAAATAGTTCAACTTAATGAAAGTAAAGCTACTAAAAAACAAATGAATGTATAAATTTAAATAATTTCAATTAAATAAATTTTATAAAAGGAAACTAAGATAACATCATGATTTTGAAATCAACAGATGGAATTTTTAAAAGAATTTTATAAATTTTATAAAAGGAAACTAAGATAACATCAAGATATAAACAAATTAAGAAACTGAATTCAATAACACAATGATTTTGAAATCAACAGATGGAGTTTTTAAAAGAATTAATTAAAAACTATAAAACCAATTAATTGTAACAATGGTCCAGTCCCCCATTCGATCCTGGTCAATTGTACAAGGTGCATCTCCAAGAACTTCACAAACTTTGTAAATATATTTAAAAATTTTTCATTAAATCTGAGCTCATTCAATAATCATAAATTTATTTAAAGTACATTATAATTTCAATTCAATTCATTAAAAACTTAGCATTATAAAAAGTGTCATCATCAATCAATAAAATAAAATTCAATTTTAACAATCAATAATGTTTTTGTAATCCAAATTTTGTCAATTTTAAATTAAGTAGTTTCATAAACGTTAATTAAAAAATATAATTTAACTTAATCAAATTCAATTGTGTCTTTATTTATTTATTTCATTATTTACAGGCAATTTTATTGTGCCAAGGAAATTGCTAGTAGAATGTTTTTAATCTATTTTTGTTGCAGGATGACCTTATATTAATATGGCTGTGAAGCAAAACGATAAAGCTAGTTCTAGTGGATCAAATAATGATGTAGAACCTTTATTACAATCGACAAATGACGATGATGTTGAGGATACTGATGGTCATCAAAGGGTAAGTAGCTATTTACTTGTAAGGTTATAATTCACTCTGTTTTAACTTTTTCATTGCTGAATAGTTAAACAAAATTTTATCGCTGTGCTGATGGAGAAAATTGGGTACTTATGCATTAAACCGACCGCCATTCTCTGGTTAAATGTATTAAATTATCAAAATAAACTACGAAGTCTGTTGGAAAAGTATCGGACCTTTGGCCGGGGAAGAAACTAGCATACCGGGAGCATTGGAAATCTAATCACCCTTACAGTAGTCTCCTTGGGACTCCACACACTTCTCCCAGCGGTGCCGCCGTTGTTGAAAGTATTCTGAGAAGACCTCTTTCAGAATGGAGTTTAGCTCGGCTGCTATTGCTGCCATAATGTCCTCTCTTATCTGTAAAAGTGTTCCTTTCAATGGCCTCTTGAGTTTGGGGAACAGCCAGAAGTCACAGGGGGCCATACTAGGAGAGTAAAGAGCCTGTTGAACCTTTTTTTTGCCAAAAAAGTCTGAATCAAGTGCGAGGAATGTGCTGGAGCATTGTCATGATGGAGGCGCCAATTTCCTGTTGACCACAACTCCGGTCTCTTGTGCCGCACAGAATCGCGTAAGCGATAGATGACATCCCTGTAGTACTCTTTGGTGATTGTTTGACTCTGTGGTGTACCACACCGCGGGAGTCGAAGAAAGTAGTCAGCATGACTTTGACATTGCTGCGCACTTGACAGGTCTTCTCTGGTCTTGGTGACGTGGAATGCCTCCACTGTGACGACTGGGATTTGGTTACTTGTACATCCAAGACTCGTCACTAGTGATAATGGTCTTCATGAAGTCGGGTTCACTGTTTGTGGAGTTTTTGGATGCTGTAACGCTGCTCCAGTCATTCCGTCATTTTCCTTGCAAAAAACCAATGAGGCACTACACACTACTTCACTCAATCGCGGCTTGCCAGCGACTGACTTTATCGACAGGTGGGACACTGTGCACAAGGTGGGCTTGTGCACAAAGATTCAAGGTCGGCTCATGCAAGCGGCTCACATCCTTCAGGTTGTTTTTTTGAGAAAAATTTCTGATAATTTTCCAACAGACCTCGTATATTAAAAAAAAAGTTTAATAATGTACTGTACAATTTACTACATGAGTTTATGATGATTATTTACATTTCTGTGACTCCCTGAATGCAGCAGTGTCATTGATGAGTGTTAGGTGGTGATTTCTGCATTTAGCTGACCGCTACATGTATTCTCCGAGTTAAGAATTCAAGTGATGGCGAGCTGTACCTCTTAGTTTCTTATTTTGCTGATCCTTACATGTGATATCAAATCATTTGATATCTTGTTGTTTAGGTCATCAGCAGAAAGGCTGGTTTGAACCTCTGAGGTTTTACTAAGTAAAACGAGGAGTGAAGTGGTTTACCATTGCTGTCTTTACTACATGGAAAAGTATGCACTTATCAGCATGCTAACCCCTCTGAAAAGCATCTACTTTCCACCCTGCAAATAACAATTCAGTTCATTCACCACAGAGTCTAGCTATATAATGAAATTCATTACTCTTAGAGAAGATAACTCTGACTTGTGTCTTTTACTCCTTTACATCTTCTGTTTGTAAACACTTCAGTCATTTAATTAACTGACCATGTGATAAAAAGCAGAACTATTTTTGTAGCCCTGAAACTAGCAGATCGAGTGCAAGTAATTTTACAATCCACCTGCCTGTTATGGACAAATCATTTGATATAAAGAACAAATTATTGTGTTTTTGGTAAATGCTAATTTTCTGTTATGTTTTTCTGCAGGTGACCAATGAATCTCAAGTTGCCAATGGCAACGCTAACAATAGAAATGATGTGTTAATTGACGCGAATGAAAATTTGGATGGATTTTATAGGAGAAGTGTAGAAACAATAAATATAGGTAGTTTAAATATTATAGATTCTAAATACGAGGTAAGTTGATCACAAATTTGGTGTAATTTTTATTTTCTTGATGTTAGTTACCAATTTTTACTTTCTCTTGCCTATATGAATATATAGGAAGGAAAGTATTGTTTTCATGTCGATTTTTCGAAATCGAGTTTTCACCGGATCTATACGTTTTCAGACCCCCTGAACCCACACAAACATGTTTTTAGCGATTGGTCTGTGTGTGTGTCTGTGTGTGTGTGTGTGAACAGAATATCTCAAGAACGGAACATCGTACGAACTTGAAACTTGAAACTTAAGTTACATACCACTACCGGACGCGACACGAACATTTTCATCAAAATCGGTCAACCGGAAGTAGTAGTTTATTCGTATAATTTTTCAGTTTTTTGCAATTTTCTCAAAAACTGGTCCTACGTTTTTTTTAAAAATCGCCTATTTTACTCAATTTTTTATTCTCTACAAGATAGGGTAGGCGCCATGTTTGCCGAAATTCTCGGTGAGGCTGTTTTCACGTAAAAACGTTGTTTTTTTAAGATTACGGCTTTAATATAAATTTCAGCGCAAAAACTTATATAATAAAAGTTGTAGAGAATTTAAAAACCTACAACTTCTGTTTCAAACATTTTTTTGTATAACGCTTAGTTTAGCGGTAATTTGCGATTTTCTGTTTTTTTTCTCACGAAAACGTGAGAAAAATCGATTTTTTTAACATTTCGGTCTTAGTATGCATTTTACGACAAAAGTATATATAATAAAAGTTATAGAAAATTAAAAGATCTACAACTTTTGTTTAGAGCATTTTTCTCTACAGAGCCTAGTTTAGCGTGAAAGCGTGATTTTCCGTATTTTTAAGCCAAACTGAGTTCGATTGTCATTTTGCGTCATTCACTCGTGATTAAAATAAGGTTATGTTTTTGAGGTTAGTTTTTGTTTATTTCTAATATTTTATTAATAATGTTAGGTATATTATTAATCATTTGCATTGGCAAGAGAAAGTTGTGTGAGTGTTTCACACCAGATTTTTTGTGTCTTGCATATTTGTACGATGAAAATTGACGATGGGGTGTTACGCGATAGAAAGAGATTTTTTTTGACAAGCCAGTACTAAAATTTAAACGTTTTCGTCCATAAATTTTCAACAAAAAAAGTTTATTTGTTTGGGAATGACATCATCAGTTAGCTTTAAATGTAACTACCAAAATCAATAAATTAGAAGTGCCGGCGACAAATTTTATGACTAAAATTGAACAAAGAAGGTTAACACTTCCTGTCTCGCCTATCCCTCGGTTAAACCTGAAAGTTAGCATCAAAATAAATGATAACGTATTTTGATTTATGCTATCCTGTTAAGAAAAGGATAATGCACAAAACAACATGCGGAAAAGATACAGAATCTTCATAGAAGAGGAGTAAATAAAAATTGAAAAGAGACGACATTATTTTGAGGCGATTTTTCTTTTTCATCTAACACCTTACTTTGTTGAACAAAAAGTGAGATATCTTTTGAATGTGTCTATCAATTTACAATATCTAAACGATGTTATTTTTACAATGAATTGCTTTATTTATGGTATGTAGCTAAAAATATTTTTTTGTTATTTTTTAGTGTTTAGTGACACTTTTTCGTACGTACATTGATATTTCTAAAAGAAAATATTTGTTTTTAATTTTCAATTTTTATTCTGGTCGTAAATGAAAATTGAAAAAATTTGGTTTAAACGTTGTTCTATTTACAAATTCTTTATAAATAAATGGTAATTTTTTGGAATAAAACTAAATGAAATAAAAGAGTTTTTATTAGGAGTAAAATGGCAGTCTGCGTGATCGTTAAAATCGGCGTTCTCGTCAGGTTAAAGGAGGATTGTACAGCCTAAATAGGGTCCATTATGAAAGTAATGGGCATTTTTTTATGAAATATAGATTTATTGATCGTACTGTTCACTTACGCTTAAAATTCTTCGAAATACTCTCCCCCTGCATCAATGGACTTGGGTCAATCCATACCAAGTCGTCCAGAAAATAATTAATTGGTTGCTTGACCATCTCCAAAAAATTTTATATTTGTTGGGTGGTTTCTGTCATGTTTTGTGAACTCGAAAATAACTTAGAAAATTTTTTGTTGTTTACCATTTAGAAATGGCGGCCATTTTGATTGAAGGCCGTGCGTCTATGTTTAGCGTTTGCAGGCATCTACGATTTGTCACACTATTCAACAATGAGTTGCCCTAGACTTTTCAAATAAATTGCATTGAATTAAGAACTTTCTGGGCTACAAATTGAACATATAATTACCTGAGTACTTGCATTTCTTTATATATTTTTAACAGCTCAAAAGTATTGGTCGCAAATGAAGAAAATTCAATTTTTGAAGGGTATTTTTTCAAAGAAGGAAAACTTTTTCAGCTTTAATATTTTTTGTGCTGTTAAAGTATATTGCATTGTTACTTTTTGTAAAGTAATAATGGTGAGATGCTTACCCTTTAAATGTTATTGCGTTTCAAAAAATGAAATTTTGAGTTTTCCCAATTTTGCATCTGCCATATCTTTGTTGGGGGACCAAGTAAAAATCTGAAAATTTCACAAGTCAAAGTTCTTAATGATATAAAACTTCAGTATAAATTGTAACTTTGAGATTTGGCTGGAAGTGGTAAAAAAAAATTGTTCAATTTGGACGAAAAACCGTATTTGCACACCTGCGGTATTCGGGTTAATTAAGTAGGTAGGCATATAGAAATTAACATAACTAATTTTTTTATAAAATTTTTTGGAGATGGTCAAGCAACCAGTGTTGGACCACTTGATATGGATTGACCCACTTGCGGAGACGTGTCTGCCACGCCTGGAAGGCACCCTGAAATTCCTTTACAGGAATGTCTGTTAGGAACCTTGTAATATGCTTTTGGATATTTACCACAGACTCCTAATGCTTTCGTTTCAGCTCTCTCGTCAGTCAGGGAAACAAAAAAAAGTCACATAGAGCCAAGTCAGGACTGTAAGGGGACTGGAAGATCACCAAGGTGTTGCTTCGGGCCAGGAAGTTGGTGTTCCGTCTACAATTTCAGAACAAGCTTTGCACAGACCTTGTGCATTTGCAGATCCTCTCACTATCCCATGTACCACAAATATGGACATGTTTAGGGTGTCAACGATTTAATGGACCATCAATTATACAGGGTCCGGCAGATTAATCTGACGATTTTGTATTCATCAGTATGTTGGCAACACTGTGAGTAGGAAGTTGGTACAGTTGTTACGGGGGTAGCGCTAATACTACCATTTAAGCTGCCATCATGAGTTTGTCGTGTGAGCACCGTGCTTTTGTGATTGAAGCGTATTTCAAAAACAATGATTCTGTTATTGCTACGCAGCGTTTATTTCATAGACATTTTAATTTAAACCGAAACGCGTCTGTTCCAAGTAGGAATACGATATTGCTGTGGGTGAAAAACTTTCGTTTAACATCGTCTGCTTTGAAACTAAAACCAACAGGACGAAAGCGTTGTGTGAGAACTCCTGAAAACATTGAGACTGTAAGGTTACCTGTGTCGCAGTCTCCACGGCATTCCGTAGTGAAGCATGCTGCCGCACTAAGAATGTCTGACCAAAGTGTGAGAAGAATCCTTCATGATGACCTTCAGTTCCATTCGTACAAGATGATGTTCGTGCAACAACATGACTACGCGTCTCGCAAAACAGCATGTGAGCTAATTCATTTAAAAAATTTGTAAGGTTGAATGAGCGCTTGAGGAACAATGGGAAATATTTGGATGACATAATTTTCAAATGAAATATTCAAGTGAACTATTGAAATGCTGTAAGTAAAATTGTATAATTTGAATTTTCATTTGACCCTTTAAACTTTGTTGTACTATAAATCGTGCTTTTTTTATTGACTCTCCACAATCATCAGCTTATTCTGCCGGACCCTGTATCAATTGTAATGGACCTTGTTTGGACAATGGTCGTACGTGAAATCGCGTGATGAAAGGGTGCCATGTGTAACAACTGGGAATCAAATGTGGGTGTTTTGACATGGAAGTCATTTGCACACTTTTGATATTTGTGCCTAAACAGTTTTTACTATTTCAACACTTCTAACAAATTGGAAATAATCTTTTAAACTTTTATTATTATTATTTTATAATTTTGGTCAACTGTTTAACAGTTGATTTTCGGATAAGAAGGCTCCACGGTTCAAATTGCAGTTAAGGTATTTAATTTTAATTTGATATTTAAATGAATTTGCATACCATACAGTGGTTACCGATATGCTTTGGTGGTTGGGGTTTAACTAACCATATTCTCTCAGAAATGGTCGATCTAAATCTGTACATGACAAGACTACACCTTATTTACATGTTACACCATTCTCATCTGATTGGGTCTTGGGTTACTTATTGTTCTTAAATTGAACAACTTGCAATGTACACACATTACAGATTAAGAGAAATGTTATAATCTTGAAATTGGTAGTAGTTTGAGTGTGCATTTTGAGATCATTGGTTATTTGTTACAAAATTTTGTTAATATTATTATTATTCGTTTTCTTATGTTTTGTTTCAGAGCCTTGATTATGATCTCTGTGAAAATATACTAGAGTTAAATGAACAGACGCTTAAAGGGTATAAATTAATAGTTAAGAAAAGTATAGCAAGATGGCTGATATTTTTATTCATCGGTGTTTTAACTGCTTTCGTTGGTATTTTTATCGATATAAGTATTGAACAGTTATCGGACATAAAGTTTACGATTATTAAGAAATGTATCCTTTTTTTGTTTTATTAATTTTTTTTTACTGTTATGTATAAATTAAATCTTTTGTATAAGTATATGAAAAATCTTCACCTTCTCTTCATGGCACAGAACATCTAGCCTGTTTCAGCATCAAGATGTTTTATTTTTCATTTATAGGTTATAACAATATAATTTTCACTTTGGTTACTACAGGTTCAATTAATTAGGACAGTATTGTTTAAATAGGGAACTTATGAAGTGGTTAAAGAGGGAAATTTATTTTTATTGCATGTATACTGCAATATATTTATTTATACTGCATTCATTATCGCTAGAGGGATTTTTTCATAATTTTTTAAATTACCATATCAGCTGTTTAAAGTAGTAATCGATTTGTGTAATAATAATAATAATAAAGTGTGTGTTTTATTACTAAAATACATTTATGTATATACATTGTTTATAAATAAATACAAATAACATTTGACAGTATCGCAAAATACAAAATAGGTATTACAAACACACATATGGCAAGACCCAAAAGGTCGCCTGCCAGGCTGGCAGCCAAAACAAAATCTGAATTATAGTCTATCACTAACGAAAATATTAAGTAAAATTAAAAACAGTCCTCTATTATAGTTCATCAAGTAACAACAATAACACAAAACATAAAACTATTTTACAGTACTTTTCTCTCTTATTCCTTAATTAAAACAAAAGAAAACAACAAAACATTACATACATAAATAATACTACATGATCCTTACTAATTAGTAGTTAAATTTTTGGACCAGTATCTTGCGATATTTTATTGCTTCTCTGATATATGCAAGTAAACTCCCCCAGTTGTCTCCATTTAGCACCCTAATAATTTCGTCTTCACTTAGTACATCGTTATTAAACCACTTTATTCTATAATTTTTTAGAATGGGACAAACTCCTAAAAAATGGACTATGTCTTCCTCCTCATTCAAACAACATAACGAACATCTCCATCTATCTGGCTCTCTATGAGGTGCCTTATTCAGTGGCAATCGATTTGTGTATATCGCATATTACAAGAATTTGTAGTTGTTCTCACAATCAAGGATTAGGCTTCCGCCTGTTCTGACTCACATCAGCGACAATCTACTGAATTATTGCCATCTTTTGCGTAGCCTCCCAACATCTCTCCTCTCCACCGGTCCGTATTGCAAAACACTGAAGGGGATCCTTCCGTCAGGTATTCCCTCCATCGATTATGATATTGTGCAATCTTCTCATTCAGTTTGTAAACATCCAGTTCTGTTCTTATGTCCTCATTTCTTAGTTGGTTCCTACGACTGCAACCCTTTGTTTTTCGCAGGAATCTCATCTCTGCCTCCTGTACTCTACTCTCCTGTGGTCTGGTACTAATCTATGACTCACTGCCATTGAGTAGGACTGGGGTAGCCATCACCTTGTGAAACTTTTATCTGGGTTTCTTTTCTTGCTTTTCTTGCCTAGGGTTCTGCTAATATTGTCGCACACTGCTTGGAATTTGCCAACTTTCTTCTCTATGTCCAAATCTTGATCAAACCGGATATCACAACCTAAATAATTGCATTGTTATATTTGCTCGAGCACCACATTATCTACCACAATTTTAGAACTGGTAGGATATTTAACAGTAAATGCCATTACCTTTGACTTTTTTTTTACAGAACATAGAAATTATATTTTTTGTATAATTCATTTAAAACTTGTAGAATTTGTAGTTACCATTGTAAAATATAGTTTGAATCCTTCTGAAAACTATATTCTTAAATAAATACTAATATTGTTAAATACTATTTATGCGAGATAAATAAATTTTATTAACATATTTTGTTGTTTAGGTCAACAGCCGAAAGGCTGGTTTGAACCTTTAGAGGTTTTACAAAGTATAAATGAGTAGTGAGGTGGTTTACTATTGCCTTTTTCACTGAGTTGAAAGAGAATGCTTATCAGCATGCCAGGCCCTCTGAAAAGCACCCACTTTCTACCATGCAAATGACACCTTTACTTTCTTCACCGCAGGGTCTGGCTGTATAGTGAAATTCATTACTCTCAGAGGAGATAACTGACTAGTGTCTTTTACAACTCTACCTCATCTGAGACAACTCTACCTCTTCTGTTCTTAAATAGTTCAGTTATATAATTTTTCTGACTATATAATAAGAAAGAACTATTTTTTGTAGCCCTGGAACCAACAGATTGAGTGCAATGAATTTAACACTCCACCTGCTCGTTATGGGCATCTACATATGTAACATTATACTATGAATTTCAACAATAAAAATAAATTTAAACTTGTTATAAACCAATTAAAAAAATTGTCGTGGGAAATTTTAAATTTCAAACAGGGAAATTGTTTCAAAAAAAGATCTTAAATATCCCTCAGGGGAACAAGTTACTTTCTTTATAATTTGAAACAACTGTATATTGCTCATTATTTACATTGGCAAGGGAATGTCATGTGATTGTTTCACATTAGATATTTTGTTTGTTAGTTAAATGATGTAATGTAAATATTTATTCCTCATAAAAAAATACACAGATGTAGATATATGTTCGTTTGATAATTGTCTGTACAAACCGTTTTTAATATGGACTGGAATAAATACAATCACTGTTTTAATTGGATCCGTTTTGGTGACATACGTAGAGGTAAGTGTTAAGTTTAAAATTCTTTTCACGCTTTGTATCTGGATGTTAGGTGTATCACAAAAGTGTCTGATCTACCATCAAATCTCTGCACCAACGTTTGTAGTGACCTCTGTGAGGTACAAGCTGTCGCCGACTCTCCTACCAACATTAGTGCCTGCAGACGGCCCCACTACCTGCCCGCTGCGCAGAGCGCTACAGACGTGTAGAGCCGACAGCGCCTCCCCTCCACTGTGAAGTGGACTCCCGGGAGAGGGATTTAAGCAACACCCTGGCCCGCGAGAGTGACTCTTCAATGAACTCTCAACCAGGAAAAAAGAGCTCCAGACAGAAGAAGAAGAAGAGCTCAGCCGAGTCTACGCTACTAGTGGCGGATGCTACATTCCCACACCGGTCAGCCTCGGCCGCGCTATCGGCAGACAGCCTACGCCGACCCGACAATGCGGGGCTCTGGGGGCCACCACTGCTACGCTGCAGTGGGGACCCAATTGCTGCTGAGGGAAGGCTAGGCCTGAACCCAGTAGCTGAGCTGTCACTCTTTGGGCTCTGTTTCCACCATGCCAGCTTGCTGCTTCCAACCGCCAACAACAGCTCTTTTCAGGGCCAACATAATTAAACAGCCTTTTTCAGGGCCACCAATTTTTGAAACAAGGTTTTGCCATGTGTCATCAGCCCCGGTTGGCGACAAAGCATAATATCTTCTCACGAAGGAACCCCATCTTTTTCCCTGGAGAATGACTTTTAACGAATATTGTGAGTCATTCTGCATTTGTCCAAATATTGGAGCTTCCTGCATTTGATGGTGGAAATGACCTCCATGTCTTTCTTCGTTCTTCTGAGAACCTTTATATTTAGCATCCGAGCAGTCCATGGAATCCTCAACATTTGTCTGTACAGCCACATCTCAAATGACATAACATAACATCTTAGATGCCTCGTTTTTGTTGCAAGAGTTTCATTGTGGCTCTTGAAAATTGGACCCATTTTATAAAATACTGCTTTTGCCTTGTCTATCTTCTTCTTGAAGTGCCTATCCTCTATGGATGTTGGCCATCACATTGGTCCACATTACTCTATTCACTGCCGTTCTGAACAGAGCTGTTGACGTCATCCCAGTCCACGCCCGCAAATTCCGCAGCCACGATATCCGTCTTCGCCCTACTGATCGTTGCCCCTCTATCTTCCCCTGTAGGATGAGTTGAAGAAGGTGATATTTTTCGTTTCGCATGATGTGCCCGAAGTACTCCAATTTTCTACGCTTGACAAGTTGTAAGAATTCTAGTTGTCCATCAATGCGTTGTAGTACCGCATCGTTTGACACGTGGTGTGTCCATGAGATTCTGAGCATGCGGCGATAGCACCACATCTCAAATGCATCTATGCGATTACATGAGGCATCAGTAAGGGTCCACGCTTCCGCCCCATACAGAAGGGTTGAGAGTACATAACATTTTAAAATTCTCATTCTAGTATAGATGTTGAGGGACAGGTTGCATAGTATGCTACGCATCCTGTTAAATACACCTCTTGCTTTCTCGATTCGGCACTTCACCTCTCGAGAGTGATCCCAGTTCCTGTTCAAGGTACAGCCCAGGTATGTGACTGTCTCGGCTATTGTGAGAGCTACATTGTTAGTGGTGAATTGTAGGTTGTCGATGACGGTTTTACTAATAACCAGTACGTGTGTCTTTTTACAGTTAATTTTCATACCATATTCGCTGCATACAGTCTCTACTCGATCTATTAGTCTTTGAAGTCCTTCAGCAGTATCTGCTATAAGGACGGTGTCATCAGCGTATCTTAGGTTATTTATTATCTCTCCGTTTATCACAATTCCGTCTTCCATGTTGTCTAATGCCTCCCTGAACAAGTGCTCCGAGTACACGTTAAACAGAAGAGGCGACAGTATACAACCTTGGCGCACTCCTCTTCTTATGTTAAATTCCTCAGATGTTTCGTTTTCGACTCGAACGATGGCTTTCTGTTGTAAGTATAGTTTTGATATTATATCTGTGTCTCTGTCGTCAATTCCGGACTCATGCAAGATTGAGATCAGTTTGTCATGTCGAACCCTATCGAAGGCTTTTTCGAAGTCTATGAAGCATGCAAAAACGTCTGCGTTAACGTCTCGTGCTCGCTGAAACAGGACCTGTATTGAGAATAGGGCCTCTCGGGTGCCAAGTCCTTTCCTGAAACCGAATTGTGTGTCACTTATTCCTTCGTCAAGTTTTCTATATATGCGTGCTTGGATGATATTAAGGAAAGCTTTTAGGACGTGGCTCATCAAGCTGATTACTCGGTGTTCGGAGCATTTAATTGTATTTGATTTCTTAGGTAGTGGGATGAATGTAGACAGCAGCCAGTCATTTGGCAATTGGCCGCGTGTGTAAACTTTGTTGAAAAGATTGGTTAGCACTTTTATCTGTTCTGGGTCCAGTAATTTAAGGACCTCTCCATGAATCTGGTCTGGCCCAGGAACTTTATTGTTCTTTAGTCGTTTGACAGCTGATTCCACTTCTCCCTGTGTAATGCTAGGTCCTTCTTCACCCATCACTATGGGCCCATTTTCGATGCCTTCGTCTCCGAAAAGCTCCTCCATGTACTGTTTCCATCTTGCGAGTTTTTTGTCAGTCTCGGTAATGATGTTATCATTTGCGTCCAATATAATTCCTGGACCTCGTCTTTGATATCTTCCTGTTGCTTCTTTTATTTTCTTATGGAGATTAAAGCTGTCGTGCTTTTCTTGCAACATTTCGATTTCGGCACATTCTTCCTGTAACCATCGTTCTTTAGCCTCTTTAATTGCTCTTAGGATTCTTCTGTGCAACTCCTTGTACTTTGCATTGTCTCTATTTCTGTGCTGTCTTCTCTCTTCCATAAGTTCCAAGATAGAATCTGTCATCCATTGTCTTTTCACTATCCTATCTGGTCTTAGTTCTTCTTCTGTGACAGATGTTATAGATGTTTTTATTTTATTCCATAGGTCTTCTATCTCCATTTTGTGGCTGCTGTCCTCTGATATACTCTTGAGTTCCCTGTTTAGTTTCTCTGTTGTTTGTTGGAGCACGTTGTCTTGTTTAAGTTTCCGTATATCAGCATTTCTTGAGGGCTTCCCTTTGACTATTTTCTTGAGTCGAAGTTGAGTACGAGCCAGTAATAGGTTGTGATCCGATGGTATGTCTGCGCCCGGGTACGTCTTGCAAGAGCTGATCATGTTGCGATATCTTCTGTTTATCATTATGTAGTCAATTTGATTCCTCATGATTCTATTACTATTGTCAGCTGGGGATTTCCAGGTGTATAGTCTTCTGGGAGGTAGTTTGAAAAATGTGTTCATAATTGTGATGTCCATTTCTTGGCAGAATTCTATTAATCGTTCACCTCTCTCATTCCGCATTCCCAGCCCAAAACCGCCGACCACACCCTCAACCTCTCCCTGTCCGATCTTAGCGTTCATGTCGCCCATAATTATGCTAATTTCTTCTTTCCTTGTATGCTTAAGAGCAGTTCTAAGCTGTTCATAGAAACTTTCTATTTCTTGCTCATTGCTTTCGGATGTCGGGGCATATGACTGTATGACGTTAAGGTCAAATGGTTTAGACCTAATCTTAATCATTGCGACTCTGTTCGAGATGGGGATGAATCCCTTTACAGTCATGTTGGTTTGGTTATTAAGAATTATTGCCACTCCATTCTTATTTCTGGTGGTATCGTCTCCAGAGAAATATATGTGATGTTCGTTTACTATGCAGTGGCCGGAGTCCGGCCATCTTGTTTCACTGCATCCCAGTATGTCGATCTGGAGCCGCTTCATCTCTTTCACTATGTTTGCCGTCTTGTCTATACAATATTTTATTTCGTGTGTATTGTCCCACTACTCGTTTACATGGTTCCCAAGCAGCAATAATTTTGTATAATCCATTCGAAATGGCATGATAGTATTACTTAAATGGAATAAAGAACGGAGGGAATTTCGTAACTTGCTCATGTGTCTGTGCTACCATGTGGAATAATAAGAATACCACTAAGAAAAATTAAAAGGGAAATTTTACTTTTCGAAAGGGACTTTTTATTTAGAAAAGTTACCACTATTTAGAGACTAAAATGCTTAATTTCTTTATACTTAACCTTAAATACTTAATTGCTATTTAGAATGGGGCTGTACCCTTTATCCGAGTCTGGTTGATATAAAAGTAATATGAGCTCCATTCACAAGTGTTAAAGTACAGTACCAGCTAAAATTGAGTGACTCTTGAACTTGTGAACTCTATTTATTTAAATATTTTTATGTAAATAATAATTGTGTTATTATTCTCGTATGTTACAGCCAATCGCATTAGGTAGTGGTATTCCACAAGTAAAGTGCTACTTAAATGGAGTGAAAATGCCACGTATAGTAAGGTTAAGAACATTATTAGTTAAAACTATTGGTGTAATAACTGCTGTAGTTGGAGGATTAGCTGGTGGTAAGGTAAGTTAAACTTGATCAAAGAAACAATTTTAGAATTTGCAATTTAGTCATTACAATAATAAATTAGTGTAATTCGCTGTGTTCTAAATTTTGCAATCATGCACGACTTCTTAAGACGCACCTTGCTCTTTCTGAACATTAAATGAAATTGAACAGTCACGCTCAGGTCGGTGACGCTGAATCGGGTATACTTACTCCAGTTGACAGCAGCTAGCGAGTTCACTGTCTGAGTCGTCAGTCTCCAGGTGTCATCAGCCACATTTACTGTCTAACAAGGAGTGCATTGTTTTAAGAATTACGTTTTATTATTTTAAAAGAAAATATTACCTTGTTCCTGATTGGTTCCTGATATATAATTATCATGATAATGTTAATATATGTTATAATAGTATAATCATCATCATTCAACGACTTTCCTGAGTTGTTAAAAAAATCTGTTATTGTGCCAATTTTTAAAAGGGGCAACCCAGATGCGGTCGAGCAATATAGGCCAGTTTCATTACTTTCAATATTTTCCAAAATATTTGAGAAGGTTATGAGGACCAGACTATTAAACTTTTTAAATGTTACCGACTTTTTTTCCCCCAACCAGTTTGGCTTCAAAAAAGGAAAAAGTACTGAAGATGCGATTGAAGTCGTCTTACGCGATGTATTTGAAAACTTAAATTGTAGTAAAAAAGTGTCAGGGCTATTTGTTGATTTCAAAAAGGCGTTTGATTTGGTGAATCACAATCTACTACTTATCAAACTAGAAGCTGCAGGAGTTAGAGGCCCAGCTTTGAATTGGTTCAGAACTTTCCTTGAAAACCGGACGCAACAAGTCCGTGTGAAAAATTGTTTAAGTGATGAGAGGGTGGCAGGAGTTTGCGTCCCTCAGGGATCTGTCATTTCAGCAGATCTTTTCTCGTTATTTATTAACGATTTATTATTTGAACCCTTCCATGGTAGAATTACAGCTTTTGCTGATGATATTGCATTTATCTACGCAAGCGATGAATGGTCGCAAATTTATGACTTTATATCACATGATTTAGTATTGCTAAGAAAATGGTGTGAGAGAAATGCAATGGTAGTAAATGCATCAAAAACAAAAATAATTAGTTTTGACTTAGTCGGTGTCAATTTCGGTCGTGACATTAAATATCACGTTTGTTCCGATCCTGTTGGATGCAGCTGCGAAGTAATTGAACAGGTAAAAGAAATAAAATATTTAGGATTGATTCTTGATGATAAGGTCTCCTTTAGAAATCATGTAAATCAGCTACATTCTGATATCAGTAAATCAATTCGGGCATTTTATTTCTTAAGAAACCTATGTGGCTTAAATTTAATGAGATCTTTATACTTTTCTTTGGTTCAATCGCGTCTTCAGTATGCTATTGAATTTTGGGGGGGTACTCATGATAAACTAATAAATAAATTGTTTGTAACTCAAAAATATTCCATTAAAATATTATTATTTAAACGTCAGAGAGACAGCACTGTTAATGATTTTAAAAATTTACGTATCTTGCCCATTAAAAACTTATTTATTTTTAAAGTTTTAAAACTATTTTATAAAAAAAGTGGCAACAGAGGTACTGAAAACTTATATCACAGAACTAGAGGTTCAAGCCAACAACTTTTTGTAAGACCGAAAGTTAATAAATCCTTTTTTGCTAAAACTTTTGTTTTTTTGGGTCCGAAGTGTTTTAATCTGTTGCCTATTGAAATTAAAAATAGCTTAAACGTGTTAATATTTTCAAGAAAGGTTAAAGATTGGCTCAATGAGATAACTGATGTTGATTCACTTGTAAGAATTGTTGGTTAGTGTTGGTGTTTTACCGTTGCTGACTTGCAGTGCTTGCTATTCAGTCTTTGTAGGAATTTACTAATCTTGGTAAACAATATAACAATAATAACTGATTTTAGTGTTAGTCATGTACAGGTGAATATCTGCTCTGAAGATTGATGGCTGGGTTAATATTGTTGTTAAAAAATATAGTTAACATGCGCTGTAGCTGCCGCTAAAATTTGAATTGTCATTTGTAGTGGATGAGGACATTTGATGTGTAATTTATTTCTATAATTCATTTGATTTGTAATTCATTTGTAAACTTGTTTTATGTATTTTGTGTTTTTTTTATATATATATATATATATATATATAACCACCGTTTACTTGAGTTGGTGGTTATTTATTCCTAGTAGATAAGATATAATTTTGTATTTGTATAAAGTGGAATAAATAAATATTATTATTATTATTATTATTATTACTTGTTGCAAAACAACAAACAAAACACTTGCAGTGCACCACAAAATTATAGGTTACAACACCCGTAGTGCAGCATATGTTAAAACAACCACAGATAGGAACAAAACTTACAATAAGCGTTTTAGTTGTGTATTTTATAAGTAAGAGTACAAAATTATATTTTTAACACAAGAAATGCTGTTCATAGACGTTCAATCACTTACATGGGGAATTCAAGAATCTCAAATGACGGGAACCACAAAGCAGAAAATTTTCGTGACTGCATCAGTAGGTAGCGAAAGTGTTAAGGTACGCATCACCATGATGATCATAAACATCCGAAGCGGATCGGTACTTTGAAAAGAGTATGGGGCAGCAGTGTCATCCTAGGATATCTCTATTGAACAGTATGATACTGTATGTAGACTTTGTGGAGAGTTAATAGAAAGTGTCTCACATATTTTATCTTCAATGGAAAGTATTAACTGGTAAGAGGTATTTAATCTTCAACCCAATTAACATGGATGGCAGTTGTTCACATGAAGATTCGGTGAGCAGTCTCGCCAAACACAAAGGAGTGGTTCACTGAATGAACAAGGAGACATGGAGTGATGCAATAAGCTTTTTAGATCTTCAGTATTAACAGATTGAAAAAGGAATCTACCTGTATAATCAATCGTACAATTGCTGTTAGCATTTGTACCGAGAAATATACTGAAATGTAGCCCAGATTTTTAAACTAATATATTCCGGAGAACTAAGACTTTATCGGTGTCTGTTGTCTATGACCAAAGCGAAAAATGGTGATTAAATTTGTTAACCCTTTCTATCCCAAATTTTTTAACTATACACGAACAAATATGTATACATTGTTTCATACACTTTACTGACATTTAAGTGAAATAAAATCACTTTTAGACTTTCAGCCTTGTTGATGGCATGACAAAAAAGTGTGACACATTTATGTCACATTGGGCTAGATGATATCAAAGTTCCCAACAATATGAATAAGTAAAAATCATGTGCAGGCTTCCTAAACAATTTTCTCTTGCTTAGATTTGTAGCGAAGCATTATTTAAGACTTAAAAAATGTTACAATTCAAAAATATTGGTAAAATGGACAAAATCACTATTTACAGTCTAAAAAATATACTTGTATGTACATTCAACGTACTCGAAGAAATGCTACTTTATTTTAGTAAATGAGCACAAATATTTAAAACTAAAATTAACTTTAAAAAGAAACTAATGGTTGCGTCCGTCAAGTAGTGGTTAGCATCTTACACAGCAAAGCGGAGGTATCAGGTTCGATTCCTGGCTAGGGTAAAGTAAATTATTACACTTCACATCCAGCGCTCTTTAATCAAAAGTAGTCACTCCAATGTGACTTCTATGCCACACTGGTAAGAAAGGGTTAACGGTGGAAAAACAAATGATAGGTTAATTGGAAATGGTTGAACGGAACTCGCTAGAAAAATTAAACTTATAATTACATACAAAGCCAGTAACTTACTTGATATTGACGTAATACGGATAGCATGTAGATTCAATAACGGAGGTGTTGGTGAAATCAGCATACAATACGAATAATTATTAAATGTTACCGTGTACTGAGTGAAACCATAACAAAACACAATTTATAATGTTCACAAGCATAAGTATTTAACGACAATGCAAGCACACAAGTAAAACCTAGCGTACCTCATTAGGTAACATAAGAACCGAAAATGCCTCTGTCAAAGATGTGTATGCAACGAAAGTCAACTGCCTAGTGATGAGGGAAACAAGGAAAAGGACTGGGTTATCAACAGTTACAGATTGGGGGAAAGGAATTGTAGTGGGGAAGAGATTGAGCATTAGGGTCGGTCGATAATGAAGATCAAATACGTTCATAAATCTTTAACATATAGGGTGCGATCTGTAAATTAGCAAAATAGAGCATCTGAATAATTACGAATTGACCCAGGTAGAACTGGCGTTAACAATTGCACTTTAAATAATAACTTGCATCATTTACGATTGTCAATATTATTTGCTTTATTTTTTTTTAGGAAGGACCTATGATCCATTCCGGTGCAGTTGTTGCCGCTGGAATATCACAGGGGAAGAGTACATCATTAAAAAAAGATTTCGGTGTTTTTAGATATTTCAGAGAAGATCATGAAAAAAGAGATTTTGTCTCAGGTGGAGCTGCAGCCGGTGTTGCGGCTGCTTTTGGAGCTCCAGTTGGTAATTATAAATAAGTTCTGCTTTTGGAGCTCCAGTTTGTAATCATAAATAAGTTCTGCTTTTGGAGCTCCAGTTGGTAATTATAAATAAGTATTGCTTTTGGAGCTCCAGTTGGTAATTATAAATAAGTTCTGCTTTTGGAGCTCCAGTTGGTAATTATAAATAAGTTGTTTGGAATTTTGAACTATGTCCATTAAGTGGTTCTATCCTTGTGGACAATTAATGCTTTATTTTCAGGACATCTCTCAAATCCCTTATCCCCAAAAACTACGTTTATAACCTGTATAATAAATAATTTCCCGGCTAGGTTCTAGAAATTTTGACATGTTTAAACCAACCATTACAGTTCCGAAACCCATTCTAGTTGCTAATGTGACAGAGCTATTAATGCAACTTTAAATAAAATAAAATAGATATTTGATTCAGTTTTATTATACCAAAGACATTTCTGCTACCAGACCTCCCAAAACCTATAAATGTTCCCTTCAAAATTATGTAAGTGTGAAGAACATGGAAATTTTTTAATTAAGCTTTTTTATTGTTTGTTGACAAAATGCATTTAATTTGTAATTAAGGAGCTGTACTTTTGGTTTTGGGAAACCTTGCGTTGAACAAGAGCACAAAAATGGACTGCTCTACATGGAAAATCATAGTGGATAAGTTGATTTCTCATCTTTTTCTTGTAGAAGTAGAGATGAATATTAGTAAATATTTGTAAAAAGAATTTTTGGAAAACATTTACTGTTTTAATGTTTGTATATATATTTATAAGACTTCTGTAACACGTGGTACAGTACAATCTTGACTCGAAACACTTGAAAGGATGTGGATGGATCAGAGGGTATGAAGAAAGTTTGCCTTGGACCAGGAGAAGCCTTGCCAAGGAGAAATTGAATGATTACACTCACAAGAAGTAAGTTCACAATATGAACATTAACAGCACCAGAAAGGTCACAAAATTAGAATTTATAAGGAAATACTGGAGGATCACAAGACCCGAACAGTACCATAATGGACTACCTAAAGTGACCTTAAAGAGAAAATTGAATTTATTTTTAATATGTATATGTATGCAACCACTAAACTAATCAAAAACCTTCAAGAAATAACAAAAATTGGACTCCAGATTTATGAAAACTGAAATAATGTCAACCTTCAAGCAAGCCATCTAAACTATTAAACTAAATACAGAAGTTATCGCAGAAAGAGGGTGCATTAAGCTAACTCTGTTCTTTGAAGACCTAATGGACATAAAATCACTTTAGTGCTCCTATTGGGGTGGAAACTATAATAAAAATGAATTG
The DNA here is from genome assembly GCA_035578175.1 of Catonia carolina. Lineage (NCBI taxonomy): Eukaryota > Metazoa > Arthropoda > Insecta > Hemiptera > Achilidae > Catonia > Catonia carolina. The sequence goes on from JAQMRL010000006.1 coordinate 63,629,921, forward strand.
TACATGATAGGTGTATTTTTAATCACTTACTAAAATTTTGATTTTTTTCTACAGGTGGTGTTTTGTTCAGTTTGGAAGAAGGTGCTAGTTTTTGGAATCAGAGTTTAACCTGGAGAATATTTTTTGCATCTATTGTATCGACATTTACTTTGAACGTTGTACTTAGTGCTTATCATGGACATCCAGGTAACCTTATTTACCTATTAGAAGTCCGCTCATTAACGTATAATTTTAAACTAGTTGGTCATTCCAAATAATTTCATACTGTATGAATCCTGAAAGACATCATTATCCATAGACCTCCATAAAATTTTGGCTTGCTGAATTTCTAAACAGTTAACCTTTTTTTTTGTCATCAGTCTCTCGACTGGTTTGATACAGTCCTCCAAGCTGTTCTATCTTGCGCAAGTCGTTCATATCTACGAGGGTCATTCGTAAAATAAGGTTCCCATGATTTTTAAAAATAGACAGCTATATTTTTTATCTTAGTGTTATAGATCAATTTAAAGCTTAAAACTTACGCTATTTTTCTACATAATCGCCGTTTCTGTCCAAACACTTTTGTAGACGACGCTCCAACTTTTCTATCCCCGTGTTGTAGAATTCTTCCGCCAATCCTTTGAGGAATCGAGTAACCTCTTCCTTGACTTCATCATCGGTACTGAAGCGTAGGCCACCTAAGTGTTCCTTTAATTTTGGGAATAAGTGATAATCACTTGGGGCTAGGTCCGGGCTGTAGGGCGGGTGGGGCACAACAGTCCAGCCAAAATCTGTCAGCAGTTCTTGAGTTTGATGTGAGACATGAGGTCGAGCGTTGTCATGGAGAAGCCTCACACCACTGGACAATCTTCCTCTACGGCGGTTCTGGATCGCGCGTCTCAGTTTTCTTAATGTGTCGCAATATCTGTCAGAATTTACTGTTGTTCCATGATGAATGTCAATAGGTGAAATCCGTTTTGCATTTAAAAAACGTATCACAGCGCGAATTTCGCATCTGGTGGTAACAGCGATAGGGAACTACACCTTCGAAGGCCGGCACTGATCGACGTAGCGAGGCGGGAGTGGTGCGGAAAAAGAGAGGGAGAGCTGATGAGTAAGACAGTGTTGCCAGATTTCTCTCAGCACATCGCATTCTGTCTCGGCAGCTTAGGGAACCTTATACATACTTGTAACAACCTACATCTTTTGTAATTTGCTTTAAATATTCTAACCTTTGCCTCCCCCTAAAATTCACTCCCTCAATATTACCTTCCATTATTGATAGACCAATACCTGAATGTCTTAAGATTTGCCCCACCGGCCTATTCTCTTCTGGTAAGATGCATCCATATATTTCTTTTTTCATCCACTCGCCTAAGAACCTCTAAATTACTTATTTTGTCCACCCACCTAATCTTCAACATTTTCCTATAACACCACATTTCAAAAGCTTCTATCCTCTTCCTTTCTACAGTCCCTATCATCCACGTTTCACTCCTGTATAATTCTACACTCCAAACATAGTGTTTTAAAAAATTTTCCTAATCTGTAAATCAATGTGTAGTCGGTAAGCTGTTTTTCATTTCAAAGACTCTTTTAGCTTGAGCAGTTCTACTTTTGATATCACTTGTGCTTCTACCATCCTTTGTTATTTTACTCCCTAGATAGCAGAATTCCCCAACTTCCTGTTTTTGTTGTCTACTTTTAACTTTCCATCTCTTGTAAACCGTTCTTGCTGCTCAACACTTTAGTTTTGTTCTTATTAATTTTCATGAAGCAATCCTTTCTCATGATCTCATCCATTCCATTTAAGATATCCTCTAGTTTTTTTTTTGTCTCTACTAATACTACTATATCATCGGCAAATCTCAGCATTTTGATAGGATATGAACTGTGGATAGTTTGTTACAAACAAGAATTGAAATGTCAGTCAGTGAAATGGAAAAACAGCTTTTTTTTCAACGAGCTGTGTAGTTATCTACTAATATTGAAACTTGATTTATCAAGTTGATAGTTTTTGTAGTGGAAAGGTCAAATAAAATAAAATAGTATTTTGACTTACTTTTTTTTGACTATACAAGATATTTTTATTTGGAACTGTGTAAAATTAACAACAAGCAAATTTGGTAAAAAAAGTATACAAATATTGACAAATTTTAAGACATTGAGGAGATCGCTGCCCATTGGCAGTACTCCAACCATAATCATTAAGTTAGTTCATTATTTTGTTAATTATTTACTTACTTTATTTTGTTTTTCTTTAATTTTGACGTCTCATGATATTCCTACTCCATAGTCGTTCCAGTTTTCGTTTAGGGGCAGTTGGTAAATCTGGTGTGTCTAGGTCAACAATGAGATGGTTTGGATTATTGGGTAATTTCTTTTTAAATTGTGTGTGTGTGTGTGTGTGTGTGTGTGTGTGTGTGTGTATCACATCGTTGATGTATGGGGCGTTTAAGTCTGTGTAAAACATAAAAGGGAGCACTATTTATCTGTTTTAAAAGTTTGGACTGAAAGCATTGTATTTTTAAAATGACCAACAGTTTGGCACAACAGTAAATTTGGCTGCTATACATGCAAACGGGTCTAAGGTAACACTTATAAACTAGACTTACTTAAATTTATTTTACTTTTTACAAAATATTGAATAACAATTTTATCTTTGCAGGTGAACTCACTTTCTCTGGGCTGTTAAATTTTGGAGAATTTACAAATTTAAATTATCAGTTATTTGAATTAATATTATTTATATTAATGGGTGCTATTGGAGGATTATTAGGGTCCATTTTTAACTATTTAAACTATAAGTTAACTGTTTTTAGAATGAGGTAAGACATTTTATTTTTCTTATTTTGTTAATTTTTTGTTTCTTTAGATTGATTGTGTTTCAAGTCTGTTCCTTACAATTTTTTTTACTTATTTTATTTTTTTTCTATGTGCCAAAATGGTGCAGTGGTAATTGAAATATTCACGGTTCAAGTACTGGTGTAACCTGGTTGCACTTTTTACTCATACTCTCTCTTGCCCTATATGAGTACGAGGGGGTACCCTAAAGTATCCGGAATAGCTCTGCTGTGGGCGGAGCTTGTGCAGTACAAATTCCCGCCACTAGGCTGCTTGTAGCGCTACTCATTGCCAGTTCAATGCCATTTTGTTCGTTGATCTAGCTTGTTCTGTTCTCGTGCAGTGATTGTTCTCGCTAGTGCTGTTTTGTGCTCGTGTCGTTTTTCATGATGGCAAGTTTTAATGAACAACGTGCGGCTGTGAAATTTTGCTTCTTGCTCGGTAAAAACGCCGCGGAAACAGTTGTAATGTTGAACACAGCTTACAAAGACGACGCTATTGGAAAAACCCAAGTGTACGAGTGGTTTTTGCGCTTTAAAAATGGCGACATGTCGATTGAGAACAAACCTCGTTCTGGACGACCGTCGACTTCCTGAACAGACAAAATGTTGTGAAAGTGAAAGAAATTGTACGAACAGACCGACGACAGACCATTGACCAAATATCACAGGTTAGTGGGTTATCTTGGAGCTCAGTCCAACGCATTTTAACAGAGGACTTGACAATGAAAGAGTCGCTGCCAAGTTTGTGCCTCGGGTTCTGACAGACACTCAAAAGGAACGTCGAATTGAAACGTGTAGTGATTTGAAACAACAGCTTGAAACTGATCCAGATTTCATGTCAAAGATCATTACGGGTGACGAGTCTTGGTGCTATGGGTACGACCCAGAAACCAAACAACAATCCAGTCAATGGAAGACTTCATTATCACCCCGACCAAAAAAAAGTCGTCAAGTCAGATCGAACATCAAAACAATGCTGATTTGTTTTTTTGATGTGAGGGGAATTGTCCATTCAGAGTTCGTTCCACCAGGCCAGACGGTAAATCAAGCTTTTTATCTTGAAGTGTTAAGAAGACTACGAAACAGCATTCGTCGTAAAAGACCTAATTTGTGGCAGACAGGGGACTGGTTTTTCCACCACGACAACGCGCCTGCACACACGGCAATCTCGGTTACCCAGTTTTTGGCAAAAAACGGCATGGTTTTGCTACCACACGCACCGTACTTACCCGATCTGGCTCCGTGTGATTTTTTCTTGTTCCCACGCATGAAAAGGGGCATGAAAGGTCTCCGATTTAACAACGTTGATGATGTCAAGAAAAAAAACGACGGATGAGCTGGCAGCCATCACTGAAGAGGAGTACAAAAAATGTTTTGAACAGTGGAAGCACCGGTGGGACAAATGTATTAGTTGTAATGGAGAGTATTTTGAAGGGGATAAGGTTGTTTTGTAAAAAAATTAAAAATAAATAGTTTTAAAAAATAATTCCGGTTTCTTTTGGGTACCCCCTCGTATATTCATAGGGAAGGAAGTATTGTTTTGTGTACATTTTTTGAATTCACTGGAGATACATGTTTTCAGGCTCCCCGAATAAAAAAAAAACATGTTTTAGTGGTTGGTCTTTGTGTTACAACAAAATATCTCAATAGTGGATATTGTACAAAGTTGAAACTTTGAACTTCAGTTAGGTATCACAAGTGGACCCGACATGAACATTTTCATAAAAATCAGTCAACTGGTAGTAGTTTAATTGTGTGAATTTTAACTTTTTTTGCGATTTTCTTAAAACCAGCCATACAAATTTTTTAAAAATCGCCTCATTTACTTGTGTAAAGGATGTGTAAATAGAAGTGCTAGTGCAGTCCTATTTGAAACTGAATGTGAAGTGGAATGAGCCACAAAAATTTATTTATGCAATTTTAGTTACCTAATCAGAAAGACTTAATTCTTTTTAATTTTTTAAAAATAAATTGTCTTTTCAGGTATGTAAATAAACGTTATTTAAAAGTTACGGAAGCAGTATTAATGGCCGCCACAAGTGCTTCGATTGCGATGGTCATGATGTACAATTCAAATGATTGTAAACCTCTTGGGCAAGACCCAACAAAATATCCTGTACAGGTATAGAGTTTTTTGTTTATTTTAAATTATTTTATTTGTTAAATCAGCAGAACAATAAAAAACCCTTCATGTGCTGAAATTATTTAATTATATGCGCTCCGGTATTTGCTAGCTTTGGGCAGCCGTATTTATGAAGTGATCAACACGTATAATATCTGAAAGTACACGTGCTGAAATCTAGTTTAATTTGATATAAACCATTGTGTAACTTCTATTGTTATCGCCTGAGTGATGTCGTATGAAGTTTGCCAACCTCACTTGTGGCTTCATCTATATTCCAGATAGTATAGCTTTTGAAATATTTCATATTTTAAGTTAGGAGAACTGTTGGCGTATTTCTTTGTGTGTATTCTAAGCACTGAAGTGAAATCAGATCTCTCAATTTAACCACTGAGCTGTGGAATGCGGATGTTGAGAGAGCAAATTCTTTATCATCACCACCCTTGAACATTTACGCTTACTGATCCCTTATAACCTTTTACTACTGTTGTTTTTATGTATGGGTACAATAACTTATTATGTGTACAATGACGTACCATTTACACATATTTGTTGTATTAGGGAGTAGAAGCGCAGGCTCAACAACTTGTCCTATCCGTGCGCTATTCTCAGACAAAGAACTCGAAACTTCACCAAACATTGCGTGTGGTTTTGCCGTGGTTGCTATGTGTGTAAAATAACATTAATTATAAAAAAATTTATTGGTTAGCGTAGAATTTACATAAGTATTAAATGTAATAAATAATTTCAGAAATATTATTCCTCAATTTTATGCACCATTTTTTCTGTCTATTAGAGCTTGAGCTAAGATTTTTTTTCATGATTTAATATTCAAATTAATTAAACTCTATTGGTTTTACCGCCTGGGTAAATTTTTGGATTGTGTTCCTGGTATTTTTTTATGATTTCTTGATGAAAATTTATATTTCAGCTCCTGAAAAGTAAATAAATATTGTTAGTATTTTCCAAAATAAAAAAGATAATCGATTAAGAAACAATTCAAAAACAAAACACATGTTAAGGTCTATATTTTTATTAATGTATAATTTTGAACAAGAATTTACATGTTTCAGCTGAAAAATCGGTAATTTTAAATAGCCAGTAAGAAGGGACTTTTATCTATCGTTCGATGCAGTCAGTTAGAGCTTGCTCCAGTCTATCCCTGTAAACCGTAGTGTAGTGTTGGAAAATCGCTTGTCTAAATAAAAATGGTGTTGTCCATAACCTCAATCTATCTCTATAAACAGTGCTATTCGGGCGCAAACTGCATGTGTTTATGGTCTCGTCCATACGCCAACATTCTTTCGCAAATACTTTGTGTAAAACAAAACACGCATAAATTAATATACGCAAGTGTTATGTGTACTCTATACATGAAAACTTGGCACCTGTATAACTTCAAATATTCGACGCCTGCTTTTTCTACTAGTTAGTGAGGTAAGCACCATATCACAAGAAGCATCTTTTGGTGAGTGAAATGCCCCAGCAGGCTTTCAATGAGGATGCTATGAACCTCACACAAGTTTTCGAGTGGTTTGGACGCTTTAATTGTGATGAGATGAATGTTGAAGGCCGTGTTCGTTCTGGGCGCCCTTCAAAATCTCAAAAAGAATGACAACTTGAAAAATTCCGCCTAAAAATCAACGAGGTTTGTCATTTCACGATCGGCTAAATTTCTAATGAAACAGGGATAAGTTGAAGTTTATGTCAGGGGATTTTGACTGAGGATTAGCAAATGAGACGTTTTGCCACTAAATTTGTTCATCACCTTCTCAAGCAGGATCAACAAAACATTCAATTGAATGTAAGTTAGGGCTTGTAAAAACGAGATTGAAAGTAATACAAACTTTGTGACCAAAATAGTTACTGGTGATGAGAGTTAGTATGATCCAGAAAACGAGCAAGCGTCAAGCCAGTGGAAGATTGACTTGATGCTTAATGACGTCGCAGAGGGAACATGACAACAGTAAGAGAAACAACACTACGATCAAACAGTAACCTACAAACTGACGCCGTCTCGGCAGTTTTTTGTTGAAGTCTCTACTAGCTACATCTAGTGGGAGAACTCTGTACTACGTCTACAAATGGCAGCGCACTCTCAGTCCAGTTACTCTTGGATCCTCCCTCGTATATAAATTCTTTAATTTCCTCCAGTACCTTACACACTTAACTTCATTCCATACCCCTGCTTTACCTCATTCATATCTCTATAATTTAAAATACATAACGGGTGATTCATTTAAAAGTAGCCCGCTGCATTTAACACTGGCCTTTGGCACTTAATTGGATTCAAATAGTAAATGAATAAATAGAATTACTTAATACATAATTTTACATATTTATTTAAAATTTATATACAAATTTCAACTTCACCTTTTCAGTAGATGGTGAAAGTGGCATCCTTGAACGCTTACACATTTTTGCGCTCGTTCAATGTTATTAATGCACACACGAAGCAATACGGAAACGTGTGTAGCTTGAATGGCTGCCACGATGTTATTTGATAGCTCGTGTATACTGCGGGGGTTTGTTTGGTAAACAGTTCTTTTTAAATAACCCCATAGAAAAAATTTGCACATACTCAAATCGGGTGAACGAGGAGGCCATAAATCTTTACTAACAACTCGCATGGGAAAAGCCTGATTGATATAAGATAGGGACTGGCGAGACGTGTGACATGTTGCACCATCTTGCTGGAAAAAATTGTACTCTATAATAATAATATAAATTGTACTATAAAGGCCAGTCGATCACATCGTGATCAGTGCTGCCAATACAGCATACGAAAATTACTCGAGCGGCTATAAATTAAATTACTCGAGTGGCGGGCTACTTTTAAATGAATCACCCAGTATCTATTCATTTGAAAATATTTTGTCTTGCAGTTACTTACTTGGTGCAAATGATCACTTTATATTCACTTGAATGGGTTTTATTCATTGGTAGCTTTTTGAAAATTAAATATTTTAAAAACCCCTTTTAGTTAATCCAGTATTTGTCAATTTTCATTGTTTTATCAAAAACTCTTCTTTATTTTCTTTTATAGTGATGCGTTTATTCATGTAATCTTTTGACTTACTGGTTAAATCATTGATTGATCATTAGATCGGTGATCTTTTTGATTCTGATGGATTCCAGTGCTTTTTATGAGTATTAATAATTTCCATGATTGGTCTGTATCTGTCAATATTATATTTCCCCTGTATACCTCTCATTTACTGTTGATATATTTATCATGTTTGCCAGTTTATGAGTGTCATCTATTAGGATAATGTTTTCATTCAATAGTTTTCACTCAATAGTGAACTTGCTAATCCACTATAATGTTTATATACATTTTATTCTTTATTCTGACTGACATCTAGCTCTGTTGCTTTCATTATCGTTCCATTCATAATTTTGTATTGTTTTTAAAATAAATTTTTCCATTTAATGCATGCATCATGCATAATTAATTCATATTTGTGAGTCACAGAATGCTACCATATCATTTTATGGTATTATAATCAACGTTTTATAGAATATGGCCATTGTAGATCTTGTAAAGTTATTTTAGAGTTTTCTGAAACCTCTATTTGCAGTCATATTATCGACATCTGTTGATATTACATATATTTTCTCTGTAGAGTATAAATTTCAATACAGTTAACAATCAGAGATAGTCTTCTTGATTTTGAATGATTGTAGTGATTTTTAAAGACTATTAATAATTTCCATGATTGGTCCATCTAATCTGTCGATATTATATTTTCTCTGTATACCTCTCATTTACTGTTGATATATTTATCATGTTGGCCAGTTTTTTTAAGTTTCATCTATTAGGACAATGTTCACAGAATGGACGCCTGTTTTCATTTAAGATAGTGAACTTGCAAACTCCGCTATAATGTTTATATACATTTTATTCTTTATCCTGACTGACGTCTAGCTCTGTTACTTTCATTATCGTTCCATTCATAATTTTGTATTGTTTTTAAAATAAATTTTTCATGCATGCATGCATGATTAAATTCATACTTGTAAATATGCAGAATGCTACCATATTATTTATGGTATTATAATCAACGTTTTATATAATGTAGCCACTGTAGACCTTGTAAAGTAATTTTAGAGATTTCTGAATCCTCTTTTTGTAGTCATATTATCGACATTCTATCACTTTGGGGTTTTCCATTCTTCTCTGTCCATCATCTTGCTTTTGTCATTGGTTGAAACCCTTCAAGTGAGTAATTAAAAAATTTGTGTTCATTGTATTTCCTCAGTTAGCTTTCTCAGTAACCATTTAATTATTTTCCACATTGTTTCTTAAAGTGATGTGAGGTTGTTCGTTGTACAATATGTACTTAGTTTTCCAAGGAAATTTGTAGTCCAGCTTTTTTTTTTGTTTTAAAGATAATTGATTTGCTCTTTACTTTTGAGTGCCTTCTTCTTCAGTTTATTTTCGTTGTCTTATATTTATAATAAACTTTTTATGTTCACCGTATACTTTTATTTTACTGATGATTGTGCTTTTAAGTATGGTACTTAGTTGTTTTACATCTGTCTTTCTTATTTATTGTTATTGTTTGTCCATATTGGACTTAGCATAATAGACTCTGGACCTATTAACAAAAAAAAAATATGTTATTAACCAATTACTAAGAAACTTATAAAAGAATTTTTACCATGAAAACAACTTCTTATAAATATTTGTTACTTTGCTATTATTGGTAAGGGGGTTAATGTAATTTTACTTTTAATTTTAAGTCTTTATTTATTGTTTATTTTATTTAATTTGAACATACGTTGAATGCTTCTACTTACGTTACAAGTTAATTTCCGTTGGCCATGAATTGTGAATTGCGACCTATTCGCTGTAAATGGACCATTACCGGCCCAAGATCCCACCGGAACTCGGCAAGGTGTGATTCCACAACCTTTGATTCATAAGTGATTTGCTCTTTAGTTCTGTTTTGAGTGCCATCTTGTTCAGGATTGTCACTTCTTCAGGATTTATACTTCTTATGTCCACAGTTTACTTTTACTGATGAGTGTGCACTTCAGTATGGTAACTTTGCTGTTTTACAACTGCCATGTTTTTTGCTCATGTTAGACTTAGCAATGATAGACTCTCGACCTATTAACAAAAAACGTAAATTATTAACCAATTACTAAGAAACTTTTAAAAGCATCTTTACCTTGAAAACGACTTCTTGTAAATATTTTTGTTACTTTTCTATTATTGGGTTTTTGGGGGAGGGGCTACTGTAATTTTAGTTTAATTCTTTATTTATTAATTTTTTTATTTTCATTTGAATATATTTGAATGCTTTTAACTTTCCGATTTCAATTTTCACTGGATATTCACATTTTGAGACCCCCTGAACCAAAAATACATGTTTTAGCGATTGGTGTGCGCGCGCGTAAGAACAAATTATCTCAAGAAAGGAACACTGTACGAAGTTGAATTGGAAATTTAAGTTAGGTACTATTAGAGGATCTGACATGAACATTTTTATCAAAATTGCTTAACTGGAAGTAGTAGTTTATTCGTGTAATTTTTCACTTTTTTCTGATTTTTTATGCTCTACAAGATAGGGTGCTGAAATTCATTAGGATTATATTTTCCATGTGTGCTGAAATTCTTGGTAAAGCTGTTCTCGTAGAAAAAAATGGTGTGAGATTGTGGTCTCAATATGCATTTTAGGGCAAAAGTGTATTATAATCAAAGTTGTAGAAAATCCAAAAATCCTGCATCTTTTATTTCAAACAATTTTTTATAGCGCTTAGTTTAATGTTAATTAGTGATTTTCTGTTTTTATGAAAATCGGTAAAAATGGAATTTTTAAGATTTCGGTCTTAGCTCGCATTTTACGACAAAAGCTTGGCTATATAATCAAATTGATAAGAAATTGGAAAGTTACAACTTTTATTTTATGCACTTTTATCTACAAACCAACTAAGGTTGGTTTTCATTTTGTATTATTCACTCATGATTAATATTAGGTTATGATTTTTGAGGTTAGTTTTTTGTTTATTTGAAGTTGCAATAACAGGTTGATCATTAGCGACTTTGGTTGGTTGAGAAACTGTAATGATGGGTTTGGGCACGTGATAATTTTCAGACCCTAGCTGGGAGTTGAACCTGTGACCTTTGCTTAATAGGCTAGGGTGCTATCCAGTATTTCACAGAGGGGACCATTTTTTGTTTCTTTTTTTACGGTGTTTATTAATGTTAGGTTATATTTTTCATTAATTGAATTAGCAAGAGAAGTCGTGTGAATTTCACACCAGATTTTTCATGTGTGTAGGGCAGAAAGATTATTTTGATTAAGTAACAAAAATTTTTGGAATAAATGATGTCTACAGAATGTATGAAAGTCATTTGCTGAGTAAAGAGCGGATACGATACAATGTGATGCCTATGAAAATGTGGTAATGTTAATGAGATGATGTCATGGAGGTGGATAGAAATTAGCAAGATGGAATGTTTTTGGCTAAGTGAAGAGTGAATGATAAATGATGATGTTAAATACAATGTGTAGATGACTTACCATGTTGGTCGATTATTGGCGCTTGAAGTGCAGTGTACTCATTCCAACAACAAATTGCGTCGGGCAATAAAAAAAGTACTTTCGCAATGCAAAAATATTCGGGGTGCGAGGGGGGGTTTCCTATCTGTGTTGTTTTAAAATTCATCCTTTTTCTTTTTTTTTTTTTTTTAAAAAAAAAAGGTTGAACTATTATGGCAGCTACCACCATTCATGGCTTTATATTATTATCGGGGTTTTTTGCGGGGGAGGGCGGTCGCGACATTTAGATGTGTGCGTGTGGGTGGGTGTAAGACAACGCGTTTGAATGTGTACCTATATGTTTGTGTGTGTGTGTGTACCACCAACACACAATCCATTCCACACGTACACTTTCGGTGACGTAGTACACATATCCCCAGCTGAATTGGTGTGCTGGTTGAAGCCTTAGCCATCCCCAGCACCGCCAATATCAACTGGTTCAATGTATACCACCTCACCGAAATGCACCTGTGGAGGTGGATTCTGTGGTGGTGGGGGTGGTGGTGGTGGTGCTGCAGCTCGTGTTATCGAGTATAAGTGTTGTGCGATTACCGCGGCCGCCGCGATGTATAGGACGAAATTAGGAAGCGGCATGTATGGAGTCCCTAAATATGATCAGAAAGTATTCGCTTTTTATCACTAAGCAACGGACTTTTACAATATTGTTATGGCAACTAGTAGTATTATATAAAAAATTCTTTTGTCATTGTACTGAACAGTACTGAACAGCGATGAAGAGCTGAAAGAACATGTTACCTCGTTTTTGCCTACACAGGCAGCAGCATTCTATGATTAGGGTAGACTATACCAAAACTTGTACCACGCATGACAAATGCCTGGAAAATGACAGAGTTATATTGAAAAATAGTTCAAGAGCTATAGATATTTTTATGAAATAAATTTCATTGGTGCATCTGTACATGTTCTTTTTTTATTTCAAAACGGAACTTACTTTACGAACGTACCTCGTGTATAATCATGTAAGTAATTATCTTAACTTTTCAAAAATAAATTTTTTATAAGCTATCAAAACTGTTTATTGTATTTATAATCACCCTGTACATTATCTCATTATGCGTGTGTTTTTCAAAATAATTTTTCAAAACAAAAAAACTTGTAAAATACTTTGTTTTATAAAAATATGTCATATCCAACAAGTTTTAGTTACTTAAAAAAATTATAAATGTTTTCTGAAATAGTTTACAAACGCATTCTCTCTGCTGGAGGCCATCAAGTTATACACAGATAGTAAATCATCTTTTAAAAAGTAAAGACATCTTTTGAAAATTTTTATGATTTATTAATTAATAATTTTTTTAAATCTGCTATACATCTGCAACAATTGCCTTATGCAAAATTTAATAACAGAACAGTCTGCTGCTTAACAAAACTATATATCTGGTTGTTAATTAATCTGCTCAAATTCAGCAGAATTATTTTTGTTATTAGCCAATACACTAGTAGTTATAAGAAAATTGAATTATGTTTATTTTTATCAACTTTAAACATTGTTAGTTTTCCTCTTTTGCAATTTATATATTTTTTAGGGTTAATCTTACAGTATAGTTCTGAATCACCTGGTATACAACGTAAGAAGTGTAAGTTCTTTGACACTGGATTATCTGGCATAAAAAAGACACTAAAGCGTTACGAACTAGAGACTGCAGATGAAGGGGAACATAGTGATTTAGATCACAGCACAGAGCCAATTGACTTTCGTTAATCATTTCCTGCGTTGTCACGTTGTGGTCCCACTGTGGATGACAGCCTATCAAAACATCAGCTGGAGTTCAGTGGAACAGAGTGTGACTTTAGCAAAGGGGTAATTTTACTCTCGACCTTGGCTGTTTTTGGCTAGATCTTATCTGCAGTCTCAAGTTCGTTCGGGTATAGGTGTTATTGGACAACAACGAAATAACATGTTTAGTGCGGCCGCCACATTTATTTGGCGTATTGAACAGTCCAAGGGTGCGGGCCGCCACAAATATGTGGTCCGTTTGTACAGTTTTATAATCTCTTCTTTCTGCATTCAGCTAGGGGAAATAGTATTTCTTTTATTGTTCAGCCGTAGAAAAAGGTTCATTCTATGCCAGTATATCTTCAGCTTTTGAAGAAACGTCACCGGTTTTTTTTGGCGGAGTTTTAAAAACTGATATATTTTCTTCTATGTTTCGAGTTATTTCGTTTTATTACTTTTCCTACAATTACGCAACATTTACTATACTTAGTAAATATTGTGGCGAAAATGCAACTAAATAAATAAATATGTGTCTACAAATGTAATACCTAAATTCTTTAAATTTAAGTAGGCTTTTTTTTCGTACATACAGACCTAAAGTTAACTTTTTTTAAAGAAACTAGAAGTATTAATTTTTTTTTAATGTTTGCCTTATTTAAAAATTGGCTATAGAAATATTTTATTAGTACTTATAATTTTAGGAGCCTACGAGGCGTGCACAGTCACACAAAGTGGCAGAGTCATTTACTTATAATAGTAGGCCCTATACTAGTAGGTTTATTCAATTCTTAGGTGACCCATTTTTGGAATTGATTTTCACCTGTCCACAGAAAGACTTACTGCTGTGAGAACAGAAAGGGTAAAAAAATATTGTTAAAAACAAGAAAAAATCGTAAAGCCGTCATAGGTACCGATATCTGTCTGCCGTCTGTACCATAATATTACTTTCAACTTTTCAAAAACCTTTGGCCACACCGCAGTTATTCAGCTAAGAGTGCTATAATGAACTATTATTATCCTTTCATTCCTATAAGTTTTTAATTTTTTCTCATAGGTTTACGTGATAAAAGCAAAGTACATTCAGACTTTTACATTTGTTTTGTATTTATACTTTTATATGTGTGTTTTTAAAACGAAAAACAAATACATTTATCTAAAGTAAAATACATTAACATACACATATAAATATAAAATAAAAGTATTGAATGAAAATACACACGAGAAATTGTAATTGTAGAGAGAATATGAGGATATGAAGCGCCGCGGACTTGTGCGGGGAACATATAAATGCGGCAGGCGACGCTTCAGCCACAGCGAATAACCTCACTTCACCCGGGCCACAGTGAACGATATAATGAAACTTTCCACTTGCTTGTAATTGACAGTGCGTGTATATGAGATACATTTTATTTAGGCACTTTGTTTGAAACCAAACTAAAATTTGTGTATTTTTCTTCAGAATCTGTTTGATGGTTCTTAATTCAATTTTCAGATGTACTGTGGCGATGGTGAATTTAATACGATTGGTGCATTATGGTTACAAGTTCCTGAAGCTAGTGTACGTTCTTTGTTTCATGATCCAAAAGGTAATTTTTATTTAATTAGTATTTTTTTGTAATGAAGGTTAAAGATGTTTTCCGAGTATTAACAAGTTGAGTGCCACCTAGAAATGACGAAGAATTTGTAAGCCCAACATACTTTTTATAAATAATTAGGGTTAAATAATGTATAAAAATGATATTTATCCTTAGTAAGGATTATATTGTGACGCTTATCGCTAAGGTCCGTTTCAGGATCTAGGTAATTAATTAATTAATTAATTAATACACTAAGGTTTTAAATTACAAATATTTATTACAACTAAAAGATTTACAAAATAAATAATAAACTAATTATAATGGAGTAATACAATAAATAACTTAAAGAATTTACGTAGTACTACTTACAAATAATTATACCAAGGCACATACTCAAAAACTGAATATAATGCACATACACAAGATAATATAACAATAGTTGACCACTACAATGCTCAGATACGTAACCTGTAGTACGCACCGTTAGCCACTCAATAAACACTCGTCAAAGATCAAACGGATACTAACTCACTAACCGTGCTCGGGGTTCTATTTTACTCGGGGATCAAAGAATCCTCTCGAAAAACACCAAAATTCGATACAAAAGTCCTTTCTGGAGAAGTCTTATTTAATAATGTAAACTGGTTATATTTGAATAAGAGGGTGTTACAAATAACCAACCGACTCTTTCATAAATAGTTGTACAACAATAGACGCTACCTTATCATACACAATAGCGCTGTCCTTTTAAAGAACCTTTATGAATAGGTATAATTTTATATCTAGCCGTATTGTTACTTTTTCACTCTATTATCTACTCCTTAACCATTTTATGAATGAAGTACTAGAAATTTCGCGAACCATACCCTTCTTCGATATTGTCACAATATTGTGCAATTTTACAGCAAAAAAAAATAATAAACACTCATACGTGACGCCAGTGGCCCTGCGATTGAATTATCCGACTGAGGGGCTGCTGGACGCACATGTGGCATCCGCTTTGTGTTTTGTATTTATACTCAACTAGCACATGCATTTTCAGTTTCGTTACTGTTTTATTGTTTACGTATTAATCAAAAATGTTTTGTATTATTAGTCTAATATTCGACAGAACTAAGTTGCATAACAAAAGATCCTTAGTCAAACGACAAAGAGGATTTATTACCTTAACACATCTTGTGAAACATTTTTCTGTAAATACAATTGTTTTGACAGCAGTAAGCAGGAATGGCAACTGATGTGATTCATAAATTGTAAACATTTTACTCCACAAAATCCACTGGTTCTATTAAAATTGTACCCTAGTGTAGTGGTAGAAGGGGTTTGACTAATAAACAAAGAATGTTTTATTTGTTTTGTGTTTATTAGAAAAATTAAGAACATTGTTGATTTTAAAGAGTAGTAGTACACTCTAAATATTTTCTGTTTACAAAAATGAGTAAGTTACATAGTTAAATATTGTAATAATGATTGGTTATATAGGGTGATTCAAAAAGAGCGCCGGTTTTGATATATCAAATTAAGAGATTTATTTTATTGAAAAACTGAAAATAAATACATCAACAAGTTCATCTTTCCTTCCAATTTCATGTATGAAAAATGATGCCATGCATGTGTCCTTCTCTACTGCGCTGGCACGCATCAACTCTGTCCATGAAACTGGATATTACTGCACGACAAGTTTCGACTTCCATTTGCCCGATAACCCGTCGAATTTCCTCCTTCAAGTCATTGATGTTTCGGGGTTTATTGGCATACACCAATGACTTCAGATGACCCCAATGAGGAAAGTCACAAGGCGTCAAGTCACACGACCTTGGTAGCCATTGATGGTCGGAATTACGAGAAATGATGCGATCCTGGAACCGTTCAAGGAGCAACAACATTGTTTCTCGTGCAGCGTGACAGGTGGCACCATCCTGCTGAAACCACAACTCGTCAATGTCCATTCCATCCAAATGACGCCACAGAAACTCCCTAATCATTGTACAGTATCGGTCTCCGTTTACTGTCACGGCTTGTCCTTCTTGATTTTCAAAAAAGTAAGGGCCGATGACACCGCCCGACCAAAAGCCGCACCAAACTGTCACTCGCTGTGCATACATTTCCCTTTCATTAACCACGCGAGGGTTTTCTAAACCCCACATACGGCAGTTCTGTTTATTAACGAAACCGTTAAGTGGAAGTGCGCCTCATCACTGAAAATGATTTTGTTTGCGAAGGTGTCATCATCCTGCCGTTTTCTCAATACCCAGGCAACAAACTGTCGTCTCTTCTGGTGGTCTGCAACTTTCAAATGTTGCGTCAACTGAATTTTATACGGGTGATATTGGAGATCGTACCGAAGAATTCTCCGTACAGAAGAACATCTTAAACCCAATTGTTGAGAACGGTGACGTATTGATTTTGCTGGGCTAACAGCCACACTGTCACGAACCAACGCAACGTTCTGCTCAGTTTGGCCAGAACGACGACGTCCAGAACTTTTAAGGTCGACTGTTGAACCCGTCTCAAAAAACGTTTTCATGAGCCTGCGAACTGTTGATTCATTCGGTGCTTCATTACGTCCTAGAGTACCGCGAAGGCGCCTGACAGTAGCCGCATAACTCTCTCCACTCTGGTAAAATGTTTTGACGATTAGCACTCGTTGCGCAATAGTAAACTTCTCCATGGTTAGACACAGACTGCGAGAGTACTACACTGCAAACAAGAGAAACTACAACTGAATCGTCAATCGGAATGTTCTCCAAAATAGAAATGTGGTCAAACAATGTTGCCAACCGATAAACAAAAATTTACCAGCCGTTTAAAAACTGGCGCTCTTTTTGAATCACCCTTTAGTTATCATAACCATTATAAATACTTGTTGTTGTTGTTTAGGTCAACAGCCGAAAGGCTGGTTTGAACCTCTAGAGGTTTTACTGAGTAAAACGAGGAGTGAGGTGGTTTACCATTGCCTCCCTCACTGAGTGGAAAAGTACGCTTATCAGCATGCCGGGCCCTCTGAAAAGCACATATTTTCCACTCTGTAAATGATGACACCTTCACTTCATTCACCACAGGGTCTGGCTGTGCAATGAAATTCATTACTTTCAGAGGAGATAACTCTGATTAGTGTCTTTTACACCTCTACCTCTTCTGTTCTTAAATGATTCTCAGTCATTTAATTGGCTGACCATGTGATAAGAAACAGAACTATTTATTTTAGCCCTGAACGAACAGATTGAGTGTAAATAATTTAACACTCCACCTGTCTGTTATGGGCAGTATAAATACTTATTAAAACAAAACAAAAACTGAAACCACGAACCGATACACGTTTACTGTAGTTTAATTAACACGCTACTAAAATATAAAGAGCACAAGTGAAAAACCGACGATATTAGAATGCCAGAAAAATAATGCTGTGTTCTATAGTTGAGTTGAACATTTAAAAAATATTGGATTTGTTCTAAACAGTTTTGAAAATGTTTATGAACTTTTTCCCCACGTTCTGTATTTATATGACCAGTAAAATGGTGTAAATAGAAGAAAATTGGAGGATTTTTTTTAGGATTCTTTGAAATTACAGACATGAGTTACATTTGAAGTTGAACATGGTAATAATTATAGGGAAATATAAATAAAATTTAAAAAAATCCACTTGGGTATGCTAAATGAAAATTACATTTGTCACCGGATGGCGACATTAAGTGGCAAACCTTATAATTTTGGTGGCTCTGAAAAGTGCCGCTTAAGCGCTGGTCGTCTTGGAGAGGCGTCAGTCATAGTCGTTGTGGCGGTCAAGGGGCTGGGCGACACGGCGTGTCGTCGTCCAGCGGAGACGTCATCTTCTTCCCTCGCAGTAATGCGTCAATGGCTGCTTCGTCGGGTTTGGTGGGCGTAAGGCTCGGTCGAGGGACCACTGTGGGCATTGCTCGCGTTAGCAAGCGATGACGGTCCGGTCGGCGAGCGGAAGCATCATCTTCTCTCTTGTGGGGTTGTCGATTAGTTCTCACTGGAGTCCGGCAGCCGTGTGCCGTGGTGGACGTTTTGTCTGCTGTCTGGTTGAAAAGAGTACACGTGTTTGCATTTGCTCGGCGATTTGTTACTTCCGAACAAAGAATTTGCATTAAAACTTTTATGAAAAGTGATATCAAGCGTAGTACCACGTTCAAATGTTAACAGTGGCTTTTCATGAATCTACTATGAGTAAAACAAGGGTGTACGAGTGGTACAAATGGTTCAAAGGTTAGAACTTTAAAGATGACGACTGCCCTGAACACCCAAGGATATCAGCAATGGACGACAGGGTTGTAGAAGTGAGGAAAATGTTTCTGAAATATTGCAGAATCACTCTCGGAGAGGTTGCTGATGAGGTCAGTATATCATTTGGACCATGTCAAGCAATTTTTTCGGATGTTTTGAGCTTGAAACCCTTGGTTGCTTGTTCCGAAATTACTGAATTTCGAACAAAAAGAACGTCAAGTGGTTATCGCCGAAGAATTGCTAAATTAAGTAACAATGATCCAAAATTCCTGCAAATGGTCATAACAGGTGACGAAACATGGGTGTACAGGTATGACAAAACCAAGGCCCAGTCATCCCAACGGAAGCTGCCTGAAGAGCATAGACATAGACGAAAAAATATTCTTCAGGTCCAGTTAAATGTTAAAGGTCTTCTCACCGTTTTTTTTTTTATTACAATGGTGTAGTGCATCATGAGTTTCTGCCATGTGGTTGTTCGGTCAACAATACTTGGGAGTTATGCGTCATATGTGTGAAGCGATCCGCTGAAAACGCTCCAAATTGTGGCAATACCACTCGTAGAAATTGCATCACGATAATGCTCTTGCTCACACTTCACTGCTTGTCTACAATTTTTTGGCAAAGAACAACACCTTTATGTTATCCCAGTCACCACATTCACCAGACATGGCCCCCTGCAACTTTTTTCTATTCTCGAAGCTGAAGATAATCATGGAATGACAACGTTTTACCACCATTGGTGACATAAAAACAGAATCACTAAAGAAGCTGAAAGGTTTACAACAAAATGAGTTCCAGAAGCGCTTCCAAGATCGGAAAAACCGCTGGCACAAGTGTATTAATAGGACAAAATTGATATAATGAATAAATAAAGATTTGTTTTAAGACAAACTAAAATTCGTGTTTTTTTTTTGATCGAACCTCATAAATAATCAAAGTTGGAAAACATAAAAAAACCTACAAGTTTTTATTGAAGCAATGTCTTGGACACAGCTTAGTTTAGCATCATTTAGTGATTTTCTGTTTATTTAAGTCCTACAGAGGTTGATTTTCAGTTAGCATCATTAAATCACAGTTAAATTTTCAGTGTGTACTCATTTTTCAACACTGTTTATATAATGAATTAATATAATAATTTCACTGACCTTCTTTTTAAACTGCGTTATCTTTATTTTATTCCTACTTACACGTGTTTCGGTGGATCCACCATCATCAGAGTAAATGAAAAATTGAAACTAAAAATTATTTTCATTTATTTAAAATTTACAGAAGATGATACATCTTCAGTCACTTGTATAAAAGAGTTTTATACAAGTGACTGAAGATGTATCATCTTCTGTAAATTTTAAATAAATGAAAATAATTTTTAGTTTCAATTTTTCATTTACTCTGATGATGGTGGATTCACCGAAACACGTGTAAGTAGGAATAAAATAAAGGTAACGCAGTTTAAAAAGAAGGTTAGTGAAATTATTATATTAATTCATTATATGAAATAGAAATATTTCAAACTGCAGGATGCATTATACAGATTTATTTTTGACTGTTTATATAAGTTAGTTTTATTATTTACAATGGGTAGTGAAAGTCATGTGAGGGTTTCAAACCAGATTTTTAATGTAATGGTTTTCTAAATTTATTAGTTGTAATAAAATTATTGTAGGTTATTTCATGTATTGCTAATAAATATTGTTTTCCTGTTTTGTTCCAGGGTCACATAATATTGAAACACTTTTGTTGTTTGTAGTTGTTTATTATTTGCTAGCAATAACAACTTACGGTCTATCTGTGTCACTGGGTCTCTTTATTCCATGTTTATTGACTGGAGCTGCATGGGGCCGTATTGTTGGAATTGGTTTGGAAATGATTTTTCCTGATGCGGTAATGAACTGTGTATTATTTGTTTTTCCATAATATTATAAATTGATTATTCTGTGATGAAATCTGAGTGTTCTGCCATGTGCCATGTGCCATGTGTTCTGCAAGTGAATGCCTTAGAATAGCCGGGGAGGCTGGTCTAAAGGCTGTGCTCACCTCTCATCATGCGGTCTTGGGTTTGAATCCCATTCAGGCACGGCATGTTTTCATACGGCGCAAAAAATAATTTCATCCTTCATAGTCTGCATTACCAATAATTGCAATACAGTCTGATGTTAAACCAAAAAAAAAAACAAAAAAAAATTGTCTAAAAGCTTTATCCCATGACATAAAATTACTAGCATTGTGGGAATAAAGAACTACCAGCTACGTTACTTAAGTGCTATAATATTTTTCAAAGTTAGTGAGCTCTGAACGTATGCATTGCCCCCTATACACTTCATAGCTAGCCGATGACTTGCCAGCAACTTTGCCAATTCTTGCTTTTGTAGCTCTGTAATATATTTTGTCAGCCATTTTTTTGTCTTTCAATAACAATTGTAACCTATGAACATACAACCATATTGTAATACATTATATTATAAAGTATTGCATGTTAACACGCTCTATAATTGATGTGTTCAGTACAAGATGCAAGACATGAGTGAACTACTGTGGCTCTTATACGCATGCGTGGGTATTGTTTGTCAGGTTGATGCATTCGTATAATCTGACAATGCTGGCAAAAGTTCTGATTGTTCTAAACCCATGGAACAGCAGAGCTAATCAACTGTGAAAAGCATTATAGTGACTTTGAACTTGTTTGATTTTACTAGCGCTAGTAGGACATATAAGGTCACAAAATAGACTATGCTAGTAAACTACCTTGCTGTGAACATTGTTTGGTTACTAGCGCTAATAACGAGAGAAAAGTTCACGTTATTGATTAGCTCAAGTGAATGTTTGGAAATGTTGCTAGTTACTAATAAGCTGCTAGTACTAGCAGATAGTAAACTAGCATTGTGCGAATAGGCCTTAAGTATTGTTGTTGTTTAGGTCATCAGCCGTAAGGCTGGTTTGAACCTTGTAGAGGCTTTACTAAGGTAAAATGAAGAGTGAGGTGGTTTACAATTGCCTTCCTCACTGAGTAGAAAAATATGCTGTTCAACATGTCGGGTTCTTTGAAAAGCATCTACTTTCCACCCTTACGTTGACACTTAACTTCATTCACCTCAGGGTCCAACTGTATTGTGAAATTCATTATTCAGAGGAGATAACTCTGATTAGTGTCTCTTACACCTGCATTTCTTCTGTTCTGGGTTTTAAGTTCCGGTTTCGACCAGAAGTGGCCCAAAATCGGAAGTCGAGAAATCAAAGTCTGAATTTGGAAATAAAAGTAGTGTCTTTATTGAAAAATAAATCCTGCAGCTTGAAATCAATTTTATTTTATATAAAATATATAAATCAATTTTAATTATATACAATAAAGTTGCGTTTATCTTGTATTTATCACTTAAACGTGTTTTCGTGGATTCACCATCATCAGAGTAAATTATATCGTTTGAAACTAAAATTTTTTAAAATTTATAGAAAATGTTACATCTTCCGTCATGTGTATACACATACACACGTGTTTTATACACAGGACTGAAAATGTAACATCTTCTTTAGATTTAAAAAAATTTTTGTTACAAAACGATATAATATACTCTGATGGTGGATCCACTGAAACATGTGTAAATGATAAATAAAAAATAAAGGCAGCTTAAAAAAGATTAGTGAAATTTATTATATAAAATAGAAAACTAGTGTCATTTTTTTCTTTTTGTTTAACGTCCAACTGTTTTGCAATCAGTGCTAATGCAGACAGTGAAGGATGAAATGATTTTTGTTACGTATGAAAATATGCCATGCCTGAATGGGATTCGAACCGAAGACCGCATGATGAGAGGCGAGCACGTTACCAACTATGCCAATGCGGCCGGCTAAAACTAGTTCATTTGATTCCTCTTAAGAGTAGATACAGAAATCACTAGTGGTTTTTGCTATAGGTAAGCCTTTTTAAAAGTTGCCACCAGCCATGAGACGCGTCCTTTGAGTATACAGTAATCCCTCGGTATCCGCGGGTTTTGGTTATCCGCGGACTTTGTCTGTCGGCCTAAAACCGTAAAATACTTATGTAATCTCACCTTGTGTACACCATACTTGGTGGGAGGTGGGGAAGTCATACAACCGAAAACATGTGTCATCCTACGTGTTTGAATAAATGTTTTGGCGTTTGTACCATGTTGAGTGACACACTAGTATGGCGACGGCTGCCATGAGCCAAGCTAGATTCCACTGTACATAGTGAGCGTGTCACCGGGTACCGGCCCCGTCAGTACAACCTCCACCCCCAACCAATATACATACGCCCAGATGCGATACTGTAATTTCTCCGTAGATTTTCCTTCATGTGTCAGTCCAACTTCTTTGTACGTACGTACAGTTCTTTGTTTGTTTGATGAACCTGAAACAATGCCAAGCATTTCTTCACAAACCATCTATGAGATCCTCAGCATGGCAACGCAGCTCGCTAATCACATGTTGGAGACGGATCCCTTCATGGAAAGGGCCCTTCAATTCAAAAGAGGATTCCAGGAGCTTATGATACCATATGAAGAAGTCCACAAGGAGTTTGAAAAGAAGAAAAAGCAAACAGCCATAACTAACTACGAGATATTTTAAAGCAACTTAAATGTTTTATGCGTACATTACTGTATTTATTAAATGTTTCATAGATTATAATAATGGTAAAATGTTCCTAAAACTATTAAACACTTAAAAAGACTACAGGACTTTTCCTTCAGAACCTTACCCCTATCTTATCGTACATATAAGGTATCATTATCCGCGGTTTTACGAACCGCGGTAACCCTCCGGAACGTAACCTCCACGGATAAAAAGGGATTATTGTACTATATGGAGACAACGTTGCCTATAGTTGCCGTGTATTTCAAAATTGAGGAAGTGAAAATGCGAAAAATCGAATTTGTTACATAGAGAGCATTCAATTAAGTGAGAGAGACAGACAGTGTAGTATATGGTCTGTCTCTTTCGCACAATTTTACCATTTCTGGCCGCGCATGTTGCTCCATATAGAATACTCAAAGGACACGTCGTCTCATGAAAGGGAATTCTCATCACTTACCTTAGTTAAGGGGTTATTAATTTAATTTATGAATTGATTTAAATATAAGAATTATGTTTCAGGCTTGGGTTGATCCTGGAAAATATGCATTAGTTGGCGCTGCGGCACATCTAGGTGGCGTTGTTCGAATGACTATTAGTTTGACAATCATTATGATTGAAGCAACTGGTAATATATCTTTTGGTTTACCATTAATGGTAACCCTTATCACTGCTAAATGGGTTGGAGATTTCTTCAATGAGGTCAGTAATTATATATCTAGAATTATTTAAAATTTTGTAAATTATAAACTATTCTTAAATATTTTGTAAACAATAAATATAAAGAATGTCATGACAGAAAAAGAATTCAATAAGGATTGAAAAAAGGATATCAAAATCTTGATTGATGTTATTGGTTTTTACTGAGACTTGAACGTTGAGGTTTCTCACTATCTAAACAGGTTTTTCTTTTAGACCTATTTTTGAGCTACATCTCATCATCCTCTTTATTGTTGTTCCAAGTTTCCTCTGGTTGTTCTAACACAACTCCTCTCCATCACTCTCTCCCTCCCCCTCTGTCTATTTCTGGGTGAACCAACTCTCTTCCATTTGTAGTTAAATTAATGAAAGATTTTTTATTGAAATTGAAATTTACTTGGTTGATTGGTATTATTTTCTTTTTCTTACTATCAAGGATTAGGCATAAGCCTGTTCCGAACTCACAAACTATCCTGTACGTCTACACAGATACGAGACTTTCCAACCCGTACATCTCTACTACTGCTATCTTCTTCGAGGTCTTCCCACCTCCATTCTTCCAACTGGAACATATTCCGTCACTTTTAAAGGTATTCTCTCCTCTGGCATCCGTTCCAAATGTTGCCTCCATTGATTCTGGTACTTCTCCACTTTTTCATTCAACTAAATACACCCAACTCGAATCTAATTTTCTCGTTATGTATTAGATCCAGCTTCGAGCAGCCCTTATTAAAAACCTCATTTCAGCTGCTTGGATCCTACTTTCTTGGCGTTTTGTGGTAACCCATGACTCACTTCCATAAAGAAGGCCTGAGGCTGCCATTCTCTTGTAGAACTTCACTACTGTCTCTGTTCTAGCTCTGTTACCCAGTATTCTGTTAATGATACCACAAATAGCTTGAAATTTATTTATTTTATTTTCGACATCCAAGTCCCTATTGAAGCTCACACTGCAGCCCAGATAGTTATAGTGATAGTGAGACACTTTATCTAATACTACATTGTCTAAAACAATCTTCGAACGAGTGGGATACTTTCCTCTGAATGCCATAACCTTTGATTTAGCAACCAAAACTCGTAAATTATACTTTTTACATAAATCATTTAAAACATAAACTGTTCTTTGAAGCTCATCTTCACTCTCCTGTATGATCCACATGTCATCCGAAAATGGCAATACTTTGAGGTAATCATCAGTACTTATTCTAACCCCAGGACTATAACCACACTTTACCACTTTTTTAAAACAGTCAATATTAAATAAAGACAATCATAAAAACAATATTAAACATAAAAATATTAATTAAATAGGTGACAGACTGCACCCTTGTCTCAACCCTTGATCTACGAGTATTTTGTCTAAACATTTCATACCTGTATTTATCACTATTTGCGTACCTTTATACAGACTCTTAACCACTTTTTTCAAATGAGAAGGAATAACCCCTTTCCCTCAAGATTTGCCAAAGAGTATTGCGGTCAAACCTGTCGAAGGCCTTTATAAAATCTATAAAGGCCATGTTATGTCCAGCCATACCTCAAATGTTTACAATGTTATTTTATAAATAACGGGTGTTTTAAAGGACGCACTTTACGTTTCCCATGGTCAACTTCTTTCAGTTCATGAACGACACCGATGCGGTAAGGATGCAGATTTAATTTTTTTGTAGCTCTTAAAGCGGAAGATAGTGATAATCCAGCCTGTAAAGATAACTTTCTAAGATTTGCCGGGTGAGGTAGTCAAACGTTGTTTCACATCGTCCAAAACTTGTTCTGTTAACACTGATGGTCGACCTTTGCTTTTCCGATCCTGTACACTGCCAGTCTCACAAAATTTATTAATTAGACGCGATATTGTGGTGTTATTAGGTACTTCAGAATTGGGAAATTTTAACCGGAACTCGTCTCTCACTCGTTCGTAAGATTGATATGCGCAATAACTTTCAATAATAAAAACTCGTTCATCCTTTGAAAAAACCATGTTTGACCTTATACAGACACTACAGACACAAAAGAATACTCGGATAGCACTAGTACATGTCAGTAATACACAATGGGTCAACAATGAGTACGGTAGTGCCAACTGTTATTTGGGGGAAAAAAATATTCCCTACGCAGAAAATATTAACCCTTAAACTTCGCAGTGCGTCCTTTTTGAAACACTTGTTATTTACGGCCCAGCTGATTTAATTTTTTTTTTAATTCCTAATATGTGTGTACGTTGCAACCTGTTCAATTAAGAACAATAAGCAACCCTATGAACCAATGAGATGAGGATGAAGTGTGTGATGTTTAAATGAGGTGTAGTCTTGTACAGACCCAGGTCGACCATTCCTGAGAGAGAATAGTTAATTGAACCCCAACTATCAAAGTACATCGGCAACCACTTTCTAGTACTCAAATCTGTATAAAAGTAACTTACCTTTAACTAGTATTTGAACCAGGAACCTTCGTATCCGAAAATCAGCTTTTAAACAGCTGATTTTGGCGACAACTTTACCTTTAGACTAACACAGTGGATTGATTTAAATTTACAATCAAAAAATGTGTAACTAGGCAACATAAAATAAACAAATACTAGGCAAATCATAATACATAAAAGATCTATAAAAATTGTACTCTTTCAGAAGTACATTCTATTAAACGAATCATTACTATATTAATTATAAAATATTATCAAATATTACTACATTCATTTCAGTACTATCAATACTATATCGTGTAGTGAAAGGAATCTTTACTGACAAATCACTGTTTACACTAAGGGTTATGGATTGAAGGTTAGTAATATCTAATAATATATTTTCTTATAAATTAATTACAAACTGCAGGATGTGTCTTAACGATTTATTGTCAATAAATGATATCTTGTTGATCTTATCTAAATATTTTAAATTATATTTTTTCCAGGGTATATATGATATCCATATACATTTGTCAGGTGTACCGCTATTGGCATGGGAACCGCCACCATTGTCATCTAACAAACAAGCTGCGGAGTTTATGAGTTACCCTGTTTACACCTTGAGGCCGATTGAAACTGTTGGGCATATTGTAGATCTGTTACGGCAAACTACTTATAATGGTTTTCCAATTACCGATATTGATTGTGATAATAATCCTAACGTACAGGTAATGTATTTTCTGGTATAAAATTTATTGATGGTGTACTTTTCATTATAAGTTGTGATTGGAAGGTTTTAAGATTATGCTTGTACTTTCAAAATCGCAGGTACTTACCGGCTATTGCGTGTAAAAGATCTGCTTCAAAGCAGTCATCTTTTCACTCAACATACCAAGTTAAAGATTTTTCCACTTTTGGATTTTTTCTTGGAAAATTTCTTTGTTTTAAGAACCCTATATACAGGGTGATAATGCAGAAACTTTGAGAGCCCATTTTACAAGTAAAAATAATGAAAAAAGTTTATATAAACATGGGTCCGGAAATGCTTAGGTACCGAGTTACGGCTAGCGAAAGATTTCCCCCGGATTTCAGCTCACCAGGTGAAATGAGGTCTTCCTGAAATTCTGTTAAGGTAGATTAAGGGGCGAATTCAATCATTTCATATGGGTTTTAACCTGATAAATTGAATAAAACAGGTCCCAGAACTGTAAGTTAAATAGTTTTTGAGAAAAACAGCGTCAAATGCAAAAAAATGGAGTGAAAAAAACACATTTTTTCATGTTTGTTTTTCCAGTTAATTTTACTTTGTAATGTTATTAATAAAAATTCATTTTATCAAACATATATTCGCTTTCTGTGTACTTTATTTACACAGGTTTGTTCAGAATAAAATTTTCTACATATTTTATTCAAAAATTTTAACTGTTT
Source organism: Catonia carolina (assembly GCA_035578175.1). NCBI lineage: Eukaryota > Metazoa > Arthropoda > Insecta > Hemiptera > Achilidae > Catonia > Catonia carolina. The sequence continues at coordinate 63,658,100 of JAQMRL010000006.1, forward strand.
CTTGGTAAAATAAAGTTATTCTTGCCCAAAGATGAAAAAATGTGTTTTCACTCCATTTTTTGCATTTGTCACTGGTTTTCTTAAAAACTATTTAAGTTACAGTTCTGGGACCTGTTTTATTCAATTTATCAGATCAAAAACCATGAGAAATGATTAAATTCACCCCTTAATCATCTTACCAGAATTTCAGAAAGACCTCATTTCACCTGGTGAGCTGAAATCCGGGCGAAACTTTCGCTAGCCGTAACTCGGAAACGAAGCATTTTCGGACCCATGTTTATATAAACTTTTTTCATTATTTTTACATGTATAATGGGCTCCCAAAGTTTCTGCATATCTTCGTGAATCACCCTGTATTTGACTGTGTCTTTAATTGAGTTAAATTATTCCCTATTCAGTGTAATTTTTAATTTTAGAAACAGGTTGATTTCTCATTTACTACAATTTTATTCGGTACAAGGTAGTATAAATGCCATATCTGCTGAAATTCTTGGAGACGTTATGGTGGTCTTGTGGTAAAAAATTGTTTTCTTTACAAGATTGTGGTGTTAATATGCATTTTAATCCAAAAGTGCATATAATGAAAGTTGTAGAAAACACCTACAACTTTTATTTGTTGAATATTTTTCTACAATGCTTAGTTTAGCATCAATTCATGATTTTTTTGTATATGTTTATCAAAATTGGTAAAAATTGGGATTTTTTAAGATTGCGGCCTTAGTATGCATTTTACGACAAATGTGTTTGTAATCAAAGTTGTATCAAATTAGAAAGTCTAAAAGTTTTATTCAAGCATTATTTTCTACAGAGCCCAGTTTAGCGTCAGTTAGTGATTATCTTTATTTTTAAGTCGAACAGAGGTTCATTGTGTCATTGTCTCATTTGCCTCATGATTAAAATTTGGTCATATCATTCATTTTACATCATTTACTCTTAGAATAAAAATAGAATAGAATAAAAATAGAATATTAGAATAGAAAACATTATTTGCATTGCCAAGAGAAAGTCATGTGAGTGTGTTTTATAACAGATTTCTTTTTCTAATTTCAGAATGCTCCAGGAGCTCAAACGTTTGGCCGTCTGAAGGGTTTAATTTTAAGATCTCAGCTGATTGTACTATTACAAAATGAATCCGTTTTCAATGAAAATAATTCAACGGGCCTTATGTATATATCGCCGGGAATATTTCGTAACGAATATCCACGATATCCAACAATTGAGGTAAATTTTAAATTTTTTACTTACTCCTTTATTATGCCATTGAATTAAAAATTAGAACAACAAACGATATAAGAAGAAAGAATTAATTAAAAATTCTGATTGTTGGAAAATACTCAACTTTTATTAATTGTATTTGGTTATAGTTTTATTTCTTTACTGCGATAAAGTTATTGATGTATTCATTACATCATCATCATATTATAGCTTCATAGTAATCTTGCGTCAATACATAGCCTAATTTATATACTAACTTTTTGATAAAAATTTAAAAAAAGCGCTATGCTTTTTTTATAGAATAAAGAGTACAAATTTTAAGACTGTATGTTATTCATAATCCCAGCTTATAAATACTGCTTTGTATATTGGTTTACATTTGTGTTGTTTCTTTAGGTCATCAGCCGAAAGACTGATTTGAATCTCTAGAGGTTTTACTAAGTAAAATGAGAGTGAGGTGGTGTACCAGTAACTTCCTCACTAAGTGAAAAAGTATGCTTATCAGTACGCCAGGCCCTCTGAAAAGAATCTGCTTTCCACTCTGCAAATCACATCTTCACTTCATTCACCACAGGATCTGGCTGTGTAATGAAATTCATTACTCTTAGAGGAGATAACTGTGACTAGTTTTTTTTTCGCCCTGGAGACTCCAGGAGGAGTTTAGGACATGTAGTGTCTTTTACACCTCTACTTCTCTGCTTATATGATTTAGTCATATAATTGGGTGACCATGTGATAACGAACAGAACTATTTTTTGTAGCAATGGAACTAGCAGATGGAGTGCAAATAATTTAACACTTGACCTGCCTGTAATGGGCAGTAAGATAAAATTGTCTCTAAAATTTTAATTTCCTAACGGTTTTATTTAACAATTGTATAAAATTATATTCTGTTGTGTGTTTTATTGACAGGAAGTAAATATACCTCTTGACAGAAGGCTGTGTAAAATTGACCTGAGGCCGTTTATGAATTTGTCACCATATACTGTATCATTAGTAAGTTTTATTTAACCAACAATTTTTTCATATGTTTAAAAATGTAAAAATTCTTGTCTATAGTCTTTTATTTGTCGATTAGATCACCAGCCAATAGGTGAGTTGTAGGAGGCTGATACCATCCGAGCAGGCTGCTCGAATGAGTAAACTGCTGAAATTTGTGGTCCTGAGTGTGCTTTCATGGTAAAAAAAATTGTGTTATTGTATATTGTTGCCGACCAAGGCTGATGACATGTGGCAAAACCTCGCCTTGCAAAATGTGTGGCCCTTAAACAGGCCATCTCCTCGGTTGAGGTGTTGTTGTTAGCGGTTTAAGTAGTGTTGGTGGACGCATCGAGCCGGCCTCTGCAGCACGGTGTCCTTTGAATAGTGTCATTCGATTCCTTGTAAAGATTAGATAAAGAAATCATTAATGGTTCTTGCCATAGATCAAAGGTATGCCTTATAAAAAATTTCCACCAGCCATGAGACGTGTCATCTCATCAAAGGGGTTTTTAAAATAAGTTGTTTTTAATTTTCCTTTGGTAAACAGAGAGATTAAATCTATTAATTGACCTATTAATCAATCTATTAATTTTTATCTATTAATGTAGATTAAAGATTTTAATAGATTAAACAAAGGTTACAGTTTTCATTATTTCCATTGCCAAGAGAAAGTTGTGTGTGTGTTTTATTCCTGATTTTTGCATTAGGATATATTATTTGCTATTTAATAAGTTCTTCTTGTTCTTGTATAAGGTGTATTTTCTTTTTTAATATAATTTTTTATTGTTTTTTAGGTTGCATCACTTCCAAGGATATTTAGGTTATTTAGAGCGCTTGGTTTGAGGCATTTAATTGTGATCAATGACTATAACCAGGTAATTGCAGGTTTTTCATTTAATACATTTAAATTGTTTCCTTGGATATAATTTTTTATTCCTGTGAAGTTGTTTGTGTATATAAAATGTTAATGATTGATAGATTTAACAAGAGAAATAAAGATAATTTGTTAATTTCCTTAACAATGTGGTGTTTTAGAGCATACTATTTTAACGGATGCCTCTGGTTTACTCTACAAACAGATTTCTTTGAGTGAGCTTCAGGAGTCTGCCTGTCAAAGTTTTTTTTCATGTTCTCTAAATTTTATAGAAAAGTACTTAAAAAAGCGTTTGTAGAATTGTTGTAATCATTTTTACATTTCATATAATATGAATATTTTAAATAAGGAAAGGATGCTATGTTTCAAACTTCTGTCATAAGTTACTCCAACTCTTGAAGCTTATATATCATGTTCTGATTTATTTTTTGTCTAACTCCTGTGCGGTTACGCCCAGACCACAAAGAGTATATTCATAAAACGGTGGTTTAGCTGCTCTAAACCTGACTTGCCTTCCAAGAGGCACGCGGGGTGAATGGAGTATCGTAAAAATAATGTGCTTTACTTATGACAAATTACAATGTTTGGTATAGATCTTAATTTTGTAAATTGTTCATATTTTCAATCCAACATAATAATTGTGCATTAACGGTTGGCATTTTAATTCAACAATTCAGTTCAATTCAGAACAATAAGCAACACCATGACCCAATGAGGTGAAGATGATGTGGATAACGTGTAAATGAGGTGTAGTCTTGTGCCAGACTCAGGCGGACCATTCCTGAGAGAGTATGGTTAATTAAACCCGAAACCCGAACCAACATAACCTATATCTAGTAATCAAATCAGTATAAAAGTAACTACCTTTACTAGGATTTGAAACAGGAACGTTCGTCTCTGAAAATCAGCTGTTAAACAGCTGACTTCCGGCGACAACTTTACCTCTAGACCAAACCGGTGGGTCAAATAATTATAAGACAGAATAAATTGATAAACACCAGGTGTAACTATTAAATAACAAGACTGATGTTGTAAAAAAATTCATTTTTATTTTATACATAATCATTTATGTTGTTTAGGTCAACAGCCGAAAGGCTGGTTTGAACCTGTAGAGGTTTTACTAAGTAAAACGAGGAGTGAGGTGGTTTACCATTGCCTTCCTCACTGAGTGGAAAAGTACGCTTAACAGCATGCCGGGCCCTCTGAAAAGCACATATTTTCCACTCTGCAAATGACACCTTCACTTCATTCACCACAGGGTCTGGCTGTATAGTGAAATTTATTACTTTCAGAGAAGATAACTCTGACTAGTGTCTTTTACACCTCTACCTCTTCTGTTCTTAAATGATTCAGTCATTTAATTGGCTGACCATGTGATAAGAAACAGAACTATTTATTTTAGCCCTGCAACAAACAGATTGAGTGTAAATAATTTGACACTCCACCTGTCTGTTATGGGCAAAATCATTTATTGTCACCTTAAATATACACTCTTTCTCTATCCGTACAACGCTCCATGCAAATTTTCCATTGTTGGAAACAGTGCTGGAAGTCATCTTCTGTCAGCTCCTTAAGGATACATGCCGCTCAAAAATGTTTGAAACGAAGCTCGCAAAAATATTTATATTGACACTTTTGTACAAAATACTTTGTACAAACTTTGATTGAAAATGACTTAAATTTTTTGGAAACTATAATAACATGTAATGAAACGTGGTTTTTTACTTATGATCCGGAAATGAAGCGCCAATCCATGCACTGGAAGAGCCGACCTTCACAGAGAGCCAAAAAAGCTCAAATGAGCAAGTCAAAATTTAAAGCATTGATGATTGTTTTTTTTTATATCCATGGGATTGTGTACCTTCACTGGGTTTCTGAAGGTCAAACAATTAATCAATATTACTACCTTGAGGTACTTTCTTAACTACGTCAGAGAGTAAGGAAAAATTTTTTAATTTCCCCGAAATGCGCAATTGGCATGGGTTCTCCACCAAGACAATATGCCAGCTCATTCTGCGTTATCTGTCAAGAGGTTCCTAGCCAAGTACAGCATATCAGTGTTAGAGCATCCACCTTATTCACCAGATCTTGCACCATGTGACTTCTACCTGTTCCCTATGGTGAAATCTGCATTAAAAGGGACAAGATTTGAGTCTGTGGGAGCTGTAAAAGAGAAAGCAGCACGTGTCCTGAAGGAGCTGACAGAAGATAACTTCCAGCCGTGTTTCCAACTATGGAAAATTCGCATGGAGCATTTTAGGGATAGAGATGGAGTGTATATTGAAGGTGACAATAAGTGATTATGTATAAAATTAATATAAAATTTTTGCAACGTCAGTCTCGTTATTTGATAGCCATACCTCATATTTTTAACTTATTTAAATATGTTTAATTGATGCTAAAATAAAAAAAATAAAAAATAGAAATAATAAAAATGTATTGATCTCGGCAGGTAAGATTGCATTTTTGCTAGAGAGAGGTAGTGTTGGCCGGGTAAGGTACACAGTGCAATAGCCATGCCTTTCTAATAACATAGTATTAGTATAGTAATGCTGACAGCTGATTTTTTACACCTCAGCATACTGTCAATAACAACTATAGCATATTATTTACATATTCAGCAGTTTCCTTTAATTGTTTTTAGGCACATTCTGCGGGTTGCATATACAAGTGCAGTCTTATATGCTGGCATCAATAACTTAATATAAAATTGCAATTGGCTATAGAAAGTTGTTTGTTTTATTTGTATGTTTAATGTAATTTATTTAAGGTCACGTCAACAATTAGTTACAGTTCACCTGTTCTTAGTTTGCTCTACTGTCAACAAGCAAAAGCCCGGATGTCGTATTCCTATAAAGTTAACTATTTTTTAAATTATAAGTACTTAAAGTACTAAAAACATCAGTCATGATATGATGTAGGCCTAACAATTTTATTTATAAAAATACTTTAAAAAGTATTTTCTATTTAAATACTTTTGAAAGTATTTTGTTGTTACTTTTTAATCAGCGTGTACACATTTTGATAAAATGCGCATGCTCAGTGATATCATTATTTGTTTACATTAGAAGCAAACTAAGAGAGGCTGGACTATATTTACCAACTAAGTTGAGGTTAAGATGTGTTTTTCAACTGTATGTAAATATTTTTTCCTCAGAAATTCTTTTCTTAAGACTGTAAAATTGTACAAGTAACTGTGATGATTATAATATTATGTAAATGAGATGATAGGCATGAGAGGTTTAGGGGCCTTATTGTTGTCTCCCCAAGAATAAAATTTGTATATTAAAGTTGAAATATCTCTATTCTAGAGTCTTTTAAGGCTTTTAGTGGGATTATCAGGTAGATATAAGATGGCAGGTGAACGTACCAGTGGGTTATCATGTTCTTGTGACCTGTGTTAATAGCATTTTATTATTAAGTCGTTGATCGACCAACTAAGGATCACGTTAAGCACTATGCATTTTGGTCTCTTCTTCTCAGGATGTCATTCCTCTTATCTGCCCAAAAAGCCTTCATTCGTTCGGAATGCTCCCTTCTTCTCTCATCCGCCCACCTCCCACCAGTACCCTCTCTTCTTGCAGATTGCACAGTCAGACTTATCCTTTTGTCATTTGTCTTCTGCCTAAATTTGTCTCTATCGTAAATGTCCTCTTCTTCAACTCGAAATTTTTTTAGATCCTCTTTAGTATTGATAAACCACTTCAAAGTAGTCTTAGTATTATCAAAGTTATTCAAAATTTTCTTTGTCAGTCTGTTATTGCCCATCCTCTTTATGTGCCCGTAAAATCGTGTTCTCCTTCTTCTGAAAGTCTCTGACATCCTCTCTACATTTTCATACAATTTGGTGTTTGAAACGTTTTTATAGGTATTGTGTTCTTCATCATATCGTGGCCCATAGATCTTTCTCAGAATCCTTCTTTCTCTCTTCTCGACATCCTCTATAAGTCCTTTATTTTCTGAGGTCAATGTCTCTGATGCATATAAAGGCACAGGCTTTTTACTACTGTTTCGTAATGTCTTAACTTTGCAGTTCTTGAGAAACATTTTTTGTTGTAAATATTTTTAGTAGCTAAATATGCCAGATCCAATTTCTTAATCCTGGCTTTTAACGCCTCTTTGTCACTTCCATTCTTCATGATTATTTCGCCCAGATATTTGAATTTATCCACAATGTTAATCTTCCCATATTTTGTTTTCAATGCCTTATCCGTTATACCTTTTATTGTTGTCATCAGTTCTGTTTTTTCATACGAAATTTGTAGTCCTGCCTGTTCTGCAACTTCCTTCAGTAGGTCTAGTTGAGCCTTAGCTGTTTCTATGTTATCTGTGAGCAATGCTATATCGTCAGCAAATGCTAGACAGTCTATTTCAGTCCCTCTTCCAATTTTCAAAGGTCTATATAACTTCCTAGACTGTAACTCTTCTCTCCAATTTCTTATTATCTTCTCCAACACACAATTAAAAAGCAGAGGTGATAGGCCGTCTCCTTGTCTCACTCCTGTTTTAACTTCAAAGGGCTCTGAGAGATGTCCTAAAAATTTAATTTTGGATTTAGTTTCTGTCAAAGTTGCTTTGATCATGGCTCTAAGTTTTCTATCTACTCCAAATTCTTCTAAGATCTTAATTCTAATTTCAGTATAATAGCATTTTTAATTAAACAAATATTATTTTGTTTTAGGTTGTTGGCATGGTTACCAGAAAAGACTTAGCTCGTTATAGAGTGTGGAAACATTTAGGACATGTTGGTGTTGAAGAACTCAGAGTATTGGAAAAGATGTAAAATAACATCGCCTTACATCAGTGTTTGCCATCTTCCATTGTACCTATTATTTCATTACGTTAAGTTTTTTTATTAGTATTGGATTATTTAGTTCTATTTTAATTATCCTATTTATTTAAGTTGTGTATTTAGTTATTTTATCCTGAACGTATACAATAATTGCCTGTAAATTGAAGTATTGTTTATTTTATTAAATGGGATTTTAAAAATATATATGTAAGCGGTTGCTTACTGTATGAATCTGAGCTTTGTACAGCTGCGGAATGAAGGGGACAGACGAAGTACCAGACTGCTGTTATGTCATAACACTGTACTAATCATCTCTCATTGCTATTCGCTTGGCAGTAAGCTGCCTAATGCGGTGACATAATGTGGGTGTTGTTTTGACTATTTACTGTAGATGGCGACACCAAATATATGTAGTTTGGATAGTACCCGTGACTACTACAAACATAGTACTATAGTCCATGTAATTTCAATAGAAGCTTCCGTAATAAGTATTTTCACTCCCATACATGTAAAGTGTTGCAGCAGTTTGTATAGTGTGCTGCAAAACGTACTAATACTTCCATACTCTTGATTATAAACAAATTAGTAATAGGCGCAAATCACCATCTATTTTTAAATTTTACTTTTATTGATATATTACTTTAATGTCAAAATAAATACGTTATAAATCAGAATGTCAAATTATTTTAGTTAATTAATTACAGATTGTATTATACTCTGCAGTGTTTGCTTTTATAACTGTCAATACAAAATGTTTCTATTTAAAAGACATAAAAATATACATAGCCTTTTATAAATCTATATGATTATATTATAGTACAAATAAATTCCCCAGTTCAATTTGAGTTTCCGTTCAGTGCACAAGAGATTAACGTGTACGCAGTACCAGTCAACGATGAGTGAAAAACGTGATTTACGCAGTACCAGTCAACGATGAGTGAAAAACGTGATTTATGAAGCCAATCCAAAAACATTATTTACAGTGTGTATAATTACTTTAAAAGAATTCAATTCATACGAAAGTATGAAACACTGGTAACAGTTTAGAGGCATACTTTTCTAACAACCAGTACATATGCTGACTACTCGGAATAAACGGAGGAAGCAAGTAGAGGGAACGTGTACAGTGCAAGCCTCTATTGAAATTACATGGACTATAGTAAAATGTTACTACTACTAACACAATCTCTCTCAGTAGTAGTGACATAATGCATTCCTCTCAGCTGCACAAAGCTTAGGAATGGGCAGAGTACCTATCTTATAAACTAATTTTTGACTTTTAAGATTTGTACCAACATTACATTAAATAATTCACGCTTCTAGTAATGAATTTGAGAACCTAAATATTATAAAAAGTGTTTATGATAACCTATAGATAAAAGCAAGATGTTCTATTCCATTTAATAAAACAACGCAATACGTAAGCGAGAGGACCACTCTGCTTTAGGATTTTAGAAACGTTTGCAGCGGACGAGCTGGACTTGTCCTAACGCTCGAATGTTGTGTTAACCCTGCCAATTACCATAAAATTTTAAAAAATCACTATACTTCAGAGGCCGCTTAAAAGTTATTTTAGCAGATTTGTTACTACAAAAAGTAATTTACGTTTTACTAGGCGGAGGAAACCAACCTACATACAACAACAATTTTTATAGTCAATTTATAAAATAAATGTAAAAACTATTGTTTTTTTATGGCTATATACCATTTAAGTGTTCAATGAAATTAAGTAAATTTTTAATGGTCTTTGTTGCGTTCAGGATTTTATAACTACAGTAGAACTGCGATAATTTGTCACCCATAATATTCTTTTTTTTTAAATTCACAAAGGTGAACAAAACTATAAGTGTTGAGAGTTTTCCTTTTTTGAAAGTCCAGTATAACTGTGATTATGAATCAGAACTACCTTGGGTAGATCAAAAACTTAGATAATATAGACCTCATTGAGTTTTGAGGTTTTAAAGTCTTCATTTTGAACCGGTTTACCTATTTGGTTGCCATTCTTTTACCCTACCATCACAGTCATAGAAGGTCTCCTGTAGTTGCTTTTGAGTGTTGAACAATATATTCTATCGCCATCTCAATCACTTAAGGCCATCTCAGTAAGTTTTTTTTGTTATTTTTTTTCTGAAAATAATAATTACACTGCCATTTTCATCATCACTGCTTCTACGATCACTTCATCATTGACTTCAAGAATCTTATCGGCATTTTTCCTCTTAAACCAGGAAATTTTGGGTATGTCATTCTCATTAATTGATTTAATGGCCAGCCCGTTGGCGTAGTAGTTAGCACTACTGGGTTCTTCACCGAGGTCCTGGGTTCGATTCCCAGTCAGGTCTGGCATTTTTTGATCACTCATTTTCATATATCATCATTCTCCACAGTTTTCATTAGCAAAAATTGTATAACAGTCGGACATTAAAAAAAAAAATTGATTTAGAGGTAGTAGCTGGAATTCTCCAGGCCAGCTTTAAAATATTCTCAATATCCTCTTTGGGTATATATTCTGTATATTGTCTTTAGTCTTTAAATTGTTGAAGGTGAAATTTTGTCCCAAGATGCAGAGCACGTGTACGCCACATCCTTTATTGTGGTCTTCAGACATTCTACAACCCCTTTTCCTTCTTTAATTTCAGTAATAAGATTTCTCAGCTGTTTACTTTTGTAGTTTCTCTTTGTTTTCCAGTTTAGTATGCAGAATTCAGATGATGCTTAATGACACTGACATTCCTGGTTTGGTGCAAAGAGGTCAGTGGGTGGGGGATAAGTAGCCTTGTAAAAGTCGTGTTCACAACTTGGCCTCGGATGCCAGTCCTTAAGATGCATCATTGTCAACCAGTTTGTCACAATGCAAAGCGTTTACAACATTCTACAAACTTTAGTTTGAATAACACGAAACTTGGTTTTAACAAGGCTTGATCATCTAGTAATCGCATTCTTACTTTGCATAGCTTTTCTTAACGTATCTTGTAAAAAATCCGTTTCATGAGATGACGTGTTGCATTTTTAAAAATGCTTACCTCAAACCTGTGTCAAAAACCATTAATGATTTTGTATTTATTTTGTAAGAGAAATCAAACGATCCTTTTTGTTTTTAAATTCCGACTTTTAAATTTTCTTTTAAATTCAAAATAAATGTTTTATTTCAAATTAAATGACTTTTAAATTTGACTTTTAAATTCTTGACTTCCGGTCAAAACCGGAACTTCAACCCAATCCTAGGCCCACTAACTTTTCGTGCAGATTACAAATCCAAAAACCATATTTTACTATCTCTTGTAATTTCTAACTTCTGGATGTGATGAACAGAAGTACATATTTTGAATATTACCACCATTAACCTGGGTAGTAAACCTATGAGTGAGATGACAGCAAAGATGATTTTTTGAAACTATATGCAATCATGTAATTTATGCATTGATTTTAAAAACATTGTTTTATATTTATTTTTTATTTAAAAACACTTATCTGTTTCTTAAACTTTACATTATTTATTTGATTATACATATTTAAACTAACACAAGATAATTGTGCTCCACTGTCTAATAGAACATCAAACTTTAGTTTGTTAACTAATACACTTATTTCTGGACACACATCACAATGATAACTTGAATTCATTACATTAACATGAAAAGGTAACTCACAGGAAAAATTCGGTTCTGGAGTCACTGAACTAACTATACCCTTTCCAAAATTATTAACTTTAACAGGAATTATAATATCAGGCCTATTCAATGATATATCTGTACTGTCAGACACCTGTCTAATCATTTCAGGCTCTACATGTTTTTTGTGTTCTCTGTTTTAGTTTGTTCATTATCACTCTCATCACATTTTTGTATTATATTAACATTGGCTTCAATCGGATACTTAGGCCTATCCCTAGTATTCCTATTGTCACCTTGTCTATAACTACCTAACCTGTCCCTAATACTTGTAACCTTATATTCACCTTTATTATAAGTATTTTGGCTTCTATTATTATTATTTGGTCTACTATTATTGTATTGTATACTTCTATTATTGTTATTATACGGATTGAATCTGTAATTATTATTATATCTAGGTGGTTGACTGTTTCTGTTATCATGATTATTATTATTGTTATTAAAATTCCTAACTTGTCTATTTCTGTAATTACTATCCCATCTGTTTCCACTACCATTCTGATTTATTCTTTCAGTGTACGGTTTGTACGTGCTTCTATTTTGTTCGGAATTATTATTTTTACTCTTCATCTCATCAAAGTTTTGCAAAATCAGTAACATTTTACTATATGAGTCTACCTTCTGAACCAGCACTGCAGCTTGTATCTTCTCATTGAAGTGTTTCGATAGAGTTATTATTCTTTCAGCTTCAGTCATACTTGTCAAGGATACACATATTCCTGGTTAACCTATCACTAGGTGTACTTGTATTTTTACATACACCAGGAGTGAAAAAATTATCTACGTTCTACTGTACATTGACTAGCTTTAATATTATGAACTATATATACCAAGGATCTTTTTAAGTTGTACATTATTAGTTTTAAGAATTAAAAGAACTTACCAGTAATTTTTCATTAGTATAATATTATTATTTATTTACTTAAGATAATTTAATCTGTTTAATTCATTTGTGGTAAAACTTCAGTTCTCTATAGAATTTTTTTGACAATATGTTTTATCGTTAAATAAAAATATTATTTATTATTAATAATTTAGTAATGTGTATACATTTTATATTTATGACATTTCATTTAAATTTTATTTTATATTGTTTGAGAATTTGGGTGTTTTAACACGGTGATAAATGTGTTTAGTAAACATTTATTTACGATTGCTTGTATACAATATTTTGTTTTTATTTCTTATTGTGGTAATAATAATTTTTTTTTTCTACGGCCACAAAGGACCACTTAAGTTCAATCAACATCTAGCTCTTTCAGATGTTCCACCCAAACGCCTCCGCAGTAATAATAATAATTATTAATAATAATTTATTATTAATTTTTTTATGTAGTGATTTTAGTAAATTTCTTTGTAACTGTTTCTAAGGCCTGTTAATTGAAAAAGTATGAAATTTTATGAGCATTCAATGGTCAATTTAATGGGCTAATTGGGGGGAAACCAAAAACCGTTAATGTGAAAGTCCATAAAATTGAAAGTAATTCAATTTATAGCAATTAGTAACAATGTTTTGGTGTGTTAAAGTAAACTTTGAATTTTCTTACAGCCTTATCATAATTTTCAAAAAACTATACCTTTTTTTCAGAAAGGCACAGGGTTTTTCGTCGCAAAACTTAACATTCCTTATAATTTCATAATTTTTAAACAGTTTTACTTATTTAGGAGGTTAGTTTTTTAAATTGGAAGTCTGTAAAAATCGAGCATTGGCTGTATTGTGCTTCAATCTTTTAACCCTTTACTGGTTTAATATTTTTGGCAAAGTTGGTGTTACCGTGAGCTATTTTTTTCCTTCTCTTATATGATATTTAGGGAAGGAAAAAGCATTGTTTTGATTAAGTTTTTTTCGAAATTGTGTTTTCACCAGATATACACGTTAAAGGACCCCTGTACCCAAAATAAAGTTTTACTGATTGGTCTGTAAAATATCTGAAAATAGAAATAACGTTCTACTTGATGATATATCTCTTTTGATGCTTTTCAGCATTTATATATGACACAATTCAAGAGAAACTAGAGTTTTAAAACTGTGTGGTTCTTTTGGGATGTTGTTTAAAAATGTGGCCAATTGAACAAAAAACGGTTAAAAGAATTTTGTTGTATATTATTTGGATCTAATCAGTGTAATTGTAAAATTAAGTACAGGATTATCTGTATTTATAACATGAGAAAATGTATAGATCATTCATAATCTCGTTTGTAATCTTATATTTACTTAGTTTAATTGTATGTGATTATAATGCCTTATTTTTGACTTGTGATGATGTTATTTATTCGGCTGTGATTGCATTTCTTTGTAAAGTTTGATATTTTTTCTTATAATAGTTATAATAAATATTATTTTTATTTATACTCTTTGTAATCACATTGTGTTATTTTTTGTTTTTACAGTTAGATTATTTTTCATCGCTTGAAATTTGTCATAATAATATTTCAGTTTATTGTTTTACTCAAAATAATTTTATTTAACGAAAAATTGTTAATATTTATTTTAATTTTTTATGCTCTGGTAGATTGATTGTGTTTGAGGAATTAAGTGAGAAGTATTCACTTCCTGTAGGTTAGAACTTTATTTTTTATTAATTATTGTTTAGAAATGTAACATTCTTATTATTTATATATTGTTCTAATAATAAACTCATAATTACTTAGATATTTATTATACACAGGTGATTGTAAAGTCGCGTAGCCCAAATTTTTCTGCTTTGTATGAAAAATTACGGTAAAATTTATGTAAGATTTTTAATTCGGGAATTTTTTTGTGTGAAAAAATGTACGGTATGGGAGCACTGGTAGATCTAGCCACTGGGCAACAGTGGCACCAAGATATTTATTTAGGCCAAGCAGCAATGTCTTTTACCCAAGACCAACGCATCTTTATTGTTGAGTTACTGTGAATCGAAATCGTATGGGAAGACTCAAAAAGAATTTTTAAAGGTTTTTTAGATGGTAACGTGCCAATCAAATTCAATATATGTTGTTTATTTAATTGTTTTTGAAATTCAGGAAGTGTGCGTCCAGGTGTTTTAACTGATTACAGTTGGCAGATGATAAATGAAACACTAATTTGTTCTCCAAAAAGTTTCTTCGAAAACTTTCTAACCAGATTGTGCTATCTTATGGAAGTGTTCATAAGACTACTAAAGTTCAAAAACTGCATGCGTATTGGATTAATGTACATCATCAGCTCCAAGAACCAGATAAAGGGAAATTAGCATTGCAGACTGTCTTAAGTTAAAACACTTAAGACATTCGGTATGCTACAATCATGGAAACATCCCAAAAACGATAAAATAAACCACATATATATTGGATTTGTTTGGCACATTAACATCTGAAAAAGCATTTATTTTTTTTTTGAGTTTTCTAGTATGTTTTTGCTTGGCAGTAAATTATAGCAATAACGACGCAATGGTCTTATGTAATAGATATTACTCCCGGATTAAACAAACTGCTTGGTGCCTTACCCACTGTTGCCTGTTGGTATGATCTAGCAGTTCTACTATACAATATTCTCTCACAAAAAAATCCCTTTCAGGAGATGACGCGACGTGTCTCAGGGCTGGTGGCAATTTTTTCTACAGCACAGTAGTTGGCCCAAGTAGTCACACTGCGTGTTCACTTAATTCGGAGTTGTTTTGTTTAGGTCATCAGCTGAAAGGCTGGTTTGAAACTGTAGAAGTTTTACTAAGTAAAACAAAGAGTGAGGTGGTTTACCATTGCTTTTCTCACTGAGTGGAAAAGTACGCTTATCAGCATGCCGGGCCCTCTGAAAAGCACATATTTTCCACTCTGCAAATGACACCTTCACTTCATTCACCACAGGGTCTGGCTGTATAGTGAAATTCATTACTTTCAGACTAGTGTCTGAACGTTTTATCTCAGACTAGTGAGAAATTCTTACTCTGACTAGTGTCTTTTACACCTCTACCTCTTCTGTTCTTAAATGATTCAGTCATTTAATTGGCTAACCATGTGATAAGAAACAGAACTATTTATTTTAGCCCTGCAATGAACAGATTGAGCGTAAATAATTTGACACTCCACCTGTCTGTTATGGGCAAAATTTGGAGTTATCCTTCCTCATAATGCGATAAACTGCCCATAACAGACAGGTGGAGTGTCAAATTATTTGCACTCAATCTGTTTGTTGCAGGGCTAAAATAAATAGTTCTGTTTCTTATCACATGGTCAGCCAATTAAATGACTGAATCGTTTAAGAACAGAAGAGGTAGAGGTGTAAAAGACACTAGTCAGAGTTATCTTCTCTGAAAGTAATGAATTTCACTATACAGCCAGACCCTGTGGTGAATGAAGTGAAGGTGTCATTTGCAGAGTGGAAAATATGTGCTTTTCAGAGGGCCCGGCATGCTCTTAAGCGTACTTTTCCACTCAGTGAGGAAGGCAATGGTAAACCACCTCACTCCTCGTTTTACTTAGTAAAACCTCTACAGGTTCAAACCAGCCTTTCGGCTGTTGACCTAAACAACAATGCGATAAAGCCCACTTAGTTTTCTGGAAGCTACTCTTTAAGTAGTAAAACACTACTTGCTCTTTAACAGTCTGACTAAAAAATAATAAAAGTTAATAAAAATAATATATATTTTTATTTCCAAATTCCAACTTTGATTTTTGGACTTCCGGTTTTGGGCCTCTTGGAACTTAAAATCCAATCCAGGCTCACTAACTTTTTTTGTGTTGATTATGAATCCAAAAACTGTTTGTTCTTATCTCTTGTAGTTTCGGACATCTGGATTTGACGGAAGGACTGACGTAGGAAAATTATGGATGGAAAAACAATTGCATCCAATAATTTTATCAACTTTATTACTGTCATTTGTACAAAGCAGTAAAATTTGGGTTGCTTGCAACTTTACAATCACTCTACATATTTATTATTGTAATTATAAAAGAAATCTTGCCAATTCTGATAATTTGTAATTAATAAAGTTATAAATTTTAATCATATTTATGGATTAATTGATAGCATTTTGATTTGATTAACTTAAGATTGTATGTTAATTTCAAAGAAAATAAATGGTCTGACTAATAATTAGTCAGACCATTTATTTTCTTTGAAATTACTTTGAAATTGACTAATAATTAGTCAGACCATTTATTTTCTTTGAAATTATGAATTATTCATATATTTATTAAACCGAGTTGATTCCAAGTTTTTGGAACAATTTTTTTAGTTGATATTAGTGGCAGATATTCAAAAGGATCTTCATAATGTTAGATGGACCATAAATATCTCATTCCTATTGTTTGATACGCCCAATAAAATGGTAGTATAAAAGGCGCATCGTGTGGGGGGGGGATGTTCGTTAAATAGCGGACCGCGTCCAAAACGGCCCCTAACGTTAATTACGTAATATGGTTTAGGAGCACATATTAGGCATATAAGGCATATTAGGCATATTAGGCATATGTTTGACACAAACATAATTTGTATATCCGGTGCAGGGAATTGCAAGGCTTGGAAAGGAATAACGTTACAGGACGGAAACTACGTTAAAGATAGCTCAAATAGCTCATTAATGTGGTAGAAATTGACGCTCATTAGACATGACAATGATTGCACGTTAGCGAATAGATGGCGTTATACCCAGCGCAGGGTCGCGTCGGTTTTAGTTTACGACAGGCGAGACTTAGACGTTGTTACTGAAAGACGGCGGGAGCTGCACTGAACTCCGGCAGAACACGAAAAGATGGCGTGAAGAAAAGGACCGAAGGTCACACACCAAATTATAAATTTTGTAATTGGCACAGAGATCACGTGATTCAGCTAGCCTCGAACGAGGGAGCCGAAATATTAGAAACGATGAGACAGCCAATAAAGTGACGTAATCGGAAGCGCAACAAAAATCCTTCTAGAAAAATCTAGAAAGATGTAGGCGCTAGCGCGGAATTCAAAAGTGATTGCAGTACTAAACACCTATAAATCAAAATATTGTAATAGTGTTGCATAACACAGCATAAATTTTTTAGTATTATTCATTTTTTAATTTGGGAAGAATTTTTTTGTAGGAGTATCTGGTCTACAGATTTACGCCACTTTTAATTGGACATGAATCTTTTTAATATTAAAGCCGATGTGACACAAGCACAGAGCCCCCTTCTACATAGCTAACATTTTCCTCAACCGGTAAATTAAAATGGTATAGGCTTTGTTTACAACCGGTGCCAAAGGCCATTTGTGAAATGGCAGATCTCAGACCTCAACAATCATGTGTTAACATGAATTACAAAAAAACAATTTTGTCTTTAACATAGTTTTATTTTATTTTACTAATATTTCGTAAGTCTAGAAAAATAACCTAGGAACACTTGTAGAATGTATTTATTTATATACAGGGTGATTCATGAAGTTCTCCCCCCACTTCTACAGCACATTGTACTAGTAAAAATAATGAAAAAATGTTATATAAACATAGGTCCGAAAACGCTTCGTTAGCGAGTTACAGGTAGCGAAAGTTTCGCCTGGATTTCAGTTCACCAGGTGAAATGAGGTCTTCCTGGAATTGTGGTAAGGTAGATTAAGGGGCGAATTCAATCATTTCTTATGGTTTTTGATCTGATAAATTGAATAAAACAGGTCCCAGAATTGTAAGTTAAATAGTTTTTGAGAAAACCAGTGTCAAATGCAAAAAATGGAGTGAAAATCACATTTTTTCATCTTTGGGCAAGAATAACTTTGTTATTTCACCAAGAAACAGTTAAAATTTTTCAATAAAAAATGTAGAAAATTTTATTCTGAACAAACCGGTGTAAATAAAGTACACAGAAAGCGAATAGTTTTTGAGAAAACCAGTGTCAAATGCAAAAAAATGGAGTGAAAAAAACACATTTTTTCATTTTAGTTTTTCCGGTTAATTTTACTTTGTACTCTTATGAATAAAAACTCATTTAATCAAACATCTATTCGCTTTCTGTGTACTTAATTTACACCGGTTTGTTCAGAATAAAATTTTCTACATGTTTTATTGAAAATTTTTTACTGTTTCTTGGTGAAATAACACAGTTATCCTTGCCCAAAGATGAAAAAATAAGTTTTTCACTCCATTTTTTGCATTTGACACTGGTTTTCTTAAAAACTATTTAACTTACAGATCTGGGACCTGTTTTATTCAATTTATCAGATCAAAAACCATAAGAAATGATTGAATTTGCCCCTTAATCTACCTTACCACAATTCCAGGAAGACCTCATTTCACCTGGTGAACTGAAATCCAGGCGAAACTTTCGCTAGCTGTAACTCGCTAACGAAGCGTTTTCGGACCTATGTTTATATAACATTTTTTCATTATTTTTACTAGTACAATGTGCTGTAGAAGTGGGGGCAGAACTTCATGAATCACCCTGTATTTATTAATATTACGTACATGAAACAGATGAAAACATTCAGAAATTGTTTTATAAAAATTCCGATGACTGTGAAGAAGACTATTAGTGATATTATGAAGAAAAATAGAATTTTCACATAAAGACTTCAATAATTTTTATTTTTGAAATATTACATACTTTCAATTTACACAGACAGAAAAATACTTTCCTATGATTTTTAATTTTTTTAAGATATTATTGAAAGTGAAATGAAATTTTAAAAAAAGAATGTTTAGTTTAATTGATCGATACAAACAAATTGTGCTTTTACTGTGAAAAGGGACGTATTTTCAGGTTGTATAAATAATAAATTTTGATGTAGGAAAGCCTGCTGTACACCAAATATATGATTTCACTTACAAATATTATAAATATAAAAATCCACCGGGTTGGTCTAGCGGTAAAGTCATCGCAGTGAGTCAGCTGTTTAGCAATTGATTTTCAGGGATAAAGAATCCGTTAATCCAATTAAAGGTAGATTTGAATACTAGACAGTGGTTAACAGTGAACAAGTTGTTGGTTGGGTTTCAATGAACCATCCTTTCTCAGGAATGGTCACCCTAAGTCTGTACAAGACTATGCCTCATTGAAACGTCATACATATCGTCCCCCATCTGATTGGGTCATGGGGTTGTTTATTGTTCTTAAATTGAACAGATTACAACGTAGACACATTAGGAATTATAAAAAAATTATGAAGATCCACCATCTGCCACTGGTTGATACATTACATCACATTAAATTATTTCCGGTTCTTACCCAGGAATAAAATTCAAGAATTTCAGTGATTGAAGATTGATATAATATAATAAAAATTAAAATTTTATTTATATTAATTACACATTTTAATTATTTTATTTATTTATATTTTGTATAGTTTTATTGTTATAATTTTACTTTATACGTAAACATAAATACATTTCTTGATATAATAAATATTTTACATATATTATCCTTCAGATTATTTTTTTATTAAACATCCTATGTAGGATTTTTAAACAGCCGTATTATTTAAAATTGAAATATATATTTTCTAACCACCAGAATACGGTAACATAAAACACTTACCAATGTTTATAGCGCTTTCGTGTATCTTGTACACATCATCTTCTTGATGGTAGGAGCAGGAAGTTTTAAATTTTGACTTGTAATAAATGTTAATTTACTGAAGATGTGTACAAGATACACGAAAGCGCTATAAACATTGGTAAGTGTTTTATGTTACCGTATTCTGGTGGTTAGAAAATATATATTTCAATATCCTTCAGATATATAACGTTATAACAAAAGTTAAAATCAATTGGTTTTTTTAATACAAGTTGTAATACATAAGTAAAACTTTCTGTTTGTGAATTTGTTTATTTTTTTGTGAAGCGATATGATATAGTTGTATTTTATTGTAAAATTTTTATACCAAAGTGTATTGTGAATTTTTACATATATAATTTTATTTTTCCATTAAAGTATAATTCGAGTGTTTTGGTGTTTTTTGTTCAAACGGGTGTTTCAAAAAGGATGCACTTCGAAGTTTGAGAACGCTAATTTATTACATTAAGTAATTACAAGTTATACAAATTATATGGTATGAAATTATTACCTTTATAACATTCAGATTACCTTTAAAACTTCACAATAAATGTTCAAAATGACTTCTTCCGCTTGTAATGCAAGTTCTGACACGTTTCATAACATTTGCAGCCACTTTTCGTAGTGTTTGCTCATTAATGTTTGTAATCTCACTTTCAATATTAGCCTTTAATTCTTCA
Source organism: Catonia carolina (assembly GCA_035578175.1). Classification (NCBI taxonomy): domain Eukaryota; kingdom Metazoa; phylum Arthropoda; class Insecta; order Hemiptera; family Achilidae; genus Catonia; species Catonia carolina. The sequence continues at coordinate 63,678,788 of JAQMRL010000006.1, forward strand.
ATTGTATGAGGATTGTTTTTAAAAACCTTACTCTTTAAATTCCCCCAAAGAAAAAAATCCGCAGGAGTAAGATCTGGGGATCTTGGTGGCCACAATCCTTTTTATATCGCACGATGGCCAAAAAATTCTCGTAACATATTCAGCATTTCAGTAGAAGTATGGCATGTTGCGTTATCCTGCTGAAACCAACAATCTCGATCGTGTAATTCTAACAACGCTATAAATTGTTCAATTAAGTTGCGGTACACCACACCATCTACAGACATGTCAAAAAATAAAGGCCCAACAATACGACACCGGGAGTTCGCACACCAAACACCAATTTTACATTCGTGTAGTGGACGTTCATGAAATGTGTGATGATTATGGGCGCTCCATATTCGGCAGTTTTAGCTGTTGATGTATCCATCCAAACGGAACCATGCTTCGTCACTGAATTAAACACGGTCCAATATTTCAACACCGTTGTCATTAACAAGAGAACATATCCAACAACAATACTGTATACGTTTCCCATGGTCAACTTCTTTCAGTTCATGAACGACACCGATGCAGTAAGGATGCAGATTAAATTTTTTTGTAGCCCTTAAAGCGGAAGATAGTGATAATCCAGCCTGTGAAGATAACTTTCTAAGTGATTTGCCGGGTGAGGTAGTCAAACGTTGTTTCACATCGTCCAAAACTTGTTCTGTTGAAACTGATGGTCGACCTGTGCTTTTCCGATCCTGTACACTGCCAGTCTTACGAAATTTATTAATCAGACGCAATATTGTGGTGTTATTAGGTACTTCAGAATTGGGAAATTTTAACTGGAACTCGTCTTTCACTCGTTCGTAAGATTTATATGCGCAATAACTTTCAATCATAAAAACATGTTTATCCTTTGAAAAAACCATGTTTGAACTTATACAGACACTACAGACACAAATGAATACTGGGATAGCACTAGTACATGTCAGTAAAACACAATGGGCCAACGAGTATGGTAGTGCCAACTGTTATTTGGGGGAAAAAATATTCCCTATGCAGAAAATATTAACCCTTAAACTTCGAAGTGCGTCCTTTTTGAAACACCCGTTATGTTATGACTCCGTACACCCTCCGGCATAAGTGTAGCCACAGTGGGGCAGGTTGGAATGCTTGTTCCCTGGCTCATTTAGTAAAACAAAAAATAGCTCTATAGAAATAGTATTGCACAGCAAAAAACCATGTTATCGTTGTGGGGGAAGCCACAATCTTATTCTTCTGTTTCTGTTCACTACTTAAGTGCTGCAATCAGTGGGAGTGAGTCAGTTGTGAAGCTAAACTTTGGTGTAACCATTAAAAAGGAAAAAGTGTGCCAAATGCTAATCTGAAGGTGATAAAACTAACTGCACTAGTTAAAGAATTGCAACTGTTCTACCCATCCATAAAACGGGCACTACTTATCTTACTTGCACAACGTGCACTATTGAAAGATCTTATTCAGCACCTTATGCAGGATAAAAACTTTGTGGATGGTCAACAATGACAGAAAATCGGCTTGATTGTCTTTGTATGATAAGTATGCACATAAAGAGGGTCGTGGAAGCGAAATATTAATTTGAAAAAGAAATTTTGTCAAGATTTAGCCAGAGCCCGTGTAGGCTACTGATGAAATAAGATTTAAACCGATTCGAATAGCATTGCAACCAATTAGAGCGAATGCCAAATAAGCTTGCCAGTTTTCTGAAGTGCGCCAAAGTTTTATTTTGGTAATGGCGTGTCGGCTGCCTCAGTGAGTGGTGGGGGTCAGTGCTGCACTAGCTGTGATCAGAGTCACGTCACTGTCGCAACATTATACATCAGCTAACCTGAAAATATTGGTCTGTAATGTGCTGAATGGAGTAGGCATTAATTGTTGCATACAATGTTTACCATTGAATGTTTTTAACATCGCTAATAGATGATAATTTACATTGTTCAGTGCCTGTGATTTAATAGTCAGTTCGGTACCAAGACATGAAGTCTACCGATTGAATACAACCAGTTCACGCAGCTACACGGGCAAGCTTATTTGGCATCCGCTCTACTTTTAGTGTTTTTATATTTTCAAGTAAAAACATTTTTACTTTCTCTTGCCTATATGAATATATAGGAAGGAAAGTAGGTATTGTTTTCATGTCGATTTTAAGATATCGAGTTTTCACTGGATCGACACGTTTTCAGACCCCCTGAACCCAAAAAACATGTTTTTAGCGATTGGTCTGTGTGTATGTGTGTATACAGAATATCTCAAGAATGAAACATCGTACGAACTTCAGACTTGAATCTTAAGGTACTACCACTACCGGATCCAACACGAACATTTTTATCAAAATCTGTCAACCGGAAGTAGTAGTTTATTCGTGTAATTTTTCACTTTTTTGCGATTTTCTCAAAAACTGATCCTACGATTTTTTTTTAAATCGCGTGGTTTACTACATTTTTTATGTTCTACAAGTTAGAGTAGGTGCCATGTTTGCTGAAATTCCTGGTAAGGCTGTTTACACATAAAAAAATAGTTTTTTTAAGATTACGGCTTTTATATGCATTTCAGCGCAAAGATTTGCATAATAAAAGTTGTAGAAAATTTAAAATACTACAACTTTTACTTCTAACATTTTTCTGTATATTGCTTAGTTTAGCGGTAATTAGTAATTTTCTGTTTTTTACTCATGCAAATGTGTGAAAAATCAATTTTTTTAAGATTTCGGCCTTAGTATGCATTTTACGACAAAAGTGCATATAATAAAATTTATAGGAAATTAAAAGGTCTACAACTTTTATTTAAAGCATTTTTCTCTACAGAGTTTAGCGTGAAAGAGTGATTTTCCATATTTGTAGGCTAAACTGAGGTTGTTTTTCATCTTGCGTCTTTCACTCATGATTAAAATTAGTTTATGTTTATTGAGGTTAGTTTTCTGTTTATTTTTTATGTTTTATTACTAATGTTAGGTTTATTGTTAATTATTTGCATTGACAAGAGAAAGTTGTGTGAGTGTTTTACACGAGATTTATTAATAAACAACTTATCTTAGACTTTGTATATTAAACAAAAATTTAATAGCCGGCCACATTGGCGCAGTTGGTAACGTGCTCGCCTCTCATCATGCGGTCCTGGGTTCGAATCCCACTCAGGCATGGCATATTTTCATACGTTACAAAAAAATCATTTCATCCTACATTGTACAATAGTTACACCCAACGTCATCGCTAATGATCATTGTAGTTGATGCGACGTTAAAAAAAAAAAAAATTAATAATATACTTACAATTTACTACATGAGTTTATGATTATTTACAGTTCTGTGACTCCCATGCAGCAATTTCATTGATGAAGGTTAGGTAGTGATTTCCAACTGTAGCCGACCACTACATGTATTCTCTGAGGTAAGAATCCAAGTGATGGCGAGCTGTACCTCTTAGTTTCTTATTTTGTTGATCCTTACATGTGATATCAAATCATTTGATATCTTGTTGTTTAGGTCATCAGCAGAAAGGCTGGTTTGAACCTCAGACGTTTTATTAAGTAAAACGAGGAGTGAAGTGGTGTACCATTGCTGGGCTTACTTCATGGAAAAGTATACACTTATCAGCATGCCAGGCCCTCTGAAAAGCATCTATTTTCCACCCTGCAAATAAATATTCACTTCATTTATCACAGAGTCTGGCTATATAATGAAATTCATTACTCTTAGAGAAGATAACTCTGACTAGTGTCTTTTACACCTCTACCTCTTCTGTTCTTAAGCACTTCAGTCATTTAATTAACTGACCATGTGATAAAAAACAGATCTATTTTCGTAGCCCTGGTACTAGCAGTTCAAGTGAAAATAATTTAACACCACCTGCCTGTTACGGGCATCATTTTATATAGAGAACAAATTATTTTTTTTTTTTGATAAATGCTAATTTTCTGTTATGTTTTTCTGCAGGTGACCAATGAACCTCAAGTTGCCAATAGCAACGCTAACAATAGAAATGATGTGTTAATTGACGCGAATGAAAATTTGGATGGATTTTGTTGGAGAAGTGTAGAAACAATGAACATAGATAGTCTAAATATTATAGATTCTAAATACGAGGTAAGTTGATCACAAATTTGGTGTAATTTTTATGTTCTTGACGTTAGTAACCAATTTTTCATTTTGAACGTAAAAGCTATTGCGAGTATGTCAATACTGTCATGGTATTCATTTTAAAGGAGGATTGTACAGCCTAAATAGGGTCCATTATGAAAGTAATGCGCATTTTTTATGAAAAATAGATTTTTATTGATCGTACTGGTCAAACGCTTAAAATTCTTTGAAATACTCTCCCCCTGTATCAATACACTTGCGGAGACGTGTCTGCCACGCATAGAAGGCATCCTGGAACTCCTTTACAGGAATGTCTGTTAGGAACCTCGTAACATGCTTTTGGTATTAACCACGGACTCGTATTGCTTTCGCTTCAGCTCTCTCTTCAGTTGGGGAAACAAAAAAAGTCGCACGGAGCCAAGTCGGGACTGTAAGGAAGTTGGGGGACCACCGAGGTGTTGCTTCAAGCCAGGAAGTTGGTGTTCCTTCGACATTTTCGGAACAAGCTACGCACAGACCTTGCGCATTTGCAGATCCTCTGTCACTATCCCATGTACCACAAATATGGACATGTTTAGGATGTCAGCGATGTAATGGACCATCAATTATATCAATTATTGTAATGGACCCTGTTTTGACAATGGTGGTACGTTAAATCGAGTCATGAAAAGGTGCCATGTGTAACATCTGGGAATCAAATGTGGGTACTTTGATGTAGAATTCATTTGCACTCACCTTTTTTTGATATTTGTGCCTCACAAATAGTTTGTACTATTTCAGCACTTCAAAAATATTGGAAATCATCTTTTGAACTATTTTTATTATTATTTTATAATTTTGGTCAACTGTGTAACAGTTGATTTTTGGAGATGAAGGCTCCGTGGTTCATATCCCAGTAAAGGTTTTTAATTTTAATGGATTTGAATACCATACAGTGGTTACCGATATAGTTTGATGGTTGGGGTTTATTTAACCATATTCTCTCAGGAATAAAATAATAAAAATAATTCTTGATGTTCTAAAACAATAATACACTTGTGATGTTCTTATTGTGAATTTGTTTTAATGATTGAAGCTAAAAATGATAGTTATGGAATAATTATGGATAGTTATGGAATATAATTTATTTTTAAATACAGCAAATAAGATTTATTTGAGAATAATTGAAGTCATTGTATTACGGAATACATTTCTGAGTAAATACTAAGATATAAAGGAAATTGAAAACAATTAAATTGGATTTTTACTTTCTCTTGCCTATATGAATATAAGGTAAGGAGTGTATTGTTTTCATGTCGATTTTTCGAAATCAAGTTTTCACCCGATATTTACATTTTGAGACCCCCTGAACCCAAAATACATGTTTTTAGTGATTGATGTGTGTGCGCGCACGCATGAATAAAATATCTCAAAGAACGGAACACTGTATGAAGTTGCACTTGAAATTTAAGTTAGGTAATATTGGAGGACTTGACAGGAACATTTCTTTAGTAGTTTGTTGTGTAATTTTTCACTTTTTTCTGATTTTTCATGCTCTGCAAGATAGAGTGCTGAAATTCATTAGGGTTATATTTTCCATGCGTGCTGAAATTCTTGATAAGCTGTTCTCGTAGAAAAAATGGTGTTTTTGAGATTGTGGTCTTAATATGCATTTTAGGGCAAAAGTGTAATATAATCAAAGTTGTAGAAAATCTAAAAAGCTACAACTTTTATTTCAAACAAATTTTTACAATGCTTAGTTTAATGCTAATTAGTGATTTTCTGCTTTTTATGAAAATCTGTAAAAAAATGGATTTTTTAAGATTTTGGTCTTGGTACACATTTTACGACAAAAGCGTGGCTATATAATAAAATTTAGAAGAAATTGGAAACTTACAACTTTTATTTCATGCACTTTTATCTACAAAGGTTAATGTTTGAGAGAGCGTTTAAGAGTGATTTTCTGTATTATTAAGCCAAACTAAGGTTGGTTTGTCATTTTGTATTATTCAGTCGTGATTAATATTAGGTTATGTTTTTTGAGGTTAGTTTGTTGTTTATTTGAAGTCGCACTAACAGCTTGATCATTAGCGACTTTGGTTGGTTGAGAAACTGTAATGATGGGTTTTGGCACGTGATAATTTTCAGACCTAGCCGGGAGTCAAACCTGTGACCTTCGCTTAATAGGCTAGGGCTACCCAGTACGTCAGGGGTGGTTTTTCCTATCTATGTTGTTTTAAAATTCATCCTTTTTTTTTTTTTTTTAAAAAAAAAGTTCTTCCTTGGATAAAGTTATTTATGGCTTTATATTATGTTCGGGGTTTTTTGCGGGGGAGGGCGGTCGCGATGTGTAGATGTGTGCGTGTGGGTGGGTGTGAGACATCGCATTTGAATGTGTGTGTGTGTGTGCGTGCGTGCGTGCGTGTACCACCAACACACAGTCCATTCCACACATACACTTTCGGTGAAGTAGTACACAAAGCCCCTGCAGGGGATTTGTATACTACTTCACCGAAAGTGTACGTGTGGAGCAGGATTTTGTGCTGGTGGTGGTGGTGCTGCTGCTCGTGTAATCGAGTATAAGTGTTGTGCAATGACCGCGGCCGCCGCGATATAGAGAACGGGCAATTTCGTTCTCTATATCGCGGCGGCCGCGGTCATTTGCACACCATTTATATCAGTGCCCAAATAGACATTAAGTTTCGTTTATTATCACTAAGCAACGGACTTTTACAATATTGCTATGGCAACTATTAGGCCTAGTATTATAATAAAAAAATTCAGTTGTCTTTGCTAGTACTGTGCGTACTGCTTTTCGTGGATCACGTCCATCACGTCGTTGCTGTCTGTTTATCTAGTCTGTCACCAGATGCCACTTGACTTGAAGCCCTTATTGAGTGCAGGGTTACTGTCACCTGCTGTCTTGAATCTTTCCAGTTAATTATCTGCTTTCAGCTGATCGTGTGTTCGATGAAACCATCAACATGACGTGCCTTATATTATACTGTTCGCCAATTACGGTTGCATGTAGGGAGGGTAGCGAGACAGAGAGAGAATGTGTTGCGTCCGCCGTTCCCCTCAATTCATTTTAATCAGTGCACGGTGTTCAAGCGCAATAGTAACAATACGCGATACGGTAGGGCACTCTGCCGGTCAGTTTCGTTCACTACACTCTAACAAGCTCATTTTTTATCAAAAAATTTTGAAAAATTACTTTCGCTTCCTAATAAATCTTAATTTATTACACTGATAATGCTATTATTATACTCTGATATTTAGATAAGCTACATTCGTACAAAGTTAGACGTTTAAATTTCACCGAATTTTTTGCGTATCACGTAGGCTAATATAACTTCTTTTCCAGGACGACATAATATGCGTTTTATTATTTTTTTATAAAATATAAAATTTTATCTGTAATTTGATATATGTTGGGCAGAAACAGAAATAATAAACGAGCTTGACAAAATCACTTTTTGAAGGGACGACAAAGATAAAACATCGTTGTCTGGTGTCTCCTTCCTGTTAGTATTCCAAGAAGCTGAATCATTTATTATAGTTGTGAACTTTATACCAAGCATACGCCAATTTTTAGAAATCAACTTCACAAGCACGATATCTGTTGTACGAAATTTTAACAAAAATAACCGCATACCTATTAAATACGTTTGGTAGGTAGCCTACATCATTTAGAAAAAAAAACTTGTTACCTATTACCCCAAATTGAATCGCAGACATTTTTCCCCGTATTTTGTGCGCGCGCAACTATTTTCGACGGCGTGCGGCTTTCGACAGCGACACAAATGTCATCAAAATGATGACCGCACGAACAGAACACAACGAGTACCTAGTGAGTACTACTTCAGAGGCAGCCTGTATCAGGCTACGACGCTGTGTTGGGGAAGATACTTACTGCGCATGTGCGGCCCACACACCACCGTAGTTGGTAATAGTTATACCATAAATATAATTATGTTTAATTAGTTTAAAATAGTTTATCCTTAGATTTTTTTCATATTTGGTCAATAATATTTCATATGTTTATATTTGTTAACGGACTTCACCCAAGTTGTCTTAGGTTGAATTATGTATCAGTAGAGGAAGAATGTATGTACTGGGACAACCTTGACCTTTGACCTGGCGGCTCGAGCGCAACCTTGACCTTTGACCTCGACTTTGAAAAAAAAAAAAAAAAAAAAAAAAATCCCGCCAAAAAAAAAAAAAAAAAAAAAAAAAAAACGCGCACGCGCGCGCACACACGAAAAATTTGGCAAAGTTCCAAACCCGATTTTCTCCGCAACCGCTGGGCCGATTTTGATGCGGACGGCACCCACGTGACCGGGAGATCGAGATCTACAAGATAAGCCTTAATCCGTAGCCGTATCCCCGATGGAACCCGAGATAGCTTGTAACACGTGACCCGGGGGTCGGATCAACGAGGTTCAGGTGCGCGCAGGATCCGGACGCTCCGTAGACCGCGTTACGTCCGGTTTCGACCGTTAGGTTCTTTCGGGACCCTAAATATATAAATTTAGGAAATATGTTACCGTCAAAAAATAACGCGGGACGGACCGCAAGACTCGTCGCACCACCCGCAGGACATCCGTATCACTACCTGACGAGGTGAAGACTAATGATTGGGGCGATGAAATCTGTTTATTTGCAACTCTATTCTTTTAATTTTGGCAATGACGCATGTTGTTGTTACGAGTCACGTGGCATGCGCGTGCCTTTCATTGACGTCATTCGTTTTTTATCTATGCACGCGCCAGACTATTGATCGGGATGATGCAACTTGTTATTGCAATTAAAGATGATGCAACGTGTTTACTTTGTTTATTAGCATTGACGTCATTCGTTTTTTATCTATGCACGTGATAGACTATTGATTCAGATGATGCAACTTGTTTATTACGAATTTAAATGTACAGTTAATTTTTTTAAATGCTGCAACGTATTATTTAAAATCACGAGTCGTCGAGTCAGCGATAAGTTGTTTGTTTCAATTTTTAAAACCAACAACGTCATACCGCATGTTATTATGTGCCAAACCGCAGATTCAGCGTTTCCAATGCATTAGCATAGGATAATTATTTGTATAAAAGACCGCCGATTTTCCCATTGTACCATAATTCAACTACCACTGCTCTACACTGCTAGACACATCTTCTTCTCTTACCTGCTGCTACGCTGCTGGAACAGTTCTTCTTCTCCACCTACCTGCTGCTACGCTGCTAGAACAGTTCTTCTTCTCCACCTACCTGTTGCTACGCTGCTAGACACAGTTCTTCTTCTCCTACCTGTTGACCTACCGTTAATTGAAGGTGAGTTTTATTATACTTTAAATATTTTTTAAATTTGAAAGACTCTAGCACCTTTATGAAATATACACTTTGAATCTTTAATAAAATTAAAACCTAAAATCTGTTTATGAAATTAAGACGTAGAACCTGTTGGTACGGCAACATTACCAGTTTTAGCCGTTGTTGGTGCAGCAGCAACAACAACAACAACTACCGTAACTGTACACTGAATATGTAGTCTGATGTTTTAATCTGCAGCAGCAAGAACCGTTATTGGCGTAAACGTAGAATTAATTACATTTGAACTCTATTGTTTTAATCTGCATCAACAACAACCGTTATTGATGTAAACGTAGAATTAAATAAATTTGAACCTAAAACCTTTTTGTAAATTAAGACTTTGACAATAGTCGTAAGTTGAACTTCGAACGTAGTAGTTTAAAAAATCGGTTTATATTTTCCTTTGACAGCATGATTTACGCTATAACAATATTCCTATGCGTTATAGCGTTACTGTTCATAGCTCTGTTTTACCTGCTATACAAAATCTACGACATGATAGTAGGCGAGTGTAGCGCCACATCGATCTCAAAAGAAAAACCTCTATGCTATTTCGTATAATACATTAGGTATTTACATACTAACTATTTTGTTTAAGAGACTGAAGGACTAACACCCGCTCAAAATAGACGGACTGTTAGAGTGTATTGACCCGGATGGAGAGGGTTCATGTAGTTATCATGGTTTTTATCAGACTTGTGTTTATTTTTTGTTTTAGAAATGGAGGCGCTACTAAAAAAGATGAATGAAGATACCATGAGGGTGTCTGAATTAGTGTTGAACAAGGAATACCGGTTTACGAAGGTCGGCAGGGCGCAGACCATGTACGGAGAGCAAATAATTATATACATCGGCAATTCGAAGGTGTTCCTACCATCAAGATTTACAAAAACGCTGACCGATGAAGATATCGCTTTACTGAACGATAACGGGGGAGGGATAATAGTGTACAAGGGAAATAAAGACTTGGGTGTTGGGAAAACAATGAATATAGTAGAATTTAAAAAATGAATAATAACTCTCAAGAGTAAACCAAAGGCTGTATTATTTAATTAATAAATGTATATATAAAAATAACGTCTTTTCCATTCAAAATCCCTATTTAACCTAGATATAAGCAGTGTCGCTCTCTGTGCATCGCACGATGAGCTTGAGAAGTGGTATAGCGCGCGAGCTTCACAAGCAAGCCCGCAGGAACTACCCCACCAGAAACGTAGAGCTGAAGGGTATCGACGACTTGTATCAGGCCGATCTGGTAGAGATGATCCCATACGCCAGAGTCAATAAGGGCTACAGATACATAATGACAGTAATAAATTGTTTTCTAAATTTGCTATTGCCGTACCGCTCAAGAGCAAGACGGCTGAAGAAGTCGCTAGCGCTCTCGGTCCCATACTGGAAAAACACAAGATGCGCCATTTTCATACCGACGAGGGTAAAGAGTGGTATAACGCGTCTGTGAGGTCCCTGCTGTCCAAGCACGGGATCAACCACTACTCCACTTACTCTCCGAAGAAGGCCTCGATAGTAGAGCGGTTCAACAGGACGCTGAAGGAGATGATGTGGAGAAAGTTTACAGAACGGGACAATTACGTTTGGGTAGGTCTTTTAGACGACCTCCTGTCTCAGTACAATAACAGGTCTCATAGGACTATAGGTTTCAAACCTGTAGATGTAAATAAGAGGAACGAAGGTGAGGTGCTAAGAAATATATTGTACAATACTCGTAAGAAACGCGCTCCCCAAACCGCCAAGTTTGAGCCGGGAGATAAGGTCAGGATCAGCAAGTACAAAAAGACTTTCGACAAGGGTTACATACCGAATTGGACCAATGAGGTGTTTACCGTAGATCGTATTTTGCACACCCGTCCCGTCACATACTCGCTCAAAGACGAAAAAGGACATGTGATCAAAATTAGTTTTTACGTCCAAGAACTGAGCAAGACGAAATACGGTGACGTATTCCTCGTCGAGAAGGTATTGAGGAGAAAAGGTGACAGGTTGCTGGTCAGGTGGTTAGGGCATGACAAGAGTCACGATTCATGGATCGACATTGACGTCATTCGTTTTTATCTATGCACGCGCCAGACTATTGATCGGGATGATGCAACTTGTTATTGCAATTAAAGATAATGCAACGTGTTTACTTTGTTTATTTGCAGTGACGTCATCCGTTTTTTATCTGTGCACGCGCCAGACTATTGATCGGGATGATGCAACCTCTTTATTACAATTAATTTTTCTAGATGATGCAACATATCATCCGTTAAAGTCACGAACCGTCGACTCAGCGATAAGGTGTTTGTTTCAATTTTAAAAAAACCGTTGACGTCATACCGCTTATTATTCTCATTATGTACACAGAACCGCAGACTCAGCGTTTCCAATGCATTAGCATAGGAGAATTATGTGTATAAAAGCGCGCCGATTTTCCCATCGAATCATAACTCTACTGCCAGTAGTATCCACTGCCAGTCTGCTGACGTCACAGTTCTTCTGATTCATCTCTACCTACCTACCGCTAATTGAAGGTGAGTTTTATTCTACTTTAAGCAATCAAATTGAACTTTAAATATTTTTAAATTTTAAAAGACTTTAGCACTTTTATGAAATATGCACTTTGAATCTTTTATAAAAATTAAAACCTAAAATCTGTTTATAAAATTATGACGTAGAACCTAATACGAATTTAACGACGGGTAACACGTTGCCGGTACAGCAACAACACCAGTTTTAGCCGTTGTTGGTACAGCAACAACAACACCAGTTTCAGCGTTTACTATTATAAATACGGAATAACAATTTCCATACCTAAATTAAATTGTTCCAACCGCATGTTTGTAGTTTAGTAACGTATGTAAAACGCTCGTTCACTGAATATTTAGTCTGTTGTTGTAATCTGCAACAACACAACAACCGATACCGACTTAAACGTAGAAGTAAATAAATTTGAACTTAAAATCTTCTTATAAATTTAATACTTTGACTAACGCATGTTAAACGCTTGTACACTGAATATTTAGTCTGTTGTTTTAATCTGCAGCAACACAACAACCGATACCGACTTAAACGTAGAAGTAAATAAATTTGAACTTAAAATCTTCTTATTAAATTTAGACCTTGACTAGTCGAACTTAGAACGTAGTGGTATTAAAACGAGTCTCTAATGCGTGTTTCTGGTTTTGTTCTGTTTTAGTTTAAAATACCATCCGCCACCACCACCAGCAACAACAACAACAAACAACAACAACAAAATCAATTTGTTTGATCAACAGCTCATATTTAAAGGTTGGTCTTATTATAAATACTATACTGGAATAATAATTTACATACTAAAAATAAAGGGATATTTGTTTAGCAAAGCGAATCCGAATAAATATTTAATTTAGAAACCCTTGACGAGTCTTTAATGCGTGTTTCTGTTTTTGTTACGTTTCAGTTTAAAATCGACCTCACCACCACCGCTACCACCACCATCACCACCATCAACACCAACAACAACAAAATCGACCATCGCCACCAACAACACCAACAACAACAACAACAACATCATCTCAGCATCCTCCGTCACCCCATCGTCACCCGCTTCAACTCCAGCACCTCGCCGTTTACCGCCATCATCTCCTCGTTCACCTCCATCAACCAGCGAGGCTACATATCCCACCGTAAGTAATTTTTTCGTTGGTACAAATTAACTAAGTAATTACTAAGATAATATCGTCGGCATAGAGAACATGGCTACAAACCTTCTATGTTTGGAAACCGCAGCCGAGACTGTGGCATATGCAGATACAAACCTTACAAGTGACGTAGTGTTGTACAATCTGCTTTCATCCCAGCCACCACCAACCGTTTACTCATATCTATGTGACGGATCTAAGATCCGAAAGAATATGAGAACCGTAGTAGTAGGAAGGATAAAAGATTTATGTCAGTACAGGCGAATGTACCACAAGGTGGCTGCAGCCGCAGTGATATATTTCGATAGGTTCCTTAACCGCAAGCCCGATACTGAGCCGGGTGATTTACAACTACTGGCATGCTCGTGCATGCTGATAAGTTCGAAATTTTACGAGGCGTACGGATGCTTTACTTCTGATGGCGATCAGTAGTGTGATACCATGTCTATTTTTGTTGTAGGCCATGTACATCGAGGGGTATCAGCCAAAGATGATTACAATCGAGGAGGTAGAAGCTGAGATGATTGAGGATGAATCGGTGGAGGGTGACGACGTCTTGTCGATCGGGACGGTCGCCGTCGAAGAGGCCGACATGAACTTGATCGAAGAGGTCGACATGGACTTGACGGCGTATGAGACCGTGGGCGACCTCGCAGACTCTGATGACGAGGGTGTGTCCGTGGACGGTCTCGTAGACTCTGATGATGTGGTAGTCTGCCAGACGTGTCAGAACGTAGGGGACGAATTCGGATATTCGTTTCGAATATGTGTCGAAGAAGTAGAGGACCTCAGAGAGGTCGGAGACTTCTATCGATTTCTCATGGGAACCTTTTTTTTCGGCTGTCGCGTAAAACCAATTTACATAAATAGTAGTTATGTAAGGTTTGAGGAAACCGAGTGCAGTCCTATAGATTTCCCATCTCACATGGTGATTGATGTAGAGGAAGGCGCGCATGCGCGAACCATATATCACGCACTCCACGATCGATGGCCGCAGTTCGTTCCCTACGTATATGAATAATAATCCCTCAAGCCCTATGTCCTCCTAATCCCTTTTATGTATAATTATCCCTCAAGCTCAACTGCAGCGGAATACATGGTAACTTTATCATACGCGAATTGCAGTATCGTACTTATTAAGAGCTCATCGCCATACATGTATTCGTTTTAATTTTCATCATCATCATCATCATCATATATCAATAAATGTTTTATTCTTTTATGAATCCGTCTTTTATTTCTTGTAACCTAAACCGCCTATAGTACCTAAAATACTTGCAGACAGGATAGGTGATCGATTCCTGGGAGGGTCTGATGGGGTTGCTTATTGTTCTGAATTGAACAGATTGCAACGTACAATGCAGAATAGAGTAATAGAACCTTAACATGGATTATTTTAATGGAATTTTAACATTAATATTTTTTACGCTCTCTTCTGTTTTAGTAATTCATCGCTCCTCTAATGGAAGTTTTCCGTTATCACTACCTCATCGATGCTGCCGCCTTAGAGCGCAGTCTGATATGGGCTATCAAATCCTGTACGGAATATGTAGAGGAATATGCAGACCCGATGCTCTCTGATGAGGGCTTCATCGAAGCGATTAAGACGGCGGTGAATACCGCAGGGGCGTCTGGCTGGTGCATAGCAGGCGGTTTTGTCTCATACGTGTTGGGAAGGACCAAAGCGTATGGAGATATAGACATTTTTTTATTTGATTGTCACCCAGAGAGTCCTTATTCTACACGGGTTAAATATAAAAATAAAACCTTAAATATAATAAGCCTAAAACATACCGGGTTACCCACATGGCCTATGATTAAAACTTTTTCGCTTATATCGGAGTTTGACATACCTCTTTGCATGTCTGCATTGGTGTTAGAGGAGGGTTCTGGCGTGGACTATGTCTGATAGACGATGGGAGGTGTATAAGCAACAACGGTAAGACGCAAAAGAGGAAGAAGAAATATTCTACTAGGCGTTTAACGTTTAATTTTCAGCCTCAGACTCTCGGGCAGTTAGCTGCTCGACGAATCTGCGAAGGTTTCAGGAAGACAACATTCTACGACCATCCGTATCTAACAGCAAATCTCCAACCAATTGGTTAAGTTTATACCGCACATTTTACTAGTTTGTAGATTTATGTATTATTAGCTCGTCATATAATTGTATTCGTTCGCATCATCATATCATAACAATAAATGTTTTATTCCTTTATGACTCTGTCTTTTATTTCTTGTAACCTGAACCTCTGCAAGTATCTGAAATACCTGAACCGGGAAGTCGAGTTCCGATTCCCGAAGGGATCCGACCTACCGGTCGGATCCTGTCGTCGTGCTGCGCTTTCGCTTCACGACCGAAAAAAGCCTTCGGCTTTAGCAAAACTTATATCTACAGGTGTAAAGGTGTTGAAATGATGTCACGTTTTGAAAATAAGTTTAATACATATATTCTGAAATCAAAACGTTATAACTAAATTACAATGGCTCAGACTCTAAGGACAGCCGTACATGAAGAATAAAACTCGTGTTACATAATTCACTTTTTAGGCAATACATTATATTTCGAAAGTATATTTCTAAATTGATCAATAATCACGCTGTCGTAACATTTTATTCCGAACAAAGTATAGTCGATCTTACCGGCTCGTAGTAGTTTACCTGAAAATTCGCTAAACTCGTACATGAGGTTTCCTTTGAAGAAGTAGAGTATTCCGTTTGTGTATCGCATAGCAGAGTCTAGACCGAGTGGTATACCAGGAAATATTTTGGTAATCATTCCCACTTCGCGCGAGGTGAAATCATTTTCGTCTATTTCGGCATAGAATATATCATTGTATAATACGTACGTCTTGCCTGTGTACGTATTGATAATAGTGTGTATATCACTTGACTCTGGTATGCCGAATTGTCTCGCGGCCGATACTGGATATCCAGTATCCAGTTGAAGGTTATGCATATTAAATACGTACAATGTCTTCCCGTCTACTAGCATAACTACCAGTCCGTTTGGCCTTTGATACACCGCTGTAATATTAAACTTTGTCGGTAGAAACTTTAACCAGTCGGTTAGCACCAATGGTTTCTTCGAGTGATGAAACTCACCATCGATGTCTAATGACCATACAAGTTTATCATGTAGAATGTAGAATCTATTATTGATGACGACCATTTTCATCGTATTGTCGATGTGCTGACAAATGAAGGTTTTAAGTTCGGCGCCTTCACTCGGCGGCGGAGGAGTGGTGCTGTTTTTTCCTGATTCAGTGGTGACGTCTGTTGTAGTAGCGGTCGTAGGGGGTGTTGTTCGAGGTCTAGGTCTGCCGTAAAGACTTTGAATAGCATTGATATCATCCTCGGCTAGACTGGTGTATCCTCTGTAAAACGCATACATGACAGCACGTCTATCGGTAGAGTGTTCGATTCCTATCACATGTCCAATTTCATGTAACATCATCGCTAGAAAGTTGCTGCCGGATGGAATCAATCGATCCAAACTATAGTCCCATTGTTCGTCTCCATCCACGTGTATCTCTACAACACTATTATCCCTATTGGGGAAAAATGCGTGTGCTAATGTTCCGCCTCGTCCGTCGAAGCGTATGGGACACATACCGCTCACTTTTTTACTGTACCTATGAAGGGTACGGCCGTTGGTTATCACAATATCTGGGTTCTCGCTGTTCTGGTGGAATGTTAGTCCTGACGAGTTCATCCAGATTTCAAACGCGCGTTCGGTAGCCGCTACCATTTCCGGCGTGGCCAGGCTGTAATGCCATGATAAGTTGTTTTTTGTCCACGAATACGGTGCAGTTTTATAGGCGGATGCTAAATCGAATACGCCGCACCTTGGTTGTGACATCAACCAGGTAGTGTTCTCGTTCTCCTCCCCATCTTTCGGTAATTCGTAAAATTCTTGGAATTGCTTCAAAGCGGTTTTGACGGTTTCGGGATCTGTGAATGAAGCGTTTGTCTCTGTCGCGAGATAGCCGTACGTTTGTAGATATTCTATGGTTGAAGTAGAGATGAATGACGTTGCAGAGGTGAGAACCATGCAAAATATAACCGCTATCGACGATGACATGATGATAACTGACAGTTTTTATATTTTTTGACGGTAACATGCACTGATGGTATGATTCGATGGGAAAACGTCGGGCTTTTATACAGATAATTGGAGCATATTCAAATACAATGGAAACGCTGAATCTGCAGTTTATTTGTACGTTAAGTAACTTGCATCGGAAAGGCACGCGCATGCAACGTGTCCCGTAACAACAACATGCAACGTTCTAAACAATTAAGCAGATTTCGCACTTATCGGTAATACAACCAAAAGACCGATTCTGCAGTTTAATACAATAACCGAATGTGTGACATCAACCTAAAATTAAAAGTATAGAATTGTAAATAAGCAGATGTCACACTTATCGGTCGTATGTAAAGACAAAAACAAATGACGTCGATAAATACACGACCGGCGACTGTACGGCTTTTACCTGCTAGCTGTACAGCTTTTTCCTGCTTATTCCTGCTAGCTGCGCAGCTTTTTCCTGCTAGCTGCGCAGCTTTTTCCTGCTTATTCCTGCTAGCTGCGCAGCTTTTTCCTGCTTATTCCTGCTAGCTGCGCAGCTTTTTCCTGCTTATTCCTGCTAGCTGCGCAGCTTTTTCCTGCTTATTCCTGCTAGCTGCGCAGCTTTTTCCTGCTTATTCCTGCTAGCTGCACAGCTTTTTCCTGCTAGCTGCGCAGCTTTTTCCTGCTTATTCCTGCTAGCTGCGCAGCTTTTTCCTGCTTATTCCTGCTAGCTGCGCAGCTTTTTCCTGCTTATTCCTGCTAGCTGCGCAGCTTTTTCCTGCTTATTCCTGCTAGCTGCGCAGCTTTTTCCTGCTTATTCCTGCTAGCTGCGCAGCTTTTTCCTGCTTATTCCTGCTAGCTGCGCAGCTTTTTCCTGCTAGCTGCGCAGCTTTTTCCTGCTTTTTCCTGCTAGCTGCGCAGCTTTTTCCTGCTTATTCCTGCTAGCTGCGCAGCTTTTTCCTGCTTATTCCTGCTAGCTGCGCAGCTTTTTCCTGCTTATTCCTGCTAGCTGCGCAGCTTTTTCCTGCTTATTCCTGCTAGCTGCGCAGCTTTTTCCTGCTTATTCCTGCTAGCTGCGCAGCTTTTTCCTGCTTTTTCCTGCTAGCTGCGCAGCTTTTTCCTGCTAGCTGCGCAGCTTTTTCCTGCTTATTCCTGCTAGCTGCGCAGCTTTTTCCTGCTTATTCCTGCTAGCTGCGCAGCTTTTTCCTGCTTATTCCTGCTAGCTGCGCAGCTTTTTCCTGCTTATTCCTGCTAGCTGCGCAGCTTTTTCCTGCTTTTTCCTGCTAGCTGCGCAGCTTTTTCCTGCTTATTCCTGCTAGCTGCGCAGCTTTTTCCTGCTTATTCCTGCTAGCTGCGCAGCTTTTTCCTGCTTATTCCTGCTAGCTGCGCAGCTTTTTCCTGCTAGCTGCGCAGCTTTTTCCTGCTTTTTCCTGCTAGCTGCGCAGCTTTTTCCTGCTTATTCCTGCTAGCTGCGCAGCTTTTTCCTGCTTATTCCTGCTAGCTGCGCAGCTTTTTCCTGCTTAATCCTGCTAGCTGCGCAGCTTTTTCCTGCTTATTCCTGCTAGCTGCGCAGCTTTTTCCTGCTTATTCCTGCTAGCTGCGCAGCTTTTTCCTGCTTTTTCCTGCTAGCTGCGCAGCTTTTTCCTGCTAGCTGCGCAGCTTTTTCCTGCTTATTCCTGCTAGCTGCACAGCTTTTTCCTGCTTATTCCTGCTAGCTGCGCAGCTTTTTCCTGCTTATTCCTGCTAGCTGCGCAGCTTTTTCCTGCTAGCTGCGCAGCTTTTTCCTGCTTTTTCCTGCTAGCTGCGCAGCTTTTTCCTGCTTATTCCTGCTAGCTGCGCAGCTTTTTCCTGCTTATTCCTGCTAGCTGCGCAGCTTATTCCTGCTTATTCCTGCTAGCTGCGCAGCTTTTTTTCTGTTTTACTAAGTAAAACGAGGAGTGAGATGTTTTACAGTTGCCTTCCTCACCGAGTGGAAAAGTATGCTTATCAGCAAGCCGAGCCCTCTGAAAATCACATATCTTCCACTCCGCAAATGATACCATCACATCATTCACCATAAGGTCTGGCTGTATAATGACATTCTTTACTTACAGAGAATATAAATCTGATTAGTGTCTTTTACACCTCTACCTCTTCAGATCTTAAATGACTCAGTCATTCAATTTTCTGACCATGTATCAGCTCTACGTTTACGGTGGAATAGTTCCTGCGGGCTTGCTTGTGAAGCTCGCGCTATACCACTTCTCAAGCTCATCGTGCGTTGCACTGAGAGCGACACTGCTTATATCTAGGTTAAATGAGGATTTTGAAAGGAACAGACGTTATTTTTAATATGTACATTTATTGATTAAATATTACAGCCTTAGAGTTTTTTATTTAACAACTGACAATATGAAGAAGCCTACATCGATCACCTTCGGTTTATTCTCTTGCGAGTTTTTCTTCTTCTATTTACTAACGGGCAATATGGCGAAGCCTTCCTATGTTCGGTATCTGGATCGTCGTCGACTCTCCATTGGTATAGCTCTACGCCGCATTCGATACATGCAGTGACGTCTAGTATACCCGTATAGTAGAACCCCGAGTTTACGAGGTCGTTCACCCGAGGAGATTCATGAGGCCACTTATCAAATGTTTCTTCAAAGATTATTTCGGAGACGTCTGCGACGTCTTGAAAAAATCTGTAGCATTCCATTACTTCTTTGCCTAAACTACATTCCGGACTCGAGAGGATGTGATTTTTACTCGCGTGTAGTAGAGTGGTATCGGAAGAGTTCCACCATCCGCATTCTTTACAAGTCGCGCGATTGGAGTCTGAGCAGTGGATCAGACCGCATCTTTCGAGGTCCGGTTTATCGGCATCCATCATCCTACGGCTCAGCAGTACCATTTTTACAAACATGGTCGATGTCGAACACAAGGCTGTCTACGTAGTCTTTGAGCGAATCTGCCAAGGCGGCGAACGAAATAGGCGAAGGAAATTCTAGCAGCAGCTCTAGCGGATCGAGGTAATGAGCGAAGGCTTGCGGGAAAGTGCCCTGGATTATCCCGTAGAATTCCTCCGAACACTCGATGTCGCCTAGTACGCAGCTTATCCGCCAGTTGTCGCTGTAAATGGCTCCTTCCGAGAAAGAATTCAGAGGGACATGCGTTCGAGGGTCTTCCGGGTCGAATAGACTAGAATTCTGTGTTGTAGTTCCAGCAGCTCTTTCCGAAACCGTATTAGTCTCCTGCGGTACTCTTCCTCCTTTCGTAGACGCCTGCAACAATGAAATAAAAGATTACTAGCGTCTATCGCAAAATTCACACATCGCGTAGGCTTACAGTAATACGTGGTTTACGTGTGAAGCTCTGTTGTTCCTCTCGTAGCAGGTCTGCAATCGGTATTGACTGTTGAACTTGCATGTGTCTTCGTCGTAATGTGATCTTAGAGTCCTGTAATACCCCCTATCCATCTCTGCGCTGAAATCGCAAGTCATATTGCCATTCTGTAACGACTATGAACAGTAACCTACTTACAGCTAATTTATATAATCTGTATATTTACATATGATTGGAGCTCTTCATCGCCATCCAATGGTAATTCGTCTAGGATCGCCCAGGAATACATACACTCCTTGGTGATGTGACGCGTCCATAAGTGTGGCTCTATATAATGCTCCTTGTTAAATATACACTTTATACGGTCAGGCCTCCCGTTCTCCTTCCAACAGTGGACGGTGTGTCGTATCAGGTCCTTGGGTGTGAACAGGTGATGCCTCCTGAACGGGCAATCAAGGTATCGGGTGCTGAATGCTGACATCCTGAAAATAAACCAAAATTTGCGTCGTCAACTCTAACCTGCAAATAATTCTGGTGTTGTAAATTTGGTTACAAGTTCTGTTTCCATCTTACCTTTCAATAGTTATCAACTGGTCGATGCCTCTCCGTTGGTCCGTCACCTTATTTTATATCCCCCGCCTCGGATTCTGCAGGATGTCGCGACATCTCCTTCTCCCAATTCTCAGCCGACGGTGGCATCTGGATATGCATTAACTCGGCTTCGAACCGTATTCCCTGCCTGATGCTACAGTGTTTCTTCCAGGAATCGGGACACTCTTCCAGATGTCGCGACATCTCCTTCTCCTCGATGAGGTGGGTACAGCTGTATTTACATACAACCAAATCGGACTCACGGTGGTTACGGGAGCAACGGTACAGATGTCTCATCAGCCTGCCAGGTTCAATAACGTGCGACTTGTCATAGGGGCAAATAACCATATTGACCCTATGCAGACCGTCATGTCGACAAACAATTGTGTTATTGCTTTGGCTATTCATCCTGCAAGGCGATAAACAAAGAAGTTACGTTACCGTTTTTGCAATGATCATTAGGTTACATATTAATAGTTTACTAAACAAAACATACAAAATTTACGTCGACAACTCTAACCTGCAAATAATTATGGTGTTGTAAATTTAGTTACAAGTTCTGTTTCCATCTTACCTTTCAATAATTATCAACCGCTCGTTGCCTCTCCGTTGGTCCGTCAACTTATTTCTCGTCTCCGCCTAGGATTCTGAAACAAATAACACGTTGTAACAGCGGTCGTTCAGGATGTATTTACTTTTTTCGTATTGCTACACGATAAAACTACTAACCTCACAGGAAGATTGTTATATTTCCTTCAATCCGTTTCCTACACTTGGGACAATGCCGCAGCTGCGACCAACACACTGTGCATGTCACATGCCGGCATGGTAGCAGCACTCGGTTAGGTACTCTATCCAAACATACCGGACATCTGACGACGTTCGGATGGTTGTAACAGTCTCTGCACAATGTGGGCGGTGGCGGTGAGGGGGATGGAGAATGAGACGCATGTTGTGATGGTATCGATGGCGTTGGTGAAGCAGTATCAATGGAAAGTGTTGGTGATCCAAACGAAATGGGGTCCCTCTGGGTTGTCGGAGGAGGCACATCATGGTAGATGATTACTGTCTCCTCATCTTCCTCCATCCAATCCGGGTAGTTGGTCACAAACTCCAGCAAGGATGGAGAACCCCTACGCGATGTTTGAGGAACCTCTTCATTCGGATCGCCCCCCTCTAACAACCCGTCTATTTGGGCGGGTGTTAGGCCATTATGTTGTGACATCTCTATAACAAAATAGTTAAATACCGTATGTATTAAACAAAATAGCATAGAGATTTTTATTTTGAGATTGATGTGGCGCTACACTCACCTACTATCATGACGTAGATTTTGTATAGCAGGTAAAGCAGTACTATGAACAGTAACGCTATAACGCATAAGAATATTGTTATAGCGTAAATCATGCTGTCAACAGAAAATATAAAACGATTTTTAATACTACTACGTTCTAAGGTCAGCTAGTCAAAGTCTTAAGTTTTAGGTATAATTTTATTCCTATGTCGTACCGTCAAGTTCATAACATCTAAATAATAAAATTACCTATTTCATCATTCTCCTTCTTCTCCTAGACCGGGTCTTCCTTGGGGTTGTAGATCGAAGGGAATCTAGGTATGCATGGAATTCCTCGTACAACCCCAGCTCCCGAAGGGTATGCATGTCCACCCATGCCGACATGCAATCCCCAGCCTCAGGCACGAAGAGGAGCGCCTTCATCTCCCCAGCCCAGATCCTATGTCCCCAAATCCTCCCTTGTATTTTTGGGAGCACTACCCTCAATGTCCGCATACTTGCTGTAAAACAAAAACGATGGTTCATCGTCTATCAAAGATCTCGACGGTACACTGGCATATAAATTGCCTCTCTTAGTTACTACAGTAAGTTCAAACTTTAAGTTTTAGGTATAATTATAGTAAAGGCTACTGATTAATAACTTTATTAGTATGATATAATATTCGGTATTACATACAATGCAAAACTAATCATATGTAGTTAGTACAAATATTGTATTTTAAAATAAGGCTAACCTTTAAATGAAGGCTTGTGCGTAACACTAGTTGTTGGCGGTGATGGTGGTAGCGGCGGTGGCGATGGTCGATTTTGTTGTTGTTGGTGTTGATGGTGGTGGTAGCGGCGGTGGTGAGGTCGATTTTAAACTGAAACGTAACAAAAACAGAAACATGCATTAGAGACTCGTCAGGTATTTTAAACTAAAACAGAACAAAAACAGAAACACGCATTAGAGACTCGTCAAGGGTTTCTAAATTAAATATTTATTTGAATTCGCTTTGCTAAACAAATATCCCTTTATTATTAGTATGTAAATTATTATTCCAGTATAGTATTTATAATAAGACCAACCTTTAAATATGAGCTGTTGATCAAACAAATTGATTTTGTTGTTGTTGTTGGTTGTTGTTGCTGGTGGTGGTGGCGGATGGAATTTTAAACTAAAACAGAACAAAAACAGAAACACGCATTAGAGACTCGTTTTAATACCACTACGTTCTAAGTTCGACTAGTCAAGGTCTAAATTTAATAAGAAGATTTTAAGTTCAAATTTATTTACTTCTACGTTTAAGTCGGTATCGGTTGTTGTGTTGTTGCAGATTACAACAACAGACTAAATATTCAGTGAACGAGCGTTTTACATGCGTTAGTCAAAGTATTAATTTTATAAGAAGATTTTAAGTTCAAATTTATTTAATTCTACGTTTAAGTCGGTATCGGTTGTTGTGTTGTTGCAGATTACAACAACAGACTAAATATTCAGTGAACGAGCGTTTTACATACGTTACTAAACTACCGACATGCGGTTGGAACAATTTAATTTAGGTATGGAAATTGTTATTCCGTATTTATAATAGTAAACGCTGAAACTGGTGTTGTTCGGTTGTTGTTGTACCAACAACGGCTAAAACTGGTGTTGTTGCTGTACCGGCAACGTGTTACCCGTCGTTAAATTCGTATTAGGTTCTACGTCATAATTTTATAAAGAGATTTTAGGTTTTAATTTTTATAAAAGATTCAAAGTGCATATTTCATAAAAGTGCTAAAGTCTTTTAAAATTTAAAAATATTTAAAGTTCAATTTGATTGCTTAAAGTAGAATAAAACTCACCTTCAATTAGCGGTAGGTAGGTAGAGATGAATCAGAAGAACTGTGACGTCAGCGGACTGGCAGTGGATACTACTGGCAGTAGAGTTATGATTCGATGGGAAAATCGGCGCGCTTTTATACACATAATTCTCCTATGCTAATGCATTGGAAACGCTGAGTTTGCGGTTCTGTGTACATAATGAGAATAACAAGCGGTATGACGTCAACGGTTTTTTTAAAAATTGAAACAAACACCTTATCGCTGAGTCGACGGCTCGTGACTTTAACGGATGATATGTTGCATCATCTAGAAAAATTAATTGTAATAAAGAGGTTGCATCATCCCGATCGATGGTCGGGCGCGTGCACAGATAAAAAACGGATGACGTCACTGCAAATAAACAAAGTAAACACGCTGAATCGTCTTTAATTGCAATAACAAGTTTTATGACGTCAATGAAAGGCACGTGCATGCAACGTGACTCGTAACAAACAACATGTGACATTGTCAAAAAAAGAATAGAGTTGCATCGTCTAGAAAAATTAATTGCAATAAACAAGTTGCATCATCCTGATCGATGGTCCGGCGCGTGCACAGATAAAAAACGGATGACGTCAATGCGAATAAAACAAAGTATAGGGTGTTCCGAAACGAAATTTCCTAAATTTATATATTTTGGATCCCTAAAGAACCTAACGGCCGAAACCGGACGTAACGCGTTCCACGGAATGTCCTGATCCTGCGCGCACCTGAACCTCGACGATCCGAACGGCGGGTAACGGATGACGTCACTGCAAATAAACAAATTAAACACGTTGCATCATCTTTAAAATTGCAATAACAAGTTGCATCATCTGAATCAATAGTCTGTCACGTGCATAGATAAAAAACGAATGACGTCAATGAAAGGCACGCGCATGCCACGTGACTCGTAACAACAACATGCGTCATTGCCAAAATTAAAAGAATAGAGTTGCAAATAAACAGATTTCATCGCCCCAATCATTAGTCTTCACCTCGTCAGGTAGTGATACGGATGTCCTGCGGGTGGTGCGACGAGTCTTGCGGTCCGTCCCGCGTTATTTTTTGACGGTAACATATTTCCTAAATTTATATATTTAGGGTCCCGAAAGAACCTAACGGTCGAAACCGGACGTAACGCGGTCTACGGAGCGTCCGGATCCTGCGCGCACCTGAACCTCGTTGATCCGACCCCCGGGTCACGTGTTACAAGCTATCTCGGGTTCCATCGGGGATACGGCTACGGATTAAGGCTTATCTTGTAGATCTCGATCTCCCGGTCACGTGGGTGCCGTCCGCATCAAAATCGGCCCAGCGGTTGCGGAGAAAATCGGGTTTGGAACTTTGCCAAATTTTTCGTGTGTGCGCGCGCGTGCGCGTTTTTTTTTTTTTTTTTTTGGCGGTTTTTTTTTTTTTTTTTTTTTGGCGGATTTTTTTTTTTGCGGATTTTTTTTTTTTTTTTTTTTTTTTTTTTTTTTTTTTTTTCCAAAGTCGAGGTCAAAGGTCAAGGTTGCGCTCGAGCCGCCAGGTCAAAGGTCAAGGTTGTCCCAGTACATACATTCTTCCTCTACTTGTATCCAAATAATTGTGTAATTATGTAAAAAACAAAATCCGCTTAAATCTTCAATAAAATGACTTATAAAAATGTTACGGCCAATAGAATCTATTTTATAGAGGATTTCAAATATGTACATATATTTTTTAATATTCTTACAAGACAGAATTTACAGCGAAAGTAAAATTGAATTAGACTTGTGGCGGCTATGGACAGTTTTGTGAAATATCGTGGAATGTCAGCTAAGTTGTAATTTTAGTCACCATGTTACTGTTTAATTTGGGATCCTTATCATTTGTTTATTTTTAAATAATTATTTTGTTTTGGTATATAATATAAAGTACTGCTTGTCTAGGTTGTTCCGCCCACTGGGAAGAGCAATATGCGAATTGTAAAAACATTTCTGATTTTTTTCCAGTAACACTTTGCGGAAATTACGTATTTTTATAAAACAAAATATTTTATTTTGCATGTTTTTTGTTCTTTAAAATTATTTTTCAAACTTACACTTAATGACAATGTATAATTTAGTAAACATTTTGTTTTTGAAGAAAAACCCGTATTTTTTCAAACAAATCGCAATGTTCAACAACTATTTTCCGGATTAACATAATATTTGGCAGGTTTGTTATGTAATAATTTATGGAAACTATGAGGGAATAAAAGTTAACAGAAAATCATTACTTTTTACGTTACAATGTATTTTCATAAATAAATTTTGTAAAATCGCGAAACATTTTGTAAAATATCTAACTGTACACTTGTAGGAAACGATAGTATGCAACATTTTTTACATATTTACGATAGTAAACAACAGCAAAAATAATTTAATACCTATTAAAATAAAAATAAAAACGATAAAGTATAATTGACGTAGAGGCGTGAAGATTGTGATGAATAAAAGCATTATTACTAAATAGCCAGTAAATTATGTGTGGACGTGCATGAAAGTCAAACGCGATACAATCAGAAGCCTGAACACCGAGCGAGTGCACATCACAAAAATTATTTTTTTTTTTTAATTCATTTACCTTATTTTTCGGACGATAAGACGCATCGGACGATAAGACGCACCCTTGTTTTTCAAGGCATAAATTATCTAAAAATTATTTTAACTGATTTTAATTAGTTTTTTAATACAGGTAAATGTTTTTTTTTTATTTTAAAAACAGCAAGTACAGAAGATACAATATATATAATTATTTTATAGTGATAAATTTACAAAAAACCATGGATATAGAAACTGTAAGTACGTAAATTACTACTATCGGTTTCATAATCATAGACACCCGAGTTTGAACCCTTGCATCTCCATAACTGTGAGTCGGATTTCAACATACTTTACATCAAAATTTAGCTTGAAATTTAACAAATTTCTTGCGTTTATTTTATGCGTTAACATGAAATATTGATTGGCCAATGTTGTGGTAGAATTTTTAGAATTTTGAAAAATAGATTGGTAATGCGGGGGGTGGGTGTTACTATCCATGTTGCTAGTTTGTGTAGGTGACATCGTCTTGGACTGTCTACCTGAACTGACATACTGCATTGTCAAATCAGGTAGATAATCAGACTCAGACAACATGGTTAGTCTAATAGTAATTGATAATCCAATTTTTCAATAGTGCTTCAAGTCGAGGCCATTTGACAGCATGAGTTCAAAATTTACTGTTATGTTTCTTATTATCTGCATTGAGTAATAAATTTTCTTGTTTTCGCCATTCCCGAATCATTCTTTCTGTTGGAGGAGGTAAAAAATGCCTTTCTACTGCCCGAATGCCATTATCTTTTGCATATTGAACCACTTTTAATTTAAAAGCGAAAGAGTACGAAATTTGCTTCACATTTTAAAATGCAATGATATTTACCGTAAGTAATATCGATACAGAAACTACTGTGTATGCTTAGAAACTTCAAGACGATACAGTTTAAAAACTACGGTACATCCTATATCATTGTACGTTTTGTTTTGAAATCCCTCCCTAGTTATTGAACGTGTTTAAGTAGAGAAGGGTAGTATTTAATATTATTATAGAAAGCATCTACCCTGAAATATAGCTAGCGTTCGGACCATAAGACGCATGGTAATGTTTAGGTCATTTTCCTACGGAAAAAAGTGCGTCTTATCGTCCGGAAAATACGGTATTTAACGTCGCATCAACTACAACGGTCATTAGCGACGACTTTGGGGCGTAACTATTGTACAATGGAGGATGAAATGATTTTTTGTAACGTATGAAAATATGCCGTGCCTGAGTGGGATTCGAACTCAGGTCCGCATGATGAGAGGCGAGCACGTTACCAACTGCGCCAATGCGGCCGGCCAAAAATTAAATTTTAAAAACCCTTGACACGAAGATGAGTGATGAAAAAAATTCCAGACCTGACCGAGAATCGAACATGGGACCCGGTACAATGATATAATTCGATTAAGGCAATTTATCAGTGCTCCCTTCATAAAAATGTAAACTAAGTGCGTATTCAGTTAAAAGTTAATTGAAAATGTACTTCTGCGTGGAATATAGGCCTATCCTGACGATTGCTGCCTAACCCAGTCAAGGAGATACCTATATATAAGCCAATTTTATTTAGTTTTATTTTATAATGTACTTTTATTGGAATACGTTACATACAGTTTTGGTTTCATTAGGTAAGCGACCGCATCAGAAACTGAGGAATCTACAGATACGACAGAGTGAGGACACAATACAAGTTTCACTAAGTGACGTATCTTAAGATACGACAGTACGTGATTCATCACTTTTTGTGAGTTAAGCAGAAAAATTATTGCTCGTATCTTTGTTAATAACGAAGATATTGATGTCAGTTCGTGATATTGTAGAGTACACCCAGGCACATTCATAGGCGACCTAACTCAAATTTCGATTTTTTTGAGATGCGTCACTTTGTGATGCAGACGACGAAATGCAACCATATACGCGGACGGTTATACCTCTAGACCAACCTGGTGGGTCAAATAATTATATGACAGAATAATTTATTGATATATCAAAATCATATAATTATTTGACCTTGAACTTAATATAAAATTGCAATAGTACAAAAAGTTATTCTTGTTTTATATTTATGTTTAACTTATTTAAGTTCGCATCAACAATTATTAGTCATTTACGGACTAAGTTTAGCTTAATGATTGTGTTTTTATCAATTGTGCGTAAATATTTTTCTCTAATTGTTTATTTACGGGTGTAAAATTTTACGACAAATAAATGTGATGATTATGATATTTGTGTATTTTACGGCAAATAAATGTGATGATTATGATAATTATTGTGTATTTTACGACAAATAAATGTGATGAATAAATTGTGTAAATGACCTGTTAGGCATGAGATGGGTATTTTGCCTCCCCAAGAATAAAATTTGTATATAAAATTTGCAAATCTCTACTCTAGCCTCTTTTAAGGCACCTAGCGGGATTACTCTTCTTCTTCTTTAGGTGCCGTCTTCGTTCCGAAGTTTGGCTATCATCAAAGCTATGCGTATTCTTGATACTGCAGATCTAAACAGCTGGCAGTTGTTGCAATTGAACCATTCTCTTAAGTTCTTCAACCATGAATTCCTTCTTCTGCCTATGGATCTTGTGCCAATTATTTTTCCCTGGATAATAAGTTGCAACAACTGGTATTTATCTCCCCTCACAACATGTCCCAAATACTGCAATTTGCGCTTCTTAATCGTTAGTATCAATTCTTTCTCCTTTTGCATCCTTCTCAAAACCTCCACGTTTGTCACTCTCTCTGTCCACGATACTCTCAGTATCCTACGATACATCCACATTTCGAATGCCTCTACCCTCTTGGTGTCGACCTTTTTCAATGTCCACGCCTCCATTCCATAGAAAAGAACTGAGAGCACGTAGCATCTCACAAGGCGAATTTTAAGCTCAAGGCTTAGATCTCTTCCACAGAACACCTTTTTCATTTTAGTAAATGTGACTCTAGCTTTTTCCACTCTGATCCTGATTTCTTCAGAACTATCATTATGTTCGTTGATAACAGTTCCTAGGTAGTTATACTTTCTCACCCTTTCAACTTTTTGACCATGTATAGTTATGTCAGGAAAGGTTTGTGGCGATTTAGATACCACCATTATTTTTGTTTTGTTGATGTTAAGTGTTAGTCCGTATTCTTCACTGGATTCTACTATTCTGTTAATCAGTATCTGAAGATCTTCTGGAGTTTCTGCCATTATAACCGTGTCATCAGCATACCTTAAGTTGTTTATTGGAGTGCCATTTATTCTAATACCTATATCTTGCTCTGACAGTGCTCTGTTCATGATATCTTCCGAATATAGGTTGAACAGGATTGGTGAGAGTATACATCCCTGTCTTACGCCTCTCTTAATCTCGATTTCCTCCGTTGTCTCTTGCTCTATTCGAATATTCGCTCTTTGATTATAGTAAATCTTGGAAATAATCCTGATGTCCCTCCTATCCAATCCTTTCTCCACCAGCAGTCTCATTAGATGATCATGACGTACTTTATCAAATGCCTTATTATAGTCAATAAAGCACATATATATATATTTTGATTCACATCTAGACATCTCTGGCACATGACGTTAAGCGCAAATAGTGCCTCCCTTGTTCCAAATCCGTTCCGAAACCGAACTGAGTAGCACCAATATCCACGTCTAGTTTTCTGTGAATTCTTGTGTGAATCACTTTGAGGAGTACTTTTAATGTGTGTCCCATTAGGCTTATTGTGCGATATTCCGTGCATTGTTTTGCCTTTGCCTTCTTTGGTATAGGGACAAAGGTTGACAGGAGCCATTCCTTTGGTATTTCTCCTGTTTTGTAGATGTAATTACAAAGGTCAACCAGAGTGTTCACTGAATCACCTTCCACAAGCTTGAGAAGTTCCGATGTAAGCCAGTCTGGACCAGGTGCCTTACCATTCTTCATTGTTTTTATAGCGTATAGTACTTCTTCCTTAGCTATTTCTGGTCCTTCATCTCCTTGTATGCTATCCATATCAGGTTCCTGTCTTTCATCGTCGAACAGTTCTTCCACATAATCTCTCCAAATCATGAGCTTCTGCTGTAAATCAGTTATTATTTCTCCATTTGCGTTGTATAATGGATTGGGATGCTTCCACCTCCGTACGCCCGCCAATTCCTTTACTTTTTTATGTAAGTTAAAAGTGTCATGCTTTAGCTGCAGTTCTTCAATTTCCTCGCACTTTCCCTCATAAAAAGCTTCCTTAGCTGTCCTTATTTCATTTCTGATTTGTTTATGTAACTCCTTATACCTTAGTCCGCATTTTGCCCTACACCGTCTGCGCTCCTCCATGAGTCCCAAGATCTTTTCCGTTATCCACTCATGTCCCTTCTTGTTTTTCTGTTTTTCTCTGGTGAGCAAACTCTGGGCAGGTTTTATTATGGCCTCTTTTAACTCTTGCCACTGCGGGATAATCCACAGCGGGATTACTAGGTAGATATAATATGGCAAGTGAACGTACCAGTGGGTTATCGTGTTTTTGTGACCTGTGGTGAAAGCATTTATTTAACAAAGATTATTTTGTTTTAGGTTGTTGGCATGGTTACAAGAAAAGACTTGGCTCGTTATAGAGTGTGGAAACATTTAGGACATGTTGGTGTTGAAGAACTCAGAGTATTGGAAAAGATGTAAAATAACATCGCCATACATCAGTGTTTGCCATCTTCCATTGTACCTATTATTTCATTACGTTAAGTTTTTTTTATTAGTATTGTATTATTTAGTTCTGTTTTAATTTATTCTATTTATTTAAGTTGTGTATTTAGTTATTTTATCCTTAACGTATACAATAGTTGCCTGTAAATTGAAGTATTGTTTATTTTTTTAAATGGGATTTTAAAAATATACTCGCCACTCCAGCGGCGCTTCGCGCCGCTTCCGTGTCTCGTTCTCAGAGGGGTAGGTGAATCAGAATACATAAACGGATCAGAACTATAAAAGTACGGGCGCTGCGCGCCCGCACTTTGTCATAGGGTGAAGTTCGGCCGCCAAGGGGGTTAGGTGGATCAGAATTTATCAGTGGATAGGGTAAATTAGAAATTGTACAAAGTTGAAACTTTGTTAGGTATCACAAGTGGACCCATCATAAACATTTTCATCAAAATTAGTCAACTGGTAGTAGTTTATTCGTGTGAATTTTAACTTTTTTTGAAATTTTCTCAAAACCAGCAAATACAATTTTTTTTAAATCGCCTCATTTACTTGTGTAAAGGATGTGTAAATAGAAGTGTTAGTGCACTCCTATTTGAAACAGAATGTGAAGTGGAACGAGCCACAAAAATTTATTTATGCAACTTTAGTTAATCAGAATGACTAAATTCTCTAATTTTTTTATAAATAAATTGTCTTTTCAGGTATGTAAATAAACGTTATTTAAAAGTTACGGAAGAAGTATTAATGGCCGCAACAAGTGCTTCGATTGCGATGGTCATGATGTACAATTCAAATGATTGTAAACCTCTTGGGCAAGACCCAACAAAATATCCTGTACAGGTATAGATTTTTATATTTATTTTAAATTATTTTATTTGTTAAATCAGCAGAACAATAAAAAACCCTTCATGTGCTGAAATTATTTAATTATATGCGCTCCGGTATTTGCTAGCTTTGGGCAGCCGTATTTATGAAGTGATCAATACGTATGATCGCTGAAATTATGCGTGCTGAAATCTAGTTTAATTTGATGTAAACCATTGTGCAACTTCTATTGTTATTGCCTAGTGATGTCGTATGAAGTTGGCTAACTTCACTTGTGGCTTCATCTATATTCCAAATAGTATAGCTTTTGAAGTATTTCATATTTTAAGTTGGTAGAACTGTTGGCATATTTCTTTGTGTGTATTCTAGGCACTGAAGTGAAATCAGACCTCTCAATTCAACCACTTAGCTGTGGAATGCTGATGTTGAGAGAGCAAATTCTTTATCATCACCACCCTTGAACATTTACGCTTACTGATCCCTTATAACCTTTTACTACTGTTGTTTTTATGTATGGGTACAATAACTTATTATGTGTACAATGACGTACCATTTACACATATTTGTTGTATTAGGGAGTAGAAGCGCAGGCTCAACAACTTGTCCTATCCGTGCGCTGTTCTCAGACAAAGAACTCGAAACTTCACAAAAAATTGCGTGTGGTTTTGCCGTGGTTGCTGTGTGTGTAAAAAAAACATTAATTATAAAAAAATTTATTGGTTAGCGTAGAATTTACATAAGTATTAAATGTAATAAATAATTTCAGAAATATTATTCCTCAATTTTATGCACCATTTTTTTCTGTCTATTAGAGCTTGAGCTAAGATTTTTTTCATGATTTACTATTCGAATTAATTAAACTCTATTGGTTTTACCGCCTGGGTAAATTTTTGGATTGTGTTCCTGGTATTTTTTTATGATTTCTTGATGAAAATTTATATTTCAGCTCCTGAAAAGTAAATAAATATTGTTAGTATTTTCCAAAATAAAAAAGATAATCGATTAAGAAACAATTCAAAAACAAAACACATGTTAAGGTCTATATTTTTATTAATGTATAATTTTGAACAAGAATTTACATGTTTCAGCTGAAAAATCGGTAATTTTAAATAGCCAGTAAGAAGGGACTTTTATCTATCGTTCGATGCAGTCAGTTAGAGCTTGCTCCAGTCTATCCCCGTAAACCGTAGTGTAGTGTTGGAAAATCGCTTGTCTAAATAAAAATGGTGTTGTCCATAACCTCAATCTATCTCTATAAACAGTGCTATTCGGGCGCAAACTGCATGTGTTTATGGTCTCGTCCATACGCCAACATTCTTTCGCAAATACTTTGTGTAAAACAAAACACGCATAAATTAATATACGCAAGTGTTATGTGTACTCTATACATGAAAACTTGGCACCTGTATAACTTCAAATATTCGACGCCTGCTTTTTCTACTAGTTAGTGAGGTAAGCACCATATCACATGAAGCATCTTTTGGTGAGTGAAATGCCACAGCAGGCTTTCAATGAGGATGCTATGAACCTCACAAGTTTTCGAGTGGTTTGGACGCTTTAATTGTGATGAGATGAATGTTGAAGGCCGTGTTCGTTCTGGGCGCCTTTCAAAATCTCAAAAAGAATGACAACTTGAAAAATTCCGCCTAAAAATCAACGAGGTTTGTCGTTTCACGATCGGCTAAATTTCTAATGAAACAGGCATAAGTTGGAGCTTGTGTCAGGGGATTTTGACTGAGGATTTGCAAATGAGACGTGTTGCCACTAAATTTGTTCATCACCTTCTCAAGCAGGATCAACAAAACATTCGATTGAATATAAGTTAGGGCTTGTAAAACTAGATTGAAAGTAATACAAACTTTGTGACAAAATAGTTACTGGTGATGAGAGTTAGTATGACCCAGAAACCGAGCAAGCGTCAAGCCAGTGGAAGATTGACTTAATGCTTAATGACGTCGCAGAGGGAACATGACAACAGTAAAGGTATGATTCCGATGGTGACCGCAGTAATAGACTGCAACCGCAGACGGCAGTGTCGCTGCGGTCTGCGGTTGGGTCAATGTTGACACGGTGATAGGTTGGTCTTGCAGTCGCTTCCAAGTGTTGGGGAACGCATCATGTCTACCAATTCAATTTTGTGTATTTTATTGGAAGAGGAAGAAGACGATGATTTTTTGTTATTATACAGTAGAAAAAAAAGAAGTGCTATCACGCCTTTATTAAAAAACAGACTACATGAAGGAAGTTATTCAGTACTAATTAAAAATCATTTAATGGCCGATGAGGATATATTTAGAAGGTACTGTCGTTTAAATAAAAACCAGTTTAATTTTGTACTTACTTTTATTTATGAAGAAATAAAACCAAAAGTTATAAGGAATGCAATAAGTGCAGAAGAAAAATTGTTTCTGACTTTGAGGTAAGTAAGTAAATTTATTTGTTTTTTGACATTATTCCCTTTCTTGATTTCCTTCAAATAGTAGTTCAGGTACTGGTGAGGTTGATGTTGAACTCATGGGAAAATAGGCATTCGGCGTATTGTAATGGGCTGGTCCCGTTGTAGGTAAGTTAACAAATTGGGTAACATTGCTAGGTCCTGGTAAGTTGTAAACACTATCTGGAGTAGGAGATGAGTACTGAGATGAAGATGCTGATGCAAGTAATTCAGGGGAGGTTGTGTAATTTGACAGAGTTGTTGAATTTGGCGTTAAAGAAGTATTTTTTGCTGCCATGATTTCATAGTCGGATAGGACTAGACTTAAATGTTTCTTTGCTTGTGCTTTTTCTACTGGTGGCAAGTTTCGTAACACTTCAGCAATGTGACGGCAAAACAAACTCACATCGTCGTCCTTCTGTTGTAATGACTGTAGTAATATTTGTCTGTTTTTATCTCTTTCCCTCCACATCTGTAGCAGTTCATCTTCTTTGTTTCGCTTTCGGCGTTTGACTGTAGTTTGTGTTTGTTCTCTGGGATCTTCATTAACGTTGTCATCGTAACTTTGTTGCGCTTGATTGGCCAAATTGGCGTCTGCGGATTCGCTTACAAGAAATTGCTCCTCAGTACTTAATTTATCAGCATCTTCCTCATTTTCTGTCAGTTCCTGTGGTGACATTGGTATATTCGAACCTCCAGATCTGTGCTGCGAAACACCGTCCAGGAATAGCAATTGATGATGTCTGCAATTTTTAGAGTTTTTTGGGGCAGCTGAACCAGTACCCAATTTATGTGTTTTCTTAAACCTGTTGTATCCATCGCGTATGAATTTCCATTTCTTTTTACAGTCTTCACCTGAAATTAAACAGTAAAATTGTTAATTAGAGTATAAAAAATTGTTTTAAAACACTATTAAAATAAATTTGTTGTGAAAACAATTTACTGCGTTACAACATGAGTCTTGAAAATGATTTGTTACAGATTCTTGGCTACAGGAGAAAGCTATAAATCCTTGTCATTTGCATACCGTATATCGGAGTCCTACATATCCCGAATTATGAAAAGTGTACTTATGAGTTTGAGACAAAAATTAATGCCAGTTTTAATGACACCTCCTACTGAACAAGATTTCAAGCGTATCGAACAAGATTTCTGGCAGAAATGGAATATACCTAATTGCGTTGGAGGAATTGATGGTAAGCATGTGCGCATTAGAGCACCTAAAAATAGTGGGTCATTATTTTTTAATTACAAGGATTATTTTTCTATTGTGCTATTGGCTATCGTCGATGCAAATTATAAATTTGTAGCAGTTGATGTTGGTGGTTACGGCAAAGAATCTGATAATGGTATATTTAAAAAATCTGTGATTGGACAGAAATTAATAAATAAGAGATTTAACATCCCACCACCGAAATGTTTGCCAGGTACAAATGTAATGATACCCCATTATTTGATTGGAGACGAAGCATTTGCACTGAGCACTTATATGATGAAACCATATTCTAGAAAGGTGGCAAGATTAGAAAGAGGGAAGCAAATTTATAATTACAGATTATGCAGAGGTCGCCGAGTGACAGAAAACGCTTTTGGGCTATTAAGTCAAGTATTTAGAGTGTTTTACACACCTATTGCTGTAGCTCCAAATGTAGTTGATGATCTGATATTAACTACTTGCTGTTTACATAATCTTCTTCGTGATGGTTACCTCGAAGAAAATAATGTTCCAATTTTTAATTATAATACAGAAGAAAGCTGCCAAGATAACATGCAGAACTTTGCTCGTTTTGGTGGATTTTCTAATAGTGAAGGATTTGAAATTAGAGACAAAATTAAAGATTTCTTTTGTAGCGAATATGGTGCAGTTTCATGGCAAGACGCCGCTATTGACTACGGAACGTGAAAATGGAATATCTACAAAACGTAGCTACTAATATCAATAAAATTACACAAATATCAACACTAGTGTTCAAGTTTGTTTGGACAATAAAAATTAAAAAAATAAAAACTACTCACTGGTTTTATTGAGCTCCTTTCCTATGCTTTTCCATACATTTTCTTTCAGCAGATTATTCCGGTAATCAGCATGTCCTGCGTCGTAAAGTACTGGATGTTTTTCCACACTATTTATTAAATTACTCTCTTCAGATACAGAAAAACTCATTTTAAACACGTGTTAACTTTCTGCGGTTAGCGACACTACTGGTTCTTGGGCGGTAGTGCGGTCTGCAGCGGCGGCAAGTTGCGACTGCAGGCGACAATGGCGCTGTGTTCGGAATGCATGTCATATAAAATCAGCCAAAGCAGTACTGTCGCCCCCGATCTGTCGCTGCAGCCTGCGATCTGCGGTCTGCGGTTTGCAGTCTGCGGTCACCATCGGAATCATACCTTAAGAGAAACAACACTACGATTAAACAGTAACCTACAAACTGACGCCGTCTCGGCTGTTTTTTGTTGAAGGTCTCAGCTAGCTATATCTAGCGGGAGAACTCTGTACTACGTCTACAAATGGCAGCGCACTCTCAGTCCAGTTACTCTTGGATCCTCCCTCGTTTATAAATTCTTTAATTTCCTCCAGTACCTTACACACTTAACTTCATTCCATACCCCTGCTTTACCTCATTCATATCTCTATAATTTAAAATACATAACGGGTGATTCATTTAAAAGTAGCCCGCTGCATTTAACACTGGCCTTTGGCACTTAATTGGATTCAAATAGTAAATGAATAAATAGAATTACTTAATACATAATTTTACATATTTATTTAAAATTTATATACAAATTTCAACTTCACCTTTTCAGTAGATGGTGAAAGTGGCATCCTTGAACGCTTACACATTTTTACGCTCGTTCAATGTTATTAATGCACACACGACGCAATACGGAAACGTCTGTAGCTTGAATGGCTGCCACGATGTTATTTGATACAGTAACGTGCAAATTAATCCGAACACAGATGTTGTGTAATGAAAAGTTACTTTATTTTTGAAAAAGTATGTATACATTCTATTTGTTAATGTTTAATAACTAATATGGCCACCTTTATTGTTTATCAGTTCACGTATGCGATTTAGCAGAGATTCAACTAGTGTACTGCACATTTTTTTAATTTCTTCGTCACGGAACCATACCGATATTATTGCTGCAATGAGGTTATTTTTGTTGTACAATCCATTTTTGAGAGTCGTTTTGTCACTATTGCCCGAAGTTTTTCAATCGGGCTTTTATCTGGGGAATTACCTGGCCATGTCAACACTTTAACGTTTTCTTGTTCAAAAAATGCTTTCACTTTTTTGGCAGTATGGCATGGCGCTAAATCTTGTTGAAATACTCCATTGCCATGTGGAAATTTTGTTTGCAGTTGTGGCACAACCTTTAACTTCAGAATTTGTATATATTCATCGCTTTTTAACATACCAATCACTGGAACTAATGAACAAGGACCTTCAAATGTGAAACAGCCTCAAAACATTTTTTTGGGAGGATGTTTAACTGATTGCTAGATACGAGTCGGTGATGTTCTTTCATCTGCTGATTTTCGAATGTAAGAAACCTTTTGCCTCTGAACGTAAAAATGGGATTCATCAGAGAACATTACATTTTTCCAGTCTGCAACAGTCCACTTAGCATGGCTTTGGCCCACAATAACCGTTTTTTGCACATTGCTTGGGTCAAAAGTTGTTTTTTAGCCGGTCGACGAGCTTTCTGTCCAGCATCAAGAAGTCGGCGTCTAACAGTTGTCACATGCAAATTTGTTCCACTGGCTGCAAGCTGTCGATTTAAGTCCACAGCACTTAAATTTGGATTCACTTAACTTGTTCTCACTAATAACCAATCCTGCGTCGCAGTGGTTTTTCTTTTACAGCCACATTTTCCTTTCCTTGGAGGTGTAAAGGAACGAGTTTCTCGAAATTGTTTTAATATAGCATTCACTGTCCCTAGTCCAACGCCACACTCTGAAGCTATTTGTTGTTGTTGTGCCATACGGTATACTCGGAGAGAGAAACCATTTTTGAACGTTTTTTTGGCGTTACATCCATTGTTACAATATATTACGTAAACAGACAAAAACAATATATGAATTTGTCATAAAAAAATGAAATACACTTGTATAAACCACTACTTATGTCACGAAATTGCTATAGAGACAAAGAACAACAACTTCACACTGCACAGACAGCGTACAGAATGTGTGTGGTTAGCAGTGTAGCCACAAAATAGAAAAAAAGCAAAGAATTCCTTGTGTTCGGATTAATTTGCACGCTACTGTAGCTCGTGTATACTGCGGGGGTTTGTTTGGTAAACAGTTCTTTTTAAATAACCCCATAGAAAAAAATTGCACATACTCAAATCGGCTGAACGAGGAGGCCATAAATCTTTACTAACAACTCGCATGGGAAAAGCCTGATTGATATAAGATAGGAACTGGCGAGACGTGTGACATGTTGCACCATCTTGCTGGAAAAAATTGTACTCTATAATAATATAATAATAATATAAATTGTACTATAAAGGCCAGTCGATCTCATCGTGATCAGTGCTGCCAATACAGCATATGAAAATTACTCGAGCGGCTATAAATTAAATTACTCGAGTGGCGGGCTACTTTTAAATGAATCACCCAGTATCTATTCATTTGAAAATATTTTGTCTTGCAGTTACTTACTTGGTGCAAATGATCACTTTATATCACTTGAATGGGTTTTATTCATTAGTAGCTTTTTGAAAATTAAATATTTTAAAAACCCCTTTTAGTTAATCCAGTATTTGTCAATTTTCATGGTTTTATCAAAAACTCTTCTTTATTTTCTTTTATAGTGATGCGTTTATTCAGGTAATCTTTAGTCTTACTGGTTAAATCATTGATTGATCATTAGATCGGTGATCTTTTTGATTCTGATGGATTCCAGTGCTTTTTATGAGTATTAATAATTTCCATGATTGGTCTGTCTCTGTCAATATTATATATTTTTCTGTATACCTCTCATTTACTGTTGATATTTTTATCATGTTTGCCAGTTTTTTGAGTTTCATCTATTAAGATAATGTTTGCAGAATGGACATCTGTTTTCACTCAATAGTGAACTTGCAAATTCCACTATAATGTTTATATACATTTTATTCTTTATTCTGACTGACATCTAGCTCTGTTACTTTCATTATCGTTCCATTCATAATTTTGTATTGTTTTTAAAATAAATTTTTACATTTAATGCATGCATCATGCATGATTAATTCATATTTGTGAGTCACAGAATGCTACCATATCATTTTATGGTATTATAATTAACGTTTTATAGAATATGGCCATTGTAGACCTTGTAAAGTTATTTTAGAGTTTTCTGAAACCTCTTTTTGTAGTCATATTATCGACATCTGTCGATGTTACAGATATTTTCTCTGTAGAGTATAAATTTCAATACAGTTAATCAATCAGAGATAGTCTTCTTGATTATGAATGATTGTAGTGATTTTTAAAGACTATTAATAATTTCCATGATTGGTCCATCTAATCTGTCGATATTATATTTTCTCTGTATACCTCTCATTTACTGTTGATATATTTATCATGTTGGCCAGTTTTTTTAAGTTTCATCTATTAGGACAATGTTCACAGAATGGACGCCTGTTTTCATTTAAGATAGTGAACTTGCAAACTCCGCTATAATGTTTATATACATTTTATTCTTTATCCTGACTGACGTCTAGCTCTGTTACTTTCATTATCGTTCCATTCATAATTTTGTATTGTTTTTAAAATAAATTTTTCATGCATGCATGCATGATTAAATTCATACTTGTAAATATGCAGAATGCTACCATATTATTTATGGTATTATAATCAACGTTTTATATAATGTGGCCACTGTAGACCTTGTAAAGTAATTTTAGAGATTTCTGAATCCTCTTTTTGTAGTCATATTATCGACATTCTATCACTTTGGGGTTTTCCATTCTTCTCTGTCCATCATCTTGCTTTTGTCATTGGTTGAAACCCTTCAAGTGAGTAATTAAAAAATTTGTGTTCATTGTATTTCCTCAGTTAGCTTTCTCAGTAACCATTTAATTATTTTCCACATTGTTTCTTAAAGTGATGTGAGGTTGTTCGTTGTACAATATGTACTTAGTTTTCCAAGGAAATTTGTAGTCCAGATTTTTTTTTTGTTTTAAAGATAATTGATTTGCTCTTTAGTTTTGAGTGCCTTCTTCTTTAGTTTATTTTCGTTGTCTTATATTTATAATAAACTTTTTATGTTCACCGTATACTTTTATTTTACTGATGATTGTGCTTTTAAGTATGGTACTTAGTTGTTTTACATCTGTCTTTCTTATTTATTGTTATTGTTTGTCCATATTGGACTTAGCATAATAGACTCTGGACCTATTAACAAAAAAAATATGTTATTAACCAATTACTAAGAAACTTATAAAAGAATTTTTACCATGAAAACAACTTCTTATAAATA
Organism: Catonia carolina; assembly: GCA_035578175.1. Lineage (NCBI taxonomy): Eukaryota > Metazoa > Arthropoda > Insecta > Hemiptera > Achilidae > Catonia > Catonia carolina. Next base: position 63,719,956 of record JAQMRL010000006.1, read on the forward strand.
TTTGTTACATTTCTATTATTGGTAAGGGGGTTAATGTAATTTTACTTTTAATTTTAAGTCTTTATTTATTGTTTATTTTATTTAATTTGAACATACGTTGAATGCTTCTACTTACGTTACAAGTTAATTTCCGTTGGCCATGAATTATGAATTGCGACCTATTCGCTGTAAATGGACCATTACCGGCCCAAGATCCCACCGGAACTCGGCAAGGTGTGATTCCACAACCTTTGATTCATAAGTGATTTGCTCTTTAGTTCTGTTTTGAGTGCCATCTTGTTCAGGATTGTCACTTCTTCAGGATTTATACTTCTTTTGTCCACAGTTTACTTTTACTGATGAGTGTGCACTTCAGTATGGTAACTTTGCTGTTTTACAACTGCCATGTTTTTTGCTCATGTTAGACTTAGCAATGATAGACTCTCGACCTATTAACAAAAAACGTAAATTATTAACCAATTACTAAGAAACTTTTAAAAGCATCTTTACCATGAAAACGACTTCTTGTAAATATTTTTGTTACTTTTCTATTATTGGGTTTTTGGGGAGGGGCTACTGTAATTTTAGTTTAATTCTTTATTTATTAATTTTTTAATTTCATTTGAATATATTTGAATGCTTCTACTTTCCGATTTCAATTTTCACTGGATATTCACATTTTGAGACCCCCTGAACCAAAAATACATGTTTTTAGCGATTGGTGTGCGCGCGCGTAAGAACAAATTATCTCAAGAAAGGAACACTGTACGAAGTTGAATTGGAAATTTAAGTTAGGTACTATTAGAGGATCTGACATGAACATTTTTATCAAAATTGCTTAACTGGAAGTAGTAGTTTATTCGTGTAATTTTTCACTTTTTTCTGATTTTTTATGCTCTACAAGATAGGGTGCTGAAATTCATTAGGATCATATTTTCCATGTTTGCTGAAATTCTTGGTAAAGCTGTTCTCGTAGAAAAAAATGGTGCGAGATTGTGGTCTCAATATGCATTTTAGGGCAAAAGTGTATTATAATCAAAGTTGTAGAAAATCCAAAAATCCTGCATCTTTAATTTCAAACAATTTTTTATAGCGCTTAGTTTAATGTTAATTAGTGATTTTCTGTTTTTATGAAAATCGGTAAAAATGGAATTTTTAAGATTTCGGTCTTAGCTCGCATTTTACGGCAAAAGCTTGGCTTTATAATCAAATTGATAAGAAATTGGAAAGTTACAACTTTTATTTTATGCACTTTTATCTACAAACCAACTAAGGTTGGTTTTCATTTTGTATTATTCACTCATGATTAATATTAGGTTATGATTTTTGAGGTTAGTTTTTTATTTATTTGAAGTCGCAATAACAGGTTGATCATTAGCGACTTTGGTTGGTTGAGAAACTGTAATGATGGGTTTGGGCACGTGATAATTTTCAGACCCTAGCTGGGAGTTGAACCTGTGACCTTTGCTTAATAGGCTAGGGTGCTATCCAGTACGTCACAGAGGCGACCATTTTTTGTTTCTTTTTTTACGGTGTTTATTAATGTTAGGTTATATTTTTCATTAATTGAATTAGCAAGAGAAGCCGTGTGAATTTCACACCAGATTTTTCATGTGTGTAGGGCAGAAAGATTATTTTGATTAAGTAACGAAAATTTTTGGAATAAATGATGTCTACAGAATGTTTGAAAGTCATTTGCTGAGTAAAGAGTGGATACGATACAATGTGATGCCTATGAAAATATGGTAATGTTAATGAGATGATGTCTTGGAGGTGGATAGAAATTAGCAAGATGGAATGTTTTTGGCTAAGTGAAGAGTGAATGATAAATGATGATGTTAAATACATTGTGTAGATGACTTACCATGTTGGTCGATTATTGGCGCTTGAAGTGCAGTGTACTCATTCCAACAACAAATTGCGTCGGGCAATAAAAAAAGTACTTTCGCAATGCAAAAAAATTCGGGGTGCGAGGGGGGGTTTCCTATCTGTGTTGTTTTAAAATTCATCCTTTTTCTTTTTTTTTTTTTTTTTAAAAAAAAAAAAGGTTGAACTATTATGGCAGCTACCACCATTCATGGCTTTATATTATTATCGGGGTTTTTTGCGGGGGAGGGCGGTCGCGACATTTAGATGTGTGCGTGTGGGTGGGTGTGAGACAACGCGTTTGAATGTGTACCTATATGTTTGTGGGTGTGTGTGTACCACCAACACACAATCCATTCCACACGTACACTTTCGGTGAAGTAGTACACATATCCCCAGCTGAATTGGTATGCTGGTTCAAGCCTTAGCCATCCCCAGCACCGCCAATATCAACTGGTTCAATGTATACCACCTCTCCGAAATGCACCTGTGGAGGTGGATTCTGTGGTGGTGGGGGTGGTGGTGGTGGTGCTGCTGCTCGTGTTATCGAGTATAAGTGTTGTGCGATTACCGCGGCCGCCGCGATATACATGACGAAATTAGGAAGCGGCATGTTGGAGTCCCTAAATATGATTCAGAAAGTATTCGCTTTTTATCACTAAGCAACGGACTTTTACAATATTGTTATGGCAACTAGTAGTATTATATAAAAAAATTCTTTTGCATTGTAGCATGACAAATGCCTGGAAAATGACGGAGTTATATTGAAAAATAGTTCAAGAGCTAGGCCTATAGATATTTTTATGAAATAAATTTCATTGGTGCATCTGTACATGTTCTTTTTTTATTTCAAAACGGAACTTACTTTACGAACGTACCTCGTGTATAATCATGTAAGTAATTACTTTAACTTTTCAAAAATAAATTTTTTATAAGCTATCGAAACTGTCTATTGTATTTATAATCACCCTGTACATTATCTCATTTTGCGTGTATTTTTCAAAACAAAAAAACTTGTAAAATACTTTGTTTTATAAAAATATGTCATATCCAACAAGTTTTAGTTACTTAAAAATATTATAAATGTTTTCTGAAATAGTTTATAAACGCATTCTCTCTGCTGAAGGCCATCAAGTTATACACAGATAGTAAATCATCTTTTAAAAAAGTAAAGACATCTTTTGAAAATTTTTATGATTTATTAATTAATAATTTTTTAAAATCTGCTATACATCTGCAACAATTGCCTTATGCAAAATTTAATAAAAGAACAGTCTGCTGCTTAACAAAACTATATAAATCTGGTTGTTAATTAATCTGCTCAAATTCAGCAGAATTATTTTTGTTATTGGCCAATACACTAGTAGTTATAAAAAAATTGAATTATGTTTATTTTTATCAACTTTAAACATTGTTAGTTTTCCTCTTTTGCAATTTATATACTTTTTAGGGTTAATCTTACAGTATAGTTCTGAATCACCTGGTATACAACGTAAGAAGTGTAAGTTCTTTGACGCTGGATTATCTAGCATATAAAAGACACTAAAGCTTTACGAACTAGAGACTGCAGATGAAGGGGAACATAGTGATTTAGATCACAGCACAGAGCCAATTGACTTTCGTTAATCATTTCCTGCGTTATCACGTTGTGGTCCCACTGTGGATGACAGCCTATCAAAACATCAGCTGGAGTTCAGTGGAACAGAGTGTGACTTTAGCAAAGGGGTAATTTTACTCTCGACCGTGGCTGTTTTTGGCTAGATCTTATCTGCAGTCTCAAGTTCGTTCGGGTATAGGTGTTATTGGACAACAACGAAATAACATGTTCAGTGCGGCCGCCACATTTATTTGGCGTATTGAACAGTCCCAGGGTGCGGGCCGCCACAAATATGTGGTCCGTTTATACAGTTTTATAATCTCTTCTTTCTGCGTTCAGCAAGGGGAAATAGTATTTCTTTTGTTGTTGAGCCGTAGAAAAAGGTTCATTCTATGCCAGTATACCTTCAGCTTTTAAAGAAACGTCACCGGTTTTTTTTCGGAGTTTTAAAAACTGATATATTTTCTTCTATGTTTCGAGTTTTACGGGCTGTTTTATTTGTTATTAATAAAATTTTATTTCGTTATATTACTTTTATTACAATTACGCAACATTTACTATACCTAGTAAATATTATGAGGCAAAAATGCAACTAAATAAATAAAATAATATGTGTCTACAAATGTAATACCTAAATGCTTTAAATTTAAGTAGGCCTATTTTTTCGTACATACAGACCTAAAGTTAACTTTTTTTAAAGAAACTAGAAGGTATTAATTTTTTTTTAAATGTTTGCCTTATTTAAAAATTGGCTATAGAAATATTTTATTAGTACTTATAATTTTAGGAGCCTACGAGGCGTGCACAGTCACACAAAGTGGCAGAGTCATTTACTTATAATAGTATACTAGTAGGCTTATTCAATTCTCAGGTGACCCATTTTTGGAATTGCATTTTCATCTGTCCACGGAAAGACTTACTGCCGTGAGAACAGAAAGGGTAATAAAATATTGTTAAAAACAAGAAAAAATCGTAAAGCCGTCACAGGTAGCCTACCGATATCTGTCTGCCGTCTGTACCGTAATATACCCTTACTTTCAACTTTTCAAAAACCTTTGGCCACACCGCAGTTATTCAGCTAAGAGTGCCATAATGAATTATTATTATCCTTTCATTCCTATAAGTTATTAATTTTTTCTCATAGGTTTACGTGATAAAAGCAAAGTACATCCAGACTTTTACATTTTTGTTTTGTATTTATACTTTTATGTGTGTGTTTTTAAAATGAAAAACAAATACATTTATCTAAAGTAAAATACATAAACATACACATATAAATATAAAATAAAAGTATTGAATGAAAATACACACGATAAATTGTAATTGTAGAGAGAATATGAGGATATGAAACACCGCGGACTTGTGCGGGGAACATATAAATGCGGCAGGCGATGCTTCAGCCACAGCAAATACCTACCTCGCTTCACCCGGGCCGCAGTGAACGCGATAATGAAACTTTCCACTTGCTTGTAATTGACAGTGCGTGTATATGAGACACATTTTATTTAGGCACTTTGTTAGAAAACAAACTAAAAATTTGTGTATTTTTCTTCAGAATCTGTTTGATGGTTTTTAATTCAATTTTCAGATGTACTGTGGCGATGGTGAATTTAATACGATTGGTGCATTATGGTTACAAGTTCCTGAAGCTAGTGTACGTTCTTTGTTTCATGATCCAAAAGGTAATTTTTATTTAATTAGTATTTTTTTGTAATGAAGGTTAAAGATGTTTTTCGAGTATTAACACATTGAGTGCCACCTAGAAATGACTAGAAGACTTTGTAAGCCCAGCATACTTTTTTTAAATAATTAGGTTAAAAATGATATTTATAGTTAGTAAGGATTGGTTAATATTTAACTAATGTTTTATTTGTGTGTGAATGTGTTTAGTTGCGAAAATGCGTGTGTGAGAATGGGCGCTGGCTACTGCCATGCGCGGAGCTAGTTCGAGTGCGTGGACCAGTGCGCAGGGAGAGTGAGTTTGTGCTGAACGGTGATACAGTCCGCTTGTGTTCGTGTGTGTTCAATAAAAACAGTATTCAAATTTATAATTTCTCAATTATTTGTGAAATTATACTACTCATTCAATTAACCATTTTTTGGTTACTCCGACCGATTCCAAACTGTGGTAAATAACATATTTTTGTAATAAATTTGTTATTTTTGTGCAAAACAACAACAACTTCTAGTTCATTGTTAATCAGCTGATTTTTACAACATTAACACATTTCATAATTAATATACTGATGCACAATAACATTTAAAAAACAATATAGCTAGGTAATTATTCATAAATTCACAAATTCAGCATTACCAAATCGTAAAACATTCAGGGCCTAGCTCATAATTTGCTGGAATTAATAGATAAGTATTTAATTGATTTATTTTACATTGTTGCTACTATTTACATTTCTTATACTCACCCAATTCATGTGTTATTAACATTCATTTAATTCTACATATTTTGCACCTAGTATATCAACAATCATGAGTGATTTCAAACTATCAGTGAAGGAACGTGGCTTAGTTAAAGCAAAATTAACTAGAATCAAAACATATTTTAGTGGAATTTCTTGTGCAGCAGATATTAGTCAATTAAAACTGCGATTATCAAAATTAGAGGAGTGCTGGTGTGAATTCGATAAAGTACAATTACAAATTGAATTACTTGACGAATCTGATGATCAGTCAGATTAAAGAAGCAATTTTGAGGCAGAATATTTTGCACTAATGTCAGCGGCTCAAGATTTCATTTTTGATCATGAGCTTAGAAACTGTCACAACAATATTGAAAACAAGCCAGTAATTACGCAACCAATATCAGTGAAAGTCCCAGATATCCAACTTCCTACGTTCAATGGCAGCTATGGTGAATGGCTCTCATTTCGTGACACATTTACATCACTTATTCACTTAAGGAAAATACCGGATATTCATAAGTTTCATTACTTAAAGGCTTCTTTAAAGGGTGAAGCTTTTGAAGTCATTCAAGCTTTAGAAAGTTCCGCACAAAATTATCACATTGCTTGGCAATTGTTAAATGACAGATTTGGCAACAAGCATTATTTAATCAACAAACATGTAAATGCTTTGTTCAGTCTTGCTAAAAATGATTAAGAAAAATTCAATTTCTTTACGTAAACTTCTAGATAGTGCCTTAAAACACATTCGTGCCCTTTCTGGTTTAGGGCAACCCACAAATCACTGGGACACGCTTTTAATTTATTTAATTGCTACCAAATTAGATCCAGTAACATTACGTGAGTGGGAAAACACACTTAACAAAGGATGCGTTACCTACTATGTCCGATTTGGAAGTATTTTTACAACACAAGTGTCAGGTATTAGAATCAATTGAATACAACAAATTGCAAAAACATACACCCGTTAATCCACATTTTGTGAACCACAGCCAGTTTCAGAAATTCAAGCCAACATTTAAAAATCATACATTTTCCCCGAACTGTCATGTGTCTACAAAAGTTTGTTCTTTGTGGAGTGAACAAAAACATCCACTTTATATGTGTAAGGTCTTCAAGGGACTTCCAAGCTCAGACTGTGAAAAAGAAGTAAAGAAACGCAATTTATGTTTTAATTGTCTTAAGAGCTCTCACAAATCTACTAATTGTAAGTCAGGCTCGTGCAAACTTTGTGGCAAGAGACACAATACATTATTACATTATAATAAATCTGACTCAAGGGATTCAGAAAAGCAAATTTTTACTCAAGGTGACAAACCTTCTAAACCAATTGTAGAACAAACCATTGTTTCTACTTCAAACGTGACATCTGATCAACAAAAATCTATTGTTTTGCTTTCAACAGCAGTAATTTCAGTGCTAGATCATAGAGGTTGTCCTCATCTTTGCCGTGCTTGATAGTGCTTCTCAATCAAATTTCATAACTGAAAGGTTAGCGCGTACTTTAAAGCTCTCTATCAAGAATAGTGCGTTTGAAGTCCATGGCATAGGCCAATCATCCACTCAAACTTCAAATATGGTTCAGTGTATCATTAAATCTAGATTAACTTCATATTCGACTACTATTGATTGCGTTATTCTCAAAAATATCACTCAACAATTACCTACGGTCACAATAGAAACAGCTCACTTAAACATTCCGCAAACCATTCAATTAGCAGACCCTCAATTTAATCAGCCCAATGATATTGACATGCTTATTGGTGCAGAACTATTTTTTGACTTATTACATGAAGGTAAATTGAAGTTTTCGAATTCATCTTGTACATTACAAAAATACGGTGTTTGGATGGATAATTTCTGGCAAAATGAATGTAAACACTACATCTAATCTAGCAACTACGTGTTTTTTATCTACACTAGATGAAATTAACAGAAATATACAGAGATTTTGGGAATTAGAAGAGTGCAAGGGTGAAAAACATCATACCGGAAACGACAAATATTGTGAAGATTTATTCGTGAACACTACAACCAGAGATGTAAACGGAAGATATTGTGTGAAAATACCCTTAAAAGGTGATATAAGTGATCTCGGCGAATCTAAGAAGAACGCATCGCGAAGATTATTTACACTTGAAAGACGTTTTTCAATCAACCCAGCATTGAAATCACAGTATAAGCAGTTTATGAAGGAGTATATAGACTTTGGTCACATGCGAGAGGTTCCATTGGATGAATCGCAATCCACCCAGTGTTATTACATTTCACATCATGCGGTTGTAAGAAAACAATCTAAGACAACAAAGCTACGAGTAGTATTTGATGCATCTTCACAAAACCACTTCAGGTCTTTCGCTAAACGACATTTCAGTTGTTGGACCTACAATCCAGTCAGACTTGTTTAGTATAGTAACAAGATTTAGAACACATTCCTAAGTCATGACTGCAGATATTGAGAAAATGTATCGGCAAGTTAAAGTGCATCCATCACAGTGGAAATTACAGCGAATTTTGTGGAGAGAACAGCAACATGAGCCAATCAAAACATTTGAATTAACAGCAGTGACATATGGTACAGCAAGTGCTCCGTACTTAGCTACGAGAGCATTGAAACAACTAGCGGTAGATGAAAAACATGATTTTCCAGAAGCATCAAAGGTTTTCATAGAAGATTTTTACGTTGATGACCTTATGACTGGCACAAAAACCTTAGAGGATGCTAAACAGCTTCAAAAGGATATTATGACCATAGCACATAGAGGAGGTTTTAATTTACGAAAGTGGAGTGCAAACCATCCAGATATTTTTACAAATTTACTACATCAAGATGTAAGTGACGATTGTTTCATGATCAATAACGATGCAACTGTGAGTACTCTTGGTCTTATTTGGAACCCAAGGCAAGACACATTTCAATTTTTATTAGGTGATTACAACAAGACGAGTGTGAAACATTCAAAACGCACAATTTTATCAGCTATAGGAAAAATATTTGATCCATTGGGGCTTATTGGACCAGTCATAGTGAGGGCTAAGATAATCATGCAACAACTGTGGAGTTGTAAGATTGGTTGGGATGAAGAGGTTCCTGAAGAATTGCTAAAACAGTGGATTAGCTTTCAAGAATCTTTACAATCAATATCGCAAATAGATATTCAACGAAATATCTTACCCAAAGAAACACACGTTACAAGAATCGAGCTGCATGGATTTTCAGATGCATCAGAATCTGCATATGGTGCCTGTATTTACATCAAGTCAGTTGATACTGACAGTAATATCTCAGTAAATTTAGTTAGTTCCAAATCACGCGTTGCAACGCTGAAGAAGACATCTTTGCCAAGACTCGAATTGTGTGGAGCTTTGCTATTGTCGGAAGTGTGCAAGAAAATTGTGACTGCTTTACAGATTCAGATAGATTCAATCACCTACTACTCTGATTCAACTATTACATTAGCGTGGATAAGAGCACCTTCATCTCATTGGTCAACATATGTCGCAAATCGAGTGTCCAAAATACAAGACAATACTGAGACCAATTCTTGGAAACATGTCAGAAGCGAAGACAATCCTGCTGATTTCTTATCAAGAGGGTTACTTCCTTCAGAAATTTTAAACGCCAGCTTATATTGGAAAGGACCATCGTTTCTCTACTCATCAGTAGATTTAATTTCGGAAGAACCATATACAGATCATAATGATATTCCAGAACGACGGGAGAATAATATTTCATGTGCAGTCTCAACAAATAATGTTATTAATTTTAATCATTTTTCTAGTTTCACTAAATTTGTACGTGTTACTGCATACTGTCTTCGATTTACGCGTAACTGTCAGACAACACGTGATCTTCGTCTTGACAGCAATCTTTCTGTCACAGAACTTCAATTAGCGGAAAATGCTGTTATTAGACTTGTGCAAAAAGAATCATTTCTTCATGAATATTGTAATTTACAATCAGGACAATGTGTGTCAAGAAACAGTAAACTTATGGCATTGAATCCATTCATAGACAAAAATCAAGTGATACGTGTTGGTGGACGTTTACAACAATCAGATTTAAGTCTTGGCCAGAAACACCCAATTATATTGCCTAAGGGTCACATCATCACATATTTAATTGCGAAACATATGCACATAAAAAATCTTCATGCAGGACCCCAACTGTTATTAAACATCGTTCGTCAGAAATACTGGCCAATCAACGGTCGTTCATTAGTCAAGAAGGTATTCCACGAATGTATTTCCTGCTTCAGAGCAAGACCTAAGATTCAGACACAGATGATGGGTGAATTGCCCAAAACTAGAGTTCTTGTGCCACCTCGAGTATTCTACTATACCGGAGTAGATTATTGTGGACCTTTCTATGTGAAGATGTCAAAAAAGAAGGGTGTCATTCCAGCTAAATGTTACATTGCGCTATTTGTGTGTTTTAGTGTCAAGGCTCTGCATTTGGAGTTAGTCGGAGATTTGACTACGGAATCTTTTATTGGAGCTTTACGCAGATTCATTTCAAGAAGAGGAAAACCAAAGGACATATACTCAGACATCGGGACCAATTTTGTAGGAACACATCGTGAATTAAATGAACTTCTACGATTGTGGAAGTCAAAAGAATTTAATGACAAGGTGTCAACAACTTTATCAAACGACGAAATTACATGGCATTTTCAACCTCCTAGGGCTCCACATTTTGGTGGACTATGGGAATCGTCAGTTAAGTTAGTGAAAACACACATAAAACGAGTTTTAGGGAATTTAATTTTAACCTACGTACAATTTGTCACACTATTAACTCAAGTTGAAGCATGTATAAATTCTTGTCCCTTATCTCCATTATCAAATAAACCTACTGATCTAAATCCGTTGACCCCGTCACATTTCCTAATTGGTGATGTCCTCACAAACTATCCTGAACCATGCCTATTCAAAATTCCTACCAGTAGACTTGATCAGTGGCAGCATGTTCAGATGGTGTATCAACATTTCTGGTCGCGGTGGTCAAGAGATTACCTAAACAACATGCAGCAGCGAAGGAAGTGGACAACATCTCCTCCAAACCTCAACGTTGGTGATCTTGTTATCATCAAAGAGGACAATCTTCCTCCACTCCAATGGAAAATGGCTCGCGTCATTGAACTTCATCCAGGGCGAGATGCCAGAGTTCGTGTGGTTACTCTTAAGACTTCAAATGGTCTTATTAAACGACCTGTTGTGAAATTATGTGTATTACCAATTAACTCAGATATGACAAATTCAATCAATAAAAGAGATTCTTTTTTTTTTTTTTTTTTTACCAACCAGTAATAAAGTTATAAGAAAATAAGATTAACACAATAAATAATGATGAACAAAATAATAGATAAACGCAATGAATAATAGATAAACACATTAAATAATAGATAACCACAATAAATAGTACTTAGCGCAATAAATATTAGATAAACCAGCAAAAAAAAAACAAATCTCGTTGCAAACATAAAAGTGTGTTACAAAAGTGCCCATAACAAGAATAATACCCAAACAAATAGTGAACGGTTTACTGTGGAGGAGGCATTTCGCTTCAATCCTTGGTTTAAGGCGTTAGGTGTATTTACTAAGATCCAGTCCTTAAGTTCCCGAGTTATTAGTGTATAGAGGGTGTACCCTTCAGTTGGGGTATCCTGACTGTGGTGGACCATCGGTCTTCTGGGGTCACCGATTATTATTTTAATTGAAAACCCTACCATTACATCCCCTTTTCCGAAGTCACACAACAGAACGGTGCTTCGAGACAAATTACGCGGTGTGAGCTCGGTTTTCATCTTAGTCGTCGTGCACACAAACCCTTCTCGCCTGTAGTCCTCATCGGTGTCGGGGTCATATTCAGAAAAGTGGGGGCAATTGCCATGCTGCACACTTACAGGCCTGTGCACCTGATAAAAATAGTTGTATTCTCTCTTGAATCCTACTTCTGTGCAATTGTTCTCCATCACCCTGCCGTAATAGAAGTCGTTGTCCTCCAGTAATGGCATAACCTTCCACTTTTCTAGGAAATAATAAATCGTCTTTCCTGAAGTTTTAAACCACAGGAGGTCGTTCTCCTCACCGCCCATGTACTGTGGGTGAAATTTAAGTATACTTGTTCGTTGTGAATCTTCACCGAGTGATTGATAAAACGTATATTGCCACTGAAGCTGTAATATATCGTCACTACCATTATACGGTTTATCCGTATAGGTAATCCTAGAAGCGTTAAAAAAGCAATGCGCAGGAATAATGCCAGTTAAATTATCTAACGCGATAAATGGACAAAACGAGTTGACTTTAAAATACAACCAGAACCCAGCCCTCCAAAACATACATTTTTCTCGAATTATCTTTGTGGTTTCATTGGTGATACAGTCCGCTTGTGTTCGTGTGTGTTCAATAAAACAGTATTCAAATTTATACTTTGACTCAATTATTTGTGAAATTATACAACTACTCTTTCAATTAACCAAGGATTATAGTGACGCTTATCGCTAAGGACCGTTTCGGGATCTAGGTAATTAATTAATTAATTAATACACTAAAGTTTTAAATTACAAATATTTATTACAACTAAAAGATTTACAAAATAAATAATAAACTAATTATAATGGAGTAATACAATAAATAACTTAAAGAATTTACGTAGTACTACTTACAAATAATTATACCAAGGCACTTACACAAGATAATATAACAATAGTTAACCACTACAATGCTCAGATACGTAACCTGTAGTACGCACCGTTAGCCACTCAATAAACATTCGTCAAAGATCAAACAGATACTAACTCACTAACCGCGCTCGGGGTTCTATTTATATGGGGGGGGATCAAAGAATCCTCTCGAAAAACACCGAAATTCGATATAAAAGTCCTTTCTGGAGAAGTCTTATTTAATAATGTAAACAGGTTATAATTGAATAAGAGGGTGTTACAAATAACCAACCACCTCTTTCATAAATAGTTGTGTTGGACACAGTTTCGTTGCGTGTATTAAGATACGTACGCTTCGTCCCTATCATACTAAGTCCGTGACCCTAGTGTAGTGGTAGAAGGGGTTTGACTAATAAACAAAGAATGTTTTATTTGTTTCGTGTTTAATTAGAAAAATTAAGAACATTGTTGGTTTTAAAGAGTAGTAGTACACTACAGTTCAGCCGTTCTTAGTTTGCTCCTACTGTCAACAAACAAAAGCCACCTACTACAGAGTGCACCATAGAGTCTGCGACTTTACGGATGTCGTACTCCTATTAAGTTAACTATTTTTTAAATTATAAGTACTTAAAGTACTAAAAACATCAGTCATGATATGATGTAGGCCTAACAATTTCATTTATAAAAATAATTTTAAAAGTATTTTGTATTTAAATACTTTTGAAAGTATTTTGTTGTTACTTTTTAATCAGCGTGCACACATTTTGTTATAATGCGCATGCTCAGTGGCGTCATTATTTGTTTACATTAGGAGCAAACTAAAAGAGGCTGGACTATATAAATATTTTCTGTTTACAAAAATAAGGAGTAAGTTACATAGAAAATAACATTGATATTGTAATAATGAATGGTTATAGTTATCATAACCATTATAAACACTATCATCAGCCATTATAAATACTTATTAAAACAAAAAAACTGAAACCACGAACCGATACACTTTTCTTCTTCTGTTAGTGCCTATTCGTTCCGAATATTGGCAATCAGTCTGACTATGGCTATCCTATCTACAGCCATCCTGAAAAGTTCTGTTGTAGTCTTGGAGAACCAGGTACGCAGGTTCTTCAGCCATGACATTCTTCTTCTTCCTGGTCCTCTTCTGCCGTAGATCTTTCCTTGGAGAACGGATTTCAGCAGGCCGTATTTTTCTTCATTCCTCATGACATGGCCGAAATATGCAAGCTTCCTGCTCTTGATGGTGTTCATCACTTCCAAATCCTTATTCACTCGCTCCAATACAGCTTTGTTGGTCATTTTGTCCATCCATGAAATTCTCAACACTCTCCTATACAACCACATCTCAAAAGATACACTTTTACTGTAGTTTAATTAACACGCTACTAAAATATAAAGAGCACAAGTTGAATAGTGAGGTAAACGTGTGTAAACTACAGTATTACCATTGTGCTACAACTTCTAACATGACTGATATAATATAAAAAAATCTGGTGTGAAACACTTGCATGACTTTTCCTTGCCAATGTAAATAATGAAAAACAACCTGTTCAACTTAGAAATACAGAAAATCACTCAATGATGCTAAACTTATAATTGAAAATCCAAATGCTTGAAATACAATAAATAAATAAATAAATGTTTGTTGTAAAATACATACTAAGGCCACAATCTTTAAAAATCCCAATTTTTTACTGATTTTGATGAGAAAAATACTAAAAATCACTAAGCGATGCTAAACTAAGCATCGTAGAGAAAATGTTTGAAATAAAAGTTGAAATAAAGTCAGTAAATTTTTTTTAGATTACAGCCTAATATGCTTACAAGGGCAAAAGTGTATAATATAATCCTACAACTTTTATTTCTAACATTTTTTTCTATAACACTTAGTTCAGCAACAATTTATGATTTTCAGGGTTTTTGGTCAAAATCTGAAAAAATTGGGATTTTCTAAAATGCCGACCTTAGTACCATGTTAGTACACCGATTTCTAACATATGTTTCCATTTTCAGCCATTTTGAATGTACAGATAATTGTTAATAGTTGAAAAAAGTACTCGTCGATTTGTTACTTGCTGAACAAATAATTTGCATTAAAATTTTTATGAAAATGATATAAAGTGTAGTACCACATTCAAAATGTTGACAATGGCTTTTGGTGAATCTACTATGAGTAAAATATGGGTCTATGAGTGGTACAAACGGTTCAAAGGTTAGAACTTTGAAGATGACGACCGCCCTGGACACCCGAGCACATCAGTAACCGATGACAGCATTGTAGAAGTGAGGAAAATGTTTCTGAAAGAGAAAGCAGAATCACTCTCAGAGAGGTTGCTGATGAGGTCGGTATATCATTTGGACGCATGGCAGCTGGTTCTGAAATTACTGAATTTTGAATAAAAAGAACGTCGAGTGGTTATCGTCCAAGAATTACCCAATCAAGTAACAATGATCCAAAATTTCTGCAAATTGTCATAACAGGTGACCAAACATGGATATACAGGTATGGCAAAACCAAGGCCCAGTCATCCCAATGGAAGCTGCATGAAGAGCCTAGACGTAAAAAAATTCTTCAGGTCCAATCAAATGTTTAAGGCTCTTCTTACTGATTTTTTTATTACAATGATGTAGTGCATCATGAGCTTCTGCCATGTTGTTGTTCGGTCAAGAATACTTGAGAGTTATGCGTTGTTTGTGTGACGCGATCCGCCGAAAACGCTCCAAATTGTGGCAATACCACTCGTAGAAATTGCATCACGATAATGCTCTTGCTCACGCTTCACTGCTTGTCTGCAATTTTTTGGCAAAGAACAACACCATTATGTTATCCCAGTCACCACATTCGCCAGACATGGCCCCCTGCAACTTTTTTCTATTCTCGAAGCTGAAGATAATCATGGAATGACATGAAATGTTTCTGAAAGAGAAAGCAGAATCACTCTGAGAGGTTGCTGATGAGGTCGGTATATCATTTGGACGCATGGCAGCTGGTTCTGAAATTACTGAATTTTGAATAAAAAGAACGTCGAGTGGTTATCATCGTCGTTTTACCACCATTGATGACATAAAAACAGAATCACTAAAGAAGCTGAAAGGTTTACAAAAAAGTGAGTTCCAGAAGTGTTTCCAAGATCGGAAAAACCGCTGGCACAAGTGTGTTATATCTAAGAGGGATTAGGTTGAAAAGGACACAATTGATATGGATGAATAAATAAAGATTTTTTTAAGACAAACTAAAATTTGTGTTATTTTTTGATCGAACCTCATAAATAATCAATGTTGGAGAACATTAAAAAACCTACAAGTTTTTATTGAAGCAATGTCTTGTACACAGCTTAGTTTAGCATCATTTAGTGATTTTCCATATATTTAAGTCCTACAGAGGTTGATTTTCAGTTAGCATCATTAAATCACAGGTAAATTTTCAGTGTGTACTCATTTTTCAACACTGTTATATAGTTTTATTATTTACACTGGGTAGTGAAAGTCATGTGAGGGTTTCAAACCAGATTTTTAATGTAATGGTTTTCTAAATTTATTAGTTGTAATAAAATTATTGTAGGTTATTTCATGTATTGCTAATAAATATTGTTTTCCTGTTTTGTTCCAGGGTCACATAATATTGAAACACTTTTGTTGTTAGTAGTTGTTTATTATTTGCTAGCAATAACAACTTAAGGTCTATCTGTGTCACTGGGTCTCTTTATTCCATGTTTATTGACTGGAGCTGCATGGGGCCGTATTGTTGGAATTGGTTTGGAAATGATTTTTCCTGATGCGGTAATGAACTGTGTATTATTTGTTTTCCATAATATTATAAATTGATTATTCTGTGATGAAATCTGAGTGTTTTGTGCAAGGGAATGCCTTAGAATAGCCAGGGAGGCTGGTCTAAAGGCTGTGCTAACCTCTCATCACTCTCATCATGCGGTCTTGGGTTCGAATCCCATTCAGGCACGGCATGTTTTCATACGGCGCAAAAAATAATTTCATCCTTCATATCATTAACAATTCATCTTTCATTGCATTACCAGTAATTGCAATACAATCGGATGTTAAACCAAAAAAAAAAACAAAAAAAAATGTCTAAAAGCTTTATCCCATGATATAAAATTACTAGCATTGTGGGAATGAAGATTCTAAATGATTTTAGAGTATTGAATTTAGCTCTGGACCAGCTACGTTAGTTAAGTGCTATAATATTTTTCAAAGTTAGTGAGCTCTGAACGAATGCATTGCCCCCTACACACTTCATAGGTAGCCGATAACTTGCCAGCAACTTTGCCAATACTTGCTTTTGTAGCTCTGTAATATATTTTATCAGCCATTTTTTTTTGTCTTTCAATAAAAATTGTAACCTATGAACGTAAAACCATATTGTAATAGATTATATTATAAAGTATTGCATGTTAACACGCTCTATAATTGATGTGTTCAGTACAAGATGCTAGACATGAGTGAACTACTGTGGCTCTTATACGCATGCGTGGGTAATGTTTGTCAGGTTGATGCATTCGTATAATCTGACAATACTGGCAAAAGTTCTGATTGGTCTAAACGCGTGGAACAGCAGAGCTAATCAACTGTGAAAAGCATTATAGTGACTTTGAAGTTGCTTGATTTTACTAGCGCTAGTAGGACATATAAAGTCACAAAATAGACTATGCTAGTAAACTACCTTGGTGTGAACATGGTTGGTTACTAGCGCTAATAGGGGAGAAAAGTTCACGTTATTGATTACCTCAAGTAAATGTTTGGTAATGTTGCTAGTTACTAATAAGCTGCTAGTTTTAGCAGATAGTTAACTAGCATTGTGCGAATAGGCCTTAAGTATTGTTGTTGTTTAGGTTGTCAGCCGCAAGGCTGGTTTGAACCTGTAGCGGCTTTACTAAGGTAAAATGATGAGTAAGGTGGTTTACAATTGCCTTCCTCACTGAGTAGAAAAATATGCTGTTCAACATGTCAGGTTCTTTGAAAAGCATCTACTTCCCACCCTTACGTTGACACCTAACTTCATTCACCTCAGGGTCCGACTGTATTGTGAAATTCATTATTCAGAGGAGATAACTCTGATTAGTGTCTCTTACACCAGCATTTTTTCTGTTCTGGGTTTGAAGTTCCGGTTTCGACCAGAAGTGGCCCAAAATCGGAAGTTGAGAAATCAAAGTCTGAATTTGGAAATAAAAGTAGTGTCTTTATTGAAAAATAAATCCTGCAGCTTGAAATCAATTTTATTTTATATAATAAATTTCACTAACCTTTTTAGGGTTGCGTTTATCTTATACTTATCACTTAGACGTGTTTTCGTGGATTCACCATCATCAGAGTAAATTATATTGTTTGAAACTAAAATTTTTTAAAATCTATAGAAAATGTTACATCTTCAGTCATGTGTATACACATACACGCTTGTTTTATACACGGGACTGAAGATGTAACATCTTCTTTAGATTTAAAAAAATTTTTGTTACAAAACGATATAATATACTCTGATGGTAGATCCACTGAAACACGTTTAAATGATAAATAAAAAATAAAGGCAGCTTATAAAAGGTTAGTGAAATTTATTATATAAAATAGAAAACTAGTGTCTTTTTTGGGTTTGTTTAACGTCCAACTGTTTTGCAATTACTGCTAATGCTGACAGTGAAGGATGAAATGATTTTTGTTACGTATGAAAATATGCCATGCCTGAATGGGATTCGAACCCAAGACCGCTTGATGAGAGGCGAGCACGTTACCAACTACGCCAATGTGGCCAGTGAAAACACTAGTGTCATTTGATTCCTCTTAAGAGTAGATACAGAAATCACTAATAGTTTTTGCTATAGGTCAAAGGTAAGCCTTTTTAAAAGTTGCCACCAGCCATGAGACCTGTCCTTTGAGTGTACTATATGGAGACAACCGTTTTTTTTTTTTTTTTTTTTTTTTGCCCCCTGGAGACTCCAAGAGGAGTATAGGACATGTCGTCAGATATAACACTTGAAATACATATAAGAATCACACAATGTATCACTACTATCAAGAAAGAAATTCTTGTACGCTATAAAAAGTTTCACCGATCAAGTAATTTTTCAGATGTTTTTTAAAGGAATTCAAATCCTCACAAGACTTTAAAAATTGGGGTAATTTATTCATGAATTTTCTCCCTGCATAAGTAGGTTTTTGTTCAAACAATTTTGTGGAGTGATTAGCCACATAATAATCATTCCTGTTTCTCGTGGTATGATTGTGAACATTGAAATTCTGCATAAAATTATTTTGCCTAAAATACATAATCACCTCAAAAATGTAGTGGGAGGGAACTGTAAGCAATTCAAGCTCCTTAAATAATGGCCTGCATGAGGTTAGCTGGTTAGCTCCCACCATACACCTAATAGCTTTCTTTTGAATTTTAAAAACCCTATTCATATTACCCGTGCTAGAATTACCCCATACTAAAATACCATAATGGATATGAGACAGAATGAGGCCATGATAAGTTGCCATTAGTAATTTTTTATCATTTAATCTGGCAATTTGTTTTAGTGCAAATACCCCAGATGATATTTTACTACAAACTTGATTGGTATACGTTGCCTATAGTTGCCGTGTATTTCAATTGAGCAAGTGAAAATGCGAAAAATCGATTGTGTTAGAGATTCAATTATGTGAATTCCATTCAATTATGTGAGAGACAGACAGTATAGTATACGGTCTGTCTCTTTCGCACAATTTTACCATTTCTGGCTGCGCATGTTGCTCCATATAAAATACTCAAAGGACGCGTCGTCTCATGAATTTTTATCACTTACCGTAGTTAAGGGTTATTAATTTAATTTATGAATTGATTTAAATATAAGAATTATGTTTCAGGCTTGGGTTGATCCTGGAAAATATGCATTAGTTGGCACTGCGGCACATCTAGGTGGCGTTGTTCGAATGACTATTAGTTTGACAATCATTATGATTGAAGCAACTGGTAATATATCTTTTGGTTTACCATTAATGTTAACCCTTATCACTGCTAAATGGGTTGGAGATTTCTTCAGTGAGGTCAGTAATTATAAATCTAGAATTATTTAAAATTTGATACATAGTAAACTATTCTTAAGTATTTTGTAAACGATAAACATAAAGAATGTTATGACATAAAAAGAATTCAATAAGGATTGAGAAAAGGATATCAAAATCTTGATTGATGTTATTTGTTTTTACTGAGACTTGAACTAGGTTTCTCACTACTAAACAGGTTTTTCTTTCAGACCTATTGTTGTTGAGCTACATCTCATCATCCTCTTTTTTGCTGTTCCAAGTTTCCTCTGGTTGTTCTAACACAACTCCTCACCATCTCTCTCTCTCCCCCTCTCTATGTCACTGGGTGAACCAACTCTCTTCCATTTGTAGTTAAATTAATGAAAGATTTTTTTATTGAAATTGAAACTTACTTGTTTGATTGGTATTATTTTCTTCTTTTTCTTCTTCTTCTTCTTCCTCTTCTTACTATCACGGATTAGAAATAAGCCTGTTCTGAACTCAAAAACCATCCTGTACATCTACACAAACACGAGACATTCGAACCCGTACATCTCGATTTATGGCATCTTCTTCGAGGTCTTCCCACATCCCTTCTTCCAACTGGAATATATTCTGTCATTTTTAAAGGTATTCTCTCCTCTGGCATCAGTTCTGAATGTTGCCTCTATTGGTTCCGGTACTTTTCCACTTTTTCATTCAAGCTAAATACACCCAACACTGACCTAATTTCCTCGTTATGTAGTTGATCCAGCCTCGAGCAGCCCTTCACCCTTCTTAAAAACCTCATTTCAGCTGCTTGGATCCTGCTTTCTATGCGTTTTGTGGTAACCCATGACTCACTTCCATAAAGGACTGGGGCTGCCATTACCTTATAGAACTTCACTACTGTCTCTGTTCTATCTCTGTTACCCAGTGTCCAGTTAATGATACCACAAATAGCTTGAAATTTATTTATTTTATTTTTGACATCCAAGTCCCTATCAAAGCTCACACCGCAGCCCAGATACTTATAGTGAGACACTTGATCTAATACTACATTGTCTAAAACAATCTTCAAACCATTGGGATTCTTTCCTCTGAATGTCATAACCTTAGATTTAGCAACCAAAACTTGTAAATTATACTTTTTACATAAATCATTTAAAACATAAACTGTGCCTTAAAGCTCATCTTCACTCTCCTGTATGATCCACATGTCATCCGAAAATAGCAATCCCTTGAGGTAATCGTTAGGACTTATTCTAACCCCAGAACTAACCACACTTTTCCACTTTGTAAAAAAATAGTCAATATTAAATAAAGACAATAATAAAAACAATATTAAACATAAATATTAAATAAAGTAGGTGACAGACTGCACCCTTGTCTCAACCCTTGATCAACGAGTATTTTATTTAAATGTTTCATACCTGTATTTATCACTATTTGCATACCTTTATACAGACTTTTAACCACTTTTATCAAATGAGAAGGATAACACCTTTCCCTCAAGATTTGCCAACGAGGATAGCGGTCAATCCTGACGAAGACCTTTAC
This sequence comes from Catonia carolina, assembly GCA_035578175.1. Classification (NCBI taxonomy): domain Eukaryota; kingdom Metazoa; phylum Arthropoda; class Insecta; order Hemiptera; family Achilidae; genus Catonia; species Catonia carolina. The sequence goes on from JAQMRL010000006.1 coordinate 63,741,054, forward strand.
AAAATCCATAAAGGTCATGTTATGTCCAGCCATACCTTAAATGTTTACAATGTTATTTTATAAATATTTACGGTCCAGCTGATTAAAATTTTTTTTCTCAATTCCTCATATGTGTACTTTGCAATCTGTTCAATTCAGAACAATAAGAAACCCCATGACCCAATGAGATAAGGATGAAGTGTGTGACATTTAAATGAGGTGTAGTCTTACAGACCCAGACCGACCATTCCTGAGAGAGTATGGTTAATTGAACTCCAACCATCAAAATACATCGGCAACCTGTTTAGTATTCAAATCTAACTTATAAAAATAACTTATAATTGGAAATAGTATAAAAGTAACTTACCTTAACTAGGATTTGAACCAGGAGCCTTCGTCTCCGACGACTTTACCTCTTGACCAACCCACAGTCAGTTGATTTAAATTTACAATCAAAAAATGTGTAACTAGGCAACATAAAATAAACAAATACTAGGCAAATCATAATACATAAAATATCTATAAAAATTGTACTCTTTCAGAAGTACATTCTATTAAACGAATCATTACTATATTAATTATAAAATATTATCAAATATTACTACATTCATTTCAGTACTATCAATACTATATCGTGTAGTGAAAGGAATCTTTACTGACAAATCACTGTTTACACTAAGGGTTATGGATTGAAGGTTAGTAATATCTAATAATATATTTTCTTATAAATTAATTACAAACTGCAGGATGTGTCTTAACGATTTATTGTCAATAAATGATATCTTGTTGATCTTATCTAAATATTTTAAATTATATTTTTTACAGGGTATATATGATATCCATATACATTTGTCAGGTGTACCGCTATTGGCATGGGAACCGCCACCATTGTCATCTAACAAACAAGCTGCGGAGTTTATGAGTTACCCTGTTTACACCTTGAGGCCGATCGAAACTGTTGGCCATATTGTAGATCTGTTAAGGCAAACTACTTATAATGGTTTTCCAATTACCGATATTGATTGTGATAATAATCGTAACGTACAGGTAATGTATTTTTCTGGTATAAAATTTATTGATGGTGTACTTTTCATTGTTGTTGTTTAGGTCAACAGCCGAAAGGCTGGTTTGAACCTCTAGAGGTTTTACTAAGTATGAAGAGTAAGGTGGTTTACCCCTGCCTTCCTCACTGAGTTGAAAGAGTATGCTTATCAGCATGCCAGGCCCTCGGAAAAGCACTCACTTTCCACCCTGCAAATTACACCTTCACTTCATTCACCATAGGGTCTGGCTGCATAGTGAAATTCATTACTCTCAGAGGAGATAACTCTGACTAGTGTCTTTTACACCTCTACCTCTTCTGTTTTTAAATAGTTCAGTCATATAAGTGGCTGACTATGTGATAAGAAACAGAACTATTTTTTTTTAGCCCTGGACCAAACAGATAGAGTGCAATTAAAATAACACTCCACCTGCCCATTTTGGGCATTACTTTTCATTATAAGTTGTGATTGGAAGGTTTTAAGATTATGCTTGTACTTTAAAAATCGCAGATACTTACCGGCTATTGCCTGAAAAAGATCTGCTTCAAAGCAGTCCTCTTTTCATTCAACATACCAAGTTAAAGATGTTTCCACTTTAGGATTTTTTCTTGGAAAATTTTTTTGTCATAAGAATTCTTTATATTTGACTGTGTCTTTAATTGAGTTAAATTGTTCCCTATTTAGTGTAATTTTTAATTTTAGAAACAGGTTGATTTCTCATTTACTACAATTGAATTGGTGAGTGGAAAAGGGGTAATATTCCAAAAAATGCGAAATTGAACGAAGATAGCAGTTTTGTTAAGTTTACTTCGGCGCATGTATTAGTTGATAAAAGGGAAATATTCCTTGTATCCTAAAGTAGCTAAGCTACATTAAAAATTTAGTACAGTGGAAAAAGGATAATATTCCAGGAATATTACTCTTTTTCCATTCAATAGTGAACAGCAGTTGGAGCACTGGTTTCTGTGTTATTATTTTCAAAATGTAACTAAATTATTTTAAAATTAAAATAAAGTTTTGTAGCATATTGGCACATTATATTGTTTTTTCAACTTAATTTTTCCCATTCACTTGTACCAAATCTAGAAAAAGGTGAATAGTCAACAATTAATAATCAAAAATCAACCCCATGATTATTGTAAAACAAATTCTAAACTCACCATTAAAAAGCTTTAATATAGTACTACAAATCACCAATAGAATATTTTACCAATAAACCAAAAACAAAGTCACAAAACAGTTTTTGTTTATTTCTCGAAAATAAGGATTTTGGAATATTACCCTTTTTCCACTCACCTATTCAATTTTATTCGGTACAAGGTAGTATAAATGCTATGTCTGCTGAATTTCTTGGGGACATTATGGTCTTGTGGTAAAAAATTGTTTTCTTTACAAGATTGTGGTGTTGTCAATATGCATTTTAAGGCAAAAGTGCATATAATGAAAGTTGTAGAAAACACCTACAACTTTTATTTGTTAAATATTTTTTTACAATGCTTAGTTTAGCATAAATTCATGATTTTTTGTATATGTTCATCAAAATTGGTAAAAAATGGAATTTTTTAAGATTGCGGCCTTAGTATGCATTTTACGACAAATGTGTTCATAATCAAAGTTGTATCAAATTAGAAAGTCTACAAGTTTTATATAAGCATTTTTTCTACAGGGCGTAGTTTAGCGTCAGTTAGTGATTATCTTCATTTTTAAATCAAACAGAGGTTCATTTTGTGTCTGTCTCATTTGCCTCATGATTAAAATTGGTCATATTATTCATTTTACATCATTTACTCTTAGAATAAAAATAAGTTATATTTTACATTATTTGCATTGCCAAGAGAAAGGCATGTGAGTGTTTTACATCAAATTTTTTTTAAAATTTCAGAATGCTCCAGGAGCTCAAACGTTTGGCCGTCTGAAAGGTTTAATTTTAAGATCTCAGCTGATTGTACTATTACAAAATGAATCAGTTTTCAATGAAAATAATTCAACGGGCCTTATGTATATATCGCTAGGAATATTTCGTAACGAATATCCACGATATCCAACCATTGAGGTAATTTTAATTTTTTTTACTTACTCTTTTATTATGCCGTTTCAACATTATATTACAACTTCTTAGTAATCTTGTGGCAATACGTAGCCTAATTAGTACAGTTTTGTAAATTGTATAAATATTAAATTTTAATTTTGTGACATATCAATTTGAAAAAAGCGCTAAGTTTTTATATTATAGGATAAAGAATTTACAGATTTCAAGATGTTATTGTATAATACATTACCCTGGCTTACAAATACTGCTTTGTTTTGGTTTAAGTTTGTGTTGTTTGTTTAGGTCATCAGCCGAAAGGCTGGTTTAAACCTCCGGAGGCTTTCCAAGTAAAACTATATTGCGCTATATTAACGCTATATTTTTGCTATAACGCTTTATTTATTGCGCTATATAAAACTATTAAAACTATATTGCGTAGTGCGGTGGTTTACTATGCCTTCCTTACTGAGTCGAAAAGTACGCTTATCAGCACGCCAGGGCCTCTGAAAAGCATCTGTTTTCCATCTTGCAAATCACACCTTTACTTCATTCACCACAGGGGTCTGGCTGTATAATGAAATTCATTACTCTTAGAGGAGATACCTGTGCTGTGACCATACCTCTACGAACTGAAGACTGCAGATGAGATCTAGCCAATAACAGCCAAGGTCCGGTGAGAAGTTGCCACTTTGATTTGTCACACTTCTTAATAAGTTGGCGTTCCCTTAAACTTGACATGAAACTTGCATTTAAAATTTGCTGTTTATTTCTTCAACTTATGGATTAAAAGATTTCAAACATTATACATGAGACCGTTTAAGAAGATTGAATCCAAAACCTTTAGTAATGTGAACTGCGGTATAGTGGCAACACAGAATACGATTGACGTAAGTTAATTGGATCTGTGCTGCTTTTGAAGTCACTACACTCCACCTTAATCTGCAGTCTTTAGCTTGTTGAAGTGTAGTGTCTTTTACACCTCTACCTTCTCTTCTCTTCTTAAATGATTCAGTCATATAATTGGCTGACCATGTGGTAACAAACAGAACTATTTTTTTGTAGCACTGGAACTAGCAGATAGTGCTAATAATTTAACACTCCACCTGCCTATTATGGGCAGTAAGATAAAATTCTCTAAAATTTTCATTCTTACCGGTTTTTTTAACAATTGTATAAAATTATGTTCTATTGTGTGTTTTATTGACAGGAAGTAAATATACCTCTTGACAGAAGGTTGTGTAAAATTGACCTGAGGCCGTTCATGAATTTGTCACCATATACTGTATCATTAGTAAGTTTTATTTAACCTACAATTTTTTCGTATGTTTAAAATTTAAAAATTCTTGTCTAGTCTGTTATTTGTCGATTAGATCACCAGCCAATAGATGAGTTGTAGGAGGCTGATACCATCCGAGCAGGCTGCTCGGATGAATAAACTGCTGAAATTTGTGGTCGTGAGTGTGGTTTCATGGTAAAAAAATTGTGTTATTGTATATTGTTGCGGACCGAGACTGATGACATGTGGCGAAACCTTGCCTTGCAAGGGTTGCCCTTAAACAGGCCATCTCCTCGGTTGAGGTGTTGTTGTTAGCGATTTGAGTAGTGTTGGTGGACGCATTGAGCCGGGGTCTGCAGCACGGTGTCCTTTGAACAGTGTCATTCGATTCCTTGTAAAGATTAGATAAAGAAATCATTAATGTTTCTTGCCATAGATCAAAGGTATGCCTTTTAAAAAATTGCCACCAGCCATGAGACATGTCGTGTCATCAAAGGGGTTTTTGAAATTAGGTTGTTTCTAATTTTACATTGATTACTAATAGATTAAACAAAGGTTACAGTTTTCATTATTTCCATTGCCAAGAAAAAGTTGTGTGTGTGTTTTAAGCCTGATTTTTGCATTAGGATATATTATTTGCTATTTAATAAGTTCTTCGTGTTCTTGTATAAGGTGTATTTTCTTTTTTAATATAATTTTTTATTGTTTTTTAGGTTGCATCACTTCCAAGGATATTTAGGTTATTTAGAGCGCTTGGTTTGAGGCATTTAATTGTGATCAATGACTATAACCAGGTAATTGCAGTTTTTTCATTTAATATATTTAAATTAAATTTCCTTGGATATAATTTTTTATTCCTGTGAAGTTGTTTGTGTATATAAAATGTTAACGATTGATAGATTTAACAAGAGAAATAAAGATAATTTGTTAATTTCCTTAACAATGTGGTGTTTTAGAGCATACTATTTTAACGGATGCCTCTGGTTTACTCTACAAACAGATTTCTTTGAGTGAGCTTCAGGAGTCTGCCTGTCAAAGTTTTTTTTCATGTTCTGTAAATTTTATAGAAAAGTACTTAAAAAAGCGTATGTAGAATTGTTGTAATCATTTTTACATTTCATATAATTTGAATATTTTAAATAAAGAAAGGATGCTACGTTTCAAACTTCTGTCATAAGTTACTCCAACTCTTGAAGCTTATATATCATGTTCTGATTTATTTTTTGTCTAACTCCTGTGCGGTTATGCCCAGACCACAAAGAGTATATTCATAAAACGGTGGTTTAGCTGCTCTAAACCTGACTTGCCTTCCAAGAGGCACGCAGGATGAATGGAGTATCGTAAAAATAATGTGCTTTACTTATGACAAATTACAATGTTTGGTATAGATCTTAATTTTGTAAATTGTTCATATTTTCAATCCAACATAATAATTGTGCATTAACGGTTGGCATTTTAATTCAACAATTCAGTTCAATTCAGAACAATAAGCAACACCATGACCCAATGAGGTGAACATGACGTGTAAATGAGGTGTAGTCTTCTACCAGACTCAGGCGGACCATTCCTGAGAGAGTATGGTTAATTGAACCCGAACCAACATAACCTATATCTAGTAATCAAATCGGTAAAAAAGTAACTACCTTTACTAGGATTTGAAACAGGAACGTTCGTCTCTGAAAATCAGCTGTTAAACAGCTGACTCCCGGCGACGACTTTACCTCTAGACCAAACCGGTGGGTCAAATAATTATAAGACAGAATAAATTGATATACACCAGGTGTAACTATTAAATAACAAGACTGATGTTGTAAAAAAATTCATTTTTATTTTATACATAATCATTTATTGTCACCTTCAATATACACTCCTTCTCTATCCGTACAACGCTCCATGCAAATTTTCCATTGTTGGAAACAGTGCTGGAAGTCATCTTCTGTCAGCTCCTTAAGGATACGTGCCGCTCAAAAATGTTTGAAACGAAGCTCGCAAAAATGTTTATATTGACACTTTTGTACAAAATACTTTGTACAAACTTTGATTGAAAATGACTTAAATTTTTTGGAAACTATAATAACATGCAATGAAACGTGGTTTTTTACTTATGATCCGGAAATGAAGCGCCAATCCATGCACTGGAAGAGCCGAACTTCACTGAGAGCCAAAAAAGCTCAAATGAGCAAGTCAAAATTTAAAGCATTGATGATTGTTTTTTTTGATATCCATGGTATTGTGTACCTGTACTGGGTTTCTGAAGGTCAAACAATTAATCAATATTACTACCTTGAGGTACTTTCTAAACTACGTCAGAGAGTAAGGAAAAATTTTTTAATTTCCCCGAAATGCGCAATTGGCATGGGTTCTCCACCAAGACAATATGCCAGCTCATTCTGCGTTATCTGTCAAGAGGTTCCTAGCCAAGTACAGCATATCAGTGTTAGAGCATCCACCTTATTCACCAGATCTTGCACCATGTGACTTCTACCTGTTCCCTATGGTGAAATCTGCATTAAAAGGGACAAGATTTGAGTCTGTGGAAGCTGTAAAAGAGAAAGCAGCATGTGTCCTGAAGGAGCTGACAGAAGATAACTTCCAGCCGTGTTTCCAACTATGGAAAATTCGCATGGAGCATTTTAGGGTTAGAGACGGAGTGTATATTGAAGGTGACAATAAGTGATTATGTATAAAATTAATATAAAATTTTTGCAACGTCAGTCTCGTTATTTGATAGCCATACCTCATATTTTTAACTTATTTAAATATGTTTAATTGATGCTAAAATAAAAAAAATAAAAAATAGAAATAATAAAAATGTATTGATCTCGGCAGGTAAGATTGCATTTTTGCTAGAGAGAGGTAGTGTTGGCCGGGTAAGGTACACAGTGCAATAGCCATGCCTTTCTAATAACATAGTATTAGTATAGTAATGCTGACAGCTGATTTTTTACACCTCAGCATACTGTCAAATAACAACTATAGCATATTATTTACATATTCAGCAGTTTCCTTTAATTGTTTTTAGGCAGATTCTGCGGGTTGCATATACAAGTGCAGTCTTATATGCTGGCATCAATAACTTAATATAAAATTGCAATTGGCCATAGAAAGTTGTTTGTTTTATTTGTATGTTTAATGTAATTTATTTAAGGTCACGTCAACAATTAGTTACAGTTCACCTGTTCTTAGTTTGCTCTACTGTCAACAAGCAAAAGCCCGGATGTCGTATTCCTATAAAGTTAACTATTTTTTAAATTATAAGTACTTAAAGTACTAAAAACATCAGTCATGATATGATGTAGGCCTAACAATTTTATTTATAAAAATACTTTAAAAAGTATTTTCTATTTAAATACTTTTGAAAGTATTTTGTTGTTACTTTTTAATCAGCGTGTACACATTTTGATATAATGCGCATGCTCAGTGATATCATTATTTGTTTACATTAGAAGCAAACTAAGAGAGGCTGGACTATATTTACCAACTAAGTTGAGGTTAAGATGTGTTTTTCAACTGTATGTAAATATTTTTTCCTCAGAAATTCTTTTCTTAAGACTGTAAAATTGTACAAGTAACTGTGATGATTATAATATTATGTAAATGAGATGATAGGCATGAGAGGTTTAGGGGCCTTATTGTTGTCTCCCCAAGAATAAAATTTGTATATTAAAGTTGAAATATCTCTATTCTAGAGTCTTTTAAGGCTTTTAGTGGGATTATCAGGTAGATATAAGATGGCAGGTGAACGTACCAGTGGGTTATCATGTTCTTGTGACCTGTGTTAATAGCATTTTATTATTAAGTCGTTGATCGACCAACTAAGGATCACGTTAAGCACTATGCATTTTGGTCTCTTCTTCTCAGGATGTCATTCCTCTTATCTGCCCAAAAAGCCTTCATTCGTTCGGAATGCTCCCTTCTTCTCTCATCCGCCCACCTCCCACCAGTACCCTCTCTTCTTGCAGATTGCACAGTCACAGTGGCGGATCCAAAGAGGGGCTAGGGGGGGCTATAGCCCCCCCCTTGGGTATCCAATTTACACTAGATAAAATGAAATATTTGAAATATTCAACTTATTTCTTTGTTTTGAACTGTTACCCTTTAAATTCAGGATAAGAGTAAACCAGCTAAAACTTACACAATACTTCTGCTTTAGACCTTTTATAATAAGGAATAATAAGTAATGCATTATAGAAACTTATTATAAGGTAAAATAACTAAAAATGTACATACAGGTTTATTTTTAAAACTTAATCATTTGCAAAAAAAGTAATATCAGTTTCAGTACTAAAAGTATTTCCGTACATGAAATAAAAAGGTAATAGCTTTCAACGTTCAAATTCTTATGGTCAAACGGTCAGTTATGATATGTTAATGCAAAAACATTCTAATGGCTTCAAAATCCTTTTATTTTTAGTCAATATTCTGAGTCAAACCATAGTTTTTTGCCTCTAAACTCTGGTCAATAAAGAGTTAAAAACGGCCTAAAAATGTGTCATTTTACACTTAAATTTTGACAATTCCCCGGACCCTCCGCCTTGCTGGGGGGTGTTCCATACCCACCAGACCCCCCGGTGCTTTCACCCACCCAAACGCCTAGCCCCCCCTTTGGCCTACCCTGGATCCGCCACTGCACAGTCAGACTTATCCTTTTGTCATTTGTCTTCTGCCTAAATTTGTCTCTATCGTAAATGTCCTCTTCTTCAACTCGAAATTTTTTTAGATCCTCTTTAGTATTGATAAACCACTTCAAAGTAGTCTTAGTATTATCAAAGTTATTCAAAATTTTCTTTGTCAGTCTGTTATTGCCCATCCTCTTTATGTGCCCGTAAAATCGTGTTCTCCTTCTTCTGAAAGTCTCTGACATCCTCTCTACATTTTCATACAATTTGGTGTTTGAAACGTTTTTATAGGTATTGTGTTCTTCATCATATCGTGGCCCATAGATCTTTCTCAGAATCCTTCTTTCTCTCTTCTCGACATCCTCTATAAGTCCTTTATTTTCTGAGGTCAATGTCTCTGATGCATATAAAGGCACAGGCTTTTTACTACTGTTTCGTAATGTCTTAACTTTGCAGTTCTTGAGAAACATTTTTTGTTGTAAATATTTTTAGTAGCTAAATATGCCAGATCCAATTTCTTAATCCTGGCTTTTAACGCCTCTTTGTCACTTCCATTCTTCATGATTATTTCGCCCAGATATTTGAATTTATCCACAATGTTAATCTTCCCATATTTTGTTTTCAATGCCTTATCCGTTATACCTTTTATTGTTGTCATCAGTTCTGTTTTTTCATACGAAATTTGTAGTCCTGCCTGTTCTGCAACTTCCTTCAGTAGGTCTAGTTGAGCCTTAGCTGTTTCTATGTTATCTGTGAGCAATGCTATATCGTCAGCAAATGCTAGACAGTCTATTTCAGTCCCTCTTCCAATTTTCAAAGGTCTATATAACTTCCTAGACTGTAACTCTTCTCTCCAATTTCTTATTATCTTCTCCAACACACAATTAAAAAGCAGAGGTGATAGGCCGTCTCCTTGTCTCACTCCTGTTTTAACTTCAAAGGGCTCTGAGAGATGTCCTAAAAATTTAATTTTGGATTTAGTTTCTGTCAAAGTTGCTTTGATCATGGCTCTAAGTTTTCTATCTACTCTAAATTCTTCTAAGATCTTAATTCTAATTTCAGTATAATAGCATTTTTAATTAAACAAATATTATTTTGTTTTAGGTTGTTGGCATGGTTACCAGAAAAGACTTAGCTCGTTATAGAGTGTGGAAACATTTAGGACATGTTGGTGTTGAAGAACTCAGAGTATTGGAAAAGATGTAAAATAACATCGCCTTACATCAGTGTTTGCCATCTTCCATTGTACCTATTATTTCATTACGTTAAGTTTTTTTTATTAGTATTGGATTATTTAGTTCTATTTTAATTATCCTATTTATTTAAGTTGTGTATTTAGTTATTTTATCCTGAACGTATACAATAGTTGCCTGTAAATTGAAGTATTGTTTATTTTATTAAATGGGATTTTAAAAATATATATGTAAGCGGTTGCTTACTGTATGAATCTGAGCTTTGTACAGCTGCGGAATGAAGGGGACAGACGAAGTACCAGACTGCTGTTATGTCATAACACTGTACTAATCATCTCTCATTGCTATTCGCTTGGCAGTAAGCTGCCTAATGCGGTGACATAATGTGGGTGTTGTTTTGACTATTTGCTGTAGATGGCGACACCAAATATATGTAGTTTGGATAGTACCCGTGACTACTACAAACATAGTACTATAGTCCATGTAATTTCAATAGAAGCTTCCGTAATAAGTATTTTCACTCCCATACATGTAAAGTGTTGCAGCAGTTTGTATAGTGTGCTGCAAAACGTACTAATACTTCCATACTCTTGATTATAAACAAATTAGTAATAGGCGCAAATCACCATCTATTTTTAAATTTTACTTTTATTGATATATTACTTTAATGTCAAAATAAATACGTTATAAATCAGAATGTCAAATTATTTTAGTTAATTAATTACAGATTGTATTATACTCTGCAGTGTTTGCTTTTATAACTGTCAACACAAAATGTTTCTATTTTAAAGACATAAAAATATACATAGCCTTTTATAAATCTATATGATTATATTATAGTACGAATAAATTCCCCAGTTCAATTTGAGTTTCCGTTCAGTGCACAAGAGATTAACGTGTACGCAGTACCAGTCAACGATGAGTGAAAAACGTGATTTACGCAGTACCAGTCAACGATGAGTGAAAAACGTGATTTACGCAGTACCAGTCAACGATGAGTGAAAAACGTGATTTATGAAGCCAATCCAAAAACATTATTTACAGTGTGTATAATTACTTAAAAAAATTCAATTCATACGAAAGTATGAAACACTGGTAACAGTTTAGAGGCATACTTTTCTAACAACCAGTACATATGCTGACTACTCGGAATAAACGGAGGAAGCAAGTAGAGGGAACGTGTACAGTGCAAGCCTCTATTGAAATTACATGGACTACAGTAAAATGTTACTACTACTAACACAATCTCTCACAGTAGTAGTGACATAATGCATTCCTCTCAGCTGCACAAAGCTTAGGAATGGGCAGAGTACCTATCTTATAAACTAATTTTTGACTTTTAAGATTTGTACCAACATTACATTAAATAATTCACGCTTCTAGTAATGAATTTGAGAACCTAAATATTATAAAAAGTGTTTATGATAACCTATAGATAAAAGCAAGATGTTCTATTCCATTTAATAAAACAACGCAATACGTAAGCGAGAGGACCACTCTGCTTTAGGATTTTAGAAACGTTTGCAGCGGACGAGCTGGACTTGTCCTAACGCTCGAATGTTGTGTTAACCCCGCCAATTACCATAAAATTTAAAAAAATCACTATACTTCAGAGGCCGCTTAAAAGTTATTTTAGCAGATTTGTTACTACAAAAAGTAATTTACGTTTTACAAGGCGGAGGAAACCAACCTACATACAACAACAATTTTTATAGTCAATTTATAAAATAAATGTAAAAACCATTGTTTTTTTTATGGCTATATACCATTTAAGTGTTCAATGAAATTAAGTAAATTTTTAATGGTCTTTGTTGCGTTCAGGATTTTATAACTACAGTAGAACTGCGATAATTTGTCGCCCATAATATTTTTTTTTTTAAATTCACAAAGGTGAACAAAACTATAAGTGTTGAGAGTTTTCCTTTTTTGAAAGTCCAGTATAACTGTGATTATGAATCAGAACTACCTTGGGTAGATCAAAAACTTAAATAATATAGACCTCATTGAGTTTTGAGGTTTTAAAGTCTTCATTTTGAACCGGTTTACCTATTTGGTTGCCATTCTTTCACCCTACCATCACAGTCATAGACGGTCTCCTGTAGTTGCTTTTGAGTGTTGAACAATATATTCTATCGCCATCTCAATCACTTAAGGCCATCTCAGTAAGTTTTTTTGTTATTTTTTTTCTGAAAATAATAATTACACTGCCATTTTCATCATCACTGCTTCTACGATCACTTCATCATTGACTTCAAGAATCTTATCGGCATTTTTCCTCTTAAACCAGGAAATTTTGGGTATGTCATTCTCATTAATTGATTTAATGGCCAGCCCGTTGGCGTAGTAGTTAGCGCTACTGGGTTCTTCACCGAGGTCCTGGGTTCGATTCCCAGTCAGGTCTGGCATTTTTTGATCACTCATTTTCATATATCATCATTCTCCACCGTTTTCATTAGCAAAAATTGTATAACAGTCGGACATTAAAAAAAAAAATTGATTTAGAGGTAGTAGCTGGAATTCTCCAGGCCAGCTTTAAAATATTCTCAATATCCTCTTTGGGTGTATATTCTGTATATTGTCTTTAGTCTTTAAATTGTTGAAGGTGAAATTTCGTCCCAAGATGCAGAGCACGTGTATGCCACATCCTTTATTGTGGTCTTCAGACATTCTACAACCCCTTTTCCTTCTTTAATTCCAGTAATAAGATTTCTCAGCTGTTTACTTTTGTAGTTTCTCTTTGTTTTCCAGTTTAGTATGCAGAATTCAGATGATGCTTAATGACACTGACATTCCTGGTTTGGTGCAAAGAGGTCAGTGGGTGGGGGATAAGTAGCCTTGTAAAAGTCGTGTTCACAACTTGGCCTCGGATGCCAGTCCTTAAGATGCATCATTGTCAACCAGTTTGTCACAATGCAAAGCGTTTACAACATTCTACAAACTTTAGTTTGAATAACACGAAACTTGGTTTAACAAGGCTTGATCATCTAGTAATCGCATTCTTACTTTGCTTAGCTTTTCTTAACGTATCTTGTAAAAAATCCGTTTCATGAGATGACGTGTTGCATTTTAAAAAATGCTTACCTCAAACCTGTGTCAAAAACCATTAATGATTTTGTATTTATTTTGTAAGAGAAATCAAACGATCCTTTTTGTTTTTAAATTCCGACTTTTCAATTTTCTTCTAAATTCAAAATAAATGTTTTATTTCAAATTAAATGACTTTTAAATTTGACTTTTAAATTCTTGACTTCCGGTCAAAACCGGAACTTCAACCCAATCCTAGGCCCACTAACTTTTCGTGCAGATTACAAATCCAAAAACCATATTTTACTATCTCTTGTAATTTCTAACTTCTGGATGTGATGAACAGAAGTACATAGGAAAACGATATATGACAATTTTGAATATTAACCTGTGTAGTAAACCTATGAGTGAGATGACAGCAAAGATGATTTTTTGAAACTATATGCAATCATGTAATTTATACATTGATTTTAAAAACATTGTTTTATCTGAAAGTGTGTACATGAGTTGTGCGAGGAAATGATTTATGTATAATTCTTCTTGTACCATTCAAGGATTAGGTCCTACGACCTGTCTAGTATTAAATTAGCCTCTGGTTGTCCCCAATCATACCTTCCAATTGATTCGTATCTTTTGATCAATCTAAGATCCGAGGATTGTCGTTGGACTCGTGACATGCAACAAAAAATGGGACCAAGGATACACATATTCCTGGTTAACCTATCACTAGGTGTACTTGTATTTTTACATACACCAGGAGTGAAAAAATTATCTACGTTCTACTGTACATTGACTAGCTTTAATATTATGAGGTATATATACCAAGGATCTTTTTTAAGTTGTACATTATTAGTTTTAAGAATTAAAAGAACTTACCAGTAATTTTTCATTAGTATAATATTATTATTTATTTACTTAAGATAATTTAATCTGTTTAATTCATTTGTGGTAAAACTTCAGTTCTCTATAGAATTTTTTTGATAATATGTTTTATCGTTAAATAAAAATATTATTTATTATTAATAATTTAGTAATGTGTATACATTTTATATTTATGACATTTCATTTAAATTTTATTTTATATTGTTTGAGAATTTGGGTGTTTTAACACGGTGATAAATGTGTTTAGTAAACATTTATTTACGATTGCTTGTATACAATATTTTGTTTTTATTTCTTATTGTGGTAATAATAATTTATTATTAATTTTTTTATGTAGTGATTTTAGTAAATTTCTTTGTAACTGTTTCTAAGGCCTGTTAATTGAAAAAGTATGAAATTTTATGTGCATTCAATGGTCAATTTAATGGGCTAATTGGGGGGAAACCAAAAACCGTTAATGTGAAAGTCCATAAAATTGAAAGTAATTCAATTTATAGCAATTAGTAACAATGCTTTGGTGTGTTAAAGTAAACTTTGAATTTTCTTACAGCCTTATTATCATAATTTTCAAAAAACTATATCTTTTTTTCAGGAAGGCCCAGGGTTTTTCGTCGCAAAACTTAACATTCCTTATAATTTCATAATTTTTAAACAGTTTTACTTATTTAGGAGGTTAGTTTTTTAAATTGAAAGTCTGTAAAAATCGAGCATTGGCTGTATTGTGCTTCAATCTTTTAACCCTTTACTGGTTTAATATTTTTGGCAAAGTTGGTGTTACCGTGAGCTATTTTTTTCCTTCTCTTATATGATATTTAGGGAAGGAAAAAGTATTGTTTTGATTAATTATTTTTTTGAAATTGTGTTTTCACCAGATATACACGTTAAAGGACCCCTGTACCCAAAATAAAGTTTTACTGATTGGTCTGTAAAATATCTGAAAATAGAAATAACGTTCTACTTGATGATATATCTCTTTTGATGCTTTTCAGCATTTATATATGACACAATTCAAGAGAAACTAGAGTTTTAAAACTGTGTGGTTCTTTTGGGATGTTGTTTAAAAATGTGGCCAATTGAACGAAAAACGGTTAAAAGAATTTTGTTGTATATTATTTGGATCTAATCAGTGTAATTGTAAAATTAAGTACAGGATTATCTGTATTTATAACATGAGAAAATGTATAGATCATTCATAATCTCGTTTGTAATCTTATATTTACTTAGTTGAATTGTATGTGATTATAATGCCTTATTTTTGACTTGTGATGATGTTATTTATTCGGCTGTGATTGCATTTCTTTGTAAAGTTTGATATTTTTCTTATAATAGTTATAATAAATATTATTTTTATTTATACTCTTTGTAATCACATTGTGTTATTTTTTGTTTTTACAGTTAGATTTTTTTTCATCGCCTGAAATTTGTCATAATAATATTTCAGTTTATAGTTTTACTCAAAATAATTTTATTTAACGAAAAATTGTTAATATTTATTTTAATTTTTTATGCTCTGGTAGATTGATTGTGTTTGAGGAATTAAGTGAGAAGTATTCACTTCCTGTAGGTTAGAACTTTATTTTTTATTAATTATTGTTTAGAAATGTAGCATTCTTATTATTTATATATTGTTCTAATAATAAACTCATAATTACTTAGATATTTATTATACACAGGTGATTGTAAAGTCGCGTAGCCCAAATTTTTCTGCTTTGTATGAAAAATTACGGTAAAATTTATGTAAGATTTTTAATTCGGGAATTTTTTTGTGTGAAAAAATGTACGGTATGGGAGCACTGGTAGATCTAGCAACTGGGCAACAGTGGCACCAAGATATTTATTTAGGCCAAGCAGCAATGTCTTTTACCTAAGACCAACGCATCTTTATTGTTGAGTTACTGTGAATCGAAATCGTATGGGAAGACTCAAAAAGAATTTTTAAAGGTTTTTTAGATGGTAATGTGCCAATCAAATTCAATATATGTTGTTTATTTAATTGTTTTTGAAATTCAGGAAGTGTGCGTCCAGGTGTTTTAACTGATTACAGTTGGCAGATGATAAATGAAACACTAATTTGTTCTCCAAAAAGTTTCTTCGAAAAATTTCTAACCAGATTGTGCTATCTTATGGAAGTGTTCATAAGACTACTAAAGTTCAAAAATTGCATGCGTATTGGATTAATGTACATCATCAGCTCCAAGAACCAGATAAAGGGAAATTAGCATTGCAGACTGTCTTAAGTTAAAACACTTAAGACATTCGGTATGCTACAATCATGGAAACATCCCAAAAACGATAAAATAAACCACATATATATTGGATTTGTTTGGCACATTAACATCTGAAAAAGCATTTTTTTTTTTTTTTTTTTGAGTTTTCTAGTATGTTTTTGCTTGGCAGTAAATCACAGCAATAACGACGCAATGGTCTTATGTAATAGATATTACTCCCGGATTAAACAAACTGCTTGGTGCCTTACCCACTGTTGCCTGTTGGTATGATCTAGCAGTTCTACTATACAATATTCTCTCACAAAAAAATCCCTTTCAGGAGATGACGCGACGTGTCTCAGGGCTGGTGGCAATTTTTCCTACAGCACAGTAGTTGGCCCAAGTAGTCACACTGCGTGTTCACTTAATTCGGAGTTGTGTTGTTTAGGTCATCAGCTGAAAGGCTGGTTTGAAACTGTAGAAGTTTTACCAAGTAAAACAAAGAGTGAGGTGGTTTACCATTGCTTTTCTCACTGAGTGGAAAAGTACGCTTATCAGCATGCCGGGCCCTCTGAAAAGCACATATTTTACACTCTGCAAATGACACCTTCACTTCATTCACTACAGGGTCTGGCTGTATAGTGAAATTCATTACTTTCAGACTAGTGGCTGAACGTTTTATCTCAGACTAGTGAGAAATTCTTACTATGACTAGTGTCTTTTACACCTCTACCTCTTCTGTTCTTAAATGATTCAGTCATTTAATTGGCTAACCATGTGATAAGAAACAGAACTATTTATTTTAGCCCTGCAATGAACAGATTGAGCGTAAATAATTTGACACTCCACCTGTCTGTTATGGGCAAAATTTGGAGTTATCCTTCCTCATAATGCGATAAACTGCCCATAACAGACAGGTGGAGTGTCAAATTATTTGCACTCAATCTGTTTGTTGCAGGGCTAAAATAAATAGTTCTGTTTCTTATCACATGGTCAGCCAATTAAATGACTGAATCGTTTAAGAACAGAAGAGGTAGAGGTGTAAAAGACACTAGTCAGAGTTATCTTCTCTGAAAGTAATGAATTTCACTATACAGCCAGACCCTGTGGTGAATGAAGTGAAGGTGTCATTTGCAGAGTGGAAAATATGTGCTTTTCAGAGGGCCCGGCATGCTCTTAAGCGTACTTTTCCACTCAGTGAGGAAGGCAATGGTAAACCACCTCACTCCTCGTTTTACTTAGTAAAACCTCTACAGGTTCAAACCAGCCTTTCGGCTGTTGACCTAAACAACAATGCGATAAAGCCCACTTAGTTTTCTGGAAGCTACTCTTTAAGTAGTAAAACACTACTTGCTCTTTAACAGTCTGACTAAAAAATAATAAAAGTTAATAAAAATAATATATATTTTTATTTCCAAATTCCAACTTTGATTTTTGGACTTCCGGTTTTGGGCCTCTTGGAACTTAAAATCCAATCCAGGCTCACTAACTTTTTTTGTGTTGATTATGAATCCAAAAACTGTTTGTTCTTATCTCTTGTAGTTTCGGACATCTGGATTTGACGGAAGGACTGACGTAGGAAAATTATGGATGGAAAAACAATTGCATCCAATAATTTTATCAACTTTATTACTGTCATTTGTACAAAGCAGTAAAATTTGGGTTGCTTGCAACTTTACAATCACTCTACATATTTATTATTGTAATTATAAAAGAAATCTTGCCAATTCTGATAATTTGTAATTAATAAAGTTATAAATTTTAATCATATTTATGGATTAATTGATAGCATTTTGATTTGATTAACTTAAGATTGTATGTTAATTTCAAAGAAAATAAATGGTCTGACTAATAATTAGTCAGACCATTTATTTTCCTTGAAATTACTTTGAAATTGACTAATAATTAGTCAGACCATTTATTTTCTTTGAAATTATGAATTATTCATATATTTATTAAACCGAGTTGATTCCAAGTTTTTGGAACAATTTTTTTAGTTGATATTAGTGGCAGATATTCAAAAGGATCTTCATAATGTTAGATGGACCATAAATATCTCATTCCTATTGTTTGATACGCCCAATAAAATGGTAGTATAAAAGGCGCATCGTGTGGGGGGGGGATGTTCGTTAAATAGCGGACCGCGTCCAAAACGGCCCCTAACGTTAATTACGTAATATGGTTTAGGAGCACATATTAGGCATATAAGGCATATTAGGCATATTAGGCATATGTTTGACACAAACATAATTTGTATATCCGGTGCAGGGAATTGCAAGGCTTGGAAAGGAATAACGTTACAGGACGGAAACTACGTTAAAGATAGCTCAAATAGCTCATTAATGTGGTAGAAATTGACGCTCATTAGACATGACAATGATTGCACGTTAGCGAATAGATGGCGTTATACCCAGCGCAGGGTCGCGTCGGTTTTAGTTTACGACAGGCGAGACTTAGACGTTGTTACTGAAAGACGGCGGGAGCTGCACTGAACTCCGGCAGAACACGAAAAGATGGCGTGAAGAAAAGGACCGAAGGTCACACACCAAATTATAAATTTTGTAATTAGCACACAGAGATCACGTGATTCAGCTAGCCTCGAACGAGGGAGCCGAAATATTAGAAACGATGAGACAGCCAATAAAGTGACGTAATCGGAAGCGCAACAAAAATCCTTCTAGAAAAATCTAGAAAGATGTAGGCGCTAGCGCGGAATTCAAAAGTGATTGCAGTACTAAACACCTATAAATCAAAATATTGTAATATTTAGTGTTGCATAACACAGCATAAATTTTTTAGCATTATTCATTTTTTAATTTGGGAAGAATTTTTTTGTAGGAGTATCTGGTCTACAGATTTACGCCACTTTTAATTGGACATGAATCTTTTTAATATTAAAGCCGATTTGACACAAGCACAGAGCCCCCTTCTACATAGCTAACATTTTCCTCAACCGGTAAATTAAAATGGTATAGGCTTTGTTTACAACCGGTGCCAAAGGCCATTTGTGAAATGGCAGATCTCAGACCTCAACAATCATCGGTTAACATGAATTACAAAAAAACAATTTTGTCTTTAACATAGTTTTATTTTATTTTACTAATATTTCGTAAGTCTAGAAAAATAACCTAGGAACACTTGTAGAATGTATTTATTTATATATTTATTAATATTACGTACATGAAACAGATGAAAACATTCAGAAATTGTTTTATAAAAATTCCGATGACTGTAAAGAAGACTATTAGTGATATTATGAAGAAAAATAGAATTTTCACATAAAGACTTCAATAATTTTTATTTTTGAAATATTACATAGTTTCAATTTACACAGACAGAAAAATACTTTCCTATGATTTTTAATTTTTTTAAGATATTATTGAAAGTGAAATGAAATTTTAAAAAAAGAATGTTTAGTTTAATTGATCGATACAAACAAATTGTGCTTTTACTGTGAAAAGGGACGTATTTTCAGGTTGTATAAATAATAAATTTTGATGTAGGAAAGCCTGCTGTACAGCAAATATATGATTTCACTTACAAATATTATAAATATAGAAATCCACCGGGTTGGTCTAGCGGTAAAGTCATCGCAGTGAGTCAGCTGTTTAGCAATTGATTTTCAGGGATAAAGAATCCGTTAATCCAATTAAAGGTAGATTTGAATACTAGATAGTGGTTAACAGTGAACAAGTTGTTGGTTGGGTTTCAATGAACCATCCTCTCTCAGGAATGGTCACCCTAAGTCTGTACAAGACTATGCCTCATTTAAACGTCATACATATCGTCCCCCATCTGTTGGGTCATGGGGTTGTTTATTGTTCTTAAATTGAACAGATTACAACGTAGACACATTAGGAATTATAAAAAAATTATGAAGATCCACCATCTGCCACTGGTTGATACATTACATCACATTAAATTATTTCCGGTTCTTACCCAGGAATAAAATTCAAGAATTTCAGTGATTGAAGATTGATATAATATAATAAAAATTAAAATTTTATTTATATTAATTACACATTTTAATTATTTTATTTATTTATATTTTGTATAGTTTTATTGTTATAATTTTACTTTACGTAAACATAAATACATTTAATCTTGATATAATAAATATTTTACATATATTATCCTTCAGATATATAACGTTATAACAAAAGTTAAAATCAATTGGTTTTTTTAATACAAGTTGTAATACATAAGTAAAACTTTCTGTTTGTGAATTTGTTTATTTTTTTGTGAAGCGATATGATGTAGTTGTATTTTATTGTAAAATTTTTATACCAAAGTGTATTGTGAATTTTTACATATATAATTTTATTTTTCCATTAAAGTATAATTCGAGTGTTTTGGTGTTTTTTGTTCAAACGGGTGTTTCAAAAAGGATGCACTTCGAAGTTTGAGAACGCTAATTTATTACATTAAGTAATTACAAGTTATACAAATTATATGGTATGAAATTATTACCTTCATAACATTCAGATTACCTTTAAAACTTCACAATAAATGTTCAAAATGACTTCTTCCGCTTGTAATGCAAGTTCTGACACGTTTCATAACATTTGCAGCCACTTTTCGTAGTGTTTGCTCATTAATGTTTGTAATCTCACTTTCAATATTAGCCTTTAATTCTTCAATTGTATGAGGATTGTTTTTAAAAACCTTACTCTTTAAATTCCCCCAAAGAAAAAAATCCGCAGGAGTAAGATCTGGGGATCTTGGTGGCCACAATCCTTTTTATATCGCACGATGGCCAAAACATTCTCATAACATATTCAGCATTTTAGTAGAAGTATGGCATGTTGCGTTATCCTGTTGAAACCAACAATCTTGATCGTGTAATTCTAACAACGCTACTTACTTTACTTTACAATAAGGGCGTTCAGGCTTCTGCAGCCCCTCCTCACCGCGACCTAAAAGATCTTTTGTGATTGCCCCTATTCCTATTTCTGCAAGACCCACACTTTCGATAAAGCGCAGGATCTGCCTAGGATCTAGTGCACTTATCTGAGAAGGTGTTTACACAACCTTACCCATCAGCGCTCTTCTTTTGCAGCCAACCACTTTGCAACTGCATATAAATATAAGTGTGCGACCCCCTGAGCCGCACAGACCTTAATGGCCAATATTTCATCTTAGAAGACGGTTATGTTACACCCAAGGGCCAGGGAAATCTTTCCCCAGGCCCCCACTCCCGCTCTTCCGCTCATCACTGAGCCGTCAGTGTACCAAAAGGTAACCCCTTCCGGTATCACTGGCTGTCCCTCCGCCCACTCCTGACGATCAAAAATTTTCACCCTCAGTGTGTCGGAGAAGTCGTATGCTCTGTACATACGGTCCCGAGGACCACCTACCACACCCATCCCCTCAATCCCTTTGAAGATCTCGGTGTGGCCCATCTCCCCTGATGGAACCCCGAACCCGCCCTCCAGCCTCAAGGCAGTTCTTATCGCCTCCTTCTTCACTTGAACATGAATAGGAGGCAAATCAAACCTCGCCTCCATAGTAGCTGTTGGACCAGAGCTCGTTGCACCACATATCCTTAGGCGGGCCAGTCTCTTCAGCTTCCTCAGCCGATCTGTTCTTGGCCACCATACAAAAGCTTCGTACGTGACCATTGGCAGAATGATGCTCACAGAAGCCCATTCTACCATACGAGGCCTAAGCCCCCAAGTCCTCCCAAACGGACTCTTAAACATCCATAAGGCCTTTGCAGCCCTCTCAACAGTCCTTGACATGTGGCCCCTCCAAGTCAGGCCCCTGTCCAGGACAGCCCCCAGATACTTCACCTCAGGGGAGTAGCTCAAATCCACTCCTTCCAGAGTCAAAGCATCTAGAGCCATCTTCCTTTTCCTAGTAAAAGGAACAACAACCACTTTTAGTTGTCGTGTTAGCTAGGGAAATAATCAGTCCGCCCCTGCATAGCCCCGCGTACAGGGGTAAGGCAAAATACTGTAGGATTTAGCCAAGTTTCCTACAGGCACCGTTAAGACACTGATTAAATGCACCAGTGCCATCCACCCTTCGGCACGGTAAACGCCTGACACCACTGGGTTGGGCAAAAGCTACAGTAGGAGTAGTTGCCTCTAGCACGGATAGAAAAAGTGCTAGATGCCAGGGACAAGGATCAGGGTAGACAGACAGAAGCCCAGCATCTCAGCTCACCTCGGCCGGACCAGAGCATGGCTGAAAAGTAGCCATAAGATGCCGAGGAGTTTCCAGAGGCACGGGCACGAAAAACTGCTACAGAAAGTAAGGGAGCAGGTGTGCTCTCTTGGACGTGATGCTTCGGCACATGCAAGCCAGCCGATCACTGACTTACTTCGCCTCCTTCTAACAACGCTATAAATTGTTCAATTAAGTTGCGGTACACCACACCATCTACAGACGTGTCAAAAAATAAAGGCCCAACAATACGACGCCGGGAGTTCGCACACCAAACACCAATTTTACGTTCGTGTAGTGGACGTTCATGAAATGTGTGATGATTATGAGCGCTCCATATTCGGCAGTTTTAGCTGTTGATGTATCCATCCAAACGGAACCATGCTTCGTCACTGAATTAAACACGGTCCAATATTTCAACACCGTTGTCATTAACAAGAGAACATATCCAACAACAATACTGTATACGTTTCCCATGGTCAACTTCTTTCAGTTCATGAACGACACCGATGCAGTAAGGATGCAGATTAAATTTTTTTGTAGCCCTTAAAGCGGAAGATAGTGATAATCCAGCCTGTGAAGATAACTTTCTAAGTGATTTGCCGGGTGAGGTAGTCAAACGTTGTTTCACATCGTCCAAAATATGTTCTGTTGAAACTGATGGTCGACCTGTGCTTTTCCGATCCTGTACACTGCCAGTCTTACGAAATTCATTAATCAGACGCGATATTGTGGTGTTATTAGGTACTTCAGAATTGGGAAATTTTAACTGGAACTCGTCTTTCACTCGTTCGTAAGATTTATATGCGCAATAACTTTCAATCATAAAAACACGTTTATCCTTTGAAAAAACCATGTTTGAACTTATACAGACACTACAGACACAAATGAATACTGGGATAGCACTAGTACATGTCAGTAAAACACAATGGGTCAACGAGTATGGTAGTGCCAACTGTTATTTGGGGGAAAAAATATTCCCTATGCAGAAAATATTAACCCTTAAACTTTTAAGTGCGTCCTTTTTGAAACACCCGTTATGTTATGACTCCGTACACCCTCCGGCATAAGTGTAGCCACAGTGGGGCAGGTTGGAATGCTTGTTCCCTGGCTCATTTAGTAAAACAAAAAATAGCTCTATAGAAATAGTATTGCACAGCAAAAACCCATGTTATCGTTGTGGGGGAAGCCACAATCTTATTCTTCTGTTTCTGTTCACTACTTAAGTGCTGCAATCAGTGGGAGTGAGTCAGTTGTGAAGCTAAACTTTGGTGTAACCATTAAAAAGGAAAAAGTGTGCCAAATGCTAATCTGAAGGTGATAAAACTAACTGCACTAGTTAAAGAATTGCAACTGTTCTACCCATCCATAAAACGGGCACTACTTATCTTACTTGCACAACGTGCACTATTGAAAGATCTTATTCAGCACCTTATGCAGGATAAAAACTTTGTGGATGGTCAACAATGACAGAAAATCGGCTTGATTGTCTTTGTATGATAAGTATGCACATAAAGAGGGTTGTGGAAGCGAAATATTAATTTGAAAAAGAAATTTTGTCAAGATTTAGCCAGAGCCCATGTAGGCTACTGATGAAATAAGATTTAAACAGATTCGAATAGCATTGCAACCAATTAGAGCGAATGCCAAATAAGCTTGCCAGTTTTCTGAAGTGCGCCAAAGTTTTATTTTGGTAATGGTGTGTCGGCTGCCTCAGTGAGTGGTGGGGGTCAGTGCTGTACTAGCTGTGATCAGAGTCACGTCACTGTCGCAACATTATACATCAGCTAACCTGAAAATATTGGTCTGTAATGTGCTGAATGGAGTAGGCATTAATTGTTGCATACAATGTTTACCATTGAATGTTTTTAACATCGCTAATAGATGATAATTTACATTGTTCAGTGCCTGTGATTTAATAGTCAGTTCGGTACCAAGACATGAAGTCTACCGATTGAATACGACCAGTTCACACAGCTACACGGGCAAGCTTATTTGGCATCCGCTCTACTTTTAGTGTTTTTATATTTTCAAATAAAAACATTTTTACTTTCTCTTGCCTATATGAATATATAGGAAGAAAAGTAGGTATTGTTTTCATGTCGATTTTAAGAAATCGAGTTTTCACTGGATCTACACGTTTTCAGACCCCCTGAACCCAAAAAACATGTTTTTAGCGATTGGTCTGTGTGTATGTGTGTATACAGAATATCTCAAGAATGAAACATCGTACGAACTTCAGACTTGAATCTTAAGGTACTACCACTACCGGATCCAACACGAACATTTTTATCAAAATCTGTCAACCGGAAGTAGTAGTTTATTCGTGTAATTTTTCACTTTTTTGCGATTTTCTCAAAAACTGATCCTACGATTTTTTTTTAAATCGCGTGGTTAACTAAATTTTTTATGTTCTACAAGTTAGAGTAGGTGCCATGTTTGCTGAAATTCCTGGTAAGGCTGTTTTCACATAAAAAAATAGTTTTTTTAAGATTACGGCTTTTATATGCATTTCAGCGCAAAGATTTGCATAATAAAAGTTGTAGAAAATTTAAAATACTACAACTTTTACTTCTAACATTTTTTTGTATATTGCTTAGTTTAGCGGTAATTAGTAATTTTCTGTTTTTTACTCATGCAAATGTGTGAAAAATCAATTTTTTTAAGATTTCGGCCTTAGTATGCATTTTACGACAAAAGTGCATATAATAAAATTTATAGGAAATTAAAAGATCTACAACTTTTATTTAAAGCATTTTTCTCTACAGAGTTTAGCGTGAAAGAGTGATTTTTCATATTTGTAGGCTAAACTGAGGTTGATTTTCATCTTGCGTCTTTCACTCATGATTAAAATTAGTTTATATTTATTGAGGTTAGTTTTCTGTTTATTTTTTATGTTTTATTACTAATGTTAGGTTTATTGTTAATTATTTGCATTGACAAGAGAAAGTTGTGTGAGTGTTTTACACGAGATTTATTAATAAACAACTTATCTTAGACTTTGTATATTAAACAAAAATTTAATAGCCAGCCACATTGGCGCAGTTGGTAACATGCTCGCCTCTCATCATGCGGTCCTGGGTTCGAATCCCAATCAGGCATGGCATATTTTCATACGTTACAAAAAAATCATTTCATCCTACATTGTACAATAGTTACACCCCAACGTCGTTGCTAATGATCATTGTAGTTGATGCGACGTTAAAAAAAAAAATTAATAATATACTTACAATTTACTAAATGAGTTTATGATTATTTACAGTTCTGTGACTCCCATGCAGCAATTTCATTGATGAAGGTTAGGTAGTGATTTCCAACTGTAGCCGACCACTACATGTATTCTCTGAGGTAAGAATCCAAGTGATGGCGAGCTGTACCTCTTAGTTTCTTATTTTGTTGATCCTTACATGTGATATCAAATCATTTGATATCTTGTTGTTTAGGTCATCAGCAGAAAGGCTGGTTTGAACCTCAGACGTTTTATTAAGTAAAAC
This sequence comes from Catonia carolina, assembly GCA_035578175.1. NCBI lineage: Eukaryota > Metazoa > Arthropoda > Insecta > Hemiptera > Achilidae > Catonia > Catonia carolina. The sequence goes on from JAQMRL010000006.1 coordinate 63,766,968, forward strand.
GAGGAGTGAAGTGGTGTACCATTGCTGGGCTTACTTCATGGAAAAGTATACACTTATCAGCATGCCAGGCCCTCTGAAAAGCATCTATTTTCCACCCTGCAAATAAATATTCACTTCATTTATCACAGAGTCTGGCTATATAATGAAATTCATTACTCTTAGAGAAGATAACTCTGACTAGTGTCTTTTACACCTCTACCTCTTCTGTTCTTGCACGTCAGTCATTTAATTAACTGACCATGTGATAAAAAACAGATCTATTTTCGTAGCCCTGGTACTAGCAGTTCAAGTGAAAATAATTTAACACCACCTGCCTGTTATTGGCAAATCATTTTATATAGAGAACAAATTATTTTTTTTTTTGATAAATGCTAATTTTCTGTTATGTTTTTCTGCAGGTGACTAATGAACCTCAAGTTGCCAATAGCAACGCTAACAATAGAAATGATGTGTTAATTGACGCGAATGAAAATTTGGATGGATTTTGTAGGAGAAGTGTAGAAACAATGAACATAGATAGTCTAAATATTATAGATTCTAAATACGAGGTAAGTTGATCACAAATTTGGTGTAATTTTTATGTTCTTGACGTTAGTAACCAATTTTTCATTTTGAACGTAAAAGCTATTGCGAGTATGCCAATACTGTCATGGTATTCATTTTAAAGGAGGATTGTACAGCCTAAATAGGGTCCATTATGAAAGTAATGCGCATTTTTTATGAAAAATAGATTTTTATTGATCGTACTGGTCAAACGCTTAAAATTCTTTGAAATACTCTCCCCCTGTATCAATACACTTGCGGAGACATGTCTGCCCCGCATGGAAGGCATCCTGGAACTCCTTTACAGGAATGTCTGTTAGGAACCTCGTAACATGCTTTTGGTATTAACCACGGACTCGTATTGCTTTCGCTTCAGCTCTCTCTTCAGTTGGGGAAACAAAAAAAGTCGCACGGAGCCAAGTCGGGACTGTAAGGAAGTTGGGGGACCACCGAGGTGTTGCTTCAAGCCAGGAAGTTGGTGTTCCTTCGACATTTTCGGAACAAGCTACGCACAGACCTTGCGCATTTGCAGATCCTCTGTCACTATCCCATGTACCACAAATATGGACATGTTTAGGATGTCAGCGATGTAATGGACCATCAATTGTATCAATTATTGTAATGGACCCTGTTTTGACAATGGTGGTACGTGAAATCGAGTCATGAAAAGGTGCCATGTGTAACATCTGGGAATCAAATGTGGGTACTTTGATGTAGAATTCATTTGCACTCACCTTTTTTTGATATTTGTGCCTCACTTAAATAGTTTGTACTATTTCAGCACTTCAAAAATATTGGAAATCATCTTTTGAACTATTTTTATTATTATTTTATAATTTTGGTCAACTGTGTAACAGTTGATTTTTGGAGATGAAGGCTCTGTGGTTCATATCCCAGTAAAGGTTTTTAATTTTAATGGATTTGAATACCATACAGTGGTTACCGATATAGTTTGATGGTTGGGGTTTATTTAACCATATTCTCTCAGGAATAAAATAATAAAAATAATTCTTGATGTTCTAAAACAATAATACACTTGTGATGTTCTTATTGTGAATTAGTTTTAATGATTGAAGCTAAAAATGATAGTTATGGAATAATTATGGATAGTTATGGAATATAATTTATTTTTTAATACAGCAAATAAGATTTATTTGAGAATAATTGAAGTCATTGTATTACGGAATACATTTCTGAGTAAATACTAAGATATAAAGGAAATTGAAAACAATTAAATTGGATTTTTACTTTCTCTTGCCTATATGAATATAAGGTAAGGAGTGTATTGTTTTCATGTCGATTTTTCGAAATCAAGTTTTCACCGGATATTTACATTTTGAGACCCCCTGAACCCAAAATACATGTTTTTAGTGATTGATGTGTGCGCGCGCACGCATGAACAAAATATCTCAAAGAACGGAACACTGTATGAAGTTGCACTTGAAATTTAAGTTAGGTAATATTGGAGGACTTGACAGGAACATTTCTTTAGTAGTTTGTTGTGTAATTTTTCACTTTTTTACTTTCTCTTGCCTATATGAATATATAGGAAGGAAAGTATTGTTTTCATGTCGATTTTAAGAAATCGAGTTTTCACCGGATCTATACGTTTTCAGACCCCCTGAACCCAAAAAACATGTTTTTAGCGATTGGTCTGTGTGTGTGTGTGTGTGTGTGTGTGTGTGTGTGTGAACAGAATATCTCAAGAACGGAACATCGTACGAACTTGAAACTTGAAACTTAAGTTACATACCACTACCGGACGCGACACGAACATTTTCATCAAAATCGGTCAACCGGAAGAAGTAGTTTATTCGTATAATTTTTCAGTTTTTTGCGATTTTCTCAAAAACTGGTCCTACGATTTTTTTTTAAAATCGCCTATTTTACTCAAGTTTTTATTCTCTACAAGATAGGGTAGGCGCCATGTTTGCTGAAATTCTCGGTGAGGCTGTTTTCACGTAAAAACGTTGTTTTTTTAAGATTACGGCTTCAATATAAATTTCAGCGCAAAAACTTATATAATAAAAGTTGTAGAGAATTTAAAAACCTACAACTTCTGTTTCAAACATTTTTTTGTATAACGCTTAGTTTAGCGGTAATTTGCGATTTTCTGTTTTTTTTCTCACGAAAACGTGAGAAAAATCGATTTTTTTAACATTTCGGTCTTAGTATGCATTTTACGACAAAAGTGTATATAATAAAAGTTATAGAAAATTAAAAGATCTACAACTTTTGTTTAGAGCATTTTTCTCTACAGAGCCTAGTTTAGCGTGAAAGCGTGATTTTCCGTATTTTTAAGCCAAACTGAGTTCGATTGTCATTTTGCGTCATTCACTCGTGATTAAAATAAGGTTATGTTTTTGAGGTTAGTTTTTGTTTATTTCTAATATTTTATTAATAATGTTAGGTTTATTATTAATCATTTGCATTGGCAAGAGAAAGTTGTGTGAGTGTTTCACACCAGATTTTTCTGATTTTTCATGCTCTACAAGATAGAGTGCTGAAATTCATTAGGGTTATATTTTCCATGCGTGCTGAAATTCTTGGTAAAGCTGTTCTCGTAGAAAAAATGGTGTTTTTGAGATTGTGGTCTTAATATGCATTTTAGGGCAAAAGTGTAATATAATCAAAGTTGTAGAAAATCTAAAAAGCTACAACTTTTATTTCAAACAAATTTTTACAATGCTTAGTTTAATGCTAATTAGTGATTTTCTGCTTTTTATGAAAATCTGTAAAAAAATGGATTTTTTAAGATTTTGGTCTTGGTACACATTTTACGACAAAAGCGTGGCTATATAATAAAATTTAGAAGAAATTGGAAACTTACAACTTTTATTTCATGCACTTTTATCTACAAAGGTTAATGTTTGAGAGAGCGTTTAAGAGTGATTTTCTGTATTATTAAGCCAAACTAAGGTTGGTTTGTCATTTTGTATTATTCAGTCATGATTAATATAAGGTTATGTTTTTTGAGGTTAGTTTGTTGTTTATTTGAAGTCGCACTAACAGCTTGATCATTAGCGACTTTGGTTGGTTGAGAAACTGTAATGATGGGTTTTGGCACGTGATAATTTTCAGACCTAGCCGGGAGTCAAACCTGTGACCTTCGCTTAATAGGCTAGGGTGCTATCCAGTACGTCACAGAGGCTACCATTTTTTGTTTCTTTTTTTACGGTGTTTATTAATGTTAGGTTATATTTTTCATTAATTGAATTGGCAAGAGAAAGTCGTATAATTTTCACACCAGATTTTTTTCATGTGTGTAAGGCAGAAAGATTATTTTAATAAGGTAATGCGAAAAGTTTTGGAATAAATAATGATGTCTACAGAACGGTTGAAAGTCATTTGCTGAGTAAAGAGCGGATACGACACAATGTGGTGCCTATGAAAATATGGTAATGTTAATGAGATGATGTCTTGGAGGTGGATAGAAATTAACAAGATGGAATGTTTTTGGCAAAGTGAAGAGTGAATGATAAATGATGATGTTAAATACATTGTGTAGATGACTTACCATGTTGGTCGATTATTGGAGGCTAGATGTGTAGTGTACTCATTGAAACAACAAATTGCGTGCGGCAATAAAAAAAGTACTTTCGCATTAAAAAAAATATGAGTGCGAGGGGTGGTTTTTCCTATCTATGTTGTTTTAAAATTCATCCTTTTTCTTTTTTTTTAAAAAAAAAAGTTCTTCCTTGGATAAAGTTATTTATGGCTTTATATTATGTTCGGGGTTTTTTGCGGGGGAGGGCGGTCGCGATGCGTAGATGTGTGCGTGTGGGTGGGTGTGAGACATCGCATTTGAATGTGTATATGCTGTGTGTGTGTGTGTGTGTGTGTGTGTGTGTGTGTGTGTGTGTGTGTGTGTGTGTGTGTGTGTGTGCGTGTACCACCAACACACAGTCCATTCCACACATCCACTTTCGGTGAAGTAGTACACAAAGGCCCTGCAGGGGATTTGTATACTACTTCACCGAAAGTGTACGTGTGGAGCAGGATTTTGTGCTGGTGGTGGTGGTGGTGGTGCTGCTCGTGTAATCGAGTAGTATAAGTGTTGTGCAATGACCGCGGGCGCCGCGATATAGAGAACGAAATTGCCGCTTCCGAACTTCGTTCTTTATATCGCGGCGCCCGCGGTCATTTGCACACCATTTATATCAGTGCCCAAATAGACATTAAGTTTCGTTTATTATCACTAAGCAACGGACTTTTACAATATTGCTATGGCAACTAATAGGCCTAGTATTATAATAAAAAAATTCAGTTGTCTTTGCTAGTACTGTGCGTACTGCTTTTCGTGGATCACGTCCATCACGTCGTTGCTGTCTGTTTATCTAGTCTGTCACCAGATGCCACTTGACTTCAAGCCCTTATTGAGTGCAGGGTTACTATCACCTGCTGTCTTGAATCTTTCCAGTTAATTATTTGCTTTCAGCTGATCGTGTGTTCGATGAAACCATCAACATGACGTGCCTTATATTATACTGTTCGCCAATTACGGTGGCATGTAGGGAGAGTAGCGAGACAGAGAGAGAATGTGTTGCGTCCGCCGTTCCCCTCAATTCATTTCAATCAGTGCACGGTGTTCAAGCGCAATAGTAACAATATGACATGATACATAAGACGACATGTCCTATACTCCTCGTGGAGTCTCCAGGGCGCAAAAAAAAAAACGCGATACGGTAGGGCACTCTGCCGGCCAGTTCGTTCACTACACTCTAACAAGCTCATTTTTTATAAAAAAATTTTGAAAAATTACTTTCGCTTCCTAATAAATCTTAATTTATTACACTGATAATGCTATTATTATACTCTGATATTTAGATAAGCTACATTCGTACAAAGTTAGACTTTTAAATTTCACCGAATTTTTTGCGTATCACGTAGGCTAATATAACTTCTTTTCCAGGACGACATAATATGCGTTTTATTATTTTTTTATAAAATATAAAATTTTATCTGTAATTTGATATATGTTGGGCAGAAACAGAAATAATAAACGAGCTTGACAAAATCACTTTTTGAAGGGACGACAAAGATAGAACATCGTTGTCTGGTGTCTCCTTCCTGTTAGTATTCCAAGAAGCTGAATCATTTATTATAGTTGTGAACTTTATACGCCAATTTTTAGAAATCAACTTCACAAGCCGATATCTGTTGTAAGAAATTTTAACAAAAATAACCACATACCTATTAAATACGTTCGGTAGGTAGCCTACATCATTTAGAAAAAAAAACTTGTTACCTATTACCCCAAATTGAATCGCAGACATTTTTCCCCGTATTTTGTGCGCGCGCAACTATTTTCGACGGCGTGCGGCTTTCGACAGCGACACAAATGTCATCAAAATGATGACCGCACGAACAGAACACAACGAGTAGTGAGTACTACTTCAGAGGCAGCCTGTATCAGGCTACGACGCTGTGTTGGGGAAGATACTTACTGCGCATGTGCGGCCCACACACCACCGTAGTTGGTAATAGTTATACCATAAATGTTTGTTGCAGGGCTAAAATAAATAGTTCTGTTTTTTATCACATGGTCAGCCAATTAAATGACTGAATCATTTAAGAGCAGAAGAGGTAGAGGTGTAAAAGACACTAGTCAGAGTTATCTTCTCTGAAAGTAATGAATTTCACTATACAGCCAGACCCTGTGGTGAATGAAGTGAAGGTGTCATTTGCAGAGTGGAAAATATGTGCTTTTCAGAGGGCCCGGCATGCTGTTAAGCGTACTTTTCCACTCAGTGAGGAAGGCAATGGTAAACCACCTCACTCCTCGTTTTACTTAGTAAAACCTCTACAGGTTCAAACCAGCCTTTCGGCTGTTGACCTAAACAACAATACCATAAATATAATTATGTCTAATTAGTTTAAAATAGTTTATCCTTAGATTTTTTTCATATTTGGTCAATAATATTTCATATGTTTATATTTGTTAACGGACTTCACCCAAGTTGTCTTAGGTTGAATTATGTATCCAAATAATTGTGTAATTATGTAAAAAACAAAATCCGCTTAAATCTTCAATAAAATGACTTATAAAAATGTTACGGCCAATAGAATCTATTTTATATAGGATTTCAAATATGTACATATATTTTTTAATATTCTTACAAGACAGAATTTACAGCGAATGGCATATCAAGTAAAATTGAATTAGACTTGTGGCGGCTATGGACAGTTTTGTGAAATATCGTGGAATGTCAGCTAAGTTGTAATTTTAGTCACCATGTTACTGTTTAATTTGGGATCCTTATCATTTGTTTATTTTTAAATAATTATTTTGTTTTGGTATATAATATAAAGTAGGCCTACTGCTTCTCTAGGTTGTTCCGCCCACTGGGAAGAGCAATATGCGAATTGTAAAAACATTTTCTGATTTTTTTCAAGTAACACTTTACGGAAATTACGTATTTTTATAAAACAAAATATTTTATTTTGCATGTTTTTTGTTCTTTAAAATTATTTTTCAAACTTACACTTAATGACAATGTATAATTTAGTAAACATTTTGTTTTTGAAGAAAAACCCGTATTTTTTCAAACAAATCGCAATGTTCAACAACTTTTTTCCGGATTAACATAATATTTGGCAGGTTTGTTATGTAATAATTTATGGAAACTATGAGGGAATAAAAGTTAACAGAAAATCATTACTTTTTACGTTACAATGTATTTTCATAAATAAATTTTGTAAAATCGCGAAACATTTTGTAAAATATCTAACTGTACACTTGTAGGAAACGATAGTATGCAACATTTTTTACATATTTACGATAGTAAACAACAGCAAAAATAATTTAATACCTATTAAAATTAAAATAAAAACGATAAAGTATAATTGACGTAGAGGCGTGAAGATTGTGATGAATAAAAGCATTATTACTAAATAGCCAGTAAATTATGTGTGGACGTGCATGAAAGTCCAACGCGATACAATCAGAAGCCTGAACACCGAGCGAGTGCACATCACAAAATTTTTTTTTTTTTTTTAATTCATTTATTTAACGTCGCATCAACTACAACGGTCATTAGCGACGACTTTGGGGTGTAACTATTGTACAATGGAGGATGAAATGATTTTTTGTAACGTATGAAAATATGCCGTGCCTGAGTGGGATTCGAACTCAGGTCCGCATGATGAGAGGCGAGCACGTTACCAACTGCGCCAATGCGGCCGGCCAAAAATTAAATTTTAAAAACCCTTGACACAAAAAACATAAAAAGTTAAAAAAACTTTTATACGAAGATGAGTGATGAAAAAAATTCCAGACCTGACCGAGAATCGAACATGGGACCCGGTACAATGATATAATTCGATTAAGGCAATTTATCAGTGCTCCCTTCATAAAAATGTAAACTAAGTGCGTATTCAGTTAAAAGTTAATTGAAAATGTACTTCTGCGTGGAATATAGGCCTATCCTGACGATTGCTGCCTAACCCAGTCAAGGAGATACCTATATATAAGCCAATTTTATTATTTAGTTTTATTTTATAATGTACTTTTATTGGAATACGTTATATATAGTTTTGGTTCCATTAGGTAAGCGACCGCATCAGAAACTGAGGAATCTACAGATACGACAGAGTGAGGACACAATACAAGTTTCACTAAGTAACGTATCTTAAGATACGACAGTACGTGATTCATCACTTTTTGTGAGTTAAGCAGAAAAATTATTGCTCGTATCTTTGTTAATAACGAAGATATTGATGTCAGTTCGTGATATTGTAGAGTACACCCAGGCACATTCATAGGCGACCTAACTCAAATTTCGATTTTTTTGAGATACGTCACTTTGTGATGCAGACGACGAAATGCAACCTTATACGCGGACGGTTATACCTCTAGACCAACCTGGTGGGTCAAATAATTATATGACAGAATAATTTATTGATATATCAAAATCATATAATTATTTGACCTTGAACTTAATATAAAATTACAATAGTACAAAAAGTTATTCTTGTTTTATATTTATGTTTAACTTATTTAAGTTCGCATCAACTTATTAGTTATTAGTCATTTACGGACTAAGTTTAGCTTAATGATTGTGTTTTTATCAATTGTGCGTAAATATTTTTCTCTAATTGTTTATTTACGGGTGTAAAATTTTACGACAAATAAATGTGATGATTATGATATTTGTGTATTTTACGGCAAATAAATGTGATGATTATGATAATTATTGTGTATTTTACGACAAATAAATGTGATGAATAAATTGTGTAAATGACCTGTTAGGCATGAGATGGGTATTTTGCCTCCCCAAGAATAAAATTTGTATATAAAATTTGCAAATCTCTACTCTAGCCTCTTTTAAGGCACCTAGCGGGATTACTAGGTAGATATAATATGGCAAGTGAACGTACCAGTGGGTTATCGTGTTTTTGTGACCTGTGGTGAAAGCATTTATTTAACAAAGATTATTTTGTTTTAGGTTGTTGGCATGGTTACAAGAAAAGACTTGGCTCGTTATAGAGTGTGGAAACATTTAGGACATGTTGGTGTTGAAGAACTCAGAGTATTGGAAAAGATGTAAAATAACATCGCCATACATCAGTGTTTGCCATCTTCCATTGTACCTATTATTTCATTACGTTAAGTTTTTTTTATTAGTATTGTATTATTTAGTTCTGTTTTAATTTATTCTATTTATTTAAGTTGTGTATTTAGTTATTTTATCCTTAACGTATACAATAGTTGCCTGTAAATTGAAGTATTGTTTATTTTTTTAAATGGGATTTTAAAAATATACTCGCCACTCCAGCGGCGCTTCCGTGTCTCGTTCTCAGAGGGGTAGGTGAATCAGAATACATAAACGGATCAGAACCATAAAAGTACGGGCGCTGCGCGCCCGCACTTTGTCATAGGGTGAAGTTCGGCCGCCAAGGGGGTTAGGTGGATCAGAATTTATCAGTGGATAGGGTAAATTAGAAATTGTACAAAGTTGAAACTTTGTTAGGTATCACAAGTGGACCCATCATAAACATTTTCATCAAAATTAGTTAACTGGTAGTAGTTTATTCGTGTGAATTTTAACTTTTTTTGAAATTTTCTCAAAACCAGCAAATACAATTTTTTTTAAATCGCCTCATTTACTTGTGTAAAGGATGTGTAAATAGAAGTGTTAGTGCACTCCTATTTGAAACAGAATGTGAAGTGGAATGAGCCACAAAAATTTATTTATGCAACTTTAGTTAATCAGAATGACTAAATTCTCTAATTTTTTTTATAAATAAATTGTCTTTTCAGGTGTGTAAATAAACGTTATTTAAAAGTTACGGAAGAAGTATTAATGGCCGCAACAAGTGCTTCGATTGCGATGGTCATGATGTACAATTCAAATGATTGTAAACCTCTTGGGCAAGACCCAACAAAATATCCTGTACAGGTATAGATTTTTATATTTATTTTAAATTATTTTATTTGTTAAATCAGCAGAACAATAAAAAACCCTTCATGTGCTGAAATTATTTAATTATATGCGCTCCGGTATTAGCTAGCTTTGGGCAGCCGTATTTATGAAGTGATCAACACGTATGATCGCTGAAATTATGCGTGCTGAAATCTAGTTTAATTTGATGTAAACCATTGTGCAACTTCTATTGTTATTGCCTAGTGATGTCGTATGAAGTTGGCTAACTTCACTTGTGGCTTCATCTATATTCCAAATAGTATAGCTTTTGAAGTATTTCATATTTTAAGTTGGTAGAACTGTTGGCATATTTCTTTGTGTGTATTCTAGGCACTGAAGTGAAATCAGACCTCTCAATTCAACCACTTAGCCATAGAGTAATAAAGAGTTCTTTATTACTCTATGCACTTAGCTGTGGAATGCTGATGTTGAGAGAGCAAATTCTTTATCATCACCACCCTTGAACATTTACGCTTACTGATCCCTTATAACCTTTTACTACTGTTGTTTTTATGTATGGGTACAATAACTTATTATGTGTACAATGACGTACCATTTACACATATTTGTTGTATTAGGGAGTAGAAGCGCAGGCTCAACAACTTGTCCTATCCGTGCGCTGTTCTCAGACAAAGAACTCGAAACTTCACAAAAAATTGCGTGTGGTTTTGCCGTGGTTGCTGTGTGTGTAAAAAAAACATTAATTATAAAAAAATTTATTGGTTAGCGTAGAATTTACATAAGTATTAAATGTAATAAATAATTTCAGAAATATTATTCCTCAATTTTATGCACCATTTTTTTCTGTCTATTAGAGCTTGAGCTAAGATTTTTTTCATGATTTACTATTCGAATTAATTAAACTCTATTGGTTTTACCGCCTGGGTAAATTTTTGGATTGTGTTCCTGGTATTTTTTTATGATTTCTTGATGAAAATTTATACTTCAGCTCCTGAAAAGTAAATAAATATTGTTAGTATTTTCCAAAATAAAAAAGATAATCGATTAAGAAACAATTCAATAACAAAACACATGTTAAGGTCTATATTTTTATTAATGTATAATTTTGAACAAGAATTTACATGTTTCAGCTGAAAAATCGGTAATTTTAAATAGCCAGTAAGAAGGGACTTTTATCTATCGTTCGATGCAGTCAGTTAGAGCTCGCTCCAGTCTATCCCCGTAAACCGTAGTGTAGTGTTGGAAAATCGCTTGTCTAAATAAAAATGGTGTTGTCCATAACCTCAATCTATCTCTATAAACAGTGCTATTCGGGCGCAAACTGCATGTGTTTATGGTCTCGTCCATACGCCAACATTCTTTCGCAAATACTTTGTGTAAAACAAAACACGCATAAATTAATATACGCAAGTGTTATGTGTACTCTATACATGAAAACTTGGCACCTGTATAACTTCAAATATTCGACGCCTGCTTTTTCTACTAGTTAGTGAGGTAAGCACCATATCACATTAAGCATCTTTTGGTGAGTGAAATGCCACAGCAGGCTTTCAATGAGGATGCTATGAACCTCACAAGTTTTCGAGTGGTTTGGACGCTTTAATTGTGATGAGATGAATGTTGAAGGCCGTGTTCGTTCTGGGCGCCCTTCAAAATCTCAAAAAGAATGACAACTTGAAAAATTCCGCCTAAAAATCAATGAGGTTTGTTGTTTCACGATCGGCTAAATTTCTAATGAAACAGGCATAAGTTGGAGCTTGTGTCAGGGGATTTTGACTGAGGATTTGCAAATGAGACGTGTTGCCACTAAATTTGTTCATCACCTTCTCAGCATTTTAACAAATATTACCAGGAAGTAGCTTTAAAACTTAAACAACAGATTAGGGAAACAGTGGGATGTTATGATCCAAAAGGTAACAAGGTAGTTAATCAATTCTTATTTAGCCTAGTTTCAAGGGAGGAATTAGAATCAGTTATTGATAGTTTGAAAAGTAAGAAAACATGTGGGTTAGATGGGATTTCTTGTATAATTTAGTTAAAGAATGTAAACATCTTTTAATTACTCCTCTCCTTCATTTGATTAACTTCTCACTTGAAGCAGGTGTATTTCCAAACAAACTAAGGAGGCAAAAATATTGCCTATATTTAAGAATGGAGATAGCCAGTTAGTTGAAAATTATAGACCCATAAGTATTTTAAACACAATCAGTAAAATTTCTGAAAAGGTAGTATTTATTAGGTTAATCAGTTTCTTGACTGAAAACCTAATCATCTCAGAGGATCAGCATGGTTTCCAAAAAGGTAGATCAACTAAAACTGCAATTGTTTCACTTGTGGAGCAAGTAGTTGATACATTGGACGACGGGGAGAAAGCATTGGCAGTGTTTCTGGATCTGAGTAAAGCTTTCGATTGTGTTGATCATGAAATTTTATTGAAAACACTAGAGTCATTAGGCGTTAGGGATGTAGAGTTGAAATGGTTTCAATCTTACCTTATTAATAGATTACAGTGTGTGGAGTTAACTAGGGTTGTTAGAGGGAAACTTACAAAAGTTGTATCTGGAAAGCTTGAAGTCAAAGCAGGCGTTCCACAGGGGTCAGTTTTAGGTTTCTATTGTACATTAATAGGTTACCAGAAGTCATACCTAATGGCAGAGCTTTGTTGTTTGCTGATGATACTTCATTAATCAGTAACAGTTCACTGGTAGATGCTCTTGAAGTAAATACACATGTTAACATAGAGTCCGTAGTGCAGTTCTTGAATCAAATGTTATTAACAGTTAATGGGAAAAAGTGTCAGTACTTGCAGTTCAAAAATAAACATAACGTTAAAGAAAGTAGAGAAGTGGATGTATTTATTCATAATAATAGTTTAGAGCATGTAGAAACAGTGAAGTTCCTGGGCGTATCTCTAGATAGATCTTTGTCTTGGGACTTCATCAATCAAGTTTGTAGTAAAATATCATCTGGGGTATTTGCACTAAAACAAATCGCCAGATTAAATGATAAAAAATTACTAATGGCAGCTTATCATGGCCTCATTCTGTCTCATATCCGGTATGGTATTTTAGTATGGGGTAATTCTAGCATGGGTAATATGAATAGGGTTTTTAAAATTCAAAAGAAAGCTATTAGGTATATGGTGGGAGCTAACCAGCTAACCTCATGCAGGCCACTATTTAAGGAGCTTAAATTGCTTACAGTTCCCTGTCTCTACATTTTTGAGGTGATTATGTATGTTAGGCAAAATAATTTTATGCAGAATTTCAAGGTTCACAATCATAACACGAGAAACAGGAATGATTATTATGTGGCTAATCACTCCACAAAATTGTTTGAACAAAAACCTACTTATGCAGGGAGAAAATTCATAAATAAATTACCCCAATCTTTAAAGTGTCGTGAGGATTTGAATTCCTTTAAAAAAAATTTAAAAAATTACTTGATCGGTGAAACTTTTTATAGCGTACAAGAATTTCTTTCTTGATAGTAGTGATACATAGTGTGTTTCTTATATGTATTTCAGGTGTTACATCTGACGACATGTCCTATACTCCTCCTGGAGTCTCCAGGGCGCAAAAAAAAAAAAAAAAAGGATCAACAAAACATTCGATTGAATATAAGTTAGGGCTTGTAAAACTAGATTGAAAGTAATACAAACTTTGTGACAAAATAGTTACTGGTGATGAGAGTTAGTATGACCCAGAAACCGAGCAAGCGTCAAGCCAGTGGAAGATTGACTTAATGCTTAATGACGTCGCAGAGGGAACATGACAACAGTAAGAGAAACAACACTACGATTAAACAGTAACCTACAAACTGACGCCGTCTCGGCTGTTTTTTGTTGAAGGTCTCAGCTAGCTATATCTAGCGGGAGAACTCTGTACTACGTCTACAAATGGCAGCGCACTCTCAGTCCAGTTACTCTTGGATCCTCCCTCGTATATAAATTCTTTAATTTCCTCCAGTACCTTACACACTTAGCTTCATTCCATACCCCTGCTTTACCTCATTCATATCTCTATAATTTAAAATACATAACGGGTGATTCATTTAAAAGTAGCCCGCTGCATTTAACACCGGCCTTCGGCACTTAATTGGATTCAAATAGTAAATGAATAAATAGAATTACTTAATACATAATTTTACATATTTATTTAAAATTTATATACAAATTTCAACTTCACCTTTTCAGTAGATGGTGAAAGTGGCATCCTTGAACGCTTACACATTTTTACGCTCGTTCAATGTTATTAATGCACACACGACGCAATACGGAAACGTCTGTAGCTTGAATGGCTGCCACGATGTTATTTGATACAGTAACGTGCAAATTAATCCGAACACAGATGTTGTGTAATGAAAACTTACTTTATTTTTGAAAAAGTATATATACATTCTATTTGTTAATGACTAATAATTTGTTAATAACTAATATGGCCACCTTTATTGTTTATCAGTTCACGTATGCGATTTAGCAGAGATTCAACTAGTGTACTGCACATTTTTTTAATTTCTTCGTCACGGAACCATACCGATATTATTGCTGCAAGGTTATTTTTGTTGTACAATCCATTTTTGAGAGTCGTTTTGTCACTATTGCCCGAAGTTTTTCAATCGGGCTTTTATCTGGGGAATTACCTGGCCATGTCAACACTTTAACGTTTTCTTGTTCAAAAAATGCTTTCACTTTTTTGGCAGTATGGCATGGCGCTAAATCTTGTTGAAACACTCCATTGCCATGTGGAAATTTTGTTTGCAGTTGTGGCACAACCTTTAACTTCAGAATTTGTATATATTCATCGCTTTTTAACATACCAATCATCACTGGAACTAATGAACCTTCAAATGTGACCTTCAAATGTGAAACAGCCTCAAAACATTTTTTTGGGAGGATGTTTAACTGATTGCTAGATACGAGTCGGTGATGTTCTTTCATCTGCTGATTTTCGAATGTAAGAAACCTTTTGCCTCTGAACGTAAAAATGGGATTCATCAGAGAACATTACATTTTTCCAGTCTGCAACAGTCCACCTAGCATGGCTTTGGCCCACAATAACCGTTTTTTGCACATTGCTTGGGTCAAAAGTTGTTTTTTAGCCGGTCGACGAGCTTTCTGTCCAGCATCAAGAAGTCGGCGTCTAACAGTTGTCACATGCAAATTTGTTCCACTGGCTGCAAGCTGTCGATTTAAGTCCACAGCACTTAAATTTGGATTCACTTAACTTGTTCTCACTAATAACCAATCCTGCGTCGCAGTGGTTTTTCTTTTACAGCCACATTTTCCTTTCCTTGGAGGTGTAAAGGAACGAGTTTCTCGAAATTGTTTTAATATAGCATTCACTGTCCCTAGTCCAACGCCACACTCTGAAGCTATTTGTTGTTGTTGTGTCATACGGTATACTCGGAGAGAGAAACAATTTTTGAACGTTTTTTTGGCGTTACATCCATTGTTACAATATATTACGTAAACAGACAAAAACAATATATGAATTTGTCATAAAAAAATGAAATACACTTGTATAAACCACTACTTATGTCACGAAATTGCTATAGAGACAAAGAACAACAACTTCACTCTGCACAGACAGCGTACAGAATGTGTGTGGTTAGCAGTGTAGCCACAAAATAGAAAAAAAGCAAAGAATTCCTTGTGTTCGGATTAATTTGCACGCTACTGTAGCTCGTGTATACTGCGGGGGTTTGTTTGGTAAACAGTTCTTTTTAAATAACCCCATAGAAAAAAATTGCACATACTCAAATCGGCTGAACGAGGAGGCCATAAATCTTTACTAACAACTCGCATGGGAAAAGTCTGATTGATATAAGATAGGAACTGGCGAGACGTGTGACATGTTGCACCATCTTGCTGGAAAAAATTGTACTCTATAATAATATAATAATAATATAAATTGTACTATAAAGGCCAGTCGATCTCATCGTGATCAGTGCTGCCAATACAGCATATGAAAATTACTCGAGCGGCTATAAATTAAATTACTCGAGTGGCGGGCTACTTTTAAATGAATCACCCAGTATCTATTCATTTGAAAATATTTTGTCTTGCAGTTACTTACTTGGTGCAAATGATCACTTTATATCACTTGAATGGGTTTTATTCATTAGTAGCTTTTTGAAAATTAAATATTTTAAAAACCCCTTTTAGTTAATCCAGTATTTGTCAATTTTCATGGTTTTATCAAAAACTCTTCTTTATTTTCTTTTATAGTGATGCGTTTATTCAGGTAATCTTTAGTCTTACTGGTTAAATCATTGATTGATCATTAGATCGGTGATCTTTTTGATTCTGATGGATTCCAGTGCTTTTTATGAGTATTATTAATTTCCATGATTGGTCTGTCTCTGTCAATATTATATATTTTTCTGTATACCTCTCATTTACTGTTGATATTTTTATCATGTTTGCCAGTTTTTTGAGTTTCATCTATTAAGATAATGTTTGCAGAATGGACATCTGTTTTCACTCAATAGTGAACTTGCAAATTCCACTATAATGTTTATATACATTTTATTCTTTATTCTGACTGACATCTAGCTCTGTTACTTTCATTATCGTTCCATTCATAATTTTGTATTGTTTTTAAAATAAATTTTTACATTTAATGCATGCATCATGCATGATTAATTCATATTTGTGAGTCACAGAATGCTACCATATCATTTTATGGCATTAACGTTTTATAGAATATGGCCATTGTAGACCTTGTAAAGTTATTTTAGAGTTTTCTGAAACCTCTTTTTGTAGTCATATTATCGACATCTGTCGATGTTACAGATATTTTCTCTGTAGAGTATAAATTTCAATACAGTTAATCAATCAGAGATAGTCTTCTTGATTTTGAATGATTGTAGTGATTTTTAAAGACTATTAATAATTTCCATGATTGGTCCATCTAATCTGTCGATATTATATTTTCTCTGTATACCTCTCATTTACTGTTGATATATTTATCATGTTGGCCAGTTTTTTTAAGTTTCATCTATTAGGACAATGTTCACAGAATGGACGCCTGTTTTCATTTAAGATAGTGAACTTGCAAACTCCGCTATAATGTTTATATACATTTTATTCTTTATCCTGACTGACGTCTAGCTCTGTTACTTTCATTATCGTTCCATTCATAATTTTGTATTGTTTTTAAAATAAATTTTTCATGCATGCATGCATGATTAAATTCATACTTGTAAATATGCAGAATGCTACCATATTATTTATGGTATTATAATCAACGTTTTATATAATGTGGCCACTGTAGACCTTGTAAAGTAATTTTAGAGATTTCTGAATCCTCTTTTTGTAGTCATATTATCGACATTCTATCACTTTGGGGTTTTCCATTCTTCTCTGTCCATCATCTTGCTTTTGTCATTGGTTGAAACCCTTCAAGTGAGTAATTAAAAAATTTGTGTTCATTGTATTTCCTCAGTTAGCTTTCTCAGTAACCATTTAATTATTTTCCACATTGTTTCTTAAAGTGATGTGAGGTTGTTCGTTGTACAATATGTACTTAGTTTTCCAAGGAAATTTGTAGTCCAGATTTTTTTTTTGTTTTAAAGATAATTGATTTGCTCTTTAGTTTTGAGTGCCTTCTTCTTTAGTTTATTTTCGTTGTCTTATATTTATAATAAACTTTTTATGTTCACCGTATACTTTTATTTTACTGATGATTGTGCTTTTAAGTATGGTACTTAGTTGTTTTACATCTGTCTTTCTTATTTATTGTTATTGTTTGTCCATATTGGACTTAGCATAATAGACTCTGGACCTATTAACAAAAAAAATATGTTATTAACCAATTACTAAGAAACTTATAAAAGAATTTTTACCATGAAAACAACTTCTTATAAATATTTGTTACATTTCTATTATTGGTAAGGGGGTTAATGTAATTTTACTTTTAATTTTAAGTCTTTATTTATTGTTTATTTTATTTAATTTGAACATACGTTGAATGCTTCTACTTACGTTACAAGTTAATTTCCGTTGGCCATGAATTATGAATTGCGACCTATTCGCTGTAAATGGACCATTACCGGCCCAAGATCCCACCGGAACTCGGCAAGGTGTGATTCCACAACCTTTGATTCATAAGTGATTAGCTCTTTAGTTCTGTTTTGAGTGCCATCTTGTTCAGGATTGTCACTTCTTCAGGATTTATACTTCTTTTGTCCACAGTTTACTTTTACTGATGAGTGTGCACTTCAGTATGGTAACTTTGCTGTTTTACAACTGCCATGTTTTTTGCTCATGTTAGACTTAGCAATGATAGACTCTCGACCTATTAACAAAAAACGTAAATTATTAACCAATTACTAAGAAACTTTTAAAAGCATCTTTACCATGAAAACGACTTCTTGTAAATATTTTTGTTACTTTTCTATTATTGGGTTTTTGGGGAGGGGCTACTGTAATTTTAGTTTAATTCTTTATTTATTAATTTTTTAATTTCATTTGAATATATTTGAATGCTTCTACTTTCCGATTTCAATTTTCACTGGATATTCACATTTTGAGACCCCCTGAACCAAAAATACATGTTTTTAGCGATTGGTGTGCGCGCGCGTAAGAACAAATTATCTCAAGAAAGGAACACTGTACGAAGTTGAATTGGAAATTTAAGTTAGGTACTATTAGAGGATCTGACATGAACATTTTTATCAAAATTGCTTAACTGGAAGTAGTAGTTTATTCGTGTAATTTTTCACTTTTTTCTGATTTTTTATGCTCTACAAGATAGGGTGCTGAAATTCATTAGGATCATATTTTCCATGTTTGCTGAAATTCTTGGTAAAGCTGTTCTCGTAGAAAAAAATGGTGCGAGATTGTGGTCTCAATATGCATTTTAGGGCAAAAGTGTATTATAATCAAAGTTGTAGAAAATCCAAAAATCCTGCATCTTTAATTTCAAACAATTTTTTATAGCGCTTAGTTTAATGTTAATTAGTGATTTTCTGTTTTTATGAAAATCGGTAAAAATGGAATTTTTAAGATTTCGGTCTTAGCTCGCATTTTACGGCAAAAGCTTGGCTTTATAATCAAATTGATAAGAAATTGGAAAGTTACAACTTTTATTTTATGCACTTTTATCTACAAACCAACTAAGGTTGGTTTTCATTTTGTATTATTCACTCATGATTAATATTAGGTTATGATTTTTGAGGTTAGTTTTTTATTTATTTGAAGTCGCAATAACAGGTTGATCATTAGCGACTTTGGTTGGTTGAGAAACTGTAATGATGGGTTTGGGCACGTGATAATTTTCAGACCCTAGCTGGGAGTTGAACCTGTGACCTTTGCTTAATAGGCTAGGGTGCTATCCAGTACGTCACAGAGGCGACCATTTTTTGTTTCTTTTTTTACGGTGTTTATTAATGTTAGGTTATATTTTTCATTAATTGAATTAGCAAGAGAAGCCGTGTGAATTTCACACCAGATTTTTCATGTGTGTAGGGCAGAAAGATTATTTTGATTAAGTAACGAAAATTTTTGGAATAAATGATGTCTACAGAATGTTTGAAAGTCATTTGCTGAGTAAAGAGTGGATACGATACAATGTGATGCCTATGAAAATATGGTAATGTTAATGAGATGATGTCTTGGAGGTGGATAGAAATTAGCAAGATGGAATGTTTTTGGCTAAGTGAAGAGTGAATGATAAATGATGATGTTAAATACATTGTGTAGATGACTTACCATGTTGGTCGATTATTGGCGCTTGAAGTGCAGTGTACTCATTCCAACAACAAATTGCGTCGGGCAATAAAAAAAGTACTTTCGCAATGCAAAAAAATTCGGGGTGCGAGGGGGGGTTTCCTATCTGTGTTGTTTTAAAATTCATCCTTTTTCTTTTTTTTTTTTTTTTTTTAAAAAAAAAAGGTTGAACTATTATGGCAGCTACCACCATTCATGGCTTTATATTATTATCGGGGTTTTTTGCGGGGGAGGGCGGTCGCGACATTTAGATGTGTGCGTGTGGGTGGGTGTGAGACAACGCGTTTGAATGTGTACCTATATGTTTGTGTGTGTGTGTGTACCACCAACACACAATCCATTCCACACGTACACTTTCGGTGAAGTAGTACACATATCCCCAGCTGAATTGGTATGCTGGTTCAAGCCTTAGCCATCCCCAGCACCGCCAATATCAACTGGTTCAATGTATACCACCTCTCCGAAATGCACCTGTGGAGGTGGATTCTGTGCTGGTGGGGGTGGTGGTGGTGGTGCTGCTGCTCGTGTTATCGAGTATAAGTGTTGTGCGATTACCGCGGCCGCCGCGATATACATGACGAAATTAGGAAGCGGCATGTTGGAGTCCCTAAATATGATTCAGAAAGTATTCGCTTTTTATCACTAAGCAACGGACTTTTATAATATTGTTATGGCAACTAGTAGTATTATATAAAAAAATTCTTTTGCATTGTAGCATGACAAATGCCTGGAAAATGACGGAGTTATATTGAAAAATAGTTCAAGAGCTAGGCCTATAGATATTTTTATGAAATAAATTTCATTGGTGCATCTGTACATGTTCTTTTTTTATTTCAAAACGGAACTTACTTTACGAACGTACCTCGTGTATAATCATGTAAGTAATTACTTTAACTTTTCAAAAATAAATTTTTTATAAGCTATCGAACTGTCTATTGTATTTATAATCACCCTGTACATTATCTCATTTTGCGTGTATTTTTCAAAACAAAAAAACTTGTAAAATACTTTGTTTTATAAAAATATGTCATATCCAACAAGTTTTAGTTACTTAAAAAAATTATAAATGTTTTCTGAAATAGTTTATAAACGCATTCTCTCTGCTGAAGGCCATCAAGTTATACACAGATAGTAAATCATCTTTTAAAAAAGTAAAGACATCTTTTGAAAATTTTTATGATTTATTAATTAATAATTTTTTAAAATCTGCTATACATCTGCAACAATTGCCTTATGCAAAATTTAATAAAAGAACAGTCTGCTGCTTAACAAAACTATATATCTGGTTGTTAATTAATCTGCTCAAATTCAGCAGAATTATTTTTGTTATTGGCCAATACACTAGTAGTTATAAAAAAATTGAATTATGTTTATTTTTATCAACTTTAAACATTGTTAGTTTTCCTCTTTTGCAATTTATATACTTTTTAGGGTTAATCTTACAGTATAGTTCTGAATCACCTGGTATACAACGTAAGAAGTGTAAGTTCTTTGACGCTGGATTATCTAGCATATAAAAGACACTAAAGCTTTACGAACTAGAGACTGCAGATGAAGGGGAACATAGTGATTTAGATCACAGCACAGAGCCAATTGACTTTCGTTAATCATTTCCTGCGTTATCACGTTGTGGTCCCACTGTGGATGACAGCCTATCAAAACATCAGCTGGAGTTCAGTGGAACAGAGTGTGACTTTAGCAAAGGGGTAATTTTACTCTCGACCGTGGCTGTTTTTGGCTAGATCTTATCTGCAGTCTCAAGTTCGTTCGGGTATAGGTGTTATTGGACAACAACGAAATAACATGTTCAGTGCGGCCGCCACATTTATTTGGCGTATTGAACAGTCCCAGGGTGCGGGCCGCCACAAATATGTGGTCCGTTTATACAGTTTTATAATCTCTTCTTTCTGCGTTCAGCAAGGGGAAATAGTATTTCTTTTGTTGTTGAGCCGTAGAAAAAGGTTCATTCTATGCCAGTATACCTTCAGCTTTTAAAGAAACGTCACCGGTTTTTTTTCGGAGTTTTAAAAACTGATATATTTTCTTCTATGTTTCGAGTTTTACGGGCTGTTTTATTTGTTATTAATAAAATTTTATTTCGTTATATTACTTTTATTACAATTACGCAACATTTACTATACCTAGTAAATATTATGAGGCAAAAATGCAACTAAATAAATAAAATAATATGTGTCTACAAATGTAATACCTAAATGCTTTAAATTTAAGTAGGCCTATTTTTTCGTACATACAGACCTAAAGTTAACTTTTTTTAAAGAAACTAGAAGGTATTAATTTTTTTTTAAATGTTTGCCTTATTTAAAAATTGGCTATAGAAATATTTTATTAGTACTTATAATTTTAGGAGCCTACGAGGCGTGCACAGTCACACAAAGTGGCAGAGTCATTTACTTATAATAGTATACTAGTAGGCTTATTCAATTCTCAGGTGACCCATTTTTGGAATTGCATTTTCATCTGTCCACGGAAAGACTTACTGCCGTGAGAACAGAAAGGGTAATAAAATATTGTTAAAAACAAGAAAAAATCGTAAAGCCGTCACAGGTAGCCTACCGATATCTGTCTGCCGTCTGTACCGTAATATACCCTTACTTTCAACTTTTCAAAAACCTTTGGCCACACCGCAGTTATTCAGCTAAGAGTGCCATAATGAATTATTATTATCCTTTCATTCCTATAAGTTATTAATTTTTTCTCATAGGTTTACGTGATAAAAGCAAAGTACATCCAGACTTTTACATTTTTGTTTTGTATTTATACTTTTATGTGTGTGTTTTTAAAATGAAAAACAAATACATTTATCTAAAGTAAAATACATAAACATACACATATAAATATAAAATAAAAGTATTGAATGAAAATACACACGATAAATTGTAATTGTAGAGAGAATATGAGGATATGAAACACCGCGGACTTGTGCGGGGAACATATAAATGCGGCAGGCGATGCTTCAGCCACAGCAAATACCTACCTCGCTTCACCCGGGCCGCAGTGAACGCGATAATGAAACTTTCCACTTGCTTGTAATTGACAGTGCGTGTATATGAGACACATTTTATTTAGGCACTTTGTTAGAAAACAAACTAAAAATTTGTGTATTTTTCTTCAGAATCTGTTTGATGGTTTTTAATTCAATTTTCAGATGTACTGTGGCGATGGTGAATTTAATACGATTGGTGCATTATGGTTACAAGTTCCTGAAGCTAGTGTACGTTCTTTGTTTCATGATCCAAAAGGTAATTTTTATTTAATTAGTATTTTTTTGTAATGAAGGTTAAAGATGTTTTTCGAGTATTAACACATTGAGTGCCACCTAGAAATGACTAGAAGACTTTGTAAGCCCAGCATACTTTTTTTAAATAATTAGGTTAAAAATGATATTTATAGTTAGTAAGGATTGGTTAATATTTAACTAATGTTTTATTTGTGTGTGAATGTGTTTAGTTGCGAAAATGCGTGTGTGAGAATGGGCGCTGGCTACTGCCATGCGCGGAGCTAGTTCGAGTGCGTGGACCAGTGCGCAGGGAGAGTGAGTTTGTGCTGAACGGTGATACAGTCCGCTTGTGTTCGTGTGTGTTCAATAAAAACAGTATTCAAATTTATAATTTCTCAATTATTTGTGAAATTATACTACTCATTCAATTAACCATTTTTTGGTTACTCCGACCGATTCCAAACTGTGGTAAATAACATATTTTTGTAATAAATTTGTTATTTTTGAGCAAAACAACAACAACTTCTAGTTCATTGTTAATCAGCTGATTTTTACAACATTAACACATTTCATAATTAATATACTGATGCACAATAACATTTAAAAAACAATATAGCTAGGTAATTATTCATAAATTCACAAATTCAGCATTACCAAATCGTAAAACATTCAGGGCCTAGCTCATAATTTGCTGGAATTAATAGATAAGTATTTAATTGATTTATTTTACATTGTTGCTACTATTTACATTTCTTATACTCACCCAATTCATGTGTTATTAACATTCATTTAATTCTACATATTTTGCACCTAGTATATCAACAATCATGAGTGATTTCAAACTATCAGTGAAGGAACGTGGCTTAGTTAAAGCAAAATTAACTAGAATCAAAACATATTTTAGTGGAATTTCTTGTGCAGCAGATATTAGTCAATTAAAACTGCGATTATCAAAATTAGAGGAGTGCTGGTGTGAATTCGATAAAGTACAATTACAAATTGAATTACTTGACGAATCTGATGATCAGTCAGATTAAAGAAACAATTTTGAGGCAGAATATTTTGCACTAATGTCAGCGGCTCAAGATTTCATTTTTGATCATGAGCTTAGAAACTGTCACAACAATATTGAAAACAAGCCAGTAATTACGCAACCAATATCAGTGAAAGTCCCAGATATCCAACTTCCTACGTTCAATGGCAGCTATGGTGAATGGCTCTCATTTCGTGACACATTTACATCACTTATTCACTTAAGGAAAATACCGGATATTCATAAGTTTCATTACTTAAAGGCTTCTTTAAAGGGTGAAGCTTTTGAAGTCATTCAAGCTTTAGAAAGTTCCGCACAAAATTATCACATTGCTTGGCAATTGTTAAATGACAGATTTGGCAACAAGCATTATTTAATCAACAAACATTTAAATGCTTTGTTCAGTCTTGCTAAAAATGATTAAGAAAAATTCAATTTCTTTACGTAAACTTCTAGATAGTGCCTTAAAACACATTCGTGCCCTTTCTGGTTTAGGGCAACCCACAAATCACTGGGACACGCTTTTAATTTATTTAATTGCTACCAAATTAGATCCAGTAACATTACGTGAGTGGGAAAACACACTTAACAAAGGATGCGTTACCTACTATGTCCGATTTGGAAGTATTTTTACAACACAAGTGTCAGGTATTAGAATCAATTGAATACAACAAATTGCAAAAACATACACCCGTTAATCCACATTTTGTGAACCACAGCCAGTCTCAGAAATTCAAGCCAACATTTAAAAATCATACATTTTCCCCGAACTGTCATGTGTCTACAAAAGTTTGTTCTTTGTGGAGTGAACAAAAACATCCACTTTATATGTGTAAGGTCTTCAAGGGACTTCCAAGCTCAGACTGTGAAAAAGAAGTAAAGAAACGCAATTTATGTTTTAATTGTCTTAAGAGCTCTCACAAATCTACTAATTGTAAGTCAGGCTCATGCAAACTTTGTGGCAAGAGACACAATACATTATTACATTATAATAAATCTGACTCAAGGGATTCAGAAAAGCAAATTTTTACTCAAGGTGACAAACCTTCTAAACCAATTGTAGAACAAACCATTGTTTCTACTTCAAACGTGACATCTGATCAACAAAAATCTATTGTTTTGCTTTCAACAGCAGTAATTTCAGTGCTAGATCATAGAGGTTGTCCTCATCTTTGCCGTGTGTTGCTTGATAGTGCTTCTCAATCAAATTTCATAACTGAAAGGTTAGCGCGTACTTTAAAGCTCTCTATCAAGAATAGTGCGTTTGAAGTCCATGGCATAGGCCAATCATCCACTCAAACTTCAAATATGGTTCAGTGTATCATTAAATCTAAATTAACTTCATATTCGACTACTATTGATTGCGTTATTCTCAAAAATATCACTCAACAATTACCTACGGTCACAATAGAAACAGCTCACTTAAACATTCCGCAAACCATTCAATTAGCAGACCCTCAATTTAATCAGCCCAATGATATTGACATGCTTATTGGTGCAGAACTATTTTTTGACTTATTACATGAAGGTAAATTGAAGTTTTCGAATTCATCTTGTACATTACAAAAATACGGTGTTTGGATGGATAATTTCTGGCAAAATGAATGTAAACACTACAACTAATCTAGCAACTACGTGTTTTTTATCTACACTAGATGAAATTAACAGAAATATACAGAGATTTTGGGAATTAGAAGAGTGCAAGGGTGAAAAACATCATACCGGAAACGACAAATATTGTGAAGATTTATTCGTGAACACTACAACCAGAGATGTAAACGGAAGATATTGTGTGAAAATACCCTTAAAAGGTGATATAAGTGATCTCGGCGAATCTAAGAAGAACGCATCGCGAAGATTATTTACACTTGAAAGACGTTTTTCAATCAACCCAGCATTGAAATCACAGTATAAGCAGTTTATGAAGGAGTATATAGACTTTGGTCACATGCGAGAGGTTCCATTGGATGAATCGCAATCCACCCAGTGTTATTACATTTCACATCATGCGGTTGTAAGAAAACAATCTAAGACAACAAAGCTACGAGTAGTATTTGATGCGTCTTCACAAAACCACTTCAGGTCTTTCGCTAAACGACATTTCAGTTGTTGGACCTACAATCCAGTCAGACTTGTTTAGTATAGTAACAAGATTTAGAACACATTCCTAAGTCATGACTGCAGATATTGAGAAAATGTATCGGCAAGTTAAAGTGCATCCATCACAGTGGAAATTACAGCGAATTTTGTGGAGAGAACAGCAACATGAGCCAATCAAAACATTTGAATTAACAGCAGTGACATATGGTACAGCAAGTGCTCCGTACTTAGCTACGAGAGCATTGAAACAACTAGCGGTAGATGAAAAACATGATTTTCCAGAAGCATCAAAGGTTTTCATAGAAGATTTTTACGTTGATGACCTTATGACTGGCACAAAAACCTTAGAGGATGCTAAACAGCTTCAAAAGGATATTATGACCATAGCACATAGAGGAGGTTTTAATTTACGAAAGTGGAGTGCAAACCATCCAGATATTTTTACAAATTTACTACATCAAGATGTAAGTGACGATTGTTTCATGATCAATAACGATGCAACTGTGAGTACTCTTGGTCTTATTTGGAACCCAAGGCAAGACACATTTCAATTTTTATTAGGTGATTACAACAAGACGAGTGTGAAACATTCAAAACGCACAATTTTATCAGCTATAGGAAAAATATTTGATCCATTGGGGCTTATTGGACCAGTCATAGTGAGGGCTAAGATAATCATGCAACAACTGTGGAGTTGTAAGATTGGTTGGGATGAAGAGGTTCCTGAAGAATTGCTAAAACAGTGGATTAGCTTTCAAGAATCTTTACAATCAATATCGCAAATAGATATTCAACGAAATATCTTACCCAAAGAAACACACGTTACAAGAATCGAGCTGCATGGATTTTCAGATGCATCAGAATCTGCATATGGTGCCTGTATTTACATCAAGTCAGTTGATACTGACAGTAATATCTCAGTAAATTTAGTTAGTTCCAAATCACGCGTTGCAACGCTGAAGAAGACATCTTTGCCAAGACTCGAATTGTGTGGAGCTTTGCTATTGTCGGAAGTGTGCAAGAAAATTGTGACTGCTTTACAGATTCAGATAGATTCAATCACCTACTACTCTGATTCAACTATTACATTAGCGTGGATAAGAGCACCTTCATCTCATTGGTCAACATATGTCGCAAATCGAGTGTCCAAAATACAAGACAATACTGAGACCAATTCTTGGAAACATGTCAGAAGCGAAGACAATCCTGCTGATTTCTTATCAAGAGGGTTACTTCCTTCAGAAATTTTAAACGCCAGCTTATATTGGAAAGGACCATCGTTTCTCTACTCATCAGTAGATTTAATTTCGGAAGAACCATATACAGATCATAATGATATTCCAGAACGACGGAAGAATAATATTTCATGTGCAGTCTCAACAAATAATGTTATTAATTTTAATCATTTTTCTAGTTTCACTAAATTTGTACGTGTTACTGCATACTGTCTTCGATTTACGCGTAACTGTCAGACAACACGTGATCTTCGTCTTGACAGCAATCTTTCTGTCACAGAACTTCAATTAGCGGAAAATGCTGTTATTAGACTTGTGCAAAAAGAATCATTTCTTCATGAATATTGTAATTTACAATCAGGACAATGTGTGTCAAGAAACAGTAAACTTATGGCATTGAATCCATTCATAGACAAAAATCAAGTGATACGTGTTGGTGGACGTTTACAACAATCAGATTTAAGTCTTGGCCAGAAACACCCAATTATATTGCCTAAGGGTCACATCATCACATATTTAATTGCGAAACATATGCACATAAAAAATCTTCATGCAGGACCCCAACTGTTATTAAACATCTCGTCAGAAATACTGGCCAATCAACGGTCGTTCATTAGTCAAGAAGGTATTCCACGAATGTATTTCCTGCTTCAGAGCAAGACCTAAGATTCGGACACAGATGATGGGTGAATTGCCCAAAACTAGAGTTCTTGTGCCACCTCGAGTATTCTACTATACCGGAGTAGATTATTGTGGACCTTTCTATGTGAAGATGTCAAAAAAGAAGGGTGTCATTCCAGCTAAATGTTACATTGCGCTATTTGTGTGTTTTAGTGTCAAGGCTCTGCATTTGGAGTTAGTCGGAGATTTGACTACGGAATCTTTTATTGGAGCTTTACGCAGATTCATTTCAAGAAGAGGAAAACCAAAGGACATATACTCAGACATCGGGACCAATTTTGTAGGAACACATCGTGAATTAAATGAACTTCTACGATTGTGGAAGTCAAAAGAATTTAATGACAAGGTGTCAACAACTTTATCAAACGACGAAATTACATGGCATTTTCAACCTCCTAGGGCTCCACATTTTGGTGGACTATGGGAATCGTCAGTTAAGTTAGTGAAAACACACATAAAACGAGTTTTAGGGAATTTAATTTTAACCTACGTACAATTTGTCACACTATTAACTCAAGTTGAAGCATGTATAAATTCTCGTCCCTTATCTCCATTATCAAATAAACCTACTGATCTAAATCCGTTGACCCCGTCACATTTCCTAATTGGTGATGTCCTCACAAACTATCCTGAACCATGCCTATTCAAAATTCCTACCAGTAGACTTGATCAGTGGCAGCATGTTCAGATGGTGTATCAACATTTCTGGTCGCGGTGGTCAAGAGATTACCTAAACAACATGCAGCAGCGAAGGAAGTGGACAACATCTCCTCCAAACCTCAACGTTGGTGATCTTGTTATCATCAAAGAGGACAATCTTCCTCCACTCCAATGGAAAATGGCTCGCGTCATTGAACTTCATCCAGGGCGAGATGCCAGAGTTCGTGTGGTTACTCTTAAGACTTCAAATGGTCTTATTAAACGACCTGTTGTGAAATTATGTGTATTACCAATTAACTCAGATATGACAAATTCAATCAATAAAAGAGATTCTTTTTTTTTTTTTTTTTACCAACCAGTAATAAAGTTATAAGAAAATAAGATTAACACAATAAATAATGATGAACAAAATAATAGATAAACGCAATGAATAATAGATAAACACATTAAATAATAGATAACCACAATAAATAGTACTTAGCGCAATAAATATTAGATAAACCAGCAAAAAAAAAACAAATCTCGTTGCAAACATAAAAGTGTGTTACAAAAGTGCCCATAACAAGAATAATACCCAAACAAATAGTGAACGGTTTACTGTGGAGGAGGCATTTCGCTTCAATCCTTGGTTTAAGGCGTTAGGTGTATTTACTAAGATCCAGTCCTTAAGTTCCCGAGTTATTAGTGTATAGAGGGTGTACCCTTCAGTTGGGGTATCCTGACTGTGGTGGACCATCGGTCTTCTGGGGTCACCGATTATTATTTTAATTGAAAACCCTACCATTACATCCCCTTTTCCGAAGTCACACAACAGAACGGTGCTTCGAGACAAATTACGCGGTGTGAGCTCGGTTTTCATCTTAGTCGTCGTGCACACAAACCCTTCTCGCCTGTAGTCCTCATCGGTGTCGGGGTCATATTCAGAAAAGTGGGGGCAATTGCCATGCTGCACACTTACAGGCCTGTGCACCTGATAAAAATAGTTGTATTCTCTCTTGAATCCTACTTCTGTGCAATTGTTCTCCATCACCCTGCCGTAATAGAAGTCGTTGTCCTCCAGTAATGGCATAACCTTCCACTTTTCTAGGAAATAATAAATCGTCTTTCCTGAAGTTTTAAACCACAGGAGGTCGTTCTCCTCACCGCCCATGTACTGTGGGTGAAATTTAAGTATACTTGTTCGTTGTGAATCTTCACCGAGTGATTGATAAAACGTATATTGCCACTGAAGCTGTAATATATCGTCACTACCATTATACGGTTTATCCGTATAGGTAATCCTAGAAGCGTTAAAAAAGCAATGCGCAGGAATAATGCCAGTTAAATTATCTAACGCGATAAATGGACAAAACGAGTTGACTTTAAAATACAACCAGAACCCAGCCCTCCAAAACATACATTTTTCTCGAATTATCTTTGTGGTTTCATTGGTGATACAGTCCGCTTGTGTTCGTGTGTGTTCAATAAAACAGTATTCAAATTTATACTTTGACTCAATTATTTGTGAAATTATACAACTACTCTTTCAATTAACCAAGGATTATAGTGACGCTTATCGCTAAGGACCGTTTCGGGATCTAGGTAATTAATTAATTAATTAATACACTAAAGTTTTAAATTACAAATATTTATTACAACTAAAAGATTTACAAAATAAATAATAAACTAATTAATTATAATGGAGTAATACAATAAATAACTTAAAGAATTTACGTAGTACTACTTACAAATAATTATACCAAGGCACTTACACAAGATAATATAACAATAGTTAACCACTACAATGCTCAGATACGTAACCTGTAGTACGCACCGTTAGCCACTCAATAAACATTCGTCAAAGATCAAACAGATACTAACTCACTAACCGCGCTCGGGGTTCTATTTATATGGGGGGGGATCAAAGAATCCTCTCGAAAAACACCGAAATTCGATACAAAAGTCCTTTCTGGAGAAGTCTTATTTAATAATGTAAACAGGTTATAATTGAATAAGAGGGTGTTACAAATAACCAACCACCTCTTTCATAAATAGTTGTGTTGGACACAGTTTCGTTGCGTGTATTAAGATACGTACGCTTCGTCCCTATCATACTAAGTCCGTGACCCTAGTGTAGTGGTAGAAGGGGTTTGACTAATAAACAAAGAATGTTTTGTTTGTTTCGTGTTTAATTAGAAAAATTAAGAACATTGTTGGTTTTAAAGAGTAGTAGTACACTACAGTTCAGCCGTTCTTAGTTTGCTCCTACTGTCAACAAACAAAAGCCACCTACTACAGAGTGCACCATAGAGTCTGCGACTTTACGGATGTCGTACTCCTATTAAGTTAACTATTTTTTAAATTATAAGTACTTAAAGTACTAAAAACATCAGTCATGATATGATGTAGGTCTAACAATTTCATTTATAAAAATAATTTTAAAAGTATTTTGTATTAAAATACTTTTGAAAGTATTTTGTTGTTACTTTTTAATCAGCGTGCACACATTTTGTTATAATGCGCATGCTCAGTGGCGTCATTATTTGTTTACATTAGGAGCAAACTAAAAGAGGCTGGACTATATAAATATTTTCTGTTTACAAAAATAAGGAGTAAGTTACATAGAAAATAACATTGATATTGTAATAATGAATGGTTATAGTTATCATAACCATTATAAACACTATCATCAGCCATTATAAATACTTATTAAAACAAAAAAACTGAAACCACGAACCGATACACTTTTCTTCTTCTGTTAGTGCCTATTCGTTCCGAATATTGGCGATCAGTCTGACTATGGCTATCCTATCTACAGCCATCCTGAAAAGTTCTGTTGTAGTCTTGGAGAACCAGGTACGCAGGTTCTTCAGCCATGACATTCTTCTTCTTCCTGGTCCTCTTCTGCCATAGTTCTTTCCTTGGAGAACGGATTTCAGCAGGCCGTATTTTTCTTCATTCCTCATGACATGGCCGAAATATGCAAGCTTCCTGCTCTTGATGGTGTTCATCACTTCCAAATCCTTATTCATTCGCTCCAATACAGCTTTGTTGGTCATTTTGTCCATCCATGAAATTCTCAACACTCTCCTATACAACCACATCTCAAAAGATACACTTTTACTGTAGTTTAATTAACACGCTACTAAAATATAAAGAGCACAAGTTGAATAGTGAGGTAAATGTGTGTAACTACAGTATTGCCATTGTGCTACAACTTCTAACATGACTGATATAATATAAAAAAATCTGGTGTGAAACACTTGCATGACTTTCCCTTGCCAATGTAAATAATGAAAAACAACCTGTTCAACTTAGAAATACAGAAAATCACTCAATGATGCTAAACTTATATTTGAAAATCCAAA
Source organism: Catonia carolina (assembly GCA_035578175.1). NCBI lineage: Eukaryota > Metazoa > Arthropoda > Insecta > Hemiptera > Achilidae > Catonia > Catonia carolina. The sequence goes on from JAQMRL010000006.1 coordinate 63,798,924, forward strand.
TGCTTGAACTAAAATACAATAAATAAATAAATAAATGCTTGTTGTAAAATACATACTAAGGCCACAATCTTTAAAAATCCCAATTTTTTACTGATTTTGATGAGAAAAATACTGAAAATCACTAAGTGATGCTAAACTAAGCATCGTAGAGAAAATGTTTGAAATAAAAGTTGAAATAAAGTCAGTAAATTTTTTTTAGATTACAGCCTAATATGCTTTCAAGGGCAAAAGTGTATAATATAATCCTACAACTTTTAATTCTAACATTTTTTTCTACAACATTTAGTTCAGCAACAATTTATGATTTTTCAGGGTTTTTGGTCAAAATCTGAAAAAATTGGGATTTTCTAAAATGCCGACCTTAGTACCATGTTGTTAGTACACCGATTTCTAACATATGTTTCCATTTTCAGCCATTTTGAATGTACAGATAATTGTTAATAGTTGAAAAAAGTACTCGTCGATTTGTTACTTGCTGAACAAATAATTTGCATTAAAATTTTTATGAAAATGATATCAAGTGTAGTACCACATTCAAAATGTTGACAATGGCTTTTGGTGAATCTACTATGAGTAAAAAATGGGTCTATGAGTGGTACAAACGGTTCAAAGGTTAGAACTTTGAAGATGACGACCGCCCTGGACACCCGAGCACATCAGTAACCGATGACAGCATTGTAGAAGTGAGGAAAATGTTTCTGAAAGAGAAAGCAGAATCACTCTCAGAGAGGTTGCTGATGAGGTCGGTATATCATTTGGACGCATGGCAGCTGGTTCTGAAATTACTGAATTTTGAATAAAAAGAACGTCGAGTGGTTATCGTCCAAGAATTACCCAATCAAGTAACAATGATCCAAAATTTCTGCAAATTGTCATAACAGGTGACCAAACATGGATATACAGGTATGGCAAAACCAAGGCCCAGTCATCCCAATGGAAGCTGCATGAAGAGCCTAGACGTAAAAAAATTCTTCAGGTCCAATCAAATGTTTAAGGCTCTTCTTACTGATTTTTTTATTACAATGATGTAGTGCATCATGAGCTTCTGCCATGTTGTTGTTCGGTCAAGGATACTTGGGAGTTATGCGTTGTTTGTGTGACGCGATCCGCCGAAAACGCTCCAAATTGTGGCAATACCACTCGTAGAAATTGCATCACGATAATGCTCTTGCTCACGCTTCACTGCTTGTCTGCAATTTTTTGGCAAAGAACAACACCATTATGTTATCCCAGTCACCATATTCGCCAGACATGGCCCCCTGCAACTTTTTTCTATTCTCGAAGCTGAAGATAATCATGGAATGACAACGTTTTACCACCATTGATGACATAAAAACAGAATCACTAAAGAAGCTGAAAGGTTTACAAAAAAGTGAGTTCCAGAAGTGTTTCCAAGATCGGAAAAACTGCTGGCACAAGTGTGTTATATCTAAGAGGGATTAGGTTGAAAAGGACAAAATTGATATGGATGAATGAATAAAGATTTTTTTAAGACAAACTAAAATTTGTGTTATTTTTTGATCGAACCTCATAAATAATCAAAGTTGGAGAACATTAAAAAACCTACAAGTTTTTATTGAAGCAATGTCTTGTACACAGCTTAGTTTAGCATCATTTAGTGATTTTCCATATATTTAAGTCCTACAGAGGTTGATTTTCAGTTAGCATCATTAAATCACAGGTAAATTTTCAGTGTGTACTCATTTTTCAACACTGTTATATAGTTTTATTATTTACACTGGGTAGTGAAAGTCATGTGAGGGTTTCAAACCAGATTTTTAATGTAATGGTTTTCTAAATTTATTAGTTGTAATAAAATTATTGTAGGTTATTTCATGTATTGCTAATAAATATTGTTTTCCTGTTTTGTTCCAGGGTCACATAATATTGACACACTTTTGTTGTTTGTAGTTGTTTATTATTTGCTAGCAATAACAACTTACGGTCTATCTGTGTCACTGGGTCTCTTTATTCCATGTTTATTGACTGGAGCTGCATGGGGCCGTATTGTTGGAATTGGTTTGGAAATGATTTTTCCTGATGCGGTAATGAACTGTGTATTATTTGTTTTCCATAGTATTATAAATTGATTATTCTGTGATGAAATCTGAGTGTTTTGTGCAGGGGAATGCCTTAGAATAGCCAGGGAGGCTGGTCTAAAGGCTGTGCTAACCTCTCATCATGCAAGTTCTCTCATCATGCGGTCTTGGGTTCGAATCCCATTCAGGCACGGCATGTTTTCATACGGCACAAAAAATAATTTCACCCTTCATATCATTAACAATTCATCTTTCATTGCATTACCAGTAATTGCAATACAATCGGATGTTAAACCAAAAAAAAAAACAAAAAAAAATGTCTAAAAGCTTTATCCCATGATATAAAATTACTAGCATTGTGGGAATGAAGAACTACCAGCTACGTTAGTTAAGTGCTATAATATTTTTCAAAGTTAGTGAGCTCTGAACGTATGCATTGCCCCCTACACACTTCATAGCTAGCCGATAACTTGCCAGAAACTTTGCCAATACTTGCTTTTGTAGCTCTGTAATATATTTTATCAGCCATTTTTTTTGTCTTTCAATAAAAATTGTAACCTATGAACGTAAAACCATATTGTAATAGATTATATTATAAAGTATTGCATGTTAACACGCTCTATAATTGATGTGTTCAGTACAAGATGCAAGACATGAGTGAACTACTGTGGCTCTTATACGCATGCGTGGGTAATGTTTGTCAGGTTGATGCATTCGTATAATCTGACAATACTGGCAAAAGTTCTGATTGGTCTAAACGTGTGGAACAGCAGAGCTAATCAACTGTGAAAAGCATTATAGTGACTTTGAAGTTGCTTGATTTTACTAGCGCTAGTAGGACATATAAAGTCACAAAATAGACTATGCTAGTAAACTACCTTGGTGTGAACATTGTTGGTTACTAGCGCTAATAGGGGAGAAAAGTTCACGTTATTGATTTCCTCAAGTGAATGTTTGGTTATGTTGCTAGTTACTAATAAGCTGCTAGTTTTAGCAGATAGTTAACTAGCATTGTGCGAATAGGCCTTAAGTATTGTTGTTGTTTAGGTTGTCAGCCGCAAGGCTGGTTTGAACCTGTAGCGGCTTTACTAAGGTAAAATGATGAGTGAGGTGGTTTACAAGGTGAGGTACTCAGTGAGGTGCCTTCCTCACTGAGTAGAAAAATATGCTGTTCAACATGTCAGGTTCTTTGAAAAGCATCTACTTCCCACCCTTACGTTGACACCTAACTTCATTCACCTCAGGGTCCGACTGTATTGTGAAATTCATTATTCAGAGGAGATAACTCTGATTAGTGTCTCTTACACCAGCATTTTTTCTGTTCTGGGTTTGAAGTTCCGGTTTCGACCAGAAGTGGCCCAAAATCGGAAGTTGAGAAATCAAAGTCTGAATTTGGAAATAAAAGTAGTGTCTTTATTGAAAAATAAATCCTGCAGCTTGAAATCAATTTTATTTTATATAATAAATTTCACTAACCTTTTTAGGGTTGCGTTTATCTTATACTTATCACTTAAACGTGTTTTCGTGGATTCACCATCATCAGAGTAAATTATATTGTTTGAAACTAAAATTTTTTTAAATCTATAGAAAATGTTACATCTTCAGTCATGTGTATACACATACACGCTTGTTTTATACACGGGACTGAAGATGTAACATCTTCTTTAGATTTAAAAAAATTTTTGTTACAAAACGATATAATATACTCTGATGGTAGATCCACTGAAACACGTTTAAATGATAAATAAAAGATAAAGGCAGCTTATAAAAGGTTAGTGAAATTTATTATATAAAATAGAAAACTAGTGTCTTTTTTTTCTTTTTGTTTAACGTCCAACTGTTTTGCAATTACTGCTAATGCAGATGGTGAAGGATGAAATGATTTTTGTTATGTATGAAAATATGCCGTGCCTAAATAGGATTCCAACCCAAGACCGCTTGATGAGAGGCGAGCACGTTACCAACTACGCCAATGCTGCCGGCTAAAACTAATGTCATTTGATTCCTCTTAAGAGTAGATAAAGAAATCACTAATGGTTTTTGCTATAGGTCAAAGGTAAGCCTTTTTAAAAGTTGCCACCAGCCATGAGACCTGTCCTTTGAGTGTACTATATGGAGACAACCGTTTTTTTTTTTTTTTTTTTTTTTTTTTGCGCCCTGGAGACTCCAAGAGGAGTATAGGACATGTCGTCAGATATAACACCTGAAATACATATAAGAATCACACAATGTATCAGTACTATCAAGAAAGAAATTCTTGTACGCTATAAAAAGTTTCACTGATCAAGTAATTTTTCAGATTTTTTTTAAAGGAATTCAAATCCTCACAAGACTTTAAAAATTGGGGTAATTTATTCATGGATTTTCTCCCTGCATAAGTAGGTTTTTGTTCAAACAATTTTGTGGAGTGATTAGCCACATAATAATCATTCCTGTTTCTCGTGTTATGATTGTGAACATTGAAATTCTGCATAAAATTATTTTGCCTAACATACATAATCACCTCAAAAATGTAGTGGGAGGGAACTGTAAGCAATTCAAGCTCCTTAAATAATGGCCTGCATGAGGTTAGCTGGTTTGCTCCCACCATACACCTAATAGCTTTCTTTTGAATTTTAAAAACCCTATTCATATTACCCGTGCTAGAATTACCCCATACTAAAATACCATAACGGATATGAGACAGAATGAGGCCATGATAAGTTGCCATTAGTAATTTTTTATCATTTAATCTGGCAATATGTTTTAGTGCAAATACCCCAGATGATATTTTACTACAAACTTGATTGGTATACGTTGCCTATAGTTGCCGTGTATTTCAATTGAGCAAGTGAAAATGCGAAAAATCGAATGTGTTACAGAGATTCAATTATGTGAATTCCATTCAGTTATGTGAGAGACAGACAGTATAGTATACGGTCTGTCTCTTTCGCACAATTTTACCATTTCTGGCTGCGCATGTTGCTCCATATAAAATACTCAAAGGACGCGTCGTCTCATGAATTTTTATCACTTACCGTAGTTAAGGGTTATTAATTTAATTTATGAATTGATTTAAATAAAAGAATTATGTTTCAGGCTTGGGTTGATCCTGGAAAATATGCATTAGTTGGCGCTGCAGCACATCTAGGTGGCGTTGTTCGAATGACTATTAGTTTGACAATCATTATGATTGAAGCAACTGGTAATATATCTTTTGGTTTACCATTAATGTTAACCCTTATCACTGCTAAATGGGTTGGAGATTTCTTCAATGAGGTCAGTAATTATAAATCTAGAATTATTTAAAATTTTATACATAGTAAACTATTCTTAAGTATTTTGTTAACGATAAACATAAAGAATGTTATGACATAAAAAGAATTCAATAAGGATTGAGAAAAGGATATCAAAATCTTGATTGATGTTATTTGTTTTTACTGAGACTTGAACTAGGTTTCTCACTACTAAACAGGTTTTTCTTTCAGACCTATTGTTGTTGAGCTACATCTCATCATCCTCTTTTTTGCTGTTCCATGTTTCCTCTGGTTGTTCTAACACAACTCCTCACCATCTCTCTCTCTCCCCCTCTCTATGTCACTGGGTGAACCAACTCTCTTCCATTTGTAGTTAAATTAATGAGAGATTTTTTTATTGAAATTGAAACTTACTTGTTTGATTGGTATTATTTTCTTCTTTTTCTTCTTCTTCTTCTTCTTCCTCTTCTTACTATCACGGATTAGAAATAAGCCTGTTCTGAACTCAAAAACCATCCTGTACATCTACACAAACACGAGACATTCGAACCCGTACATCTCGATTTATGGCATCTTCTTCGAGGTCTTCCCACATCCCTTCTTCCAACTGGAATATATTCTGTCATTTTTAAAGGTATTCTCTCCTCTGGCATCAGTTCTGAATGTTGCCTCTATTGGTTCCGGTACTTTTCCACTTTTTCATTCAAGCTAAATACACCCAACACTGACCTAATTTCCTCGTTATGTAGTTGATCCAGCCTCGAGCAGCCCTTCACCCTTCTTAAAAACCTCATTTCAGCTGCTTGGATCCTGCTTTCTATGCGTTTTGTGGTAACCCATGACTCACTTCCATAAAGGACTGGGGCTGCCATTACCTTATAGAACTTCACTACTGTCTCTGTTCTAGCTCTGTTACCCAGTGTCCAGTTAATGATACCACAAATAGCTTGAAATTTATTTATTTCATTTTTGACATCCAAGTCCCTATCAAAGCTCACACCGCAGCCCAGATACTTATAGTGAGACACTTGATCTAATACATTGTCTAAAACAATCTTCAAACCATTGGGATTCTTTCCTCTGAATGTCATAACCTTAGATTTAGCAACCAAAACTTGTAAATTATACTTTTTACATAAATCATTTAAAACATAAACTGTGCCTTAAAGCTCATCTTCACTCTCCTGTATGATCCACATGTCATCCGAAAATAGCAATCCCTTGAGGTAATCGTTAGGACTTATTCTAACCCCAGAACTAACCACACTTTCCCACTTTGTAAAAAATAGTCAATATTAAATAAAGACAATAATAAAAACAATATTAAACATAAATATTAAATAAAGTAGGTGACAGACTGCACCCTTGTCTCAACCCTTGATCAACGACTATTTTATTTAAATGTTTCATACCTGTATTTATCACTATTTGCATACCTTTATACAGACTTTTAACCACTTTTATCAAATGAGAAGGATAACACCTTTCCCTCAAGATTTGCCAAAGAGTATAGCGGTCAATCCTGTCGAAGACCTTTATAAAATCCATAAAGGTCATGTTATGTCCAGCCATACCTTAAATGTTTACAATGTTATTTTATAAATATTTACGGTCCAGCTGATTAAAATTTTTTTTCTCAATTCCTCATATGTGTACTTTGCAATCTGTTCAATTCAGAACAATAAGAAACCCCATGACCCAATGAGATAAGGATGAAGTGTGTGACATTTAAATGAGGTGTAGTCTTACAGACCCAGACCGACCATTCCTGAGAGAGTATGGTTAATTGAACTCCAACCATCAAAATACATCGGCAACCTGTCTAGTATTCAAATCTAACTTATAAAAATAACTTATAATTGGAAATAGTATAAAAGTAACTTACCTTAACTAGGATTTGAACCAGGAGCCTTCGTCTCCGACGACTTTACCTCTTGACCAACCCACAGTCAGTTGATTTAAATTTAAAATCAAAAAATGTGTAACTAGGCAACATAAAATAAACAAATATTAGGCAAATCATAATAGCCTACATAAAAGATCTATAAAAATTGTACTCTTTCAGAGGTACACTCTATTAAACGAATCATTACTATATTAATTATAAAATATTATCAAATATTACTACATTCATTTCAGTACTATCAATACTATATCGTTTAGTGAAAGGAATTTTTACCGACAAATCACTGTTTACACAAGGATTATGGATTGAAGGTTAGTAATATCTAATAATATATTTTCTTATAAATTAATTACAAGCTGCAGGATGTGTCTTAACGATTTATTGTCAATAAATGATATCTTGTTGATCTTATCTAAATATTTTAAATTATATTTTTTCCAGGGTATATACGATATCCATATACATTTGTCAGGTGTACCGCTATTGGCATGGGAACCGCCACCATTGTCATCTAACAAACAAGCTGCGGAGTTTATGAGTTACCCTGTTTACACCTTGAGGCCAATCGAAACTGTTGGCCATATTGTAGATCTGTTAAGGCAAACTACTTATAATGGTTTTCCAATTACCGATATTGATTGTGATAATAATCGTAACGTACAGGTAATGTATTTTTCTGGTATAAAATTTATTGATGGTGTACTTTTCATTGTTGTTGTTTAGGTCAACAGCCGAAAGGCTGGTTTGAACCTCTAGAGGTTTTACTAAGTATGAAGAGTAAGGTGGTTTACCATTGCCTTCCTCACTGAGTTGAAAGAGTATGCTTATCAGCATGCCAGGCCCTCGGAAAAGCACTCACTTTCCACCCTGCAAATTACACCTTCACTTCATTCACCACAGGGTCTGGCTGCATAGTGAAATTCATTACTCTCAGAGGAGATAACTCTGACTAGTGTCTTTTACACCTCTACCTCTTCTGTTTTTAAATAGTTCAGTCATATAAGTGGCCGACTATGTGATAAGAAACAGAACTATTTTTTTTTAGCCCTGGACCAAACAGATAGAGTGCAATTAAAATAACACTCCACCTGCCCGTTTTGGGCATTACTTTTCATTATAAGTTGTGATTGGAAGGTTTTAAGATTATGCTTGTACTTTAAAAATCGCAGATACTTACCGGCTATTGCCTGAAAAAGATCTGCTTCAAAGCAGTCCTCTTTTCATTCAACATACCAAGTTAAAGATGTTTCCACTTTAGGATTTTTTCTTGGGAAATTTTTTTGTCATAAGAACTCTTTATATTTGACTGTGTCTTTAATTGAGTTAAATTGTTCCCTATTCAGTGTAATTTTTAATTTTAGAAACAGGTTGATTTCTCATTTACTACAATTGAATTGGTGAGTGGAAAAAGGGTAATATTCCAAAAAATGCGAAATTGAACGAAGATAGCAGTTTTGTTAAGTTTACTTCGGCGCATGTATTAGTTGATAAAAGGGAAATATTCCTTGCATCCTAAAGTAGCTAAGCTACATTAAAAATTTAGTACAGTGGAAAAAGGATAATATTCCAGGAATATTACTCTTTTTCCATTCAATAGCGAACAGCAGTTGGAGCACTGGTTTCTGTGTTATTATTTTCAAAATGTAACTAAATTATTTTAAAATTAAAATAAAGTTTTGTAGCATATTGGCACATTATATTGTTTTTTCAACTTAATTTTTCCCATTCACTTGTACCAAATCTAGAAAAAGGTGAATAGTCAACAATTAATAATCAAAAATCAACCCCATGATTATTGTAAAACAAATTCTAAACTCACCTTTAATATAGTACTACAAATCACCAATAGAATATTTTACCAATAAACCAAAAACAAAGTCACAAAACAGTTTTTGTTTATTTCTCGAAAATAAGGATTTTGGAATATTACCCTTTTTCCACTCACCTATTCAATTTTATTCGGTACAAGGTAGTATAAATGCTATGTCTGCTGAATTTCTTGGGGACATTATGGTCTTGTGGTAAAAAATTGTTTCCTTTACAAGATTGTGGTGTTGTCAATATGCATTTTAAGGCAAAAGTGCATATAATGAAAGTTGTAGAAAACACCTACAACTTTTATTTGTTAAATATTTTTTTACAATGCTTAGTTTAGCATAAATTCATGATTTTTTGTATATGTTCATCAAAATTGGTAAAAAATGGAATTTTTTAAGATTGCGGCCTTAGTATGCATTTTACGACAAATGTGTTCATAATCAAAGTTGTATCAAATTAGAAAGTCTACAAGTTTTATATAAGCATTTTTTCTACAGGGCGTAGTTTAGCGTCAGTTAGTGATTATCTTCATTTTTAAATCAAACAGAGGTTCATTTTGTGTCTGTCTCATTTGCCTCATGATTAAAATTGGTCATATTATTCATTTTACATCATTTACTCTTAGAATAAAAATAAGTTATATTTTACATTATTTGCATTGCCAAGAGAAAGGCATGTGAGTGTTTTACATCAAATTTTTTTTTAAATTTCAGAATGCTCCAGGAGCTCAAACGTTTGGCCGTCTGAAAGGTTTAATTTTAAGATCTCAGCTGATTGTACTATTACAAAATGAATCAGTTTTCAATGAAAATAATTCAACGGGCCTTATGTATATATCGCCAGGAATATTTCGTAACGAATATCCACGATATCCAACCATTGAGGTAATTTTAATTTTTTTTACTTACTTTTTTATTATGCCGTTTCAACATTATATTATAACTTCTTAGTAATCTTGTGGCAATACGTAGCCTAATTAGTACAGTTTTGTAAATTGTATAAATATTAAATTTTAATTTTGTGACATATCACGCCAGGGCCTCTGAAAAGCATCTGTTTTCCATGTTGCAAATCACACCTTTACTTCATTCACCACAGGGGTCTGGCTGTATAATGAAATTCATTACTCTTAGAGGAGATACCTGTGCTGTGACCATACCTCTACGAACTGAAGACTGCAGATGAGATCTAGCCAATAACAGCCAAGGTCCGGTGAGAAGTTGCCACTTTGATTTGTCACACTTCTTAATAAGTTGGCGTTCCCTTAAACTTGACATGAAACTTGCATTTAAAATTTGCTGTTTATTTCTTCAACTTATGGATTAAAAGATTTCAAACATTATACATGAGACCGTTTAAGAAGATTGAATCCAAAACCTTTAGTAATGTGAACTGCGGTATAGTGGCAACACAGAATACGATTGCCGTAAGTTAATTGGATCTGTGCTGCTTTTGAAGTCACTACACTCCACCTTAATCTGCAGTCTTTAGCTTGTTGAAGTGTAGTGTCTTTTACACCTCTACCTTCTCTTCTCTTCTTAAATGATTCAGTCATATAATTGGCTGACTATGTGGTAACAAACAGAACTATTTTTTTGTAGCACTGGAACTAGCAGATAGAGTGCTAATAATTTAACACTCCACCTGCCTATTATGGGCAGTAAGATAAAATTGTCTCTAAAATTTTCATTCTTACTGGTTTTTTTTAACAATTGTATAAAATTATGTTCTGTTGTGTGTTTTATTGACAGGAAGTAAATATACCTCTTGACAGAAGGTTGTGTAAAATTGACCTGAGGCCGTTCATGAATTTGTCACCATATACTGTATCATTAGTAAGTTTTATTTAACCTACAATTTTTTCGTATGTTTAAAATTTAAAAATTCTTGTCTAGTCTGTTATTTGTCGATTAGATCACCAGCCAATAGATGAGTTGTAGGAGGCTGATACCATCCGAGCAGGCTGCTCGGATGAATAAACTGCTGAAATTTGTGGTCGTGAGTGTGGTTTCATGGTAAAAAAATTGTGTTATTGTATATTGTTGCGGACCGAGACTGATGACATGTGGCGAAACCTTGCCTTGCAAGGGTTGCCCTTAAACAGGCCATCTCCTCGGTTGAGGTGTTGTTGTTAGAGATTTGAGTAGTGTTGGTGGACGCATCGAGCCGGGGTCTGCAGCACGGTGTCCTTTGAACAGTGTCATTCGATTCCTTGTAAAGATTAGATTAGATCTTGCCATAGATCAAAGGTATGCCTTTTAAAAAATTGCCACCAGCCATGAGACATGTCATGTCATCAAAGGGGTTTTTGAAATTAGGTTGTTTCTAATTTTACATTGATTACTAATAGATTAAACAAAGGTTACAGTTTTCATTACTTCCATTGCCAAGAAAAAGTTGTGTGTGTGTTTTATTCCTGATTTTTGCATTAGGATATATTATTTGCTATTTAATAAGTTCTTCTTGTTCTTGTATAAGGTATATTTTCTTTTTTAATATAAATTTTTATTGTTTTTTAGGTTGCATCACTTCCAAGGATATTTAGGTTATTTAGAGCGCTTGGTTTGAGGCATTTAATTGTGATCAATGACTATAACCAGGTAATTGCAGTTTTTTCATTTAATATATTTAAATTAAATTTCCTTGGATATAATTTTTTATTCCTGTGAAGTTGTTTGTGTATATAAAATGTTAACGATTGATAGATTTAACAAAAGAAATAAAGATAATTTGTTAATTTCCTTAACAATGTGGTGTTTTAGAGCATACTATTTTAACGGATGCCTCTGGTTTACTCTACAAACAGATTTCTTTGAGTAAGCTTCAGGAGTCTGCCTGTCTTTTTTTTTCATTTTCTGTAAATTTTATAGAAAAGTACTTAAAAAAGCGTATGTAGAATTGTTGTAATCATTTTTACATTTCATATAATATGAATATTTTAAATAAAGAAAGGATGCTACGTTTCAAACTTCTGTCAAAAGTTACTCCAACTCTTGAAGCTTATATATCATGTTCTGATTTATTTTTTGTTTAACTCCTGTGCGGTTATGCCCAGACCACAAAGAGTATATTCATAAAACAGTGGTTTAGCTGCTCTAAACCTGACTTGCCTTCCAAGAGGCACGCGGGGTGAATGGAGTATTGTAAAAATAATGTGCTTTACTTATGACAAATTACAATGTTTGGTATAGATCTTAATTTTGTAAATTGTTCATATTTTCAATCTAACATAATAATTGTGCATTAACGGTTGGCATTTTAATTCAACAATTCAGTTCAATTCAGAACAATAAGCAACACCATGACCCAATGAGGTGAACATGACGTGTAAATGAGGTGTAGTCTTGTGCCAGACTCAGGCGGACCATTCCTGAGAGAGTATGGTTAATTGAACCCGAACCAACATAACCTATATCTAGTAATCAAATCGGTATAAAAGTAACTACCTTTACTAGGATTTGAAACAGGAACGTTCGTCTCTGAAAATTAGCTGTTAAACAGCTGACTCCCGGCGACGACTTTACCTCTAGACCAAACCGGTGGGTCAAATAATTATAAGACAGAATAAATTGATATACACCAGGTGTAACTATTAAATAACAAGACTGATGTTGTAAAAAAATTCATTTTTATTTTATACATAATCATTTATTGTCACCTTCAATATACACTCCTTCTCTATCCGTACAACGCTCCATGCAAATTTTCCATTGTTGGAATCAGTGCTGGAAGTCATCTTCTGTCAGCTCCTTAAGGATACGTGCCGCTCAAAAATGTTTGAAACGAAGCTTGCAAAAATGTTTATATTGACACTTTTGTACAAAATACTTTGTACAAACTTTGATTGAAAATGACTTAAATTTTTTGGAAACTATAATAATATGTAATGAAATGTGGTTTTTTACTTATGATCCGGAAATGAAGCGCCAATCCATGCACTGGAAGAGCCGAACTTCACAGAGAGCCAAAAAAGCTTGAATGAGCAAGTCAAAATTTAAAGCATTGATGATTGTTTTTTTTGATATCCATGGGATTGTGTACCTTCACTGGGTTTCTGAAGGTCAAACAATTAATCAATATTACTACCTCGAGGTACTTTCTAAACTACGTCAGAGAGTAAGGAAAAATTTTTTCATTTCCCCGAAATGCGCAATTGGCATGGGTTCTCGACCAAGACAATACGCCAGCTTATTCTGCGTTATCTGTCAAGAGGTTCCTAGCCAAGTACAGCATATCAGTGTTAGAGCATCCACTTTATTCACCAGATCTTGCACCATGTGACTTCTACCTTTTCCCTATGGTGAAATCTGCATTAAAAGGGACAAGATTTGAGTCTGTGGAAGCTGTAAAAGAGAAAGCGGCACATGTCCTGAAGGACCTTACAGAAGATGACTTCCAGCCGTGTTTCCAACTATGGAAAATTCGCATGGAGCATTGTAGGGATAGAGAAGGAGTGTATATTGAAGGTGATAATAAGTGATTATGTATAAAATAAAAATAAAATTTTTGCAACGTCAGTCTCGTTATTTGATAGCCACACCTCATATTTTTAACTTATTTGAATATGTTTAATTGATGCTAAAATAAAAAAAAAGAAATAATAAAAATATTGATGTCGGCAGGTAAGATTGCATTTCTGCTAGAGAGAGATAGTGTTGGCCGGGTAAAGTACACGGTGCAATAGTCATGCCTTTCTAATAACATAGTATTAGTATAGTAAGCTGACAGCTGATTTTTCACACCTCAGCATACTGTCAATAACAACTATAGCATATTATTTACATTTATATCAGCAGTTTCCTTTAATTGTTTTTAGACATATTCTGCGGGTTGCATATAGAAGTGCAGTCTTATATGCCGGCATCAATAACTTAATATAAAATTGCAATTGGCTATAGAAAGTTGTTTGTTTTATTTATGTATGTTTAATGTAATTTATTTAAGGTCGCGTCAACAATTAGTTACAGTTCAGCTGTTCTTAGTTTGCTCCTACTGTCAACAAACAAAAGCCCGGATGTCGTATTCCTATAAAGTTAACTATTTTTTAAATTATAAGTACTTAAAGTACTAAAAACATCAGTCATGATATGATGTAGGCCTAACAATTTCATTTATAAAAATACTTTTAAAAGTATTTTCTATTTAAATACTTTTGAAAGTATTTTGTTGTTACTTTTTAATCAGCATGTACACATTTTGATATAATGCGCATGCTCAGTGACATCATTATTTGTTTACATTAGAAGCAAACTAAGAGAGGCTGGACTATATTTACCAACTAAGTTGAGCTTAAGATGTGTTTTTCAACTGTATATAAATATTTTTTCCTCAGAAATTCTTTTCTTAAGACTGTAAAATTGTACAAGTAACTGTGATGATTATAATATTATGTAAATGAGATGATAGGCATGAGAGGTTTAGGGGCCTTATTGGTGTCTCCCCAAGAATAAAATTTTTATATTAAAGTTGAAAAATCTCTATTCTAGAGTCTTTTAAGGCATCTAGTGGGATTATCAGGTAGATATAAGATGGCAGGTGAACGTACCAGTGGGTTATCATGTTCTTGTGACCTGTGTTGATAGCATTTTTAATTAAACAAATATTATTTTGTTTTAGGTGGTTGGCATGGTTACCAGAAAAGACTTAGCTCGTTATAGAGTGTGGAAACATTTAGGACATGTTGGTGTTGAAGAACTCAGAGTATTGGAAAAGATGTAAAATAACATCGCCATAAATCAGTGTTTGCCATCTTCCAATTGTACCTATTATTTCATTACGTTAAGTTTTTTTTTTATTAGTATTGGATTAATTAGTTGTATTATAGTTATTCTATTTATTTAAGTTGTGTATTTAGTTATTTTATCCTGAACGTTTACAAAAATTACCTGTAAATTGTAGAATTGCGTATTTTTTTAAATGGGATTTTAAAATTATATATGTAAGGGGTTGCTTATCTTGTAAACTAATTTTTGACATTTTACATTTGTACCAACATTACATTAAATAGTTCACGCTTCTAGTGATGAATTTGAGAATATAAATATTGTAAAAAAAGCTTATGATATAGGATGTAATAAAAATTCAGATGAACTTCAACAAGTACAACAAGTAAGATATAATATTAAAAGCTTACAAAATGAATCTACAGTCTTTCTTTATAGGTTAAGATTGGCTTCAAGGGTAGAACCACCACTAGGTGCTCCACAACAAATGTATGACCAGTTAAAAGGATGGATACATGAAGCAGCCAAAGAAGCGTTAGGAGAACAAAGACGGAAAGAAGTAAACGGCAGAAGGAACTATTGGTGGAATGAAGAACTGGAGAATTTAGTGAAGGAAAAGAAGAAAGCGTACCTCAAATGGCTCTCTACTAAAGATGATCATGATAAACAGTTATACAGAAGGTTTTGTTATCTTGTAAAAAAGGAAGTAACAGTAGCAAAAAATGTATTTTGGGACAAGACGTGTACGGATATTGATAGCCAGTTAGGAGGATCCAGATCTAGAGCAGCGTGGGATATTTTAAAAAAATTAAGGAAAAATAAAAAAGAAACTTTGACAATCGACCCTATTGGACAAGAAATGTGGAAAAGGTATTATCAAGAATTGTTGACAGAAAATAGAAATGAATTCAAAGAGGTTAGGTATGATGTAATAGAGGAAATGAATCAAACGGAACCTGTGGAGAAGGATGAAGTGAAACATGCAATTAACGTAATGAAAGGTAATAAAGCAGCGGGTCCTGGAGGTATACCGATTGAACTATATAAGAATGCTCCCGATGTGGTTATAGAATATGTAGTAACCTTATTTCAAAAGTGTATTGAAGGGGAAGATGTACCTACAGAATGGAAGATTGCCCACATTAGTTCACTGTACAAAAAAGGGGATAAAAGAGTGTTCCAATTATCGTGGACTGAGTGTTACAGCTTCAACCGGTAGATTGTATGGACGAATACTAAGAGATAGAATTGAAAAGGAAATAGTAGATCAGGAAGAACAAAGTGGGTTCCGAGCAGGAAGGTCCTGTATTGATAATATATTCTGCTTGAAACAACTGATTGAAAAAACAATTGGACATGGCAGTGAACTCCATATAGCCTTCATTGATTTGAAGAAGGCTTATGACAGTGTACCAATAAACAGATTATGGGAAGCCATGGAGAGAAGTGGAATATACAATACATACATCAACGCAGTAAAAAAGATGTATGAAGATAATATGAGTTGCGTGAAAAGTCGAGAAGGGGTGTCAAGCATGTTTCTTGTCAACAAAGGTTTGAGACAGGGGTGTTGTATATCTCCTACCCTGTTTAAGATATACATGAATGCGGCACTGGAAAAATGGTGTAGAAAATGTAGGAATATGGGAGTCCAGTTGGGAAGAGACTACATTCATACACTTTTGTTTGCTGACGACCAGGTTGTTCTAGCTGAGGATGAAGAAGATTTGGAATACATGTTGCGAAAATTAATGGAGGAGTATGATAAATGGGGGCTAGAGGTGAACACGGAAAAGACGCAGTACTTGGTTATTGGAAGAGATGGAAGAGACCTTAATGTAAACGGAAGCATCATTAAGAATGTTGAAGAGTATAAATATTTAGGAGTGACGTTTACAAAAAATGGAAGGGACGAAAAAGACATAGCTAATAAAATTGTGAAAGGAAAGGCATTAACTGGTCAACTGAACTCAATTCTGTGGAGTCTCAACATAAGAAAAGACATAAAGAAACGAATATTTTCAGCAATAGTGGAAGGTACGGTGACATATGGGGCAGAAGTGTGGACCATTACACAAAACATGAAAAATAGAATCAGTACAGTGGAGAACAGATATTGGAGAAGATGTTGCAGATTGACGTTACGAGATAGGGTAACGAATATAAGAGTAAGAGAGATAATGGGCATTGAAGACTCAATAATAGACCGTATTGAGAGAAAACAACTGCACTGGTATGGTCCCACATGCGAAGAATGAGCAACGTACGAATCCCACTGAAGGCGTGGAACTGGAGACCGCTGCGAAATAGAAAAAGAGGAAGACCGAGAGGGAGATGGATGGAAGGTATTGACAGAGCCATGGGAAGAAGAAACATGAAGGAGGAGTCATGGCAAGACAGGCAAAAATGGCGTTTTGACTGCGACAAACGACCCATAGTGTTGTAAATAGTCGCCACTATATATATAGCTTATGATAATCTACAGATAAAAGCAAAATGTTCTATTTCATGTAATAAAACAACGCAATACATAAGGAAGAGCAACACTCGGCTTTAGGATTTTAGAAACGTTTGCAGCGGACGAGCTGTACTTGTCCTAACGCTCGAATGTTGTGTTAACCCCTTGCCAATTACCATAAAATTTAAAAAAAATCACTATACTGCAGAGGCCGCTTAAAAGTTATTTTAGCAGATTTGTTACTACTAAAAGTAATTTACGTTTTACAAGGCGGAGGAAACCGACGTACATACAACAACAATTTTTTATAGTCAATTTATAAAAATGTAAAAACCATTGTTTTTTTATGGCTATATACCATGTAAGCTTTCAATGAAATTAAGTAAATTTTTAATGGTCTTTGTTGCGTTCAGGATTTTATAACTACAGTAGAACTGCGATAGTTTGTCGCCCATAATATTTTTTGTTTTAAAAATTCACAAAGGTGTACAAAACTGTGTAAGTGTTGAGAGTTTTTCATTTTTTGAAAGTCCAGTATAACAGTATGAATCAGAACTACCTTGGGTAGATCAAAAACTTAGATAATATAGACCTCATTGAGTTTTGAGGTTTTGAAGTCTTCATTTTGAACCGGTTTACCCATTTGGTTGCCATTCTTCCACCCCACCATCACAGTCGTAGAAGGTCTTTTGTAGTTGCTTTTGAGTGTTACTCAATATATTCTATTGCCATCTCAATCACTTTTTTGGGCCATCTCTGTAAGTTTTTTTTTTGTTATTTTTTTTCTGAAAATAATAATTACACTGCCATTTTCATCATTACTGTTGTCATCATCTTCTTGATTCACTGCTTCTACGATCACTTCATCATTGACTTCAAGAATCTTATCGGCATTTTTCCTCTTAAACCAGGAAATTTTAGGTATGTCGTTCTTATTAATTGATTTAGTGGCCAGCCCGTTGGCGTAGTAGTCAGCGCTACTGGGTTCTTCACCGAGGTCCTGGGTTTGATTCCCAGTCAGGTTTGGCATTTTTTGATCACTCATTTTCATATATCATCATTCTCCACCATCTGCATTAGCAAAAATTGTACAACAGTTGGTCATTGAAAAAAATAATTGATTTAGTAGCTGAAATTCTCCAGGCTAGCTTTAAAATACTCTCAATATCCTCTTTGGGTGTATATTCTGTATATTGTCTTAAGTCTTTAAATTGTTGAAGGTGAAATTTCATCCCAAGATGCAGAGCACGTGTATGCCACATCCTTTATTGTGGTCTTCAGACATTCTACAACCCCTTTTCCTTCTTTAATTTCAGTAATAAGATTTCTCAGCTGTTTACTTTTGTAGTTTCTCTTTGTTTTCCAGTTTAGTATGCAGAATTCAGATGATGCTTAATGACACTGACATTCCTGGTTTGGTGCAAAGAGGTCAGTTGGTGGGGGATAAGTAGCCTTGTAAAAGTCATGTTCAGTACTTGGCCTCGGATGCAAGATGCATCATTGTCAACCAGTTTGTCATAACCCAAAGCGTTTACAACATTCTACAAACTTTAGTTTGAATAACGCAAAAACTTGGTTAAACAAGGCTTGATCATCTAGTAATCGCATTCTTACTTTGCATAGCTTTTCTTAACGTAAAATAACGTATCTTGTAAAAAATCTGTTTCATGAGATGGCGTGTTGCATTTTTAAAAATGATTACCTTTAACCTGTGTCAAATACCATTATTAATTTTATATATATTTTGTAAGAGGAATCAAATGATCCTTTTTGTTTTTAAATTCTGACTTTTATTTCTTGACATCCGGTCGAAACCGGAACTTCAACCCAATCCCAGACCCACTAACTTTTCGTGCAGATTACAAATCCGAAAACCATATTTTACTATCTCTTGTAATTTCTAACTTCTGGATGTGATGAACAGAAGTACGTAGATAAATTATATATGACAATTTTGAATATTACCACCATTAACCTGTGTAGTAAACCTATGAGTGAGATGACAGCAAAGATGATTTTTTGAAACTATATGCAATCATGTAATTTATACATTGATTTTAAAAACATTGTTTTATCTGAAAGTGTGTACATGAGTTGTGCGAGGAAATGATTTATATATAATTCTTCTTGTACCATTCAAGGATTAGGTCCTACGACCTGTCTAGTATTAAATTAGCCTCTGGTTGTCCCCAATCATACCTTCCAATTGATTCGTATCTTTTGATCAATCTAAGATCCGAGGATTGTTCGTTGGACTCTTGACATGCAACAAAAAATGGGACCAAGGATACACATATTCCTGGTTAACCTATCACTAGGTGTACGTGTATTTTTACATACACCAGGAGTGAAAAAATTATCTACGTTCTACTGTACATTGACTAGCTTTAATATTATGAGGTATATATACCAAGGATCTTTTTTAAGTTTTACATTATTAGTTTTAAGAATTAAAAGAACTTAACAGTAATTTTTCATTAGTATAATATTATTATTTATTTACTTAAGATAATTTAATCTGTTTAATTCATTTGTGGTAAAACTTCAGTTCTCTATAGAATTTTTTTGACAATATGTTTTATCGTTAAATAAAAATATTATTTATTATTAATAATTTAGTAATGTGTATACATTTTATATTTATGACATTTCATTTAAATTTTATTTTATATTGTTTGAGAATTTGGGTGTTTTAACATGGTGATAAATGTGTTTAGTAAAAATTTATTTACGATTGCTTGTATACAATATTTTCTTTTTATTTCTTATTGTGGTAATAATAATTTATTATTAATTTTTTTATGTAGTGATTTTAGTAAATTTCTTTGTAACCGTTTCTAAGGCCTGTTAATTGAAAAAGTATGAAATTTTATGTACATTCAATGGTCAATTTAATGGGCTAATTGGGGGGGGGGGACCGAAAACCGTTAATGTGAAAGTCCATAAAATTGAAAGTAATTCAATTTATAGCAATTAGTAACCAATGTTTTGGTGTGTTAAAGTAAACTTTGAATTTGCTTACAGCTTTATTATTATCATCATAATTTTCAAAAAACTATACCTTTTTTCCAGAAAGGCACAGGGTTTAAAATTAACATTCCTTATATTTTCATAATTTTTAAACAGTTTTACTTATTTAGGAGGTTAGTTTTTTAAATTGGAAGTCTGTAAAATCGAGCATTGGCTGTATTGTGCTTCAATCTTTTAACCCTTTACTGGTTTAATATTTTTGGCAAAGTTGGTGTTACCATGAGCTATTTTTTTCCTTCTCTTATATGATATTTAGGGAAGGAAAAAGTATTGTTTTGATTAATTATTTTTTTGAAATTGTGTTTTCATCAAATATACACGTTTCAGGACCCCTGTACCCAAAATAAAGTTTTACTGATTGGTCTGTAAAATATCTGAAAATAGAAATAACTTTCTACTTGATGATACATCTCTTTTGATGCTTTTTAGCATTTATTATATATGACATAATTCAAGAGAAACTAGAGTTTTAAAACTGTGTGGTTCTTTTGGGATGCTGTTTAAAAATGTGGCCAGTTGAACGAAAAACGGTTAGAAGAATTTTGCTGTATATTATTTGGATCTAATTAGTGTAATTGTAAAATTAAGTACAGGATTATCTGTATTTATAACATGAGAAAATATATAGATTATTCATCAACTCTTTTGTAATCTTATATTTACATTAGTTTAATTGTATGTGATTATAATGCCTTATTTTTGACTTGTGATGTTATTTATTCGGCTGTGATTGCATTTCTTTGTAAAGTTTGATATTTTTTCTTATAATAGTTATAATAAACATTATTTTTATTTATACTCTTTGTAATCACATTGGGTTATTTTTTTGTTTTTACAGTTAAAGATTATTTTTCATCGCATGAAAGTTGTCATAATAACATTTTAATTTATTATTTTACTCAAAATAATTTTATTTAACGAAAAATTGTTAATATTTATTTTAGTTTTTTATGCTCTGGTTGGTAGATTGATTGTGTTTAAGGAGTTAAGTGAGAAGTATTCACTTCCTGTAGGTTAGAACTTTCTTTTTTATGAATTATTGTTTAGAAATGTAGCATTCTTATTATTTATATATTGTTCTAATAATAAACTCATAATTACTTAGATATTTATTATACACAGGTGATTGTAAAGTCGCGTAGCCCAAGTTTTTCTGCTTTGTATGAAAAATTACGGTCAAATTTATATACCTAAGATTTTTAATTCGGGAATTTTTTTGTGTGACAAAAATGTATCGGAGCACTGGTAAATCTAGCACTGGGCAACAGTGGCACCAAGATGTTTGTTTAGGCCAAGCAGCAATGTCTTTTACCCAAGACCAACGCATCTTTATTGTTGAGTTACTGTGAATCAAATTCGTATGGGAAGACTGAAAAAGATTTTTTAAAGGTTTTTTTGATGGTAATGTGTCAATCAAATTCAATATATGTTGTTTATTTAATTGCTTTTGAAATTCAGGAAGTGTGCGTCCAAGTGTTTTAACTGATTACAGTTGGCAGATGATAAATGAAACACTAATTCGTTCTCCAAAAAGTTTCTTCGAAAACTTTCTAACCAGATTGTGCTATCTTATGGAAGTGTTCATAAGACTACTAAAGTTCAAAAATTACATGCGTACTGAATTAATGTAAGTCATCAGCTCCAAGAACCAGATAGAGAAATTAGCATTGCAGACTGTCTTAAGTTAAAACACTTAAGACATTCAGTATGCTTACAATCATGGAAACATCCCAAAAACGATGAAATAAAAACCACATATACATATATTGGTTTTGTTTGGCACATTAACATCTGAAAAAGCATTTAATTTTCTTTTTTTTGAGTTTTCCAGTATGTTTTTGCTTGGCAGTAAATCACAGCAATAACGACGCATTGGTCTTATGTAAAAGATATTACTCCCGGATTAAACAAACTGCTTGGTGCCTTACCCACTGTTGCCTGGTGGCATGATCTAGCAGTTCTACTATACAATATTCTCTCACAAAAAATCCCTTTCATGAAATGACGCGACGTGTCTCATGGTTGGTGGCAATTTTTTCTACAGCAAAGTAGTTGGCCCAAGAAGTCACACTGCGTGTTCACTTAATTCGGAGTTATCCTTCCTCATAATTCGAAAGCCCACTTAGTTTTTAGGAAGCTACTCTTTAAGTAGTAAAATACTAACTCCTTAACAATCAGACATAAAAATAATATATATTTTTATTTCCAAATTCCGACTTTGATTTTTTGACTTCCGGTTTTGGCCCTCTTGGAACTTAAAATCCAATCCAGGCTCACTAACTTTTTGTGTTGATTATGAACTTAAAAACTGTTTGTTGTTATCTCTTGTAGTTTCTGACATCTGGATTTGACAGAAGGACGGACATAGGAAAATTATGGATAAAAAAACAATTGCATCCAAATAATTTTAACAACTTTAAAACTGTCATTCGTACAAAGCATTAAAATTTGGGTTACTTGCAACTTTACAATCACTCTTGCCAATTCTGATTATTTGTAATTAAAGTTATAAAGTTTAATCATATTTATGGATTAATTGATAGCATTTTGATTGATTAACTTAAGATTGTATGTTAATTTCAAAGAAAATAAATGGTCTGACTAATTGATATATTTATTAAACCCAGTTGATTCCAAGTTTTTGGAACAACTTTTTAGTTGATATTAGTGGCAGATATTCAAAAGGATCTTCATAATGTAAGATGGACCATAAATATCTCATTCCTATAAATCAACATAATGTAATATTTAGTTTTGCATAACATCATAAATTTTTAGTATTATTCATTTTTTTATTTGGGAAGAATTTTTTCGTAGGAGTATCTGGTCTACAGCTTTACGCCACTTTTAATTGGACATGAATCTTTTTAATATTAAAGCCGATGTGACACAAGCACAGAGCCCCCTTCTACATAGCTAACATTTTCCTCAACCGGTAAATTAAAATGGTATAGGCTTTGTTTATAACCGGTGCCAAAGGCCATTTGTGAAATGGCAGATCCCAGACCAACTCAACAATCAGTGTATGTGTGTTTACATGAATTACAAAAAAACAATTTTGTTTTATTTTATTTTACTAATATTTTGTAAGTCTAGAAAAACAACCTAGGAACACTTGAAGAATGTATTTATTTATATTTATTAATATTACGTACATGAAACAGATGAAAACATTCACAAATTGTTTTGTAAAAAATTCCGATGACTGTGAAGAAGATTAGTGATATTATTATGAAGAAAAATAGAATTTTCACATAAAGACTACAAAAATTTTTATTTTTGAAATATTACATAGTTTCAATATACACAGATAGAAAAATACAATACTTTCCTATGTTTAGTTTAATTGATAGATACAAACAGATTGTGCTTTTACTGTGAAAAGGGATGTATTTTCAGGTTGTACAAATGATAATTGTTGATGTAGGAAAGCCTGCTGTACACCAAATATATGATTTCACTTAGAAATATTATAAATATAGAAATCCACCGGGTTGGTCTAGCGGTAAAGTCATCACAGTGAGTCAGCTGTTTAATAATTGATTTTCAGGGATAAAGATTCCGTTAATCCAATTAAAGGTCGATAAGAACTTTTATACAGATTTCAATACTAGACAGTGGTTACCAGTGTACAATTTGTCTGTTGGGTTTCAATGAAGCATCCTCTCTCAGGAATGGTCACCCTAAGTCTGTACAAGACTACGCCTCATTTAAACGTCATACATATCATCCCCCATCTGATTGGGTCATGGGGTTGTTTATTGTTCTTAAATTGAACAGATTACAACGTAGACACATTAGGGATTATAAAAAAATTATGAAGATCCACCATCTGCCATTGGTTGATACATTACATCACATTAACTTATTTCCGGTTCTTACCCAGAAATAAAATTCAAGAATTTCAGTGGTTAAAGATTGATATAAATATATATATATATATATATATATATATATATATATATATATATATATTATAATAAAAATAAAAATTTTATTTATATTGAACACTCATTTTAATTATTTCATTTATTTATATTTTGTATAGTTTTATTGTGATAATTTTACTTTATACGTAAACATAAAAACATTATTTAATCTTGATATAATAAATATTTTACATGTATTATCCTTCAGATATATCAGATATATAACGTTATAACAAAAGTTTAAATCAATTGGTTTTTTTAAATGCTATTTGTAATACATAAGTAAAACTTTTTGTTTGTGAATTTGTTTATTTTTTTATGAAGCGATATGATGTAGTTGTATTTTATTGTAAAATTTTTATACCAAAGTGTATTGTGAATTTTTACATATATAATTATATTTTTCCATTAAAGTATAATTCGAGTGTTTTGGTGTTTTTTGTTGAAACGGGTGTTTCAAAAAGGATGCACTTCGAAGTTTGAGAACGCTAATTTATTATATTAAGTAATTACAAGTTATACAAATTGTACGGTATGAAATTATTACCTTTATAACATTCAGATTACCTTTAAAACTTCACAATAAATGTTCAAAATGACTTCCTCCGCTTGTAATGCAAGTTCGGACAAGTTTCATAACATTTGCAGCCACTTTTCGTAGTGTTTGCCATGTGTCAAAAAATAAAGGCCCAACAATACGACGCCGGGAGAACGCACACCAAACACCAATTTTACATGTGTGTAGTGGACGTTCATGAAATGTGTGGGGATTATGAGCTCTCCATATTCGGCAGTTTTGGCTGTTGATGTAACCATCCAAGTGGAACCATGCTTCATCACTGAAATAAACACGATTTAATATTTCAACACCATTATCATTAACAAGAGAACGTATCCAACGACAATACTGTATACGTTTCCCATGGTCAACTTCTTTCAGTTCATGAACGACACCGATGCGGTAAGGATGCAGATTTAATTTTTTTGTAGCCCTTATAGTGATAATCCAGCCTGTGAAGATAACTTTCTAAGTGATTTGCCGGGTGAGGTAGTCAAACGTTGTTTCACATCGTCCAAAACTTGTTTTGTTAACACTGATGGTCGACCTGTGCTTTCCGATCCTGTACACTGCCAGTCTTACGAAATTTATTAATCAGACATGATATTGTGGTGTTATTAGGTACTTCAGAATTGGGAAATTTTAACTGGAACTCGTCTTTCACTCGTTCGTAAGATTTGTATGCGCAATAGCTTTCAATAATAAAAACACGTTTATCCTTTGAAAAAACCATGTTTGAACCTGTACAGACACAAATGAATACTGGGATAGCACTAGTACATGTCAGTAATACACAATGGGTCAACAATGAGTACGGTAGTGCCAACTGTTATTTAGGGGAAAAAATATTCCTTATGCAGAAAATATTAACCCTTAAACTTCGAAGTGTGTCCTTTTTGAAACTCCCGTTATGTTATGACTCCGTACACCCTCCGGCATAGGTGTAGCCACATTGGGGCAGGTTGGAATGCTTGCTTGCCCCCTGGCTCATTTAGTAAACCAAAAAATAGCTCTATAGAAATAGTATTGCACAGCAACAAACGATGTTATCATTGTGGAGGGAGCCACAATTTTATTCTTCTGTTTCTGTTCACTATTTAAGTGCTGCAATCAGTGGAAGTGAGTCAGTTGTGAAGCTAAACTTTGGTGTAACCATAAAAAAGGAAAAAGTGTGCCAAATGCTAAACTGAAGGCGATAGAACTAACTGCACTAGTTAAAGAATTGCAACTGTTCTACCCATCCATAAAATGGGCACTACTTATCTTACTTGCACAACGTGCACTATCGAAAGATCTTATTCAGCACCTTACGCAAAATAAGAATGAAAATTTGGATGGATTTTGTAGGAGAAGTGTAGAAACAATGAACATATGTAGTCTAAATATTATAGATTCTAAATACGAGGTAAGTTGATCACAGATTTGGTGTAATTTTTATGTTCTTAATATTAGTAACCAATTTTCAATTTTGAACATAAAGGCTATTGTGAGTATATCAATACTGTCATGGTATTCATTTTAAAGGAGGATTGTACAGCCTAAATAGGGTCCATTATGAAAGTAATGCGCATTTTTTATGAAAAATAGATTTATTGATCGTACTGGCCAAACGCTTAAAATTCTTCGAAATACTTTCCTCCTGCATCAATACACTTGTGGAGACGTGTCTGCCACGCATGGAAGGCATCCTGGAACTCCTTTACAGGAATGTCTGTTAGGAACTTTGTAACATGCTTTTGGATATTTACTATGGACTCGTAATGCTTTCGTTTCAGCTCTTTCTTCAGTTGGGGAAACAAAAAAAGTCTCACAGAGCCAAGTCGGGACTGTAAAGGGGTTGAGGACCACAGAGGCGTGTTTCTTCAGGTCAGGAAGTTGGTGTTCTGTCAACTTTTTCAGAACAAGCTTCGCACAGACCTTGCACATTTGTAGATCCTCTGTCACTATCCCATATACTGCAAATATGGACATGTTTAGGGTGTCAGTGATGTAATGGACCATCAATTATATCAATTGTAATGGACCCTATTTGGAGAATGGTGGTACGTGAAATCGAGTCATGAAAAGGTGCCATGTGTAACAACTAGGAATCAAATGTAGGTGCTTGGATGTAGAATGCATTTGCACTCACCTTTTTTGATATTTGTGCCTCAAACAGTTTTTACTATTTCAACACTTCAAAAAAATTTGAAATCATAATTTGAACTATTTTTATTATTATTTTATAACTTTGGTCAACTGTTTAACAGTTGATTTTCGGAAATGACGGCTCCGTGGTTCATATCCCAGTCAAGGTTTAATTTTAATGGATTTGAATACCATACAGTGGTATGGTATGGTATTACATGTCACACCATTTTCATCTTATTGAGTCATGGGGTTACTTATTGTTCTTCAATTGAACACACATTTCGGATAAAGAGAAATTTTATAATCTTGAAATTGGTAGTAGTTTGAGTGCGCATTTTTGATCATTGGTTATTTGTTAAAATTGTTTGTTATTATTATTCGTTTTCTTGTCTTTTTTTCAGAGCCTTGATTATGATCTCTGTGAAAATATACTAGAATTAAATGAACAGACACTTAAAGGGTATCAATTAATCTTTAAGGAAAGTATAGGAAGAAGGCTGATATTTTTATTCATCGGCGTTTTAACTGCTTTCGTTGGTATTTTTATCGATATAAGTATTGAGCAGTAACTGTTGTAACTGTTATCGGACATAAAGTTTACGATCATTAAGAAATGTATCCTTTTCTTGTTTTATTAATTATTTTTTTGTATTTTTGTACCGTTGTTATAAATTATTTCTTTTGTATAAGTGTATAAAAAAATCTTCACCTTCTCTTCATGGCATAGAACATCTAGCCTGTTTCAGCATCAAGATGTTTCATTTTTCATTTGTAGGTTCTAAAAATATAATTTTCATGTAGGTTACTGTAGATTCAATTTATTAAAACAGTATTGTTATACTTCTTATGTCCACTGTGTACTTTTACTTTAACTGATGAGTGTGCACTTCAGTACGGTAACTTTGTTGTTCTACAACTGCCATTCTTGTTTGCTCATGTTAGACTTAGCAATGATAGACTCTCGACCTATTAACAAAAAACTATGTTATTAACCAATTACTAAGAAACTTTTAAAAGCATCTTTGCCAAGAAAATGACTTCTTATAAATATTTTTGTTACGTTTCTATCAATGGGTTTTTCGGGAGAGGCCTCTGTAATTTTATTTAATTCTTTATTTATTGATTATTTTATTTCATTTGAACATATTTGAATGCTTCTACTTACTTTACAAGTTAATTTCCGGTGGCCATAAATTGTGAATTGCGACCTTTTCGCTGTAAATGGACCATTACCAGTCCAAGATCCCACCGGAACTCAGCAAGGTGTGATTGCAACTTTTAATTCATAAATGATTTGTTCTTTAGTTCTGTTTTGAGTGCCATCTTGTTCAGCATTGTCTTATATTTAATCCACAGTGTACTTTTCCTTTAACTGATGAGTGTGCACTTCAGTACGGTAACTTTGTTGTTCTACAACTACCATTCTTGTTTGCTCATGTTAGACTTAGCAATGATAGACTCTCGACCTATTAACAAAAAACTATGTTATTAACCAATTACTAAGAAACTTTTAAAAACATCTTTACCAAGAAAACGACTTCTTATAAATATTTTTGTTACTTTTCTATCATTGGGTTTTTGGAGAGGGGCTACTGTAATTTTATTTAATTCTTTATTTTTTTTGCATTTGAACACATTTGAATGCTTCTACTTACTTTACAAGTTAATTTCTGGTGGTCGTAAATTCTGAATTGAGGCCTAACCGCTGTAAATGGACCATTACCGGCCCAAGATGCCACTGGAACTCGGCAAGGTGTGATTCCAAATCGTCAGGCTGTATCGCTATGTCTTTTGTTTAGCCACTTAACACTTCCCCATAATTACACGATAAGAGTACATTTTGCTGGTTTCTGGATCAACGTGATCAATTTCTGACACGTTTGAACTCGTTATGTTTATTCTACCCGTAATAAATTGCTCTACCCAGGTGGTGGCATGCTAACCCTTATTTTTTGGCCAAAATATGATTTTAGTGTTATTGTGAAAAGGAAAATTTACTAGAAAACCTGGAAAGTTTAAATTAATATTTACATGAATTTTGTTCTGCCAATTATTTCTTCCAACTGTACAGGAACTATGCGACTTTCATTCTGTTTTTCAGTGGTATCTTGTAAAGTTTCATGAAACAGAGGTAGCTGGTTAACGCTCTTTACTAACGATGTGTTCTTCGTTTGTTAATAGTGAATTTTTTTACATTATTTATTACATCTTTATCGATAATTGTAATGCTTTTCACGGTAGATGAGCTCTGTCGTTGGACGCGTTTAGACCAATCAGAACGATTACCAGCGTTGTCAGATTGTACAAATTGTTTTAATTCTTATTAAAAGACCAAAAAACATTCTGACGAAATATATAACAGAGCTACGAGAGCAAGTATTGGCAAGTCATTGACTAGCTATGAAGTGGGTAGGGGAGCAATGCGTCCGTTCAGAGCTCATCAGTAGTATAGTTCAGAGGTCAACAAATAGTAGTCATTTTCTTGGAACTATTTGGATTGTTTTTGTATTATTTCACCCTTTCAGATACATATTTTTTTAATTCTTCTTGGTTCATTAATACAATGTGTGTATTTAGAATTATATTCTCCCCTTTCTCATTTCATCCGATAAGTTTTTGAGTTGTTTACTAATCTCAATTTGGGCGATTCCTTCCTAAACATATCTCATTTTTATTTGCAGCTGAAACCATTATTTGCAATATTGAACCTATTGTTTTTTTAGCCATTTTTCTTCTTGCGTTTTCTAACTTTGCTTTTACGTGTTTTTTATCATAGTTGAGTATTTAGCTAATTTTGTTTCAAAAAAATAGCTCCAAGATTGAATGTAGACCTGAAAATGACTAATAGCTGCGTTTTCTGAAACAACACATCATAAAATACACATTTAATGTACTTTTAAATGTGAACTTAAAAATAATTCTTGATGTTCTAAAACAATAATATACATGTGATGTTCTTATTGTGAATTCGTTTTAATGATTGCAGCTAAAAATTATAGTTATGGAATAATTATGGAATATAATTTATTTTTTAATAAAACAAATAAGATTTATTTGAGAATAATTGAAATCATTGTATTACGGAATAAATATCTGAGTAAATACTAAGATATAAAGGAAATTGAAAAGAATTAAATTGGATTTTTACTTTCTATTGCCTATATGAATATAAAGTAAGGAGGGTATTGTTTTCATGTCGATTTTTTGAAATCAAGTTTTCACCGGATATTCACATTTTGAGACCCTTGAACCCAAAATATATGTTCTTAGCGATTGATGTGTGTGCGCGCACACATGAACAAAATATGTCAAAGAATGGAACACTGTGTGAAGTTGAACTTAAAATTTAAGTTAGGTACTATTAGAGGACCTGACATGAACATTTTTTTAGTAGTTTGTCGAGTAATTTTTCACTTTTTTCTGATTTTTTGTGCTCTACAAGATAGGGTGCTGAAATTCATTAGGGTTATATTTTCCATGCGTGCTGAAATTCTTGGTAAAGCTGTTCTCGTAGAAAAAAGTTGTATTTTTGAGATTGTGGTCTTAATATGCATTTTAGGGCAAAAGTGTAATATAATCAAAGTTGTAGAAAATCTAAAATGCTACAACTTTTATTTCAAACAATTTTTTACAACGCTTAATTTAATTAGTGATTTTCTGTTTTTTATGAAAATCTGTAAAATATGAATTTTTTAAGATTTTGGTCTTAGTACACATTTCACGACAAAAGCGTGGCTATGTAATAAAATTTATAAGCAATTGGAAACTTACAACTTTTATTTTATGCACTTTTATCTACAAAGTTTAACGTTTGAGAGTGTTTAAGAGTGTTTTTCTGTATTACTAAGCCAAACTAAGGTTGTTTTTCATTTTGTATTATTCACTCATGATTAATATTAGGTTATGTTTTTTGAGGTTAATTTTTTGTTTATTTGAAGTCGCACTAACAGCTTGATCATTAGCGACTTTGGTTGGTTTAGAAACTGTAATGATGGGTTTTGGCACGTGATAATTTTCAGACCTTAGCCGGGAGTCGAACCTGCGACCATCGCTTAATAGGCTAGGGCGCTACCCAGTACGTCACAGAGACGGCTATTTTCCGTTTCTTTTTTTATGGTGTTTCCTAATGTTAGGTTATATTTTTCATTAATTGAATTGGCAAGAGAAAGTCGTATAAATTTCACACCAGATTTTTTCATGTGTGTAAGGCAGAAAGATTATTTTAATAAGGTAATGCGAAAAGTTTTGGAATAAATAATGATGTCTACAGAACGGTTGAAAGTCATTTGCTGAGTAAAGAGCGGGTACGACACGATGTGACGCCTATGAAAATATGGTAATGTTAATGAGATGATGTCTTGGAGGTGGATAGAAATTAACAAGATGGAATGTTTTGGCAAAGTGAAGAGTGAATGATAAATGATGTTGTTAAATACATTGTGTAGATGACTTACCATGTTGGTCGATTATTGGAGGCTTGATGTGCAGTGTACTAATTGAAACAA
Organism: Catonia carolina; assembly: GCA_035578175.1. NCBI lineage: Eukaryota > Metazoa > Arthropoda > Insecta > Hemiptera > Achilidae > Catonia > Catonia carolina. The sequence continues at coordinate 63,830,257 of JAQMRL010000006.1, forward strand.
CAAATTGCGTCGGGCAATAAAAAAAGTACTTTCGCATTAAAAAAAAATATGGATGCGAGGGGTGGTTTTTCCTATCTATGTTGTTATAAAATTCATCCTTTTTCTTTTTTTTTAAAAAAAAAGGAAGAACGTTTTTTGCAGTCTACCACCATGAATGGTGGTAACTAAAATGGTGGTAAAAAAATTCTTCCTTTAATAAAGTTCTTCCTTGGATAAAGCCATTCATGGCTTTATATTATGTTCGGGGTTTTTTGCGGGGGAGGGCGGTCGCGACGTGTAGATGTGTGCGTGTGGGTGGGTGTGAGACATCGCGTTTGAATGTGCCTGTTTGTGTGTGTGTGTGTGTGTGTGTACCACCAACACACAATCCATTCTACACTTACACTTTCGGTGAAGTAGTACACAAAGCCCCTGCTGAATTGGTATGATGGTTCAAGGCTTGAACCATCATACCAATTCAGCAGGGGCTTTGTGGTAACGCTTGAACTTCAAGCTTTAGCCATCCCCAGCACCTCCAATGTCAACAGGTTCAATGTATACCACCTCTCCGAAATGCACGTGTGGAGGAGGATTTTGTGCTGGTGGGGGTGGTGGTGGTGTAATGTCGAACACTTAGTGTTGTGCAATGACCGCGGCCGCCGCGATGTAGAGAACGAAATTGCCGCTTCCAAACGTCGTCCTCTATATCGCGGCGGCCGCGGTCATTGCACAACACGTAGTGTTGTGATTTATATCAGTGCCCAAATAGACATTAAGTTTCGTATATTATCACTAAGCAACGGACTTTTACAATATTGCTATGGCAACACTACTAAACTACTGTTGTCATGCTCTAGTATGCCGGCCGCGTTGGCGATGTTGGTAACGTACTCGCCTCTCATCACGCGGTCTTGGGTTCGAATCCCACTCGGGCATGGCATTTTTTCATACGTTACAAAAAATTCGTTTCATCCTTCACCGTCTGCATTAGCAGCAATTTGCAAAACAGTCGGACACGTTAAACCAAAAAAAAAAAAAAATTGCTCTAGTACTGTGCGTACTGCTTTTCGTGGATCACGTCGTTGCTTTCTGTTTATCTAGTCTGTCACCAGATGCCACTTAACTTCGAGCCCTTATTGAGTGCAGGGTTACTGTCACCTGCTGTCTTGAATCTTTCCAGTTAATTATCTGCTTTCAGCTGATCGTGTGTTCGATGAAACCATCAACATGACGTGCCTTATATTATACTGTTCGCCAATTACGGTTGCATGTAGGGAGGGTAGCGAGACAGAGAGAGAATGTGTTGCGTCCGCCGTTCCCCTCAATTCATTTTAATCAGTGCACGGTGTTCAAGCGCAATAGTAACAATACGCGATACGGTAGGGCACTCTGCCGGTCAGTTTCGTTCACTACACTCTAACAAGCTCATTTTTTATCAAAAAATTTTGAAAAATTACTTTCGCTTCCTAATAAATCTTAATTTATTACACTAAAATTGTTATTATTATACTCTGATATTTAGATAAGCTACATTCGTACAAAGTTGGACGTTTAAATCTCACCGAATTTTTTGCGTATCACGTAGGCTAATATAACTTCTTTTCCAGGACGACATAATATGCGTTTTATTATTTTTTATAAAATATAAAATTTTATCTGTAATTTGATATATGTTGGGCAGAAACAGAAATAATAAACGAGCTTGAAAAAATCACTTTTTGAAGGGACGACAAAGATAAAACATCGTTGTCTGGTGTCTCCTTCCTGTTAGTATTCCAAGAAGCTGAATCATTTTTTATAGTTGTGAACTTTATACCAAGCATACGCCAATTTTTAGAAATCAACTTCACATGCACAATATCAGTTGTACGAAATTTTAACAAAAATAACCGCATAGTAAATACGTTTGGTAGGTACATAATTTAGAAAAAAACTTATTACCGTACCTATTACCCCAAATTGAATCGCAGACATTTTTCCCCGTAATTTGTGCGCGCGCAAATCATTTCGACGGCGTGCGGCTTCGACAGCGACACAAGTGTCAAAATGATGACCGCACGAACAGAACACAACGAGTAGTGAGTACTACTTCAGAGGCAGCCTGTATCAGGCTACGACGCTGTGTTGGGGAAGATACTTACTGCGCATGTGCGGCCCAACTTCATTACTTTCAGAGGAGATAACTCTGATTAGTGTCTTTTACACCTCTACCTCTTCTGTTCTTAAATGATTCAGTTATTTAATTGGCTGACCATGTGATAAGAAACAGAACTATTTATTTTAGCCCTGCAACGAACAGAGTAAGTGTACATAATGACACTCCACCTGTCCGTTATGGGCAGGGAAGCGAAGTACTGAAGACTATAATATGTACTGATCCCCTCCACTAAAATACGTACATCAAAAAACGCAGACATCTCTGAATAATATCGGTTCCTGCGCATCCACACAGTTCATTTGCCGTGGTAGTGAGGTTAAATTTTCATTACACTTGCGCGAAGGTTCTTTTGATAGTTTTTTATCAAGTTTTTTTATGAGGAGGTAGCGCCATGCAGACAAAAATTCAGATAAAAAAATGTTTACGCAATGAGAAATTTGTGATACATCCGGATTGTAGTGGTAAGTTTAATTACTTATTGTAATTTAGTATTTGTAAATTTAAAACTTTTTATAAATAAATTATAATTTGTAAATAAATAAAACAACTAATAAATTTAAATGTTGAATTTACTAATGTTTTATCGTAAATTTAAATGTTTAGTGGTCGGATATCGAATGTTTTAGTTGTGTGTATACAGTACATCTGCCCATAATAGACAGGTGGAGTGTCAAATTATTTACACCCAATCTGTTAGTTGCAGGACTAAAATAAATAGTTCTGTTTCTTATCGCATGTTCAGCCAATTAAATGACTGAATCATTTAAGAACAGAAGAGGTAGAGGTGTAAAAGACACTAATCAGAATTATCTCCTCTGAAAGTAATGTTTCATTATACAGCCAGACCCTGTGATGAATGAAGTGAAGGTGTCATTTGCAGAGTGGAAAATTTGTGCTTTTCAGACGGCCCGGCATGCTGATAAGCGTACTTTTCCACTCAGTGAGGAAGGCAATGGTAAACCACCTCACTCCTCGTTATACTTAGTAAAGCCTCTAGAGGTTCAAACCAGCTTTTCGGCTGATGACCTAAACACAACAACATACAGTACATCTATGGTTACAGAATAGGTCCCGCTCTATTCTTGTGCACATATTACAGATAAAACCCTCTTATAGAATAATAATTATCTTATAAGTGTTATCACAATTTATTAGAGTACTTAAAACGAGGCGAGGTTCACTGTAAAATTTAGTTTCTCAGAATAGGCAGTGCTTACGTCACATAAGTGTTTTACATTTACAGTATTTGGTAATGGGAAACAGCTGATTTTACCATGTGACCTTTATTTACTATACATTTTTATTCGTATCATCGCCACTACAGAATTTCATACAGTTAAGTGCGGTTTATCTTGCTTGTGTTGTACCCTACAACTAATCTTTGTGCTGTTTTATTAACAACATTGGGGTTTATTGCGCATTGTGTCACGAGGTATCGGCGTCAGCTACTAATTTGCCGTTCGTTAATAAGGAAGTCTGTCTTTTACTTTGGTGAGTAATTCACATTTCAGTCTTATTTTAATTTTATTTTTTATTGTTTCCATGTCAATATTTCGAAATAAAGTTTTCACCGAAATACACGTACAATCCCACTGAACAATACAAACAAGGTTTTACCGATTGGTGTGTTTATGCGTGTGCGTTTAATTCATATACGACGCTTTTTACTTTCAGGTCCCCTGAACTCAAAAAAACATGCTTTAAGCAATTAGTCTGTGCGTTAGCAAAATTTCTCAAAAACGAAATATCATGAAGTTGAAACTTGGAACTACGTTTGGTAACCTAACACTAGGGGACCCGACACGAATATTTTCATCAAAATCGTTTTACCGGAAGTAGTAGTTTATTCGTAGTAGATTTTATTTTTAAAATTTTGAAAAATGTTGACAGTTTGTGTACGTGACATCCGTCGGACTGACTACCTGAATTGACAGACTGCGTTGTCAATCCAGGTATTCAGTCATATTCAGGCAACATGGATAGTAGTGCCCACCCCGCATTACCCAGTCTATTTTTCAAATTTTTAAAAATTCTACCACAACATTGGCCAATCAATATTACATGTTTTATACTTAGTTTTTTTACGCTGAATAAAACGATAGTTTGCCCGCGCCGAACGATCGAGCGGTTACCGAGATAGCAAGGGTTCAGAATATCGTTAATAAAACAAAATTTAAATAACCTACAAACTCAAAATGTCGTACACGCTGTAAGAATATAATTGACTATGTTGTGTTAAAATTTCAAACTTTTTAGTCAAATAATTATCGTGGGTCACACCTCTAAACACATGAAATTTGTTGTTGTAGCAAAAAAAAGTCGGGTCTTTTTGTCTTCCAACCTCGATATGGCAATTTTCAAACAACACTAAAAATATACGTTTATTATGGGTCAACGCAGAATAAAATGAGCTAAATTTTTATGTAAATTATGTTGAAATCTGACTCATAGTTTTGGAGATGCAAGGGTTAAAACTCGGGTGTCTATGATTATGAAACCAATAGTAGGTTCCACAGAACTGTGGACATGCTGTAGTTACATAGTCAATTTCTTAGAATTTTAGTTGGATTTCTGAGAAGCTCATTTTTGGGTATGAAATTCCTTTACTTTAACACTAAAAACCTGTTTTCGTTCTTTAGTCCAAGCCTGCCCAAAGGTGCTGCTCTCAGCATCTTCGTAACCGGAAGTTTTGCAAAAGATTTTAATTTATTTCTATAAAAGTTTCTTATACGCAATGTTTTCTCTTGAAATGTTCATAGTTTCTAGGTCTGCTTCGACTTTTTTATCCATTTACCTCTTATTCTTAGTTCCTCTTGGTATTTAATTAGTTTATAGGTCTCATTCTCTTTGTCACGCAATCTCATCAGATGACCATAATAGTGCTCCCTTTCTTTAACTTGGTTAACAAGGTTTCACCCCAGTTTACCAACCACTTCATTCGACCTCTTTGGATGGACTTTGCTTATTGGATCAAAGACAGATTCCAGGATATCATGACCAAATCTTCTGTGAATTTTATTTAATTTTTTTAAGTCTCCCTTCCTATACAGAGTCGCGTCTCCGCTGCATACAGGAATTCTAGAAGAACTACCGTATTAAAGTGCCTACTTTAGTGTTTTTTTTTTGGTCAACAGTCTCTTTTTTTTTTTGGTCATCTCGACTGGTTTGATGCAGTTCTCCAAGCTGTTCTATCTTGCGCAAGTCATTTCATATCTACATACCTGTAACACCCTACATCTTTTGTAATTTGTTTTATGTATTCTAACCTTTGCCTCCCCCTACAATTCACTCCCTCAATTTTACCCTCCATTATTGATAGACCAATACCTGAATGTCATAAGATACGCACCACTAGCCTGTCCCTTCTTCTGTTAAGATGCGTCCATATAGTTCTTTTTTCATTCACTCGCCTAAGAACCTCTAAATTACTTATTTTGTTCACTCACCTAATATTTAACATTTTGATATAACACCACATTTCAAATGATTCTATCCTCTTCCTTTCTACAGCCTCTATCACCCCCGTTTCACTCCTGTATAATGCTACACTTCAAACGTAGTGTTTTAAGAAATTTTTCTTAATCTGTAAGTCAATACGATTACGATTTTATTGATACGCATTTTTTGATGTAAAACTTCTTTATCTGTATGTAAGTGCGGCAATAGACGAGCAGCTTCAAGCAGTCGATGTCAACTGCTTGAAGCTGCTGCAGTTGGGCAAACTGCATTTAGCATACACCTCTGCATCACCTATCACCTACCACTTTCACCTATCACTTTAGCATCACCTCTGCAATACACGGGCAGCTCGAGCAGTCGGCATGCGATCGAAACCTAAAGCTGCAGTCGCCGTGCAGTCGAGTTTCGCCCTGCTGCCGACTGCAACAGAGCTGTCGGTGTGCAACACACGGACTGCTCGTCAAAATAAGGGTAGATTTGATTGCGAACAGTCGCGTTGTCTAGCATTTCTAACCAAAAATTAACCAAATTCATTTTGCTTCTTTTACCTTCGTCTTCATCATTCATCTTGATAAAATGTCTGGTGCTTTAAATAATTTAAATGTTGATTTATTTATTTGTGAAATAAATAACTATGAGTGTATTTGGAATTACAAAAGGGAATTTTATAGCGATAAAATAAAAAAAAACAATGCTTGGGCGGCTGTTTGTGACAATTTTAGTTCGTCTTGTCTTAGTTGTGGGTACAAGGTGTAAAATTGTCCGTATTGTTGCCGTGAAAGTAAAATGGGATGCACCCATGCATTGCGTCGTTTTCTATGTCTTTGTTTAGTAACAGTAGCTGCAGAAGAAGTGCTTCCTCTTCGAAATCCATGATACAAATAAACACCTTGTTATAAATTTATATTTTTTAATATTCTTTAAATACACATGGCAAGCGACAACAGTTTGGAGCAGTTGATTGCTGACTGCTTGCGGTCTGCCCCGGCAGCAAGTCACTGCAGTCTTGCAGTTGACCTCGACTGCTTGAAGCTGCTCGTCTATTTTGCCGCCCTAAATCATCTCTAATTTTCCGATCCTTTTCTTTTAGGCCGGAACATCAGAACCATTCTGTTGGATAATCTCTTCCAGATGCTTAAAGTGGTTAACTCTATTCAGTTTTCCATATTTCGTACCTACTTAGAACTTTCGGGCTTGTTTTATGTCGTTAACACGAATTTTTCAAAGGAAATGTGCCGCCGGCAACTTCTCTAAGAGTATTTATCTGAAATGTGACTTGTTCCTTATTAGTTGCGATTAATGTAAAATTTAAATCAAAGATTTATTTTTATTGATAAAATAAATAGTTGCTAGTGTAAAATAAAATCAAAAATCTGGTGTGAAACACTCACACAACTTTCTCTTGCCAATGCAAATAATAAACAATAAACCTAACATTAGTAATAAAACATTAGAAAAAAAACAAAAAACTAACCTCTAAAAATATAACCTTATTTTAATCATGAGTGAAAGGCGCAAAATGAAAATCAACCTCAATTTGCCTTAAAAATAAGAAAAATCACTTTTTCACGCTAAAATAGGCTCTGTAGAGAAAAATAATTTAGATAAAAGTTGTAGATCTTTTAATTTTCTATAAATTTAATTATAGACACTTTTGTCGTAAAATGCATTCTAAGGGCGAAATCTTAAAAAAATCGATTTTTCACACGTTTTCGTGAGAAAAAAATCAGAAAATCTCTAATTACTGCTAAACTAAGCGTTATACAAAAAAAATGTTTGAAATAAAAGTTGTAGAATTTTACATTCTCTACAACTTTTATTATACAAAGTTTTGCGCTAAAATGCATATTAAAGCCACAATCTTAAAAAGAAAATGTTTTTACGTGAAAACAGCCTCATCCAGAATTTCAGCTAACATGGCGTCTACCCTATCTTGTAGAGAATAAAAAGTTTAGTAAATGAGGTGATTTTTAAAAAAAATCGTAGGACCAGTTTTTGAGAAAATCGCAAAAAAGTGAAAAATTATACGAATAAACTACTACTTCCGGTTGACCGATTTTGATGAAAATGTTCGTGTCGGGTCCGGTAGTGGTATGTATAACTTAAGTTTCAAGTTTCAAGTTCGTACGATGTTCAGTTCTTGAGATATTTTGTATATACACACACACACACAGACCAATCGCTAAAAACATGTTTTTTGGGTTCAGGGGGTCTGAAAACGTGTAGATCCGGTGAAAACTCGATTTCTTAAAATCGACATGAAAACAATACTTTCCTTCCTATATATTCATATTATAGGCAAGAGAAAGTAAAAATTGCTTAAAAATGATTTGATAATTTTTTCCTTATATTTGCGATTAATGCCAAATCATCGGCAAAGGCCATAACTTCAAATTCTATTACTTTTGAACCCTTTTTTCTTTCACTTTATTGTTTTTTTTATTTATTTAACGTCGCATCAACTACAACGGTCATTAGCGACGACGTTGGGGTGTAACTGTGTAGAATGGAGGATGAAATGATATGTTGTAACGTATGAAAAAATGCCGTGCCTGAGTGGGATTCGAACCCAGGACCGCATGATGAAAGGCGAGCACGTTACCAACTACGCCAATGCGGCCGGCACTTTATTGTTTTAAACTTGTTTTCGACAAAACTTTTATATTAAGAATTTTTTCACAGCCTTTGTAAGCGTCAGTGATTTTCTGTTTTTTAAGTTCTATAGAGGTTGATTTTCATTTTACGTCATTCACTGATGATTAAAATTAGGTTATGTTTTTCATTTTACATTGTTTACTCTAGATTAAACGTAGGTTTTATTCTTTATTATTTACATTGACAAGAGATTCGTGTGAATTTTTCACACCTAATGTTTTAACCTCGTAATTTTTTAACAATGTCTGACTACGGTTTAATTATTTGTTTTAGGTTAAACATGGGGATTATTACGAGATTGTTACAATTAATACCTGAAGTTAAATCAGCATTTTTTGGATGTGATTTGAGAAGCTCTGCCATTGTACTGGCATGGATCTCGTCTGTGCAATCACAAAGGGGCGTATCTCGATTTTTGCCTGTTTTGAGTTAAGGCCGATTCTATACTTATCTGGTGTTGTTCTGTGAAGTGACAAACTGGCGTATCTCAATT